>OX411790.1:0-2400000 GCA_948252455.1 Acleris cristana
AACCTAACCTAACCTAACCTAACCTAACCTAACCTAACCTAACCTAACCTAACCTAACCTAACCTAACCTAACCTAACCTAACCTAACCTAACCTAACCTAACCTAACCTAACCTAACCTAACCTAACCTAACCTAACCTAACCTAACCTAACCTAACCTAACCTAACCTAACCTAACCTAACCTAACCTAACCTAACCTAACCTAACCTAACCTAACCTAACCTAACCTAACCTAACCTAACCTAACCTAACCTAACCTAACCTAACCTAACCTAACCTAACCTAACCTAACCTAACCTAACCTAACCTAACCTAACCTAACCTAACCTAACCTAACCTAACCTAACCTAACCTAACCTAACCTAACCTAACCTAACCTAACCTAACCTAACCTAACCTAACCTAACCTAACCTAACCTAACCTAACCTAACCTAACCTAACCTAACCTAACCTAACCTAACCTAACCTAACCTAACCTAACCTAACCTAACCTAACCTAACCTAACCTAACCTAACCTAACCTAACCTAACCTAACCTAACCTAACCTAACCTAACCTAACCTAACCTAACCTAACCTAACCTAACCTAACCTAACCTAACCTAACCTAACCTAACCTAACCTAACCTAACCTAACCTAACCTAACCTAACCTAACCTAACCTAACCTAACCTAACCTAACCTAACCTAACCTAACCTAACCTAACCTAACCTAACCTAACCTAACCTAACCTAACCTAACCTAACCTAACCTAACCTAACCTAACCTAACCTAACCTAACCTAACCTAACCTAACCTAACCTAACCTAACCTAACCTAACCTAACCTAACCTAACCTAACCTAACCTAACCTAACCTAACCTAACCTAACCTAACCTAACCTAACCTAACCTAACCTAACCTAACCTAACCTAACCTAACCTAACCTAACCTAACCTAACCTAACCTAACCTAACCTAACCTAACCTAACCTAACCTAACCTAACCTAACCTAACCTAACCTAACCTAACCTAACCTAACCTAACCTAACCTAACCTAACCTAACCTAACCTAACCTAACCTAACCTAACCTAACCTAACCTAACCTAACCTAACCTAACCTAACCTAACCTAACCTAACCTAACCTAACCTAACCTAACCTAACCTAACCTAACCTAACCTAACCTAACCTAACCTAACCTAACCTAACCTAACCTAACCTAACCTAACCTAACCTAACCTAACCTAACCTAACCTAACCTAACCTAACCTAACCTAACCTAACCTAACCTAACCTAACCTAACCTAACCTAACCTAACCTAACCTAACCTAACCTAACCTAACCTAACCTAACCTAACCTAACCTAACCTAACCTAACCTAACCTAACCTAACCTAACCTAACCTAACCTAACCTAACCTAACCTAACCTAACCTAACCTAACCTAACCTAACCTAACCTAACCTAACCTAACCTAACCTAACCTAACCTAACCTAACCTAACCTAACCTAACCTAACCTAACCTAACCTAACCTAACCTAACCTAACCTAACCTAACCTAACCTAACCTAACCTAACCTAACCGAACCTAACCTAACCTAACCTAACCTAACCTAACCTAACCTAACCTAACCTAACCTAACCTAACCTAACCTAACCTAACCTAACCTAACCTAACCTAACCTAACCTAACCTAACCTAACCTAACCTAACCTAACCTAACCTAACCTAACCTAACCTAACCTAACCTAACCTAACCTAACCTAACCTAACCTAACCTAACCTAACCTAACCTAACCTAACCTAACCTAACCTAACCTAACCTAACCTAACCTAACCTAACCTAACCTAACCTAACCTAACCTAACCTAACCTAACCTAACCTAACCTAACCTAACCTAACCTAACCTAACCTAACCTAACCTAACCTAACCTAACCTAACCTAACCTAACCTAACCTAACCTAACCTAACCTAACCTAACCTAACCTAACCTAACCTAACCTAACCTAACCTAACCTAACCTAACCTAACCTAACCTAACCTAACCTAACCTAACCTAACCTAACCTAACCTAACCTAACCTAACCTAACCTAACCTAACCTAACCTAACCTAACCTAACCTAACCTAACCTAACCTAACCTAACCTAACCTAACCTAACCTAACCTAACCTAACCTAACCTAACCTAACCTAACCTAACCTAACCTAACCTAACCTAACCTAACCTAACCTAACCTAACCTAACCTAACCTAACCTAACCTAACCTAACCTAACCTAACCTAACCTAACCTAACCTAACCTAACCTAACCTAACCTAACCTAACCTAACCTAACCTAACCTAACCTAACCTAACCTAACCTAACCTAACCTAACCTAACCTAACCTAACCTAACCTAACCTAACCTAACCTAACCTAACCTAACCTAACCTAACCTAACCTAACCTAACCTAACCTAACCTAACCTAACCTAACCTAACCTAACCTAACCTAACCTAACCTAACCTAACCTAACCTAACCTAACCTAACCTAACCTAACCTAACCTAACCTAACCTAACCTAACCTAACCTAACCTAACCTAACCTAACCTAACCTAACCTAACCTAACCTAACCTAACCTAACCTAACCTAACCTAACCTAACCTAACCTAACCTAACCTAACCTAACCTAACCTAACCTAACCTAACCTAACCTAACCTAACCTAACCTAACCTAACCTAACCTAACCTAACCTAACCTAACCTAACCTAACCTAACCTAACCTAACCTAACCTAACCTAACCTAACCTAACCTAACCTAACCTAACCTAACCTAACCTAACCTAACCTAACCTAACCTAACCTAACCTAACCTAACCTAACCTAACCTAACCTAACCTAACCTAACCTAACCTAACCTAACCTAACCTAACCTAACCTAACCTAACCTAACCTAACCTAACCTAACCTAACCTAACCTAACCTAACCTAACCTAACCTAACCTAACCTAACCTAACCTAACCTAACCTAACCTAACCTAACCTAACCTAACCTAACCTAACCTAACCTAACCTAACCTAACCTAACCTAACCTAACCTAACCTAACCTAACCTAACCTAACCTAACCTAACCTAACCTAACCTAACCTAACCTAACCTAACCTAACCTAACCTAACCTAACCTAACCTAACCTAACCTAACCTAACCTAACCTAACCTAACCTAACCTAACCTAACCTAACCTAACCTAACCTAACCTAACCTAACCTAACCTAACCTAACCTAACCTAACCTAACCTAACCTAACCTAACCTAACCTAACCTAACCTAACCTAACCTAACCTAACCTAACCTAACCTAACCTAACCTAACCTAACCTAACCTAACCTAACCTAACCTAACCTAACCTAACCTAACCTAACCTAACCTAACCTAACCTAACCTAACCTAACCTAACCTAACCTAACCTAACCTAACCTAACCTAACCTAACCTAACCTAACCTAACCTAACCTAACCTAACCTAACCTAACCTAACCTAACCTAACCTAACCTAACCTAACCTAACCTAACCTAACCTAACCTAACCTAACCTAACCTAACCTAACCTAACCTAACCTAACCTAACCTAACCTAACCTAACCTAACCTAACCTAACCTAACCTAACCTAACCTAACCTAACCTAACCTAACCTAACCTAACCTAACCTAACCTAACCTAACCTAACCTAACCTAACCTAACCTAACCTAACCTAACCTAACCTAACCTAACCTAACCTAACCTAACCTAACCTAACCTAACCTAACCTAACCTAACCTAACCTAACCTAACCTAACCTAACCTAACCTAACCTAACCTAACCTAACCTAACCTAACCTAACCTAACCTAACCTAACCTAACCTAACCTAACCTAACCTAACCTAACCTAACCTAACCTAACCTAACCTAACCTAACCTAACCTAACCTAACCTAACCTAACCTAACCTAACCTAACCTAACCTAACCTAACCTAACCTAACCTAACCTAACCTAACCTAACCTAACCTAACCTAACCTAACCTAACCTAACCTAACCTAACCTAACCTAACCTAACCTAACCTAACCTAACCTAACCTAACCTAACCTAACCTAACCTAACCTAACCTAACCTAACCTAACCTAACCTAACCTAACCTAACCTAACCTAACCTAACCTAACCTAACCTAACCTAACCTAACCTAACCTAACCTAACCTAACCTAACCTAACCTAACCTAACCTAACCTAACCTAACCTAACCTAACCTAACCTAACCTAACCTAACCTAACCTAACCTAACCTAACCTAACCTAACCTAACCTAACCTAACCTAACCTAACCTAACCTAACCTAACCTAACCTAACCTAACCTAACCTAACCTAACCTAACCTAACCTAACCTAACCTAACCTAACCTAACCTAACCTAACCTAACCTAACCTAACCTAACCTAACCTAACCTAACCTAACCTAACCTAACCTAACCTAACCTAACCTAACCTAACCTAACCTAACCTAACCTAACCTAACCTAACCTAACCTAACCTAACCTAACCTAACCTAACCTAACCTAACCTAACCTAACCTAACCTAACCTAACCTAACCTAACCTAACCTAACCTAACCTAACCTAACCTAACCTAACCTAACCTAACCTAACCTAACCTAACCTAACCTAACCTAACCTAACCTAACCTAACCTAACCTAACCTAACCTAACCTAACCTAACCTAACCTAACCTAACCTAACCTAACCTAACCTAACCTAACCTAACCTAACCTAACCTAACCTAACCTAACCTAACCTAACCTAACCTAACCTAACCTAACCTAACCTAACCTAACCTAACCTAACCTAACCTAACCTAACCTAACCTAACCTAACCTAACCTAACCTAACCTAACCTAACCTAACCTAACCTAACCTAACCTAACCTAACCTAACCTAACCTAACCTAACCTAACCTAACCTAACCTAACCTAACCTAACCTAACCTAACCTAACCTAACCTAACCTAACCTAACCTAACCTAACCTAACCTAACCTAACCTAACCTAACCTAACCTAACCTAACCTAACCTAACCTAACCTAACCTAACCTAACCTAACCTAACCTAACCTAACCTAACCTAACCTAACCTAACCTAACCTAACCTAACCTAACCTAACCTAACCTAACCTAACCTAACCTAACCTAACCTAACCTAACCTAACCTAACCTAACCTAACCTAACCTAACCTAACCTAACCTAACCTAACCTAACCTAACCTAACCTAACCTAACCTAACCTAACCTAACCTAACCTAACCTAACCTAACCTAACCTAACCTAACCTAACCTAACCTAACCTAACCTAACCTAACCTAACCTAACCTAACCTAACCTAACCTAACCTAACCTAACCTAACCTAACCTAACCTAACCTAACCTAACCTAACCTAACCTAACCTAACCTAACCTAACCTAACCTAACCTAACCTAACCTAACCTAACCTAACCTAACCTAACCTAACCTAACCTAACCTAACCTAACCTAACCTAACCTAACCTAACCTAACCTAACCTAACCTAACCTAACCTAACCTAACCTAACCTAACCTAACCTAACCTAACCTAACCTAACCTAACCTAACCTAACCTAACCTAACCTAACCTAACCTAACCTAACCTAACCTAACCTAACCTAACCTAACCTAACCTAACCTAACCTAACCTAACCTAACCTAACCTAACCTAACCTAACCTAACCTAACCTAACCTAACCTAACCTAACCTAACCTAACCTAACCTAACCTAACCTAACCTAACCTAACCTAACCTAACCTAACCTAACCTAACCTAACCTAACCTAACCTAACCTAACCTAACCTAACCTAACCTAACCTAACCTAACCTAACCTAACCTAACCTAACCTAACCTAACCTAACCTAACCTAACCTAACCTAACCTAACCTAACCTAACCTAACCTAACCTAACCTAACCTAACCTAACCTAACCTAACCTAACCTAACCTAACCTAACCTAACCTAACCTAACCTAACCTAACCTAACCTAACCTAACCTAACCTAACCTAACCTAACCTAACCTAACCTAACCTAACCTAACCTAACCTAACCTAACCTAACCTAACCTAACCTAACCTAACCTAACCTAACCTAACCTAACCTAACCTAACCTAACCTAACCTAACCTAACCTAACCTAACCTAACCTAACCTAACCTAACCTAACCTAACCTAACCTAACCTAACCTAACCTAACCTAACCTAACCTAACCTAACCTAACCTAACCTAACCTAACCTAACCTAACCTAACCTAACCTAACCTAACCTAACCTAACCTAACCTAACCTAACCTAACCTAACCTAACCTAACCTAACCTAACCTAACCTAACCTAACCTAACCTAACCTAACCTAACCTAACCTAACCTAACCTAACCTAACCTAACCTAACCTAACCTAACCTAACCTAACCTAACCTAACCTAACCTAACCTAACCTAACCTAACCTAACCTAACCTAACCTAACCTAACCTAACCTAACCTAACCTAACCTAACCTAACCTAACCTAACCTAACCTAACCTAACCTAACCTAACCTAACCTAACCTAACCTAACCTAACCTAACCTAACCTAACCTAACCTAACCTAACCTAACCTAACCTAACCTAACCTAACCTAACCTAACCTAACCTAACCTAACCTAACCTAACCTAACCTAACCTAACCTAACCTAACCTAACCTAACCTAACCTAACCTAACCTAACCTAACCTAACCTAACCTAACCTAACCTAACCTAACCTAACCTAACCTAACCTAACCTAACCTAACCTAACCTAACCTAACCTAACCTAACCTAACCTAACCTAACCTAACCTAACCTAACCTAACCTAACCTAACCTAACCTAACCTAACCTAACCTAACCTAACCTAACCTAACCTAACCTAACCTAACCTAACCTAACCTAACCTAACCTAACCTAACCTAACCTAACCTAACCTAACCTAACCTAACCTAACCTAACCTAACCTAACCTAACCTAACCTAACCTAACCTAACCTAACCTAACCTAACCTAACCTAACCTAACCTAACCTAACCTAACCTAACCTAACCTAACCTAACCTAACCTAACCTAACCTAACCTAACCTAACCTAACCTAACCTAACCTAACCTAACCTAACCTAACCTAACCTAACCTAACCTAACCTAACCTAACCTAACCTAACCTAACCTAACCTAACCTAACCTAACCTAACCTAACCTAACCTAACCTAACCTAACCTAACCTAACCTAACCTAACCTAACCTAACCTAACCTAACCTAACCTAACCTAACCTAACCTAACCTAACCTAACCTAACCTAACCTAACCTAACCTAACCTAACCTAACCTAACCTAACCTAACCTAACCTAACCTAACCTAACCTAACCTAACCTAACCTAACCTAACCTAACCTAACCTAACCTAACCTAACCTAACCTAACCTAACCTAACCTAACCTAACCTAACCTAACCTAACCTAACCTAACCTAACCTAACCTAACCTAACCTAACCTAACCTAACCTAACCTAACCTAACCTAACCTAACCTAACCTAACCTAACCTAACCTAACCTAACCTAACCTAACCTAACCTAACCTAACCTAACCTAACCTAACCTAACCTAACCTAACCTAACCTAACCTAACCTAACCTAACCTAACCTAACCTAACCTAACCTAACCTAACCTAACCTAACCTAACCTAACCTAACCTAACCTAACCTAACCTAACCTAACCTAACCTAACCTAACCTAACCTAACCTAACCTAACCTAACCTAACCTAACCTAACCTAACCTAACCTAACCTAACCTAACCTAACCTAACCTAACCTAACCTAACCTAACCTAACCTAACCTAACCTAACCTAACCTAACCTAACCTAACCTAACCTAACCTAACCTAACCTAACCTAACCTAACCTAACCTAACCTAACCTAACCTAACCTAACCTAACCTAACCTAACCTAACCTAACCTAACCTAACCTAACCTAACCTAACCTAACCTAACCTAACCTAACCTAACCTAACCTAACCTAACCTAACCTAACCTAACCTAACCTAACCTAACCTAACCTAACCTAACCTAACCTAACCTAACCTAACCTAACCTAACCTAACCTAACCTAACCTAACCTAACCTAACCTAACCTAACCTAACCTAACCTAACCTAACCTAACCTAACCTAACCTAACCTAACCTAACCTAACCTAACCTAACCTAACCTAACCTAACCTAACCTAACCTAACCTAACCTAACCTAACCTAACCTAACCTAACCTAACCTAACCTAACCTAACCTAACCTAACCTAACCTAACCTAACCTAACCTAACCTAACCTAACCTAACCTAACCTAACCTAACCTAACCTAACCTAACCTAACCTAACCTAACCTAACCTAACCTAACCTAACCTAACCTAACCTAACCTAACCTAACCTAACCTAACCTAACCTAACCTAACCTAACCTAACCTAACCTAACCTAACCTAACCTAACCTAACCTAACCTAACCTAACCTAACCTAACCTAACCTAACCTAACCTAACCTAACCTAACCTAACCTAACCTAACCTAACCTAACCTAACCTAACCTAACCTAACCTAACCTAACCTAACCTAACCTAACCTAACCTAACCTAACCTAACCTAACCTAACCTAACCTAACCTAACCTAACCTAACCTAACCTAACCTAACCTAACCTAACCTAACCTAACCTAACCTAACCTAACCTAACCTAACCTAACCTAACCTAACCTAACCTAACCTAACCTAACCTAACCTAACCTAACCTAACCTAACCTAACCTAACCTAACCTAACCTAACCTAACCTAACCTAACCTAACCTAACCTAACCTAACCTAACCTAACCTAACCTAACCTAACCTAACCTAACCTAACCTAACCTAACCTAACCTAACCTAACCTAACCTAACCTAACCTAACCTAACCTAACCTAACCTAACCTAACCTAACCTAACCTAACCTAACCTAACCTAACCTAACCTAACCTAACCTAACCTAACCTAACCTAACCTAACCTAACCTAACCTAACCTAACCTAACCTAACCTAACCTAACCTAACCTAACCTAACCTAACCTAACCTAACCTAACCTAACCTAACCTAACCTAACCTAACCTAACCTAACCTAACCTAACCTAACCTAACCTAACCTAACCTAACCTAACCTAACCTAACCTAACCTAACCTAACCTAACCTAACCTAACCTAACCTAACCTAACCTAACCTAACCTAACCTAACCTAACCTAACCTAACCTAACCTAACCTAACCTAACCTAACCTAACCTAACCTAACCTAACCTAACCTAACCTAACCTAACCTAACCTAACCTAACCTAACCTAACCTAACCTAACCTAACCTAACCTAACCTAACCTAACCTAACCTAACCTAACCTAACCTAACCTAACCTAACCTAACCTAACCTAACCTAACCTAACCTAACCTAACCTAACCTAACCTAACCTAACCTAACCTAACCTAACCTAACCTAACCTAACCTAACCTAACCTAACCTAACCTAACCTAACCTAACCTAACCTAACCTAACCTAACCTAACCTAACCTAACCTAACCTAACCTAACCTAACCTAACCTAACCTAACCTAACCTAACCTAACCTAACCTAACCTAACCTAACCTAACCTAACCTAACCTAACCTAACCTAACCTAACCTAACCTAACCTAACCTAACCTAACCTAACCTAACCTAACCTAACCTAACCTAACCTAACCTAACCTAACCTAACCTAACCTAACCTAACCTAACCTAACCTAACCTAACCTAACCTAACCTAACCTAACCTAACCTAACCTAACCTAACCTAACCTAACCTAACCTAACCTAACCTAACCTAACCTAACCTAACCTAACCTAACCTAACCTAACCTAACCTAACCTAACCTAACCTAACCTAACCTAACCTAACCTAACCTAACCTAACCTAACCTAACCTAACCTAACCTAACCTAACCTAACCTAACCTAACCTAACCTAACCTAACCTAACCTAACCTAACCTAACCTAACCTAACCTAACCTAACCTAACCTAACCTAACCTAACCTAACCTAACCTAACCTAACCTAACCTAACCTAACCTAACCTAACCTAACCTAACCTAACCTAACCTAACCTAACCTAACCTAACCTAACCTAACCTAACCTAACCTAACCTAACCTAACCTAACCTAACCTAACCTAACCTAACCTAACCTAACCTAACCTAACCTAACCTAACCTAACCTAACCTAACCTAACCTAACCTAACCTAACCTAACCTAACCTAACCTAACCTAACCTAACCTAACCTAACCTAACCTAACCTAACCTAACCTAACCTAACCTAACCTAACCTAACCTAACCTAACCTAACCTAACCTAACCTAACCTAACCTAACCTAACCTAACCTAACCTAACCTAACCTAACCTAACCTAACCTAACCTAACCTAACCTAACCTAACCTAACCTAACCTAACCTAACCTAACCTAACCTAACCTAACCTAACCTAACCTAACCTAACCTAACCTAACCTAACCTAACCTAACCTAACCTAACCTAACCTAACCTAACCTAACCTAACCTAACCTAACCTAACCTAACCTAACCTAACCTAACCTAACCTAACCTAACCTAACCTAACCTAACCTAACCTAACCTAACCTAACCTAACCTAACCTAACCTAACCTAACCTAACCTAACCTAACCTAACCTAACCTAACCTAACCTAACCTAACCTAACCTAACCTAACCTAACCTAACCTAACCTAACCTAACCTAACCTAACCTAACCTAACCTAACCTAACCTAACCTAACCTAACCTAACCTAACCTAACCTAACCTAACCTAACCTAACCTAACCTAACCTAACCTAACCTAACCTAACCTAACCTAACCTAACCTAACCTAACCTAACCTAACCTAACCTAACCTAACCTAACCTAACCTAACCTAACCTAACCTAACCTAACCTAACCTAACCTAACCTAACCTAACCTAACCTAACCTAACCTAACCTAACCTAACCTAACCTAACCTAACCTAACCTAACCTAACCTAACCTAACCTAACCTAACCTAACCTAACCTAACCTAACCTAACCTTTTTTTTTTTTTTTTTTTTTTTTTAACGAGGGGAAATGCGTTACGCATACCACCACACTTGTGTAGTGTGGTGGTTATGTGGGACTCTCCTCCCACCTCCTTCCCCTAGTGGGTAGAGGGCAGGAGTCCTACCCACTAAAACCACCTCGACGTTCCCTCTTTGGCCTTTAGTGTTTTGTGGCTGCAATGGGGTCCCATGGGAGTCTACCAAAACTGCAGCCACGGCCTCCTCGGTCAGATGGTTGGACCAAGGTATTCGTCCTGAAGAGGAGGGAGGAGCCGTGAGCCTGTGGCTGCTCCCTCAGCGGCTGGCGGGGTGATGGCCCCACTAGGAAGGGACAATGCTGGCAAACTGCCGCCTTCTCCCTCCTCTTCTTTTACGCCTGATGGCGTCCGCGGACTCGTCTTCCTCGCGAGCCCGCTCTGCTGCCTCCTTTCGTGAGATGACCTCCTCACAAAAGGTGGCAACGGCATCCCATGATCTGTCACTACCCAGCATAGCTGATACTACGCTGGGCAGGGAGAGATCATTCCCTATTCGTCTTGTCAAGTCGAGGCGTTCCGTTTGCCATGCGAAACATGTTTCCATGGTGTGCTGCGCCGTGTCCTCCAGCGCACCACACTCATGGCAGATTGGAGACGTCTCCCGTCTTGCAATCTTGTGCAGATACTGCCCGAAACATCCGTGCCCAGACAGCACCTGCACAAGACGGTATGTGAGTAGCCCGTGGCGCCTCTCTTTCCACTCCTGGAGAACTGGCCGGAGAGCCTCAATGGTGCGGACTCCGTAAACGGGGTCCATGAGGCTGTTCGACCAGCTCTCCATCATCCGCTCTTGGGCACTGCGCTGCGCCCTCTCCACGTCTTCAGAGCCAGGGCCTTCCCCTCTTGCTCTGCTCTCCGTACGAGCATGGTAGGTGTCGGCTCGCACTGCAGCCTCTAGCTCCCATGGGGGAGTGCCGGCCAGTGCACAAGCAGCCGCAAAGGAGACCGTACGGTACCCCCTGATCATCCTCAGTGCCATGACCCTCTGTGGTTTTCGCAAGAGGGTTTTGTTTCGAGTACTGAGAGAGGCCGACCAAATGGGGGCACCGTACAGAGCCATGCTTTTTATGACCTCCGCGTATAGGCGCCGACACGGAGCCTGAGGTCCTCCCACATTCGGAAGCAGCTTTCCAAGGGCTGAGGCAGTGCCAACAATACGTGGGGCGAGACATCGGAAGTGCTCCTCAAATTTCCAATCTGGGTCAAGGATAAGGCCCAAGTATTTGATATGGGCCTTTAGCCGGACCCTCTCTCCGTCTACTTGGATGCTAAGACCTGCGGTAACCCGCCATCTTGGCCCACGGAAGACGATAGCTTCAGTCTTGGAGAGGGCCACCTCCAGTCCCAGCATCCGGATGCGATCAACCACAAGGGTAGCGCCCACTGTAGCTAACCGCATCGCCTCTTCCCGGCTGTTGCCTCGGACGGCCACCATCGTGTCATCCGCGTAGCAGAAAACCGCCATCCGAGGCAAGAGCTGTCCTCTGATGGCCCAATCATAGCCCAGGTTCCAAAGCAAGGGTCCCAGCACGGACCCCTGAGGAACGCCACAGGACATACGCTGGGCCATCCGCTCTCCATCTCTACTTTGATAGAGCACTACCCGGTCAGACAGGTAGTGCCCTATCACCTTCCTCAGGTACATAGGCACCTGGTGGAACTTGAGTGCCTCTTCAATTACTTCAAAGGGGAGCGAGCCGAAAGCGTTGGCTATATCTAAAGATACAGCTACTACTCCTTCTCCCCTTTCCTTAGCCTCCTCGGAGAAGCTTTTTAGTGCACCTAAAGCATCTAGTGTGGACAGCCCTGCCCTGAACCCAAACTGTCTCTCGGAAATTTCCGGGCCATCTCTGGCTAAGTGCCTATTGATTCGTATTGCTACTATCCTCTCAAAAACCTTGCCGACCTCGTCCAAGAGAACGAGTGGTCGGTATCCGGAAGGAGAATCAGGTGGGCGACCCTCCTTTCTCAGTAGGCACAAACGCCCCTCCTTCCAACACCTGGGAACCTGTCCTGTCTCTAGGCAGTCATCAAACAGCTGCCGGAGACGACACCCTAGATGCTTCAGCGCCAGAAAAAGCACTTTTCCTGGTACTCCATCCGGCCCAGGCGCTTTACGCGACGATTTTAGACGGGCCACCGCTTCCATCATCTCGTCGTCCGTGATTAGCGGGATGTTATTGTTACCCTCGTTTTCTTCTGGCCCTGTCATCTTTGGAGGAATGAAGGCTTCCCGCTGAGGGAATAGGCCCGTTACGACCGCTGAGAGAAGGGTGGGCTCAAAGGTATCCGTGGGGGGCGCGTGTTGTAATTTTCTGCGTACAACACGGTACGGGCGTCCCCACGGGTCTCTATTGAGCGTCTCTAGGAACTCCTCATTGGCGGAGTCTTTAGCCTTTGCAATGGCAGTCTGCAGTGCGACTTTGGCTTCCCGGAGAGCTCGGCGGTAAGATTCCTCCTCCTCAGCTGTGTGTGACCTGCGTCGGCGGCATCGCGTGAATGCCCGGCGAGCGGCATTACTGGTGATGCGGAGAGCCTGAATCTCCTGCGACCACCAATAGACTTGCTTCCTCGCCGGTATTCGTCTAGCCCGGGGCATAGCAGCGTCACAGACTTCTGTGAGAGCAGCTCGAAAGCGGACAGCTCGCTCCTCCACGTTGGCCATTTCTGCTGTATCTGGCCCCCAGGCCTGCACTATGGCTGCCTCCTCCGCCATTTCCCGATCCAAACGGGAGAGTGTCCATCTGGGGAACGATTGCCTTCCAGGCCGGTGAGGCGCATCCATCGTCGAGGAACCGGATACCCGAAAGCGGATGTATAAATGGTCCGACAGCGTCTCCACCTCTTCTAGGACGCGCCATCCCCCAGAGCGTGCAGCGACAGCAGGGGTCGCAAACGTCAAGTCTACGATGGACCCCCCCTGCTGTCGAACACAGGTGTTGGTGTTGCGCTGGTTGAGGAGGACCAGGCCTATTGCCGCAGCCCAGTCTCTCAGCACTGCACCTCTCGCATCCGTGATGGGAGAACCCCACGCCGTACACTTCGCGTTGAAATCTCCCATCACGATGACTTGGGCAGGAGCCGCTCTGCCTATCACCATCTCCAGCATGTTGAGGTACCTTTCAAATTCATCTAGTCTTCGGTTGGGGGAAAAGTAGACTCCGATGAGCACTATTTCACCCCAAGTGGCTGCCACGTATCCCGGTCCCTTTTCCTTGGTAGAGAAGGAGGGGAAGTGGGTAGCTGCGGGTACCACGATGGCAACCAAGCCCTCAGTATCCCCAGCCCAGTGTAGTTGGGATGGTACATAATAGGGCTCTGCTATGACAACGACATCTAAACTCCACTCCGCCATAGTTTGCATTAATAGATCTTGTGCGCGGGCGGAGTGGTTGGTATTCGTCTGGAGAAGGTCGAAATGTCGGTGTGCTGGCATTAAGAAACCGAATTTTCGACCTCCAAAGGCAACTGGATATTTGCCTCTACTTGTGGTGTGACTTGGGTCCTATGTGTCACTGTCGTCTTTCCCTTGACCTGTGGCGGGACGCATTTAGAGCTGCCCATCACATGGCCTGCCCGTCTCTTGGCTTGTGCGCATATTGCGCAACGCGGGTCCGCCGTGCAGGAGGCGGATTTGTGACCCTCTATGCCACACCTAAAACATAGGGCTTCCCTACTTTCACTCGAAGGGCACGTTGGTTTGGTATGGCCCAGTCCCATGCATCTGAAACACCTTAAGGGGCGGGGTTCCATTGCCGAAACTCGAGCCGCCGACCACCCGACTAGCAGTCGCCCCGCTTGACTCAGAGCTTTTGCCGCTGCCGCCGGACACTCAACTATCACTGAGCCTCCATAGGGCCCCATGCTTATAGCACCGACCTTTATCTCGTCTTCACGGCACCTTCCGGCCGCTGACGCGGCAGCAGTGATGTCCTCCTTCTCTATTGATTCATCCAAGCCGGTCACCCTCACTGACGCCTTTTTGATGGGCCTGCTGATTGAGGCCACATCTCCGAGTACTTCTTGGAGTTTCGTTGCTAATGAGTTGGCATTAGATCCACTATCAGCACCAGGGACGATAATTATCCGGGCACCACTCATCGTATTCCGGACTTTGAGGTTTTGGTTTAGGCCAACGTCGTCCAGTTTAAAGGCTTGTTTGGCCTTTTTTAGGGCGTCTTTGTAGGTTACTCCTCTCTGCTCCGCTTCCGGTTGCAGAGTAACCACTACCGCAGTGGTTTTTGGGGTACCTATCTTATGAGTCCTCTTTTTTCGTTTCTTGGGCGCCGCAGCTGTAGGTGGTGTCGGGTGCCTTCTTCGTCCCGGAGCAGGCGCACTGGCGCCAGTTGTCGGGTTGGACTTTTTGCCCTTTCCTTTTCCTTTCCTTTTACCGCCTTTCCCCACTTCAATAAACTCTGAATCCGCTTCGGCACGGGAGGTGCTAGGCTGCGGGTGGGAGATAGGATCGCCGGTAGAGGCAGCAGCCGCAGGTTGGCGGCGTGATGTGGCTTTTGGTTTCTGCTTGGGGATATTGGCCTGATGGTGCGGCGTAGCCACCGGTTTCGTCTTTGGGGCTGAGCCCATCGTTGTGGTAGTTGATGCAACCCTCGTTTTATCCGCCGCCATCGGTGGTGTCAGCACTGGCGCAGGAGGGAGTCGGGACTCAATGTCTCCAAGGCGAGCATTAATCATCCCGCCAAGGGACACGAGGAGGTCTCGCCTTACATCCTCCATTATACTCGCGATTCCGGCCTGGATGTCAGGCTGTTGTTCGACAAGGCCTGCATTCCGCTCCGAAAAGGCAGTGCGGAGGGACTTCACTTCAGATCTGAGGAGCTCCATCTCGCGTTTGAGACGCGCGTTGTCTGCCCTCAATTTTCGTGTCTCCTCGTCTGTAGACAGAGTCCCCAGGTCTTCAACTGCTTGGAAGATGGCCAGAACTCCAAGATTTATTTGCTTACGAACTGTTCCTTTAAGGTTTTTGGACGCACGGGAAGCCTCGCGGATGTCATGAACTCCAACAAGAGCTTTGCGTACCAGGTCGTCTCTTGTTTGATACTCCGGTGTTGAGAGGGATGTTTCGAGTTCCATTTCATTGGCTCGGGGAATAGCAGCTTCCGGCCGAGTTTTACCGAGAAGCGCTTCACTTTCTAAAGCCACCTTTTCCGATCTGTATAGGGCCACTTTTGCTTGTTCCAGGCCAGTTGAATGGGCATGGCCTCCGCGAACTCTTCGTGACGTTATAATTTTTGGAAGGGGAGAACTTCTCATCTCGTTATTCTCCTCTTCTGAGTCGCCAGGGTGTCGTCTTTTTTCTCCTGCGAGATGAACAGACAAGAGGGAGGCGTCCGAAATATTTACCGCCTCTTCATTTATCTCCGCCATCCATTCCAGGTCTTTCTCTCTTACCATCGCCTCGTGGTCGATGGAAAGGTCATCTTCCAGGTTTTTCTTTTCCACCACCGGCACTCGAACCCTAGGGCTCGCCGACCGTGGCCTAAGCGCCATCCGCTGCAATCGGACGATCGGGATTCGCGCCCTCGCCCTGTTAACTCCGGTTTGGCCCTGAGAAGGGCCGTTTTCAGCTTGGCCCTGAGAAGGGCCGTTTTCAGCTTGGCCCTGAGAAGGGCCGTTTTCAGGTTGGCCCTGAGAAGGGCCGTTAGGAAGGGTTTTCAAAATATACATTTCTGTTCCCACGAAAATAGGCCGATTTAATAAGTCCGCCCCCGGGTGACGCCCATCCCAGGGGTAAAGCTAATACTGTAAAGGTCGCTAGGTATTTACAGGTTTTAACGACTTCGCTGTCGGGTTTTATAGAGTTTCCTTCTCGCGGGCCGGCCAATTAAGGCAAGCCCTCCGTTCTGGTGTCTCTTAACTACCCCATAACGCCGCTAGATGGGGATTGTTGAAAAGAGACGCCAGAGTACGGGGTAATAGAGGAGTCGACGTGCCTCCCCTATATTTTGGGCGGTAAGTGCTCGACGGCATTATAAGTGCACGCCGAGCCCGCCCCCTAACCTAACCTAAACCTACCCATTTCCCCCCCAGTGTGGCGGTGACGAAGCAACTTCTCAAAGAGAAGCCACTGGTCACCTCCCCCTCACCCCCCCTGCCGGATATTCGCCATGGACTGAGAGAATCCCCTAAAAGGAGAAAGTCTCAGCCGATGCCCAGGGTGCACCAGCCCAGATGCTGCGTTCTCTCCGGATCGAGATCAAGAGAGACTGCAACACCCAGGCCAACGTGGAGGAATCCGGCCCGCACCCCAACCTAACCTAACCTAACCTAACCTAACCTAACCTAACCTAACCTAACCTAACCTAACCTAACCTAACCTAACCTAACCTAACCTAACCTAACCTAACCTAACCTAACCTTTTTTTTTTTTTTTTTTTTTGTTGACGGAGTGGAAATGCAATTTACGCATCCTCCCAGCCTGGGGATGGCTGTGCAATGGGAGGTATGACGGACTCTCAAAAGAACTACCGTCTAAAACCACTCCGGCGTTTAACCTCCCTGGCCAGTAGTGAGGCGCCGCGGAACCGCTAAAAAGCATTCTCCACTGACGCGCCTCCCGGCCTGCTCCGAAGAGCCCCCCCTTCTCCGCCAAAGGAGGAGACGGCTGTGAACAGCCCGCGACCGTCTCCCCAGACCGGTAAAGCCGTGCAATGTGGGCCCCCAACCCACTGGCTCTACAAGAAGTTCGGGCGAGCAGCGAACCGAAGTCCGCTGAGTTCGCCTTCCCTTCAACGGTCTGCCTGTGGTGGATGGTGCTTTCCGGATACCCAACCGCATTGGGTTGGTCCCATACCCTTCAAACACACCCCACCACAGCTGTCCCACCAATAACTACAGTGCCCCCCGGTATTCCAGAAGACACGTAGAAGGACACCAACCGCAAATGTGACGGAAGGAAGCTGTCCAGGGCGGAAACGGCCTCGAAGGCACACGCAACCGCCCCTTTCAACAACCTCAGTCACTGCCCCCTCCAGGCGACTGGTTAAGCTTTCCGGGAACAGAAACGGCCTCGTAGGCACACGCAACTGACCCTTCAAACTACCCCAGTCACCAATCCTCAAAAGGCAACAGATGGAAGCTGTCCAGGGCGGAAATGGCCTCGTAGGCACACGCAACCGCCCCTTCAAACGACCTCTGTCGCCGCCCACAACTGGTGGACGAAGCAGCTTCTCCGAAGAAAAGCCGCTCGTCACACCATCCCTCCCCAGGTGACAGAAGGAAACTTTCCGGGGCGGAAGTGGTCTCCACACAACCGCAACCCTTCAAGAAACCCCTGTCACCACCCCCGTGCCGGATATTCGCCATGGACTGAAAGAATCCCCCATAAGGAGAAAGTCTCAGCCGATGCCCAGGGTGCACCAGCCCAGATGCTGCGTTCTCTCCGGATCGAGATCAAGAGAGACTGCAGCACCCAGGCCAACGTGGAGGAATCCGGCCCGCACCCCAACCTAACCTAACCTAACCTAACCTAACCTAACCTAACCTAACCTAACCTAACCTAACCTAACCTAACCTAACCTAACCTAACCTAACCTAACCTAACCTAACCTAACCTTTTTTTTTTTTTTTTTTTTTTTTTTTTTTTTTTTTTTTTTTGACGGAGTGGAAATGCAATTTACGCATCCTCCCAGCCTGAGGATGGCTGTGCAATGGGAGGTATGACGGACTCTCAAAAGAACTACCGTCTAAAACCACTCCGGCGTTTAACCTCCCTGGCCAGTAGTGAGGCGCCGCGGAACCGCTAAAAAGCATTCTCCACTGACGCGCCTCCCGGCCTGCTCCGAAGAGCCCCCCCTTCTCCGCCAAAGGAGGAGACGGCTGTGAACAGCCCGCGACCGTCTCCCCAGACCGGTAAAGCCGTGCAATGTGGGCCCCCAACCCACTGGCTCTACAAGAAGTTCGGGCGAGCAGCGAACCGAAGTCCGCTGAGTTCGCCTTCCCTTCAACGGTCTGCCTGTGGTGGATGGTGCTTTCCGGATACCCAACCGCATTGGGTTGGTCCCATACCCTTCGAACACACCCCACCACAGCTGTCCCACCAATAACTACAGTGCCCCCCGGTATTCCAGAAGACACGTAGAAGGACACCAACCGCAAATGTGACGGAAGGAAGCTGTCCAGGGCGGAAACGGCCTCGAAGGCACACGCAACCGCCCCTTTCAACAACCTCAGTCACTGCCCCCTCCAGGCGACTGGTTAAGCTTTCCGGGAACAGAAACGGCCTCGTAGGCACACGCAACTGACCCTTCAAACTACCCCAGTCACCAATCCTCAAAAGGCAACAGATGGAAGCTGTCCAGGGCGGAAACGGCCTCGTAGGCACACGCAACCGCCCCTTCAAACGACCTCTGTCGCCGCCCACAACTGGTGGACGAAGCAGCTTCTCCGAAGAAAAGCCGCTCGTCACACCATCCCTCCCCAGGTAACAGAAGGAAACTTTCCGGGGCGGAAGTGGTCTCCACACAACCGCAACCCTTCAAGAAACCCCTGTCACCACCCCCGTGCCGGATATTCGCCATGGACTGAAAGAATCCCCCATAAGGAGAAAGTCTCAGCCGATGCCCAGGGTGCACCAGCCCAGATGCTGCGTTCTCTCCGGATCGAGATCAAGAGAGACTGCAGCACCCAGGCCAACGTGGAGGAATCCGGCCCGCACCCCAACCTAACCTAACCTAACCTAACCTAACCTAACCTAACCTAACCTAACCTAACCTAACCTAACCTAACCTAACCTAACCTAACCTAACCTAACCTAACCTAACCTAACCTAACCTAACCTAACCTAACCTAACCTAACCTAACCTAACCTAACCTAACCTAACCTAACCTAACCTTTTTTTTTTTTTTTTTTTTTAAGAGGGGAAATGCATTACCCATACCACCGTGCCAGGGGACGGCACGGTGGTTATGTGGGACTCTCCCCCCATCCCCTCCCCCTGCGGGAAAGGGACGGGAAGCATACCCACTAAAACCCCTCTGTTTGCCTTCGGCGTCAGTGTCCACCGGGATGAGGGCACACTGTTAAAGCATTCTTCTACGTCCCGGTGGTGACTGGCACTACGCCCCTTCTCCTTTTTACGGGTTTTCTCGGCACCCGTTTTGCCCGCCCTACCCGCTCGCCGTATCCACGGCCACGTCCTCTCTAACTCGTGTTGAGTGATGGGCTTCCCCTAGCCCATCACTCGAGTTTTGTTAGGGTGGAATGGTGAGCGCGTACGCTCGCCTTCTCCTCCCTATGCGGCGGCTCCGGATGGAGTTGGGAGCACCTGCCTCCCTTATCCTCTCCGCCTCCTCCTTGAGCCCGATGACCGCCTCACAAAAGCTTTGGGCGGCATCCCAAGCTCGGTCACTCTCCACCATGGTGTTTACTATGACCGGCAGCGAGAGATCGCCGCCCACGGCAGCCACGAGCTCCCGGCGCTGTTCTGCCCACGCAGGACACTCTTCCAGCGTATGCTGGGCAGTGTCTTCGAGGCAGCCGTCGCAGTGGTGACACACCGCAGTCGGCTCCCTTCCGATCCGGTGCAGGTACTTGCCGAAGCATCCATGCCCCGAAAGCACCTGCGACAATCGGAAGGTGAGCACACCGTGTTCCCTGTCCAGCCACTGCGCGAGGACTGGACGGACTGCCTCGATGGTTCTGACACCAGCACTCGGTTGATGAAGGAGGCGCTGCCATTTTAAAACGGCTGATGTTCTCTGCTCCTCCCTCATAGTCTCAACTTCCTCTTTTAAGGGTGGAAACTGGTTTACCGCGATCTCATTCTCGCGCCACGTATAGACGGATGCGAGAATTTCCGCCTCCAGTTCCCACGGCAGGGAGCCAGCTAAGACGCACGCCGCTTCGAAGGACACCGTGCGGTATCCACGGGCGACTCTGATGGCCATTGCCCTCTGCGGACGGTGCAGAAGGGCAATTGTCCGGCTGTTCAGAGCGCCATTCCACACAGGTGCCCCGTACAACGCCATTGAGCGTACAATGCCCAAGTACAGGCGCCGGCAGGCCGCTTTAGGGCCGTTGAGATTTGGCAGTAGACTGCCGAGAGCGGCCGCCGCGCGCAACAGCTTGGGCACTAAACGCCGGAAGTGCTCCTCAAACGTCCATCGGCTGTCCAGCGTGAGCCCCAAATATTTCATTTGGGGCTCGATGTTAATTCTTATTCCGCCAACGATTATGTTAGATCCCGGAGGTGGCTTGTTCCGAGGCCCGTGAAAACACAAAGCCTCGGATTTGTTAAGAGCCACCTCGAGACCCAAAGCTCGGATCCGGTTCACCACTTGAGCCACTCCAGCCGTGGCGAGAATGGCGCACTCTCGGTGACTGCTGCCCCGGGCCGTCACCAGAGTGTCGTCTGCGTAGCACAAGATGTTCACACCACGGAGGAGAGCGCCTCGCAACACCCAGTCGTACCCAATGTTCCACAGGAGCGGCCCGAGGACCGACCCCTGTGGAACACCGCAAGACACTTCATGCCGGCGCCACGCCTCGCGTCCTCTGTAGGAGATGGACCTACCTGAAAGGTAGTCAGTGATAATGCGCAGGAGGTAGTTTGGCACCCGATGATACCGGAGTGCCTCCCTAATGCAACTCCAGGGCAAGGTGTTAAAGGCATTGGCGATGTCTAGAGACACCGCCAAGACGACCTCGCCCTGGGCAACTGCTTCCTCCGCCATCTCCTTTACACGCAGGATTGCGTGGACGGTTGACCTGCCCACTCTGAAACCGTACTGCTTGTCGTCCAGGTCCGGGCCGACTCTCCCCAGATGCTTGACGAGGCGATTGGCAATGATACGCTCGAAGAGCTTTGCCACCTCGTCAAGCAGCACAATCGGCCGATACCCCGAGGGAGAATCGACCGGACGACCCTCTTTCCTTAGCAGGACAAGTTTGCCGATCTTCCACAGCTTAGGGAAATTACTTTGGGCGAAGCAGGCATCAAAGAGCCCCCTGACCCTCTCCTCGTATGCGTCCGCAGCAAGCACCCATGCACGGCCAGGAATACCGTCTGGGCCCGGGGCCGTCTTCTTGGCCCGCAGGCGAAGAATCGCGGCCCCAAATTCACCAGAAGATACCGGCGGTATTTCATCCGCCACGATAAAAGTCCCATTTCCTGTAGAAGGTGCCATAGATGGAGGCGTGTGTTCCTCCCTACGTGGAAAAAGAGCTCCTACCACCACCTCCACCAGCTGAGGCTGGAGACTCTGCGTCAAAGGGGGTGCCCACGGCCGAAGTTTCCCTCGCACCATGCGATAGGGGCGACCCCATGGATCTTGGTTCAGAGTCTCCAACATCTCTTCTCTCGCTCCGTCTCTTGCTTCGCTTATGGCGATGCGAAGCGTGCGCTTGGCCGTCTTGTATGTATCGCGCAATGTTGTCTCGGCGTTCTCGTCACGGCGTCTTCTCCGGCGTTGTCTCTGGTACTGGCGTCTGGCAGCTACGCATACAATGCGCAACTCAGCAATTTCGGCAGACCACCAGTACACCTGCCTTCTCGGTGTTTGTGGACCCTGACGTGGCATGGACGCATCGCAGACGCGAGTCATTGATTGGCGTAACGCCACAGCCTCCTCATCAACGACAATTGTGCTCTCTGGGGGCATCCATGTTTCGACTAGGGAAGCCTCAATGAGAATTTCCCTGTCGAGGCGCTTGACCACCCACCGTGGGCTGTCACCAGGCAACACCGCGCTTCCCGATTGAACCGGAACCGCGGAGGACGCAGATATATTAAAGCGAATGTAGAGGTGGTCTGACAGTGTCTCTACGTTCTCCACTACTTCCCATCCGTAGACTCGGCGTGCTATCGTAGGGCTGGCAAACGACAGATCCACGATGGAACTGCCCTGTGACCGAACGCAGGTCGGTTGCGAACCCTGGTTTAAAAGAGAGAGTCCAGCCGTCAGCGCCCACTCCTCTAGTACTGCACCCCGTGCATCAGTGGCTGGACAACCCCAGGCTGAGCTTTTGGCGTTAAAATCACCCATTACCAATACAGGATGTGGGTGATTTCTGCCGATGAGTGTCTCAACTTGGCCAAGGAGACCCTCAAACTCTGCGAGGCTTCTGCTTGGGGGACAATAAACGCCGACTGTCAAAAAGCCTCCCACAACGGCCGCAACGAAACCACGACCTTTTTGCACACTTTCGAGTGTCAAGGAGCCAGTAGACCTCGACACGACTAGGGCAACAAGTTCGTCTTCGTCACCTGCCCAATCATCCCTGTTGGGGATAAAATAGGGTTCTGAAACCACGGCCACTTGTGTCAACCACTCAGCCATGCTCTGTAGGAGCAGATCTTGAGCTCGTGCACAGTGATTAATGTTGGCTTGGAGGAGTTGTACGGCCATTATTGTTAGTCTGAGTCTGTGATTCCGTCTCCATTGCCATGTCTACCGGTAACTGGCGTGTCTTCCTTCTGGACATTTTGGGGGCTGGTGCAGAGCAGGCTCTTCCCCCCAGTTGATGGTCCGCCGGTTTCTTGGCTGCAGCGCATACAGAACAATGCGGTTTGGCCGAGCACTCCTTGGACTTGTGTCCAACAACTCCGCAGCGGAAGCACTCCTGGCTTCTATCGGCCTCCGCACTGCATTGAGCCCTAATGTGGCCCCTCTGCAGACATTTATAACAACGCAGAGGCCTGGGCTCGAGAAGTTTTACGGAGGCCGACACCCACGACAATGCTAGTCGACCCGCTGCAGCAATTCGTTTGGCGGTGGCCACCGGGCATTCGACCCAAATGTGTCCCACACCAAACGGGTCTTTAACAACCCCGCCGCTTTTGAGGCTATCTTTGGGACAGTTCCCTGCCTCAGCAACCGCATTTACTACCTCCTCAGCCAAGATGGAGTCATCTAAGCCAGAGATTTTGATTTCCGTCGTCTTGACCGGCCTGGAGATGCGGACGGTCTCTCGGCTGAGGACTTGTTCCAGCTTTTTCGCCAGCTCGTCAGCTTGCAGGCCACTATCGGTGCCCATCACTTCAAACATTCGCGCTCCCGAGGCGCACACTCGAAAGCGAACCCCAGTAACGATTCCAACATCCGGCAGCTTAACTTTGGCCTTGGCTTCTGCAATGACTGAGTCGTAGGTTACGCCGTTAGCAATGGCCTCCGGCGTAAGCGTGACTATTACCGCAGCTGACTTCGGAGGCCTGAGTCGTGCCGGTCTTGCAGTGGCAGTGGCAGTTTTGCGTGGAACCTGCTTTGCCTGCTTCTTCTTTTCCTTTCTGAGCCCTTTCTTAACCACCTCGTTCCAGGGCAATTCCCTCGGCTGAGCTGGGCTCGACTGGTCCTCAGGCTGCGACACTGCTGGCAGGGGTTGGGGCTCTGTTACCCTCTCATGAGGAGTTCCAACCGAGCGTTGCCCCTTCTTTTCCGGCTTGTTCTTTTTCTTTTTTGTCTTTTTCGGCTTCGGAGCCTCCGTTCCACCAGGAGTGGCACGTATCGGAGCATCCGTCCTCTTTTGGCCTTTTTCTATAGCCTTCGTTGGGGCAGTTGATGGCCCGGGAGGGATCCCGGGGAGATCATTTGCCCGCGTGTCCGCTGCCAATGGAGGGCGAAGTCTCTTCTCAGGCAGCAACCTGTCTTGAAGAGCCTCGAACCTGGCATTAACCATCGTGCCCACCTGGCACAAGATGGTGCGCACCAGGTCTTCGGTATCCAGCGGTTTCTCTACAGGCTGACTAGGCACAACCACAGCAGCCGGTTGGTGTGGCCGATCAAGGCGCTCCCGCATGTCCGCCACCTCTTTGCGGAGCTGCGCGACTTCTGATTGCAAGCGGGCATTGTCCGCCTGCAGCCCTCTCGTCTCTTCTGAGGTGCAGCGGCTCTGTAGGATGAGAGCGACTTTGCCGATCTCGTCCGCTGCATCCTTCAGGGATTTCACAAAACCTCCTTTTAGGTTTTTGGAGGAAACGGCAACCTTTTTGATAATATTGATATTATCATCAATCGTACGGCTCAGAGCGGTAGCCGTCTGGAAGTCGTCTCCGTTAGAAGATGACTCCGATAGCGTGTGAGCCCTAGCACGGGCCCGAGCCTCTCGAGAAGCCGCAGTGACTTCCGCCTCTGCTCTCATCAGCTCTTCCTCCCTTTGCGCTTCGACAAGCGCCAACTTCGCCTTGGCCAGGCCAACATATTGGCCTGTAGTTGGCGGCCTTCCTCGCCTTTTTCTCATCGTTGGACTCGCAACCCCATCCAGACTTGTTTCCGGGTCCGAGCCTCCATAGTTCCTACGCCGTTCTCTAGTCCTAAGACTGATATCCGGCAGTGACTCAACGCTATGCATTGAGTCACTATCATCTCCCTCTTCACTGCTGTCCTTCGACTTTTTGGTGTTGTTTTTGTTTTTGTTTTTTAAATTCTCCATTTCTGTTCCCACGAAAATAGGCCGATTTAATAAGTCCGCCCCCGGGTGACGCCCATCCCAGGGGTAAGGCTAAATACTAGCAGAGTTCGCCTGGTATCTGCAGGTTTTAACGACTTCGCTGTCGGGTTTTATAGAGTTTCCTTCTCGCGGGCCGGCCAATTAAGGCAAGCCCTCCGTTCTGGTGTTTCTTAACTACCCCATAACGCCGCTAGATGGGGATTGTTGAAAAGAGACACCAGAGTACGGGGTAATAGAGGAGTCGACGTGCTTCCCCTATATTTTGGGCGGTAAGTGCTCGACGGCATTATAAGTGCACGCCGAGCCCGCCCCCTAACCTAACCTAAACCTACCCATTTCCCCCCCATTGTGGCGGTGACGAAGCAACTTCTCAAAAGAGAAGCCACTGGTCGCCTACCCCCTTACCCCCCCCCCCCCCCTGCCGGATATTCGCCATGGACTGAGAGAATCCCCTAAAAGGAGAAAGTCTCAGCCGATGCCCAGGGTGCACCAGCCCAGATGCTGCGTTCTCTCCGGATCGAGATCAAGAGAGACTGCAGCACCCAGGCCAACGTGGAGGAATCCGGCCCGCACCCCAACCTAACCTAACCTAACCTAACCTAACCTAACCTAACCTAACCTAACCTAACCTAACCTAACCTAACCTAACCTAACCTAACCTAACCTAACCTTTTTTTTTTTTTTTTTTTTTTTTTTTTTTTAAAGAGGGGAAATGCATTACGCATACCACCGTGCCAGGGGACGGCACGGTGGTTATGTGGGACTCTCCCCCCATCCCCTCCCCCTGCGGGAAAGGGACGGGAAGCATACCCACTAAAACCCCTCTGTTTGCCTTCGGCGTCAGTGTCCACCGGGATGAGGGCACACTATTAAAGCAATCTTCTACGTCCCGGTGGTGACTGGCACTACGCCCCTTCTCCTTTTTACGGGTTTTCTTGGCACCCGTTTTGCCCGCCCTACCCGCTCGCCGTACCCACGGCCACGTCCTCTCAAACTCGTGTTGAGTGATGGGCTTCCCCTAGCCCATCACTCGAGTTTTGTTAGGGTGGAATGGTGAGCGCGTACGCTCGCCTTCTCCTCCCTATGCGGCGGCTTCGGATAGAGTTGGGAGCACCTGCCTCCCTTACCCTCTCCGCCTCCTCCTTGAGCCCGATGACCGCCTCACAAAAGTTTTGGGCGGCATCCCATGCTCGGTCACTCTCCACCATGGTGTTGATTATGACCGGCAGCGAGAGATCGCCGCCCACGGCAGCCACGAGCTCCCGGCGCTGTTCTGCCCAGGCAGGACACTCTTCCAGCGTATGCTGGGCAGTGTCTTCGAGGCAGCCGTCGCAGTGGTGACACACCGCAGTCGGCTCCCTTCCGATCCGGTGCAGGTACTTGCCGAAGCATCCATGCCCCGAAAGCACCTGCGACAATCGGAAGGTGAGCACACCGTGTTCCCTGTCCAGCCACTGCGCGAGGACTGGACGGACTGCCTCGATGGTTCTGACACCAGCACTCGGTTGATGAAGGAGGCGCTGCCATTTTAAAACGGCTGATGTTCTCTGCTCCTCCCTCATAGTCTCAACTTCCTCTTTTAAGGGTGGAAACTGGTTTACCGCGATCTCATTCTCGCGCCACGTATAGACGGATGCGAGAATTTCCGCCTCCAGTTCCCACGGCAGGGAGCCAGCTAAGACGCACGCCGCTTCGAAGGACACCGTGCGGTATCCACGGGCGACTCTGATGGCCATTGCCCTCTGCGGACGGTGCAGAAGGGCAATTGTCCGGCTGTTCAGAGCGCCATTCCACACAGGTGCCCCGTACAACGCCATTGAGCGTACAATGCCCAAGTACAGGCGCCGGCAGGCCGCTTTAGGGCCGTTGAGATTTGGCAGTAGACTGCCGAGAGCGGCCGCCGCGCGCAACAGCTTGGGCACTAAACGCCGGAAGTGCTCCTCAAACGTCCATCGGCTGTCCAGCGTGAGCCCCAAATATTTCATTTGGGGCTCGATGTTAATTCTTATTCCGCCAACGATTATGTTAGATCCCGGAGGTGGCTTGTTCCGAGGCCCGTGAAAACACAAAGCCTCGGATTTGTTAAGAGCCACCTCGAGACCCAAAGCTCGGATCCGGTTCACCACTTGAGCCACTCCAGCCGTGGCGAGAATGGCGCACTCTCGGTGACTGCTGCCCCGGGCCGTCACCAGAGTGTCGTCTGCGTAGCACAAGATGTTCACACCACGGAGGAGAGCGCCTCGCAACACCCAGTCGTACCCAATGTTCCACAGGAGCGGCCCGAGGACCGACCCCTGTGGAACACCGCAAGACACTTCATGCCGGCGCCACGCCTCGCGTCCTCTGTAGGAGATGGACCTACCTGAAAGGTAGTCAGTGATAATGCGCAGGAGGTAGTTTGGCACCCGATGATACCGGAGTGCCTCCCTAATGCAACTCCAGGGCAAGGTGTTAAAGGCATTGGCGATGTCTAGAGACACCGCCAAGACGACCTCGCCCTGGGCAACTGCTTCCTCCGCCATCTCCTTTACACGCAGGATTGCGTGGACGGTTGACCTGCCCACTCTGAAACCGTACTGCTTGTCGTCCAGGTCCGGGCCGACTCTCCCCAGATGCTTGACGAGGCGATTGGCAATGATACGCTCGAAGAGCTTTGCCACCTCGTCAAGCAGCACAATCGGCCGATACCCCGAGGGAGAATCGACCGGACGACCCTCTTTCCTTAGCAGGACAAGTTTTCCGATCTTCCACAGCTTAGGGAAATTACTTTGGGCGAAGCAGGCATCAAAGAGCCCCCTGACCCTCTCCTCGTATGCGTCCGCAGCAAGCACCCATGCACGGCCAGGAATACCGTCTGGGCCCGGGGCCGTCTTCTTGGCCCGCAGGCGAAGAATCGCGGCCCCAAATTCACCAGAAGATACCGGCGGTATTTCATCCGCCACGATAAAAGTCCCATTTCCTGTAGAAGGTGCCATAGATGGAGGCGTGTGTTCCTCCCTACGTGGAAAAAGAGCTCCTACCACCACCTCCACCAGCTGAGGCTGGAGACTCTGCGTCAAAGGGGGGTGCCCACGGCCGAAGTTTCCCTCGCACCATGCGATAGGGGCGACCCCATGGATCTTGGTTCAGAGTCTCCAACATCTCTTCTCTCGCTCCGTCTCTTGCTTCGCTTATGGCGATGCGAAGCGTGCGCTTGGCCGTCTTGTATGTATCGCGCAATGTTGTCTCGGCGTTCTCGTCACGGCATCTTCTCCGGCGTTGTCTCTGGTACTGGCGTCTGGCAGCTACGCATACAATGCGCAACTCAGCAATTTCGGCAGACCACCAGTACACCTGCCTTCTCGGTGTTTGTGGACCCTGACGTGGCATGGACGCATCGCAGACGCGAGTCATTGATTGGCGTAACGCCACAGCCTCCTCATCAACGACAATTGTGCTCTCTGGGGGCATCCATGTTTCGACTAGGGAAGCCTCAATGAGAATTTCCCTGTCGAGGCGCTTGACCACCCACCGTGGGCTGTCACCAGGCAACACCGCGCTTCCCGATTGAACCGGAACCGCGGAGGACGCAGATATATTAAAGCGAATGTAGAGGTGGTCCGACAGTGTCTCTACGTTCTCCACTACTTCCCATCCGTAGACTCGGCGTGCTATCGTAGGGCTGGCAAACGACAGATCCACGATGGAACTGCCCTGTGACCGAACGCAGGTCGGTTGCGAACCCTGGTTTAAAAGAGAGAGTCCAGCCGTCAGCGCCCACTCCTCTAGTACTGCACCCCGTGCATCAGTGGCTGGACAACCCCAGGCTGAGCTTTTGGCGTTAAAATCACCCATTACCAATACAGGATGTGGGTGATTTCTGCCGATGAGTGTCTCAACTTGGCCAAGGAGACCCTCAAACTCTGCGAGGCTTCTGCTTGGGGGACAATACACGCCGACTGTCAAAAAGCCTCCCACAACGGCCGCAACGAAACCACGACCTTTTTGCACACTTTCGAGTGTCAAGGAGCCAGTAGACCTCGACACGACTAGGGCAACAAGTTCGTCTTCGTCACCTGCCCAATCATCCCTGTTGGGGATAAAATAGGGTTCTGAAACCACGGCCACTTGTGTCAACCACTCAGCCATGCTCTGTAGGAGCAGATCTTGAGCTCGTGCACAGTGATTAATGTTGGCTTGGAGGAGTTGTACGGCCATTATTGTTAGTCTGAGTCTGTGATTCCGTCTCCATTGCCATGTCTACCGGCAACTGGCGTGTCTTTCTTCTGGACATTTTGGGGGCTGGTGCGGAGCAGGCTCTTCCCCCCAGTTGATGGTCCGCCGGTTTCTTGGCTGCAGCGCAAACAGAACAATGCGGTTTGGCCGAGCACTCCTTGGACTTGTGTCCAACAACTCCGCAGCGGAAGCACTCCTGGCTTCTATCGGCCTCCGCACTGCATTGAGCCCTAATGTGGCCCCTCTGCAGACATTTATAACAACGCAGAGGCCTGGGCTCGAGAAGTTTTACGGAGGCCGACACCCACGACAATGCTAGTCGACCCGCTGCAGCAATTCGTTTGGCGGTGGCCACCGGGCATTCGACCCAAATGTGTCCCACGCCAAACGGGTCTTTAACAACCCCGCCGCTTTTGAGGCTATCTTTGGGACAGTTCCCTGCCTCAGCCACCGCATTTACTACCTCCTCAGCCAAGATGGAGTCATCTAAGCCAGAGATTTTGATTTCCGTCGTCTTGACCGGCCTGGAGATGCGGACGGTCTCTCGGCTGAGGACTTGTTCCAGCTTTTTCGCCAGCTCGTCAGCTTGCGGGCCACTATCGGTGCCCATCACTTCAAACATTCGCGCTCCCGAGGCGCACACTCGAAAGCGAACCCCAGTAACGATTCCAACATCCGGCAGCTTAACTTTGGCCTTGGCTTCTGCAATGACTGAGTCGTAGGTTACGCCGTTACCAATGGCCTCCGGCGTAAGCGTGACTATTACCGCAGCTGACTTCGGAGGCCTGAGTCGTGCCGGTCTTGCAGTGGCAGTGGCAGTTTTGCGTGGAACCTGCTTTGCCTGCTTCTTCTTTTCCTTTCTGAGCCCTTTTTTAACCACCTCGTTCCAGGGCAATTCCTTCGGCTGGGCTGGGCTCGACTGGTCCTCAGGCTGCGACACTGCTGGCAGGGGTTGGGGCTCTGTTACCCTCTCATGAGGAGTTCCAACCGAGCGTTGCCCCTTCTTTTCCGGCTTGTTCTTTTTCTTTTTTGTCTTTTTCGGCTTCGGAGCCTCCGTTCCACCAGAAGTGGCACGTATCGGAGCATCCGTCCTCTTTTGGCCTTTCTCTATAGCCTTCGTTGGGGCAGTTGATGGCCCGGGAGGGATCCCGGGGAGATCATTTGCCCGCGTGTCCGCTGCCAATGGAGGGCGAAGTCTCTTCTCAGGCAGCAACCTGTCTTGAAGAGCCTCGAACCTGGCATTAACCATCGTGCCCACCTGGCACAAGATGGTGCGCACCAGGTCTTCGGTATCCAGCGGTTTCTCTACAGGCTGACTAGGCACAACCACAGCAGCCGGTTGGTGTGGCCGATCAAGGCGCTCCCGCATGTCCGCCACCTCTTTGCGGAGCTGCGCGACTTCTGATTGCAAGCGGGCATTGTCCGCCTGCAGCCCTCTCGTCTCTTCTGAGGTGCAGCGGCTCTGTAGGATGAGAGCGACTTTGCCGATCTCGTCCGCTGCATCCTTCAGGGATTTCACAAAACCTCCTTTTAGGTTTTTGGAGGAAACGGCAACCTTTTTGATAATATTGATATTATCATCAATCGTACGGCTCAGAGCGGTAGCCGTCTGGAAGTCGTCTCCGTTAGAAGATGACTCCGATAGCGTGTGAGCCCTAGCACGGGCCCGAGCCTCTCGAGAAGCCGCAGTGACTTCCGCCTCTGCTCTCATCAGCTCTTCCTCCCTTTGCGCTTCGACAAGCGCCAACTTCGCCTTGGCCAGGCCAACATATTGGCCTGTAGTTGGCGGCCTTCCTCGCCTTTTTCTCATCGTTGGACTCGCAACCCCATCCAGACTTGTTTCCGGGTCCGAGCCTCCATAGTTCCTACGCCGTTCTCTAGTCCTAAGACTGATATCCGGCAGTGACTCAACGCTATGCATTGAGTCACTATCATCTCCCTCTTCACTGCTGTCCTTCGACTTTTTGGTGTTGTTTTTGTTTTTGTTTTTTAAATTCTCCATTTCTGTTCCCACGAAAATAGGCCGATTTAATAAGTCCGCCCCCGGGTGACGCCCATCCCAGGGGTAAGGCTAAATACTAGCAGAGTTCGCCTGGTATCTGCAGGTTTTAACGACTTCGCTGTCGGGTTTTATAGAGTTTCCTTCTCGCGGGCCGGCCAATTAAGGCAAGCCCTCCGTTCTGGTGTTTCTTAACTACCCCATAACGCCGCTAGATGGGGATTGTTGAAAAGAGACACCAGAGTACGGGGTAATAGAGGAGTCGACGTGCTTCCCCTATATTTTGGGCGGTAAGTGCTCGACGGCATTATAAGTGCACGCCGAGCCCGCCCCCTAACCTAACCTAAACCTACCCATTTCCCCCCCATTGTGGCGGTGACGAAGCAACTTCTCAAAAGAGAAGCCACTGGTCGCCTACCCCCTTACCCCCCCCCCCCCTTCCGGATATTTGCCATGGACTGAGAGAATCCCCTAAAAGGAGAAAGTCTCAGCCGATGCCCAGGGTGCACCAGCCCAGATGCTGCGTTCTCTCCGGATCGAGATCAAGAGAGACTGCAGCACCCAGGCCAACGTGGAGGAATCCGGCCCGCACCCCAACCTAACCTAACCTAACCTAACCTAACCTAACCTAACCTAACCTAACCTAACCTAACCTAACCTAACCTAACCTAACCTAACCTAACCTAACCTTTTTTTTTTTTTTTTTTTTTTTTTTTTTTTTTTTTTTAAGAGGGGAAATGCATTACGCATACCACCGTGCCAGGGGACGGCACGGTGGTTATGTGGGACTCTCCCCCCATCCCCTCCCCCTGCGGGAAAGGGACGGGAAGCATACCCACTAAAACCCCTCTGTTTGCCTTCGGCGTCAGTGTCCACCGGGATGAGGGCACACTATTAAAGCAATCTTCTACGTCCCGGTGGTGACTGGCACTACGCCCCTTCTCCTTTTTACGGGTTTTCTTGGCACCCGTTTTGCCCGCCCTACCCGCTCGCCGTACCCACGGCCACGTCCTCTCAAACTCGTGTTGAGTGATGGGCTTCCCCTAGCCCATCACTCGAGTTTTGTTACGGTGGAATGGTGAGCGCGTACGCTCGCCTTCTCCTCCCTATGCGGCGGCTTCGGATAGAGTTGGGAGCACCTGCCTCCCTTACCCTCTCCGCCTCCTCCTTAATCCCGATGACCGCCTCGCAGAAGTTTTGGGCGGCATCCCAAGCTCGGTCACTCTCCACCATGGTGTTTACTATGACCGGCAGCGAGAGATCGCCGCCCACGGCGGCCACGAGCTCCCGGCGCTGTTCTGCCCACGCAGGACACTCTTCCAGCGTATGCTGGGCAGTGTCTTCGAGGCAGCCGTCGCAGTGGTGACACACCGCAGTCGGCTCCCTTCCGATCCGGTGCAGGTACTTGCCGAAGCATCCATGCCCCGAAAGCACCTGCGACAATCGGAAGGTGAGCACACCGTGTTCCCTGTCCAGCCACTGCGCGAGGACTGGACGGACTGCCTCGATGGTTCTGACACCAGCACTCGGTTGATGAAGGAGGCGCTGCCATTTTAAAACGGCTGATGTTCTCTGCTCCTCCCTCATAGTCTCAACTTCCTCTTTTAAGGGTGGAAACTGGTTTACCGCGATCTCATTCTCGCGCCACGTATAGACGGATGCGAGAATTTCCGCCTCCAGTTCCCACGGCAGGGAGCCAGCTAAGACGCACGCCGCTTCGAAGGACACCGTGCGGTATCCACGGGCGACTCTGATGGCCATTGCCCTCTGCGGACGGTGCAGAAGGGCAATTGTCCGGCTGTTCAGAGCGCCATTCCACACAGGTGCCCCGTACAACGCCATTGAGCGTACAATGCCCAAGTACAGGCGCCGGCAGGCCGCTTTAGGGCCGTTGAGATTTGGCAGTAGACTGCCGAGAGCGGCCGCCGCGCGCAACAGCTTGGGCACTAAACGCCGGAAGTGCTCCTCAAACGTCCATCGGCTGTCCAGCGTGAGCCCCAAATATTTCATTTGGGGCTCGATGTTAATTCTTATTCCGCCAACGATTATGTTAGATCCCGGAGGTGGCTTGTTCCGAGGCCCGTGAAAACACAAAGCCTCGGATTTGTTAAGAGCCACCTCGAGACCCAAAGCTCGGATCCGGTTCACCACTTGAGCCACTCCAGCCGTGGCGAGAATGGCGCACTCTCGGTGACTGCTGCCCCGGGCCGTCACCAGAGTGTCGTCTGCGTAGCACAAGATGTTCACACCACGGAGGAGAGCGCCTCGCAACACCCAGTCGTACCCAATGTTCCACAGGAGCGGCCCGAGGACCGACCCCTGTGGAACACCGCAAGACACTTCATGCCGGCGCCACGCCTCGCGTCCTCTGTAGGAGATGGACCTACCTGAAAGGTAGTCAGTGATAATGCGCAGGAGGTAGTTTGGCACCCGATGATACCGGAGTGCCTCCCTAATGCAACTCCAGGGCAAGGTGTTAAAGGCATTGGCGATGTCTAGAGACACCGCCAAGACGACCTCGCCCTGGGCAACTGCTTCCTCCGCCATCTCCTTTACACGCAGGATTGCGTGGACGGTTGACCTGCCCACTCTGAAACCGTACTGCTTGTCGTCCAGGTCCGGGCCGACTCTCCCCAGATGCTTGACGAGGCGATTGGCAATGATACGCTCGAAGAGCTTTGCCACCTCGTCAAGCAGCACAATCGGCCGATACCCCGAGGGAGAATCGACCGGACGACCCTCTTTCCTTAGCAGGACGAGTTTTCCGATCTTCCACAGCTTAGGGAAATTACTTTGGGCGAAGCAGGCATCAAAGAGCCCCCTGACCCTCTCCTCGTATGCGTCCGCAGCAAGCACCCATGCACGGCCAGGAATACCGTCTGGGCCCGGGGCCGTCTTCTTGGCCCGCAGGCGAAGAATCGCGGCCCCAAATTCACCAGAAGATACCGGCGGTATTTCATCCGCCACGATAAAAGTCCCATTTCTTGTAGAAGGTGCCATAGATGGAGGCGTGTGTTCCTCCCTACGTGGAAAAAGAGCTCCTACCACCACCTCCACCAGCTGAGGCTGGAGACTCTGCGTCAAAGGGGGTGCCCACGGCCGAAGTTTCCCTCGCACCATGCGATAGGGGCGACCCCATGGATCTTGGTTCAGAGTCTCCAACATCTCTTCTCTCGCTCCGTCTCTTGCTTCGCTTATGGCGATGCGAAGCGTGCGCTTGGCCGTCTTGTATGTATCGCGCAATGTTGTCTCGGCGTTCTCGTCACGGCGTCTTCTCCGGCGTTGTCTCTGGTACTGGCGTCTGGCAGCTACGCATACAATGCGCAACTCAGCAATTTCGGCAGACCACCAGTACACCTGCCTTCTCGGTGTTTGTGGACCCTGACGTGGCATGGACGCATCGCAGACGCGAGTCATTGATTGGCGTAACGCCACAGCCTCCTCATCAACGACAATTGTGCTCTCTGGGGGCATCCATGTTTCGACTAGGGAAGCCTCAATGAGAATTTCCCTGTCGAGGCGCTTGACCACCCACCGTGGGCTGTCACCAGGCAACACCGCGCTTCCCGATTGAACCGGAACCGCGGAGGACGCAGATATATTAAAGCGAATGTAGAGGTGGTCTGACAGTGTCTCTACGTTCTCCACTACTTCCCATCCGTAGACTCGGCGTGCTATCGTAGGGCTGGCAAACGACAGATCCACGATGGAACTGCCCTGTGACCGAACGCAGGTCGGTTGCGAACCCTGGTTTAAAAGAGAGAGTCCAGCCGTCAGCGCCCACTCCTCTAGTACTGCACCCCGTGCATCAGTGGCTGGACAACCCCAGGCTGAGCTTTTGGCGTTAAAATCACCCATTACCAATACAGGATGTGGGTGATTTCTGCCGATGAGTGTCTCAACTTGGCCAAGGAGACCCTCAAACTCTGCGAGGCTTCTGCTTGGGGGACAATACACGCCGACTGTCAAAATGCCTCCCACAACGGCCGCAACGAAACCACGACCTTTTTGCACACTTTCGAGTGTCAAGGAGCCAGTAGACCTCGACACGACTAGGGCAACAAGTTCGTCTTCGTCACCTGCCCAATCATCCCTGTTGGGGATAAAATAGGGTTCTGAAACCACGGCCACTTGTGTCAACCACTCAGCCATGCTCTGTAGGAGCAGATCTTGAGCTCGTGCACAGTGATTAATATTGGCTTGGATGAGTTGTACGGCCATTATTGTTAGTCTGAGTCTGTGATTCCGTCTCCATTGCCATGTCTACCGGCAACTGGCGTGTCTTCCTTCTAGACATTTTGGGGGCTGGTGCGGAGCAGGCTCTTCCCCCCAGTTGATGGTCCGCCGGTTTCTTGGCTGCAGCGCAAACAGAACAATGCGGTTTGGCCGAGCACTCCTTGGACTTGTGTCCAACAACTCCGCAGCGGAAGCACTCCTGGCTTCTATCGGCCTCCGCACTGCATTGAGCCCTAATGTGGCCCCTCTGCAGACATTTATAACAACGCAGAGGCCTAGGCTCGAGCAGTTTTACGGAGGCCGACACCCACGACAGCGCTAGGCGACCTGCTGCAGCAATTCGCTTCGCAGTAGCCACCGGGCATTCGACCCAAATGTGTCCCACACCAAACGGGTCTTTAACAACCCCGCCGCTTTTGAGGCTATCTTTGGGACAGTTCCCTGCCTCAGCAACCGCATTTACTACCTCCTCAGCCAAGATGGAGTCATCTAAGCCAGAGATTTTGATTTCCGTCGTCTTGACCGGCCTGGAGATGCGGACTGTATCTCGGCTGAGGACTTGTTCCAGCTTTTTCGCCAGCTCGTCAGCTTGCGGGCCACTATCGGTGCCCATCACTTCAAACATTCGCGCTCCCGAGGCGCACACTCGAAAGCGAACCCCAGTAACGATTCCAACATCCGGCAGCTTAACTTTGGCCTTGGCTTCTGCAATGACTGAGTCGTAGGTTACGCCGTTAGCAATGGCCTCCGGCGTAAGCGTGACTATTACCGCAGCTGACTTCGGAGGCCTGAGTCGTGCCGGTCTTGCAGTGGCAGTGGCAGTTTTGCGTGGAACCTGCTTTGCCTGCTTCTTCTTTTCCTTTCTGAGCCCTTTCTTAACCACCTCGTTCCAGGGCAATTCCCTCGGCTGGGCTGGGCTCGACTGGTCCTCAGGCTGCGACACTGCTGGCAGGGGTTGGGGCTCCGCTACCCTCTCATGAGGAGTTCCAACCGAGCGTTGCCCCTTCTTTTCCGGCTTGTTCTTTTTCTTTTTTGTCTTTTTCGGCTTCGGAGCCTCCGTTCCACCAGAAGTGGCACGTATCGGTGCATCCGTCCTCTTTTGGCCTTTCTCTATAGCCTTCGTTGGGGCAGTTGATGGCCCGGGAGGAATCCCGGGGAGATCATTTGCCCGCGTGTCCGCTGCCAATGGAGGGCGAAGTCTCTTCTCAGGCAGCAACCTGTCTTGAAGAGCCTCGAACCTGGCATTAACCATCGTGCCCACCTGGCACAAGATGGTGCGCACCAGGTCTTCGGTATCCAGCGGTTTCTCTACAGGCTGACTAGGCACAACCACAGCAGCCGGTTGGTGTGGCCGATCAAGGCGCTCCCGCATGTCCGCCACCTCTTTGCGGAGCTGCGCGACTTCTGATTGCAAGCGGGCATTGTCCGCCTGCAGCCCTCTCGTCTCTTCTGAGGTGCAGCGGCTCTGTAGGATGAGAGCGACTTTGCCGATCTCGTCCGCTGCATCCTTCAGGGATTTCACAAAACCTCCTTTTAGGTTTTTGGAGGAAACGGCAACCTTTTTGATAATATTGATATTATCATCAATCGTACGGCTCAGAGCGGTAGCCGTCTGGAAGTCGTCTCCGTTAGAAGATGACTCCGATAGCGTGTGAGCCCTAGCACGGGCCCGAGCCTCTCGAGAAGCCGCAGTGACTTCCGCCTCTGCTCTCATCAGCTCTTCCTCCCTTTGCGCTTCGACAAGCGCCAACTTCGCCTTGGCCAGGCCAACATATTGGCCTGTAGTTGGCGGCCTTCCTCGCCTTTTTCTCATCGTTGGACTCGCAACCCCATCCAGACTTGTTTCCGGGTCCGAGCCTCCATAGTTCCTACGCCGTTCTCTAGTCCTAAGACTGATATCCGGCAGTGACTCAACGCTATGCATTGAGTCACTATCATCTCCCTCTTCACTGCTGTCCTTCGACTTTTTGGTGTTGTTTTTGTTTTTGTTTTTTAAATTCTCCATTTCTGTTCCCACGAAAATAGGCCGATTTAATAAGTCCGCCCCCGGGTGACGCCCATCCCAGGGGTAAGGCTAAATACTAGCAGAGTTCGCCTGGTATCTGCAGGTTTTAACGACTTCGCTGTCGGGTTTTATAGAGTTTCCTTCTCGCGGGCCGGCCAATTAAGGCAAGCCCTCCGTTCTGGTGTTTCTTAACTACCCCATAACGCCGCTAGATGGGGATTGTTGAAAAGAGACACCAGAGTACGGGGTAATAGAGGAGTCGACGTGCTTCCCCTATAAAGAGAAGCCACTGGTCACCTACCCCCTTACCCCCCCCCCCTGCCGGATATTCGCCATGGACTGAGAGAATCCCCTAAAAGGAGAAAGTCTCAGCCAATGCCCAGGGTGCACCAGCCCAGATGCTGCGTTCTCTCCGGATCGAGATCAAGAGAGACTGCAGCACCCAGGCCAACGTGGAGGAATCCGGCCCGCACCCCAACCTAACCTAACCTAACCTAACCTAACCTAACCTAACCTAACCTAACCTAACCTAACCTAACCTAACCTAACCTTTTTTTTTTTTTTTTTTTTTTTTTTTTTCTTTTTTTTTTTTTTTTAAGAGGGGAAATGCATTACGCATACCACCGTGCCAGGGGACGGCACGGTGGTTATGTGGGACTCTCCCCCCATCCCCTCCCCCTGCGGGAAAGGGACGGGAAGCATACCCACTAAAACCCCTCTGTTTGCCTTCGGCGTCAGTGTCCACCGGGATGAGGGCACACTATTAAAGCAATCTTCTACGTCCCGGTGGTGACTGGCACTACGCCCCTTCTCCTTTTTACAGGTTTTCTTTCGGCACCCGTTATACCCGCCCTACTCGCCGTACCCACGGCCACGCCCTCTCAAACCCGTGTTGAGTGATGGGCTTCCCCTAGCCCATCACTCGAGTTTTGTTAGGGTGGGATGGTGAGCGCGTACGCTCGCCTTCTCCTCCCTATGCGGCGGCTCCGGATGGAGTTGGGAGCACCTGCCTCCCTTATCCTCTCCGCCTCCTCCTTGAGCCCGATGACCGCCTCACAAAAGCTTTGGGCGGCATCCCAAGCTCGGTCACTCTCCACCATGGTGTTTACTATGACCGGCAGCGAGAGATCGCCGCCCACGGCAGCCACGAGCTCCCGGCGCTGTTCTGCCCACGCAGGACACTCTTCCAGCGTATGCTGGGCAGTGTCTTCGAGGCAGCCGTCGCAGTGGTGACACACCGCAGTCGGCTCCCTTCCGATCCGGTGCAGGTACTTGCCGAAGCATCCATGCCCCGAAAGCACCTGCGACAATCGGAAGGTGAGCACACCGTGTTCCCTGTCCAGCCACTGCGCGAGGACTGGACGGACTGCCTCGATGGTTCTGACACCAGCACTCGGTTGATGAAGGAGGCGCTGCCATTTTAAAACGGCTGATGTTCTCTGCTCCTCCCTCATAGTCTCAACTTCCTCTTTTAAGGGTGGAAACTGGTTTACCGCGATCTCATTCTCGCGCCACGTATAGACGGATGCGAGAATTTCCGCCTCCAGTTCCCACGGCAGGGAGCCAGCTAAGACGCACGCCGCTTCGAAGGACACCGTGCGGTATCCACGGGCGACTCTGATGGCCATTGCCCTCTGCGGACGGTGCAGAAGGGCAATTGTCCGGCTGTTCAGAGCGCCATTCCACACAGGTGCCCCGTACAACGCCATTGAGCGTACAATGCCCAAGTACAGGCGCCGGCAGGCCGCTTTAGGGCCGTTGAGATTTGGCAGTAGACTGCCGAGAGCGGCCGCCGCGCGCAACAGCTTGGGCACTAAACGCCGGAAGTGCTCCTCAAACGTCCATCGGCTGTCCAGCGTGAGCCCCAAATATTTCATTTGGGGCTCGATGTTAATTCTTATTCCGCCAACGATTATGTTAGATCCCGGAGGTGGCTTGTTCCGAGGCCCGTGAAAACACAAAGCCTCGGATTTGTTAAGAGCCACCTCGAGACCCAAAGCTCGGATCCGGTTCACCACTTGAGCCACTCCAGCCGTGGCGAGAATGGCGCACTCTCGGTGACTGCTGCCCCGGGCCGTCACCAGAGTGTCGTCTGCGTAGCACAAGATGTTCACACCACGGAGGAGAGCGCCTCGCAACACCCAGTCGTACCCAATGTTCCACAGGAGCGGCCCGAGGACCGACCCCTGTGGAACACCGCAAGACACTTCATGCCGGCGCCACGCCTCGCGACCTCTGTAGGAGATGGACCTACCTGAAAGGTAGTCAGTGATAATGCGCAGGAGGTAGTTTGGCACCCGATGATACCGGAGTGCCTCCCTAATGCAACTCCAGGGCAAGGTGTTAAAGGCATTGGCGATGTCTAGAGACACCGCCAAGACGACCTCGCCCTGGGCAACTGCTTCCTCCGCCATCTCCTTTACACGCAGGATTGCGTGGACGGTTGACCTGCCCACTCTGAAACCGTACTGCTTGTCGTCCAGGTCCGGGCCGACTCTCCCCAGATGCTTGACGAGGCGATTGGCAATGATACGCTCGAAGAGCTTTGCCACCTCGTCAAGCAGCACAATCGGCCGATACCCCGAGGGAGAATCGACCGGACGACCCTCTTTCCTTAGCAGGACAAGTTTTCCGATCTTCCACAGCTTAGGGAAATTACTTTGGGCGAAGCAGGCATCAAAGAGCCCCCTGACCCTCTCCTCGTATGCGTCCGCAGCAAGCACCCATGCACGGCCAGGAATACCGTCTGGGCCCGGGGCCGTCTTCTTGGCCCGCAGGCGAAGAATCGCGGCCCCAAATTCACCAGAAGATACCGGCGGTATTTCATCCGCCACGATAAAAGTCCCATTTCCTGTAGAAGGTGCCATAGATGGAGGCGTGTGTTCCTCCCTACGTGGAAAAAGAGCTCCTACCACCACCTCCACCAGCTGAGGCTGGAGACTCTGCGTCAAAGGGGGTGCCCACGGCCGAAGTTTCCCTCGCACCATGCGATAGGGGCGACCCCATGGATCTTGGTTCAGAGTCTCCAACATCTCTTCTCTCGCTCCGTCTCTTGCTTCGCTTATGGCGATGCGAAGCGTGCGCTTGGCCGTCTTGTATGTATCGCGCAATGTTGTCTCGGCGTTCTCGTCACGGCGTCTTCTCCGGCGTTGTCTCTGGTACTGGCGTCTGGCAGCTACGCATACAATGCGCAACTCAGCAATTTCGGCAGACCACCAGTACACCTGCCTTCTCGGTGTTTGTGGACCCTGACGTGGCATGGACGCATCGCAGACGCGAGTCATTGATTGGCGTAACGCCACAGCCTCCTCATCAACGACAATTGTGCTCTCTGGGGGCATCCATGTTTCGACTAGGGAAGCCTCAATGAGAATTTCCCTGTCGAGGCGCTTGACCACCCACCGTGGGCTGTCACCAGGCAACACCGCGCTTCCCGATTGAACCGGAACCGCGGAGGACGCAGATATATTAAAGCGAATGTAGAGGTGGTCTGACAGTGTCTCTACGTTCTCCACTACTTCCCATCCGTAGACTCGGCGTGCTATCGTAGGGCTGGCAAACGACAGATCCACGATGGAACTGCCCTGTGACCGAACGCAGGTCGGTTGCGAACCCTGGTTTAAAAGAGAGAGTCCAGCCGTCAGCGCCCACTCCTCTAGTACTGCACCCCGTGCATCAGTGGCTGGACAACCCCAGGCTGAGCTTTTGGCGTTAAAGTCACCCATTACCAATACAGGATGTGGGTGATTTCTGCCGATGAGTGTCTCAACTTGGCCAAGGAGACCCTCAAACTCTGCGAGGCTTCTGCTTGGGGGACAATACACGCCGACTGTCAAAATGCCTCCCACAACGGCCGCAACGAAACCACGACCTTTTTGCACACTTTCGAGTGTCAAGGAGCCAGTAGACCTCGACACGACTAGGGCAACAAGTTCGTCTTCGTCACCTGCCCAATCATCCCTGTTGGGGATAAAATAGGGTTCTGAAACCACGGCCACTTGTGTCAACCACTCAGCCATGCTCTGTAGGAGCAGATCTTGAGCTCGTGCACAGTGATTAATGTTGGCTTGGAGGAGTTGTACGGCCATTATTGTTAGTCTGAGTCTGTGATTCCGTCTCCATTGCCATGTCTACCGGTAACTGGCGTGTCTTCCTTCTGGACATTTTGGGGGCTGGTGCGGAGCAGGCTCTTCCCCCCAGTTGATGGTCCGCCGGTTTCTTGGCTGCAGCGCAAACAGAACAATGCGGTTTGGCCGAGCACTCCTTGGACTTGTGTCCAACAACTCCGCAGCGGAAGCACTCCTGGCTTCTATCGGCCTCCGCACTGCATTGAGCCCTAATGTGGCCCCTCTGCAGACATTTATAACAACGCAGAGGCCTGGGCTCGAGAAGTTTTACGGAGGCCGACACCCACGACAATGCTAGTCGACCCGCTGCAGCAATTCGTTTGGCGGTGGCCACCGGGCATTCGACCCAAATGTGTCCCACACCAAACGGGTCTTTAACAACCCCGCCGCTTTTGAGGCTATCTTTGGGACAGTTCCCTGCCTCAGCAACCGCATTTACTACCTCCTCAGCCAAGATGGAGTCATCTAAGCCAGAGATTTTGATTTCCGTCGTCTTGACCGGCCTGGAGATGCGGACGGTCTCTCGGCTGAGGACTTGTTCCAGCTTTTTCGCCAGCTCGTCAGCTTGCGGGCCACTATCGGTGCCCATCACTTCAAACATTCGCGCTCCCGAGGCGCACACTCGAAAGCGAACCCCAGTAACGATTCCAACATCCGGCAGCTTAACTTTGGCCTTGGCTTCTGCAATGACTGAGTCGTAGGTTACGCCGTTAGCAATGGCCTCCGGCGTAAGCGTGACTATTACCGCAGCTGACTTCGGAGGCCTGAGTCGTGCCGGTCTTGCAGTGGCAGTGGCAGTTTTGCGTGGAACCTGCTTTGCCTGCTTCTTCTTTTCCTTTCTGAGCCCTTTTTTAACCACCTCGTTCCAGGGCAATTCCTTCGGCTGGGCTGGGCTCGACTGGTCCTCAGGCTGCGACACTGCTGGCAGGGGTTGGGGCTCCGTTACCCTCTCATGAGGAGTTCCAACCGAGCGTTGCCCCTTCTTTTCCGGCTTGTTCTTTTTCTTTTTTGTCTTTTTCGGCTTCGGAGCCTCCGTTCCACCAGAAGTGGCACGTATCGGAGCATCCGTCCTCTTTTGGCCTTTCTCTATAGCCTTCGTTGGGGCAGTTGATGGCCCGGGAGGGATCCCGGGGAGATCATTTGCCCGCGTGTCCGCTGCCAATGGAGGGCGAAGTCTCTTCTCAGGCAGCAACCTGTCTTGAAGAGCCTCGAACCTGGCATTAACCATCGTGCCCACCTGGCACAAGATGGTGCGCACCAGGTCTTCGGTATCCAGCGGTTTCTCTACAGGCTGACTAGGCACAACCACAGCAGCCGGTTGGTGTGGCCGATCAAGGCGCTCCCGCATGTCCGCCACCTCTTTGCGGAGCTGCGCGACTTCTGATTGCAAGCGGGCATTGTCCGCCTGCAGCCCTCTCGTCTCTTCTGAGGTGCAGCGGCTCTGTAGGATGAGAGCGACTTTGCCGATCTCGTCCGCTGCATCCTTCAGGGATTTCACAAAACCTCCTTTTAGGTTTTTGGAGGAAACGGCAACCTTTTTGATAATATTGATATTATCATCAATCGTACGGCTCAGAGCGGTAGCCGTCTGGAAGTCGTCTCCGTTAGAAGATGACTCCGATAGCGTGTGAGCCCTAGCACGGGCCCGAGCCTCTCGAGAAGCCGCAGTGACTTCCGCCTCTGCTCTCATCAGCTCTTCCTCCCTTTGCGCTTCGACAAGCGCCAACTTCGCCTTGGCCAGGCCAACATATTGGCCTGTAGTTGGCGGCCTTCCTCGCCTTTTTCTCATCGTTGGACTCGCAACCCCATTCAGACTTGTTTCCGGGTCCGAGCCTCCATAGTTCCTACGCCGTTCTCTAGTCCTAAGACTGATATCCGGCAGTGACTCAACGCTATGCATTGAGTCACTATCATCTCCCTCTTCACTGCTGTCCTTCGACTTTTTGGTGTTGTTTTTGTTTTTGTTTTTTAAATTCTCCATTTCTGTTCCCACGAAAATAGGCCGATTTAATAAGTCCGCCCCCGGGTGACGCCCATCCCAGGGGTAAGGCTAAATACTAGCAGAGTTCGCCTGGTATCTGCAGGTTTTAACGACTTCGCTGTCGGGTTTTATAGAGTTTCCTTCTCGCGGGCCGGCCAATTAAGGCAAGCCCTCCGTTCTGGTGTTTCTTAACTACCCCATAACGCCGCTAGATGGGGATTGTTGAAAAGAGACACCAGAGTACGGGGTAATAGAGGAGTCGACGTGCTTCCCCTATATTTTGGGCGGTAAGTGCTCGACGGCATTATAAGTGCACGCCGAGCCCGCCCCCTAACCTAACCTAAACCTACCCATTTCCCCCCCATTGTGGCGGTGACGAAGCAACTTCTCAAAAGAGAAGCCACTGGTCGCCTACCCCCTTACCCCCCCCCCCCCTGCCGGATATTCGCCATGGACTGAGAGAATCCCCTAAAAGGAGAAAGTCTCAGCCGATGCCCAGGGTGCACCAGCCCAGATGCTGCGTTCTCTCCGGATCGAGATCAAGAGAGACTGCAGCACCCAGGCCAACGTGGAGGAATCCGGCCCGCACCCCAACCTAACCTAACCTAACCTAACCTAACCTAACCTAACCTAACCTAACCTAACCTAACCTAACCTAACCTAACCTAACCTAACCTAACCTAACCTAACCTAACCTTTTTTTTTTTTTTTTTTTTTAAGAGGGGAAATGCATTACCCATACCACCGTGCCAGGGGACGGCACGGTGGTTATGTGGGACTCTCCCCCCATCCCCTCCCCCTGCGGGAAAGGGACGGGAAGCATACCCACTAAAACCCCTCTGTTTGCCTTCGGCGTCAGTGTCCACCGGGATGAGGGCACACTATTAAAGCAATCTTCTACGTCCCGGTGGTGACTGGCACTACGCCCCTTCTCCTTTTTACAGGTTTTCTTGGCACCCGTTTTGCCCGCCCTACCCGCTCGCCGTACCCACGGCCACGTCCTCTCAAACTCGTGTTGAGTGATGGGCTTCCCCTAGCCCATCACTCGAGTTTTGTTAGGGTGGAATGGTGAGCGCGTACGCTCGCCTTCTCCTCCCTATGCGGCGGCTTCGGATAGAGTTGGGAGCACGTGCCTCCCTTACCCTCTCCGCCTCCTCCTTAATCCCGATGACCGCCTCGCAAAAGTTTTGGGCGGCATCCCAAGCTCGGTCACTCTCCACCATGGTGTTTACTATGACCGGCAGCGAGAGATCGCCGCCCACGGCGGCCACGAGCTCCCGGCGCTGTTCTGCCCACGCAGGACACTCTTCCAGCGTATGCTGGGCAGTGTCTTCGAGGCAGCCGTCGCAGTGGTGACACACCGCAGTCGGCTCCCTTCCGATCCGGTGCAGGTACTTGCCGAAGCATCCATGCCCCGAAAGCACCTGCGACAATCGGAAGGTGAGCACACCGTGTTCCCTGTCCAGCCACTGCGCGAGGACTGGACGGACTGCCTCGATGGTTCTGACACCAGCACTCGGTTGATGAAGGAGGCGCTGCCATTTTAAAACGGCTGATGTTCTCTGCTCCTCCCTCATAGTCTCAACTTCCTCTTTTAAGGGTGGAAACTGGTTTACCGCGATCTCATTCTCGCGCCACGTATAGACGGATGCGAGAATTTCCGCCTCCAGTTCCCACGGCAGGGAGCCAGCTAAGACGCACGCCGCTTCGAAGGAAACCTAACCTAACCTAACCTAACCTAACCTAACCTTTTTTTTTTTTTTTTTTTTTTTTTTTTTTTTTTTTTTTTTTTTGTCAGGGTGGAAAATGCTCTATGCATTCCCCCTACCATGGGAGTGGTGGGGGGATATGTGGGACTCACCCCCCAGTAGGGAAGCGCAACCCACTAAAAACCACCCTGGCGTACCCTCCTGCCGGTTTGGCAAGACGCCGTGGATCCGCAAGCATTGGCCACGACGCCTTCCGGCAGCCCCAGTTGGTGTCGGGGCTACCCGCGCCGATGGAGAGAGGGGCCGAGCACGCGTGGTCCCTCTCCCAGACTGCCCAGTGACTATTCTACGGCAGGTAGGGGACTCCCATCCCCCACCTGCAGTCACTAAGGGTTAAGGCGGGCGGCAAAGCGCCGCCGCCTTAAACCCTGCCGTCTGCGCCGGAGGGGATGCGCGAGAGGAGACTCCTCACGCTCCCGCTCCGCGGCCTCCTTCTGCGAGATAACCGACTCGCAAAAGGAAGCGACACCCTTCCAGGATCTGTCGCTGCACAGCATTGCAGAGACAACGCTGTGCAGGGAGAGGTCCCACTGCCTTATGGCCAGCGCCATGGTGCTGCGCTCAGAACTCCAACGGCTGCACACCTCGAGGGTGTGCTGAGCCGTGTCGTCCGGATCGCCGCACTCGTGGCACTACGGGCCAGGCTCCCTCCCAATCTTGTGCAGGTAATGACCGAAACACCCATGTCCGGTCATCACCTGCACAAGCCTGTACGACGTAGCGCCGACTGCCCTTTCCAACCACAGGTCCAGCGACCCCAGGATCGCCCCTATGGTACGAGTACCATAAGGGGAGTCTTCGAGGTCGCTTTTCCATCTATCCCGCAGTCGGCGCTCCGTCATACGGCGCGTCTCCTCCACCTCTTCAGGGTCCGGGCGTTCACCTCTCGCCCGGGCCCTAGACCTAACCCTATAGGTCTCCGCCTGCACCTCTGCGTCCAGTTCCCAAGGCGGGGTGCAGGCGAGGAGGCAGGCCGCTGCATGAGCCACGGTTACGTAGGCCCTCACCATCCGGAGGGCCACAACCCTCTGGGGCCTCCGCAGCAGGGCCCTGTTCCGGGCCAACCTAACCTAACCTAACCTAACCTAACCTAACCTAACCTCCGCCAAGTTAAATGACTTGATACGATTGAGCATACGATGCTTCCACTCCTGGCTTTAAGGCGACCACAACAGCTGAAGTGGCTGCTCGTTTTCTCCTCTTCCGTTTCCTTCTTGTCTTTCGCTCTGGCGCGGGTTTGACAGCTTTACCTGCCGGCGGGGAGGCGGGCTTTCTTGTCTTCGCCTTCTTCTTCTTTTTCTTCACCACTTCCGTAAAAGATTCCTGGTTCGGAGGTGGTGTTATTTTGGCCGAGGCAGTGGGCTCCTGCACTACTGGATTCGGAGTTTTCGGGGCCTTCGGGGTCTTTGGGGCTTTCGGAGCCGCCGCAGGTTTGGCTGCCAGGGCGTTAGTCGGGGAGGCTTTGGGGGCAGGGGCCACTTTCTTTTTGGTGGCCTTGGGCTTTTGCGTCCTCCCGTCCCCCAAGCGCGCTCTAGCAGGCTCGGGCTGAGCTGTTTCCCTCACAGTAGGTGCCAGAGTAGTTGACGTCGTTGCTCTCTTGCGGTCGGCCGCAAGCAGTGGGCGGATGATCGGTTCGACGGGAAGTAGCCTCTTCATCTCCTCCAGGCGGACATTAACCATCTCCCCAATTGAGATAAAAAGATCCCTCTTGAGGTCCTCCCGCAACTCTTGTAGGGCATCAGCCAGGGCTGCTGGTAGCTGGGAGTTGGCGGAACTCGCTGGGGGATCCTTTTTTCGCTCGGAGAAAGCTGTTCTCAGGGCCTTCACTTCCGTTTGGGCGTGCGCGAGCTGCTCTTTCATCTGCCTGTTGTCAGCTTTAAGAGCACGCAGCTCTTCATCCTCACTTCTAACCTGGAGGCAATCGGCAGCGGATAAGATATCCCTGCATGCCTGGTTCATATTGCCCCAGATGCCGCCCTTCAGGTTCCCGCATTTCTTCGCCTCGTCCATTACAGCTAACGCTGACTTACGGACGATGTCGACGTAGTCGTCCTCCGTTCGGAAAACAGGGCTGCGGTCTCTTGGTGTTGAGAGGCCGGAGCCACCATTGGAGGTTGGGAGGCTACCACCTATCTTTCTTACCTCTTTTTTTTTGTTCCGTCGTTCGGGCATGTCATCAGGCGACAGCAGGTAGCTTATGGCCGCATCTGCCTCCGCCCGATAGGTGCCCAGTTCCTGGGACTTGTACATGGCCCTTGTGTCACTAGAGCCCGTATAGCGCCCTTTGGCACTCAAACTCTTGCCCCGTCGTGCGGTATTTAACTTAAACTTGACAGCAGGTCCGGTTAATACTTCGTTATCTCCATGACGTCTCTTATCAGCCTTCGAGGCAATGTTAACTGCTGGAAGCGATGAGTCAGTGACATCACCTTCCTCCAGCGTCATCGCCTCCATCAGTTCACTTTCCTTCAGGCGCGCCATTTCGTGCAGCCTATCAATCTCTTCAGCGGTATCGGTGTCAATTGTGCGTTTGCTATAGTCGTGTTTACGGAGGTCAGCACCGGAGTGCTGACCTATGAGGCGGAATTTGCCCCCCCCCAGAGTACGAGGGGCTGCCCGCGTCCGAAGACGCGGGGAGGGATTCTCCCTTGCGGGTACCCTCCTGGGGTAATACTTTTTGGATTCCTGCCATGCGTGCTATTTCAGGCCTAGCACTGGCCGTTTTCGGTGCGATATGACCCTAAACGAATACTAAGAAATGAATACCGGCTGTTTTGACTTTGACTACGGTCTGGCACTGAGTCGATGGGTCCCCGCTTCGCGGGGCCCCTATTTCTGAGCGTTTTGCCCTTCGGGCGTATATAAACAACTAACGAACCTAACTTACCATTTTTGTGAATAAATACTTTTTCATTAAATGGCATTGGGTAAGTTTGATTGAATATTATAATCATGAAGATGCGGCCACGGTTGATTTTCTTATAATAGAATACATTTTTTTTTTTTTTGATAATATATTATATAGACACGCGAGGAAAAACATTGTATCTCAATTTACTGTGACTTCTTATTTCAAACGTAATTGAGCATGATTAAAATTGTTTCTCAAGCTTACATAACATTTGAGATACAATGTTGTTCCTTGCATGTGTCGATTTATTTAAAAATATCGAACCAGTAACTAAAAGGTTCAAAATTGCGGCCTCTTATTTTAAATCTGACTACGGAAACGCATTTATAATCCCAAGGAGCCCTCAGATATTGATTTTCAAGACAATCAAACCATTTACAAAAAAGTTCAAAATTGCGGTCACTTTTTTAAAATCTGGTAACGGATTCGCATTTAAAGTACCAACGGGCTCTCAGATATCGATTTTCAAAACAATCGAACCAGAAAAAATAAAAATAAAAAAAAAGTTCAAAATGGCTGTCACTTCAAAATTTTGGTCAAGTGGGAGTCGGATTTTACTTTTTCCATATAAAATGCAATTCAGCGCCTGATATGAACCTACGAGCAATCTATGTTTACCGTTATAACTTTTTAACGCATTAAGGAAAAATTAAAAAGAAAATTGCGTATGATAGAATAACTAATTCGCTTTAAATTTTTTTTTGTTTTAACGTTGTCAATACCAAAACAAAGTTATGAAGTTTTTAAAAAATAAATCGGGCCAATTTTCTTTCATAATTTCGTCGCCCGTTGAAGTCTTTCAAAATCGAACCCGGGTCTAAAATCTTTATTATACGTCCTAGAAATTAAAAAAAAATGCCTTTCGACGCGGAATAAACTAAATTTTGGGATAGGATGAAAGTCAGCTACACAAAGAGTATCCTTTAAAAAAAAAAAACCTACTTTTTCAAAAAAAATGTATGGGAGGTACCAAAAGGAGCGCGATTCGCACCGTCAATGTGGGGTCCACATGAAAGAGCAACTCTTAAAACCCCCCTATACAAAATTTCAGAGCGATCTCCCGTGCCAGCACACCCTAACCTAACCTAACCTAACAGAAAAAAAAAAACGCAAAATAAGATGCGCAGCACCAGTTCGACGTGCATGGGTTGTGGAGCAGTACCTTGAAGCTAAAGAAGCTTACCAGCTGGAGGTAAAGAAGGCTCAAACCGCAAGTTGGAAGAGTTTCTGCGAAAAACAGGACCGCGAGAGCATGTGGGACGGCATATATAGAGTGATTGGCCGCACTGCAAAAAGAGAGGAAGATGTTCCACTGGTCCAAAATAACAATGTACTGGATAGTGATCAATCAGCGAATCTACTGGCGCAAACCTTTTATCCGGAAGACACCATAAGACACTGAGGAAAATGACAATGCGGAACATACAAATGTACAGTACCCCAACGAAAATGTTAAGCACTTTAGTGCGTTGTCATAGTAAACTTCAAACAGAACATCAAATGACACACATGGCAATGACAATGACATTCACTATGACAAGGTTCTAAGTATGCTCAACATTTTTATTGGGTGACTGTACGCCAAACTGCCATCAGAGCAAATGAGTTGGTACATGGTAAACCATGTGACCCTCCATTTACAATCGAGGAGTTAAAATGGGCTGCGTCGAGCTTTAATAAAAAAAAAACCCTGACATCTTCCTGGCAATAACAAATAAATGCCTGAGCCTCCACTGCTTTCCCGCAGCCTGGAAGGAGGCGGTGGTGGTGGTCTTACGGAAACCAGGGAAGACCGACTACATGCACCCAAAGTCATACAGGCCAATTGGACTATTGCCTGTTTTTGGAAAAATCCTCGAAAAGATGCTAATAAGAAGAATAAGATGGCACATATCACCGAGCATGAGCCAATGCCAGTTTGGCTTCACACCACAGCGTGGTACCGAGGACTCCCTATATGTTATGATGCAAAAAGTTAGAGAAGAGCTCAAAGCAAAGAAAATAATAACGTTAGTTTCGCTCGACATAGAGGGAGCTTTTGATAGCGCCTGGTGGCCCGCTATACAATGTGCATTGGCCGAAACAGAATGCCCAGTAAATCTTAGGAGCCTGGTGGATAAAAAAAAAAAAAATTTAAAAATTTAATCTGTTTATTTCTTACACAAAAAACAAATACATTATTAATTTATCTTAACTTGTAATCTTAAATTAATCAAAGATTTTATCAGTTAAGAGTAGGTATACATGAGTTCTACGCTTTGTTAGTAATACTACAGTTTATTTATTAATATTGTTACATTATAATATTATTATTTTTATTTAATAAATATCGTTTCAGTCTGTTCTTTACCTGTTTGCATGTTGCATTTACAAGTTTACTTGTAAAATGACTTGGGAACCTATTTAAAATGCCGGGCAATGTACGCGTCCACACTCTTTTACCGTACTCGTTGTTACTTTTGGGTATTAGAAATGTTGGAATATATGATAGTTCCCGTAGGTTGTCCGGTCTTTGTTTTTTATTTAAATGAGTTAGCTTGTTGCTATACTCTGTAACGATTGCTAGGTCTACTTTATCGAATATAGACATCACCCTGCAGTAATTAAATAGGTTACCATAGTCATTTCTATATTTGTATTTAATCTTAAGAGGAACAATTGTTTTAAGTAATCTTAATTGTAGGTTATAGATGTCTTTTAAGTATGTTTTGTAAGTTCTTCCATAACTAGACAATCCATAACTAATTACAGAATCAGCCAATGACATATACAATAGTCTTAATATTTTGTAAGGAACTTTGTGCTTAAGTATACATAGTTTAGACAGGATTGATCTTAATTTATTACACACACGGCCTATTTGTGGACCCCAATTAAAATTGTGGTCTATTGATAGTCCGAGGTACGTGTGTTCCGTTACGAGATCTAGGTTGTTACAATTACACGCAGTGCTCTGCGTATGCATGCAGGAGTGCTCGTGGGCCACGATCCTCGGAGTGATGGTCGTTTTAAGGTATGGTGAGTGTATGTGCATTAATTTCGTTTTACTGAAATTAATAGAGAGTCCTAAATCGTGAGCCCACTTGCAAAGCCTATCGAAATCCATTTGCATCATGCTTTGCGCTGTCTCAATATCTCTATGCGCCGTGATCAGGCATGTGTCATCAGCAAATTGGTATACAGAGCCATGTTGAAATATTTTACCCATATCGTTTACGTATAATAGGTACTCAGTCGGCCCTAAAATCGACCCTTGAGCCGTTCCTTGTAAGGTTGGAATCATGGCACTGAGCTCACCCGCTATGCTGACCGCGTTGTACCTATTAGTATGATAGTTTTTAATGAGTTCAAGGACAGGACCCTGTATACCATTTTGCTGAAGTTTTTGATAGAGAGTAGTATAATTCAAGGTATCAAATGCCTTGCTAAAATCAATCATTACAGCCAGTACATTAAGTCTTTTATCTAGAAGATCATTGATTTCGTCTGTAAATGATGACAACAGCTGAGATGTACTTTTTTTTTTCTGAAAACCATATTGTTTCTCATGAATAATGCCATTACCTGATAAGAACTTATTTATGGAGTCTCCAAAATATTTTTCGATGATTTTGTTAATGCATGACAAGATGGTTATGGGTCTGTAGTTGTTAGTATCATTGTGACAGCCCTTTTTGTATATGGGTCTAACAAGCCCTATTTTGAGTTTGTCAGGGTACATAGATCGTGATATGCAGATATTGATTAGATGTGTGATTACTGGCGTTATAGCTGAAGAAATGTATTTTATATCTTTGGCTCGTATTTTATCGTAACCTGGGCTCTTATTATCGTCTATATTTAATATGATTTTCTGTAGTATTTCGTTATTTATTTTATTTAATCGTAGAGAATTACTGGGAATGTTTACATACAAATTCTCATCAAGCAACGGCACGTCACAAGAGTTCATAATATTTTTAACGTTATTTTCGAAATCAACCGCGAATTTATCCGACAGTTGTTTGGCTTGTAGTCTAAAAGCCTTTAAAAGTACATCATCAATAGCTTTAATGATCTTACCAGTTAATTTATTAATAATTTCCCACATCTTTTTTGGGTTTTTGAAGTTATTACAAATTTCCTTTTTTGTTGATTTATTTCTAGCGTTACTAATCATCCTGTTAGTTCTATTTCTATACTTTTTATATATTAGCTCGTTTTGCTTATTACTAGTATCGTTCAAGAAAACATTTAAAAGCTCTTTCTTTTTATTAGACATACTGATAAGTTTTTTTGATATCCAGGTGCAGTCCTGATTCTTATTTATTTACGTTAATTTTATTTTAGATAGTCTGAAATTTGTCTGTAATTAGATCAATGATTTCGTTTGGATCATTAAGGTCAAAGGCCGGGCTCCAGTCAATCTGCTCTAATTCTTTCTTTACTTTTTCATTATCTAATTTAGTAACGATTTTGTGGGTGTTAGATCTGCCGCTCCCGATAACGGCGATACCTGTAACGTAATGGTCAGCCAGTGCGTCACGCACAACAGCTGATCGCACCACCTGCCTGGGCATGCCGTGTTTACACACTTCGCGGATAAATATGTGATCAATACAGGATTTGGACAGGCCCTTTATATTCGACTCGACTCTTGTATATTGTGAGATACAACATTCGAAACCTAGTTCAGTCAGACTATCTAAGTATGATTTGACAACATTATTGGTACGTGACGTGTCCAGATTAATATCACCTACCAATATGCAGTTTGTACTGGTTGGGTAAGCTGACAGGAGCCGCGATAATTCAGTTACAAAACGATATTTGTTTAGGTTAGGGGGTCTATATACCGAACATATGCATATGCGATGACTATTTGTCTGAAAGAAGGGTACGGGTTAGGTATGCTGGAGCGGAATCCATAAGAAGGACCTCAAAAGGCTGCGTGCAGGGATCAATAGGGGGGCCAACCTTTTGGAATCTGCTATTAGACTCATTGCTGAAGGAACTTGAGAGTGGAGGCACATACTGTCAGGCATTCGCTGACGATGTGGTCTTGATCTTCTCGGGAATGACAGCACAAGAAATCCAACGTCAGGCCAATACTGCTCTCGGGCTAGTTTGGAGGTGGGGGGTCCGTAACAAATTAAAATTTGCACCGCAAAAAACCAAGGCAATGGTTTTAACAAACAAACTTAAATACCTATGACACGCCACTTCTGAGCATGGGCGGGGAGCGTATTGAAATGTCGCGAGTAATAAAAATCCTCGGCCTCACAGTGGACGATAAGCTCACTTTTAATACTCATGTGTCTCATGTGTGCCGCAAAGCGCTTAACTTGTACAAACAGTTAGCAAGAGCAGCAAAAATCCAATGGGGACTGGGACCAGAAGTGATCAGGACCATATACACGGCCGTGGTGGAGCCGGTAATCTTGTACGCGGCAAGTGCGTGGGCACCTGCGTCCAACAAGCTAGGAATCAAGAAACAGCTTGAAACGGTGCAGCGAGGTTTTGCCCAAAAAATAATAAGGGCATACAGGACTGTCTCCCTAAACTCAGCCCTATAACTCGCCGGGATGCTTCCGTTGGACATAAGAGTCCGGGAAGTAGCCCTGCTCTACGAAGTAAAAAAAGGTATCTCTCGGCGAATGATAGGAGATCGGGAAATGGAGACACCTACACCCTACACGGACATGCCACATCCGGCAGAGCAATTGGGATTGCAATTCAAATGCCTGGTAGACAGTGCACAAGTGAACCAATGTGACAATTTTGGCCTTAAATTTTATTACAGATGGTAGTAAAATTCAGGGAAAAGTGGGAGCCGCATTGTCCATCTGGGACAATGACGTAGAAATCAAAACGCGTAAGCTAAAGCTCGACTACTTTTGCACTGTTTATCAGGCCGAAATGCTGGCTCTGGCTGAGGCCACCGAACACGCTCACAAAATTGCTGCAAGCAGCTGCAACATATATAGCGACTCAAGGGCTGCTCTTGAGACTCTCGTTAATGGCGTTTCCCTCCACCCCCTCGCGATTAAAACAAGAGCAAATATTAAACGACTGTTGGAAAGAGGCAAAATTATTAATTTGTATTGGATTAAAGCTCACGCGGGGCTGGAGGGTAATGAAAGAGCAGACGTGCTTGCAAAAGACGCGGCTCTAAATAGCAAAACCAAACCGAATTATGACCGATGCCCGATATCGTATGTCAAGCGACAAATTAGATTAGAGTCGATAGATGAATGGAACCAACGCTATAAACATGGTGAAACGGCATCAACAACAAAAGCCTTTTTCCCGGATGCAATTGACGCGTACCAGTACTGTTAAGAAAATGGAGCTGGACCCTATAATGGTACAGGTAATGACAGGGCACGGTGGGTTCTCTGAGTACTTGAACAGGTTCAAGTGCAAGGATAGCCCAGCATGCAGCTGCGATCCCGAAGAAAGCGAAAGCGCACTCCATGTAATACTTAATTGTCCTATCTTTGGTCACGAAAGAAACGATATACAAGTGGAACTAGGTAAAGATTTGAAAAAAGATAATCTAAATGAACTAATTATAATAAGAAGTTTAGAAATAAATTTGTAAAATATTGTAAATCAGTTGCAACAAAAGTAATAAATAAAAATAAATAGGTATAAAATGTAAAACTATCGTATATATATAAAATATATACTATCCGTTGACATATAACAAAATGTAATAAAAATAGTAAAAAATGTGTAAAAAGGCAACAATAAATTAAGAACATAGCACAGCAAGATATAGTGTAAAAAGTAAAAATTATATAGATTAAGACATATATACCTATTATGTAGATAAAGCATGATTAGAATAAGGCAAAGATATGTAAAAATAGTGTAAATGTCTTGATTGAAACAATAAAAACCCCCTCATAAAACCCAGAGCAAGGCAATAAAAACAAAAGATAAAAATGCCATGCCAGCTGCACAAAGTCTCTGGCCCATGTCAGAGGTATTTCAGCACGACATACAAAAAAAAACCTTACCTAACCTAACCAATTTTTCCTTGGAGTTTTCCGGTAAGATTCATAATTTTGTTAACCATTAAATGTCAGGCCACATGTCTCATACATTTCTTAACCGTAGTGCTAATCAGAGCAATTTCTCTCTGTCTTTGCAGCTGGACTGGGTTTTCTAGTTTTTCAGTTTCATTTAGTTTCCGGATATTTCCAGTAGGTCATTTAGTTTTCTGGATATTTTCAGTATGTACTGATTTAAGTTTCCGTCTACATAGTTTCTGTTTTCTATTAGCAAGTTTAGATACATTCAGAATAATTTAGCTTCCTGATTTGCTGTTATGGTTGGATCATTTATTTTGTATGATTTATTGCATTCAGTTATTCCGATTCAGGCTCCAACTATATTCAGGTTCCGTAAAGCTATGAAGTAGCTTACATAGTCTTTCAGTATTTTGGCAGGAACTCTCTTTAGATCTGTAAGTAATAAATTCATGTTTAGGTTCCTGATCATTCAGCAAATATTCAAGTAGTGAAATAGGATATAAAGGTATAAACCAACCTTTAATAGGCATGCCATAGGCACGAGGATTCAGTAGAACTTCACAAGCTGCTGTGAGCTGACCGAGGATACTGTGGCTTGCGACACAGTGTGCTGGGACCGCTCCACCAGTCTGCCGACCTGGACCACATCGAGTGGATCGTCCAGGAAGGAAGGTTTTCTTCAGATTAAGGTCTGTGGAAGTTATGTTTATAATTAGAGAATTAGGATATCATTAATAGTTATTTGAACTCAGATTGGAATTGGTGGCAACTCTATAACTATGGACTAACAAATTACTATCTAAGAATTGTGAATTATAACATAAAAACCTTTACTTGTGTAAAACGACCAGCCTTCCGCTGAGCTAAACATATTTTCTGGTAGAGTAAGAATTATGAGCAAAGTTATGTTCACAATTGATTAACATCATGTATAGAGCTGCATAGGAATAAAAACTGTGATATTTACTAACCTGTTTCATTAAGCTCCTTACCATACGTCCTAGAACACTTCAATTCTTCAAGTATCTTATTCTACAACTTTCTGTTACGTTTTCCGTCTATTTCGTTTTGTCACTTGGTGAAACCAACCGGGCATTATCAACGTGACAAATGGCGCCCAATTCCGTATAATTTTGAGCATTTTTGAGACCTTTTTTGATCATTTTGTGGAGTTTTGTTGGTGTGACTCTGCCTACGAAGCTAGCGGTCCTGGGTTCAAATCCCGGTAAGGGCAGATATTTGTGTGATAAGCGCGAATATTTGTTCCTGATTCATGGATGTTTTCTATGTATTTAAGTATATATCTGTATTTCCTTCGTTCCCCATATTACCCTAAAAAACGTGAGAAAATAGAAAATTAAATAAATATTAACACCGCGACACCAATCCGGTCGTATCCGGATTGAAAATCAGTCCGGTTTGCATTCTCTACACACAAATTATTAACATTCATCACACATAACTCAAGAGAGAAATGATCTCATTAATATAAATTACAACAACAGCTGTCTTCAACAAACGTAGGTGTCGACATCAATATCAGATTCATGTATTATTATTATTAGTTAAAAAAGTTTCCTAAAGGTAATTAACGCAATAATATTCCAAAGACAGAAGATGGCAGATTAGATTCCGTCCTGTAGAAATAAGGTTGCAGCATGCTAAAAAAGTTTATTTAGAAACGACGTTATATAATTTAGCCGAGATGAAGCCACAACTATTATCGCCTTAATAGAAATCTTACATATTGAAAATGAAAAATGAAAATGAAAATGTTTATCGCATAAATGAAAACTTACAAGAAGCAGAAACAATACAGTGGGTCCTATGCTACGGATCCCTGTGTTACAGGACCCGGTTCCGTATCAAGAACAGTTTTAATTTGTACAGGGTTATACAGGGTTATACCTTACCTTTACGCTGCAGCTGTTGTCGGTTCTCACGTCACGTTCAACGAGAGCTCGCCGGCAACTCGGCCGCGAGCGCCCGCCCTGTCACACCGCGGCCCGTCACTAGCACACCACAGTAGTCTCTGCACGTACTCAATATCTGCGCCGGCCGCGAGCGGTTGTCTCGTCTCAAAGTCGATTTGCATAAAATGATTACGTTCTCTGCAAAAAACAAATACTTTCTAGCAAAATGTTGTGTTTTGTTGATGTTGGGCCTGACCGCTCTGACCGTTGTCAAGCGCTGGCGCAGCGGGCGGCGCACCGCGTGGGCCTACTTCGCGGATCCTGAGGCGGAGGAGTACGAGCGCCAGGTCCTGGCGGACGAGGCGCGCGTGGTGCCGGGGCTGGGCGAGGGCGGCGCGCGCGCGGAGCTCGCCGGGGCGGAGGGGCTGCTCGCCGCACTGTCCCTCCAGGCATACAGCTGGTATATGAGCGACCGCATCTCCTACACCCGCACTCTTCAAGGTAAGGATTCTCTATCGTTTGCCCTAATTTCATTTGCCATAACTATATCACTTGCGATAATATTCATTTGCCATAAAGGCATTCTTTCTGAAACCGCGAACTATTCAGAATTGTTATTAAACAAACATAACCTAACCTTTTGGGCTCTCTCTAAAAGATGGCATGTAAAAATTACCAGAAAGGTTTACGGTTTCAGAAAAAATGTGTTTATGACAAATGAATATTATGGCAAGTGATACAATTATGGCAAATGAAATTAGGGCTAACGAAGTGATCCGGTATTATTTATCCGTCCATACTTACCAGTTAAGATTAGGTACTTGCCTACATCATTTCTTTTTAAAACTTTTTGAGCCCTGATGTAGCAGTTGAAACAAAAAAAAAACATAAGTAAGATATATCCTGACTAAATGAGTCCTATATTCCACGGGTACTAAAATCATACCAAATTTGACGCTTCTATGTTGTTCCGTTTTTATGATACAACTCTTGTATGTACCCTCTTTATAATTTCACTTTCTTTAATTATTTTTATTTGTTAGTAAATAAGCCGTTTTTTGTAAAGAGAAAACAACCCACCATCTATTACGGTTCAGAAGATATAGCTCTTTAAAGTAAGGACGGACGGACGGACAGCGCAGATAAATTAATTGGTCCCGTTGGGCTACCCTCCAGTTACGGAACCCTCATATTTAATATGTATACACTCGTCATAGGTATGGAATAAGTGTGGTCTTATTTCACGTCGTTTTCTCGTGTAAACTGTCGCCTCGACTACTGACCACTCTCGGTTAATGGGTAGCTGTCAAGTCGGTGAATATCTTGTTGCTATACGCTTGTGGATCATGGACGAGTACCGTAATGGTCAATTAAATAAATTTATAAACAAATAAATAAATACCTACTGCAACGGTAACTGTAAGCATTGTAATCCTGTTGGTGATCCTTGAATAAATAAATAAATAAATAACGGTACTTCAAAATGCTTACTACGAATTTCTAATGTAGCGCATAAATTTAATGGTTACTTCCAAATTATGGATTTAATTTTTTTTTTAGAGTACCTCCCCTACACTTAGCGTGGGTATTTTTGATTAATAGATCCGTTTGTGAAATATTAAAATTTAAAGTGCTAATTTTTGTTAGAGTCAAGTGCCACCCTCCTCCCCCCCCCCCTTAGCCAAACTACAAACGCAAAAAATCTAAAAAATATCGTAAATGAAAGCCTAGCGGCCGGCGGAGATGGCGCATTGTGTCGGGCTCTTACTGTTAATGGAGGTGTTGAATTATGAAACGTGTCGGTTAACTCTCAGTTGTCTGCCGTTTAAGGGTAAACACCAACATTGAATTTATACGAGAGTAGCTATCCCAGTCAACTATCAACTTTACTTTAACGATTTACACGATGGTTAACTTCAATTTCGTTTCACCACGCTAATCCATAGATATCTTACTCTCGTATAGTTACTCTGTGACGTTGAACGAATGAATGGAATGAAAGCGCACCGCACCCAACTAAGAGAGAGAGTTTGTCCCGTGCTTGAGTAATGGCGCTGCGTAGTTTTAGATTTGTTCGGGTAATATATTAACTTAGGTTATAACTGACTTGACGGTAACACGTAGTAGGCAACATCACGTGGCATAATACTAACCTACGAATAACAGTTTACAATAGGTTAAAATCGGGAGTTTATGAATTTACTCCAGTATAGAGGTTTTATCCTTTAGTTTTCAATAGAAACATTACTTAACTCTAACATTGCTAAACCGAAAAAACTTTGGGACGAACTCAAACTAGACGTGTTAACAGAAAGAAGGCGAGTAATGAGATGCCGATGTTCCTAAACGATCCTAACAAAATATATGAACATTTCTTAAACCTTCCTGGCGAGGAAACGGCATCCCCAGTAGTAGTAGAACATTTTGACCAAAATGGTTTTAGTAACCATAATTTTAAACTTAGTCCAGTCGACGCACACGTTATTATTAAAATAATCTTGGAATTATGCGCAAGAGACCGAAGTGTCTCTTTGACAGAGTCCAAAGTGGTCTAGGAATTAATTTCCTCGACTGTACCTACCTAATAAGTAATCTAAAAAGTATAGAGAAATATAGCTGGCGCAACGTTTTTTTTTTTAACTGGCATTTTCACAAGGTTACGTCAAATTTGAATGGATCTCGATATGTCCGCAAACGCGTGTACGTATGTATGTGAACACTTTTTACAGAATAGTAATGTACAAACGCGAATTATCCCTTTAAGGGATCTCTTCCAGCTTACCTTTGGGTGATTGAGTAAAATTACCCCTATTTCATATTCTCTTACGTAATGCACCATCTAAAAACGTAGTACAATACAACCATTTGCTTAATAGCGATCGACAATCTTCGTTTTCTATGACACACGAGTGACAAACATACTGTCAGTTGTGAGTGCAAGTGTGATAGTGATAGCCAGCCGAAAGCTATTAAGATGCTGGGAATACTGTAGAGATAAAGTTGGTGCAAAGTTCATTTTATAGTCCGGCTTCTATGCTATTCTTATTCTATGGGTTTCTATCTCACAAGTTGCTTGACAGATTTGAACGATTTATTTCATTAGGTATTCTGCCAACACTGGATAAAATGACGTTTACGTTGCTTAGTAATAAAACGACTTAAGTCAGAAAAATACACTTTTATGTTAAACCTTAATATTTTAATCCTACGTTCTCTATATATTAGATACTTATTATTTTGACACAAGTTCACTTTTTGACGTATTTTCCGTTCCAGCATAATAGGTACCTATTATTCATTTAGAAAAGTCATATCCTATCCTATTCATTTAGAATTAATCAGAAGGGTCGATTTTCCTACTGAATTAAAAGTGAACATGGGTTGTGAAATAGTTTCACTTGAAGTAGGGCTGGGACCCCACCGTCATCGTGTGGTTCATATGCCGGGAGATGGTTCCTGCCTCTTCCATTCCTTGACATATTTAATGTATGGAGACATAGATTTTGAGGTGGCGTCGCAAGTCAGGACTGCTGTTGTGCGATATGTTGTAGACCACTGGGATGAACTACAATTGTATACTTGTGCCGACAATGGGGACACTTATCATGATTCCGATTGGTACTCACGGGATTTGTTGAATAGCAATACTTATGGCGGTACCTCCGAACTCATGGCTGCGGCAGCTATTTATTTAGTTGAATGATATGAAGTTCGTAGAAATGCTTCTAAGAATAATTATAGGAATCACTACAGAAGAAGACCGGCGTATATTATCCGCACGTTTAATTACACTGAAATCAAATTCTAACCAGGGTAGATTACATGAAATAGCTGAATGTCTCAGTCGGCTTCCTGCAGATACAGTTTGTTTGTTACCGACAAGAAATATGGCTCAGCAACTAAATGATGCCATGTTGCAAGCTATTCCTTATCCGGAAATTACACTTAAAGCCACAGATAGTGTCGATTGTCCCAGATATCTTGTAAAAAGAGCTCGAGAGTCCATTGAAAAGTATGAGGAGGATGCTTCTATGACAGCAGGCTTAGAAAAAACTATAGTTATTAAAAAAGGAGTGAAAGTAATGCTTAAACGAAATATAGACGTTTCTTTGGGTCTGGTCAATGGTGCTATAGGTATTTTCGACAAAGTAGAATGGGATTCAAACGACAAGATAAAGCAAGAAGAGTTGTAATAATTTTTAATAACGGTCTTAGACATGAACTAGCGCCTGTAAAATCAAAATTTGAAATTATCAATAGAGCATTCGTTCACCGTGAACAGTTCCCAATCTGTGTCGCGTATGCTATCACCATACATAAAAGTCAAGGGCTAAGTTTGAATAATGCCCTTATTGATATTGGGTCATCCACGTTCTCTTGTGGGCAGGCTTATGTAGCACTGTCTAGAGTGACTAATTTGAAAGGTGTTCACCTTATAAATATTGACTTTAGTAGTATTAAAGCACAACAGTCAGCTAATCGCCTAAGAGCCAAGTATCGCCCTGATCTATCAATTATTATTAACAGTAAACCAACTAAGAAAAAAGGCAAAGATAGACAGTGGGCTATGACAAACGGCATCTCTGATGTGCAAGAAATACACCCTAAAAAAAGAAAGAAAAAATGAAGAGATCAAAAAAATATACATATATTAAAACAATAATAAGCAGTTCACTAATATGTTGCATACTATTTAGTAGGCATAAAATAAATAAAACTATTTTATTGTATTTATGTGTTCTGTTTAATTTTTTAATTTTATTTATTTATCCTACTGCACCGATTGCAATTCGGTCCTGGCAATAAAAATACAAAAAAATAGAGTAAAGTATAATGTTTTGTCCACTTAGGTATAACACTATAACACTTACGATCTAACCTAACCTAACCTACATTTTGTGACACAGTTTCGTTTCTGTTAGGGTCGCAGTTCTAACCTAACCTACTTTTCTGACACAGTTTGGTTTCTGTTACTGACGCAGTTCTAACCTAACCTAACTTACTTTACTGGAAGCAGTTTGTTACTAATACTATAATATGGTACAATATGCCATAATAAATTGACGGAACTTGTATTCTGTTACATAAAATTCTGCGAAATTAAAGTCGGCGATATTAGTATTCTGCTATTCAAAATTCTGCACAATCAATTGTATGATATGACAGTTATGCTATGTATATTATTATGCTAAAGTATCATTCGGCTAAAAATGTTTCTGCGATAACTGTTATTATTCGAAGTGTATTTCGGACAATAAATATTATGCAAGATGAAGGGAACCCATAATAAGCAACTTACAAAAAGAAGTGAAATCCCACCAAAAACATTTTCATGTAAAATGTTGCCAAGACGATCATATGGCTCGCACTGTCAAAAAGTTATCAGATGTCATGTAGAGCCAAGCTTCTAACTCTACACGCCCTAACTCTACAAGCTCTAACTTCACAAACTCTACACCTTGGGTCAAAATATGTGGCTTGGCCGTTTCGCTACCGTCGCATGGGCTTTTCTGTTAAACAATAGTTCCAGTAGTAACTGTTTTTGGTGGGATTATTATTTCACCAAATGATACTTTCTGAATGCAAATGCTAGATTTGTTATTAAAAATACTAAAATCGCTATATGTTTGCCTACAATATTTGAAGAGTTCCCTCAATTCCTCACTGATCTCCTTAAAAATTTACCCGTTAGGGTTAATAATATGAGCAGGATTAGTAGGATACTCGTATTAGTAGGATTAGTGGATAATAGCTTCTAGTCTTCGTCCGCTTAGATTTCGATTATAGTAATTCCCTCGGGAACTTTTAAATTTTCCGGGATGAAAAGTAGCCTATGTGTTATTCCAGGGTATGAGCTATCTCCATTCCAAATTTCATCCAAATCCGTCCAGCCGTTGCAGCGTGAAGAGGTAACAAACACACACACACACACACACACACACACACAAACTTTCGCATTTATAATATTAGGTCATGTCGGCTGTCATGTGGACGAAATCTGCGTCAATAACCTCAACTACGCGGACGACATGGTGTTGCTGAGCGCGTCGCCATGTGGGCTATCTACGCTTTTTAAATCTTGTGAAGAATATGCGGAGGGTCACGGATTGAAATATAATGTAACAAAGAGTCAGTATATAGTCTTTGAGGTCGCCTCTAAAAGACGGTTGAACGTGCCACCGATTCGCCTTAACGGTGTTCCATTGATAAGGGTGGAGCGGTTTAAGTACCTCGGTCACATTATTACAGCCGACCTCAAGTATGATGCTGACATTGAGCGGGAGCGGAGGGCGTCGTGCGTTAGAGCAAACATGCTGAAACGTAGGTTCACGAGGTGTTCGGTTGATGTCAAAGTGACCCTTTTCAGAGCCTATTGCACGTCTATGTACACTTGTAGCCTGTGGGCAAACTACACACTGCGATCGTACAACGCCGTCCGCGTCCAGTTTAATAACGCGTTCAGGGCGGTGATGGGGATGCGGCGCTGGTGCAGCGCTTCGGGCACGTTCGCGGCGGCCCGCACAGCATGTTTCTACGTGACCATGCGCAAGCACTGTGCTTCCCTGGTACGGAGGGTGCGCGCCAGCTCCAACACCGTCCTGGCGATGATTGCGGCCAGGGTTGATTGTCCCTATATATTGCACTGCTGTGGAAGGCATGTGCGCAATTTTCCTTAGTTTTATATTTATTTTTATTTTTGTGTTGTATATGTAATTAATTTTTATAATGTAATGTAATAATTTGTGGAATATGAGTTGTATTAGGTACTTGAAATAAATGAACTTTTTTTTTTTATATCTTACTGTTACAAACAATTGGCTTGCTGGTAAAAACTAGCCGAATTCAGCTCAAATTTTGAGCTTCAGTTTATCATAAGTAATCTGCTTTGTATAAATAATTCGAGTGTTCAAATTTAAGAAGTTATACTTTTAAATAGCAAACATTGTTGTAGCAGAAAAAATAAGAAATTCTGTGTTTAATTTATCTTAGAATGTTGTATGTTGATTACTTATGATAAACTGAAGCTCAAATTTTGAGCTTCAGTTTATCATAAGTAATCTGCTTTGTATAAATAATTCGAGTGTTGAAATTTAAGAAGTTATACTTTTAAATAGCAAACATTGTTGTAGCAGAAAAAATAAGAAATTCTGTTTTTAATTTATCTTAGAATGTTGTATGTTCTAATAAATATCAGGATTATCTACGAAACTTGGCACCCATTTAAATCTCAATTCTTTTGTCGGTTCTTAATATTGAACTTGGCTCCCATTTTCACATTTATGGGATAACGTTTACAAGATATAATTAACGTTAGCTATAATTACAAAATCATTATTTTTCAAGGAATAACGGTCAATTAACATATGTGTTAAAATATTCATTACCTATATATAATGTTTTTTTCTATAACACTCACATTGTCTAATTTCAGTTCGTATAGCATACATGACATAGCGATCATAATACATATTATCTTTTAGTATAAGGATTATAAGATCTAATATCGTATGCTATACTCAATAGGTAGGTACTGAAAGGAGCGGATACAGTCAAGTTTATAAATATGTGTACACTTACCTTTACCATTTCACTTTAATCGCTGTGACAATTCATATGGTTATGGCAAATGTATACCAAACGTTTAAAAAATTATCGTCAGATAAGCGTCCCGCGGCGTGCGCTGGCGTCGAGTACGACGCGGAGCTCCCCTCCGCCTCCGTGGTCATCCCCTTCCACAACGAGCCGTACTCCGCCCTGCTGCGCACCGTCTGGAACACCCTCAACACCGCCCGCAGAGACCAGCCTTGGCACAAGAAGGCTAACTTCGTGGACCGGGAGACGGGCCGGATTACGACGATAGGTTAGCCCTTTTCTAGGACATGGATAAGGTAAACGAGCACACAAGCCACGGACAAGGGAGCTCTGGCTGCGTCTTCCTCTTACGTTAGCAGACATCGTGCCTCACACGGCCGTTCTGTGCTTGATATATTTCAATTATATTTATGAATGAAAATTAATCCCGGCTAGGCTACCCGGGGCAGGAGCCGGACTCCGAGCACGTGTACCTGAAGGAGGTCATCCTGGTGGACGACGCCTCGACGCTGCCCGAGCTGCGCGGCAAGCTGGCCCACTACATACGCACGCGCCTGCCGCGCGGCCTCGTGCGCCTGCTGCGCCTGCCCCAGTGGTCAGTGCCGCTGCCGCTCACGGCCACAGGCCGCGCGTCACTCACCATCACCATACAATACAACCCAACCCGGAGCCGATGTCTCCAGGTTTCACCGACACTCATGTCATTGAACGTATCATTTCACCGAATTTCCCTTCAAAAGCTCATCTTAAATATTAATACGTAACGACACGTCACGTGAGTTGACAAATATGAGACTGTTACGCTTTTAAACCCACAACTTAGTGCAAGTTGTTTCATAGCTTGAATATACGTGGATATTGATTCATTTGACTGCTGTTGACGTGTTGCTGTGTTGCTAAAACATGGCGTATCGTCGCTTAGCTAACAATACCGCACAAGTCATAATTTGACCATGTGACGTTTTATACACCATTCGCTAGATTATTTTTCGGCGCATCGAATCAGCTCTCGCAGGAATTCATTTCGACCAATTAGAGCGCGTTATTCAAATAGAAGTAACACAACGCAACTCATTGATTGCGCCAAAACCGCGCAAGTCATCAGTCCGCCATAGTGTTTGGCTTGATCAATGTCGCTGGTCTAAGTTTAATGTATTGTTTCTAAATTACTGAAGTTTTCTTAACGGATTGGCTTTTCTGATGCAGTTAAAAGTTAAGTAAACTTATATAAAATTAAACATTTATGGTTTATTCATTGAAATACTTCATAATTAATCGTGATTAAAAACAAAAGTATTTGAGCGGTGTTGTAAAAAAGTTTGGTTGACGTAGGCGGTATTTTTATTAAGTGTTTGTGATTGTATCGATGACTTACGCTGTATTTCTGTAAATAATTTCTGACTTCTGCGGTGTTAGGCGTGAAATTAATAAAAATAAGGAATTATAAACACCGTGTAAGTCTTTATTTTGTTAGTATAAAACCGCGTAAGTCTTGAAAATTACCCAAAAACACAATATTTATTATTTTACTGTAGTCGTTATCATAAGTTAACTTAATATTTACATGATGGTATTTTTATCATACATGTATTATATAAAATGTAAGCAAATCTGACTTGTGCGGTATTGTTAGCTAAGCGACGGTATATATTTCATTTTTAGGCTTGATGTAGATCTCGTTCAGTCGAGTGACCGCATTTTTAAACTTTTCACATTCGTTAGTAAAAACGAAGATCGTCGAAGATAAATGATTCGCTAGTAGCTTAACCTGTGTTGCACGGTATGCTTGAATCCGCTTCAGATAGAAAATTGGAAAACGTTTTATACCAATGGCTCCACCGCGCCGGGCTCGGCGTCGAAGCGGCCCGGCCGTGAGTACTAACTGTCGCAAATAACATTTTGGCGTATTCGATTTGTCATCTTCTTGGGTCATCATTAGCAGAATAAATTGATACAATTAAACGAGAGATTTATGCAAGCATGTTTTTGTAAATAACGATAGGTGACAATAAAGTAAATGCTAAATAACATAGACTCCAGTTTGGTGAAATGCGGCCTAACTGCCGTACTCAGAGACGTCAATTAAATTGATTGTTTAGTGACGTGTTGTCTTATTCTATTACAATAACAAAGAAAGTGACAGCAGCAACTTTAATCAAGTATAAAATTTAATTGACGTCTCTGAGTGCGGCCGTTAATTATCTATCTATTTAATCTAGGGTCGTATAAAAAAAACGAAATGGTGAAAGAGGGAGAGAGAAATTTGTTTTGAATGGAATTTTTATTGTTATAAAGGTTAGAGCCATGAAATTAATTTTTTTTATGTGTCTTAAAATTCACGTCATAGACTATTTTTGTTTAAAAAAAACCATTGAAGGGGGATGTCTTTACACCATATAACAGAAGTTTCGACTCTCCGCAGACGAAGTCGTGGGTGGAAAGCTAGCTAGCAAGTATGACATTTATGGTTGTAGGGGGGGGCCGATCCACGCGCGACAGGAGGGCGCGCGCGCCGCGCGGGGCGACGTGCTGATCGTGCTCGACGCGCACTGCGAGGGGCTCGCCGACTGGATCAGACCCTTGCTGCAGCGCGTCAAGGACAAGAGGACCGCCGTCGTCTGCCCCGACACTGATCAGATATCAGAACGGACTTTTGAATACATATCTGACGAAGAACTTAAGGTGATTCCCCATTTTATCTGTGTGGTACGTCGTTACTTCGTTCGTCAATCGACATGTTGCAAGTGCCGACAGGAGATTTATTTTTCGTGTACTGAAATGGGATGGGCTGACCTACGCTAATGCTTCCCGCGTGGGTCAATCATTTGACGATAGAAAAGGACTCGACCGAATCTGTCTCGACTGTTAGCCAAGAACAAAGTCTATCCTTTCGGTTACACACTTACGGTAGACTCGACCAAACTTGAATAAATACGCAAATAACTATACTAGGAATTTGTCTACTTTATTCTCGAGTAATCCAGTGGTCGTTTTTCAACGCACTCCAAGGTATAGCTCTACATAGAATTAATAAGCTCGAATTAGTAAAGTGAACGATTCGTTACGTTTTTGAACCAATCGCACCACTTGTAGATGACGTGATACGAAAAGTCACGTGATCTACCAGTGACGTGATTGGTTTAAAAACGAAGCGATTAGAAACGATAGTTAGCGTAGTGCATCTTGTCTAGCCCCTCTGATACGGCGCGCCTCATGATCGCGCTGTTTTTGCGTCCACACTAACGATCTTGATACGCGTCGATGCAACGCGACGGAGATACGATACGACGAAATGATACAAGTGTAGACCCAGCTTAAGCTGCGGACGGACGGACGAACGGACGGACGACATGGCGAAACTCAAGGTCCTCGAATGTTATTAGAATGAGTAGCCTAATTATAGGATTTGGGGCCCACAGCGTGACGAGAGAGACTTATTGAAAGACTCCACATGTCCACACTGGCAGATATCGGATGCTCCCATACAATTGATTCCACACGAGCATTAAACAACTCTATATATATAGTGCGTCAATAAATATATGGACATGTTATTTTATTAGGTCGGCGGGTTCCACTTCACGGGGGAGCAGTGCTGGATCGACCTGCCGGCGCGCGAGTGGCGGCGGCGCGGCTCCGAGATCGCGCCCGCCAGGCCAGTACTCCACACACACACGCACACGCACATGCACACGCACACGCACACGCACACGCACACGCACACGCCCTGGGGCTGGGCGGGCACGACGAGGAGATGTCCGGCCGGGGCGGCGAGAACCTCGAGATGAGCTTCCGGGCCTGCAAATGTCCGTAGGCGGCGGTGACCACTTCCCATCAGGTGGGCTGTCTGCCTTTTTGCTCGTCGATGGCAATAAAAAACAAGCCCACAGAGCTAATTTTGCGTTTATAATTATAACTAGCTTCGGCCTGTGACTTCATCTGCGTAGAATCAGTAATTCGTTATCCACGTAATAAAACTCGTTCAAGTGAGTTCAATACGTTTATTCCACAACTTAACATTACAATCCCAAATCCAAATCCTATCCTCCAAATCTCCCTCCTCCTTCCTATCTTCAAATCCGTTTCGGTGCATTCTGTCAGGTTGTGGAATACCTAGGCAACCGACTGGCATTAGGCAATCACAAACAGTAGATTCCCTAAAAGACAAATGTATCTCTAGTAAGTTTATGTATGTACTGATGTATATTGATCTATTATTTTATTTATTTATTTATTTATTTCAAAAAATTACACAGTATAACAGTAACAGGTACTAAGGCACTGTGAAATACAAAATATTATATGAGTTCACACTTTCCAGCAGAATAACAGATTTTTAATCTACACATTTATAAATAATTACTCGACGACAGACTCACATCCATCACCTCGCAGAACCTCGAACATTCACCTCTCAAAACACATGTATATACATCCGAACATACATACATTTATTTCCCTATACATACCTACGTACCTACAACTAAACTCGTTTGTTAGACTGTGCTCTTCAGACGCCTTCAAAAAGTAGGTACCTATAATCATTATCTAACTTTTTAACCGACTTCAAAAAAGGAGGAGGTTATACGTTCCACTGTGTTTTTTTTTTATTATTTATGTTCACCGATTACTCCGTCAATTGTGGACCGATTTTAAAAATTCTTTTTTGGTTTGATAGAGTATACTTCCGAGGTGGTCCCATTGTCAGCAAATCTGAATCTGATGAAGGGATCAGTGAGGAATTGAGGGAACTCCTCAAATATTTAATGCAAACATATAGCGATTTTAGTATTTTTAGTAACAAGTGTAGCATTTGCATTCAGAAAGTGTCACTTGGTGAAGCGGAACTGATGATGAAGACCAGAGATGGCCACCGGAACTCCTCAACGGTACCGATTTCAAGGGTGGCGATAAGATATCTCGATTAAGATAGTTGAGCGACTACAACGAAGCACATTTAATTGTTTTAAAATGACTATGATTTTCCCGCGGCGTTGCTTGCGGCGAGCTTGAAATGTCTTAAAGTTTCATATATCAACTAAGAAGTGGGACTAAATAAGCTTATTATGATCACTAAAAAGTGTATAATAAAATAAATATTTTAAAAAACAAAAAACCGCCTTCAAAAACGCAAAAAATAACTTCTACTACTAGGTACTTAGTAGTAGGTACTTACCTATCCTATTAGGTTAGTCTAACTGAAGTCGGCGACCACAATATTTTCAACAAAAAGCCGACTTCAGTTGGACTAACCTAATAGGATAGGTACCTACTACTAAGTACCTAGTAGTAGAAGTTATTTTTTGCGTTTTTGAAGGCGGTTTTTTGTTTTTTAAAACATTTATCTGTTTTCTAATCAATGTGAAGTAATACAAATGTCACGCGCTGCCGGGCAATGACCTCTCCCGTTTTCCGTTAATAATATTAAATTAAATTCCTAATTAAATTAAAAGTTCCTGACTTACATGTAATAGAGGAGTAGAATTTGAATGAATCAACAGTGTAAATTTACCCTTGAAAAGTAGGGGTTTGGAGATGATATGTGTTTCATCTTTATATGTGACTTTTGTAACCAAATAAACCGATTCCCGTTTGCATTCAATGAATCATTTATGTGTACGATGAGAGTTTTATTTTATTTATAACTAAGTACCTATATTTGGAGACTCTCTGTTAATGTTCACCCCGGATTATGTAATGTTTAGATTACAACTCACCTACGAAACACTAACTCATTCACAATGCCGCCTATTACCGCCTAATCTGCTATAACATGACTTATTCTATGCTATGACTGATACGATTCAGATTCACCCCCCAGACCGTATACCTAAATAATCTAATTCCTCAACCATCAACTATCAATCCCTTTTATAAAAAAAGCGGCCAAGTGCGAGTCGGACTCGCCCATGAAGGGTTCCGTGAAAGGTAAATTGCGGTTTACGATTTATGACTTATTAAAAAAAACTCGTTCAAACCAATTTTCGGTGGAAGTTGGCATGGTAATGTACATCATATATTATTTTTACCTTTAATCAATCCCTTATTTTAGAAGTTACAGCGGGGACACACATTTTTCCACTTTGGAAGCGTCTCTCGCTCAAACTATTCAGTTTAGAAAAAAATTATATTAGAAACCTCAATATAATTTTTAAAGACCTATCCATAGATATCCCACAGGTATGGGTTTGATAAAAAAAAAAATGAGTTTCAGTTCTAAGTATGGGGAACCCCAAAAATTTATCGTTTTTTTTGTATTTTTGTATGAAAATCTTAATGCGGTTCACCGAATGCATCTACTTACAAAGTTTCCATAGTATAGCTCTTATAGTTACAGAAAAAAGTGGCTGTGACATACGGACGGACAGACGGACGGACGGACAGACATGACGAATCTATAAGGGTTCCGTTTTTTGCCATTTGGCTACGGAACCCTAAAAACTAACCTCCGCCCTCGACTCTATTCGTACAAAACACGCTTACCACGGTTCCCTTGGGAATAGCGCAGTCTAAGTCCCTCCCCGAAATTCAAATCTTCTCCCCACCAAACCTCACCGGATTTGGCTCAATGGCACCGCCGCAAAACCGCAACATCCAGACAGACAAACTGAATCACCCTCCATACACAATACCAATATAAAAGTATGTATTTTTAACCTAGACCTACTGTAGTAACTTAAATCATTGTGCTCATGTTCTACTCACCCCCCAAACCTATTAACTATTTTAATTCCTTAACCCCACCTTGGAAACTCAAGTCATTTCGCACCCTTAAAAGTACCTATTCAATTATTTTCCCTACTGCTAGTTCAAGACAACGAGATTAAATATTTCAAATAATAGTGGCCATTGGGTAGATTGTCATACAACTTAAGGTTTAGGTATGCCGTCTAACGACGAGTGGCAAAATACATATTAAAATCATTAGAACACGCGTTTCAGCTATTGGTCGACAGATGTCGCTAATTAAAGCCATTTCATCTATTGGACGATAGATGTCGCTAAATTACAACCCGTGTCAGGTAAATATCCAAATCGGTATAGAGGTCCTAATTAGTATAAATCGTTCGTAGATACTAAAATTATACGGTAGCAATTATACATTTAACCTAGTGAAACCTGGTGAAATACAAAAACACATAATCAAGGTACTAGAACCGAAACTATACCATACTGTTCATTTTTCATTATTTTAAATTATAAAATAATTAAAGCATACCCAGGAGTAAGTATCCCTAAGTTCTTAACCCCTCATATGCTTAGGCACAGATCGGTGCTCAAAATTTGAATATCTTTTTGTTTAATTTTTTTAAGCCTAATTTTATGGACTATATCTTAATCAGAAGAGACTAGAACTCGGTACTTTTTTGACCTCCCGCATACGAGGGGTTAAAACAATTTACTTGTAATTATTTGTGCTAATTATTTATAAAAACCCTAATGTTTGTGCGTTTTAATTCACTATTTACGCCACTAGCGAAACGCTGATGAAACTGGGTAATGAATAGTTCGAATTTTACTAGACTTTCAACGGATTTTAGCTTAAGTACTTTATTTTCCAAAGTAATAATTCACCTACATGAAGAAAGAACAATAAAACTTAATAATTTTACAATAACCTAAACTACTGAGTGTAACAATGAAGAATGTCAGTAGGTACGCCAAATCGCTTGAAACTTTGTAACAATAATGTTTATAAATAAACAAACATACTACTTTTTATTTCATTCAAATAGACCCAGTAGTTTTGATTCTACAAACTTTTGAAATTTGGGTCAATAATATTAAAGCGCGTGGGGGCCATCTTGCTGGAGTGACGTCATCGTTAAACAGCGGTACGCGCCGTTATATGAAAGAGTAGGTTTACCAGGGCTATATATTTTTAACCTTAATAAGTAGCCAGTTGAAATTTTCACAGAATACGTGTTATTATTAAATCTATCGTTTAAAATTATAAAATGAACAATAAATCAAATCCCAAGAGGGGTCCCCATACAAGAAACATGAAATAAAATCTTTTTCTTTAGCATTTTTATACGGATTGTATTTTTATAATGGCTTATTATTTTGATGCAATTTTAAGCTTAAATTGTAGTCTAATTTTCATTGTTTACGACTAAATAGCAATCTTAAGTAAAACTTCTACAAATATGTGACAAAACTTATAGTCAACACGATGGTTTAGGCGGTCACCCATCCTGTTTTAGACTACGCTTGTAGTTGCTTGTAGTGTTTTTAGGGTTCCGTACCTCAAAAGGGAAAAACGGAACCCTTATAAGATCACTTTGTTGTCCGTCCGTCCGTCCGTCCGTCCGTCCGTCCGTCTGTCCGTCTGTCAAGACCCTTTATCTCGAGAACGCGTGGAGGTATCGAGTTGAAATTTAAACCATATACTCAAATCAAACTTCTACATTTACGTAAAAAAAAGATACGGCCGTTTATGTCGCAAAAAACGTGTATTTCGACACTCTCGAGGGAATCAAAATGTATAGGGTATTTCCCGTTGACCTAGAACTATGAAATTTGGCAAGTAACACCGTCTTTTACTGCAAGTATAGGAAAAAATCTGAAATCTGTACATTTTTAACCAAATCACAAAAAAACAGGGTCTTTATGCAAGGAACGGCGTACAGTGCGACAAGAGCCCGATCTAGGTGGATTTGACGCTAAATAAATATAAGATTAAAACTCAACACATTGAAGCTAGAAATATCAATATTTATAAAAAGTTGAAAAACAAGCTATTTTTAACGAAAAAACTTAATTTCCAGTATAATTTGATCTCCCTCTACGCTGATTTCCCCTAAAATGTGAGGTCAGCTTAAACTGGTTTTTATGACGTTGTAAAAAGGGCGTTATTTGCTCTAATTTTCAAATTTATATTATTTTAAGTTGTATAGTAAATTTAAGGCCTTCACCATTCAGCCAATTAACACGCTATACGGAGTTTTTTTTTTGGCGGTGTCTGATACGTCAGTCGCAGAGAGTTAAAAATCTGTGTTGAAATTTAGGCTAATCAAAATGGACCTTATTGCATAGATAATAAAGTACATAACAATGAAGAAAGTACTATTGCGTTTTCCAACCATATTATTATCTTACATACGGAACCCTCGGTGCGCGAGTCCGACTCGCACTTGACCGGTTTTTAAACATTTGCAGCTTAAAGGAATAGTTAGTTAAGAGCAAATCCATTATCAATAAAAAATAACCAAAGGGAAAAACTTGGGATCTAAGACTACGGACTGTAAAGTTTGTATCGAAATTATGTAATACTAGCTTCTGCCCGCGACTTCGTCCGCGTAGAATTAGTAATTTTGCCATCCCTCGGGAACACTGATTTATTTCGGGATTCAAGGTAGGTAGCCTATATGCAGTGTATAGGGTGACGGCACCAATGATGGACACTTTTAGCTGACCGACACCAGTAATGGACACTTCACTCTTAATTCAAATTCCATACGGTCCTAAATCGATTGTTGCAAAACAAATGAATAACCCGTATCTTCTGTACAATAAGAATCAAGTGTCCATCAGTGGTCCTTTCCATTACTGGTTCCGTCACCCTAAGCAAACTCTATTCTAAATTATATCCAACCAAATACGTCCAACCGTTTTAGCGAAGAAGTAACAAACTCACGCACGCAGAACCTTTCGCATTGATATTATATGTAGGATAGGATGTAAATAGGTACATCCAGCACACACAATCGCTCCGGCCGAAATCATAGTCGATAAAAATACCCTCGGTGCGTGAGTCCGACTCGCACTTTACCGGTTTTCAGTATTTGACACTTGCGTATTTTACCGTTACAACGCTACAACAAAGAAATGGTTCGCAGTTTTTTTTAATCTTAATTTTGTATAGAATAATACAAATTGATAATATCCCAAACAAAGCAAGTAGGACGAAGTTCTTCGATCAATGAGCGCGAGCGGGCTTTGCCGTTCCTATTTACACCCCCGGCGTCCGCGACACGCTGCGAAGAACTTTGTCGCTGTATATTATACTTTCATGTATGAACTAAAGTCCCACAATTTCACACTGAACAAATTTTACGATTTAGATGTTAATGCGTAATGTATATTATAGTAGATGTAAGTGCCCAATTAGTTTTTAATTCTAAAGTTGAATAGGTAATAAAGAAAAGTTAGGGTATTTAATTTTTTACATGTGTAATTTTCGGTACTGGGTGGTCAAGAAATAACTTAACCTTACTAAGCCTATTCGGATTCTGGATGGTCAAAAAAAACTTTACCCTAACCTAACCAACTGTACTTACTGCCAGTACATTATAGCTATTATCATAGCTCATAGCTTATTAGTTTATCTAACTTCGATACATACCTCTATCCCCCATTTCAACTACTTAGGAATATTTTTTCAAAATCGCCAAAGTATTTTTTTTTAATAACACCAATTTTAACGTTTCTAACTACAAAAATGACGAACTCTCATATAAAATTCTACATCCCCCTTTATCCCTTAGGGGTAGTTTTTCCAAAATCGCTGTGAGCTATAAATTTTATTTTTATTAGTATATACCATTTTTCACGTATCTAACTTCACAAAATAAATGCGTTTTTGAAGGCGGTTTTTGGTTTTTTAAAACATTTATTTTATTTTTGACTTTTTAGAGATCATAATAAGCTTATGTTCCTAGTCCCACTTCTTAGTTAATATGAAACTTTATGACATTTCACGATCGCCGCCAGCAACGCCGCGGGGAAGTCAAAGTCATATTTAAACAATTAAATGTCCTTCGTTGTAGTCGCTCAACTATCTTAATCGAGATATCTTATCACCACCCTTGAAAAAAGTATCGTTGAGGAGTTCCGGTGGCTATCTGTGGTCTTCATCATCAGAGCCATTTCACAAAATGATACTTTCTGAATGCAAATGCTAGATTTGTTACTAAAAATACTAAAATCGCTATATGTTTGCCTACAATATTTGAAGAGTTCCCTCAATTCATCATTGATCCCCTTAAAAATTTGCCCTTTAGGGTTAATAATATGAGTAGGATTAGTAGGATACTCGTATTAGTAGGATTAGTGGATAATAGCTTCTAGTCTTCGTCCGCTTAGATTTCGATTATAGTTATTCCCTCGGGAACTTTTAAATTTTCCGGGATGAAAAGTAGCCTATGTGTTATTCCAGGGTATAAGCTATCTCCATTCCAAATTTTATCCAAATCTGTCCAGCCGTTGCAGCGTGAAGAGGTAACAAACACACACACACACACACACACACACAAACTTTCGCATTTATAATATTAGTAGGATTCAAAGTTACATTCCTGCAACATATGAAGATGGGTATTAAGAATACTATTACATACAGAAAATATTCAGCTTCGATGTTTTGCGAAAATCTTTTGCTAAGTGGGTTAATTGTTTGTATAGAAATATGGCAAACTTATCTAGAATCGTAAAAAAAAACGTATTGGTGAAAGAGAGGCAGTGAATTTATTTTGTGTGAATTTTGATGTTTTAATGGTTAGAGCCATGAAATTAAAGTTGTTTATGTGGAATGCTTACTTAAAATTCACATTCTAGACTTTTTATTAAAAAGCCTTTGAAGGTGATGTAAACTGTAACTGTACTTTAAACAGAAGTTTTGACTCTCCGCAGACGAAGTCGCGGGCGGAAAGCTAGGATACTTATATATCTCTGTATCTATATCATCCAACGAACTTGATGTGAAGTTCGATCGATATTATATGAGTCGCTTCATTCGAAGATACAATTATTGTACCTACAAGGCAGCATTCGCACATTTAAAAAGTATTATTTTTGACTACTTCCATTAAAAAGTTATACTTAATAAATGTTATAGGTTTCGATTATTTTACCATTAGATTGTTATGTAAAATGTTTTTATATCAATATCTACATCTTTATACTGTATAAAAATAATGTAAAAAGTGTGTGGAAAATTATAAATAGACACATACCTTCACGCCTGTTTTCCAATCTGGTAGGCAGAGACTATGGAACGCCAGGTGCACCGATAAATATAAAACTTTCGCTTTCTCTACATTCATCAACCTCTTCATGCACTTATGTCGGTTTTAGGTGCTATTGATTTGGCCCTTATTCAGTACATCTTGAATCTGATCAATGTATGTGCGTCCCCTACCGACATCTCCACTCGTTCTCGCTCACCATTCCTCTTTCGTAACTCTTCTTTCATCCATACTTTCTAAATGACCAAACCATCTTAGCATACCCTTTTCGGTCTTTGACACTACATCTTCTTTCAATCCACATAGTTCTCGGATCTCCCTATATCTAACTCTACCCATCATCCTAACTCCACACATATTTCTCATAGCTCTCATTTCAACAGCATTAATCCATACAGGCTTAAATGCGGGGTGAGGCAAGGGGGGTTGACCTCTCCAAAGCTCTTCAACCTACAGTAGCACCCATGTTGGCTGCCATATTGACGGAATTTGCGTCAACAACATCAGTTATGCAGACGACATGGTGCTGCTGAGCGCGTCTGTGAGTGGGTTGGAGAAACTGATAGGCAAAAATACGCTCTTAGCCATGGGTACAATGTCAGCAAGAGCCAGCCAGTGCATGGTCTTTAAGGTCAGAAAGAGGGCCGCACCAGATGTGCCACTTATTAAACTTGACGGAGTAGAGCTCGAAGTAGTGACACAATTTAAATATCTAGGGCATCTGGTGACGTCTGACCTTAAGGACGATGCAGGTATTGAACGGGAGCGACGAGCATTGTCACTGAGAGCAAATATGATCGCCCGTAGGTTTGCGAAGTGTTCCGCTGCGTTAAAGGTAACTCTGTTCAGAGCCTACTGCACGCCTTTATACACGAGTGGCCTATGGGCAGATTAGACGCAAAGGCAATTTAATGAGCATCGAGTTCAGTTCAACAACGCGTTCAGGATGCTGATGGGGCTGCCCCGGTTCTGCAGCGCGTCAGGGATGTTCGCGGATGCGCGGGTATACTGCTTCTACGCCACGATGCGCAGTTGCCAGCGATTTCAGTGAATTGTATATTTTATTGATTTAATTTTGATTAACTGACATAACTACACAATGCAATTTCTAATTTCTATTTTAGTTTAGTTCATTTTATGTATAGTGTTTTATGTTAGTATAAGTATGGACTGTACATTGTCTGAAATTAAATTGATTTGATTTGATTTGATTTGATGAATCCTGCTTTCATTCTTCTCCTGTCATACCTATGATTCACTACCAAACTTCAATGTTATAAATAGAGAAACGGGTAAAGATCACAGCTCATTAGAACCACCCGGCACTCGCCCCGCACCGCCTCGCCTCGAGGCGGTTAGTATTCTTTCTATGGATTTGTATGGGCGTGCGCTCACTACATCAAGTACGCTACGTAACGTTTTTAATACTAGCCGCGAGGCGAGGCGGTGCGGGTCGAGTGCCGAGTGGTTCTAATGAGCTGTGACCTTAAATTTAAAACCCGTGATAATCAAGTCACCCTAAATAAGGGTGATAAACAAATCAAGTTAAACAAAGACGTGGCTTTATCGTTCTAGCAGTCTTCGAACGATAAAGACACGTTTTTCCGCCGTAGCCAATAATACCACATTAAAATTTTAAAAATTAATATGATAAACCTTGGTTTGGATTACTAAATGCAACAGATTTTCAGCCCAATTAACTTTAGCCGTTGACATTTCAGAAAAAAAGGATCTTGACGGACAGACAAACAATTAAGTCATCTTATAAGAGTTTTTCTATACTTATTTGGTACAGAACCCTAAAAATTATTTGCTTCTTAAAAAATAAGACTCGGAATTAGATCTAACGAATTGTTTGAGTCAATTTTCGTCGTCCCGTGGTCCTGGAGGCATGTGGTCCGGTCCTCCGAGCCGTGTGGGGTGTCCGCAGGTCCCCGACGGTGGCGGGTGGGCAGTTCGCGGTGTCCCGCGCGTACTTCTGGGAGCTCGGCGGGTACGACGAGGAGATGGACGGCACGGGCGGCGAGAACCTCGAGATGAGCTTCCGAGTCTGGCAGTGTGAGTATCACTTCACTAGCTTCAACCAGGCGAACATATATCGTCAATTTTCACTAGATAGATAAATAGATAAAACATTTATTTGTGTATGGAATGCGTATCCTGCCCGAAGGGAAAACAAACCAAGCAACCGATGAACGGAACTCGAGCAACGGAAGTACTAAGTCTAGTACACTCTGATGTGTGTGGCCCCATCAACGTACAATCGTTTGGTAAGAGTCTGTACTTTCTCACGTTTATAGATACATACACACGATATAGACTTTACGCGAAAAACTTTTGTTTACTTCTTAAAACACATTTAAATGAAGTTTTTAAGTATTTTTTTGAATCCGAAGCATTATATAGTGGAAACGCAAACCGGTCATAAATTGAAGGCGTTGAAAACAGACAGCGGGAAAGAGTAGGTATGTCCCCAGAAAATGGGTGATTCTGTTAAACGACGAACGATTCTGGTATTAAGTACCAGCTCACGGTTGAGTACCTACACCCCAGAATAAAACGGAGTCGCAGAGAGAGCGAATCGACCGATCTGCGAGAAGAGCAGACCAGTGTTGCAAGAATCGGGCCAAGTGCTTTTGGACCGAAACCTTACACCACGCCGTGTTCCTGAAGAATAAATCATAACGATTGCAGTCAAAGACAAAACGTCAAAAGAGGCGTGGACGGTGAAGAAATGTAATTTAGACAAAATTAAAAGTGTTTGAATGCAGAGCTAATTTTGCATATTCCTGACCAGAAACGGACAAAATTTGATCCCAAAAGTGTTGAACTCGTCTACACAGTTTTTGCGGATGATGCGAAGGCATCCAGATTGATAGATCCAAAGACTAGTGGAGCAAAAAAACCAAAAGATATGGTATTTTTTGAAAACCAGACGTATCAATTCAAGAAACGCTGATCAGAGAAACCGCGTTTATACAAACTATGTAAGATGAGGAAGATCGAACAGAAGTTAATACAAGGGCTGAGCAACCAGCAGTCGAATTTCTACCTGATGTTCAGGAAAGTCAACCTTCCTTTATAGAAATAGAAAAACCTGCCTCCAAGCCGTTAGACAGGAGCTCCTCCCTGAAGAGCTGAATTTCAGAGCCGAGTGTTAACTGCCCTATATTTTCCCCGGCGGGCGACGCAAACGAAACGAGTTCTACGGTCGCGGGCGCCGTCACCGGCGTAACGGGCTGTGCCTCAGCGGGACTAGATGCGACGGGTCGAGCAGCAGTGGGCTGTGTAGCCAGCCAGGGGCTTGGCTGCGGTGGACTGGCCAATCAAGCCCCTCCCCGGCGTGTCAGCTTGGGTGTTTCGCGGCACACATCTCTTGCACGTCGGACAGCTCCAGTCGCAGGGCACGGCTGCCCCGACCGGGACCCCCACGCAGGCACAGTGATAGTAATTGCCGCATTTAGTGCATACCACCACGGTACCCGTACGTTTCGTGGGCTTAGAACAGGCCGAGCACTTATTAATTGAAGACATTGTTGATTTTATTCTTTTTTTTTTGTGTGTGTGTACTTTGTAAATACGGTCTTCGTCAATTTTATGTTTACAGGTGTTATAAAGTTATTCACTGCACTAAATTACTTGCGAGCAATAAATGTTAATATTTAAACCACTCCTAATAAATTAAATTCACTATCACAGCCAGGAAAGCAGTTGTTTCATTTAAGTAAACAAGCAACGAACGTTCGAGCGTACGCTGTACAACGTCCGTGACGTCCGTCCGTGACGTCTGTGACGTCGTTATTATGCGTAAAAATAATATGTATGCGAGTAGACCCCTACCCATTTTTTTGTTGGTCACATTTCTAACCTAACTTAACCTACTTTATCGGTAAAATTTCTAACCTATAACTTAAATATTTACCTGGCAACAGTTCGGTTCTGGCATTGTTATAGTCGCAGTTCCCTAACCTAACGTACTTTTCTAGTAGCAGTTCGGTTTTCTTGGGAGTTAAAGTTCCAACCTAACCTAACCTACTTACCTGGCAGCAATTCGGTAATAAGTTCTGACTGTAAACAAACTCCGATTTTTGTCTTTATATGTTTTGTCATATCAATTAATTTGACTAAATGTTTATTATCTAATGTTTTTTTGCCTTAATAAAGCATTTGCTAAAAGACCAAATGCCTAAATGTCAGTTTCCGTAGTAAAACTCTGCTAAATGAAAATTTGACCGACGTCCACAGTCGCAACCTACGTAATGCTCACAAACTTGTGGGCGTTAAGCACAGACTGGCGAAGTCAGCAAAACTGACTTACGTCATGAGCCCGGCGGTCTACAACCACGCGTCTACTGCCAGCACGCGTCAAGGATGCACCGTCATTAACCGCCTTCAAATCACGGCTCAAACACTGGCTTATCGAGCATACTTTCTATACCTATAATGAATTTTTACTGTGTATATAGGCAGTATTAAATGTTAATGTAGAAATATTTATTGGTATTTAAAATCCCTTTTCCTTGACATTTTCTAAGTTATATTTGTTTTGTTTTCTTTTGTGACATATTAATATGAATTATAATGAATAAGATGAATATGAATATGAATAATATGAAAACTCTGAGCCAATTTAACACCTGCTATGCAGAAGAACACTGGGTATCTCACCGCTATCTCAAAGGAGCTAAATCTCGTGGAATAGTGTATTCTAAAGGATTCAGTTTTGACAGAGTCATCCAAGGATATTCATATGCATGTCACGGAGGTGTTGAAGACAGAAAATCCTGGACTGGCTTTGCAGTTACAGCTCAAGGAGCAGCTGTCTGCTGGCAAAGTATTAAACAGAGAACAATAATACCACTATCTACTGCTGAGGCGGATTACGTAGCTATATCAGAAGCTGCAAGAGAGCCAATATTCCTCAAGAGACTAATTGCGGATATCACTAGGAAGAAAGAGGAACTGATTCTTCTCTTAGTGATAACCAATCTACAATAACGATTGCAGAAAATCCAGTACATCATCAGATTCAGCGAACGCTATTATTTTGTGAGAGAAGCAATTATCAATGGGCAGATAACCGATACGTACCTATGTTGAGACTGATCGTATGATTGCTGATACACTAACTATTTAAACCTTTGTCAAAAGGAAAGTTTGTATGGTGCGAGAGACTGCATTTTCTCTATGCCATGCCTGTGTATTCAAAATTACGAAGGAGTGATTGAAATGAGGTTGTCATTATTAGTTGTTGTCAAGACTGTATCAGTTAAAATTTGAACATTGCAGTTTGGAATATATTTACCTAAATATTTGTCACTAGATATTATAATATACATATAACAATATAAAGCTAGAACTGTATATCCGTTGAGCTCATTCGTGTCACTGCCGTCTCTATAAATAGGACACAACAAAAATAAAAATAAGTTGAAAGAACTTTTCTTGTATGGCCTTATGAGGACCCTCATTTTCAGCCATAAAAACACGACACGTATTCAAAAAAAACCGCTGTCTCTTACGGTTCAAAAGATACTGCCCTTTTACGTTAGCACAGACAGACGGCTCAGTCTCGAGTAATAGGGCCCCGACTGGCTCCCTTCGGGCACGGGACTGTTAAAACACGCTCAATGTCGATTTCAAACATTATACACATTACATTGTTTTAAAACACGATTTTTACACATAATAAACTATAAATCGCAAGTTAATCGCGTAATAATTGTTATTTTGTGACAAGATGGATCAAGTAATCCGCCAATAAACCTCGGTCGTACACAATCAATCTGGATCGCGATCACGGATTGCAATCGAGATTGAGTGTGTACGGACGGAGTTCCACTTAGATTCCCGCGTGTGTTCCATGTCCACGATGGTGGGGCGGGCGCTGCGCAGGCGGCGGCTCGCTCGAGGTGCTCCCGTGCTCGCGCGTGGGGCACATGCGCAGCGTCTACTCCTACGTCATAGGTAAAAATATTACATTTCATTCGTCCATTTATGTATTGAAACTGGACGCAGTGGCGCACGATGCCTGACGTGCACGCGCCTGCTCCGAGCCTGCGCCGGCGTCGCGGGAGCACGTGAAGCTGACGTGCATTCACCTTCAGCCTGAACACGAACTTCACCCCTATCGATTCAACATATATTATGGCGTTGGATAGCACCCTCTAGTATGAGTAATTACTCGTATACATAATCTATGTTATTTCTTGATCGATTTTTTGTTTTATATTGTACCTATCCTGTTCATGGACCGGGCAGTCGAACAATATATGTGGCAGGCACCGTTTCCTGTATTTCGGCGTCACAGATGCACGATGGGCTCTCCTTGCACTTGAAGCGATTCAAGTATTCGGAGAACCCACCGTGCCCTGTCATTAGCTGTGTTTTAATGTTTGTAGGTTCAAACTTCCTTAATGTTCTATACGCCGCCACCGCGTCTGGGAAGAATAGTTTTGTGATCGAAGCCGTTTCGCTGGCCTTGTATCTCCGATTCCACTCGTCGAGCGTATCCGCACGAATATTTCGCTTCACGTATGAAATCGGGCACCTGTCAAGGTCTGGCGTGCGTTTGGAGGTTAAGGCGGCTGCTTTTGCCAATTCGTCAGCCCTCTCGTTGCCTTCCAGCATTGCATGTGCTTTTATCCATAAAAGGTTTATTAATGTTAGGCTTGTATAGGATAAGACTAATTCAATTAGTACACTAGCCTAAACTCGTCACCAGGTAGGTTACCATAGCTTAGGATAGTTACGCGCAGGGTCAGTGGATCCAGATTTTGCAAGCGCCCGGTGGACGACACATCGAGCACTTCTGCTTTGAATGCGGTCAAGTGGAAGAAGTTGATATTGGGGTGCTCCGGCCAAAATTTGGAAGCAGTATTCCATGTGAGGCCGTATTTGTATAAAATGGACCAACTTGGCTTTCTCGAGCGAAACAAGGTAACCGCTGTCTCAAGCGAGAGTCGCTGGTGCGAGCCGGGGGTTCCGTCGCGTGCGGAGTCGGTCGCCGCGCGCTACAAGTACTTGTCTTATAAGAGAGTGATTCGTATTGGTACTCGTATCGGCGTGCCGGGCGACCAGACTCACCATTTTCTTCGGACGAGGTTAGGCAGTAGTAGAAGCCGATTGTTCCGCGTATTTTTTCCTGAATTGTGTTATTACGAGTACAGGACCTCTATTCAACTCGGTAAAACCATATTGTCTTTGACATGTTCTCAAATGCAAATTCAAATTCGATTTATTTGCTTGAGAAACGGTTACAATAGTGATCAGCGCTTTTGCCGGTGACACTGGCATGCAAATTTAATGTGATACATGTGATTAAAACTAATAATTCAAATACAATTCAATAAGAAGGTAAAATTTCAATCTTCATGCATTATAACTCTAGTATAAGTTATAAACATTATTTTTATTTTCTGTTAACAATTTTTACAGATAAAAACTCTCAAATAGAATAAAATCTTTTTTCTATTAACCATTTACACAGCGTACTTACAAATTTATTACGGCATTATGTGTTTTGGGATATGATTAAAAATGTTTACGGTCATGCAATAGCAATTCATTTTCCGTAATTTTTACACTGTTTTCTGCTGTACTAGCATCGTATTGTTTTTCACTCGGCGCCATGCATTTCAAGTAAATAAAAGCTATCGTAACTTTGACAATACTATGCAATGTCAATCGCCACATTATTATGGTATTATGCAGTAGAACAGAGGCCCAGGTACGAGCTGCTGGCTCGCTGGGCCTGATGCGCCCGAGCCTCGAGCCCGTGCGATTTCCCCCGATCTCGGAGGTGTGTTGTGACAGTGCGGGCCGCTAAACAGGTTCCCTGTCCTGGCGGTCAGAAGAAAACGTGAGGCGCATCGCGCTGGTGTGGATGGACGAGTACGCCGAGCTCTTCTTCCTGCACCGGCCGGAACTCCGGGTGAGTCTGTTCGCCATCACTTATCTAAACCTCTATAAATAATAATCAAGTGCCGCGTGTGTGTCACATCATCACAAGAGAACCGGTCCACCGAACGGCTATTTTAGGGTTCCGTAGTCAAACTAGCAATCCTTATAGTTACACCATGTCCGACCGTCTGTCTGTCCGCCTGTGTGTCTAAGATAGTCATCTTTCTGCCTGTTTGTTTGTATGTCACACTCACTTCTCAGAATCTCTCAAAGTTATAAGTATTGAAATAGTATTGCATTTGTAATCAAAACCTCCCGTATAATGTAAAACCAGTGTAGTTTTTTTGGTGTTCCCTTGTTACGCAGACAGAAATTTCATAGAATTTCGTTTCGTAGAAAATGTTTCATATAATATTTGGTCCTTGTATTTTCATTAACAATATTATTTTATAAATAGTATATTGTTCAACAAGAGACTAAAACAAGCCATAGTGACACGAGATGTTTAGCCACACGAGCGAGCCAGCGAGCGAGAGCGGCTATAGTTCGAGTGTCATTATGGTTGTTTAGTCTCGGCGTTAAACACTACTTTTCACTTTGAATGCGATGAAAAACGAAAAAACGACGTTCTATACAAAATTACAATATTTAGCAAATATGTAACAAAGTTTCCGTAAAAAAAAAGTTTCGCGATTGTTGGACTTGTTAGTTTTTTGTAAAGTGATACTTTACAAAGTGACACAAATGCTTGCATATTTAGCCATCAGATACAAACTTGAAAACTATTTGGACCATGCCTAATAAAATAAAACAAAATTATCCTTAATCTATTTAAATAGATTAATATTCGTAATCATTAATCGTGTTTCACGAAATTAAATCGTTATTTTTTAAATATTATTGCACAGTTGTCATTTTGAGGTTATTTCCACAGCCTAAAAATGGTCCATACACAATCACTGAAAATGGCGATAATCTTCCATTCACAAACACCGTGATTGGTTGTTTAGGGGTTTCGAAAGTAAATTAAAAAAAAAAAACTTTAATCCCTAGAGATTAATAAGGAGTTTTAGTCCCGATGTGCAGAGACTAAAGAAACATTTTAAGAGCATGAGAAGTGAAAAGAATATTATTTGTTTCGTAGAATAGGTTACAAATCGGTACCTACCAGAAAAGTAGGTTCGGTTAAAACTGCAACCGTGTCAGAATTAGTCAGAAATGAGCTGCTAAAAGAAAAGTAGGTTAGGTTAGAACTGCGACCCAGTCAGAAACGACTTGCTACCAAAACAGTAGGTTAGGTTTGGTAATAACCCCACCAGAAAACACGCACTTGCATCAAAATAAGTTTTTCTTTGTAATAAGTTTTACATTAACTAAATAAGTAATATGAGTATCAAGAATATTCCACTTAATATTCTTTGACATGAATATCTAAACATTGAATTTTATTTTTAACAAAAATGTATGATTGTAATATCTTCAAAGTACCTAAGTATTCTGCGTATTGATTATCTATCTATAGATCAATAGTATACAGTGTGTAAACGGAATACGAGCAAATATTTTAACGACGGTTAATATGCATCCTAATTAACGTAAAAACATGTGTATCGTTAACATAAGTTGTAATTTTTTTCGTACTGATTAATTTGCCGCGCAATGTATTAGAAATAGCTCAATTAACCTGCAATTAAGTGAGACTTAAATTTTCGTTTCAACTGACAAGGTTTCAAGTGGTTCGGGAAAAGTCGGTTATACTCGGGTCACAGTCGTGATTACGTGTATTTAAAACTTGTTTAGAATAAAAAGCAGTGGCATCTTTTTATTTTGTTGTTAATTTAATAAAAATCCTTAAACATCACTTAACTCATGTACATTCCTTTACACTTCCAGAAAATTTAAAATCATCTTCATTTGATCCTTAGTAAATAGTTGATCCACGATGTTCCCTCAGCGACGTAAATCAGGGGAAACCATTGTCAAATCACAAGACACTTACCTACTTACTTATGTTACATATTTTTCACAAAATTGCAAAATGATAATGTTTTTCCATATATTCAGATCTAAAATCTATTAATAAATAACGTATATGATACTTTACGTTCCGGGTTCTGTGAGTGACGGCCACTCGCGATGACATTAGGTCAACATTCGGTATACCCACCTACCCAAAGCAATGAGTTTTCTACCTTATTGGGACTATGAAAATTATTTTCGTTTCAAGTAGTATTTTTATTAGCTTTTGCGCGCGAATCTGTCCGCGTAGAGGTCGTTTATCGCTTACTAGAGGACGCCCGCGACTTCGTACGCGTAGAATTAGTTTCCCGCTACTCCCCACATTTCTTCTCGTTGGGGGTCGATTTTCGGAAGATCCTTTCTTAGTGCTCACTTACATCATGAAAGGAACCCCTGTACCAAATTTAAAGTTTCTAGGTACAATAGTTTCGGCTGTGCGTTGATATATAAGTTAGTAAGTCAGGTTTGCTTTTTATATATTTAGAAAGACAAACTTTGCAACCCCCTTTCATCCCTCTAGGGGTTGAATTTTAGTAATCGCTGAAATAAGTGTCTCATTACTTGCATTGAAAAGCATTTCTACCAAGTTTCAAGTAAATTGGACCATAAAAACATTTTTTCCCATACAAATTTGGCGACCCCCTTTCATCCCTCTAGGGGTTGAATTTTAGTAATCACTGAAATACGTGTCTCATTACTTGCATTAAAGAGCATTATTACCAAGTTTCAAGTAAATTGAACCATAAAAACATTTTTTCCCATACAAACTTGGCAACCCCTTTTTTTCCTTTTAGGAGTTGAATTTCGAAAAATCCCTTCTTAAAGGACGCCTACGTTATAAAATCAACTTTCCCTCAAAATTCCAAATCTTTATCTTAAGCGGTTTGGGCTGGGCGTTGATGAGTCAGTCAGTCAGGACATCCTCTTTTATACATCGCTTATATCGGGATAAAAACTGCCCTAAGTGTCACGTCATAATAAGTCGATCCGCGATAAGGAATATGACCGGTAATGACTGTTACGCTGACTCCAGGCCCCATTCCGTGCGAATGTGCTCTCATCAGTCCAGATTAAGCCAAAAAATCGCCGCCTTCTCGATGTTGGCTGAGAAACCACTCACAAAGTGCAATTCGTGGCGGCAAGTCCCTGGAGAGCAAAGCGTGAGCCTTTGAAAATTTATGCGGATGTTGTTGCTTGTCTCGCTTGAGGATATTGTGCACCACCGAGTGACTCACATTAAAGCGTCGCCCAGCATTCCTGGTACTACTCTCTAGGTTAGATCAAAAATGCAGCAGTATTCTACCTTCTGATTGAACGGGAAGCTCTTGATTCCCTGCTGCACCCTCAGTTCTTCCGGTCACAGGCAAGTCCTCTCGAACTCGCTGTAATGCGTTAAACCACTCGAGCGCTACCTACTCGGAACTCTACGATTCGGGAACCGCCCTCTGTACAAAGTTAAAGCTCTGTTTCCATTTTGTTGAGCTTCACCATAATGCTAAAATCATATTACTTAATTCCTTAGCACTAAAATTAGTTGAACGCGGCAATTTAGATTTTTGTAACTAGCTTCTTTATTTTTTTAGAGAACATTTCAAATTTTTCGCGATAAATGCCACAATTACACTAGTTTGGCTACCGATATACGAAAGGTCTGAAAAAAACTGTGCATTATACATTGCTGCTCGATGGGACCTTTAAAACTTAATTGCGCTCTAGCGGGTTATACATAGGTATAAGAGTTATTAACTAAATTCCACGTTTACATAACTTGTAGATACATAACCCACGTCTAGTTAAAATGTTTGCCCGTATTCCGTTTACAAACTGTACATATATAAAAGGCAAGTCTATATATAAAAGAAGAAACTGACTGATCTATCAACGCACAGCCCAAACCACTGGGTCTAGAGATTCCACATTTTGCACGTAGGTTCCTTATGACGTCTGGGGTTGCACTAAGAAAGGATTATTCAAAATTCACCCCCTAACGAGGTAAACTAGAGAGTTTTGAATTTTGAATCTTCAAATTTTGTGTTTAGGTCGACGATGGAAAATTAATTTATACGTGGCTTTTTGATAATTTCATCCCCGAAGAGATGGAAAGGGGTAAAAGTGACTCACTCATCGATCAACGCACAGCCTAAACTGCTAGACCTTGGGACTAGAAATTTGGAGGGAATATTCCTTGGGTACCCTAGAAATGCATTAAGAAGGGATTTTTGGAAATTCATCCCCTAAGGGGTTAAAATAGGAGTGGAAGTTTGTATGAAACTATGGTCATTTTGTATTTGGAAACGCGGTAATAGGTATTTAAGCTACTACTTCTAATTATTACAATATAGGTATCATTTGAAAGGTCTTAATGTGTCCATCTCAAATATATACGAATATAGTAGCATTAATAAACGGATTTAATAACAAAAACAAAAAATGCAGTCGGGTTTTTAAAGCTTGCTTTTCATTTATTTGTTGTTTTTACACAAATTATATCGTTAGTTATCAGGAAAATGTTCTTATAGCACTTCGATCTCAGGCAAAAAATATCGTTATTCATGTGTAATGTAACAATTGTGAGCAAGAAGATGTAAATCAAACACAATATTTTGTTTAGGGCCTGTTTCACAATCGACGAGTAAATTTATCTGCCATTTAAAGTTGGCTTTCTCCTTGTCTATTTTCAAATTTAAGAAAGAGAAAGGGCTAAATTTATCTGTCAAATATGCTTTACTTGTCGATTGTGAAACAGGCGGTTAGTGTCGTGTTTTTAACAGACTAGTAAATGAGGCCAAATAATATTGATACTTTAAGTTCCTTTGAACATTTGCAGAAACATTACATAATAATGAGTGCCATGTTATTCCAGGATTATTTATTGCCGCCGCCTGTGTGGCTGTGGCACGGTCTTCATGATGTTTTGATGAGAATAGAAAAAAAAGAAATACCTCACATTTCCTCCGAATATATCGTCACCTGTAGGATCAATTAACGTAACCGCCAAATTGACGAAATTGAGTTATATATACAGTTCGACTGCAAAATTTTTTCTGCATCGGATAGTGTTGTTGAAAAAATTCTATCTTGAAAAAAATGTGAGTTACATTGATCGAAATCAGAGATAAACTCTGAAAATTTGGATTAAATTTTAGAGTAAGTAACATTCATTTATAATTTAGTTTTCGATAGATAACGTAAGGGGCAGCCAAAGAAAAAAAAAACAGAAAAATGACTCTTACATTAAAAATTTACACTTTTCATGCGAACTACTGTGTGTTACGTTAACGGCAATCAGTGGTCATATCATATTTTTGCAAAATTTATTACAAAATCTGGCGGTTACAGTATAAAATTCGACGTTTTTAACAGTTAGAAAAGTGCTTGATATATCGTTTTCAGGGGATTCTAAAGTAGTTAGAGTAAAATAATATACTCTGCAAATTAAAATAATTAATTACAAATATTTAAAATTTCACTGGGCGTCACCGGACGTTTTTTAATAAACTTAAACACTGCAACAACTGCAAAACTGCTGCATGCTTTAACTTAAGAATTGTTTTAAAATCGAAGGCGATCGGTTTATTGTACAAATCACTAAGTACACAACTTGTAAATTATAATTATCACGATACTTCATATTTATTTATGTAATTTTGGCCTTTTTCATTCGGTTGTATGTACAAACATATCGTCCGTCTTTAATTATAAGTAAATAAATAAGATTATTAAAACACAATAACAGTAATGAAGGTGCAACTGTACGTCCCGCTTACGTTTGGTGCAATCACATGTGTACAATGTTAATATCAAAAAGCGTGGTTCATTGTCCCAGTTGATTCAACTTTTAGATTAAGAAAAAATATCTTGAAATTGGGACTTTCATTTGTGATAAGAACATAATTATAAATCGACATGTAAGAGCGACCAACGGTGAGGTTAAATAACTAAATTGGCTTCTTCCTGAAGAACCGGAAAAAATAATTTGATTCTAAACGTTTTAGTTCCAAAATGCCTGAATCCTGAGTAAATCTTAGAATGACTTAAATCCAAAACATCTGAAAGGAAAAATGTCTGTCTCAAAATTTCAAGTCAATAAAATAGCGTCAGGATAGTAAAGCAGTCATGAAATATAGTAAAGCAGTCAATCTGTTCAAATTTCTGGCGTTCTAAGGTGTTTTAGGAAAAAGGTGCTACAAATTAAATTTGGAATTCGGTATATTAAGAAAAAACAGGAATTTTAGAAATTAGGCATTTAGGTAAAGAGCCTTTTTGAGATCTAGACGTATTGGTAACAGACGACTAGACATATATGAAACCTACCCAAAAAAATCTAAGTTCTAAACGAATCAAACATAAAAGTATAGGTACTTAAACGTGTATTTTGGACAAAACTGAAGTCACCTTTCACACTATGTTAATATTTTTAAGCTAACCAGCTTTACCTGTTTTACCTATTCTTGTTTATTCTCTTTCTGCATTAATAACTTAAAAATAATTTTAATGCTTACTAGTCCGTTAAATTTTAAATTATTTTCTGCGGGTAATCAACAAAACATTTATAAAAAATATCATTTGAGCGATCGCTATGTAAGGTAGGACGTCAAAAACGAAACTGTGTAAGATTTGAAGGTATTTGGCAATTCTTAACTTGATAAATAAAAGAACGACGGTAAATAGATAGAAACAAAAGGCATTTTTTAATGTCATATCCATTCAATTTTTCTTGTTATGTACCGTGCTATTTTATAAGTAAGAATTATTTATATCTATTAGTTTAACGGTCCAACCTATAGTTAAGTCAAATAACTAAAGCTTGATACTTATTTTATTTCTCGTGTTCATGTCATGACAAATGTAGTAAAATGTATAAATAAACTTGATTCAGACACAAACATAAAACAGAAAAATTATAAAATTTGACAAGCTATTGAACCCAAATAATATTTCTTCTATTTTGGTACTTATGATTACGGCATAAGGCTCAATTTCATCAGTAGACTAACTTTAATGTAACTCTCAAAATGTATAAAACGTTGTGACATACGTTAAGTTTTTTTTTCTTTTTGTGTGTTACGTTGGTATGCGTTTTAGATTTTTGAGGACTTACTAACGTAAGACACATTTTCATCAAAAAAAGTAATGTAACCACCATGCTATCTCCGAAACTACAAGTGCTGGGCTTATGCACTCTGTTTGAATGAAAAATACACGTGATTTTAAGAAATTGTGTCTTAGACATCATTTTAATTGGATAAATTAATAAAAAGTTACAATTTTTTTTCGAAAAACGAAATCGTTTTTTGGCTCTCCTGAAAAATCGTGTTTTGGCGGTTACATTAATTGATCCTACAAGTGACGATATGATATTGGTTTACATTAAAGTGCATAATATTATAGTCGCTTCGCTAACAAAACCGCCTAAATCAACGATTGAACATGTATTAAGAGTTAATTTAATGTAATAGAAAATTCAAAATTTTATACATTAAATTTGGACTTATGGTCGTTGTTAGCTAAACAACGATACGTCATTGAGTTTTTGAAGTCATTTTCAACTAAATCCTAATAAACATACATAATGCACATGATTGTTTTAATTTAACTTAAATACTTAAACAATAGGAAACGCAAGTCCAAAGTTGGTCTAAGGGTTAGGTAGGTAATCCGCTATTAATGAATATTATAAATATTGGTTTGTTCCGTCCCTCCACGGTTTGTTCCATCTTCACGGCATAGATAGTTAATTGCCCAGACGTGATATATAAATTTTATCCTGGAAAATTGAATAATTTCCAAAGAAGTAAAGACTTCAACGCGGACTGACTGAGTACCCCACATCATACTTTTATTGGACTGGTGGAAAATCAAGGATTAAGACCTTTAAATCTTATTACCCCGGAGTTGCAAGCCCTAAATTTGAATTTCTCATTTTTTCATGAGATTCTGGTAGTCCTATATGTGAAGTGTATTTCGGACGATAGATAGATATTATGCAAGATGAAGGGAACCCATAATAAGCAACTTACAAAAAAAAGTGAAATCCCACCAAAAACATTTTCATGTAAAATGTTGCCAAGACGACCATAATAGCTCGCACTGTCAAAAAGTTATCAGATGTCATGTAGAGCCAACCTTCTACCTCTACACGCCCTAACTCTACAAGCTCTAACTTCACAAACTCTACACCTTAGTCAAAATATGTGGCTTGCCCGTTTCGTTACTACTAGAACTATTGTTTAACAGAAAAGCCCATGCGACGGTAACGAAACGGCCAAGCCACATATTTTGACTAAGGTGTAGAGTTTGTAAAGTTAGAGCTTGTAGAGTGTAGAGGTATAGATGAATTACCGAGAGCGTGGAATTGCATATGTAGGTAGTGGTAACATGTCTTTACAGGCATTCTATATTTAAATTTCCTTACTTCTTATACCATCAGCATAATAAGAGTTTTGTTATATATTAAATAAGTAAGTACAAAAATAATGTCAGTGTCAAATTCTAAATACTTTTTACAATGCACTAAAATATACGTCTTATTTTATTGTACATGCATACATACCTTCACGCCTGTAATCCCAGAGTGGGGTAGGCAGAGCTATAGAATTACCCATAACTTTAAAAACTATTTTATTGGATACTCGCAATTTTCAGAATTATTTTGACCGGGCACGTGCGACTGTAAGTTACGTAGTTTGCAAAAAATTTGGCAGAAAGTAACAGTAATTTTGGTCCGATTGAGAGTCAAAGAAATAATTTTAACTGTCATAAATATTTTGAACTCGAAGTAATGATAAATTAATATTCACCTTACACCGCTGCCCAATTCGTTGAAAAAGCTACAGGTGTTTCTCTCTCGACTATTTATAAAATTATGACCGAGAGTAAGAGTGACAAATTCAAAGCAACGAAAAAATTCCTTTCTCCGAGTAAGAAAAAGTTACGTACGGTCCGTCGGCAGTAGATGATTTTGATCAAAAAGTCATCAGGATAACTATATATAATTTTCATCTCTCCCATAATCAATTTCCAACCATAAAGATGAAAATTTAAATAAATGATAGCGACTAAAAGCAAAAAAAGACATACCTTTTCATGCGAACGGTACAACCACTACATATGCAATTCCACGGTCTCGGTAATTCATTTATAGAAGCTTGGCTCTACATGACATCTGATAACTTTTTGACAGTGCGAGCTATATGGTCGTCTTGGCAACATTTTACATGAAAATGTTTTTGGTGGGATAAGTTTTTCAGCGGTATCTTACATAATTAGAATCATTATGAATCAGCGAAGTTTTTAAAACTACTTGCCCGTTTTTTTTTAGTTTTTTTTGAGTTATCACGTAAAGTTGTTTTTTCTATACAAAGTGAAAAGCAAACACTGGGATACCTAGTATGGAGAAACAAACTTTACGTAATTACTTACAAAAAATACTGAATCAAAGCCGCTGCGCAAAGAAAGAGCCCGCTCTGAGATCACCCGCGGGCAAAATAAGTCTTTCCGACACCTCTTTTACAAACTTCTTGGTGTCGGAAGACCACGGACCCAAAGTTTCCATTGCAAGTTATGTACCTAGTTTTATGTGCATGTGGTGTCAACCAGTAAGTAGCTGTGCAATTAGTTCAAATATTTTTATTTTTATTAAGACCTGTATAAACTGTAACATTGTACAGTCGCGTTCATAAATATGTGTACACTTTTGTACCTTGTCTATTTAATGTCATGTTTAAACTGCCATACGTGAATTGTGACAGCGATTAAAGTGACAAGGTACAAAAGTGTATACATATTTATGCCCTCGACTGTAATAGCTGTTGGTAGACCGAATAAATAAATAAATAAAGTGCCGCAAAAAAGTAATTTTCTTTTAGAAAAGCGTATTTGCGGCACTTGATGGTCTGGGCACGGTCAACCGCGGACCCAGGCTGACGAGCGGATCCCTCGACGTGAGACGTAGCTAACGTGTCCACGCATGTTACGTCCCAAGCCAAGGGGCGGCCCAAACACCATGGCACCAAAGTGCAACCGTCTGGTCTTTTGCCATCCGAGGCAGAAAGACCTGAGGGCTCCAGGGTTGCCGGAATATTGGCTGTGCCGAGGGAACGTTATATAATATCGTTTAAAGAACTGTGCCTAAAAAAGCGGCCAGCACTTAGGTGGCAAAAGAGACCATGCCGCCCCAGTGAGTTGACTTGTTGACCACAAAGGCAACAGGGGTGCGGTTCACAGATTGGTAAACCAAGGCGTAGACAAACAGCCGCCCGAAGAGTAGAGGGAGGGATCCAAATGTTTATTTTAAGTAAAATTTATAGTTATAGTCGTTGAAACAATAATATCGTTAATAAAAATACAAGGACCAAATATTATAATGAAACATTTTCTGCGAAATGAAATTCTATGAAAATTTTCTCTGTGAAACAAGGGAACGCCCTCTTACAGGTGTTGGATCCGTTTAGTATAAACGCGTTGACGGACCGCGTTGCCCTCCGCAAGCAACTGCACTGCAAGAGCTTCGAGTGGTTCCTGGACACCGTGTACCCGGAGAAGTTCGTGCCCGTCAGGGACCCGGTGGCGTACGGCAGGTGAGCGGCGCGCGCGCCGGTGGCCGGGGTGACCGCGACCGAAGCCCATAGAGCTTCACGTCTCATAACTGAACCGAAGATTAATATCATTAATGTCTAAGGTAATGACTTTAAAAATTTAGTGTGATGCAGACTGACAAGAAAAGTAAATCCAGGAGAGTTAGAATAGTAAGCAGAAGCAGGAGACTGAGTAACCATTTGACAAGCGAGATTGTCTCTAAGATAATTGTTACCCCACCGCTACGAACAGTAGTAGTTTCGTTTCGCTAACCCTATTAGCAGTCTTATCATTCTAAATAAGGCGAAAACGTGGGGTTGGCGTAGCAAGTATTTCCTCAGTTAGCGGATTTCATGGCTCATAGTCTGATAACCTAAGAAATCAATTCGCATTAATTAGAGGTACACATACATCTTCATGGCCTTTGCATTAAGGCACAATACTTCTTTTATCCTTTGGCGAAATTCTTGGCTCATTGAACGATAACCTAAGAATTAATTCGTACTAGAGATATTGAACATCTTCATAGTATTAGCTACCTTGTTTTCCAGTAAAAGACGTTGTACCGTTAAGGAGTTTACTTTTCATTAATTACATATACTTATTTAAAAACATTAATTAAAACAAAACTTCGTAGTTCTCCAAACCACCACATAGTCACCTCTTCTCTAATAGAGCTGGTGCGGCAGCTGAAGCGGCCGAAAGCATAAAGGTAGGTAAATATAGTGGCGAACGCACTGAAATGGCGGCAACCCTAGCATGTCTTATCTCACTCACACAAGCAGGGTACGCGTTCACCAACACGAGCTTAGGCTGTGTGCGTAGGAACGCATTTGTTTCATACATTTGATCGCCATTTTCCGAGGTGTCGTTAGAGTACTAGAAATCCACAAGTCAAAGAAAACCTTTTCCATACAGTTTGTATGTTAATTAATTACAAAGGCTTAATAATCAAGCAATTAGCTGCCCTTACTGCTCCATCTTAACTTTCCACCCTGTATACGACTTCGTATATTCGTCGTCGTCGTCGTCGTCGTTGTAGTCATCTTAATCATCATCATCATCATCATCATCATCATCATCATCATCATCATCATCATCATCATCATCATCATCATCATCATCATCATCATCATCATCGTCATCATCATCGTCATCATCATCGTCATCACCATCGTCAGCATCATCATCATCATCATCATCATCATCATCATCATCATCATCATCATCATCATCATCATCATCATCATCGTCATTATCATCGTGATCACCATCGTCATCACCATCGTCATCACCATCGCCATCACCATCGTCATCACCATCGTCATCACCATCGTCATCACAATCGTCATCACCATCGTCATCATCATTATCACCATCATCATCATCATCATCGTCGTCATCATCATCGTCATCATCATCATCATCATCATCATCATCATCATCATCATCATCATCATCACACATATACAACTACTAAAGGAGACAGTCAAAAAAAATCCAAGTCTTTTCAGTGGTTACTGTTTGCTACATCCGGACCAACGTTGCCAATAGAAGCATGTTCGTTCTTGAAGAGATCGTGATTAAGAAGTAATGAATGTAAATTGGTTTGTTTACATCATTTATCTTTTTTATCGAACTCCATTATACAGTAGTTCAACATTAAAACAAGGCCTTGCTGCTCGAGTCCGACTCTCACTTGACAGGATTTAAAAAAAATGTAATATTGTTTCAGAGTCAGGAATGCTGTGTCGGATGTCTGCTTGGACTCGATGAGCCGCGACTTGCTCCCGTACGGCCTCCCGCTCGGGCTGTACCCCTGCTCGCCCAAGCTCACCCCGCCGCAGCACTACTCGCTCATGCCCACGGGGCAGCTCAGGGACGAACAGAAATGCGTTGAGTTGGAGTATGTCCGATGAGACTTTTATTTTACGATTTTTTTATAATGCCTAGAAATACATACGAGCTCGATTTAAAAACCCGGACTGCCAGCACGTTAAGTATTTGTGTTTTAAGTGGCTGTTAGGGTTAATCTTCTATACAACCTAGAAAATAACTCTTTTTTTTTAAATCCCTAAGGAAAGACCATTTTACAAAACAAAAACAATTAACTTGTTTTAACGATATTGTTGTGACTAGATCGTTTGCCTTAATACTTTGCGAGTACTTAGTTGAAACGTACGTTTTAAATGTTGAACTAGGTCGACGTGAGTTGTGTGGTTCTGTTGCAGGCGCATCCTGGAGGAGAGTTATAAGAAGGTTCCGCCTCGCTTGCTGCAGGTCGAGTGCGACCTGCGCGCGCGCGGGCAGGTACGTGGGTCAGCTGGTCAGCGCTGCGCCACGCGCCACGCGCCACTAGCGACATATTGCGACAGTAGGAGGTGACATCTCCGATAGTGTACAACTTCCAGCACACTTTTTTTACGGCACGGAGAAGACAAAAGAACACACAGGCCGCCGGACTGAAGCCCGTACACATTTGCAATCTCAAGATTAGAATCTTACGATGACAGTCTCAGGGCTACCTGTTCTGATCTCAATGAATGCAGGTACCAAATACGCTATTTCAACTAGACCACATTATTTAACGTTATTATTAATAACTTATTAATAATAAGCACGTGTTTCTTGAAGAGGTCCATTACGACGACGACGACGACGACGACGACGACGACGACGGGTGACTATAATGAAATCTACATATTTATTTACGGTAATCTGAGGCTGACTTTTTAATAAAACTAGGCAAGTTACAAAAGCAATCGCAAGTCTTTAATACTTGACAATAGGTAATGGATAGTTATGTTCCGTTTTTAGGGTTCCGTAGTCAAACTAACTAAGTTAAACTAAAAACTAAAATAAGTTAAAATAAGTAGTTAAATTAAAATAAGTTAAATAGTACTGAGCGATGGCAGCGACAAATAAACCGCATAAGGTTTCCGTTCGCTGTATTAAGCCAATGGGTCCAATTCGGATAAGTGACGTCTAAATTTAAATTTAAGTTAAGAATCTGTAATTTTAAGTTATGTCATTTTAGGTTACACGCCAATTGGTATTCGGATTACCGCCTATGTTGAAGTTGCCATACATTAAAATCTCTTAATTTAGAGAATCGCTTAAATTTGACGTTTATAATATTCATTTTAGAGATAGACGCCAATTTGGTATTCGGGTGCACATCACAAACGTCAAATTACAGATTTTTAAACGAAATTTTCTGTAAATTTAGACGCCACCTAAACAGTCCCGTGTAAATTTACACGATAGGTACTTAGGGATTCTAAATCGGATGACAGATCGAAGCCTTACTGATTTTACCATATCCTATAATCTGTGATTTTACCGTTCGTCAATAGGATCCTTCCTGTTTTAATTGCATTTTTTTTCACGTTATCCTAAATTCTAAAAAGGATTCCTAGTAATTGAATGAAAGTGTAATGAAAAGCCCTTAAATGTGTCTGCTTTGAGTTCTGTGTCTGTACCTAGCTATTTGCAAAACGCAAAAGGGATATGGTTCTGTGGAATTCATTTCATTACCTAACCTATCGTACATAAAAGTGAAAATGTTAAAAAGAAACACCCTTAAAATCTGTGTGAGTCAGCTCGTCAATTGATACGATTGCTGCATAAATGAATATTAGGATTTCCCGGACCATCAAAGGTAAGTCATTTAATACACCTGCGGAAATATTCGAGAGATAGTTTTGATATCTCTGTGAAATGCTTTATACTTGCTAAAGTTTTTTCTCTACTAAGTACCTACTTACCTTTTTATTTAAGTATATTTCTTACAATGATAACTTAGGATTTACTAATAAACAACTAACCACCAATTTTTGTCTTTCTAGTGTTCAACAATGTTATGACAAAGGCACTTTATAAAGTACCTAAATGATGCAGTGATATTGCACCCATGTTATAAGATAAAATATAGACCAACACAAGGAATGCTGTACCAGTACATAGATACTTGTTGGTAAGTAGGTACCTATGTTATGTTATGAACTGCCTTAACCCGTCAGGTGTCCTGCGCACAACAGTTGTGCGTAGAAAATTTTGGCCGGTCATGTCCTACGCACAACAGTTGTGCGCAGGACGGCGCTGTGATTGGAGAATTTAAATTTCATAAACGAAGACCCTGCTAGTGTAAAAAAATAATCCTATTGATTTGTCACTTATTTGGCAACATACTGGTTTTTTTTCCCCAAAAACCAAGCATCTGAACAAGCGAAAAAATAATAAAAACGAAATTATTGCGCAATAGGACGTGCTCTTCCGCAATGGCCGCCGCCTGCGCCGCTCCGTAAACAAATAATTTTTGTGATGTTCTTTATGTGTGTAGTGATAAATAAATTGATGAATTCGGCGCGTAAACTTATAATGGTGATAATTTAACAATAGAAATGTGAAATGTGGCAATATATTAAGTGCAGTGTGTCAAAGAATAAACCGATCGGGTGAAAAAAATATCAAAACCTAATAATAATATACTTTTTAAAGTTAATAATTTATTTTCATCAGTAAAATGTAAGTGTATAATCTTTATTCCATTGCTTTTGCATTGCCTGTTCTTTTATCTTTCCATTGATATATAAATCATAGAATATAATTATACCAATCGTAAACAATTCAACTTTTTCTAAACTCAAACAGAAAATAAAAATATCTCGAAAATTAGCTGGACATTTCGTGCACTTTTATAAATCAAGGGCCGGACACTTGACGGGTTAATATAAATGGTTTTATGTACCTACCTAAGTGTAGAATTGGAATTAATTTTATTCTCTAAGCTATACATGCACTTCACAAGTTGTGAGTCTACTAGCACCTATTAATGCTTCCTAAATAAACACTTGAGATGAACCACTGCAAAGAACTCCTTAATATTGTAAATTGTTTTCTACATAGGTTGTGTGCCTATAAATGCTCCGTACAAACAACATGAATAACTTGAATATCACTGTACCTACCTACCATAATTATATTTAAAAAGTAGGGTCTTGAGATAAAAGAAACAAATGATCATAGAATAGTATTGTTTTTTTTATATTATGAAATATAAAGAAAAATATCATTCAATAGTTTTATTATACAGTAGTATAAAATACAAGCATTAGATGATTTACATTGCTATTTAACTACATAGTTGTTTATTTCCCATACAACTATGAAACATCCATCCATCCATTGCTGGTATTAATGTTACTTACTGCACAGAAAGTTTAGCCCTATCCTATGTTAATTAAAGTTAGTTATAAATATAATTTAGTGACTCTGAAAAAGAGTACATATTTTCTTTAAGTACCTAAAGTATGATCCAGCTCTAATGCATGCATAAGTGTCATGGGACAGCGCATCTAGATTATGGTTTAATGATTTCACTAAAGACATGCCACAACTCACTCAGACCCAATTTTTTATTCTCATTGCTTTAAACTTTACTGCTATTACTTATAAACGTGGAGTAACCATGGAGTAGCTAAGCCATGGTTTGTCCCTATCCTTCGAATTCAAATGTCACAACGGTAAGGACAAAACATGGCATGGCTTTTCCATGGTTACTCCACGTTTATAAGTAAGGGCGTATAACATTTAGAACCAGCAATCTTATATTATGATTATTTTTTCAGATTAATAGTGGTGACATGCTTTATAGAATCCTGGTGAAATATGCATGATTCATAAAGCTTGGTGCGCTGAATAGAGCGAAGTGGTACTTCACATCGAGGCAAAGACTGTTGCTGTATAAGTTGCACGTCCAGCCCCATATGGATTACTGCTGTCATCTCTGGGCGGGAGCACCTGAATACCAGCTCGGGCCTTTTGACTCAGTTATGTTTTGGGCATTTTGATATAGGCTACGGTAACGGCTTACTATCAGGTGGGCCATATGCTTGTCTGTTTGCAGCTAGTGTACAGTGTATTTCCAAATTAAATGTTATTGGTTAATAGTAATAAGGTAACATGATATGTGTTTTATTTATTATCTTTGAGAAATGGAGGACATAGATATAACAAGAGGTAATGACATCCTTGAGCTAATTTTCTGTTTTACTGCCTACTACAATATGTTGTTGCTGTTAACGGTCTTAACGGTGTATTCCTCATGGTCCACTTGTAGCTGTATGTTGCATGAGGCAAGTATGTCACTTAGAATTGTGTCAGTAGGTGATGAATTGGTGATAGTTTGCTGAGTAGCTACAGTCACCAGCAATAATATACTGTCGTACATTGGGCGCAAAAATATCTGACACGCTCTTGTACCTCGTGTAATAAAGACGTGTCAGATGTTATTGCGCCCAATGTTGGACAATATATTATTGCTGGTGACTACTAGCTGGAGTCCCAATACGGTACAGTCCAGATAGTCTTACACAAGGTGCTTTTCCACTGGCGAGGCAAAGCTAGACGATAATATAAATTTGTATCAAAAATCTATGAACATCATCCTAGGTGGAAATGGTTGTTCAATACGAATATTTAAACTAGTCGCGCCTCGGATCGCTAGTAGAAAAGCACCTTCATTAAATTTTAACCTTCAGCTGATGCCAAAATCAGGATTTGTCAATATCATTGAGATAAGTAGGTAGGTTAGTGTTTTGCTTCTTGTAAGTAGGTACAGCCCGACATTACTCATCATAGGTGTCCTTACAGTTATTTTACTACACGAGGACTGTTACTAAATTTAATTTAATCTAGTACCTACTTATAAAAAAACTAAACTGAACCGCATACAGGAAAAAAACGACTAAGTATAACACAAGTTGCAGTTTTCACGAAGCATGCTAATGCAGGAGTATTTAATTGTATTATGCAGCTGCGCCCATCCATAGATAAGACTGAATTACTGCCTAATGGCTGCGCCAAAATATTAGACTTGTAGAAAATTATAAAATTATAATCGCAGTTCGAATTGTCCGCAGTCCATTCCACAGACGTACATTCCACAACCACATTCCACTATTCCAGGGAAAACCACAGATTATAACTACATGATAAAAAAATAATCTTGGTGGTGTTTTCCACAAACCTCAAGGCCCGTTTCATAAAAGCTTCTAACTTGTAATACAAGTGGAAGTCTCTTTATAATACATACTGTTGGAAAGAGAGTTCCGCTTATAATATAAGCTATTATTTTTTATGCAATACGCCCCTGCAGCCCGTTTCACGAAGCTACAAATTACAAATTACAAGCGGAACTCTCTTTCTAGCAAAAGGAGTTAGAAAGAGACTTCCGCTTGTAATTTGTTGCTTCGTGAAACGCGCCTCAGAACGCACGTAACTCTACGTTAGAGTGAGATAGAAATACGTCGTGCCCACTTTAACATAATAGTTGCAACCCTCAGTGTTTGTGGCAAGCACCAAGCATGTGGGTACGGCATTAAACTGAAACTATACATAGGTATTTGTTTGTTTACATTACATTGTATGTAGGCATGATGTACCTAGGCAAACTAATAAAGACCAAACAAAACAAGTGTAAGTAAGTATGTATCTACTTCTTATTTTTTCTTATTACTAATGTTGCTAATTGCAACAATATAGTAAATAAAATATAAGTTATGTTTTTCGGTTTTTTTTCACAACATCTTGGTTAACGGTAAAAGGTATGATAATATTTAATACTGTAATAAATGAGCAAAAAAGTAATTAGAATGCCTATTGTTTTATTTTATAAAGTCGTCAATTCTGCCGGTAATTTTCTTTGATATAGCAAAGCCGTCAAAGGCTGACAACTACGTTTCTAGGGCCTTCCAAAAAAAAAACAACTTTTTTTCAACTTAACTTTTAAATCTATAAATTTAGGAAATGTCACTTTAGGTTACGCGCCAATTGGTATTCGGAAAAACTCTTAATTAAAATTCACTTAAATTTATAACTTTTTAGCCGTAAATGACAGCTCTAAATTTAGAAACTACTCTCTTGTCTGTGGTTGGTTCTGATAGAATTAAGCTATTTCATATAACGAAAAGCGTTTTTTTCATGTAAGAATGTATCCTAAAGATTTTTCTAGTCTCAAAATCTATCTACAAAGTTTCAAGCGGCGCTTAAAATTGCAGATAAAATATAACGTAATGTGCGTCCGAATACCAAATTCTAATCTACCTATAAATTTAGAAATGTCACATTGTAATCCCTATAAATTTAGAAATGTCAAATTGAGTGTGCCTCTAAAATTAGGGATTTCTATCTAAAATTAAGAATTCCCGAATACGGATTGAGTTTAGACCTGTCAAAATCGAGTTTGACGTTTATAAATTTAAGTTTACAGACGTTTAAAATTAGACAACGGTTATCCGAATTGGACCCAATATCTTTGTAATTTTTATAAATATTATGAATAATAAATTAAGAAAAAAAAACTAGGAACCCTTATAGCTTTGCCATGTCCGTCCGTCCGTCCGTCCGTCTGTCCGCAATCTAGCTCAGAGACTATTAGTACTAGAAAGCTGTTATTTGGCATGAATATACATATTAGTAACGCCAACAAAGTGGTTAAATAAAATCTTGAAAAAAAATATTATATAGTGTACCTCCCCTACACGTAACGTGGGTATGTATTTTTTTCGTTGGATAGGTCTTTCAAAAATATTGCGGGTTTGATTAAGGAATCCGTTTATGAAATATTAAGCTTTAAAGCTCAAATTTTTGTTAGAGTCAAGTGTCCCCCCCCCCCTACAGCCAAAACTACAAATACAAAAAATCTGAAAAATATCTTAAATGAAAGCACATATAGTGAATTTAATAGGAAAACTATCATGACTAAGTAGACTTCATTAGTTCTTGAGTTACAAAGGGTTTAAATGTTTATACCTACCGAAAACTTATTTGCGGTGTGTTGGTAAACTGACCGCGACCAATGTCGATGTATGGTGATAACAGTTTTCCAACGGCAAAGTTAAATTTGTCGCGAGGTCTGCTCCGGTCGGAACCCTGCATTGGGCATGGTCCGACGTGCTCTTGCCCGGTTTTTGCACTTAATTCAACATCCACCCTTAAAGTGCAAACCCATAGCCTTGGCGCTCTCTTCAATCTTCATTTAGAAAGTGTGTTTTGTTAGGACGTCGGCCACCATTTTTTGAGTTCCGACATAGTTAACTTCAATTTCCTTCATGACAACTTTCTCACGAAGGAAATGGTATCGAATGTCGATATGTTTGCTGCGAGCAGTAAGAGTCAGTACCTGTAAATTTAATGGCACTGTGATTATCGCAATAGATAATTGTGGGTGTAAGTCCAACGTCATGACGTAGCTCGGACTCCAGGCGTCTTAACCACATGGCCTCTTGTACAGCCATGGCCATGGACATATATTCAGCTTCCATTATAGTTGATGATCCAACTGTACTTTGTCGCTTAGAGCACCAGGATATTGCTGCATCCCGAAACAGAAATGTGTACCCAGAGCACGACCTCCGGTTGTTAACATCTGCGCCCAGTCAGAATCACAATAGCCTCGGTTCTTCTTCTTGATGACTAAATGTTAATTTATGACGCTTTGTTCCTTTTATGTACCGCAGCACTCTCTTAACTGCCATCCAGTGTTGCTGTTCTGGTTTGTTATTAAAACTACTCAATTTATTTACAATATATATTATACTAGCTTCTGCCCGCGACTTCGTCCGCGTAGAATTAGTAATTTTGCCATCCCACGGGAACACTGATTTATTTCGGGATTCAAGGTAGCCTATATGCAGTGTATAGGGTGACGGCACCAATGATGGACACTTTTAGCTGACCGACACCAGTAATGGACACTTCACTCTTAATTCAAATTCCATACAGTCCTAAATCGATTGTTGCAAAATAAATGAATAACCCTTATCTTCTGTACATTAAGAATCAAGTGTCCATCATTGGTCCTTTCCATTACTGGTTCCGTCACCCTAAGCAAACTCTATTCTAAATTATATCCAACCAAATTCGTCCATCCGTTTTAGCGAAGAAGTAACAAACTCACGCACGCATAACCTTTCGCATTGATATTATATGTAGGATAGGATGTAAATAGGTACATCCAGCACACACAATCGCTCCGGCCGAAATCATAGTCGATAAAAATACACTCGGTGCGTGAGTCCGACTCGCACTTGACCGGTTTTCAGTATTTGACGCTTGCGTATTTTACCGTAAAAACGATACAACAAAAAAAAATGGTTCGATTTTTAACGTGTAAAAGTGCCCGTGCGGCCTACTTACTGAATAAACTTCTTTTATCTATTTATCTTTATCTTTCCATGTCATGCTCTATTCGCCAACCAATAAAATGACGCACAGCCCAAGTTTTTTCATTTCAAATTTACTTTTAAGTTGATACTTTAACTTTTCACCTTTTTCCTTGTTATTATAAAATAACAGCAGATCGTCAACATAGATTAGTATGAAGATAATAATTTTCATTATTAATTTTATAATAAACACATGGATCAACAGATGTGCTTTTAAATCTTAGTACTTTCAATACAGTTGAGAGCTTCAAGTTTCATTGACGACTCGCCTGTGTCAATCCATAAATACATTTATTTAGTTTACAAACTTCGTCTCCCTCACCATAACAGGGTGGTTGAGCCATAAATTTTTCAGCATCTATGTCTCCTTGTAAAAAAGCAGTAACAGTATCAATCTGTTCGATAAATAAATTATATTTAACAGCCAAAGCCAATAAATGTCTAATCGATGTGTGTCGAACTACAGGAGCAAATATCTCATCATATTTTGTTCCTTTTCTTTGGACAAAACCTTTAATGACCAATCTTGCTTTGAAGCGTACAATTTCACCATTAGCACCAGTTTTTATTTTGTACACCCACTTGCAAGGGATGGCTCTTTTATTATCTGGTAGATTTACTAATATCCATGTATTGTTTTGAAGGAGTGACTTATATTCATCATTCATGGCTTCTTTCCTCTCTTTTGCTCGTGGGCCTGAAAGAGCTTCTTCAACCGTATCCGGCTCCTTAGCTAAGGTATGTAGTAGGTTTGTTATTCCTAGGCCTCAGTGGTATCTTACTTGCCGGTATGTCAGTAACAGTTTTATCTGGTTCGTATTCTTCATCACCATCAGAGTAATATTTTTCTCTGAAGTCATGAGAAGACAAATGGTCAGTTTTTATACTGTCAATCAGTCTTAAATTCGGTGTCTCTGATTCAGATTTATCTTTTTGATGAAGATCAATGTCTGTCGAAGTAACTGATATTTGTTCTTGCAAATCACACAATGGCATTATAACACTGTTATTTTTAACTATATGTTCAAGAAAAACGACATCTCAATTTTTTTTATCTTTTTTCGTCATATAATCGGTACCCCCTTGTATTCTTACAATATCCAACAAATATCATTTTAATAACTTTAGTGTCCCATTTTTCCCTCTTTTCTTTTGGCACATGTACAACAGTATGGCATCCAAAATCTTCAAAATACTAATGTTAGGTTTCTTACCCGTCCACTGTTCATATGGAGTTTTGTAGTCCAGGGCTCTTGTGGGTGAGCGATTAACAATGTAGGCTGCAGCCTTGAAATAGCTAAGATAAAAAGATAAAAGATGTTTATTCAGTAAGTAGGCCGCACGGGCACTTTTACACGTCAATAATCTACCCGCGCTTCGCAAGAGACCACTGCTGAGAAGAAACGCCGCAAGAAACTCAACAGTCAGTCGTTTTTTAAACATTTCTTATGATATGATATTATACAACGAAAAAAAACTTAACCTAGTATTATATAAAACAACGAATGTAACAAAAATATGTCTATATATATCATGCGTAGTTGAGCAGGAAAATGTGTAGCTTCACCCCAAAACCTTTTCTGTAGCCTGGAACTCAGAATTAGACATTTTGCTTTTTCAACAAGTGTACGGTTCATCCGTTCCGCTAAGCCATTTTACTCAGGGATTAGAAGTTTGATGTTATACGCAAGATTTTTAAAAAAATATTGGAATTCTTTGTTTAAATATTCCTTTCCGTTATTTATTTATTTATTTATTCAAGGGAAACAAACAGCAGTAATTTTGCAAATAGAAAATACAATATTAAGTTAGTACACTAGCCAAAACAGTTTCCACTTATAGCTAACAAATTTGCTCTAGTGAGACAGTTAAAATAACAATAACATTGCATAAATGTAGGTACGAGGATAAGGTAACTTTACAAATGTTCCTTTTTTTAAACTATTTTTTTTACTCTAATAATAATGAAAGAATAATACATTTATTATATGTAATAAAAGTCTAAAGTAACGATTTTAATAAATAGTATAATATAATTTCCTATACCATTAATTCATTGTTAATAACTTACTTATTATTACTTCACTTACATACTATGTTTATTTTAAATTTATGACTTTTTGTTCTGTTGAATTTCTAGATGTTCTTTTCTTATTGCAGACACAAATTGATTGATACGCTTGTTGAAAAGATCAATATTTGAGTATTTCTTGTTGTAAATTCAAAAACACATTCACGTGAGTTTAAAGCGGCTTTAACAATAATATTTTTTATTTAGATTTGATTATATTTCAAATTTCTTTCAACATCCCATGGAGAATTATCAATCCACAATTCCGTGTTTTTTTTAAATATAATTGTTATTCCTGTTCATCATCATTTGAGGTGTATTTTAGTTTTTAAATAAATAAATATAACTAATCGATAGTCGATAAAATTCAACGTTCCAACTCTATTGACGTTAGATTTTTGCCATGAAAATTCCGCCCTCTGCTAATTAATGTAATGTTTAAACTGCCATATACGAGTTATCACAGCGATTAAAGTGACAAGGTACTAAAGTGTATACATATTTGTGCGACTGTACCCATTTAACCTGAACCGAAATACCTGTTTAATACTTTTGACAGGTTTTCCACCTGGGTTACCTTATTGTTTCGGCGAAATAATGTTTGCCAAATTGTATCGTTTCCCAGATGAAATATTTCAGATTTTTATAAAAACTAACCGAACCTAACCACGATTCTACATTGCACGATGGTACTAAAATAAATCCTAAAATATTTACAGTACCAGGAAAAAAAATGAGTTGGCAAATTAAACGGTTAGGAAACGACACATTTTGGCAAACATATTTCGGCCAATCAGCAGGCTACCACTCTACGTATATTGTCGTTATATGTAAATCAATTAATACCTACCTATTGACTCACATAAGTGCACCAAACACACTAACTTCCTTCCTTTATAAACGAATTTTTAAAAATTAAGTCTAAATGGTAGTAATTATTTTTTCTTTTTATTTTCTTAATAATTTTAAAATACATTTCTTTCTAAATAAATAAAAATACATGTATTTAAAAAAACATTCTAATAATTGAAATTTTCATTACTAGGACCTCTCAACGAGTATAGGCCATTTGTGTATTAAGGCCATATTTGTATATTGACGTCTGATAAACATCGGCTCATGGTAACAATGCACAGTGCCACTCTACGAGACAAGCCTAGCCTAGTGTAGATGACGCAGGAAAATCCTTACTACTCGGAAAAAGTTGTGCAGTGTTTAGTACTTAACTATACTGTTATCTGTAAATTGGGTCACTGTAAAGAATTCAAATTAAATTTATTCAACAGTATACATATTTAATATAATATAATACAATTAAAAGTTAAAACTAAACTTATTTAAATTAAAATAAAAACTAAGCTACTCAAATATTAAAGACGTAAATAATAATCACCACTATAAAAAGAACACCCCCTCTAGCAGGTCCGCTCGCGGCATGGTCCCTATGACACTGGCTGCGTTACCTCTCTGGATAGCTAGCCCAATCCTTTGGGAGAGGTAAGCACCAAATATCTGATCCGTCGTTCGCTTGCCACTGCCTCTGTACCAGCTGTCCTGGAACCAGCAGGTTTACATAGAGACGATGGCAAGCGACCAGACGGAGCTACATTGGTGCCGTGGAAACTGGGTAGGGCACTGGTGTGGGACGGGACGTGTGTTGACACATTCGCCCTGTCCCACGTCCAGTCAACCCGTAATCGGGCCGGTGCAGCAGCTGATCAGGCCCAAACCAACAAGCGCCGCAAATATTCATCATTATTAAATAATTATGAATTTGTGGCGCTTGCAGTGGAGACCATGGGACCTTGGTCAGCTGATATGAAAAGCTTTATTAAGGCCCTGTCATCCCGGCTCATAGACACCTCCGGAGATCCTAGAGCAAGAATTCAATATTTGATTGGATTTGACATTTCCCTCGTCTAGTATCCAGAGTGCAAGCCTCGACCTCAGTTCGGGACTAGGTCGATTTATTTGTGTAAGTTGATCCTCTTATATTGTTTATTTGTTGGTTGCAGCAGTGGGAGTACCTGCGCGCGTCGCAACAGCTGCGCCACGTGGAGTCCGGGCTGTGCGTCGACGCGGCCGGCGTCGGCGACGGAGAGGCCGCGCGCGCGCGCCGCTGCCGGAACACCGCGCGCTACTCACAGCAGTGGACCTTCGACTACGACGGCACCAACAGCTCCAGTGAGTAGCGCACTGCCGCACACAATATTTGAATGAATCATATTCAGTTGTACTGTCCAATAAATTTTATTACTTCGAATAAGTGTTTAAAAATCATGTCAAATGGTAGAATTATTATTCGTTTAAGTTGCAGGCGACGTGCTCCCAGCCGAGGTGGAGTGGTGGCTGCAGCTGCTGAGGTGGTGAGTCGGGTGGGCCGGCTCGGGGCGGCTTAGGGCGGCAGGGTGGCTCAGGGCGGCTCAGGGCGGCTCAGGGCGTCAGGGCGGCTCAGTTCGGCTCAGGGCGGCGGGCTCGCGGAGCTGGGCGGTGAAACCCTCCTACGCCGAATCGACGGATGATTGTGATGTTTATATATTTTTTTGTGATGATCATATCATGATAATAGGAAAGTTAAGAGTGATGACGGAGGTTTTTATTTTGAGAATGAAGATGTCGGTGTTAATAATTATGACATAGATTTAGTTGATGTTGAAGCGGTATTGTCGCAGGCGGCGCGCGCGCCCGCGGCCGGCGGAGGCGTCGCCCGCGGCGGGCAGCGGCGGCGCGGCGGCCGACGACGCCGACGACGCGCGGAGCAGGCTGCTCCCTGCACGCGCCCCGCGCGCCCCGGCCACTATACACAACTGACGTAACGACGCTATACAGCGCAAGCTACGGACGGCGAGAGCTAGACGACTTCATCTAGATCTATAAAAAAAAACAGGTCAAGTGCGAGTCGGACTCGCGCACCGAGGGTTCCGTATTTAAGATAATATGTATGGTAACCGCAAAAGAAAATACTTATTTTGTTTCAAACTTTATTTTTTTATGCAATAAGGTCCTTTTTGATTAGCCTAAATTTGAAAACAGATTTTTTAAGGTTTTTTGTTGTCTCAAAAACTGTAAATAATTAACACTTCATTTTAATTTTATCATAAACTGTAAATAACTATCTATAAACCAGGATTATTTCAGTTTTTTGATTAATAAACTTCGGAGATAAGGGGGGGGGGGGCGGTCAGTTTTTGTACATTTTTGGCTATAAATCAAAAAGTACAAACCAGAATTAAAAAAAAAAACTTTTGAAATGTGCAGATAAAGCCCTTTCATATGAAACCCCATTTGCTATAAAGAAAAAAAACTTTAATTTTTGATCCCCCATTCTAGACCCCTTTTCAATTATTTATAAAATTAAATTGTTTTTTTTACTTAAAACAGATGCAGGCAAGCAAGTTATACAACTATGCTAAATTTCAAGTTGATAGCATTGATAGTTGCTGAGAAAACCTGCTGTGACATACAGACAGACAGACAGACAACGAAGTCTCACAATAAGTGATCCTATAAGGGTTCCGTTTTTCCATTTTAGGTACGGAACCCTAAAAATAGGTATATGGGCAGGTACTCACAAATAAACTGCGTCAACTTACGAACAAATTGATGCAGTTCAAGAGTCACGTCGCGATTTAGTACCCGAACAATAATATAGTAAGTTTTGTTACTTAAATAATTTAGGAGCTAAGTTTGCATTACATTTCATTCTAAGTTTCAATTGGTTTGAATTTCTGAACGTAATTGTAAAAAGTTTGTACGAGTATCAATTGCGTTATTAAGAAAAGTCTCCCGTGATGTCAATGAGCCTCTTCGAAATTTCCTTGAAATAGGCCCTTTTTTAGATATAGCTTTTTAGTTTTAAAATAGAATTAAGTTTTAAAAATGTAATTTTGGTTTTGTAATTAAGTTTGTATTAATTTGAATATTGTTATGTCCTTAAATAAAATCCTACATAATAAGAAAAGTCTTAGAACCAAATTTATTACATGTGTTTTTTTCGTTAGTTTTTAAGAATTTTTTGTAAACCGTTTCAAATAATTTTATATGCTGACTACGATTTGCTGGCACGTTTTAAGTACTTACTTCTCTTGTTTGTAGTCTATGTTGCCATTATAAAGTATATTATAATGGAATAAAATAGTAGAACTAAACTATATAAGACTTATAACTGCTTGTTTTGTGGCATGTGATGTATTTTATTCCATAATAATGTTTTTTTCACTTCTCATGCTCTTAAAATGTTACTTTAGTCTCTACACATCGGGATTAAAACTCCTTAACTCCTTAGGGATTTAAGTTTTTTTTTTAATTTACTTTGGAAACCCCTACCTAACAGGTGTTTGTGAATGGAGGATTATCGCCATTTTCAGTGATTGTGTATGGACCATTTTTAGGCTGTGGAAATAACCTCAAAATGACAACTGCGCAAAAATATTTAAAAAATAACGATTTAATTTCATGAAACACGATTAATGATTACGAATATGAATCTATTTAAATATATTAAGGATTTACTATTTTTTTATTAGGCATGGTCCAAATAGATTTCAAGTTTATATCTGTTGGCTAAATATGCAAGCATTTGTGTCACTTTCTAAAGTGGCACTTTACAAAAAGCTAACAAGTCTAACAACCGCGAAACAAATTAGTCAGAAACTTTGTTACATATTTGCTAAATATTGAAACGTCGTTTTTTTCCTCGCATTCAAAGTGAAAAGTAAAGTGTTTAACGCGAGACTAAACAACCATAATGACACTCGAACTTATAGGTAGCCACGCGAGCGAGCCAGCGAGCATCTCGTGTCATTATGGCTTGTTTTAGTCTCTTGTTGATAAATCTACTATTCTTTTAAATATTTACTCATTTGTATTACAGTTTCGTTATAGTATTCCCAGATAAGTCCATTAGCCCATGGAATTGGTACATTTGCCTTGGACTGAATGAGGTTGTTCTGGTGTTTTTTCAGTGTTATATGTATAATATTTTATGATGAAGTAGATATGACGATCCCAAGCTTTTCGAATTGAAAAGCCCTCCGGATCACTCAAATTATTTTTTACCACCGATGGACACGTTTAAATAGGCTAAATTTGCAACGAAATGAAACCAATTTGGTCTCGGTAGACTTTTTTTTAAGATACATCTGTTCAAAAGTCTACGAAATATCCAAAAAAAGGAAAGAGGTAGGTGTAGCCTTTAGTGGTTGTGATACCACCTCAGCACTCAAGGAAAAAAGAAAATGTTAATGAAACAACAGAGACGCCCCGAACAAAACGCTGCGGTTTCGTTAAGCGCGATGGCACGCCGCGCACCGGTGCCGGTCGCCGAGGCCGGAGACTTCCTCGCTCACAACAACTAGAATAACCACATTCGGTGCTAGGCAACACCTCTATTACTGTACGGTTTCAGTAGATTTACAGGCTTCAAACGTTTCTATTCCATTTTTAATATTCTGGGGCTCTGTTCCACGACAGCAAACAATATTGCTTGACCTGTTGTAATGTGACCGTGATGATTGCGAATACGTTGACAGTACGTTATAGACTAGGCCCAAAACTGGAAAACGCGTCTCTAAACCAATGCAAGCGGCGAATCATGTAACAGTTGGGGTGACAACGTTATCCGAGGGTTGTGACCCTGCAGAATACGGATCAGCCTGTCGCCATTGCGAAATTTGAACCGGAATTACGGTATAAGTACCGGTATGTTGTAAAGGACAGTATAGTCATGGTAACCTAAATTTTTCGTCCCTCAAGCTCTATATCCTTCTCCGCCGTCTTGGAAAAACTGTAACTTTTTTTCCGTTTTTTAACTATACGTCGTTAAAGTTCATTCTGGTGCTGCAAAGAAGATATGGAGTCATCTCTGGGGAGCTACCGCCGACAATTGCTTCCTTTTACAGTTTTCTTGCCATATTTACGTTTTAGCGCATTTTAGCGCAAACTATAGTTTGGCAGCATAGTGTAGATCACAAAATTTATTTATCTAGTAATTTTTAGGGTTCCGTAGCCAAATGGCAAAAAACGGAACCCTTATAGATTCGTCATGTCTGTCCGTCCGTCCGTCTGTCCTTCCGTATGTCACAGCCACTTTTTTCCGTAACTATTAGAGCTTTGGAAACTTAACTATGGAAACTTTGTAAGTAGATGTATTCGGTGAACCGCATTAAGATTTTCATACAAAAATAGAAAAAAAAAACAATAAATTTTTGGGGTTCCCCATACTTAGAACTGAAACTCAATTTTTTTTTCATCAAACCCATACCTGTGGGGTTTCTATGGATAGGTCTTCAAAAATGATATTGACGTTTCTAATATAATTTTTTTCTAAACGGAATAGTTTGCGCGAGAGACGCTTCCAAAGTGGAAAAATGTGTGTCCCCCCCCCCCCGTAACTTCTAAAATAAGGGAATGATAAATGTAAAAATAATATATGATATATTATACATTACCATGCAAACTTCCACCGAAAATTGGTTTGAACGAGATCTAGTAAGTAGTTTTTTTTTAATACGTCATAAATCGTAAACCGCAATTTACCTTTCACGGAACCCTTCATGGGCGAGTCCGACTCGCACTTGGCCGCTTTTTTTATTTCGCTACATTTTTATATTGCAAAGTTTTATGTGGTAAATAAATGTGTAGCAAATGATTTGCAAAGGCAAATAACATATTGTCAAATTTTATGTGGTAAATGGATCTTGTATGAATTCCAAGAGCTTATAACATACTTATTTTCAAACGAAACTGCTCCCAGATATAGGAAGGTTAGGGTTATTTTTTTATGACCCTAAAAACGAAACTGCTTCCAGAGAAAGGTAGGTTATGATATTTTTTTAAGATCTTAAAAACGAAACTGCTCCCAGAGATAGGTAGGTTATGGTTATTTAAATTAAGCTAAATTAAGGTATGCCTATCAATACATATGACGACAACATAATTGACATCTTAAAAAATCCCAGGTAATAATTTGTCCAACAATAATTTATCAAATCATTAGTTGGGAAATAATATCAGTGCAAAACGATGAGATGGGAAATAAAAATGTAACCAAATAAAAATATGGGATACGTAGTTTGGGGAGTTAAGAATTTGATAAATATTTTTTGTCGAAAAATTAGTAAACCCGTTTAAGCATTGTTGCGTAAAAGCAATCCCACCAAAAACATTTTCATGTAAAATGTTGCCAAGACGACCAAATAGCTCGCACTGTCAAAAAGTCATCAGATGTCATGTAGAGCCAAGCTTCTAACTCTACACGCCCTAACTCTACAAGCTCAAAATATGTGGCTTGGCCGTTTCGCTTCCGTCGCATGTGCTTTTCTGTTATACAATAGTAATAGTAGTAACGAATCGGTCAACCCACATATTTTGACTGAGGTGTAGAGTTTGTGAAGTTAGAGCTTGTAGAGTTAGGGCGTGTGGAGTTAGAAGCTTGGCTCTACATGACATCTAATAACTTTTTGACAGTGCGAGCTATATGGTCGCCTTGGCAACATTTTAAATGAAAATGTTTTTGGTGGGATTTCACTTCTTTTTGTAAGTTGCTTATTATGGGCTCTCTTCATCTTGCATAATATCTATTGCCGAAATACACTTCACTTAACAGTTATCGCAGAACAACGTCAAACGTCATTTTATCCGGTGTTTCTAGAATATCTAATGAAATAAATCGTTCAAATCTGTCAAGCAACTTGTGAGATAGAAACCTATAGAATAAGAATAGCATAGAAGCCGGACTATAAAATGAACTTTGCACCAACTATATATCTACAGTATTCCCAGCTTCTTAATAGCTTTCGACTGGCTATCGCTATCACGCTTGCTCTCGCAACTGACAGTATATTTGTCACTCGTGTGTCATAGAAAAACGAAGATTGTCGATTGCTATTAAGAATATGGTTGTACTTTTCTAAATTTTTAGATGGTGCATTATGTAAGAGAAAATGAAATAGGAGTAGTTTTCCTCAATCACCCAAAGGTTAACTGGAAGAGATCCCTTAAAGGGATAAGTTCCTTTGTACATTACTATTCTGTAAAAAGTGTTTACATACATACGTACACACGTTCGCGGACATATCGAAATCCATTCAAATTTGACGTAACCTTGTGAAATTACCAGTTAAAGAAAAAAAACTTACTTTTTGCTTTATTTTGTCTTATATACAGTCGAGGAAATTGATTCCTAGGCACTGTAATAAAACCATAAGAAGTCTCTTACGTTTTCATTGATTACGTCACTTTGACATAGTCCAAAGTGGTCTAGGAATCAATTTCCTGAACTGTACTAATAAGTAATCTAAAAAAGTATAAAGAAATATAGCTGGTGCAAAGTTCATTTTATAGTCAGGCTTCTATGCTATATATAATAAGTCAGGCCCCTAGTGTCAAGAAGTCTCATACAAACTTCCATCCCGTAGTTTAAGGGGTTGGGGGGTAAAAGTTCCAAGTTTTAGAATTTTTATGTTGTTTGTGTAGCTTACATACCAAATTTCAGCTTTCTAGGACTTCAGGAAGTACCCTAACAATTTTGATGACCATCAGTGAGTCAGTGACGAAATCGGGGTTTTTTAGATATCAACAAAATCTAAAGTATAAGAGCTATGCAATTGAAATTTTATATGTTTAATAAGTCTACCGCTGACATCATATCCCGAGATTTTTTTTATCTGGCCTAAACCAAACCCAAGTTATGAGAGTTCAAAAAAACGATGAACCGCTTCGAGAAAAGGTAGGTAGTGCCCCCTGCGCTTCGTTCGCTTGGCTCGTCTTGGCGGGGGCACTGCCGTGCCCCCAGATCCGTGCGCGCCGAGGCAAATATGCCCGATGCACTGCAGTATCGAGGTAGACCCAACAGCACCCATAATGCATTATTGTATTGTACTCGGAGAGCATTATAAGCCACACCAGTACGTTTAGAAGTAAGCTGCAGGTGTAAAATTTCCCTCTCAATATCTTTATTGTCCTTGAGGTTGGCGGCAATCAGATGTCCTAGGTCGGGTCTCGCTGTCTAATTAGCTTGACTAACATGCTAACTGCCTTTACACTTGTCTTTTTTTGGAGCTTTTTCATTCAGCACACTGAATTTAGCCAAATGTAAAGCAGGCTTAAATCTTAGACAAAGTATAGCCATTTTTCTAAACAGCTTCGCCATTTTTGCACAGTAAGTAGGTGAGGTTAAATTTATTTGATAAATTATTTTGAATAACAAAAACACTTTTAATTGTGAAATGCTTCATAATTTGATTTGAATCTCAAAAAACAACTTGTAAAGCAGATTGGATTCCGTCCTGTAAAAAAAAGGCACTGGTCTGTGCCTCTGTGCCTCTCTGCCTCACCGGTCCCACCGCCGACGACGAGCGGGAAGCGAAGTTAAGAAACGATTTAGCTTAACCCACAGCTAGTATCGCCTTCATAGAAAGTTACATATTGTCACCTTTACGCTGTTCCTGTTGTGCGGCTGTCACGTAACGCTCAACGAGTTACACCGCCCTGTTACACCGCCCTGTCACACCGCGGCACGTCTCTAACACACCACAGTAATCTCTGTACGTACTCGATATCTGCGCCGGCCGCGAGCGGTTGTCTCGTCTCGAAGTCGATTTGCATAAAATGATTACGTTCTCTGCAAAAAACAAATACTTTCTAGCAAAATGTTGTGTTTTGTTGATGTTGGGCCTGACCGCTCTGACCGTTGTCAAGCGCTGGCGCAGCGGGCGGCGCACCGCGTGGGCCTACTTCGCGGATCCTGAGGCGGAGGAGTACGAGCGCCAGGTCCTGGCGGACGAGGCGCGCGTGGTGCCGGGGCTGGGCGAGGGCGGCGCGCCCGCGGAGCTCGCCGGAGCGGAGGGGTGGCTCGCCGTACTGTCCCTCCAGGTATACGGCATGAGCGGGTATATGAGCGACCGCATCTCCTACACCCGCACTCTTGAAGGTAAGTTGGAGAGAGGAAAGGAGCTTTTGTGTCTTAGTTACATTCAATTCAACATCAAAATTACCTTATGTTCATAAATTATAAATATGCCTTAATTTAAAATCAATTCTGCAATTACATAAGTAGATACATATTTAATATAATACAATTAAAAGTTAAAACTAAACTTATTTAAATTAAAATGAAAACTAAGCTACTCAAATATTAAAGACGTTAATAATAATCACCACTATAAAAAGAACATCCCCTCTAGCAGGTCCGCTCGCGGCATGGCCCCTATGACACTGGCTGCGTTACCTCTCTGGATAGCTAGCCCAATCCTTTGGGAGAGGTAAGCACCAGCTCTAGGATCTCCGGAGGTGTCTATAAATACTGCAATTGTTTTTATTAAGTTCAAAATTAGTGTATTATTTATCCGTCCATACTTACCAGTTAAGGTTACTTGCCTACATCGTTTCTTTTCAAAGCTTTTTGAGTCCTGCTGTAGCAGTTAAAACAAAAAAAATAAAACATAAGTACGATATATCCTGACTAAATGAGTCTTATATTCCACGGGTACCCTTTTTAAATGACTGCCCAAAAAAGGCGAGTGGTGTCCTCGCAGGTCACCGTCTAGGTTTTAGTATTAAACAGACCGGTCAAGTGCGAGTCGGGCTCGCGCATCGAGGGTTCCGCCCCGCCGCACAGCAGGTATATTCCGATTTGAAATCGATTTTGAGTCGAATCAACGCGGGCCCAACTCACACTCAACCATTTTTTTGTACTTATTTGTTGTTTTTCTTCAGGGTTTCTACTATAATCATACCAAATTTTACGCTTCTATGTTGTACCGTTTTTACGTTACAACAAATATAATACAACAACAACAACATAAACACGCCTTCATTCCCAGAGTGGGGTAGGCAGAGCCACAGACTCACCAACAACTCCAAAAACTTGTTGATAATTCTGTGACCACATTTTGCTAAGATGTTATCCAGTGTATTAGTGACAGGTTGCAAACCCATCGCCTAACATTACTACACAGCCTTTAGTCCCTTAGTCGTCTCTTACGACATCCACGGGAAGACATGGAGTGGCAACATTCTAAACCCGGCACCACACGGGCAACACATATAGTAATATGCTGCTATATATTGCGGCTATTTCGGGAGGCCCATTCCATTGAGTTGGCGAGTCACCGCCTGCCATTTCAACCAAAGTAATTAGCATTGGCCAGGCAGGCGCCGTAGTTTCATCAATAGCCTAGTTCACCAATCCATATCAGATCATTCATAGAGCCTGTTATTAATGTTCCCATCTTTCTTAAATAGTTTTACACTAACCGGTGGTTGTTCGTGGGAGCATACTTCTATGGTTCGAACTCAGGCACACTCGCCGGTTGGTGTCCCATCACTTCACTAAATTAAACTTGTCTAAAGGGCCTCTGCGTGTTGGCTTCGGCTCCATGTACTCCGCGCAAAGGTCCGGGACTCCCATAGTTCCGTGATTGGTAAAGACATACAAATATTAATAATAAAAATATAAGATACTTATATCACAATGTAAAATAGAAAATTATACGTTTACAATATTGACATGAAACGTGACAATCATGACGTCATGTCATACAACAAAACATGATTACAAGATCAAGAACAAATAGACGAGAAGCGGATACTGCGTGCGCGTTCAGCTCCTCGCCATCTCCAGCACGCGACACCAGCGAGTCGAGCGACGAGCGCGGGCCGCCGCCTCCGCCGCCGCGACCACCTGCGCGACGCGGGCGACCGCCGCTGCCGGCACGCTTGGGGCCTGCGGGGCATCCTGCTCCGCGCACGGCTCCCGCTACCGGTGGTTCAAAATGGCGCCAATTTACCTACTAATGACAGCAAATAACACAAAGCTTTTTTTTAAATGTTAAACTCCTTGTTGTTTATGTCGACCAATCAAATCTCGAGGAGTTATTTGCACAAGGAGTTTGTATGTCGATTATTCTTTGCACAGGAGTTTGTATCGCGTATTTTTTGCGCAAGGAGGTTGTATAGCATTGAGATGGATGTCGAATGTATTGGTGTGTTCAAAATTCAAACACAAAAATAGTGATTAAAAGTGCTTTTTATTCACTGTTATCAGTGAATAAAATAAGCTTTTTATTGGGGGTATGGTATTCTATATATATCTATATATATAAAAGGCTAAACTGACTGACTGACATATCAACGCACAGCCGAAACTACTGTACCTAGAAACTTGAAATTTGGTACATGGGTTCCTTTTATGATGTAAGTGAGCACTAAGAAAGGATTTTCCGAAAATCGACCCCCAACGGGAAGAAATGGGGGGGAGTAGCGGGAAACTAATTGTACGCGTACGAAGTCGCGGGCGTCCTCTAGTAAATATATATTATACTAAAATACAGTTAGGTAACATAATCTTTAGTTATATTATAAGAATATTAGACTATAGAAAAATGGTACAAAACGTCTATTAGATCGCGGCTCGATCAATAAAACATTCTACTAAGCAAAAAATAGGAAAAGTGATGTTAGAGAAATGGTTACACATTCCAAACGATAGTAGGCAAACCGAAAACAGCCAAAAGTGGTTATATCAACCAAGGGAATACCGCGGGCCACCCGGCCGGCGGAGACGGCGCGTTGTGCGGGCTCTCACGTTCACGGAGGTGTCGGATTATGAAGCGGGTCGGTTGACTCTCGCAGGTTCAGAGGTGGTCCGAGGGCCGCGGGGTGCGGGGTGCGGGGACAATATTCTTAATTGACAACAGGAACTTTTTAAAAGGTGTGAAAAATAATTCTTGTAGAGAATCGTCTCAAAAGCATGCTTTTTACATGACTGCCCAAAAAAAGGAGTGTAATGTTTTGAGTTGCGTTTCTACACGACACAAAAAAAACAAATAGGTACGGCTTTTTCTGAACCAAAAATTTCCTTTGGCAGGATGAATTTCTGGGTTCCTAAGATGTTTCACGCAGATTTTTCATGCAGGAGGGCGGGGGGCGATGTCTGAGGTCAATAACTGTTTAAGTTTAGGTACTAATACAAGTTTGGTATCATTTTTAACTAAATCAAAGAACACAAAAAAAAATCAAAATCAGTTAATTATGTCGGAGTAATTAATTTGATGTTATTACGTTACATTTTCTTTCATATTATGGCACGAATAAGCCTAAAACGGAATGCATAAGTATTACTTATATTTTTAGGGTTCCGTAGCCAAATGGCAAAAAACGGAACCCTTATAGATTCGTCATGTCTGTCCGTCCGTCCGTCTGTCCGTCCGTATGTCACAGCCACTTTTTTCCGTAACTATAAGAGCTATACTATGGAAACTTTGTAAGTAGATGTATTCGGTGAACCGCATTAAGATTTTCATACAAAAATAGAAAAAAAACAATACATTTTTGGGGTTCCCCATACTTAGAACTGAAACTCAATTTTATTTTTTTCATCAAACCCATACGTGTAGGGTATCTATGGATAGGTCTTCAAAAAGAATATTGAGGTTTTTAATATAATTTTTTTCTAAACTGAATAGTTTGCGCGAGAGACGCTTCCAAAGTGGAATTTAATTGACTTAATAACCTAAGAATATGAACAACAGGAAGCTAAATAATCAATATGTCGAAATGGCATCACAATATACAAAGAAGTTTTCGAGTTATAGAGATTCAAATATTTCATAAGAACGGTAATTAGATTTTTTTGTTTGAGATGGATATGGTAATTATAAAATACATTTGACTAAAGAAATTATTAGGTAATAATTTATAAATCAACAACTAAAAACATGAATTTTGATGTTTTATTATATCTAAATGATTTCTATCGACGAATTTTTATTGTTATTTTATGAACATATTGGTAGTTAAAATTTACTTTTATTGGCAAAAATGGGTTATACATAACGATAAATATAAATTGATTAAACATAATATAATATTTTTTTTTTTTTTTCGTTGTATAATATCATGTCATAAGAAATGTTAAAAAAACGACTGACTGTTGAGTTTCTTGCGGCGTTTCTTCTCAGCAGTGGTCTCTTGCGAAGCGCTGGTAGATTATTGACGTGTAAAAGTGCCCGTGCGGCCTACTTACTGAATAAACATCTTTTATCTTTTATCTTTTATAAAATAAATTGGTTATGAAAATCTGGTTTATATACCATATCGTGTTTTTTAGGCACAATATTTTTCAACATTGATTTTATTTTTGAAAGTCCTTCAATATTTTCATACTACGGTGATTAGTAAATCTACGGCAATTAGCACTACGGTACTTAGAATAATTAACATTTTCCTAAAAATATCAAAAACTTGAAGTTGTAAAAATACTGCAAAATTATTGTAAACAGAGGCTTTAGACTTCTTTTTTTGTAATAAGTGACAGCGAATTTCCTTTTAAGACCAAATTTAAATAACGGGGTACGGGAATTAGAAAATTTGTAAACCAAAGTTACTTCGACACTTACTTGCACTGTGGCAAAATACGACAAACCTGACGCGTTTACATAGTTTGAGTACCAAGGCACAACCCTCAGCTCGCGACTCATGCAATTTTAATGAAAAAATATTTTGTTACTTGGGGATGAGACCTTCGAAAAGCAATGGCTATGGTAATTATATGTTCGGGCCGGACAGACAGTTTTTTAATAATATATTTTTAAGGAATGGTCCTAGTGAATAATGAATAAATCTGATTATACGGGCAGTATTTAGCCTACCAGGATTTAAAATGGCACACATAGAAACCGTTCCTAATTGAAATTAGACGCAATTTCGTAGACCAAAGTTGTTGTGTGGACAGGCTACGGTAATTGGAGAATAGGGTTTTGAAAAATAAAATAAGTATGATAATTAAATAACAGAACTAATATATTTCTAGTACCTTTAGATAAAACCATAATCTATATAAGAAAAATATATGCAGTTATTTCTGACCACGTTTAGGGATAAATATTGGGCCGGACATGCAAAAATTCGCTATTCTGAGAATGGTCGATAAATGTAAAAATAATATATGATGTACATTACCATGCAAACTTCCACCGAAAATTGGTTTGAACGAGATCTAATAATTAGTTTTTTTTAATACGTTATAAATCGTAAACCGCATTTTACCTTTCATTCAATCAACTCAAACATAATAAAGAATAAAGAAAAACATTTATTTAGATGTATAGTGGTACGGAACCCTACGTGCGCGAGTCCGACTCGCACTTGGCCGGTTTTTTTTTAATCTTTATCATGTTTGCGAACCCATCCCTCTCATTCTAGCATCGCAAAATTACAATTTAATTAGATTTTTTCCATTTAAATTTTTAGCACCGTCAACAGTTTTTTTGTACTACACCCATACGAAACATTTTAATTTGGCATTACATATTTTTTTTTGTAAACGAATAAAGGGCTCTCTAAAAGATCTCTTTTTTCAACATTCATAATTGTTTAAAAGTTACCTATGGGTTTTTTCCTTGTGAAATAGGGAATTTAGAAAACAAGTTTTCTTTTATTTTATATATTTTTACTTCGGAACGGTGTCAATATGATACCATAAACGAATTCGGCATCCCCAATTTATACGAAAACTATACCAAAATTTGCCTAGTAGCTTAACCGATGTAGATATAAAGATAAAGCTAACACTCCCTCCACCTCAAAAATTTACATCAAAAATCTTGATGGATCCACTTCATAATCAAACCATTCCTGCCAAAAGAAATCTTTGGTTGACGAAACGCCGTATTTCATCTGCTACAACTGCCATTATGTATGTATTTACGATTCTTTATTTCACCGTAACTTCTAAAGGCTCCGGCACACCAAACGCGTGTCAGGAGCGACTTGCTTCCAACGCGGGCCCGCGCAAGTTGTAAAACAACGAAACAAATGGAATCCGGTGCATCAAAAAGTAACGCGTGCCAGCGGGGGTCGCTGTTGTCGCGCACAACTCGCGCAGCACTGGCAACGCAGGTGCGTCGCGCGCGCTGGCACTCGAGGTTGCATTAAAGGCCGAGCCACACCGGACGCGCGAAGTGCACGTGCACGTGCGCGTTCGCTTTCCACTGCGTTGTATAGTATGAATTCTCATTACGACATGTCACTATACAACGCAGTGGAAAGCGAACGCGCACGTGCACGTGCACGTCACGCATCCGGTGTGGCAGGCCCTTAATACGGCCACCATACCGTCATGACATGACGCGTCACAGTACTGCAGCGACACGAAGTGAAAGCCACGCGACGCGTCAGTGCGGCGCGAGTGGTTGTATTTTTTTGAAAACGCGCGTTGGATTCAAAAGAAATAACTCTCGAATTTGTGCGATTATAATCGATTCTATACTAATATAATAAAGAGGTAAATTTGTAATTGTTTGGTTGTAGGAAGTACTAATCTCTGGATCTCCTGAATCGATTTTGAAAACTCTTTTAAAAATAGAAACCCACGTTAATTAGTTGTTACTTCTGTTACTTTTGTTGTCACTTTTTTGTTACGTTGTCATAAAATTTTACAATTAATTTTTACCTGCAATATATTCTTCTTATAAATGAGGAAATAAGAGTTGTCCGCCGTAAAATTCTTATTTCTCTGGAGCGGGATTCAATCAGCTGTATCATAAAGAATTTTTAGAAATAAGCAACAACTCCCTCGCGGCCCGGTTTTTAGTCACGCTCCGGACGTCACAGGTAGTGGACGTGTCGAATGATGCCTGTCACTCCAGAGTTACGAAGGCAATTATATCATTTCACTGTCCTTGATTTACGTAGCTTTTTTATTACTCTGTTAGTTTTTTTAACATTTGTGTTACCTTTAAAAATATATTTTTTGCTTGATTAACTTTTTACGTACCTACTATGTTACCGTAGCATTAACGATAGCCTTCCAGTATGTTCGTATTATGAACCATCAGCATGTTTTCAAATTCTTCTTACTCCTCTACCGTTATTCCTATGGATTTATGGATAGTAAAATACAAAAATGGTAAGATTTCATAGTTTTTACTACTTATTTTTTAAGTAATTTAAGTTTTAAAAACTTTCACACAAACTCGGATGAAAATGCGGACTTGCGTAGTTTCAATTCTTTTATATACATGTGTATATATTTAATCGATAAAGCTGATTATGAAAAGTTTGTGATTTATTTAATTGATTAAAACTACCATTCATAATTAAGCACATTCTGTATTTTTTATTAGATTAAATAGTATCGAGAATATCACACATTTTTTTTATATTGGGTCCTTACCTATGAAATTGGCGTTATTTTTACGTGTTTTATTTCGTACGGAATTTATTCATTTAAATTTCATCTTCCAAATTATTTTTAAATTTCATTAATACAGTATGTTACAAAGGTTTTAGATACAAATAATATGGTTCAATTTCTTACTTAGTGTTTAAGATTAAAGTGTGAACTCTTTTCATGTGCTGTGAGTTCAAGTGTTTCAATTACGCAGAGTTTCATGAAGCTAACTATTTTTAAGTAATTAAGATATGTATAATATATCTTAGAAGTGTCCAATATTCCTGACGGATTTTTTTTGGTTTGCATTTGACGTTACTAAATAATCCGCAAAATTAAATGTATGAAAACCACCATTTTCATAAAATTCTCCATATAAAACGCCAATTTAATAGGTAAGGACCTAATACTTGGGATAGTGATGTGGCATTACAACACTCCTCCTCACAACGCTATCACACTATTGCGGGTTTCAGGGGTCCCAGCTTGCTCCGAAGAGTGGATAGTCTAGGTCCTGGTGTGGCCTTAGTCAGTATGTCCGCTTCCATTTCTTCGGTTGACATCTACTTCACTTTTAGTACTCCTTCTTTTATACAGTCTCGAATGAAGTGTATCTTCAGGTCTATGTGCTTTGATTTCGGAGACACTATTGGATTCTGGCTCAATTTTAAAGCAGCTTGGTTATCATTCCAGATTGTTATCTGTCCAATATTAATACCTAGGTCTCTGAACAGGGACCTGAGGTGCACGGCTTCCTTGGCGGCTTCAGTAAGCGACACATACTCAGCCTCCGCTGTAGATAGGGCAACGCTTCTCTGCTTTTTGGACGCCCAGCTGATAGCTGCTCCATCATATTTAAAAACTATATCCTGAACAGGACTTTCTGTCCATTTTACATGCACCCCAATCAGCGTCAGCCATACCTTCTAGCGGCTTCTGTGTTTTGGTGTATGTCAGGCCAATATCCATTGTGCCCTTCAAATAGAGTACAACTCTCTTTGCAGACTTGTAATGTTATTTTCCAAAACAGTCATTAAATCTCGTTAAGTAGTTCACGGCGTACGTTATGTCAGGCCTGGTAGCTACTGATAAGTATATCAGGGTGCCAATTAAATTTCTGTAAGGTAAGTTCTCTCTCTACCTTTTCATTTTTATGTGGTTCTAGATTCAGGTTCATTTCCATTGGTGTGGTGGTAGGATTACATTCTTCCATTTTTAATTTCTTTAATATTTCTTGAATAAATTTCTTTTGTGTCAATTTTATTTCTTTTTCTCCATATGTTGTATCTATTCCTATGAGGCGTTTCGGTTTTCCAAGGTCTTTTAATACCTTCTTAATTTCGGCTAGTTTTCTTGGACAGGAATAGGCTATGAGCAGATCGTCTACATATATGGTGATTATGATCTTTTCTCCTCCTTTCACCATTATGTAAACACAAGGATCGGCGTTTGATGCTTCAAATCCAAGTTTCTTAAGCTCTGTATCTAATTTAGTATACCACTGCCTTCCTGCTTGTTTTAAACCGTAGAGAGCCTTTCTTAGATGACATACCTTTTCTCCCTTTATGCTTTTTATGCTTTCCAGCATTTTCTTCGCCTTTTTGTATAAGATAAGATCTTGTTCGTCACATGCCTCTACCATAATCTCAGCAACATACTGTTCTATATATTCTGGCAGTTGCATAAAGATATTCTCGTCTAACTCACCATTTAGGTATGCCGTAGCTGTAACATCCAGTTGGTTTAGCTCCAAGTTTTTTTCTATGGCTAGTGCTATTACAGATCTAATAGTACTTAATTTTGTTACAGGTGCAAACGTCTCGTTAAAGTCAATTCTGGGACGTTGTCCGAATCCACGAGCTACTAGTCTGGCTTTCTTTGTCTCTTCTTTTTCAGTACCATCTTGTTGTCTATAATCTTCATACCTTCTTCCTTCTTTACAATTTTCCATGTTTCATTTTTGATATGTGATTTTATCTCTGCTTTGATGGCTTCATGCCATTCTAAATTTGGCTTTATGTTTGTTATCAGCTTCACATAAGAACGTCAGTTCGTCTATATCTCTTCCATCTGATGGTTCATGATATTCATCAGAAGAGGATTCAAGGCTTAGCTCGTAATCCTTCTGCCAGACAAGAGGTTTTCGATCTCTGCACGTTCTTCTATTTACATTTTCAGGGCTTCTAGTGTTAATTGCCTCTTGACTTGTACCTTCTGTTGTTTCAGGTTTGTCAGGAATTGTTTCAGCTTCGACTTCAAGAACTTCGAATTCTTCTTCTGGAACTTTGTCGAATTCAACCTCTACTTCAGGTGAGTATTGTATCTTCTTTCTTTTATTCTGTTGTGTATTCTTACTGATTTTCTTTTCTTTTTCAGGTAGCAGCTGTTCCTGTCTCTCAAAGAGATCTTCATAGTTTTCATCATGTTGAACAACATTGTTTGTGTAAAACATCTTGTCGATAACTTTCACGTCTCTGCTAATTATTATACTTTCTTTTTCAGGAATATAAATGCGAAATCTTTTTGCATTCTGTGCATAACCCATGAAAACTCCTTCAGTAGATTTAGGTTTGAATTTTCCTCTTCTATGTTTGTCGAGTACAAATGCTTTGCTTCCAAACACTTTCAGGTGTTTTCCAGATGGAGTACGCCCAGTCCATTTTTCATAAGGCGTACTTCCTTTCAGGGCTTTTGCTGGACTTCGATTGATGAGGTAATTTGCTGTGTACACTGCTTCTGCCCACAATTTCTGAGGTAAGTTTCCTCCTATCATTAAGCAGCGGGCTTTGTCAAGTAGTGATCTATTCTTGCGCTCGCTCTGCCCATTTTGTTGCGGTGTATACGGTGTTATGAACCTCCTCCTGATCCCATTCTGTCTGAGATATTCATCAAATTCTCGGTTTGAGTATTCTGTCCCATTATAGGATTGCAAGCTTTTTATTTCCTTATTATGAAACTTTTCCACTTTGGCCTTTTACTCTTTAAATTTCTCAAACACTTCATTTTTATGCGAGATGAAATAAACACAACAGTATTTTGTGAAGTCATCCAGGATTGTCACAAAATATTTTGCGCCAGCCAGTGTTTCAGTGTTAATGGGCCCGCACACATCGCTGTGGATAATCTCTAATGCTTGTGTAGACTGTGGTCCTTCCACAGAAGCAAATGGTAGCCTTGTCATTTTTCCTTTTATGCATACTTCACATGAAGGTAAAGTCTCACCTTTCAGTTCTAGGCCCTTAATTAATTTTTTATTTGCAGCTAACTTCAGATCATTTTCATTCAGGTGACCGAGTTTTCGATGCCACATTTCAATATTATTTGAATTTTGGACCATATTTGCTTTTTCTCCTTTTGTGTAGTATAAGCCATGTTCCTTTTCAGCAGTTAAAGTAATATTTCCATTTTCATCTCTGATGTATGCTTTTTCTTTTGTAAATAAGACACTGTGCACTTCTGTTTTGTTTAAAATGCACTGTGATTAGTTCAGATATATGTTTTTTTACCAACTACAACGATATTAAATTGCTATAATTTCAAAATGTTTTCGTTATTGATTTGTTATTTAATCAAAAACTTTAAGAGAATTTATCAACAACAGGGGTACTCGTAAATTTTACCTAGAGTAGACTGGACATTCAAGACAAGCCTTACTTGAACCTTGAGCGCGTAGGGATTATGCGGCGATACGTATTTATCTACACTTGAACCACGATGAGCGTCAATAAACAGAGTTTCAGACACGCTCTCACGTGGTGCTCCCGTACTTATGGGTCAAGTAAAGCTGGTTGAAGAAATCGTCGACGATGGTTCCCTAAGAAAATAATACCCCTAAACATTTTCTCATTTCCTGAAGCGCAAGAAAATCGAATTTCGCCATTTTCATTTCCTTGCTTCCCGCTTGTGCCGAGAAAAATATGAGACTTCTTTTTTGTAACGAATTCAATTTTTCAAGTGTAATTTGATACCAAGTTACACAAGCAAGCGGCCAAATTAGAAATTAAAGTTTTCAGTTATAAGTGTCATTGGCAATGTTGAGGCGCACTTTTCCTTTACCTTCTATTTTTGCTGTGTGGCTTTCGGAAGCTAACCTCAAAGATCCTGTTACAGAGTCAATATTTTCAAAATTTTCTTCTTGAACGCACATATGAGAAGTGCAGCCACTGTCCAAACACCATGTGTTAGCAGAGGTGATGGACAAACATGAAGGTGTTATTTTTAGGTCGTCGGGCTTTGGTAACGTATCTCTTGATTCGACTGCTATGCGGAAATGTTCATATGAAGCAGGAAGGCTGTATAGCATCATAATGCTTAGAAGATCAGGATGCAGATCTATGTCCATGTCTGCTAATTTATCAACTATGTCCATGAAATTATTAAGATGTTCACGAACTGTCTTATTTTTTTAATATAAGTTGCTTTAGTAGTGTCGCTTTTCTGGCCGGTCCGGTGCTTTGGTAGTATATGTTTTTTAGTTTGTTCCAAAGCTCGTAGGATGTCTTGCTTCCCTTTATCTATTTAAGTTCTGACGGCGAAATCAGCAACAATAGTTCAGAACGTGCCAGGAGATCTTTTTGGTTAAAATCCTTTACCGCTGCGTCATCACTTGTCGGCTTGCTTATTTCACCGCTTACATATCCCCATAGGCTATTTTTTATTAATACTGCCTGAGCCTGAAGACACCAAGTATCGTAATTCTCTTTTGTGATCTGCTGCCGACAATCCAATATTTTTCTTTGCTATTTATTTATCTTCTTATCTTTATCTTCGCTTGACTCCATATTAGCTATATAGGGTTCAGATCACAATGATATAGTGGGAGACGCAAAACTTCATGTCCATTTTCCAATAAAATTTCATCTGCCTCATATATAGGGTCCAGTTTGTATTTATCCACCAAGTACAACAATTCTGATTTATACAGATACTCTTCAAAGGGTATATTATTTTCATTGAGTTACTTTTGTATGTCTGCCTTCAGGTTTACCGTTGTTGGCGGTTTAATTTTGCGAACGATGTGATAACTGCTTAGAGGATTTAGAACAGGAGGCGCCTTACGCAGACTTTCCCCTCTGCCGAGGTATGAGATCAAATGATCTTGTGCGTGAATAAAACCGGCCGTTTTTATTCGATACTCACATAACCAAAGTCGTTTTGGAAGAGTCAAGACCTCCAGAAAAATGCCTTGTTGTGCCGTGTTTTATTGCAAAAACCGATCAAATACGTCAAGTTTGCAGAAAGATGGAATTATATTTCACATTTAAGTACTTTTCACTGTTGATTTTGATTGTAATTAAGCATTTTGTGTATATTTACATCGCATGAAACAAACGTTATTCTTTATTCGATTCTTTAATCGTTTTTAAAACGTTCAGCATACTATTCGTTTTAGAATTAATGCGTACTCCTAGCGAGACTCGCAACAACTTCATGCTATATTGAACCTTAAATGAGTGACCGTAAAATCAATAATCAATCGCTTGATTTAAATATGTCTGTTTGCGTACAGTGTCTTGTCTGTGTTTGTTGACCATGTCTAATAGTCCGGGCGAACGCTGCAAATTTACTTACCCCATCGAGTTATAGGAAAATACCACCTTCCACGAAAAGAACACCTACAAATTTTTTTTAAACTTGTATATATCGATAAAATACTCCTATAAAAAAGGTTAAAAATGCTTGTAGCATTAAGTCCACCTTTCGTACACTTTTTTGTGTAATAACAATAAAGTATTTAAATAAATATAATTAAGAATTGCAATATAAACTTATTATTCGCTATGGTTAGGAAATAATATGTTCATTAAATTATGTATATTATTGACACACTTTTTAACCGACTTCAAAAAAAGAAGGCGGTTCTCAAATCGTCTGAATCTGTTTTTTCTTTATGTAGGTATGTTCAGCGATCACTTTTTACCCTGTGCAAAACTTTACTTTTTAACTTTTGACCGGTAGTGTAACTCAGCCTTATGTCTACGAGATCGTAGAACAAACAAAAGCTCGTCAGTTCATAACTCTTCGTCGAACTCACGGCCGATTTGTTTTGGTGAACCTTTTATTTATTTATTTATTTATTTATATGCCTTAAATTGTATGTACATATACATGAGATGGTATAATTTTTTGATATAAAATAGACTCAATACAATTTTACCAGTTCGGTGTAGCATGTTAAACTTATACTTATTTTTTTTTATTGAAACAAGTATTCAATTACAACTATAATATTCTGCATTATAAAATTCACTTAAACTATATGGACTTAATTCAATAAGGTACCTTTTCAAGGAAACCAGGAATGTAGTATTCGGTAAGGACTTAATTTCAAATAGTAGGTAGCGCATTATACACCTTCACAGCGACATGCCTGTGGCATCTCAGAAACGCTCCAGTTTTACTACAAGGGGCCCTAACGTAAGCGCAAATAGAGTATACAGTGTTTGACTGTTAAAATTGTTTTTTAGGGGATATATATCCGGATTTCGTCGAATGAGTTTTACATAATTTTAAAATATAAAGTGCGCACAGAGTAGGCAAACCTAATTCTTTGGAGGATTCTCTGCACGACTCACGGCTACCCATTTAATTTACGCACACACTTCTTTTGCAATATAATCAGTCGCTCGAAATCCACACAACTACCCCAGATGGCCAGACCAAACAGGATTTGGTACTGGAAAAAAGCATAATAAGATTGTATCGCCGCCTTTTTAGTGGATATTTTTCCTAAATTCGTAGCGCAAAAGTGAAACTGCTAAGCTACTGCAGAGTGTAGAGATAATGTACGTGATTTTTCCAGTTAAGTTTTTCATCGTTTTTATCTCAGAATCAAATCTATTTGTTTGTATCGTAGTAGAATAAAACTATAGTATTTATAGTACTCGGCTCTCTGATCTGATCACTTACTTAATAAATGTCTTTTGTTTTATCTTTTTTTATCTTATATGCTGGTAAAACTGAATTTAGTATTATTCCTCAAAGTGGTATTTTTACCTTATGATGGCGCATATTTGTTAAATCTCGTATACACAATACACAAGTTAAATAAAGTGTAATGTGCTGCCATCTATATCACAACTTTAAAAATTAATCGATATCGACAATGTCGATATGCATCTCATTTCTAATAATAGTGTGATAATCGGTAAGATAACGCACACGTCTTTATTTTAAAATTGTGTAAGCACATGTTGGTAATAAAAAAAGGTGCATGTGTGCGTAATTTTAAGCTAGTGTTTTTGTTTCTTAGTTGTGTAGGTGTGTAGCAATGAGAGCGAATTTTGCATTTGTGTTGAGTATTGTGTATGTAGTGTTACCTCACCTCCCCCTAAAAGCGACAGACTTTTGTGCTTAGGAAATTGTATCAATGGGTGCTCCAGTTCTAAATCCTCTAAGGATAACTGGCATTATCCATTACAACTACACTAGGTTTCCCCAAATTGGGTATAAGTTTTTGAACTAGCCACTTGTTGAAGTTTTGGGAATTCATATCGTGATGGTAATCTGCCATTTTCGATTTTGTACTAAAAACTTACAGTGCATTTGGTACAAAACCGTTCTCATGTCCAGCATGAACCACAATGTACCTTTTTCCAGAGGAAATATTTTCAACTGCTCCGTCCATTTTTATTTTTTTTGAATTCATAGCCATTAGACATCAAGATTGTCTAAGGGTTTCCCGGCAGCCACCAAATCCAATACTTAATTGCAATTCCCCCAAAAGACTCCGTAAGGTAGGAACTACGAACCTCTTTCTTCACAATATAAAATTAATTTACTTTCTATCTAATCGCATCAACATCAAAACTCTCCAGATTTGACACTGTAGGCTTGTAAGGACGCTTCTTGCCTGGAGTATTCCATACACCTCCATTAATTTTCCCCTCACGTCTAATTCTTTTAAGTGTTGTGACACTTCTGCAAAACAAAAAGAAAATAAAGTGAGTACATGATACATTTTGTGATTTATTTTGTAGGTATAGAAGAATCATAGAATACCTTAACCCAAATTATTAGAAAATTAAGCCTTACGATAAATAAATATTAACTTGATGCACATACCCGTGAGTGAAGAAATTTCGTCCAGATATTGATTTTGTGTCGTTATTATGGCTTGTTGCTCCAAATCGTCTAACTTTTCAACGACTTTTATTATTTCATTGACTCCTACTATGTCTTCCATTTTAGTAACTGCAACAAAAAATAAACGAATAAATAACAATCGTATATAAATGACAAATAATTCGCATGCTCATTCTTCATAATAAAAATAATCAAGGATCAAAATTACCAATGAGTTACTAACCTAAAAAGTCCATTATCGTACGTAAATATTCCTTTTTCTGGGCGAGTTCAACATTTTTCTCTTCTTGTTTCTCATTAAACTTGCCTATTATAGTATGAAGTAACTTCTGCACAGTACTTTTAATCGTAGTATTCATGATGAACGTGATGAACGCTAGAATTAATGCAAATAATATAACACAAACAAATATGAGTGAGTGACGAGCGACCTCTGTTTGACAACGCTTTGACAGTTGCTTTGTTGCCATATCAAAAGTTTTGAAAATATCTCAGTGTCTACTTTCATTTCATTAGCCAGACTCTATTCGGATACATTTTACATTGGACATCTTGAACAGTCAAGGCCGTTGAAAAAATGAAATACTTTCAAGAAACGTATAACGGTATTTAAAAAAAAATCCCTGGAACACGAAGAAAAATTAGGAACCTATACTTGTTTTTTTATTAGAATGAGGATGATGCCGTCGCATGAGGGACTCCTCAATGCCGCCAACCTTTGCTCTAGGCAAAACTTCAGTATACCAAACGCATAAAAAATGTTCGTCAGATAAGCGCCAAGCGGCGTGCGCGGGCGTCGAGTATGACGCGGAGCTCCCCTCCGCCTCCGTGATCATCCCCTTCCACAATGAGCCGTACTCCGCCCTGCTGCGCACCGTCTGGAACACCCTCAACACCGCCCGCAGAGACCAGCCTTGGCACAAGAAGGCTAATTTCGTGGACCGGGAGACGGGCCGGATTACGACGATAGGTTAGCCCTTTTTAACCGACGAAAAAAAACGGAGGAGGTTCTCAAGTCGACGCGTATATTTTTTTTTTTTTATGTATGATCACGCATAACTTTTCACAGAGCGGTCCGATTTTAAAAATTCTTTTTTTGTTTGATATAGTATACTTCCGAGGTGGTCCCATTGTCACCAAATCTGAATCTGATGAAGGGATCCACGAGGAATTGAGGGAACTCTTCGAATATTAAATGCAAACATATAGCGATTTTAGTATTTTTAGTAACAAATCCAGCATTTTCATTCAGAAAGTATCATTTGGTGAAGTGGAACTGATGATGAAGACCACAAATGGCTACTATGGCTACTATGTATGATCACACATAACTTTTTACTGAGTTGTCTGATTTCAATAATTATTTTTTTATTGGATAGAGTATACTTTGAAATTGCTCCCATTTAATTTGGAACTCCCCCCCCTTCCGTCAATGGTAGAAATATAGGGATTGATAGTTGAACCCATGAATTTTTATCTGTGAACCGATTATGTTCAAACTTAGCACACATATGTAATTCTAATGACACTACAACATGACGGAGACTTGATGTTGATCTGATAACTGAGACGGAAGACAGATGACGGAAATCTTCAACGGATTACAGCAGCTACCTCGTGATTTCTCTTATTCATGCATCTCAATGAGAACTTTATACCTAACTTATGTATGATGCACGGATTATGACTACCATCGAGGGTCTGATGATGGGGTTTGATGATGGAGTTGGAAGGCTGTCGAGGGAAGCCCTTATTTATTCGGAAACTAAGGTATAAGGGTATACTTTGAAGTTGCTCCCATTTAATTTGGAATTCCCCCCCCCCTCCGTCAATGGTAGAAATATAGGGATTGTTAGTTGACCCCATGAATTTTTATCTTTGAACCGATTATGTTCAAACTTAGCACACATACGTAATTCTATTGACACTACAATATGATGGAGACTTGATGTTGATCTGATAACTGAGACGGAAGATAGATGAGGGAACTCTTCAACGGATTACAGCAGCTACCTCGTGATTTCTCTTATTCATGCATCTTAATGAGAACTCTTAACCTAACTTAAGTATGATGCACGGATTATGACTACCATCGAGGGTCTGATGATGGGGTTTGATGATGGAGTTGGAAGGCTGTCGAGGGAAGCCCTTATTTGTTCGGAAACTAAGGTATAAGGGTATACTTTGAAGTTGCTCCCATTTAATTTGGAACTCCTTCCCCCCCCCCCCCTTCTGTGAACCGATTATGTTCAAACTTAGCACACATATGTAATTCTATTGACACTACAATATGACGGAGACTTGATGTTGATCTGATAACTGAGACGGAAGACAGATAAGAGAACTCTTCAACGGATTACAGCAGCTACCTCGTGATTTCTCTTATTCATGCATCTTAATGAGAACTTTATACCTAACTTAAGTATGATGTACGGATTATGACTACCATCGAGGGTCTGATGATGGAGTTTGATGATGGAGTTAGAAGGCTGTCGAGGGAAGCCCTTATTTGTTTGGAATCTAAGGTTTTTAAATTATTAATCAGAGTGTAACAAACCTATTGCGACGTAATTGTGTGTAGTGTGTAAACCTCTCGGTTTCTGCATTTCTGCTAAAGCTCGTTCATCGTGTGGCTTTTGTAATACCTACCTTATTTCGCTCTAACTCAGATACCTTCAAGTAGTTTAACTATACTACTTAAGTGCAACATAAACCTGCCCCTTGGCAAAAAGTTAGTTTCTTTCCGAGGTCGATTACAGCTTTATCAAGTGTTGTTCCCATGTTGTTGTTGTAGCTAACCCCATGTGTTTCTGTTTAGTCCACCAGAGGTAAATCTCTTTAACCGAACAATTGTCCTCGCGTGTGTCTGTGTGAATAAGTCCATGGCGATTGTCTAAAACTCGATACTGGCGAAATACACCTTGTTAAAACAAGGAGTGAAAGCCACTAATTAAGAAAAAAAAAACACCATTGACGAGGCCCACAGGTATATGTTATAGGTGATATGTTACCTCTAAGCATGACACGGGATTCGGTAGCTAACTTTAGCTCAGACAAAAGACCGCCACAGTTGTTCACATCTTTTGGAACAACATTATAGGGAGGTTTCTTCCCATAGGTAGCAACTTCACGAGACTCGTCTATGGCACGAATTACTTATATATAGACAAGGTTGTGTTTTGTAGCGAAACAATGAATAGTTAAATTAAGTAATCAAAGAATAAGTATCTATTAACAGAGAAAGAAACTGAAAAGTGTAAAATAAAAACTTTTTAACAAAAAAATTAAACCGCCGAAATAAGAAAACTGAAAAGCAAAAAATAAAACTTTTTAACAAAAAAATTAAACCGCCGAAAAAAGAAAACTGAAAAGCAAAAAATAAAACAGAGCCTTTTAAGTCTAACTAAGCTCCTACACTAATGTTAATACCTTAATAAATAATTTTGAGTCGGCGCCAAACAAACAAACAAGCATGGCAGGCACCGACTTCAAACCACTCAGGAGGTAGCACATACCATCACACACTTACATCATTTTACTTTACGAAATAGTTAATTTACTTGTTTGTTTGTTTGGCGCCGACTCAAAATTATTTATTAAGGTATTAACATTAGTGTAGGAGCTTAGTTAGACTTAAAAGGCTCTGTTTTATTTTTTGCTTTTCAGTTTTCTTTTTTCGGCGGTTTAATTTTTTTGTTAAAAAGTTTTATCTAGGACATGGATAAGGTAAACGAGCACACAAGCTACGGACAAGGGAGCTTTTAGACCAAAGGATCTTCCTCCTACGCTAGCAGACATCGCGCCTCACACGGCCGTTCTGTGCTTGATATATTTCGATTATATTTATAAATGAATATTAATCCCGTCTAGGCTACCCGGGGCAGGAGCCGGACTCCGAGCACGTGTACCTGAAGGAGGTCATCCTGGTGGACGACGCCTCGGAGCTGCCCGAGCTGCGCGGCAAGCTGGCCCACTACATACGCACTCGGCTGCCGCGCGGCCTCGTGCGCCTGCTGCGTCTGCCCAAGTGGTCAGTGCCGTTGCCGCTCACGGCCACAGGCCGCGCGTCACTCACCATCACCATCACCATACAACCCTACCCGGGGCCGATGTCCCCTTGTTTCACGGGTTTCACCCACACTCATTTCATAGAACGTATCATTTCACCGAATTTCACTTAATCAAAAGCTATTTTCTGCTTAAAGCCTAATGTTTTCAGGTCATCTTTAATATTAATTGCGTAACTATCGAGAACACAACAGTCTTCGATAAAGCGCCATCTGTCCGAGAATCCCCGAAACTATCTCTAATCTGTATGTTTATTATCTTCAAACGCAAACTAGTGTTTGAGCATCAAGGTGTGAACACTGCGAAGGATATAATGGGGTATAATATTATGACATGTAACTGATTGCAGGGGGGGGCTGATCCGCGCGCGACAGGCGGGCGCGCGCGCCGCGCTGGGCGACGTGCTGATCGTGCTCGACGCGCACTGCGAGGGGCTCGCCGACTGGATCAGACCCTTGCTGCAGCGCATCAAGGACAAGAGGACCGCCGTCGTCTGCCCCAACATGGATCAGATATCGCAACTAACTTTGGAATACTTTTATCAGACAGACTTCACTATGGTGATTTTCCATTTTATCTGGGTTACGTCGATACTTTGTGCTCAATCGACATGTTATGTCGCAAGTTCTGACAGGAGAATTACTTTTTGTGTGCTGAAGTGGGATGTGGTTTGACCATGATAAACGAATGTATTATCCGGCAAAAAAAATGCTTTACAACGGAACGATGTCAAATCTCAAGGGAATAACGGTAATCGAAATTTACGCGGACGAAGTTGCGGGTAGAAGCTAGTATATTATACAGGGTTTCCTCGGAAGTGTGGATCAAATCGAACAGGGACATAGCTCGAGGCGGTTATTCCCAATCATTTTAACCGATAAGTGCTGATTCGATTCTTGACGGTTAAAAAGTTATTATTATATTTTCATAAACAAAACGTAAAATTTCTATCATTACGAAAAATGAAAATTACTGCAACCCAATGGCTTATTTTTGAAATAGGTCTTGTCTTGGGATCATTTAACTGTTTTTTTTTCATTTTCTACGAAAAATAAATGGTTACCTAGAAAAACTTCAGTCGAACAAAATCTATACTATAGATTTTGTAAAAATTCTCGTGAAACATTACACTATCGAAAGTTAACCACATCATGTTGTAAAAACGTCCCCTATTAAAGCTGATTCTAACAACATACTAATATATAGTATTATTGTTGATTAATAAAAAGGAGTAAGTATTTATTTTTCTTCTTTAGTATGAATCATAGACATTCATATACTAGCGAAATAGACACAGTGACTGTGTAAGCGAGAGTGCAGTCGCTTACGGCACGAATGCGAGTGCGAAAGAGATAGCGAAAGAAGAACCGTTAAAACTATTTTGAGAGCTCTTAGAGTCACATAGCGTTACACTAGCGAAATTGAATAATATGACTGACGTTACGACGTTAAAGACTTTAAGACGTCTGTTTTAGTGAGGCGGGAAATAGGAGCCTGTTCGTCTATTACGCTAGTATATTAATGTCTACGGTATGAATAGCGGATAGGCCGGTTTGAAAGTGAGTGCCTCCACTGTTTTTCTAAAATTCATAACGGTATTCGATTGTTCAAATTATCAAATTAGAAATTTAGAAGCTTTTTCATTTCAAATTTGTTTTTCGGAAACAATGAAATGTTTTTCAGCTGAAAGTACCACTTTAGAAGAGTTACATTATCCCAAAAACTATTTTGTTTTAAATAAGCTTGGGTTACAGTAATTTTTTTTTTTTGTTCTGATTGCTATCTATCCGTACAATATAATTTATTATAAAAAACCTTAAATTTGTATAAATTTAAGGTATTTTTATAATAAATTATATCCTTTTAACCGTCAAGAATCGAATGAGCAGTTTTATCGGTTAAAATGATTGGGATTGACCGCCTCTATATCCCTGTTCGACTTGATCGACACTTCCAAGGACACCTGTAAAGGACTGGAACATAACCGTCATTAGAAAGTGTTCAGTCGATTTGACAGCACTGACAGCACGGCAAAATGTGGACAAGCATGGGACAAGCAAAACAAAATGTGGACGCCATGAAATAAATTATTCTTGTAATAACTCTGTTATGCCACGCGAAATGGTAGTATAATCATTGGTAAAACGTCAATCTGATTTACTCTCGATTAACTGGCAATTTATTCTAAGAGTAATGTTTACTCTCGTTTGGTCGAATCCCCTTTTAATTGAACACAAAATTAATGTTAATGAGTTCTTGATATTAGCCTGGATTTTGTACTTTTATTTTAAAGTTATAAATCTGTCTGTTTGTCCCTCAAAAGTTCTTTGCTGCTGTTCGTTTTGGAAACAGCAAAGTTAATTTGCAACCCATTTTGAATGTTCAGTTAAGGGTGCAGCTCCACTGAGGCGGAGATGAGCGGAGTGGAGCGGAGCTGTGCCAATCTAAACTAACGTGCACAAGGCGCGCCTTACGTGATCCCTGGCCTGCCCATTCGGTGCGGTGGCTAAGGGGTAGCGCCACTGACTCTTGTAACTAGGTCAGACGGAGGCTGGTACGGCTTCGGGCGCCTCCCTCGGCGGTCGTCGGTGACTCGCAGTCACGCCCACGCCGCCACGGGGTCCCGGGTTGCGCTCCAAACCAGTGCCAATAAAATAATTTACGTACAATAGACAAATAAGTAGCAATGTACTGCTATGAATTTCGTTTTTATTGAAACTAACTTTTTTGTAATCCAATCCAAGAGAGAAGATAACAAGATAATTAGCCTTATAGCATGCTTATAGCGGATCAATGATTCCCAACCTTCGTCGGGCAAACATGTATACCAACGACCAATAAGTATTACAAAAACTAAATAAAAAAAAAACCGTTTTAAGAAAGTTCGCCGTAGAGAAATAATTTGAATGCTGGGGGATAGACATCTATATATATATATATATAAAAGGCAAACCTGACTGACTTATATATGTATCAACGCACAGCCGAAACTAATGTACCTAGAAACTTGAAATTTGGTACAGGGCTTACTTTCATGATGAAAGTGAGCACTTAAGAAAGGATTTTCCGAAAATCTACCCCAAACGGGAAGAAATGGGGGGAGTAGCGGGAAACTAATACTGCGCGTACGAAGTCGCGGGCGTCCTCTAGTTGTAAATGTGTATTAATCTTGTTGTTTTGTGCATAATAATATTAAATTTCTAGACCATTTTAAGAAACTTTAAAATTCTTACGCTCTAATAACAAACAAAATATTACGATATGCGGAGATCTGAACATAATTATTGTTATGGATTACTAATAAGGAATATTAGGGTTAAATTCATAACTATAACATGTACACTCACACGGCCACACCCAGGACCCACGCGCCACAATAACTGTACCGATCACATCCGTAATACGGTGAATTTTTGAAGGCAAGATTTTTCGTCATTTGATGGCTTTTTTTTAGATCTTTATGATAATTATCATTTGATAGGTTACAGATTCAAATAAGAATGTTCAATATACATAAGGCACGGATTTAAAGAAAATATTTTAGTAGCAATTAATATTGAAAAAAAATACACCACCGAAATGATGGCAGTGACACACAAATGACGGCTGCTTAGAAAATCAATGGGAAATTATATATTACGACCTGATTTATAAGTATAATGGCGAATATATTCTGTAAGAAGGCCTTTGATTGAGTACATTTATAAGTTATCTGAGCATTCTTGAAACAGTTTGTGCTTCAGCTCCGTTACTTCCTTAATTTTTCCTTATGTTACCTAATTTTACAGTATTTTTACATCAAATTACACTTTAACAAAAAATAAATGTTTTAAAAAACAAAAAACCGCCTTCAAAAACGCAAAAAATAACTTCTACTACTAGGTACTTAGTAGTAGGTACCTATCCTATTAGGTTAGTCCAACTGAAGTCGGCTTTTTGTTGAAAATATTGTGGTCGCCGACTTCAGTTAGACTAACCTAATAGGATAGGTACCTACTACTAAGTACCTAGTAGTAGAAGTTATTTTTTGCGTTTTTGAAGGCGGTTTTTTGTTTTTTAAAACATTTATTTTATTTTACACTTTTTAGTGATCATAATAAGCTTATGTTGTCCCACTTCTTAGTTGATATATGAAACTTTAAGACATTTCAAGCTCGCCACAAGCAACGCCGCGGGAAAATCATAGTCATTTTAAAACAATTAAATGTGCTTCGTTGTAGTCGCTCAACTATCTTAATCGAGATATCTTATCGCCACCCTTGAAATCGGTACCGTTGAGGAGTTCCGGTGGCCATCTGTGGTCTTCATCATCAGTTCCGCTTCACCAAGTGACACTTTCTGAATGCAAATGCTACACTTGTTACCAAAAATACTAAAATCGCTATATGTTTGCATACAATATTTGAGGAGTTCCCTCAATTCCTCACTGATCCCTTCATCAGATTCAGATTTGCTGACAATGGGACCACCTCGGAAGTATACTCTATCAAACCAAAAAAGAATTTTTAAAATCGGTCCACAATTGACGGAGTAATCGGTGAACATACATAAAAAAAAAAAAAAAAAAAAAAAAAAGATACATACAGTGGAACGTATAACCTCCTCCTTTTTTGAAGTCGGTTAAAAACAAAAAACCGCCTTCAAAAACGCATAAAATAACTTCTACTACTAGGTACTTAGTAGTAGGTACCTATCCTATTAGGTTAGTCTAACTGAAGTCGGCTTTTTGTTGAAAATATTGTGGTCGCCGACTTCAGTTAGACTAACCTAATAGGATAGGTACCTACTACTAAGTACCTAGTAGTAGAAGTTATTTTTTGCGTTTTTGAAGGCGGTTTTTTTGTTTTTTAATTGTTGAAAATATTGTGGTCGCCGACTTCAGTTAGACTAACCTAATAGGATAGGTATCTACTACTAAGTACCTAGTAGTAGAAGTTATTTTTTGCGTTTTTGAAGGCGGTTTTTTTGTTTTTTTTAAATGAATATTTAATGTTTTTATTGATTTCTGAGCGTAAGGATGTGGACGTGATTTCTATCGACTATTGATAAATGGCTTGTTCTACAGCGAGCGATGAATAGAATTAAACGTGTTAATAGTTCAAGTGATTTATCATCATATCACACGCTTAAAACACAAGGATATAATTTAACTAATTTTCACGGGGTACATATCGACGCCCCCGGACAATAAGTCGGTAATCGCAAAAAGTAAATTTTACAGGAAAAAATATTTACTGGTTTTGTTAAATATCTTTGCAACCGGTTGGAGTACTAAAGGCATTGATATATCAAATGAAAGCTACTTTTTGAAGGAATATAATTTATATAATCATATTTTATAATATGCGTTCAGTATTAAGAAATGAGAGAAAATGCATTTTACAGATAATGAGTTAAAATTTATATCCAATTATAGTTACTTACTGGATTATTGTGGTAAATCTTTGAAAAGTGTTGATTTGTTACTGCATAATATTGACATTTATAACGATATTTTTTGTTTCAAGGGCTAAACGTAATATGTCATTACTATGGTTTTTATAGTAATTTAAAACCAGGTAAAATAACTGCATTGTATGATAGCTTTGTTGTTCTCGGGAATATAGTAACAACATATTCAAGTAACCGTGCAGTACTGAATGACATCGAAATATAAAATAATATAGTGTAAAAGAAAACTATCATATTTAATTAGTATAATAAGATTTATTAATTAAAATAATCAAAAATAAACAATTTTGCTTTAATACCCGTAACAAATTAAGTATAAAGGTAACGAATAAAAAAATCTTCAGTCATAATTATCATTTATTTATTTATTTTATTTGCGATGCCTTTCTGTAAATACTTGCATTTTTTAATTCGTTTGTTATGTCTTCATGATTAAACGCATTAACCAATCGATGAAAAATATAGTACGCAGATAGCCCGGAGACGACATGAGGTATTTTTTACTTCGAAACATTAGATATTTTCGGGAATCCAATAAACTTCAACTACGCAGGCACATTCGCTGCAGCGCTATGGAATAAAAATAAAAATTCTAAGTGGTCAAGTCGAAAATGGCAAGAAATAGAGAAAAGAAATGAAATTTGGGAAATGAAATTTATTTTATTTGGGAAATGAAATGAAATGAAATGAAATAATGAAATGAAATGAAATGAAATAATTTATTTTACAAAATTTTAGGTATAACATGATGGGAAACATAGCAAATGCAAAGTCTCACTAAAATCTACCTTTCCAGGCATGTAAAAAATAACATTAGCTTAAGTCTATCTATAATCTAAAAATTCCTGTATGCTGTAAAAACATTTTTCTATAAGCCATTTTTTTAATGTGCGTTTAAATTTAAAATAAGGGAGATCTTTAATTGAGTCAGGAAGATTGTTGGAGATTTTTATGCACATAACGTAGCTATTCATTGAAACAAGTGACAAATTGGAGAGCGGAACATATAATTTGTTGCGATATTGAGGCCGTAATGGTCTCTTGTACAATTCTTTTAACTGGAGAAAAAGGTGTCCATTTTTATACACAAACATGCATGGGTCTAAAATGTATAAGCTAGGTAAAGAGAGGGTCTCTTAGTATTTGCAGCATATTGTAATGTGTTAGGAAATATAAGAAAAAGAAAGTACTTAGATTTACATGGTATTACAGTTGGTAGACTAATGCACCATGAAACAAAAATTAACAAAATTAAGCTATGTAAAAATCATTATACTATATTGGGACACTCGATTGCTTAGCATCCTTCACCTCACAAAAACTCATGCATTCATAACACACAACCGACCATCGGCCTGCAAGCAGGTCGCACTCCGGCGCAGATACCAAGAGCTCATTGAGCAGCTCAAGCGCGCGGGGGAGCGGTGAGGTTCTGCGCGATACGGTGCACGCCTGCGGCTAAGGACTATCCTGGGCACATCTGGAACACGCAGTCTAATGAGTTGAGTCACCATCTCAGGGCAATCCGATTCGCCACGCAGAACGCGGCAAGCCGAAACCAACAAGCTATAATTGCGCCTCACCTCGAGAGAATTAAATCCAAGAGTGGGACTCTGTGTGGGAGATATTTAGTGGGATATAAAAACGGATAGTACCCGTACTTTTTTTAATATAAAAACCTTAGAAAGGCTTTTTGCACCTTCTCCAAAAGTAAGGAGTAAGTTAATTCTTGCGGATGCCATACAAGTGAAGATGCTTCCAACTTGCTTCTCACTAAAGCATTATAAACCAATTGTATGGCGCTATAAAAATCTCTGACGTTACGTATTACAAAGCCTAATCTCCGAAAGCAGTCGACAGCAAGTTTTGAGATATGCTCACGGAAAGTAAAGCGCTCATCGAACACCACACCGAGGTCTCTAATAGAAAAGACACGGTTAATCGGCTCTGACCCGAGCATATACTGAGCATGTAGAGGAGAACATGATCGACTGAAAGTACAGACATAACACTTGGCTGGATTGAAAAGCAGTTTGTTATCCATACTCCACCGGACAACCGAGTTGACGTCCTCTTGTAATGACTCGCAATCCGCCCTTTGCTCGACAACGTAAATCAATTTTAGGTCATCAGCATAGAGAAGATATTGGGCAGACTTAAGAACCGATTTAAGGTCATTTATCATTATACCGAATAAGAAGGGTCCCAATATAGAACCCTGACTGACGCCCGATCGAGTTTGATACGGGGCCGAGACGAAGCATCCATGGCGAACATACTGCTGCCGATCCCGTAGATAACTAGCAAAAAATTTAAGCATCATGGGAGAAAAGCCAATACCATCAAGTTTTCTTATTAGCACATCGTTGTCTACGCGATCAAAGGCCTTCTTAAAGTCGAAATAAAGTACATCAACCTGGATGCCCCTGTCTAGGTGTTCAGAAATTATGTCAACCAGCAGTAATAGATTTGTGTTGACAGAGCGTTTGGACCTAAATCCATGTTGTGCGTCACATAAAAATGGCTTAACCTGTGTAGACAAGCTCCGGTGGAGTATAGATTCAAACAACTTAGCTAGCTTAGAAAGAACTGCTATAGGCCTATAGTTTTCCATATCAGTACTGCCACTCGCCTTCGGTATTGGTCTTACCCTTGAGACTTTCCAGCAGCTCGGATAAATTCCAGAGGTGAGTGCTAAGTTAAATATATAATGAATCGGGGTTTTCAGGTACTCCGTACATCCCTTTACAATACAACGTGTTACAAAAATACCCGTAAAGCCGAAAGGGGGTTAAATGGTGCCTTATAACAAGTCCATTTACAATATTTGAGAACCGTACTATCACCGTATTACTTACCGGTGAAAAAAATAAAATCATTATCGTTTTCATTGATGTGCAAACCCTATTTCAGTAAAATTAAAGAGTAAACTAGAGTAAAAAGTAAACTACGCAGAATGTTTATGTACATTTTTACCTAATTCGTGAAACAATCAAGAGACATACTAACAAAATGTACAGAATTCGATTAAATAGATATTACAAGTCGAGTTTTGGAGTCGTAATATTCTGAATTAGAAAACATCGTCATTTTGGAAAAAACACGAAACACGTCCTGTCGCACGTCCACATTACTAGGACCCATTATCATTATATTATCTACACAAAATTGTTGATAACGTAAGTACTTACTGTGGGCATTATCAACCATAAGCAGCATCCGTCTCACACGAGCATTTTTTTAAACTTTCGTGTCTTCTCGGTTCCATTGTAGGTACCTACCTAATTACTAACTATTTACACGTATTGGTAGGTAACATACTCAATATTCACAGGGAAGAAACTATTGTTTATTTCGTCACTGACACGTAAACACAAACACACTTTTTTTTAACCAAACGCTCGTCGCACCGATCAATAAATACTCGTCACTTTTGATCAACAGAAATTTGCAACTGTTTATGTAAACAAACAATACGCGTTGCCGGTGCGAGAACAGACACGTGGGGCGGCTTGGCATTTATCTATTACTTTCTAATTTCTTATCAAAGACAGAGATAAACGTACATTACGATGTCCGAGCGGCAACAAGAAAGACGGTATTGTGGGTAACGGGTCGTGACATGATCTGATTTGGCATTAAATAGTACGCAAGTAATTGTTACGAATATTTACAAACGAATTATTTCCCTTTAAAACTTTGTTAGTAGCTAATACCGTGTTAAGTTTATTAAATTGAATACAGTATGATAGTTTACCAAAAAATTTCATAAAAATATTTACGCCAATAAACCGATTATCGCATTTTACCAAATATCAAAATAATAAATACTTTTGTATTGATGTGTAGCGACACTTTTCTCATAGCTTTTTGAATTTGCTGTTTCCCTACAATAAATACGTCATTCTTAATATCTTATTCAATTGCATTAAAAAAAATCTGAAAAAAATATATATGATGTATTCCAACCCGTTGATTCCGAATTTCGCATAACAATAAAATGTCCATAATATCACATTGCCGACTTATTGTTCGGGGGCATCGATATCTGAATATCGAAAGTAGGTACTAACATTAAAACATCGAAGTCCGAAACATCGAAAGTTGAAACATCGAATGGTGTATTATGCCGATGGTTGAAATATCGAACGTACTTGTTGGGTATCAAATATCGAATGTCGATTCATCTAAAGTAAAAATATCGAAGTCGAAAATATCGAATTTTGAAATACTTATCGAATGGTTAGTATGACTCGATAATATCAAAATTAATGTTTACTAAAATGGTTATAAAAATCACTTAGATGGAATCAAAATTAAAAATAAATATTTATAAAAGAAATATGGTAAGTCCAAAAAGTCGACATTTTGGACTTACCATATAATTGTAACAACCAAAGTGACCAAATAATCCGTAACACCATAATAAAATATTATTATACTTTGTATGGTATGATGAACTGTTTGGCCACTTTGGCTAATACGATATACCTTTGTGATGCTGACTGTATATTTACTATGAAAATAAAAATAAAATATTCAGGTAGTCGAATCATAAATATTTTTACAACAATCAGATAAATAATTAAAAGAGTATTGAATCAACAATGTAAATTTGTCATAATAATATAATTTTTATGTATTTATTATGTATTTTTATGTATGTATTAATTATGGTCACAAAATGTAATATATGTTTTAAAACTTATATTTTTATACTTTTATTTTTCACTTCTCATGCTCATGCTCGTAAAGTCCTTCTTTATGCTGGGAATTAAATCGAATTTTATGCACTAGTGCATAAAGTGTTGTCGTCATCTAGACTATTAAGCCCCTACAGCTAGACAGACAAGGCATTAAATAAACTTATTTTTTTAATACATTTACTTTAATTTATTTGCCTTCCATGTTGCATCTAACAAAAAAGAAATTTAAAACCATTAAAAACAAGCATTATTAACAAAAACATTACAAAATCAACGTATGACTTGGCAGTTTTGCGTTCGACCTAAATTCAAAACCTCAAGCAGAAAATTAAAAAAATAATTTAAAAGGAATACAGTGGCGGGAAAGAGGTTTTTGTCTATAGTTTTGCACGGTTTTTAATTTCTAATGACGACTTGGCTGCGCACTCCGCCGAGACCTTTGCTGCTCTGAGAGAAAAACACCCTCTCCCACCAGCCCATACCTTGCTGCCTGACCCACCCTCAGCCGCCGACTCAGGAATAACAGTTGGTGAATATGCCGTACGGCAGGCAATCATGTCGTTCCCTAATGGTTCCGCGGGCGGGTTGGACGGATTATCACCTCAGCATCTAAAGAACTAACGACCCCGTCTTTAGGGGATGCGGGACAACATGTGAATAACAACCTCACTGCACTAGTTAATCTCATGCTAACAGGTCGTGGATCGTGTGTGTAGCTTCAATGATAAAGGAATGCGGAGGAAAACTATTGCGTAGCTTAATGGCCAACATGGCGACTTTTGTTAAGTCTCGTTAAAAAGGAGCTAGTCAAACAACATCAACACCAACATCACAAACATATTCATATTTTGCATATTCTATAGGCTTCATACTTTCGATTAGTATGTATTGATCTATTAAACAAGCAATAGCAATTTAAAAAAAAAAAGCCACGTCTTGTACGAGTTTGCGCTCATGCATGACATATCTCCCTTGATTCTGTGATCTGTGAGATAAAGCAAATCTTATACACTTCGACCCTAAGATCTTTTGGGCAATTACCCTCTTACACACTTGGCTGTTCGAATGTACAGGTTTCCTCACGATGTTTTTTCTTCACCGTAAGAGCATCGGGTAATGCACTTAAGTTAGAAAAACTCATTGGTACATGGTGACTGCGGGGATTCGAACTCGGCACCTTACTAATACGAGTCCAACACCTAATTAAGCCACTAGGCCACCGAAGCTCTCACCCTTCACTCTAACAAAAATTTGCACTTTAAATCTTAATATTTCACAAGCGGATCTCTTAACCGAAAAATTGATTCGCAAACCCGCAATATTTTTAAAACACCTATCTAACGGAAACCCACACCATGGGGTACGAAAAAAAAATACATCCCAGCGTTACGTGTAGGGGCGGTATCCTAAAAGTATATTCAAGATTTTATTTTACCACTTTGTCGGCGTAACTAATATGTATATTCATGCCAAACCACAGCTTTCTAGAACTAATAGTCTCTGAGCTAAGCTCGGACATGGCGAAACTATAAAAGTTCCTAGTTTGACTACGGAACCCTAAAACAGGAAAAATCAAGTTCCTCGAATGTTATCAGAATTAGTAGCCTTAATATAGGATTTGGGGCCTACAGCGTGACGGGCGACTTGTTGAACATCTCCACACTGGCAGGCACCGGATGCTCCCATACAATTGATTCTACACAAAGAGATTTAATATTATAGGTAATAGAGTGGGCATCGGAGACATTTTCATAGAAAAACTTTGATCATAAACATCATGAATGCCATCTATGACGGGCGTGTCAAAGTAGACTAAACGACGTACGACTTGTTACCTCGAGGTAACAAGTTTTGCATCACTTTTTTGTTCGCTATGCCCCGTCTATTACTACTATACATTTAATGTCTTTGATTCTACACGAGCATTAAATAACTCTATGTATGCTTCGAATAAATGTATCGATATGTTATTTTATTAGGTCGGCGGGTTCCTGTTCTCGGGGGAGCACTGGTGGATCGACCTGCCGGCGCGCGAGTGGCGGCGGCGCGGCTCCGAGATCGCGCCCACCTGGTCAGTTCTACAAACACACACACACACGAACACTCAGACACACAAACACTCAGACACACACACACACACACACACACACACACACACACACACACACACACACACACACACACACACACACACACACACAAGCACAGGCTCACGCAATCGCACACGCACACGTACACGCACACGCACACGCAAACGCACACGTACACGCGCTCGCAAACACAAACGTAAACGCAAACGCACACGACACGCACAAAAAAAGTAAGTGTAAGGCCTGAGTGGACGCTCGAAGCGGGGCGTTCGGCGGGGCGTGCAGCGTTGCGGGCGAGCGTGAGGTAGAGCGTCTAGCGAGTGGCCTCAGTGCACGCTCACCGCTCGTGTGAAAATAAAAAATAAAATAAAAATAAATACTTAATAATTTACCTTCCATATTCAGTTTTGTTGCTAATTCTCTCCATAATTTATTTTTATATATTCTATTTTTATATAAACTGTGCGATGATAGCCAAAGTGCAGGTTTATTTTCTATTTCGATAATTATTTGTTCGGACGACATGGCTGCACGCTCTTATCGCCGCTGCAAATCACAAACAGGTTTGAACCTGCCCGCGACGCTCCGCTCGACGCTCTATTGCACGCAAACTTGCCCGCTCTGTATTCGATTTTTGAAGCGTCGAGTCAGGACACCAGTATAGAGTTTCATTTGTTTAACATGGACGCCGCACGCCCCGCCCCGCTGCACGCCCGACTCGAGCGTCCACTCAGGCCTTACACTAAGTGTTACAGAAATCCCTAAACTCTTTTCCAGCGAAAGACCTTCCTTGGTCTGCTATAACGCGTGTGTGTGGGGTGTCCGCAGGTCCCCGACGATGGCGGGCGGGCTGTTCGCGGTGTCCCGCGCGTACTTCTGGGAGCTCGGCGGGTACGACGAGGAGATGACCGGCTGGGGCGGCGAGAACCTCGAGATGAGCTTCCGAGTCTGGCAGTGTGAGTATTACTAGCGTCAACCAGGCGACACCTTATTGTTAATCCTTGCAATTTTCACTAGATAGATAAATAGATAAAACGTTAATTGCGTATGGAATGTTTATCCTGCCTGAAGGGAAAACAAACCAAGCAACCGATGAAGAGGGCCAGGAATTTATTTCGAAAGTATGTCAATTTTGTTGTTTTAAAGGTTAGAGCCATGAAATTAATGTTGTGGACCGCTTACTTAAAATTCATGTTCTAGACTTTTTTTAAACCTTTGAAGGTGATGTAAACTATAACTGTACTTTTAATAGAAGTTCTGACTCACCGCAGACGAAGTCGTTGGCGGAAAGTTAGTAACGTAAGTATATAAATATGTTTTTAAAGAAGCTAAAAGTTTCAAGAAAAGTGTTGATTGTAGGTTGTAAGTAAATATTTTAATAAGGTTTTTTTAGGAGCTCACGGACTGTACATTGTTTTAAAAGACGAGTTTTACGCATAACAAACTATAAATCGCGAGTTAATCGCGTAATAAGTACCTATAGATATTTTGTGACAAGATGGATCAAGTAATCCGTCAATAAACCTCGGTCGTACACAATCAATCTGGATCGCGATCACGGATTGCAATCGAGATTGAGTGTGTACGGACGGAGTTCCACTTAGATTCCCGCGTGTGTTCCATGTCCACGATGGTGGGGCGGGCGCTGCGCAGGCGGCGGCTCGCTCGAGGTGCTCCCGTGCTCGCGCGTGGGGCACATATTCCGCAACTGCAACCCCCACAAAATTGAAAACGACACGTTTGGTAATTTAATTACAAAAAAAATTAACATTTCATTCGTCCATTTGTGTGTTGAACGAAACTGGACGCAGTGGCGCACGATGCTCCCAGCCTGCGCCGGCGTCGTCGCGGCAGCACGTGAGGGAGCAGGCGCGTGAAGTTCTCCTCTATCGAGTCAGCGTGTATGGCGTTGGATAACGCCCTCTAGTACGATATAATGTATGAAACGTGAGTTTATTAGTTTATTACATTTTCGAATCGTAAAGGCGATTTGAAAACGTGACGTATGATTGAAATGTTCGTGCTCGAGCTACTCTTGTAGACTTTTCTTCGACAGAAGAATAAAATAGGAAATTATTTATAGTAACTTAACTTATTACAGGCCCCTTAAAAAACTATAATAATATTATAAAAGGAAAATTCACATTGTCGAACAATTATTAGTTTTATTTCATGTGTAAAGGACGCAGGCAGCAAGCGAGTCACCTGGTGGTAAGTGATCGTCGCCACCCGCGACCCGCATGAACACCCGCACGGTACGGTCACAAAATGGATTTCCAACTATCAAGATGGTGGTGATGAAATGATAGTTTGGTACGCGTTGTACGATGGTGGAATCCAGTGGCTGGTATTAATCCGAATTATTCCTCGGAGCATTCCCCATGAAAAATGCGGTAAAATACACAGAGGGAAGGAACATCCCTCAGCAGGGCCGGAGATCCAGATATTTGGTAAGCCGCCGGTTGTCGACACATCGAGCAGCTCTTCTTTTAATGCGGTCAAGTGGAAGAAGTTGATATTGGGGTGGTCCAAATATGGGAGCAGTATGTGAGGCCGTATTTGTATGAAATGAACCAACTTGGCTTTCTCGAGCGAAGCAAGGTAACCGCTGTCTCAAGCGAGAGTCTCTGGTGAGAGCCGGGGTTCCGTCGCGTGCGGAGTCGGTCGCCGCGCGCTACAAGTACCTACTTGTCTTATAAGAGAGTGATTCGTATTGGTACTCGTATCGGCGTGCCGGGCGACCAGACTCACCATTACCTTCGGGCGAGGTTAGGCAGTAGTAGAAGCAGATTTTATAGCGGTATGGTATTTTTACTTACGCTTTAGGGCCTTATTTTAAATCAAACTTTCGAAGCGCCGTCTTAAATGGTACGTTCCCGGAAATACTTTGTTTATCTTCTGTAAATATAGTACAATATGATAACATGTCAAAGACAATAATATGGTTTCACCGAGTATGTGGCGACCTAGCGACATCTAGCGCACACTTGTATCAACCAACGCGCTAACTCGCTAGCGCCACCAACGTCAGACACTTCGCTAAAACTAAAGGAAGAACTAAAGGTTCTACATCGCGCTAACGAAGTTTCTCCAGTCAGTTGACATATATACAACTTCCAACTTCATCCCAATGGACTTCGGTCCCCAGGCATAACACCCGCCTGGAGAGAGATCTCTCTATTGTCCTCTCTTCCTACATTGGTGACCCTCGACAATGGACAATTACGCAACCTGACGACCTTCAAGCACTATGACGCAGTTTCACAGCAAGCCAGACCACCCGCACTGTGCACCACTAGCATTCTGATATATCTCAATGCCTGGTGTCTACAGTGTGCACACTACTCTCACTCAACAACGCGACTCACTGCGTCCTACTACGAGTACTTCACGAGCAGATACACGACTCACTGTGTACTCCACTCACTCCTCTTCTCCTGCTACGCTCGCCAACGCGGCTCTGAGTACTACTGGAGACCCCACTACTGGCACTTGTAAGCGACAATTCAACGCACAGACTGCACGTCATCACCATCAACCTCCGGTCTCAAAGGGGGGCTGGTGTGGCGACCTAGCGACATCTAGCGCACACTTGTATCAACCAACACGCTAACTCGCTAGCGCCACCAACGTCAGGCAGCGCAACTAAAGGTTCTACATCACGCTAACGAAGTTTCTCCAGTCAGTTGACATATATACAACTTCCAACTTCATCCCAATGGACTTCGGTCCCCAGGCATAACACCCGCCTGAAGAGAGATCTCTCTATTGTCCTCTCTTCCTACAAGTAGAATAGAGATTCTACCCGGTAAAACCCATATTGTCTTTGACATGTTATCGTATTGTTTTCAAGTCGGCTGCCATGCATTTCATATAAATTAGAGCTATCGTAACTTTGACAATACGATACATGTCAAAGGCCATATTATTATGGTATTATACAGTAGAACAGAGGCCCAGGTACGAGCTGCTGGCTCGCTGGGCCTGATGCGCTCGAGACTCGAGCCCGTGCGATTTCCCCCGATCTCGGAGGTGTGTTGTGACAGTGCGGGCCGCTAAACAGTCTCTCTGTCCTGGCGGTCAGGAGTCAACACGGCGCGCATGGCCAGCGTGTGGATGGACGAGTACGCCGAGCTCTTCTTCCTGCACCGGCCGGACCTCTGGGTGAGTCTGTTCGCCATCACTTATCTAAACCTCTATAAATAATAATCAAGTGCCGCGTGTGTGTCACATCATCACAAGAGAACCGGTCCACTGAATGGCTATTTTAGGGTTCCGTAGTCAAACTAGGAATCCTTATAGTTTCACCATGTCCCTCCGTCTGTCTGTCTGTCTTTCTGTCAGTTTGTCTGTATGTCACACTCACTTTCTTTCAGAATCTATCAAAGTTATAAGTATTTAATTAGGTACAGTCAAGGAAATTTATTCGTAGACCGCTTTGGACTATGTCAAAGTCAAGTTTTTATGATTTTATTGACTGTCACTTTGACATAGTCCAAAGTGGTCTACGAATCAATTTCCTTGACTGTACCTACTCAAAACCTCCCGTACATGTAAAACCAGTGATTTTTTATTGCTACATCGTGTTAGGTATTGTTTAAAAATGAAAAAAAGAAATAACATTGGACCAAAAACATACATACAGCCGAACATAGAGCCTCCTCCTTTTTTCAAGTCGGTTCGAAGTTTGAGGATCGTCACAAGAGCATCAAGTAAAGTACTTAGACTAAACTGTTGCTGGTCAGTAATGCGGTTGCAACCACTACCAGGCGCCGTTCCGCGAGAGATACCGCAGTTATCGGGCAGGGCAGCCGCACAGCCGTCATCGCCTTAACGTAAACGAATCACGTTGTTTTTTTATCGTGTCGCTTTTTAGACTAACTACGGAGTAATCGGCGACTTGGCGGACCGCAAGGCCCTCCGCCAGCAGCTGCACTGCAAGAGCTTCGAGTGGTTCCTGGACACCGTGTACCCGGAGAAGTTCGTGCCCGTCAGGGACCCGGTGGCGTACGGCAGGTGAGCGGCGCGCGCGCCGGTGGCCGTGACCTCGTGACCTCGTTCAGGAAGGCCCGCAGCCACAAACAATGGCACAAAGACAACCCGCGATCTTATATATAAGGCATACCGACTTTTTTACCAGACTGCGTCAGAACGAGGGTTGTTTGTCGAGTACATGTATGTATGTATGTCTATTTCTGTGGCAAGCTCTGCAGTCTAAACGGGTTGATGGTTTTTAACATATGAGGTCTCGTTAGATTCGTCTTGGTTGTACCTACGAGTGGCATAGGCTATAATATTTTAATCAAAGTTATGAGAGTAGCGTTTTTTTACAACATCAACAACAATATTAAAAATGGCAGTCGGGTTTTTGAAGTTTACTTTTTGTAAGACTTTGTAACCTCCCCCCACCCCCCTTCTAACTAAAAATATTTATGAGACAATCGAGATATTGAACGGTTAATGCCCTTTAAATTCCAATGTACTTATTAAAGATTAACTTTATTTGGCCAAGTGATTGTTTAGGGTCTAGGATCCTACGTTATGAACCTGATTTAGTTACCAAAATACTTTTATGAATATAAGAATGGCACAACTAAACTAAAATCATTTATTTCCCTACGCTGAAATATTTACAAATCGATGGCTTAGTTCACAATCGTACTAACTCCAAAAAAAACGTTTTTGTTTTTTTCATGCCATATTTATTAGAATTAAATTCTGCGTCGTTTTCTCTTTTCAAAATCCTTGAAAGCCTTCTCCTTATATAAGAAACAATATGACACAATCGTATTAAGTACGCCATGGTTATGTTATAATGTATTAACGGCCATTATTTTGCCAAAAAGCTGTTTAAGAATATTATAAGTGACTTTATGTCGATACGATTACAGTCGACGAAATGGACGTGCGTCCTAAGAGCATTTAGTTCATTTGGCAAATTATTTTTCTTACATGAACTTATAAACAGGGATCGGAAATTCGGATCGATATTTACCTAAAGTTGGCAAAATCCCGGAACAAGATAGGCGAACATGGCGTCGGCTTCATAAAAATATAATTTTAATAATATAAGTTCCGGGATTCCGGGATTCTACAAAACGTTAATAATAATTGTTTTACATAAAGGATAAAACGTTCCGTTTTGCTCCTATAAATTCGCTAGGCAAATGAGTTATAGGTAAATTTGGTAAATCTATACGTGGAAAATAACTTCAAATAGTTAATATAAATACTTAATTGTTAATAATGCTGGCGTAATTTATTTATTTAGAAATACCGGGTGTTTTATTTATGAGTAATATGATTGAGTCCACCTCCATACAACTGAACAACAACGCCGCCGCGAAAGTTTAGGTAAATATCGATCCGAATTTCCGATCCCTGCTTATAAATTAAGTGATTATAGCACTAACGCTAAGGACACATTAGTAACACATTCGTCATAACTGCTTTTAGTAGATTTATTTCGTCGACCTTGTTATATGCCCAAAAATTATAAGCTATTTTAATTCATTTGTACGCTAGTTATTTACGTTTTTATCGGCACTTAACACATTTGCGCACGCATATGTTCTACCGTTCTGGGATGCTAAATTTACTTATTTCCATGAAGTTTGAGTTTTAACGATATTAACCACACTTAATACATGTGCGCACTATCATAAATATATTTATTCTCTGTTTAAGGCTCTCAGTTCTTTTGAGCTTTTATTGAAAGTGATGTTATAACTGTTGAATCGTGTTCTATTGCAAGCTTTCAGTATACTAAATGCATCAAATGCTAAATTTAAAATAGGTTGATTGTGCATAATTTCGTCAACTACTTTTACATTTGTATAATTGATTATTAATTTATATTAATTTAAAACTTGCTTTAAAAATATAAAACTAATAATATTTTCGTTTAACATGCTTTATTTATAGTTTTACAGAATGTGTATTAAATTACCAAATAACAATATAATTATTTTACGATGACACGTGACGGCTTCCTACTGGAAACTATCTCTGTATAATTTTACTATAATTTATTGTGACAAATACATGGGCTATTGCTACTTATAGGATGAGTCGAAAGGAAAATAAAAAAATAAGTTGAAAAACTAAAACCCGACTGAAAAAAAAAAACAAGTTTGAACCTTTGTGTTTCACACTATTTATTTACCAACTATTATTTTTATTTACTTTTCTATTTTTTTATGTGGTATTCGCTATCTGATTTACAATAGAACTATTCCTAGTCCTCGTATGATAACTTAGAGGCTAAATTTAGGAAAATCCAAGATATAGAAAGCAGGCATCACCTGTGCGAGGAACTCCATCCATTGTGATCGTCCTTCTGCCTGCTAGAAAACTTGAAAATATTGTTCGTAGGTAGTTGAAGTTCGTACTTTTATGAATATAAAAATGGCACAACTAAACCAAAATCATTTATACGCTGAAATATTTACAAATAATCTACGAAATTAACTGGAGAAATAAGAATAAACACTGATAGTTAAAAGTTGAGTTTTACAGTATTTGATAAAGGTTAGAAGATATAAAAGATTAGGTAGATAATTTTTTTTTGTATTTACATTCTTTAACCCTTGGAAGCATTATTACTTCAAACCATATATAAAACATTTCTTTACTGAACTTATGAATATGTGTAGCTCCGGCAAATCAATATATTATTGGAATGATTATTACTGGATTCCGGCTCCATCTTCGCATTCGAATGCTCTGATGTGTCTTCTCGTTCCCCTTACCCTGATGGAAACTGCTCTTAGTACTGAAATTTTCACCTTTACTTTAAGCCAATAGATTATTTGTGAATATGAATTGAGCCATTTTTCATTTAATTTCGATGCGGTTTTTTTTTAAATCTGTTATGCTCAATCTCAAGGGCTCATCACAAGAGATGACTAGGAGTAAAGGAAGCGCTGAGGTCCTCAGCAGCTCGATCATTTTAAATGTTTCTATCGGCTATGTTTCTGTGCTGTTTTTTGCCAGGTGAGGTTGTTGTATGAGGAAGCGTCGGCATTTACTATGCGAACATGAAAGAACGCTTTCCTCGCAGGTTCCCACACGCTGTTCAGTAACAGGTCACCTATAAGAGCTGGTTGGGTTGTGTTTGAGTCACACATTATGGGTTCTATTGTGCCAGGTCCCCAGGCTAATTCGGCCCAGTTTTTACAGTTTAGTGCGTGGTTTAGGTCAAAATTACATTCGCCACATCCATGACAGGTCTGAGGGAGGCTTGCAGGTTCATGAGCATACCGTATGGCTATGGCATCCTTGAACTGAGTGGCTGTGAGATCAGTATTGTTGGCAATGGTAGGGATGATTGTTAGCCATTGTGATGAGTGCGTTTCGACGACTCTTTGGACACATTTTTTCATATTATTTGGAAGTTTAGATATTATATCTTTGCTTGTTTCAATGTCTCTTATTTGCTTTTGCTAGTTTTTCTTCTTTTATGGTATTTTTATGTATGATCACGAATAACTTTTTACAGCGCGGTCCGATTTTAAAAAATCTTTTTTGTTTTGATAGAATATACTTTCGAGGTGGTCCCATTGTCACCAAATCTGAATCTGATGAAGAGATCCGTGAGGAATTGAGGGAACTCTTCAAATATTAAATGCATGTATATAGTGATTTTAGTATTTTTAGTAACAAATCCAGCATTTGCATTCAGAAAGTATCATTTGGTGAAGTGGAACTGATGATGAAGACCAAAAACGGCTACTATGGCTACTATGTATGATCACGCATAACTTTTTACTGAGTTGTCTGATTTCAATAATTCTTTTTTTATTGGATAGGGTATACTTTGAAATTGCTCCCATTTAATTTGGAACTCCCTCCCCCCCCCCATCCGTCAATGGTAGAAATATAGGGATTGATAGTTGACCCCATGAATCTTTATCTGTGAACCGATTATGTTCAAACTTAGCACACATATGTAATTCTAATGACACTACAACATGACGGAGACTTGATATTGATCTGATAACTGAGACGGAAGACAGATGAGGAAACTCTTCAACGGATTACAGCAGCTACCTCGTGATTTCTCTTATTGAATTCATGCATCTTAATGAGAACTTTATACCTAACTTATGTATGATGCAAGGATTATGACTACCATCGAGGGTCTGATGATGGGGTTTGATGATGGAGTTGGAAGGCTGTCGAGGGAAGCCCTTATTTGTTTGGAAACTAAGGTTTTTAAATGATTAATCAGAGTGTAACAAACCTATCGTTCATCGTGTGGCTTTTGTAATACCTACCTTATTTCGCTCTAAGTCAGATAAAGCAATACCTTCAAGTAGTTTAACTATACTAAGTGCAACATAAACCTGCCCCTTGGCAAAAAGTTTCTTTCCGAGGTCGATTACAGCTTTATCAAGTGTTGTTCCCATGTTGTTGCTGTAGCTAACCCCATGTGCTTCTGTTTAATCCACCTGCACGGCTAGCACAAGTTGCCCGCGACTTGTTTGTCGCTCGGATCTCTCTATCTATCTAGTCAGTAACGATAGAGACGCACTGAGCGACAAACGAGAAAATACAACTTGTGCTACCCGTGCAGACCAGACATCGCGCGATTTCTCTTCATTTCAGCATCGCTTGCTCCGCACCATCTCAGTTTTATGTGCGCCTAGTACATCTCGGCCGGTGTCGTTGCTTAAACAACGGGGTCATTGTAACAACATGGCGCCGTGTTTGACGTACCGTAATATACGCACCGTTAAGCAGCGGTGTGGGGAGCGTGCGTCAAAAACGGTGCTGATACGACGCGTCATTGCGATTCCATACCGTCACCGTTTTTTAAGCATTGGTGTGTGGAGCTTGCGTCAAAAACGGTGCTGATACGACGCGTCACTGCGATTCCGTACCGTCACCGTATTTTAAGCACCGGTGCGATGTGGGCGTAACTTAAGATGACATACGAACTTAGCACAAGTGAACACACAACAAACGTAGGTCCGCCTTGGGAGACGCCGCGGTGAGATGTCAGCGCCGGCGCAGGGCGCATGGAAGCTCTAGAGCGATCGCGCAGAGCTGGGTAGTGATTCTTTCAAAAGCAAAGGTGAGCGAACGCAGGAGTGATGTCCAAGCGGCGAGTTTAAGTAGTCCCGTTAAAGTGAACAAAACACATTTCAGCGCGTGTATTCAAAATGAAGAATGTCAGTAGGTACGCCAAATCGCTTGAAACTTTGAAACAGTAATGTTTATAAATAAACAAACATAATACTTTTTATTTCATTCAAATAGACCCAGTAGTTTTGATTCTACAAACGTTTGAAATTTGGGTCAATAATATTAAAGCGCGTGGACGCCATCTTGCTTGAGTGACGTCATCGTTCAACTGCGGTACGCGCCCTTATATGAACGAGTAAGTTTACAGGGCTATATATTTTTAACCGTAATAAGTAGCCAGTTGAAATTTTCACAGAATAAGTACGTGTTATTATAAAGTCTATCGTTTAAAACTATAAAATGAACAATAAATCAAATCCCAAGAGGGGTCCCCATACAAGAAACATGAAAAAATATCTTTATTTTTAGCATTTTTATACGGATTGTATTTTTATAATGGCTTCCTATTTTGATGCTATTTTAAACTTAAATTGTAGTCTAATTTTCATTGTTTACGACTAAATAGCAATCTTAAGTAAAACTTCGGCAAATATGTGACAAAACTGATTTTATCAACACGATGGTTTAGGCGGTCACCCATCCTGTTTTAGACTACGCGTGTAGTTGCTTAACTTTGGAAGACGAAATACGGGTTGTATTTGTATGATAGCTTTTTATTTCGGTGTCACATTAAGCTTAAATGATAATCTAAACTCCATACTAACATATGTAGTTACAAATATGTTTAAAAGTGCCTAGTTTAAATCAACACGATGTTTAGGTAAGCGGTGGTTGCTTAACTTTGGTGGTAGGCCTTTCTTTACAAATTTCGTGTTAAGTAATGTAGAATTAATATCGCTACCGTATAAAAGAACGAACTATAAAACATGATTTTTTGATTGACCTAGTAGTAGTTCTGATACTTCGTGTATTCATTACATAGATTTCAAATTTCGCGCGCGGGCGCTACCAGGTTCCTCACTCAAGGTAGTGTGTGTTGGTTTTTTTTTGTGGGACCAACGCCCTTTGTTACACTTTGGTACAATAGAGGACAATCTTGACTTCTACGGCTCCGACATTTTAAACGAGTAAGATCACTTAAAACCACGGGTACGCTGTACGAGACCGCGTATATAGCGAACTGCGTGAATCATAATATTGTTGAATAGTACAGTCGAGTACAAAGATATGTATACACTTTTTCACCTTATTCCATTGAAATAAGGGCCACAAATGTATACATATCTTTGTACTCTACAGTACCTACCGCTGCAGGCTCGGCCGCCTGTGTCCCGCGTCTCGCACTTGGTTTTTAATTTTTGGCATGTTTCACCTTAGCTATCAACATACTTTATTGGTATTTTTATGTAAAAAACGGTGAACCCAAAATTAAAAGTGCCTATTTATTATTCTAATTTTATTTAACCAACTTACTCGACAAACATTACAAACAGAAAAGCCGGTCAGTGACAGAAAGTTTGTTTAGTTAAACTGTATATAATACAAAACAATAGATACCTAACCATAACTACCATAGTAACATCAAAACGAATTCGTAAAAATAATTACGAGTATTACGACTTACAAAGTTAAGCAACTACAAGCGTAGTCTAAAACAGGATGGGTGACCGCCTAAACCATCGTGTTGATAAAATCAGTTTTGTCACATATTTGTAGAAGTTTTACTCAAGATTGCTACTTAGTCGTAAACAATGTAAATTAGACCACAATTTAAGCTTAAAATAGCATCAAAATAAGAAGTCATTATAAAAATACAATCCGTTTAAAGATGCTAAAACAAAAGATTTTTTTTCATGCTTCTTGTATGGGGACCCCTCTTGGGATTTGATTTATTGTTCATTTTATAGTTTTAAACGATAGATTTTATAATAACACGTATTCTGTGAAAATTTCAACTGGCTACTTATTACGGTTAAAAATATATAGCCCTGTAAACTTACTCGTTCATATAAGGGCGCGTACCGCAGTTGAACGATGACGTCATCATCCGTGAGCGCTAGCCGCCGAGTTTCGAGCGCCGCATACGAAGTTTAAAATTCAATATCTCGAAAAGTATTTGACGTATCGACATGATTTTTTTAAAGCATTTTTTTGTTTTTAATTAAGAATACGATAAGCCAAAAATCTAAACTGGCTGACATTCTCTATTGGCAGCATGGCTTCTCGAACGTATAAGGCTGCCTAATTGAGAATGCACGCGCTAATATGTGTTTTGTTCGCTCTGACGGGACTACTTAAACTCGCAGCTTGGACTTCACTACTGCATTCGCTCACCTTTGCTTTTGAGAGAATCACTACCCTGCGAGCGCATTCTACAGTCGAACCGATTAAGTGTTAAGCATTTGTAATATTTTTTATTTCAATTTTTTTTATTTGTTTCTAAAATATTTTGATTAGTTATATTATTAAGTAAGTTACTTAAGTAGATACATATTTAATAAACCGGTCAAGTGCGAGTCGGACTCGCGCACCGAGGGTTCCGTGTTGAAGATAATATGCTTAGTAACCGCAAAAGAAAATACTCATTTTGTTATAAGCTTTATTTTCCAGGCAATAAGGTCGATTTTGGCTAGTATTTCTCAAAAACTGTAAATAATGAACACTTCGTTTTATTTTTCCCAGAAAATATACGTAATTATCTAGTATACGTCAGGATTTTTTCAGAATTTTTGATTTATAAACTTCGGAGATAAGGGGGGGGGAACGGTCATTTTTGTACATTTTTGGCTATAAATCAAAAAGTACATCACAGAAAATTTTCAAAAAAATAGTTTTAAATGTGCAGAGTAAGACCTTTCATATGACACCCCATTTGCTATAATCGAACCACTTTCATTTTTGAACCCCCCATTCTAGACCCATTTTCAATTATTAATAAAATTAATTTCATATTTTTTTTACTACATATAGATGCGGGCAAGCAAGTTGTAGAACTGTGCCAAATTTCAAGTTGCTAGCATTTGTAGTTGCTGAGAAAACCTGCTGTGACATACAGACAGACAGACAGACAGACAGACAGACAGACAGACAGACAGACAGACAGACAGACAGACAGACAACGAAGTCTCACCATAAGGGTTCCGTTTGTACCATTTTGGTACGGAACCCTAATTATAATACAATTAAAAGTTAAAACTAAACTTATTTAAATAAAAATAAAAGCTAAGCTACTTACTCAAATATTAAAGACGTAAATAATAATCACCACTATAAAATAACACCCCCTCTAGCAGGTCCGCTCGCGGCATGGTCCCTATGACACTGGCTGCATTACCTCTCTGGATAGCTTATCCAATCCTTTAGGAGAGGTGAGCACCAGCTCTAGAATCTCCGGAGGTGTCTGTGAGCCGGGACGACGGGGCCTTAAAAAAGCTTTTCATATCAGCTGACCAAGGTCCCATTGTCTCCACTGCAAGCGCCACAAATTCATAATTATTTAATAATGATGAATATTTGCGGCGCTTGATGGTTTGGGCTTGATCAGCTGCCACACCGGCCGGATTACAGGTTGACTGGACGTGGGAAAGGGCGAATGTGTCAACACACGTCGCGTCCGGCGCGTCCCACACCAGTGCCCTACCCAGTTTCCACGGCAACAATGTAGCTCCGTCTGGTCGCTTGCCGTCGTCTCTATGCAAACCTGCTGGTTCCAGGACAGCTGGTACAGAGACAGTGGCAAGCGAACGACGGATCAGATCATTGTGCCGAGGCGGTACTAACGGCCGGCACTTCTAAAGCATAAAAGGCCATGTCGTCCCAGCTCACTCACTTCCTTCCCGCACGTGCAAGTATGAGGTTCACAGATTCTAGCTCCAAGCCGCAAGCTTATTGCTATGCGCAAGCATTTGGGTCGAAGACTGTGCCTATATTGCGGGAAGGAAGAGCATGGAGCCAGTGACCTGATTCTCCTGCTATGACTGCGAGGAGACGGGCGACATCTGAATCGTTCGGACTATTTTGTATGAGAGAGTAATAATAATTAAAATAAATATGTTAATTGTATTTATTAAAATAATAAGATTTGATTGGTAAATATAATTAGGTATTATTAGGTACTTATTAAAAGTGTTCAATCATAAAATATCGGTAAAAATGTATAATAAATTCTTAATTTAAAATAGAATAATAGTATTTTAAAATTTGCTAACTAAAGAGTTCTAATCATGAACGTGCAACGTTACAATATGAACAGCATTAAAATACTTACCGCAAGATTTAAAACTAAAGTGCAGACGTTCTCTCAGGTCAGGTACATACGAGTATATCGCGTCTATCTGCGCCCTTTTAGCAAATGCAGCACATAAGTAGTTTTTGAATAAGTTACTACAGTAGATCTATTTGAAACAAAGCGTTGTTGCTCGAGTCCGACTCGCATTTGCTAGACAGGATTTTTTATAAATTTGATATTGTTTCAGAGTCAGGAATGCTGTGAATGGTGTCTGCTTGGACTCGATGCACTACCCACGATTCTTGTACGGCCTCCCGATCGGGCTGTACCCCTGCACGCCCCAGCTCACCCCGACGCAGCACTACTCGCTCATGCCCACGGGGCAGCTCAGGGACGAAGAGAAATGCGTTGAGTTGGAGTATGTTCGATGAGACATTTATTTATTTATTTATTTATTTATGATTTATTGGAGATCCAACAGCTTACAAAAACAAGATAAAAATTAAATTATATAACAAAAAGCCAAATAAAGGTTCTCACCTATAGAGACAAAGTAATTAGACATAGCAGAAACAACAGCCAACGCAGGCACACACGCCGCGCTACACCAAGAGAACTAGAGAACAACCACGTACGCAAAAATATAAAAATGGTTAGAAAACAAAAAGTGAATAATAAACACTTATAGGTACTTAAGTAAAGAAATTTTAACTGAGCACTCTCCTAAGCGTGGATGTAGGTGTGTTAAATACATCTAGGTCAATATCCTTAGCACAAATGTTGAGGATTTTACCTGCTCGCAACAGGAATGATTTCCGCCGATAGTTTAGTCGATACAAAGGGAATTTGAATTGGTGGGTTAAAACGCAGGGAGTCCGCTGGCACCCGGAAGCAGACTTTGCTCAAGAGATCTGGACAATCCACTTGTCCAGAGACAATGTTCAGGTAATATGTTAGGTCAGCAATCTCGCGCCGCTGCTTGTACAGTGGCAGAAAGTGGTGACGTTTGCAAAGGGTAATTTAGTCTACAGATTTGTAATTTGGCTTTAGCCGGAAGGATAGAAATCTTAAAAACTTTTATCTACACTCATATCATAAGTCCTCTATAATGCGTTCAGAATCCGTAGACAATGACCAGCATTACAAGATACAATATGTTTTCTTATCTGTAGCTGTAATGAAAAGTTAAAATTACGATACAACTTTTGATAAAGTAATGTTGTTCAAATTTGGAACATCTTCCAAAACCAACACAATTCAAACAGGGGGCGAATTCTAGTATCAATTAAACGTCGACTCTGTATATTTTAAGTAAAGTGTCGTACGCTATTTTGATTTCGAATGACATTAGAATAGGGACTTTGTTACTTTACCTATGATTTTTTAAAAAAACATTCATATTCGTGACACAGGTTAATAGCTTTGCCGCCATTTTGTTTGTTTTGCCGCCTACTGAACGCATCTAAGAGTACTTATAATATGTGTGTAGATAAAGTAATGTATGCAACTGTACATAATTAGGCCTTAAAACACTCGTGTGATCTTATTATGAAACTCGCTTTCAGCTCGTTTCATAAAACCACACTCGTATTTTAAGGACCCTCTTTATGTATCAGTTACATAAAATACTATTTCTGTATTCTTTCAATTCTGTCAACATAACAGTCATATTTAGGGTTCCAAATTTGCGATGCGTAATCAAGATTGCTCCTAACCAGTGCACAGTACAGGATCTTGAAGGTTTTAGCTTGAGTGAATTGTGTACAGCTTCTCATGACGAATCCCAACGCTTTGGAGGCTTTATTTATAATTGCTTCCACATGTTTTCCGACGGTTAGTTTACTGTCATGAGTTATTCCTAGATCCCAGACCCAGGGTTCAGTTGAGAGTTTTAGACCCTTCAAGGTGTAATTGAAATCAACAGCTAGGTTCTTACGTGTAAAGGTAGTGACTAAACATTTGGCTGGATTTAGATCTAGTTTGTGGCGTTCGCAGTACGATTCGAGTCGACTCAGATCGGCTTGTAGACGGCCAGCATCCGCAACTGAAGAAATGCTAGAAAATACTTTCATGTCATCAGCGAAACAGAGTAGATGAGAAGATTTAAGGCATGAAATGACGTCATTTATGAAGAGGGCGAACAGTAATGGACGTAATAAATACCTCTGAGGCACGCCGCTGGGTACTGACAACCAGGTGGACATGAAATTATTCACGACCCCAGCTTAGGATCTTCTATCGATATCAGATGCGAACCACCGAAGGAGGTCCCCTCTTATACCAGCCTTCTGAAGTTTCTCCAACAGTAAATTATGATCGATCCGATCAAAAGCTTTGCTATAGTCGGTATAAATGACTTCCACCTGCCGCCCATTAACCATGGAGTCCGTCAGGAAGTCGTTAAAAAGTACTAGGTTAGACTGTCGACCGACCCCTTACAAAACCGTGTTGGGAAGAATTGATGGACTGTTTAAGAGTTATGTACAATTGGTTATATACAACATTTTCGAAAAGTTTTGAAATAATATATAACTTGGATATTGGTCTATAGTTAGTACATCCAACTTAGAACCTTTTTTATGCACATGTGAAATAAAAGCTGATTTCCAAATATGAGGCATGTGGGACTCTGAAAGGGACCTCTGGAAAAGCAAGGCAATAGGGATAGATAGAATGGTGGTATCGGAGCAAGGACTGAGAAAACGGGCTGGTAAGTGATCGGGACCTGCCGATTTATTGGGGTCTAATTTTAAAATAAGGGACCGAATTTCGTCAACGTCAACACGACTGCAGTCACGTCAAAGTATCGGAGGTGGCATTTAAGTTGAAAAGAGATTCGGAGAGAATTACTAACGGATCTTGGCTATCTAAGAATGTGGAATGAAAATACGAGGCAAACAGATTACAAATAGTTTCTCCCGTGGAAGCCACCGAATCGCCTAACGTGTCGCTACTCGGGATACTATTGGACTTAGATTGAGTCTTAATGTAAGACCAAAAGTTTTTGGATTCACCTTGATCGAGTTTTCAACAGACTTGATATAATTTTGGTAACAATTACTCTCCAAAACACGTATTTTGTCCCGAAGTAATTTAAATGAAGCCAGATCCAAGGGGTTATTTTTTTTTTTATATATTTATATTTTTCTTTCGTTGATTTGACTAAAGCTGGTGAATACCAAATAGGATCGGAGTGTCGGATTTTACTAGATAATGCCTGAAAAAACATACTGGTGAAAGAGCTCGAATTAAAAACCCGGACTCCCAGCACGTTGTTTGTGTTTTAGGCGTTAGGTTAGATTAGGGTTAATCTCCTATAAAAACTCAAAAAATAACTCTCTTTATAGAAAAATCCCTAAGAACCATTTTACAAAACAAGAACAATAAACTTGTTTTAACAAATTTTGTTGTGACTAGATCGTTTGCCTTAATACTTAGTTGAAACATAAGTATTACGTGTTGAACTAGGTCGACGTGAGTTGTGTTGTTCTGTTGCAGGCGCATCCTGGAGGAGAGTGATAAGAAGGTTCGGCCTCGCTTGCTGCAGGTGGAGTGCGACTTGCGCGCGCGCGGGCAGGTACGTGGGTCAGCTGGTCAGCGCGGCACCGCGCGCCACGCGCCACTAGCGACATACTGCGACAGTAGGAGGCGACATCTCCGACAGCGGCTCCGAAGACAGTGCAACTAGATTGGGGAGGGACTAATGTCCATTCCCTCCTATAACGAGAGGGGGCATGTGCCCAGCAGAGGGACATTTTTAGGCTTTTGTAGTTGTGGTGGTGGAAATAAGCTATTAAAAAATAATAACACATTTCAATCACTTTTAGAAAGTGACTGTGAAGGATCTGATTCATTAACATTAATTATGAACTTTTCCACTGCACCATCTATAATAAAATTGATACGCATCATCTTCTCCTCGTGCTTTTTTCACATGTCCAATTTTTTGCTTATTACCTAGACCTCAATTAATACAACACTTCCTACATGACCCTTGCTTCTAGGCTAGATTTACTTTACACAATCACATTCAATTTGTTGAAAATCCAAATGTTTTATTTATTAGGTACGCTTCTGCCATATTTTCAACAGTTGTGCTTGGCACAAGGTATTCAGTTGGTTATTTTCGACGTTCTGTATAAAAGTCAAACGATTGAAGAAGTACAACTCGGGAATTTACCATCTGTTAACACTGTAACAGATACAGAGGATGACGAGTGCGACGACGTGATGTGACGGGCGAAGAACAATTAACGACGGACATGAGTGCAATAATGGATCTACATCCCCTTAATCTTGCATCCGTTTATTCAATTCTCTTCTGCACAAAGTGCGAAAAGTTGTGAAATTATTCAAGAATTCACCTACGAAATATGACTTATAGCTCCAAATATGTTAAAGAGGAAACAGGTAATGAACTAAGCCTCATTTAAGATTGTTGAACACGCTGGAACAGTCTAATAATCTCATGATTGAAAGATTTCATATCCTAAAAGCCTGTGTAGATAAATCGTTGATTGATATAAAATCTAAAATAAAATTTACAGCCATTGTTTGCAGCCATTAAAACTGGCAGTAGAAGCTATATGCAGAAGAGATGCGACACTTCTTACAGCTGAGACATCCTCGGAATTCATTTTAGAAAAGCTGGACAGACTCACGAGTGTAGCGAGTGATTCAAGTGTTAGAATCCTGAGCGACGCGAGTGATTCATGGCCCGCGATATAAATCCGTTTTATTCAAGAGTTGCATACTATACCTTATACCATGACTACGAGTAAAAGAAAGATTAAAGCGAAAATAGACATTTAATGACGAAAAATGGAAGTTAAAATTATTAAAAATGCACATTAAAAGTGGAACAATTACTAAAATTAAGAGTAATTTTCTTTTCGTACAACTTACAGTATTCAAAATGGCGCCAATTTACCTACCAATGACAGCAAATAACACAAAACTTTTTTTAATGCTAAACTCCTTGTCGTTAATGTCGACCATTCAAATCTCGAGGAGTTATTTGCACAAGGAGTTTGTATGTCGAGGTTGTATAGCATTGAGATGGATATATTAAGGAGATCACACCGCGTTACTCACGTAAAATTTGTCGAAAAACGCTCGACATGTTTCGGGCTCGTCCGGTGTCATGTTCATGAGCAGACGCGGCCGCAGCACGACGAACACTCACAGCAGCAGCGTTTTGCGACAAATTTTACGTGAGTACCTAACCCGGTGTGATCTCCTTAATATGTCCGAGTCTCACGGAAGTTTTATGTTTAAAATTGAGATGGATGTCGAATATATTGCTGTGTTCTAAATTCAAATGGTTTTTATTCACTGTTTTGAAAATAGTGATTAAAAGTGCTTTTTATTCACTGTTTTCAGTGATTAAAATAAACTTTTCATAATGGGAATGGTATAAAATACAATATTGGTGAGGTTTTATGTTTTATGTAACACCATAAAAGAGGTTGATATAGCGTAATTTCATAAAGCGCTCAAATGAAGGCCATTTCTTATTTTTATTATAATTTATTCATTGAAACATATTTTTTTAATCTAGGTCCCAACAGGGATCGATTCGAGGGACCTATTCTTTGCAATGTTTTTGAAATATTCATACATTGTTAAAAATGGGTGTATCCCAAGGTCCATTGAGGCGACGACGACGACGACGACGACGGGTGACTAGATACGTGTCTTGGTACCCATGAACCCATGGGTCCCTCTGAAAACATGCGCCGCGGCTTGCTGTGGCACAAAGCTGAGAGGAGCTCTTTTCAACGCCTTGTTTAATGTTTTTTTCTTTTAGTTTTTTTTTTTTTTCAAATGTATGTATTGCGTTGACTAAATGATTTCTATTCTATTCTATTCTATTCTATGATCCTCTGATATTGTTTATTTGTTGGTTGCAGCAGTGGGAGTACCTGCGCGCGTCGCAACAGTTGCGCCACGTGGAGTCCGGGCTGTGCGTCGACGCGGCCGGCGTCGGCAACGGCGAGGCTGCGCGCGCGCGCCGCTGCCGGAACACCGCGCGCTACTCACAGCAGTGGACCTTCGACTACGACGGCACCAACAGCTCCAGTGAGTAGCGCACTGCCGCACACAATATTTGAATGAAAAATATCCAGTAGAAAAACTATCAAATAAATTTATATTACTTCGAATAATTGTTTAAAAATCATGTCAAATAGTAGAATTATTATTCATGTAAGTTGCAGGCGACGTGCTCCCAGCCGAGGTGGAGCGGAGCCTGCAGCAGCTGAGGCGGTGAGTCGGGTGGACCGGTTCGGGGCGGCTCAGGGCGGCAGCGTGGCTCAGGGCGGCTCAGGGCGGCAGGGCAGCAGGGCGGCTCAGGATGGCGCGCTCGCGGAGCAGGGCGGTGACACCCTCCTGCGCCGAATCGACGGATGATTTTGATGTTTTTTTTGAGATGATAATGATAGAATAGTTAAGAGTGATGACATTTTGATAATGAAGATGTCGGCGTTAATCATTATGACATAGATTTAGTTGATGGTGTTTATGTTGCGGCGGTGTTGTCGCAGGCGGCGCGCGCGGCCGGCGGAGGCGGCGCCCGCGGCGGGCAGCGGCGGCTCGGCGGCCGACGACGCCGACGACGCGCGGAGCAGGCTGCTCCCTGCACGCGCCCCGCGCGCCCCGGCCACTATACACAACTGACGTGACGACGCTGTACGGCGCGTGGAAGTGGAATCCTAAAAACCTAATACAGGGTGACAGGAAGTTCGATACAATCTTTTTTAAAGAGGCATAGGAGAGCCTATTTGGAACAAATTAGGTCACGTAATACCCTGGCTAAAAATGATTAGTTTCTGAGTAAGTAATCACATAAAGTTTGTTTCTCCATACCTACTAGGTGTTCCCGTGTTTGTTTTTCACTTGGTATGGAGAAACAAACTTTGGCAGGTACTCACAAATAAACTGCGTCAACTTACGAACACTGACGCAGTTCAAGAGTCACGTCGCGATTTAGTGCCCGGACAATAATAGATTAGGATTTGTTAAGTACTTAATTTAGGAGCTAAGTTTGCATTACATTTCATTGTAAGTTTCAATTGGTTTGAATTTCTGAACGTAATTGTAATAAGTTTGTACTAGTATCAATTGTTTTATTTAGGTAAAGTCTTAGAACTAAATTTAGTTTTTAAGCTTTTTTTTTGTATATCGGTTCAAATAATTCTTCACTCTGATTTTAAATGCGGACTACCCTATGCTGGCACGTTTTAAGTAATTCTCTTGTTTGTATGTCTATGTTGGTCATTATTATAAAGTCTATTATAATGGAGTAATGTAAAAGAACTAGACTATATAAAACTTACGTAACTGCTCGTTTTGTGGCATGTGATGTATTTTATTCCATTATAATACTTTTTCTATTAAATGTTATTTACTCGTTTATATTTTTGTTTCGTTATAGTATTCCCAGATAATTGGTACATTTGCCTTGCACTGAATGAGGTTGTTCTGGTGTTTTTTCAGTGTTGTATGTATATGATGAAGTGGTTTTGGTTATGACGATCCCAAGCTTTTCGAATTAAAAAGTCCTCCGGATCACTGAATGAAACCAATTTGGTCTCGGTAGACTTTTTTTAAAATACATCTGTTCAAAAGTCTGCAAAATATCCAAAAAAAGGAAAGAGGTACCTAGGTGTAGCCTTTAGTGGTTGTGATACCACCTCAGCACTATTTAGTCAATGAAAAAAGAAAATGTCTGAAAAATCGACGCTGAAACAACAGAGACGCCCTGAACAAAACGCTGCGGTTTCGTTAAGCGCGATGGCACACCGCGCACCGGTGCCGGTCGCCGAGGCCGGAGACTTCCTCGCTCACAACAACTAGAATAACCACATTCCGTGCTAGGCAACACCTCTATTACTGTACGGTTTCAGTAGATTTACAGGCTTCAAACGTTTCTATTCCATTTTTAATATTCTGGGGCTCTATTCCACGACAGCAAACAATATTGCTTGACCTTGTGCCCGTTATGATTGCGAAAACGTTGCAGTACGTTATCACGTCAAAGACGATATGCTTCCCTTACCGCCTCGAATGTCGGCCCTGCGGGCGGATTATGGTCGTGTTTATCGACGTAGATAAGCGTAGATAAAACATCTGTCACTTTCTGACCAGTATGTAAGTGCGAGAGTGACGGAAGCTTTATCCACCGCGATAAAGGCGACCATAATACGAGCCCTGTTTTGGTGCCGGCGTCTCCGGGCAGGGCGCGCGTGCCGCGTGCCGCGTGCCGGTACCGCGCAGCGCACATTATACATGTGGCGCGACTTGAACGTAATGAAGAATCCGTTTAAGGTGCTTGTACACCGTGCAAGTAATAAAACAAAATTAAATTAATTTAATATAAACAAAATATGTAATGAAATGAAGTTTATTCAGTAAACTGGCTCTGTCAGGGTCCCTCACGTCAGTCGTCAGGATATGAATGGAGTATACCAGCGCCAAGGACTAGACCATCATTGCAAACAAGAAGCACCGCAAAAAAACACTAGCTGGTAATTTTTTTACCATAAAATACAATTACAGGTTGTAACGTTGCATTTCTTGCATGAAACGGAACCTAAAGACTGGGGAAATATTTAAGGTGTTAATGGCAAGGTTGATTGTCAAACGTCAACACCATTGTTTTGTAGGTTGGTGTTGCGTCAGGGTAAATTACCTTGGATTAGGGGAATATTAAATATTTGGAATTGATAAATAAATGGAGTAAATAGTTAATTACATTTATAAAATAAACAAAATAATTCAAAGATTTATTTTGGCAGCAATTTTATATACAAGAATTAAACAAACACATTTCAGTCAAAAGTTAATTTAATGTAGTAGGTAATATATTAATTAGGAACCTAATTATCCAGATTACCTCATTTGTATAGCTACATTATTTGTATTTTGTTGCATCTATGTTATGCCTAGCTTTCATCAAGATGTCCAAGATGATAGCCCATTATAAAATCAGACTTAAGCTGAATGACAGCGGAAGGCCATCCTCAATAATATGACCAAGCACTTGCTGTGGAGATATAGTACATACTTTCAGTCATATTTCGGTGAAAGGAACTTGTAAGTAAGACTTAATAACATCTTTCTGATGGAGGCATTTGTTGCAGTTTAATGTGCAATTCTCTGACCTAATGATGAATTTTCAGTGATTGTTTCTCACACGTGGAGAGGAGGGGACGTCTCAGCGTCGAGACGAGAAATGTCAGCCCACATGTTTCATATAAGGTCAGGTGGGGTAAGGGAACATACTTTATTCTTCTTATCTTATTTTGACTATTGATTATACTACAAAGTATAAGGTTCTTAAATTTTCGCTAAAGACAAAACATACTTATTTGCGTTAGCTTTCCAGGACAAAATACTTTTTATGCACATCGCCAGAAAATAATTATTCGTTAGACTAGTTCTATCGTTTCCCTTTTACTTAATAAACATCTTTTATCTTTCTACAAGATAATAAAGTTGTAGGTAACAATGTAGTAGGATCTTGATCACACGACGCACAAACCTCAATGTGCGCAAGCTACTTGCACCGCGCACAAGCGCCGTTGAAGAACAAAGAAAACTCAGGGAGCCGGTGTTTTGGGATGTTTAATTAACGTAATATGTACAGTCAGTAAGTCTAGTGCTAAATGCTCCCCCGTCCGCTCCGTCAGTCGTCCTCGTGCGGCGCGAACAGCTTGGCCACCTCGAACAGGTCCTCGAACTCGCCCTGCGCCAGCACCTGCGTGCCCGGCGAGGCTCGTCAGCAAACAAACAGTAATCGAGGCAGACGCCACTAAAGACGGCAGCATCCACCGCTTTCCACTCAAAATTCAACATTAGTAGGTAAAAAGTAGCCTATATACTAATTTTCACGTTTCTAACTTCAAAAATGATGAAACTCATACAAAATTCTACCCCTCCTTTTACCCCTTAGTAGGATTTGTTGATAATACTCGTAGCTTCTAAACGCGTCTTCGTCCGCTTAGATTTCGATTATAGTTATTTCCTAGGCAACTTTAAATTTTTCCGGGATGAAAAGTAGCCTATGTGTTAATCCAGGGTATAAGCTGTCTCTATTCCAAATTTCATCCAAATCCGTCCAGCCGTTGCAGCGTGAAGAAGTAACAAACACACACACACACACACACACACACACACACAAACTTTCGCATTTATAATATTAAATAAAATAATATAAATAATAATAAATAATATAGTAGGAAGTAGGATTTTTGGCTACTTACAAGTATCTTTTACGCCTGTTGTCGACATCAATATCAGATGCATGTATTATTATTATTAGTTAAAAAAGTTTAATAAAGGTAATTAACGCAATAATATTCCAAAGACAGAAGATGGCAGATTGGATTCCGTCCTGTAGAAATAAGGTTGCAGCATGCTAAAAAAGTTTATTTAGAAACGACGTTATATAATTTAGCCGAGATGAAGCCACAGCTATTATCGCCTTAATAGAAATGTTACATATTGAAAATGAAAAATGAAAATGAAAATGTTTATCGCATAAATGAAAACTTACAAGAAGCAGAAACAATACAGTGGGTCCTATGCTACGGATCCCTGTGTTACAGGACCCGGTTCCGTATCAAGAACAGTTTTAATTTGTACAGGGTTATACAGGGTTATACCTTACCTTTACGCTGCAGCTGTTGTCGGTTCTCACGTCACGTTCAACGAGAGCTCGCCGGCAACTCGGCCGCGAGCGCCCGCCCTGTCACACCGCGGCCCGTCACTAACACACCACAGTAGTCTCTGTACGTACTCAATATCTGCGCCGGCCGCGAGCGGTTGTCTCGTCTCAAAGTCGATTTGCATAAAATGATTACGTTCTCTGCAAAAAACAAATACTTTCTAGCAAAATGTTGTGTTTCGTTGATGTTGGCCCTGACCGCTCTGACCCTCGTCAAGCGCTGGCACGGCGGGCGGCGCACCGCGTGGGCCTACTTCGCGGATCCTGAGGCGGAGGAGTACGAGCGCCAGGTCCTGGCGGACGAGGCGCGCGTGGTGCCGGGGCTGGGCGAGGGCGGCGCGCGCGCGGAGCTCGCCGGGGAGGAGGGGTGGCTCGCCGCACTGTCCCTCCAGGCATACAGCGCGAGCTGGTATATGAGCGACCGCATCTCCTACACCCGCACTCTTCAAGGTAAGGGTTCTCTATCGTTTTCCCGAATTTCATTTGCCATAACTATATCACTTGCGATAATATTCATTTGCCATAAAGGCATTCTTTCTAAAACCGCGAACTATTCAGAATTGTTATTAAACAAACATAACCTAACCTTTTGGGCTCTCTCTATACGATGGCATGTAAAAATTACCAGAAAGGTTTACGGTTTCAGAAAAAATGTGTTTATGGCAAATGAATATTATGGCAAGTGATACAATTATGGCAAATGAAATTAGGGCTAACGAAGTGATTCGGTATTATTTATCCGTCCATACTTACCAGTTAAGATAAGGTACTTGCCTACATAATTTTTTTTAAAGCTTTTTGAGTCCTGATGTAGCAGTTGAAATAAAATTATAAGTAACGTCATATACTCGTATCCTGACTAAATGAGTCCTGTAGTATTCCACGGGTACCCTTTTTAAATGACTGCCCAAGAAAGGAGAGTGGTATCCTCGCAGGTCACCGTCTAGGTTTTAGTATTAAACAGACCGGTCAAGTGCGAGTCGGGCTCGCGCATCGAGGGTTCCGCCCCGCCGCACAGCAGGTATATTCCGATTTGAAATCGATTTTGAGTCGAATCAACGCGGGCCCAACTCACACTCGACCATTTTTTAGTACTTTTTGTAGTTTTACTTCAGGGTTTGTACTATAATCATACCAAATTTGACGCTTCTATGTTGTTGTATTGTGTTGATACAACATCAATAAAAACACGTTGAAAAAAAACGTTTCTTGTATGTACCCTCTTAAATTATTTTTATTTGTTAGTAAATAAGCAGTTTTTTGTTAAGAGAAAACAACCCACCATCTATTACGGTTCAAAAGATATATAGCTCTTTAAAGTTAGGACGGACGGACGGACAGCGCAGATAAATTAATAGGGTCCCGTTTGGCTACCCTCCGGGTACGTCATAGGTATGGAATAAGTGTGGTCTTATTTCACGTCGTTTTCTCGTGTAAACTGTCGCCTCGACTACTGACCACTCTCGGTTAATGGGTAGCTGTCAAGTCGGTGAATATCTTGTTGCTATACGCTTGTGGATCATGTACGAGCACCGTAATGGTCAATTAAATAAATTTATAAACAAATAAATAAATACCTACTGCAACGGTACTTCAAAATGCTTACTACGAATTTCTAATGTAGCGCATTTTAATGGTTACTTCCAAATTATGGATTTACCACTTAGCGTGGGTATTTTTGATTAATAGATCCGTTTGTGAAATATTAAAATTTAAAGTGCTAATTTTTGTTAGAGTCAAGTGCCACCCTCCCCCCCCCGGGGGGACTACAAACGCTAAAAATCTAAAACATTTCATAAATGAAAGCCTAGCGGCCGGCGGAGATGGCGCATTGTGTCGGGCTCTTACTGTTAATGGAGGTGTTGAATTATGAAACGTGTCGGTTAACTCTCAGTTGTCTGCCGTTTTAGGGTAAACAACAACATTGAATTTATACGAGAGTAGCTATCCCAGTCAACTATCAACTATTTTTTTCTATAACACTCACATTGTCTAATTTCAGTTCGTATAGCATACATGACCTAGCGATCATAGTACATATTATCTTTTAGTATAAGGATTATAAGATCTAATATCGTATGCTATACTCAATAGGTAGGTACTGAAAGGAGCGGATACAGTCAAGTTTATAAATATGTGTACACTTACCTTTACCATTTCACTTTAATCGCTGTGACAATTCATATGCTTATGGCAAATGTATACCAAACGCTTAAAAAATGTTCGTCAGATAAGCGTCCCGCGGCGTGCGCTGGCGTCGAGTACGACGCGGAGCTCCCCTCCGCCTCCGTGGTCATCCCCTTCTACAACGAGCCGTACTCCGCCCTGCTGCGCACCGTCTGGAACACCCTCAACACCGCCCGCAGAGACCAGCCTTGGCACAAGAAGGCTAACTTCGTGGACCGGGAGACGGGCCGGATTACGACGATAGGTTAGCCCTTTTCTAGGACATGGATAAGGTAAACGAGCACACAAGCCACGGACAAGGGAGCTCTGGCTGCGTCTTCCTCTTACGTTAGCAGACATCGTGCCTCACACGGCCGTTCTGTGCTTGATATATTTCAATTATATTTATGAATGAAAATTAATCCCGGCTAGGCTACCCGGGGCAGGAGCCGGACTCCGAGCACGTGTACCTGAAGGAGGTCATCGTGGTGGACGACGCCTCGACGCTGCCCGAGCTGCGCGGCAAGCTGGCCCACTACATACGCACGCGGCTGCCGCGCGGCCTCGTGCGCCTGCTGCGCCTGCCCCAGTGGTCAGTGCCGCTGCCGCTCACGGCCACTCATTTCATTGAACGTATCATTTCACCGAATTTCACTTAAAAAGCTCATCTTAAATATTAATTACGTAACGATTGTGAATATGTCTGAGAACACAACAGTCTTACATAAAGCGCCATCTGTCCGAGAATCCCAGAATCTCATGTATTTTGATTACCTTCTGACGCAAACTGTTGTTTGAACGTCAAGGTGTGAACACTGCGACGGATGTACAGGGTGGACAAAACGAACGACACATGGACGGTAACTACCCTTAATAATTGGAAAAAGCAAAATCTACGCAATGAAGATGATACAATTAAACGAGAGATCTGATGCCAACAGTAAACTTGGCTTTATTCTGCTAGAACACAAGCAATTTTTTTATAAATAACGATAGGTGATAATTAAGTCAATGCAAAATACCATATACTAGTTAGGCGCTCTACTTGGCCATTGCCCTCTGGGTTGTAGGGAGTTGTTCTGATGGTTGCAACACCGTAAGAAGACAGGAATGTTTTGAGTTCCTGAGACATAAATGCTGTTTCCCTGTCAGATGAATATAGGCTGGAGAACCTAAAATAAGAAATAAATCTTTCAAGCATGCTTGATCACAATTTGTGCGGATAAATCGGGACAAGGGTAGGCAAATGGAAACCTGAAGTATTCATCGATGATACTTAGAAAGTATTTATTATAAGAATTTGATGGTAGAGGTCCTGTAAAATCTATACTGAGACGTTAGATGCGTTCAATAACTTTAATATTTAAGATGGTTTTAGATTTTAATGAAATGAGGCTTTTATTCTGCGCATACGCGGCAAGATGCAGTCATAGATTTCATGTCGTTAATGGAATAAGGAAGGTTCTTGCTGCGGACGCAGTGCGCCATTTTAACTATCCATGGATGGCGAAGAGAATCGTATAATTAGAATAGTTTATCAGAGTTCATGAAAGCACACACTCTTGATAATGCGTCCGTAGAAGTAATTTCTCTCCCTGGGCGATATATCACGACATATTTAAAACAAGAGAGTTCCAGACGCCATCGTTCTCTTCTCATTTTCAATTTTGCTGGCGTGCTTTTGATTCAGCATAAAAGCTGCTGACTGCTGGTCTGTGATTAATAAAAAGTGTCTGCCTATTAGGTAGTGACGCCATTGTCGTATCTATTCCACAATCGCAAACGCTTCTTTTTCTATGGATGAGTCCTTTGCTTTCTGAATCATTGAGTAATCAAGAAAAGAATGCCACGGGGTGGCCTCATTGAGACAGTGTACTAGCAATTTCATACTCCGAAACGTCTGTTTCAACTGTAAGTAAATCGGAATCATTTATGGCTACTAACGCGGATTTCGCGATATCGTCTTTAGTAACTGAAAACTTTTTGAAGATTCTTGGTTTATTGGAAAATTCGCGCGAATGAGTGGTTGTATTTTTGTGGAGAAGTTTTGATCCACTTTGAATAGTGAGCGAACATTCCAAGAATTCTGTTTAGACTGCTGCTGTTATCCGGTAAAGGTAGATCCAAAAGGGGTTTAAGTCAATTTTCATCGGTTTTAATGATGTTATTACGGATCGTATATTCGAGTACGTTTATTTTTCAGTATTAAAGATACGTTTATGTTCATTCAAAGTTAAATTATATTTGGTTACCATAAATCTTTTAAATTTTTGATACTTATCTTCTTCTTTTGTCTTGCCGAAGACCGGACGTCATCAAGGTATGAGAATGTGCCTTCTAGCTTTTCAAGTATGATAAAGCTCAAAGTTCTTTGAAAGGCAGTAACGCCGTTAGTTACACCGAACCGTATTCGTGTAAACTGGTATAAGTTTCCGCAAGCTTCGATCGCCGTCATTGGCTTTTCTTACGATAATATTGGAACTTGATGATAATCTGATTTTAGATCTATTTGGGTAAAGAAAATAAATTTAGAAACTTTCGATATTATAGTTTCTATTTTTGGTAAAGGGAAAACATCCAATTCAGTGGTTTATGGTGCGAGAGTAATCTATTACCATACGTTTTCCGTCTGGTTACTAAAACCTGAGCTCTCCAGGGTGACATGCTGGGCTCAATTACGCCGCTTTCCAAAAGTTTCGACAGTCCTTCTTTAGTAAATAGTTCATCTCCTTCGGAGTAATACTTGGATTTAATGGCAATCGGCTTAGTAGTTATCAGGTGAGAGGTTAGAAAATACAGAAGCTGGTGGTACGGATGCTCGCATAACGTTGCATGGGTATGTGTAGCGGTTCTCTTTGTCCACCGAATTGGAACTCAAAAGAGCGATGATTTCTCAATAGTTCGTGGCCAAGAATTACGTCAGCACATAGGTTCAGCACGACGAGGAGAGGATGATTTATGTAAGTGTGTTCATTAATTTTAATACGATACATGACTCAGAGATGCCAGAGTTACGGGTTGATTAGTTTTACTTCTTTTAAGATTCATTGTATTCGATAAAGCCTCGTCGATGAAACTTGCAGAGCTCCCCGTGTCAATGAGTGCATCAGCGCAAGTATCGTTCAGTAAGATGGGTATAGTCGTTTTCTGCAGACTTAATGGAGACGCTGCTGAAATACATGTGTTCGTTTCGTCTTTGTTGAACGTGGCATTCGCGATTGGTTTCGATGACCGGCATACACTAGCGAAGTGTCCTCTCCTCGAATAAGATGAACACGTAGAGTTAAATACAGAGCACTTGAAACGTTGATGGAAAGTTTTAGATCCGCAGAAGAAGTATCGTCTACCTCCTTGTGTCGTAGCTGCTAGGTTTGAACTTTGGTCTGCTGTAGACGATGATGCCTGCGATGTTGCAGCGTTGAGTTGTGACACGTCAGGTGAGTTGACCAATACGAGACTGTTCTTCTCAGCGACTCTATAATAAGAGCCTGTTTAAAAGCGTCATCAAGGCTCAATACTGAGTTTTCTAACAGTATTTGACTTATTTTTTGAGAAAAAAATCCTGATATTAAAGCATCACGTATGTAGGTACTCTTGTTTATATTGATCAGCAGTGACGCTTTTAAATTCATAACTTTGTGCAAGTTGTTTCAAAACTTGAATATAATTTAAACGCAGCTATCAACGACCCATCGAAAATCTGCAGGTATTACCGACCTATTAGCGTAATTCGAAATTTTGCAGGTAAGTACCTAACTTTTCTGCGTAAGACATTTAATACATGTACATGATGCCTACGATTGTCATGTAGAGTATTAAGTTTGTATATAAATTTGTTTACATATAAATTCTTGATTTTGTATCGCCTCTTATTGAATAAACTTCACTTTATTTGATAAAACTTTAAGAGAAAAGAGAACGGTGATAGCTTCTTAAATTTTAGTAGTTGCAGCAATCACAGTCCCATGAGTCGGTAATGGCCGCCACGTAATGTTCCGTTTTTATATCTTTTCTGTTAAAAAATAACAATTATACAAGTATTTTTATAAACCATTTTAATTACAAATAATAAGTGTTTGTACAAATCTATTAGCGATAGCGATAATTATTCTTTATTAGCAGAATAAATTGACACAATTAAACGAGAAATGCCAACAGTAAACTTGGCTGTATTCTGCTAAAACACAAGCATGTTTTTATAAATAACGATAGGTGACAATTAAGTCAATGCCAAATACCATATATACTAGACAGACATAGAAAATATCATAGACACCACAGAAGCTTAAACTTACTTTTATTTTTGAAAAAAATAACCTGCACATATGGAATTTCGTTTTTTTTTCTGCCTTAACCGGGAATCGTACCGCGGTCGAATATGACAAAAATATAGAGGCGTGTTTTATGATATAAATCGAAAAGGTCATTGATAGTGATATTTTTATTTCTATTACACAAACACCTTTAAACTAAACAAAGACCGTAAAAAGAACTCGAATTTATTGTTTTATCATATTCAACCAGTTCGATTCCCGGTTAAGTAGACGAATTTACAAAAATCCATAAATCAGTAATAATTGTCTTCAAAAATAAAAGTATGTCTCCTTTGCGTAGAATTTGCTATTTCCAGTATTTGAAGTAGTTGCCGACCATGTGGCGTTCGTTTTTTCCACCCTGTATATTAGTATAATATGACATGTAACTGGTTGCAGGGGGGGGGTGGCCAGCGCGCGACAGGCGGGCGCGCGCGCCGCGCGGGGCGACGTGCTGATCGTGCTCGACGCGCACTGCGAGGGGCTCGCCGACTGGATCAGACCCTTGCTGCAGCGCGTCAAGGACAAGAGGACCGCCGTCGTCTGCCCCGACATTGATCAGATATCGCAACTAACTTTTGAATACATATCTGACGAAGAACTTAAGGTGATTCCCCATTTTATCTGTGTGGTACGTCGTTACTTCGTTCGTCAATCGACATGTTGCAAGTGCCGACAGGAGATTTATTTTTCGTGTACTGAAATGGGATGGGCTGACCTACGCTGATGCTTCCCGCGTGGGTCAATCATTTGACGATAGAAAAGGACTCGACCGAATCTGTCTCGAGTCTCGACTGTTTGACAAGAACAAAGTCTATCGTTTCGGTTACATACTTACGGTAGACTCGACCAAACTTGAATAAATACGCGAAGAGCAGCTATACTAGGAATCTGTCTCCTTTATTCTCGAGTAATCCAGTGGTCGTTTTTCCACCCACTCCAAGGTATAGCTCTACATAGAATTAAAATAAGCTCGAATTAGTAAAGTGAATGATGAACGAATGTATTACCCGGCAAAAAAGATTGCTGTACAACGGAACGTTGTCAAATCTCAAGAGAATAAAACGGTAATCGAACTTTACGTGGACGAAGTCGCGGACAGAAGCTAGTATTTTTTTTGGTATTATAATGTCTTTCCTCTTTACCAATCACGGAACTATGGGAGTCCCGGACCTTTGGACGGCGTACGTGGAGCCGAAGGCAACACGCAGAGGCCCTTTAGACAAGTTTAATTTAGTGAAGTGATGGGACACCGACGGGCAATTGTCCCATTATTTTAAGTCATAATAACATTTTAACATTAAATGATTTTTTTTACTCATTACAAAATGTAGTCACTTTAACAATATTTTATTTAAATATGGAGTGGTATCTTGTTGTTCATTTTAAAACGCCATGTGATGGTTACCCGAGCTCAATTTTTTTAATTTAGTAAACGTTCTAATTTGTTTATTTCTTTCCCGTAGGTTGAATTTAATGTTGTCGTCTCTTTCTTTTCCAAATATTTTCTTATGATGTCTTGACAAATTTACAAATTTCATAAATATATTGATGTCAGGGTTAGAATCCTTAAATTATTAAAATGAAGTTTACAACTTTCTGTGTCGGTTATGTTTACTAAAATTCTTACGCATTTTTTCTGCAATACAAACAATTTATTAATATGCGAACTTTTGCCCCATAAGACGATACCATAGCTCAATTTCGAATGCGCATATGCATAGTATGCTATGCAGCAATAGCCGTTTTAGATTAGTACATCAAATCAATTATTTCATAAGCGGATCCCTTAATCGAAAAATTGTTTCGACATAGCCGCAATATTTTTGAAACACACCACGGGGTTGACGATAGAAATAATACATTTCCACGTTACGTGTAGGGGAGGTATCCTAAAAATATATTTTTTAAACATTTTTTTTACCACCTTGTCGGCATAACTAATATGTATATTCATGCCAAATTACAGCTTTCTAGAACTAATAGTATCTGAGCTAAGCTGCGGATGGACGGACAGACTCTTTATCTTTATAAGTAAGGGTTCCTTGTCTGACTACGGAACCCTAAAAAAGGAACAATCAAGCTCCTCGAATGTTATTAGAATTAGTAGCTAATTATAGGATAGCCCTAAAGCGCGACGGCGACTTATTGAAAGACTCCACATGTCCACACTAGCAGACATCAGATGCTCCCATACAATTGATTCCACACGAGCATTAAATAACTATATCTATATAGTGCGTCAATAAATGTATCGATTTGTTATTTTATTAGGTTGGCGGGTTTCGCTTCACGGGGGAGCAGTGCTGGATCGACATGCCGGCGCGCGAGTGGCGGCGGCGCGGCTCCGAGATCGCGCCCACCTGGTCAGTACTCCGCACCAGAGCCAGCTTTACCTGCAGTGCAGGGTGTGCAGCGCACACGGGCGCAGGGTCTTGGGCGCGCGCCAGACAGAAGAGACGTAAGACGCGGACGCGCCGGCGTCGAGGCGCCCCTTTAATGAATTTTCAACCAAAATGTATAGTTTGATCAATGATGCATTTGACGAAAAATAAATTGGCCAATAGTAGTAATAGGGCAGTAAGTAAACCATTTTGAATTATGACAGCTTTTTATTTTGATTTCACATTAAGCTTAAATAATAATCTAAACTTCATTTAGTAATTGGTATTTAGTCGTAAACTATGAAAATTAGAATACAATTTAATCTTAAAATAGCATCGAAATAAGAAGCCATTATAAAAGTACAATCCGTGTAAAAATGCAAAAAAAAAAAGGAATTTTTTCATGTAATTCTTGTATGGGGACCCCTCTTGGGATTTGATTTATTGTTCATTTGATAATTTTAAAAGATAGAATTTATAATAACACGTTATCTGTGAAAATTTCAATTGGTTACTTATTACGGTTAAAAAGATATAGCCCTGTAAACTTACTCAACCATATAAGGGCGCGCACCGATGTTAAACTATGACGTACACTCCAGCAAGATGGCGGCGCCCGCGCCCTTGTATATTATTGATCAAGATTTTAAACGCTCGTAGAATACACAAACTATTGGGTCAATTTGAATGAAACAAAAAGTTGTATGTTTGTCTATTTATAAGCTTTACTGTAACAAAGTTTCAAGCGATTTGCCGTACCTACTGACATTCTTCATTCTCATTTTGGATAATGATTATAAGTTTCTTTGATTCAAGTAGATACCTAGCTGATATGAAAGGTATTCCCTTGGTTGACATAACAACCTTTCTGCTATTTTCGGTTTGCCTAATATTGTTTGGAATATTTAACCATATTTTGTCTAACATCACTTTTCATATTTTTTGGTTAGTATAATGATTTATTGATCGAATCGCTTTTAGTCTAATAGACGTTTTGCACCATTTTTGTATAGTATATTATTCTTATACCTAACGATTAAGTTTCCTAACTGTTGTTTAGTATATCGCATATTTAATCTAAATGAATAGGGATACTGATCATTCGATCGAAATTCGTTTTGCCTAATTTACGTTTTGAATTATTTTTATTTAGTCTAGATATTATACGTATAGAGTCTAACGATTATGTCGTCTAATTAAGTGTTCCCTTCTTTATTAGGCAGGTTAGGTCGAATACTATTTTAGAACCGACTTCAGGGCACCCCATATCCACGTGGTCTTGTCTGCCCTACCCCTAGTGTTTTTGCAAAACGCGAAGCCAAAAGCTCGCGAGGAGGGCCCGCGGAGCGAGCATGCGGAGGCTGGAGCGTAGCGAGCGGAGCTCGCGAAGCGAAGGTCTCGCATGCGAGTGTAGGGTGGGTCCCTCGAGCGAGAGTTCTGGCGAGAGCCCACTAATTTCCAATATGTATGTAAAATAATTTAATTTTCATTTAATGTTGATTTGTGAATTGACTATTAGGCAATATGATTATTGTGTATACTGATATGAATATAAGGCAAAACAAAATTATATCAAATGAATGATATAATTGACAAAGTGATTATTAGGCAATAGGTGCATTATACAAACTGATATTATGCACTAAAAACATATACAAACCAAAATTATATAGTTTGAGTGTTTATGCAAAATAATATTATATTAAACGATTACTAAGCGAAGTGAATGTTTATGACAAGTGATTTTAGACAAACTGAAATTATGCCAACGGCAAATAGATAAAAAGTTGTTATACCAATCATTAGACAACCGATATGAAACTATACTTCCCCTGATTTATGATCACTAGCTGTTGCTTGCGAGTCGCTGTCGCTGTCCCGTCGGGGACCATCGGAATAGAAAGTATCCCCGGAATACGATCTACCTCCTCTCAGCCCACAGAGTTACTTTTGCGTTTATAATTTATAACTAGCTTCGGCCTGTGACTTCATCTGCGTAGAATCGCAGTAACTTGTTATCCACGTAATAAAAACTCGTTCAAGTGAGTTCAATACGTTTATTCCACAACTTAACATTACAATCCCAAATCCAAATCCTATCCCCCAAATCTCCCTCCTCCTTCCTATCTTCAAATCCGTTTCGGTGCATTCTGTCAGGTTGTGGAATACCTAGGCAACCGACTGGCATTAGGCGATCACAAACAGTAGACTCCCTAAAAGGCAAATGGAAGAAATTCTGGCTTGACTCTATCTCCTATAATCAACTGGCCTCCTCACAAAACGTGGTCTAGTAAGGTTGTATGTAGGTATATTGATGTACTAATATATCTCTCTGTATCTATTTGAATATAATATTTTACATGATCCAACGAACTTCTTGAATTCACAACGTAGTACTTTGAACCTACAAGGCAGCATTTGCCGCGACGTCCAATATGATAACCTGAGTGGATCACCCAGGTGATCCTATTGGACGCCATGTCCAGCACGATCCCCTGGGAGATTTTAGTGGACATATGTATATCCAGTAGGATCCCCCAGAGATCAAAGATTTTTGTTTGAACGTGATTATATTGGACTATCATGTTCAGTGAGATCACCCAGGTGATCCCATTGGACGCCATGTCCAGCACGACAACCTGGGTGATTTAAGTGGGGTGTCCGCAGGTCCCCGACGATGTCGGGCGGGCTGTTCGCGGTATCCCGCGCGTACTTCTGGGAGCTCGGCGGGTACGACGAGCAGATGGCCGGCTGGGGCGGCGAGAACCTCGAGATGAGCTTCCGGGTCTGGCAGTGTGAGTATCACTAGCTTCAACCAGGCGACACATAATCATCAATTCTTACAATTTTCACTAGATTGATAAATAGATAAAACGTTAGGTATATGAGTATGGAACGTTTATCATGCCTGAATGGAAAACAAACCAAGCAACCGATGAAGAATAATCGAGTAACTCGAGTAACGGAAGTGCTAAGTCTAGTACACTCTGATGTGTGTGATCAACGTACAATCGTTTGGTAAGGGTCTGTACTTTCTCACGTTTATAGATGACTTTACGCGAAAAACTTTCGTTTACTTGTTAAAACACATAAATTAAGTTTTTAAGTAGTAGGTATCCAAAGCATTAGTGGAAACGCAAACCGGTCATAAATTGAAGGCGTTAAGAACAGACAACGGAAAAGAGTACGTCAACGAGAAGATGGGCTTTTCTCTTAAACGAAATGGTATTAAGCACCAGCTCACGCACGGTTGAGTACACCCCAGAAAAAAACGGAATCGCAGAGAGAGCGAATCGACCGATCTGCGAGAAGAGCAGATCGATGTTGCAAAAAACAGGCCTGGACAAGTGTTTATGAAACGAAGCCGTACACCACGCCGTGTTCCTGAAGAAAAAATCACAACGACTGCATTCAAAGACAAAACGTCAATGGAGGCGTAGATAAACCAAAGGATGTGGTATTTTTTGAAAACCAGGTGTACCAGTCCAATATGCAAGAAACGCTGATCAGAGAAACCGCGAAAATCCAAATTATACAAGATGAGAAAGATCAAACAGAAGTTGATACAAGGGCTGAGCAACCAGCAGTCGAATTTCTACCTGATGTTCATGAAAGTCAACCTTCCTGAATAGAAACAGAAAAAGGGTAGAAGAACCCGAAATGAATACCTATAGAAGAACCGGCAGCGGAACCTATCATGGAAAGAGTTCAATTCCTTTGAGTGGAGACTGAAGGGGTTGGTCATGAATCTGACGACTTCATGTCGGCGGACGATGAAGTCATAGAAGAAATTGAGCAAGCAAGTAGGTATCGTCTGAGAGACTTCTCAAGACCTTTCGAATGGAGGACTGCAAGACAGTATCAACCCCGGCAGCTGTTGGCTGTCACTTTAAAAAGTCAGAGCACAAGCCTGATGGCAGGATCCCGTATCAGAATCTCATCGGATCCCTGATGTGATGTGTGTGTGATGTGATTTAACAGTGTGTATGAAGCTAGACATAACACATGCAGTCAGTACTCTGAGCCAATTTAACACCTGCTATGCCGAAGAACACTGGGTAGCAGCCAAGCGTGTACTCCGTCCGCTATTTCAAAGGAGATAAATCTCGTGGAATAGTGTATTCTAAAGGATTCAGTTCTGACAGAGTCATCCAAGGATATTCACCTTTAAGCAAGTTTGCTTAACTGCTAAGTCAAATTTCTTAAGTCTTAAACTCAAAGCTTCTGACAATAAGGTAAAAACTGTGTGGAAAATTATAAATAGAGAAACGGGTAATACAAAAACTCGCGATAATCAAATCACCCTAAACAAGGGTGACAAACAAATCACATCAAATAAAGACGTGGCCTTAGCGTTCGAAGATTTTTTCTCCACCATAGCCATTAATACCACGAAATGTCTTCAATCATCTGCGATTGGAGCTCAAAAATTACTTTGTGCTAATGTGACTAAATGTAATATAAGCTTTGATTTTACCCACGTAGATTCAGTTTCTATTATTAAGGCATTTAAATCGCTCAGTTTGAAAAAAACGGAGGATTTATGGGGAACGTCAGTTAAAGTCATCCACCATGTCATAGATATGATTGAACCTCACTTAGCTTTAATCTACAATAATTGCATTTTAGAGGGGGTCTTTCCAAATCTTATGAAATATAGTAAAGTCCTACCACTTTTTAAATCGGGCGAGAGGAGTGATTTAACGAATTTCCGACCCATTTCTATTCTACCTGTTTTAAGTAAAGTTTTTGAGAAGTTAATGTTAAAAGATATGTTAGGTCACTTCAATAGAAATAAACTGCTTAACAGTAATCAGTTCGGCTTCACCAGAGGACGATCCACAACTGATGCAGCATCTATACTCATTAAATATATATACAATATTTGGGAGACATCTTGTGATGCAATAGGAATTTTTTGTGACCTTTCCAAAGCTTTTGATTGTGTAGATCACGCGACTCTTATATTAAAATTAGAACATTATGGTCTGTCAAATAATTCTCTAAATCTTATGTCTTCATATCTTAGTGATAGAACACAAACGGTTGTTGTAAACCAAACAAAGTCCATTGGAGCGGCTGTTAAACTGGGTGTGCCACAGGGCTCTATATTAGGTCCTTTCTTATTTCTCGTTTATATAAATGACTTACCACCCGCGGTAGTTAACCTTTGCGATATTGTGCTATTTGCTGATGATACATCATTGATCTTCAAGGTAGACCGAAAATCCGTTGATTATAGTAGGTTAAACGCGACGCTAGGTAAAGTACTTAATTGGTTTACTAGTAACAATTTGCTACTTAATGCTAAGAAAACTAAATGTGTTAGGTTCGCTTTGCCTAATGTTAGACCGGTAGAATCTAGTATTTTTCTAAATGATGAGTGTTTGGAAATGGTGGATAAGGCACTTTTCTTAGGAATAACTATAGACAAAAACTTGCAATGGAGTCCCCATTTAGCAGTACTAGCAGGTAAATTAAGTTCGGCAGCTTATGCTGTTAGGAAAATTAGACAACTTACCAATGTTGAGACAGCTCGCTTAGTTTATTATAGTTATTTTCATAGTGTTATGTCGTACGGTATTCTTGTTTGGGGAAAAGCTGCTGACATACAAACTATTTTCGTGTTACAAAAAAGAGCCATTCGTTCTATATATAACCTAAACTCCCGTGATTCCTTAAGATTATTATTTAAAGAAATTAATATTTTGACAGTAGCATCACAATTTATTTATGAGAATATTATTTATGTCATTAAAAATCAAGACTCTTTTATTAAGAATTGTGACATACATAATTTGAATACAAGAAATAAGAATAAAATTGCTATTAAAAAATTTCGTGTCCGTAAGGTATATAAATCATTTGTAGGTCAATGCATTCATTTCTATAATAAATTACCTGACGAAGTTTTAAAGTTACCATTTCCAGTACTTAAAAATTACTTGAAAAAGTCGTTGATGTCTAAAGCTTACTATAGGGTCGAAGACTATCTAACAGATAAAAATGCTTGGCCTAAATTAAACACCTAAATATCTTAATAATAACCTAATCATACCAATATATAAACATTGTGTATTGTCTAGGGGACACGGTTTCTGTAGGGGAATGTATCGAAACTAATTATGTGTTGTTTTGCACCGTCATAGGTAAGTATAATTTTTAATTTTTATTTATTTCTTATATTTACTATTTATGAGTTCTTGTAGAAATTTTGAGTTTTGACACATTTTCCTGCTCAACTACGCATGATATATATAGACATATTTTTGTTACATTCATTGTTTTATATAATACTAGGTTAAGTTTTATTTTTCGTTGTATAATATCATATCATAAGAAATGTTTAAAAAACGACTGACTGTTGAGTTTCTTGCGGCGTTTCTTCTCAGCAGTGGTCTCTTGCGAAGCGCTGGTAGATTATTGACGTGTAAAAGTGCCCGTGCGGCCTACTTACTGAATAAACATCTTTTATCTTTTTTTTTTATCTTTTTTATCTTTCATATGCATGTCACGGAGTGTTGAAGACAGAAAATCCTGGACTGGCTATGCATTTACTGCTCAAGGAGCAGCTGTCTGCTGGCAAAGTATTAAACAGAGGACAATAATACCACTATCTCTATCTATGATCTCATTGACAATGCATTTCAAATTTTAATCTTTGAACTCAGTATGATTTTTTTTTTATCATTCCTTCCTTTCGTTAGCATTAGAAATTCGATAAACGAAGGAGCAGGATTCGTAAACCTGTTTTTTCAGAGATTAATAATAATAACATTTCCTAAATTTTTTTTGCTAGACTGTCGTAAAGAGTAAATTTTTAATAAGCATGGCCCACGGATTATAATGACCTCACGCAGTTTAATTTGTTAACGAATTCGCATAGATATCTAATAGTTACATAGTAGGTAACTATTCATACACGAACTGCAAATGGTGTGTATACATATACGATACATTTATTAAATTCCTTTCACTACACTGAATTTTGGATTGATCATTGAGAGAAAATTATTTTTTGGTTTGATAGAGTATACTTCCGAGGTGGTCCCATTGTCACCAAATCTGAATCTGATGAGGGGATCAGTGAGGAATTGAGGGAACTCCTCAAATATTGTAGGCAAACATATAGCGATTTTAGTATTTTTAGTAACAAGTCTAGCATTTGTAACATTTTAGTAACAAGGCAAATAACTTAAAGTTTCATATCAACTAAGAAACGTAACAGCGTACCTATTATGATCACTAAAAATTATAAAATAAAATAAATGTTTTAAAAAACAAAGAACCGCTTCAAAAACGCAAAAAATTACTTCTTTAAAATTGTAGATACCTAATAGGTAAGTGCAACAGAAGTCGGCGACCACAATATTTTCAACAAATAGCCGACATCGGTTGGACTAACCTATTAGGTAGGTATCTACAATTTTAAAGAAGTAATTTTTTGCATTTTTGGAGGCGGTTTTTTGTTTTTTATTGTGCAATAAGTTTGTGAAGTATTAAAAATAACACAAATAAATTATTAACGCCTTATAATTTAATAATCCTTATACATAAACGCAAAGAACATGTTTTGCAAATGTCTATAATGATGCACAACAAAAGTTTTCCTTTTATTCTGTCATATTGCCGTAAAACTTGTCCAGTAAAATACCTTACATTTCCTTCTTTAAAGGTAATTCTTATGCTAAAAAAACGAAGTATAGGTTATTGCCAAGACTGTATCGGTTTTAATTTGAACATTGCTGTTTGAAATATATTTACCTAAATATTTGTCACTAGATATTATAATATAATACAAATATAAAGCTAGAACTGTATATCCGTTGAGCTCATTCGTGTCACTGCCCTCTCTATAAATAGGAAACAACAAAAATAAAAATAAGTAGAAGAAAACTGTTCTTGTATGGCCTAAATGAGGCCTTGCATGATGACACTCTTTATTTTCAATTTTCTATCCTTTTTAGGGTTCCGTACCAAAATGGTACAAAAGGAATCCTTATGGTGAGACTTCGTTGTCTGTCTGTCTGTCTGTCTGTATGTCACAGCAGGTTTTCTCAGCAACTACAAATGCTATCAACTTGAAATTTGGCATAGTTGTACAACTTGCTTGCCCGCATCTATTTGTAGTAAAAAAAATATGAAATTAATTTTATTAATAATTGAAAAGAGGTCTAGAATGGGGGGTTCAAAAATGAAAGTGGTTCGCGATTATAGCAAATGGGGTGTCATATGAAAGGTCTTAATCTGCACATTTCAGAACTATTTTTTTGATTTTTTTTTGTGATGTACTTTTTTATTTATAGCCAAAACTGTACAAAAAATGACCGTTCCCCCCCCTTATCTCCGAAGTTTATTAATCAAAAATTCTGAAAAAAATCCTGACGTATAGATAATTACTTATATTTTCTGGGAAAAATGAAATAAAGTGTTCATTATTTACAGTTTTTGAGAAATAACAAAAAAACTAAGAAAATTTTGAGAAATAACAAAAAAAAATAACAAAATGAGTAAGTATTTTCTTTTGCGGTTACCAAGCATATTATCTTCAATACGGAACCCTCGGTGCGCGAGTCCGACTCGCACTTGACCGGTTTTTTATGTATCTGCCGTAAAAACACGTATTCAAAAAATACCGCTATCTCTTATACGGTTCAAAAGATACAGCTCTTTCACGTTTAGCACAGACGGACGGCGTAGGATTGAGTCATAGGGCCCCGTTTGACTCCCTTCAGGCACGGGACTGTTAAAACACGCTCAATGTCGATTTCAAACATTATAGACATTGCATTGTTTTAAAACTCGATTTTGACACAATAAGTTTATTCACTTAAATTAAGTATAAATCGAGAGTTAATCGCGTAATAAGTGTAGATATTTTGTGATACAATGGATCACTCCCAGACTCATTTAAAATAATGGAAAAGCATTAATTTTGTAAATCAGTTAAATCTTGGTTGCTAGCTAGACAAATGTTATCATAATTTAAAAGATTTAATGGAGAATCGTAAATAATTGTGTAATAATTTAATACAATATATTGTAAGTTTAAGATAACAATATAAGTATTACCTATTGCATGCCAGACGACGGCTGACTGTGACGCACTTTAGTTAGTATTGTAACACCACACCACTGTAATTACTCGCATTCAAGCAATAAACGATTTCATTTCAAGTAATCCGCGAATAAACCTCGGTCGTACACAATCAATCTGGATCGCGATCACGGATTGCAATCGAGATTGAGTGTGTACGGACGGAGTTCCACTTAGATCCCCGCGTGTGTTCCATGTCCACGATGGTGGGGCGGGCGCTGCGCAGGCGGCGGCTCGCTCGAGGTGCTCCCGTGCTCGCGCGTGGGGCACATGTACCGCAGCGGCAGCCCCTACGGCATGAAAGACGACTTGTTTGGTAATTACTAATTAAAAAACAAAAAACCGCCTTCAAAAACGCAAAAAATAACTTCTACTACTAGGTACTTAGTAGTAGGTACCTATCCTATTAGGTTAGTCCAACTGAAGTCGGCTTTTTAACCGACTTCAAAAAAGGAGGAGGTTATACGTTCCACTGTATGTATTTTTTTTTTTTTTTTTTTTTTTTTTATGTATGTTCACCGATTACTCCGTCAATTGTGGACCGATTTTAAAAATTCTTTTTTGGTTTGATAGAGTATACTTCCGAGGTGGTCCCATTGTCAGCAAATCTGAATCTGATGAAGGGATCAGTGAGGAATTGAGGGAACTCCTCAAATATTGTATGCAATCATATAGCGATTTTAGTATTTTTAGTAACAAGTGTAGCATTTGCATTCAGAAAGTGTCACTTGGTGAAGCGGAACTGATGATGAAGACCACAGATGGCCACCGGAACTCCTCAACGGTACCGATTTCAAGGGTGGCGATAAGATATCTCGATTAAGATAGTTGAGCGACTACAACGAAGCACATTTAATTGTTTTAAAATGACTATGATTTTCCCGCGGCGTTGCTTGCGGCGAGCTTGAAATGTCTTAAAGTTTCATATATCAACTAAGAAGTGGGACTACATAAGCTTATTATGATCACTAAAAAGTGTAAAATAAAATAAATGTTTTAAAAAACAAAAAAACCGCCTTCAAAAACGCAAAAAATAACTTCTACTACTAGGTACTTAGTAGTAGGTACCTATCCTATTAGGTTAGTCTAACTGAAGTCGGCGACCACAATATTTTCAACAAAAAGCCGACTTCAGTTGGACTAACCTAATAGGATAGGTACCTACTACTAAGTACCTAGTAGTAGAAGTTATTTTTTGCGTTTTTGAAGGCGGTTTTTTTTGTTGAAAATATTGTGGTCGCCGACTTCAGTTGGACTAACCTAATAGGATATGTACCTACTACTAAGTACCTAGTAGTAGAAGTTATTTTTTAACCGACTTCAAAAAAGGAGGAGGTTATACGTTCCACTGTATGTATTTTTTTTTTTTTTTTTTTATGTATGTTCACCGATTACTCCGTCAATTGTGGACCGATTTTAAAAATTCTTTTTTAGTTTGATAGAGTATACTTCAGAGGTGGTCCCATTGTCAGCAAATCTGAATCTGATGAAGGGATCAGTGAGGAATTGAGGGAACTCCTCAAATATTGTATGCAAACATATAGCGATTTTAGTATTTTTAGTAACAAGTGAAGCATTTGCATTCAGAAAGTGTCACTTGGTGAAGCGGAACTGATGATGAAGACCACAGATGGCCACCGGAACTCCTCAACGGTACCGATTTCAAGGGTGGCGATAAGATATCTCGATTAAGATAGTTGAGCGACTACAACGAAGCACATTTAATTGTTTTAAAATGACTATGATTTTCCCGCGGCGTTGCTTGCGGCGAGCTTGAAATGTCTTAAAGTTTCATATATCAACTAAGAAGTGGGACTACATAAGCTTATTATGATCACTAAAAAGTGTAAAATAAAATAAATGTTTTAAAAAACAAAAAAACCGCCTTCAAAAATGCAAAAAATAACTTCTACTACTAGGTACTTAGTAGTAGGTACCTATCCTATTAGGTTAGTCTAACTGAAGTCGGCGACCACAATATTTTCAACAAAAAGCCGACTACAGTTGGACTAACCTAATAGGATAGGTACCTACTACTAAGTACCTAGTAGTAGAAGTTATTTTTTGCATTTTTGAAGGCGGTTTTTTTGTTTTTTAATTGCGTTTTTGAAGGCGGTTTTTTGATTTTTAAAACATTTATTTTATGTTACACTTTTTAGTGATCATAATAAGCTTATGTAGGTACCTAGTCCCACTTCTTAGTTGATATATGAAACTTTAAGACATTTCAAGCTCGCCGCAAGCAACGCCGCGGGAAAATCATAGTCATTTTAAAACAATTAAATGTGCTTCGTTGTAGTCGTTCAACTATCTTAATCGAGATATCTTATCGCCACCCTTGAAATCGGTACCGTTGAGGAGTTCCGGTGGCCATCTGTGGTCTTCATCATCAGTTCCACTTCACCAAGTGACACTTTCTGAATGCAAATGCTACATTTATTACTAAAAATACTAAAATCGCTATATGTTTGCATACAATATTTGAGGAGTTCCCTCAATTCCTCACTGATCCCTTCATCAGATTCAGATTTGCTGACAATGGGACCACCTCGGAAGTATACTCTATCAAACCAAAAAAGAATTTTTTAAATCGGTCCGCAATTGACGGAGTAATCGGTGAACATACATAAAAAAAAAATACATACAGTGGAACGTATAACCTCCTCCTTTTTTGAAGTCGGTTAAAAATACTAGGTGCACTTGCCGTCCCCGGGCAAGTCTAAATGGAGCGAAGCGGTTTGCTGCCATCATTTCAGAAGTCTCAGTAACGCCACAGTACCTATATATACAGAAGCGTGCGTCTGTGTGAGTGCGTCGTTTCGAACGTTTGTTCGTAGATGTTCGTAGGTTCTTTACTGCTTTATGTGTATACTGTGGTAACGCTCACTCACTTAGATTAAGCCGCGAGTTCACTCCGACACTTTTTCCATTTTTCCCATTGAAAGTCTATGGAAACACATTTTCGGTGATTATTCCTCCGTGGTACCTATGTCCGATTTTAAATTTTATTTTTTCTAAGCCATCTATGGCTAGATGTCGTATTACGGGCTAAATTTGATCCTGATATCTCTAATATTTTGGGAGGAGTATGGCGCCAAACGAAAATCTGAATCGGGGAAGAATGGAATAACATTTCATTCGTCCATTTATGTGTTGAAATTGAAACTGGACGCAGTGGCGTAGGATGCCCGACGTGCACGCGCCTGCTCCGAGCCTGCGCCGGCGTCGCGGCAGCACGTGAGACGTAGCAGACGCGTGAAGTTCTCCTCTATCGAGTCAACGTGTATGGCTTTGGATAACGCCCTCTAGTACGAGTAATTACTCGTATTATATATAATATAAAGTATGAAAACGTGAGTTTATTACATTTTTGCATCGTAAAGGCGATTTGAAAACGTGAAGTATGATCGAAATGTTCGTGTTCGAGCTACTCTTTTATAGTTTTCTTCGACAGAACAATAAAATAGGAAATTATTTATTATAACTTAACTTATTATAGGCCCCTTAAAAAACTATAATAATATTATAAAAGGTAAATTCACATTGTCGAACAATTATTAGTTTTTTTATGTGAAAAAGGACGCAGGCAGCAAGCGAGTCACCTGATGGTAAGTGATCAGCGCCACCCGCGAGTCCCGCGACCCGCATAAACACCCGCAACGTAAGGCCTGGTTCCCACTATGTCGGACCGGCAATTTTGCCGGATGCCGGTAAGACTAGGCTTACCGGCATCCGGCAAAATTGCCGGTCCGGCATAGTGGGAACCAGGCCTAATGGACTTCCAACTATCAAGATGGTGGCGAAAATGATAGTTTGGTACGAGCTGTACGATGGTGGAATCCAGCGACTGGTATTAATCCGAATTATTCCTCGGAGCGCAGCACTCCCTATGATAAACGCGGTAAAATACACAGAGGCAGCATCCCTCCGCAGGGCCAGAGATCCAAATTTTTGGTAATCCCCGGTTCAACATCGAGCAGCTCTTCTTTGAATGCGGTCAAGTGGAAGAAATTGATATTGGGCTGGTCCAAATATGGGAGCAGTATGTGAGGCCGTATTTGTATGAAATGAACCAACTCGGCTTTCTCGAGCGAAGCAAGACGGTAACGGAGAGTCGCTGGTGCGAGCCGAGGGTTCCGTCGCGGGCGGAGTCGGTCGCCGCGCGCTACACGTACTTGTCTTGTAAGAGAGTGATTCGTATTGGTACTCGTATCGGCGTGCCGGGCGACCAGACTCACCATTTTCTTCGGACGAGGTTAGGCAGTAGTAGAAGCCGATTGTTCCGCGTCATTTTTTCCTGAATTGTGTTATTACGAGTATAGGACCTCTATTCTACTCGGTAAAACCATATTGTCTTTGATATGTTATCGTATTGTTTTTCACTCGGCCGCCATGCATTTCAAGTAAATAAGAGCTATCGTAACTTTGACAATACGATACATGTCAAAGGCCATTATTATTATGGTATGCAGTAGAACAGAGGCCCAGGTACGAGCTGCTGGCTCGCTGGGCCTGATGCGCTCGAGACTCGAGCCCGTGCGATTTCCCCCGATCTCGGAGGTGTGTTGTGACAGTGCGGGCCGCTAAACAGTCTCTCTGTCCTGGCGGTCAGGAGTCAACACGGCGCGCATGGCCAGCGTGTGGATGGACGAGTACGCCGAGCTCTTCTTCCTGCACTGGCCGGACCTCTGGGTGAGTCTGTTCGCCATCACTTATCTAAATCTCTATAAATAATAATCAATTGCCGCGTGTGTGTCCCATCATCACAAGAGAACCGGTCCACCGAATGGCTATTTTAGGGTTTCGTAGTCAAACTAGCAATCCTTATAGTTTCACCGTTTCACCATGTCCGCCCGTCTGTCTGTCTGTCTTTCTGACTGTTTTATATTTTTATTCGAAAGAATACCTTTCCTAAGGATTTTATTTGAAGCATTTCATGATTAAACGTATATATATAAAATTAACCTTGCCTACTTAATTATGACAAAATGGCGAAGTTATTTGGAAAAACGGGTATACTTCGTCTAAGATTTTAGAAAGACGATTTTTTACTATCTGTAATCAGTTTTCCAAGTCATAATAGACGAACGTCATTCAAACATAATGTAAACAAACAATCGTAATACGATATAGTTTATTATTTCAGATTATTATAAGCATTCAACCATTGCTTATTACCTCGAACCCAATTAATACAACACTTCCTACATGACCCTTATTTCTAGGCTAGATTTACTTAACTCAATCAGATTAAATTTGTTGAAAATGCAGATTCCATTCCATACTGAATCATGAGTTTCTACACTAAATGTTGATGCCGTTGTTTTGAACCTCTTGGAAAACCTCACCACACAAATTATTAGGACATCACACATAACTCAAAAGAGAAATAGTGACGAATTATTAATTAATTTCATCATAAAAATTACAGACAATTCCAAAACAAATAAATTTGACATGACAACAGCTGTCTTCAACGTGGTGTCAGCTAGATATCTAAATTGTACTTATAAAATGAAATATTGGTGAAGTTTTATATGTTTTATGTAAAACCACTAAAGAGGGTGATATAGTGCAATTCGGGCTGGCATTTAGGGGTCAAATGAAGGGCATTTCTTAATTTAATTATAATTAATTCAATTTAAAATGTGTTTTTTTTGCCGTGGAAACCACAAATGTGTTTGACACTCATCAGGCCCTCAAAAATGTGGTGGGATTCCTCAGGAAGGAAGGTATTAAAATTTCCACGTTGCAGCGAAGGGACAGGAAGTCCAAGTTTTCGACTGAAGCTCTCGAGCTTACGAAGGAACGACGAGAAAACCCACCCGTCACTCCGTCAGAACGTCGGGCTCTCGACAAGAGGATAGGCAAGCTGGTGCGACACGACCTACATACGATACGTCAATACATGTTCTATTGAACGAACGATTGAGCAAAATCTGGGGTCGAAAGTGTTTGTCCAGTCTCTTGGGACGAAGTTGACCACAGCCAGTGGAGTAATCGTTACTTATCGGGAGTTCTTTCGGAAATTGAGGACTTCTACAGCCGTTTATACGCCTCGCACGCATCTCCACCTGATCCCGAAAATGAGGATTCTAGAGCCCCATTAACCCGTCACTTTACTGAGGACTTGCCAGAGACAAGCCTACACGAAATCGAGATGACTCTTAAACAGCTAAAAAATGGAAAAGCTCCCGGAGAGGACGGTGTGACAACTGAGCTCCTAAAAGCAGGAGGCACGCCTGTATTGAAGGAGCTCCAGAACATCTTTAACACCGTTCTCTTCCATGGATGAACTCCTCCGTTTTTTGAAGTCGTTTAAAAAGGGTAATACAACCCTAATGAAGAACTACCGACCCATTTCACTCCTTAGCCACGTCTACAAGCTGTTTTCAAGAGTCATCTCGAATCGCCTTGCACGAAGACTCGACGAATTTCAACCCCCTGAGCAAGCCGGGTTTCGAGGAGGATATGGCACCATAGACCACATTCATACAATGCGGCAAATTATACAAAAGACTGAGGAGTATAATCAGCATTTGTGGACTATGAGAAGGCCTTTGACTCTATCGAAACCTGGTCAGTTCTGAAATCCATGCAACAATGCGAGTTGACTGGCGAGTGATCCAAGTGATCCAAGTGTTGAGATGTCTGTATAACGCCGCAACTATGGCCGTCCGAGTACACAACCAGTCGAGTAAACCTATCCACCTGCATCGAGGTGTGAAAGTTGTTCACAAATTCACTGGAGGATATGTTTAAGACGCTGGCCTAGAAAGAACGTGGCATTAACATAAACGGCGAGTACATCTCACACTTGCGATTTGCAGACGACATCGTCATTACATGGCCCAAACGTTGCAGGATCTACAATATATGTTGAACGACAGGATCTACAATATATGTTGAACGACCTAACTGATTCTTCTCAACGCATCGGTCTCGGCATGAACTTGGACAAACCCAAGATTATGTTCAATGAACATGTCATGCGGGGACCGATTGTAGTACAGTACAGGGTGGTGCTCTTGAAGTTGTTCGAGAATATGTTTACCTGGGGCAAACTCTGCAGTTAGGTAAAAACAACTTCGAGAAAAAGGCCAACAAAAGAATACAGCTGTGTTGCACAGCATTTGGGAAATTGCGTCGAGTCTTCATGTTGACTATTCCACAGAGCCTGTAGACAAAAGTCTTCAATCAGTGCGTCCTACCTGTCATGACAACGGAGCCGAAACGTGGACACTTACGATAGGGCTAGTTCACAAATTTAAAGTCGCTCAGCGAGTTATGGAGAGGGCTATGTTGGGAGTTTCTCTGAAGGATCGAATCCGGAATGAGATGATCTGACAGAGAACTAAGGTTATCGACGTAGCCCATCGAATTAGCAGCTTGAAGTGGCAGTGGGCCGGTTATTTGTGTCGCAGAACCGATAATCGCTGGAGCTATCGTATTTTTGATTGGAGACCGCGAATCGGCAAACGTATAATAGTGTAGGACGCCCTCAGATTAGGCGGAGCGCGCTCCAGTCGCTCCGCCTAATCTGAGGGCGTCCTATCTTCGCAAGGTGGATGAGAGTGCCTACGAATGCTGCTCGTTGGCGTGCAATGGGAGAGGCCTATTTCTAGCAGTGGACTAATACAGGGTGTTTTTTTGGTCGACAACTTCCAAAACAGGAGAGATATTTCAATTAATGCTAAATCCGAATATCACATTAAAAAATTAAATAGCCTTAGGAGGACAGAGAAATAGCATTTTCAAATATTTCACTTAATTGTGGTTACCAGTGTTAAGTGTTTACCGAAGACTCTAATGATGTAATCACTGTGCACAATGTTATGATTCATCTTTTCCTTCATACTTGTTACAGGCTTAGGACCGTCAAAGATTACAAGAACGGTTTAGGTTAAAAAAATGTAGATTATTGTTGTAAAAATCGTTTTGAAATAGCATTTAAATACAGAGGTCACTTTTAATAAATGTTCGAAGTGACGGCCGCCTCCCAAGATGCACAATGTAGCTCGTCGTCGCAAATTCGTGTTTAAACTGCTTAAGACTAAGAGAGTACTCGCCCGTGGATATTCTTCGAATTAATCGAGAATAGCCTGCTTAACATCTACTGCAAGCCCACTTTGGCCTCTTCCTTGAGCATGGCGTGGCGTTTCAAAAGCGCCCCACTCGTAAAGGTTGCTAGCGATAGACCTTACGTAATGGCATGCCGATTGAGAAATTAATCAGTTCAAATTCTAATGGTGTCAGCAATGTTTTGACCACTCACAAAGTAAATGTTTACAACATCAAACATGTCCCGATTTTCAAGAAGTAATTTTTTTAAATCAATTAAATGATTTAACACTTCACTTAACAAGCACTCGCTCGCACGAAACAAACACGGAACTGACGTCGCCCACGCATAGTTTTGTGAGGGTATTTCAAGTTTCTAGGTACAGTAGTTTCGGCTGTGCGTTGATATATAAGTCAGTCAGGTTTGCCTTTTACATATATAATACATATAGATTGTAACTTTGACTAGATACGATTATTACAAATAAAGAAACCTTATCTTATCTTATCTTATCATATTATGTGTCTATTTACCTGACGGAATAATGTTGCTTTTTTATCGTGTCGCTTTTTAGACTAACCCGGAAGTAATCGGCGACTTGGCGGACCGCAAGGGCCTCCGCCAGCAACTGCACTGCAAGAGCTTCGAGTGGTTCCTGGACACCGTGTACCCGGAGAAGTTCGTGCCCGTCAGGGACCCGGTGGCGTACGGCAGGTGAGCGGCGCGCGCGCCGGTGGCCGTGACCTCGTGACCTCGTTCAGGAAGGCACGCAGCCACAAACAATGGCACAAAGACAACCTGCTATCTTATAAGGCATACCGACTTTTTTACCAGACTGCGTCAGAACGAGGGTTGTTTGTCGAGTACATGCTGTGCCTCCTGTGACAAGTGATACAACTCGAGTTGTAGCAATTTTCGTGTTCTTTACTTTATGAAAGTTCTTACCACAAGATTTAAAACTAAAGTGCAGACGTTCTCTCAGGTCAGGCACATACGAGTATATCGCGTCTATCTGCGCCCTTTTAGCGAATGCAGCACATAAGAATAATAAGTAGATCTATTTGAAACAAAGCCTTGCCGCTCGAGTCCGACTCTCTCTAAACAGGATTTTTCAAAAATGTGATATTGTTTCAGAATCAGGAATGCTGTGACGGATGTCTGCTTGGACTCGATGAGCCGCGACTTGCTCCCGTACGCCCTCCCGCTCGGGCTGTACCCCTGCTCGCCCAAGCTCACCCCGCCGCAGCACTACTCGCTCATGCCCACGGGGCAGCTCAGGGACGAACAGAAATGCATTGAGTTGGAGTATGTCCGATGAGACATTTATTTTACTAGATAATGCCTAAAACTACATACTGGTCAAAGAGCTCGATTTAAAAACCCGGACTGCCAGCACGTTGTTCGTGTTTTAAGCGGCTGTTAGGGTTAGGGATAAAACCTCAAAAAATAACTCTTTTCATTGAAATATTCCTAAGAAAAGACTATTTTACAAAACAAGAACAATAAACTTGTTTTAAAGATTTTGTTGTGACTAACTAAGTAGATCGTTTGCCTTAATACTTTGCTAATACTTAGTTGAAACATATGTTTTAAATGTTGTACTAGGTCGACGTGAGTTGTGTTGTTCTGTTGCAGGCGCATCCTGGAGGAGAGTGATAAGAAGGTTCGGCCTCGCTTGCTGCAGGTGGAGTGCGACCTGCGCGCGCGCGGGCAGGTACGTGGGTCAGCGCGGCGCCGCGCGCCACGCGCCACGCGCCTCTAGCGACATACTGCTACGGCGCTGCTAGGCGACATCTCCGATAGCGGCTCCGACGACAGTGCAACTAAATTGGGCCAGGGGTAGGCTGGACTCATGTCCATTCCCTCTTATTACTTAGTTGTAGTTGTGGTGGTGGAAATAAAACTATTAACAAATAATAACACATTTTACACTTTCAAAAAGTGAGTCTGAAGGATCTGATTCATTAACATTAGTATCGTCGGCGTATAGTAACGCGCGAGAGTGATGGAAGCAGTCAGTGACGTCATTAATAAATATATTGAATAATAGAGGACCCACATGTGATCCCTGGGGGACCCCAGATGAGACCGGAACAAAACTTTACTAGATGTGTGACCTTATTAATACGTATTGACTCACATAAGTGCACAAAACACACCAACTAAAAATTTCTAAAATTAAGTCTATATATGGTAGTAATATAAATTATGTTTGTAAAGTTATTATTTTGTTATGTATGTACCTACCTACCTAGCCATTTATTTCCTTAATGATTTTTAAATACATTTCTTTCTAAATACAAATACATTTGTAGCGACACATGCAGGCACACACAGCTAACGATATGCGTCACGTCCTATACGCGTGAGCTATGCACACGGGCTCTTCAGGAGTTCCGTGCCCATAGGACCGTGTGCACGTTTCATAGAAATAAATAATAATCATTAGAATCACGCGGTTTCAATTACATCGTAAACTACGAACTCCAAACATTCATTTAAAAAAAAACAAATTATAAGTTAATAGATTATTTTAATTGATATTTTTATTAATAGGGGCCTCTCGACGAGTATAGGCCATATTTGCAATATGGCCTATAGATGCCGTGTGGTGCCGGGTTTTAGAATGTTGCCACTCCATGTCTTCCTGTGGATGTCGTAAGAGACGACTAAGGGACTAAAGGCTGTGTAGTGCTGTTAGGCGATGGGTTTGCAACCTGTCACTAATACACTGGATAACATCTTAGCCTGGTTGTGCAAAATGTGGTCACAGAATTATCAACAAGTTTTTGGAGTTGTTGGTGAGTCTGTGGCTCTGCCTACCCCACTTTGGGAATGAAGGCGTGAGTTTATGTATGTATGTATGTAATATGGCCATATTTGTATATTGACGTCGGATAAACATCAGCTCATGGTAATAAGGACCGTACCGAAAAGAAAGTAGACAACTTCAAAATGATATAACTTTTTTTCTGTGTGAAAACTGATAATGAAACAAAAAGAAACTGAAAAATAAGGTCTTTATAAACAGCTGTTTTGAATGAATTCACCGTATTATATCTATTTTGCCTGCAACCTAACTTTCTTTTTAATGTGTCTCATCTATTTATGGACGACCACTTTTGATACATTTTTAGATGCCCTGTTCCATTTTTTTTAAAGTCGTTAACTGATGTGGCCTCTTTGACGTTTTTTAAGAGGTATCGATTCATGATAGCCCAATATCGCTCAAATGGGCGAACTTCTGGGCAATTAAGAGGACTCATATCCTTATTCACTACTTCTACCTTATAGGCTTTATACCCTTCCTTCGTTGTTTTAGAGTAATGACAAGAATTCAAATCCGGCCTAAATAAAGTGCTAATCCTGTACTTCTTTATGAGTGGTAGTAATATTTTCGATAAGCACTCGTCACGGTGTACCGCAGGCGGTCAAAGTCCCTGTAGTGCAGAAGGATTGCGATCGCATAACGCTTTGACAAATCGCTTGCCACTCTAATACTATTTTGCCGAATTTCTCGATGTTGATGGCCTTATCTTATCGAGTAACCTCCTTATTAGCCGGCACCGTAATAAGTTGAGGTCCTGGTAAGGCTTTAAAGTCCAATTTGCATAGGTCTCGTCATCCATTACAATGCCCTGATTTTTCTTGTTCAATATACGGTCGTATGATTTCCTTGTCCGTTTTCTGACAGTTATTGTTTGATTTTCATCTCGTTTTGGTTGTTATTGTTTCTTATAGGTTTTTGGGTTGCATCTTAGTTTGATTCTTTGTGCCATAGCCGAAGAAGTTTTGGCTCTTTTTGCCGCATCTCTTATTGAAAGGGACGGATTTTGTTTAAACATTCTTACAACTTTCTTTCTAGTGCCAAGTCGATTGTCCCTGGTTTTCTTCCAGATTTAGGCAAATCTTCGAGAGTACAGAAGTCACCAAATTTCTTTTTTATCTTTTGTACGCCCGCGGGACTCAACTCATACTTTTTAGCCAGTTTTCTAATCGTCATACCGTTTATTTTGCACCAATCGTCCAAATATTTTTTTTCGAATGTGTTAGTTAATTTGCCCCATGTTGACGGTTTGACAAAAATAGCAATTATTTTTGGTTTCAATTTAAAGAAAAGGATGTAAGTTAGGTATTAAAAAAAAAAGTATATTTTATGTACGTGCTAGTTTTTAGAGATGCCTAAAGTTGTCTACTTTCTTTATGATACGGTCCTTAATGCACAGTGCCACTCTACGAGACAGGCCTAGCCTAGTTTAGATGACGCAGGAAAATACTTACTACTCCGAAAAAGTTGTGCAGTGTTTAGTACTTAACTATACTTTTATCTGTAAATTGGGTCACTGTAAAGAAATATTTGATTTGATATTTAATTACCCTCGTCTAGTATCCAGAGTGCAAGCCTCGACCTCAGTTCGGGACTAGGTCGATTTATTTGTGTAAGATGATCCTCTGATATTGTTTATTTGTTGGTTGCAGCAGTGGGAGTACCTGCGCGCGTCGCAACAGCTGCGCCACGTGGAGTCCGGGCTGTGCGTCGACGCGGCCGGCGTCGACGCCGGGGAGGCCGCGCGCGCGCGCCGCTGCCGGAACACCGCGCGCTACTCACAGCAGTGGACCTTCGACTACGACGGCACCAACAGCTCCAGTGAGTAGCGCACTGCCGCACACAATATTTGAATGAATCATATTAAGTTGTACTGTCCAATAAATTTTATTACTTCGAATAAGTGTTTAAAAATCATGTCAAATGGTAGAATTATTATTCGTTTAAGTTGCAGGCGACGTGCTCCCAGCCGAGGTGGAGTGGAGGCTGCAGCTGCTGAGGTGGTGAGTCGGGTGGGCCGGCTCGGGGCGGCTTAGGGCGGCAGGGTGGCTCAGGGCGGCTCAGGGCGGCTCAGGGCGGCTCAGGGCGTCAGGGCGGCTCAGTTCGGCTCAGGGCGGCGGGCTCGCGGAGCTGGGCGGTGAAACCCTCCTACGCCGAATCGACGGATGATTTTGATTTTATATATTTTTTTGTGATTATCATGATGACAGGAAAGTTACGAGTGATGACGAAGTTTTAATTATGACATAGATTTAGTTGATGGTGTTGATGTTGAGGCGGTGTCGTCGCAGGCGGTGCGCGCGCCCGCGGCCGGCGGAGGCGGCGCCCGCGGCGGGCAGCGGCGGCGCGGCGGCCGACGACGCCGACGACGCGCGGAGCAGGCTGCGTGCAAAGATACTCAACAAAAAAACGGGCAACTAGGTTTAAAAACTTCGCTGATTCGTAATGATTGTAATTATGTTAAGATACCATACCACTGAAAAAGTAATGAAATAAAACATGAAATTAATGATTTTTCGTGACATGGACATAAGGGAAAATTACAAAAATTCAGATTTAAATGATCAATAGGTATCTCCGAAACTAGCAAAAATCGCTGAATATATATAGGGGTTAAATCGATAGCTTTTTAGCTGCTCTAACAGCCCTAGACGGATTGACGTCGGTTTCTGGGACACCCTGTATATTAGCACATTACTGAAGAGGCCGTGAAGTCAGGGATTTAAGGACGAGTTTGGGGTAGACGGCCGAGTCGTAGACGAGGCCGGATAGAACGAGTCCTTCAATCCCTGTTCCGGCCGAGGATTGTATAGTTCTTTTCTCAAACAATGAGAGGATAGTACATTACTGCAATCTTACGAGGGCAGTCTCGAGACTGCAATCTTAAGACTGCAATATATGATGGCACTCTCAAGACTACAATCTTACAATGGCAATCTCAAGACTGTAATCTTACGATGTCAATCTCGAGACAGTGCAATCTTACGATGGAAATCTTAAGACTTCAATCTTACGATGGCAATCTCAAAACTGCAATCTTACGATGGCAGTCTGAAGACTGCAATCTTACGATGGCAGTCTGAAGACTGCAATCTTACGATGGCAGTCTCAAGACTGTGCAATCTTACTATGGCAATCTCAAGACTGTGCAATCTTACGGTGGCAATCTCAAGACTGCAATCTTACGATTGTAATCTCAAGACTGTGTAATCTTACGATGGCAATCTTAAGACTGCAATCTTACGATGGCAATCTTAAGACTGCAATCTTACGATGGCAGTCTGAAGACAGCAATCTAACGATGGCAGTCTGGAGACTGGAATCTTACGATGGCAGTCTCAAGACTGCAATCTTACGATGGCAGTCTCAAGACTGCAATCTTACGATGGCAATCTCAAGACTGTGCAATCTTACGATGGCGATCTCAAGACTGTGCAATCATACGATGGAAATCTCAAGATTGAAATCTTACGATGACAACCTCAAGACTGCAATCTTACGATTGTAATCTTAAGACTGCAATCTTACGATGGCAATCTCAAGACTGTGCAATCTTACGATGGCAATCTCAAGACTGTGCAATCTTACGATGGAAATCTCAAGACTGCAATCTTACGATGGCAGTCTCAAGACTGCAATCTTACGATGGCAATCTCAAGACTGCAATCTTACGATGGAAATCTCAAGATTGCAATCTTCGATAACAACCTCAAGACTGCAATCTTACGATTGTTATCTTAATACTGCAATCTCAAGACATCTTACGATGGCAGTCTCAAGACTGTGCAATCTTACGATGGCAGTCTCAAGACTGCAATCTTACGATGGCAATCTCAAGACTGTGCAATCTTACGATGGCAATCTCAAGACTGTGCAATCTTACGATGGCAATCTCAAGATTGCAATCTTACGATGGCAATCTCAAGACTGCAATCTTACGATTGTAATCTCAAGACTGTGTAATCTTACGATGGCAATCTTAAGACTGCCACCTTTCGTTGGCAATCTCAAGATTGCAATCTCAAGACTGCAATCTTACGATGGTAATATCAAGACAACAATCTTACGATGGTAATCTCAAGGCAACAATCTTACGATAGCAATCTCAGGACTGCAATCTTACGACGGCCACCTCAAAACTGCACATAAATATTAGTACCTACCATAGATTTCGTTTTTTTTATGTCGCAAAATATGGTTATAGAATCTAGTGGTGGTTGGCAGAATGTAATTTGTCCTTTGTCAGTTTAATGTTAGTAAGGAAATTTAAAAAGTTAGAGCAGCGGCCAATAATATTTTTTCTTAGGGATTAAACAAGTAGGGAGCCATAAACAAGAAACTTCATTTCTTCATTTCGTGCCATTAACGCATACATTTCCGAGCATGTTTGAGAAAATTTATTTTTTCTACTCGCGTACTATAAACCGCTAATATTGATATCGTTAATGGTGTCAGAATACCACCTATAGCGTAACCGAAGAGTAAAAACAATTCTATAATTAGCGGTCATTCCGGATATCAGTCTTGGCGTTTAGTTAACACTTGACATCCTAATAATTTGTATATAAACCGTTAAAAACATTTTAACACCAATTAAAATAACGTATATTAAAAATAAAATTAATTTTGAGACTAAATATGTGTTTAAAATAACATTTTTATTCAATTACTAAAAATAAATGGTTAATATCCATCTATTTGTTATTTGGTTACCATGGTTACGTTCAATATGGATATCAACAAAATGGCGTTTCGTTTGGCATTCCAACTTGTTTATGATAATTTGATAGAACTGTTTTTAGTATCTATTAAAATTCGCATGAAATTTGTTTACATTTATCAATAAAATTCATTTATCAACTATTATCGCGCATCGGAATAGTGAAAATGTCTTTGATGACAAGTAATTTGTTAGCAGAAAAATCGAGTAAAGTATACGAGAATAGTTAGCGATTGTTTATTTTTATCATTATCATTTTAAGCTTGTAGAAAAAGTTATGTATGCAACGGTTCATAATTAGCTCTTAAGGTACTCGTGCCTATAATTAGAGCGCTCGCAAGCTCGCGCTCTAACCTCGGCTCTCGTACCTTAAGAGGCCTCATTATGTACCAGTTACATAAATAACTATTTTGTTCTAGATGTTTAAGTTAGTTTTTTTAAGTCCCTCTAAAAACCAGCACCGCGGCTTGCTGCGGCACAAACCGAGGAGCCCTTATCAACGCCATGTTAAATGTTTTTTCTTTTAGTTTCTGCTTTTTTCTTCAAATGTGTGTACGCGTTGAATAAATGATTTCTATTCTATTATATTCTGTTCAATGTATCAAAAATAGCTCAATGTTATCCCTCAATTAACTTTGAATTACATAATAGGTAAGACTTAAAGTTTGCTTCAAATGACATAGGTTCAAAGGCCCTCGGTTCGGGACAAATCGGTTGGTCTCGTAGAGCGATTGAGAGAGACACCACACACACACACACCTGCGCCTCTCCAGTATTCCAGTATTCTAGGCGGTATAAACGATATCGTAGTTGACCTGTTAAGGTATTGTTATGACGTCAGCCGTCATAACTGTCAAGAAAATAAGAGCTACCTATCAGAACGTTGACAATACGATAACAGGACAAAAACGATATTGTTTTTACAGAGGCGCTGAAGTGCTTTACTATATTTGTTTACGATTCACGGAGTGTCGTATGTTTAGAATTAATATCAATTTGCAAAGAAGAAGCACCGCAAAAAAACACTAGCAGAGGCCCGTTTCACGAAGCTGCAAGTTACAAATTACAAGCGGAAGTCTTTTTCCAACTCCTTTTGCTAGAAAGAGAGCTTCGCTTGTAATTTGTGACTTGTAGCTTCGTGAAAAGGGGCACAGGTCATTTTTTAACCGACTTCAAAAAAGGAGGAGGTTATACGTTCCACTGTATGTTTTTTTTATGTATGTTCACCGATTACTCCGTCAATTGTGGACCGATTTTAAAAATATTTTTTTGGTTTGATAGAGTATACTTCCGAGGTGGTCCCATTGTCACCAAATCTGTATCTGGTGAGGGGATCAGTGAGGAATTGAGGGAACTCCTAAAATATTGTATGCAAACATACCTATAGCGATTTTAATATTTTTAGTAACAATTGTAGCATTTGCATTCAGAAAGTGTCACTTGGTGAAGTGGAACTGATGATGAAGACCACAGATGGCCACCGGAACTCCTCAACGATACCTATTTTAAGGGTGGCGATAAGATATCTCGATTAAGATAGTTGAGCGACTACAATGAAGAATATTTACTTGTTGAAATATGACTATGATTTTCCCGCGGCGTTGCTTTCGGCGCGCGTGAAATAACTTAAAGTTTCACATCAACTAAGAAGTGGGACTACGTAACAGCGTACCTATTATGATCACTAAAAAGTATAAAATAAAATAAATGTTTTAAAAAACAAAAAACCGCCTTCAAAAACGCAAAAAATAACTTCTTTAGAGTTGTAGATACCTAATAGGTTAGTCCAACTGAAGTCGGCGACCACAATATTTTCAACAAAAAGCCGACATCAGTTGGACTAACCTATTGGGTATCTACAACTCTAAAGAAGTTATTTTTTGCGTTTTTGAAGGCGGTTTTTTGTTTTTTTTTACCATAAAGTACAATTACAGCTTTAATCAGAAGAAAGTAACATTACAGTTGAGTTTCTTGTGGCGCTGGTAGATTTTTGAAGCGTAAAAGTTCCCGTGCGGCCTACTTACTGAATAACATCTTTTTCTAAAAAATGCCCAGAAAAGTTGACATTACTATCTACATATTGAGACACGAAGTATATAGTTTAAGGCACCCCACAGATGATCAATTTATTTGTGCTATCACACTGATTGCCCAAACTTTTTGATCGTCTATGGCTATGATTGAAGTTTGCCCAATCATTTTAGAAAAGTTTGACAGATTTGAATTCTGTTTGTGCCATCACGTGTGATTGTGTAGTCTGTAGTAGTGATTGCTTAATCTTTTTTAATCTGTGGTTCAATGATCCTGTCAAAACAACTAACTGTACGCTACTATTTAAAATAAATAATGGCGGAAAATTGCGACGGGAATTATTTTTCACGTGACGTTTTTAGCCTGATAACTCTAGTTTTAATTTTTAATAGATAATTCATACTAACCATAGCCATTACCATAGATCATAGGCCATAGATAATAATGATTGATGATTGACTCAATCAATTGACGTGTAGGAGCAAAACCTATTTTGATGTGATTGTACAAAAATAGGATTGCGCAAACATTTTGTGGGTCTGTGGGGGGCCTAACGACAGTTCTCAATAAATAAATGAAAAACCGGTTGTCTGTAAAGACGGTTTACGGACGATAATTTTACGTGATAATGCTCGGCTCAAACAACGTACTTATTGGTATAATTTATTTTGTCTATTTATAACATTTTGTACATTGTTTTTTTTTTTAATCCTTTCTTGCTTGATTATAGTTTATATATAATAAACGGAGAATAAAATGTTGATATTTGTGTTCGCGCCATCTGACGGTGCTTCCACTGCTCGCAGAGGGCCCTGCCAAGATGCACTACGCTAACTAGCGTTTCTATTCGTTACATTTTTAAACCAATCGCGTCGCTGGTAGATGACGTGATACGAAAAGTCACGTGATCTACCAGTGATGCGATTGGTTTAAAAACGAAACGAATAGAAACGCTAGTTAACGTAGTGCATGTTGGCAGGGCCCTCAGATTTACACATATGTCGATTCGCGCAAGCGCAAGGCGCTAGACAGGGACATGAGCGGCGCCACGGGCCAACAGCGTGGAGCCTTCGGGAAGCCTGCAGCTACCGCCGACCTCCGCCATCGCTCTCTTCTTCTCTAACCACCGAAAACACCACACGTCGCGTGTCCTGATATAAAAACCTACCTAACTCGAACTGGATACCTACTTAACTCATTTGGGCAGCATACAAAGATTTGGCTTGCAATAAATTAAATACGGGCTACAACTCTTGTTCAGCAAACAATTTACAAACGGTTAACATTTTAACCAATATCAATCTGCTTTTTACGGTTCCGTACCCAAAGGGTAAAAACGGGACCCTATTACTAAGACTCCGCTGTCCGTCTGTCTGTCTGTCACCAGGCTGTATCTCATGAACCGTGACAGCTAGACAGTTGAAATTTTCACAGAAGATGTATTTCTGTTTCCGCTATAACAACAAATACTTAAAACAGAACAAAATAAATATTTAAGGGGGCTCCCATACAACAAACGTGATTTTTTTGCTGATGTTACGGTAGATAATGGTACCATAATGGTAGATAATGGTGGCCGGCTTTTTTATTATTATTTGTCTGCCTAATAATCAGTCGAGCTGCAAAATAATTACTTGGGCAGCAAGATTTTACAAATTGGTCAGCAGAGAAAACATGTCTGTAAGCAGTTTAATTGAGAGTTGTGCATATTAAAATAATGGTCATCTATAATATAGAAGTGGATTGCGTTTAGTTTGAAAAGTCAGCAGTGTTTACAAGTTAAGTTTTGTCACACAATTTTCTATCACAATCACACCCTAGATTAACCAAAATTTGTATCATAAATCATAAATATGAGGTAGGTTAGGTTAGGTTCGTTTTTATATCAGGCCCGGAGGGCCAGAACAACCCAGAAATAGGAGATCCGCGTGAGCGGAGCTCCGTCGACTCTGTTAAATTTGTAAATTTGATGGTGGGTTTGGTTTTGGCCCCCTTTTTTTTGCTGGACAAAATGAAATATTTTGCTTACCTACTGATTGCTTACCAATATTTGATTAATTGTGGGTCGCTCAATGCAGGTCAAATATTTAATTTGCTGACCAAAATAATTTAGAGCAGTTCAGTATATCATTAATTGCAGACAGATTTATAAATAAGTATTTGCTAACCATAAGTTGCTTACCAACTGGCTATTTTGGCTGACCAAATACATATTTCTGTTTACCAAAATAATAATGGGTATGGTCCAAAAAATTGGACATGCTAACTAACTCAATTAAATTTTCTATGAAACTTTTCCGTTGTGACACGAAAATTTGCCATACAATCGTAGGGATACTTTTCGTCGCACAACGGAACGTTTTTCGACATCGTCGTTTATATGGTTAACCACGCTTAACTATGGTCCAACTTTTTGGTTTTCACTCTAATATTTTGCTGATCGGTTAAATGATACCCCTTTTAAAGCCATACATTAAGATTACTAGTGGCAAAAAAACATAATTAAATATCAGTTATTTTTCTTATAAGGTATTTTGGGCATCCTACCTTTTTTAGAAAATCTTACTTCTTTAACAAAAGACATAGCGATAATTATAATGGTTAAATATAAAAATCTAGTATAATTCTTAAAAAAAAGTGATTTTGGTAAATGAAATGAGATGAAATGGCACAAATCTTTTACATCCATATTTTATTGAATCATAACTTTTTTATCTGGGTCTGGAATAGCCTGTTTTTTTTAAAGCTTGTTTTTCTCCTTGTCATAAACAAAAAGGCGGTAAAGAGTGATGATTTTTTCACGTGAAGTTTCTGTTTATATGCAATTCAAAAAATGAGTTCAAGCGATGAAGATTTACGACTGACTTTACTACGACACATTTTTTTCTTGCGACTTTGCAAGCTCGTCCGTTCAAACCAATACTCGGCCCGCAATTGCCTACTTCCCTGCCCAGGCAATAATCTACTATTATCTTTCTACAAGATAATAAAGTGGTCGATAACAATGTAGTAGGATCTTGATCACACGACGCACAAACCTCAATATGCGCAAGCTACTTGCAGCGCGCACAAGCGCCGTTGAACAAAGAAAACTCAGGGAGCCGGTGTTTTGGGATGTTTAATTAACGTAATATGTACAGTCAGTAAGTCTAGTGCTAAATGCTCCCCCGTCCGCTCCGTCAGTCGTCCTCGTGCGGCGCGAACAGCTTGGCCACCTCGAACAGGTCCTCGAACTCGCCCTGCGCCAGCACCTGCGTGCCCGGCGAAACTCGTCAGCAAACAAACAGTATTCGAGGCAGACGCCACCAAATTTTGCAGCATCCTACCGCTTTCCACTCAAAATTCAACATTATTTAGAATCCAAATAATGTTGAATTTTGAGGATAAATTTTAATATTCTAAATTTTAGAATAATGAAACTGATCCATACGTCGGTTTTTTTACATTATAACAAATGACTGTTATTTTGTAAGTACATGTTTTCGCCTTAAACCAAAGACATTAGCAGTAATAGACGGGGCATAGCGAACAAAAAAGTGATGCAAAACTTGTTACCTCGAGGTAACAAGTCGTATCGTACGTCGTTTAGTCTACTTTCACACGCCCGTCATAGATGGCATTCATGATGCTTATGATCAAAGTTTTTCTATGAAAATGTCTCCGATGCCCACTCTATTACCTTATATATATACCTTTATATTGTTAAACTAAGACAAAATTAGAAGTTAAATACAATTATATCCGATTTAAGTAGTTAATAACAAGAATGAAGAATGTCAGTAGGTACGCCAAATCGCTTGAAACTTTGTAACAGTAATGTTTATAAATAAACAAACATAATACTTTTTATTTCATTCAAATAGACCCAGTAGTTTTGATTCTACAAACGTTTGAAATTTGGGTCAATAATATTAAAGCGCGTGGACGCCATCTTGCTTGAGTGATGTCATCGTTCAACTGCGGTACGCGCCCTTATATGAACGAGTAAGTTTACAGGGCTATATATTTTTAACCGTAATAAGTAGCCAGTTGAAATTTTCACAGAATACGTGTTATTATAAAATCTATCGTTTAAAACTATAAAATGAACAATAAATCAAATCCCAAGAAGGGTCCCCATACAAGAAGCATGAAAAAAAATCTTTTGTTTTAGCATCTTTATACGGATTGTATTTTTATAATGACTTCTTATTTTGATGCTATTTTAAGCTTAAATTGTGGTCTAATTTTCATTGTTTACGACTAAGTAGCAATCTTGAGTAAAACTTCTACAAATATGTGACAAAACTGACTTTAGAAACATCGATCCTCTCTGCCGTGGCGCAAATATACAAAGTGAAATATCTTGCCTTATATGAAGTCTATTGAGATGAAATAAACGGTTTTTTAATCCCAGAGCATTTCCTGTGTCAAAGATATAAAAATAAAAACGCAAAATAAGACAAACACAAAAAAATGTGTTGATAATTCCTCAAATTACTTAAAATATGCCTATATTACCTTATGTCATTATTAGCTATAATTATTTTTTAACCCATTGTCGTTAATTAAAAGAAAGAATTACGTGTCTAATGCAGCCACTAAATTTTTGGTGAGCTGTAAACAAAGACAATGCGGTTGCATAATTACTTTCTTAGGTCGTTCCTAGAATTTACGTACGAAATACTCAGGGATATGTATACCTACAGCCAAATAAGTTTTTTTTTTACAAAACACGGCTTTTTTATTTGTCACTGAAATAGCTTTTACTATTTTAGCGGAAAAATACACGTGCAACGTTGGTAATTAAAAAAAAGGCGGCAAGATAAAAAGTCTTTGTAGCGATTTACTTTAACAATGTTTGCTAATTTAAGTTTTTTTCTACTCGCGTACTATAAACCGCTAATATTGATATCGTTAATGGTGTCAGAATACCACCTATAGCGTAACCGAACAGTAAAAACAATTCTATAATTAGCGTTGCCATGGTAATAACAGTGCTATAATTTATTATAGCATTGTTATTACCATGGTAACGGTCATTCCGGATATCAGTCTTGGCGTTTAGTTAACACTTGACATCCTAATAATTTGTATATAAACCGTTAAAAACATTTTAACACCAATTAAAATTACGTATATTAAAAATAAAATTAATTTTGAGACTAAATATGTGTTTAAAATAACATTTTTATTCAATTACTAAAAATAGATGGTTAATATACATCGATTTGTTATTTGGTTACCATGGTTACGTTCAATATGGATATCAACAAAATGGCGTTTCGTTTGGCATTCCAACTTGTTTATGATAATTTGATAGAACTGTTTTTAGTATCTATTAAAATTCGCATGAAATTTGTTTACATTTATCAATAAAATTCACAAACTATTATCGCGCATCGGAATAGTGAAAATGTCTTTGATGACAAGTACCTAATTTGTTAGCAGAAAAATCGAGTAATGTATACGGGAAAGTTAGCGATTGTTTATTTTTATCATTATCATTTTAAGCTTGTAGAAAAAGTTATGTATGCAACGGCTCATAATTAGCTCTTAAGGTACTCGTGCCTATATTATAAAAGTTAATTGTTACTTTATGGCAATTAAAATATACAACATGCTACCTAGTTCGTGGACAGAACTCCCCAATAACAAATTATATAATATTTTAAATACATTTTTACTTGACCAATGTTTTTATACTCTTAATGATTTTTTTTACAAAATGGAAACTAATAAAAATGATTTAATTTAATTCTAAATAGGTGATTCTGACATGTATAATAAAATAAGACCCGCACGTGACGTAAATAATGTATAAAGCCTGACAAAGTATTTAGTTATTATTAATTAGGAACGTAAAGTTTATAGTGTGTAAATATGATTTATAACATTGTACGCCTGAAACGGCTGATTGTGCTGCGCTTCCACTATTGTATAAGACCTTTTGTTAACACCACAATCTCACAATAAATGATTTATGATTTATGATTATGATTATGATTATGATGATTATGATATAATTAGAGCGCTCGCAAGCTCGCGCTCTAACCTCGGCTCTCGTACCTTAAGAGGCCTCATTATGTACCAGTTACATAAATAACTATTATTTAATTGTCTTTTAATTTCATAGACCAGAATTTAATAGCCCGAAATAATTAGCCCGGTACTACTCTCTGTTTCTCTTTAAATCTACAATTTGAATTTTACAAGATGTCACGGTTAAGTGATTTCTCGCCGCAAGACATTGCCACTATCCATTTTTATTATGGAATGTCACGAGGCAACGCAAGAGCGTTGCTAAATAGTATTAAACTAGACAAAATGCAGAAAGGGGCACTGAAAACCAGCGCTGCGAAGACTCGAGCACTCGCCCGCGCTCGCAGCACATGCTGAGTCTGTGCCTTTTGTTTTACCTTTTTTTTTACATTATTACATTTTGTTTGTACTTTACTGGTTTTGAGTGACATTACTTGGATTGCACTTGGATTCAAAGGCAAATCCGAAACGATCCTGAATTTACAAAAAATATCCTGTGGATGGGTGAGGCTCAGTTTACGCGATATGGGATCACAAACTGTAGAAATCTGCACGATTGGTGCCCTAAGGGACAGAATCCTCATCAGAAGAGGTCAATTTTCCAAAAATCTGTGGGCAGACCTTATTAACGACATGTTGATTGGCCCTAATTTTCTTCCGAGAACTTTAAACGGTGTACGAACATTTAAGGGATGACCTGCCCCTTGTATTGGAGGATGTTCCATTGGATACAAGGAGAACATCATTTCTCCATGGATGTCCCGCCCGTTACTCACTTGACATGAGAAGATTTCTTTACGACACGTATCCTAACCATTGGATTGCTCGACAAGGGCCAGTGGTATGGCCAGTACGTTCTCCAGACATGACGCCGCTGACTATTTCCTATATTATTTGGGGCACTATGAAGCGGAGGGTTTATAGTGTCTCCATTAACTCAGAACAGGATTTGCGGGACAGAGTTGTTGACTGTGCCCATTACATAAAAAATAGCTCATGCATGATTCGTCGAGCTACTAAACGAAAAATAGTACGTGCAGGATTTTCTGCAAGAACGAGGTGGGCATTTCGAGCATTTAATGCATTAATTGTATTGTATTTAATGCAATACCTGTCTGGCGACGTGCATGCGGTTGAACAGGTTCCAGAGCAGCACGCCCACGACGCGCCGGTCGCGCAGGTAGAACACCACGCCGCGCTCGTAGCGCCGCGCGCCCGCCGGCGGCTCCGCGGGCTCGGCCGCGCCCAGCTCCCGCGCCGCGCCCGGCGCCGCCGCCGCCACGGCCGCCAGCGCCAGCTCGCCCGCCTCGCTCGCCTCGCCCGCCTCGCCCGCCTCGCCCGCCTCGCCCGCCTCGCTGGCGCGCGCGCCGGCGTCCGAGATGGCGTCCGAGCAGAACACGCCCACCGTCGGCAGCGTCGCGTCGATGATGCCGATCGCCTGCGGAGCGGGAACGGCCGGGAGGACCCCGGTTTAGCGGTATCGCGGTACTCGGGAGTCAGCGGGGCGTCGCCGCCGGGCTGAACTTTAGAAGTCAACCGAGACGGAATTAATAAAACATTATTTATTTACTTTACAATACTTTCATCGTCTCAATAATATCTTTAAATTCAGGGGGTACCTCGTAGGAGAGCGCCGGGCCGAGGTCGCTCCAGAACATGCTCTGGTGGTCGTAGGGCTCGGGCGCCTCGGCCATGTTGCGCGCGGCGCGGCGGCCCGAGAGCACGGCGTGGTCGTGGTGCGTCACGCGGCGCCGGCCGAGCGCCGCGTCGTGGAAGCAGGCGGCGTCGCCGGCGGCCCACACGCCGGAGCGCGCCTGCAGCTCGGCGTTGACGACGACGCCGCCCAGCGCGCCGTGCAGCTCCAGGCCGGCGGCGCGCGCTAGCTCCACGTCGGCGTCCGCGCCCACGGCCTGCAGCACCAGCTCGCAGCCGAGCGAGCCCGCGCCGCCCGCCTCGCCCGCGCCGCCCTCCGCGGGCGCGAGCCGCAGCACCACGCGCCCGTCCGCCACCGACGACGAGGAGATCTCGGCTGCGGGACGAAAACCGTTTCAATCTCCGCCCGGGCGGGTGGATCTCCTCGAGACGGAGCGAGGATACGATCGCGCCCCGCGACAAAATTCTGCGGATGTCCGTTTCGAGACCCGGCCGCCCGGCGATACGCCGCCCGTTTTTTACGTTCGATTCCTTTCGACCCGATTTGGGATATTCGCGATGAGAAAAACGTGCGGCGAATCGCGGAGCGCTTCTTCATCGAGGTAAGTAGTATAGAGGTGTGTCGCGCGGTAGTTACTCTCGGGCAGCTGCGTGACGCCGAGCGCGGCGAGGCGCGCGGCGGCGTCGGCGGCCAGGTAGTGCGGCAGCAGCTCCTGCAGCGGCGCCGCCTCGCGGTACACCTGCACCACCTCCTTGCCGGACCCGCGCACTGGACACGACACATTTACCCCGATTATAAAAAAAACTGTCTAACAAATAGTAACCTATCACAATGGGCGAGCTGAGTTGGCCTATAAATTAATAAACACCCTGTCACTCTTTTCTTCGCATATAATTTTAAAATAAAGTTAATCGTGTTGTATCTTTTAGCGAACCAAGTAGGTAAATAAATAACAGTTAATATGTAAAATGTAATATTTATTACAGAAAAAATATTCTAAATTAAATTAAATAAATGGTAACTTCCAAAATAAACGTAAATATGTAGCGCGGATCGACAGATTTCATTCGAATACCGGGGGTCTATCGCGATCGTTCCCGTTTTATTTTAGAGTCATAAAAAACAATCTAGATGAAAAAATGAAATGTCACTACATCGTATCCGGCTGCCGTAAGTTTTCAAACTTTGAAGCGGGGGTTTTACTAGATGATGTCTAGACTCACGTTTGTCAGCGAGCGAAGCGGCGAGCTCGGTGGCGAGCAGGCCGCCGCCGACGACGACGACGCGGCGCGTGGCGGGCGCGTGCGCGAGCTCGGCGGCGCGCGCCACGTCGGCCAGCGCGTGCAGCGTCAGCGCGCGGCCGGCCGCCGCCGCCGGGGCCAGCGCGGCCAGCCGGCGCGGCACCGAGCCCGTGGCCAGCAGGCACTTGTCGAAGGCCACGGTGGCCGGCGGCTGGCCCGGCGCGCGCAGCTCGGCCGCGCGCGCGCGCAGGTCCAGCGCCGTCACGCGCCAGCCGCGCGCCAGCCCCGCGCCCGCGCCGCCCGCCGCCAGCGTGCTCATCGGCGTGTAGAACGACAGCGGCTCGTACACCACGCTGCCGACACGCGACACCACCCGGTTACGAGTACACGCCACAAGTACACTCATCCGACCAATCGCTCTAATTAAACTAATAAAATATACTAAATATCACTAAGAACATGATATTTCATATATTAAGACCCCACAATCGAATTCAATCAATATATTTACTATAATTAATATCACAATGTATATAAAACATCCGTTTCTGCCGGATCCCAGACTAGGCCGAGTCTGTCTACCGAGTGGGTACCGAATCATTCCTTTGAAAAGTTAATTTACCGGTCGATTGAATGGGAATGTTTCGCTTTGATACGTAGCGATGCATAGTCGATATATATGTAAATCAACCAATGCAGGAAAGCGGTAAATGTTTCGGTCGCTACTGACCTGCGGCGCTTGCCGTTCCACTGCGTGAAGGTGAGTTTGAGCGGGTCCTTGGCGGCCTCGGCCAGGTCGTCGCGGCGCCACAGCTCCTTGGAGAGCGGCGGGCGCATGTAGGGCGGCGCGCGCTCGGCGCCGGCCAGCAGGATGGCCGCGTCGGGCCGCGCCGCGCGCAGCGCCCGCAGCGCCGCGAACGCCGCCGTGCCGCCGCCCACCACCAGGAACTCCACGCGCGCCGGCAGCTCCGCGGCCAGCGCCGGGTACAGCTCGCCCGGCTCCCTGTCCGCGGCCGGCGCCCCGCCCGCCTCCGCTGCGGACACACTCGCAGTCACACGCCAGTCCGCGCACCGCACCGACACCAGACCGACAACAAACCATACTCACTCTCAGCCTTATCTAGCTCCTCCTTTTCAGTATCACTCATCTTATGGTAAAAATATGCCTGAAAAACACAATTTATTATTAGGGTGATTCAATAGAGGAGCGGTCCCCTGGTGGACCAGGGTTTCGGTCTGATAAACCGACTGGAGAATCAGTGAAGGTCTCTCGGGAGAAGCACTAAATTAATTGTGACAATAAACAGGTTCTAATGCATTATCTCGTACTCATTAATAAATACGAATCAGCTCATAAGGCAGTGTGCAGGAGACTCACTCCCCCGATTGAGGCCGTGAGCGCGAGCGCGGCGGCGGTGAGCGTCCAGGAGCGGCGCGCCTGCGGGGGCGGGGGCGGCGGCGCGCGGGGCGGCGCGGGGCGCGCGGGGGCCGCGGGCGCCGCGCCGCCGCCCGGCGCCGCCGACGTCAGCACCGTCTACCACACACAGAAGGCCTTTACATACACCGTACCTCCATTTCAATGGCAGTTACAGCATTACACAAGCACACGTTAAGCGCAGGACCAAGTCTCACGTTAAGTTCTTTTATATAACTTAGGACTAATTTCTAAAAAGGAAGGTATGTAACCATCCAACAAGCATGAGAAACAGCTAGATCATTTTAATTTACCAAAGTGACTGATGGATTTAACACTGCCTAACCAATATAAAAAAGAATAGTTTTTTGTCTAAGAAAATTACAACAACTTCCTAGAGAACCCAAGCTAGGCAGAGCCTGTACTCTGGGACCCGGTGTGACCTGGTCAGTACATTAGCCTCAATTCAAAATTACTAAACCCATTGTATGCCCAATAAATAAATAAATATAAATATTGCACAATGATTACAGCACGTCTCTGACATGATCTTTTAACAGATGCAGCACCTAGTGCTGACATATTCTTAAGCCTCTAACACAAGAAATATATATTTACCGTTTTGAACTTCTTTATTTTCCTTGTACGCTTGAAAACATAAAATAAACTTGTGAAGTAGATACAGGCACATCTACCATATATCATTATCATTTAAGCGAAAAATACTGGTAACTTAGAAACAAACTACTATGTTTATGGGTCCACTGTGTTACCATTGAAAGAAGAAGTTTTTAATGTGTAATAAATATATGTATAGTTCACTATTTATCGGTGTGATGAAAACGCTAACCAAATGTGCTAGTTAATTGATCCCAATACTATACCAATGGTGATAGACCTTGAAATTGAGTTTTACAATATCAAATCTGATCAGTGTAGCCATTACTTTAGGATATTACAGAGATTGTCTATGCCGTGAGAACAAATATAGGTGTCTGTTTGAGTGCGAGCTCACCTGACCGGCGCTCGTGTGTGCGTCTTGCGCTGAGGGTGCGCTGTGCTGGGCGGCGCCTGCAACAGGCAAACACAACACTGATCAACGACTGCCGACTGCCGGCTGACTGAAAGTACCGACCACATGAACAGAGGGAGGTGTGCGGCGGAAAAGAAGCAGGTACTGACGGAGCGCCGTGAAAACATTGCGGCGGCGCGCCAGCAGCTCCAGAGGCTCGGCGCAGCGGCTCGCCGCGCGCAGCATGCTGCCGTCCAGTTAATTCACTAATTATAATACTCTTCTAAATCTGGCGACCGTGAGTCTTAGCCCTTAATTTCATTGCCGTATTTTTGAATTATTCGATTTTTAAGAACCCGAAAATAATCTTAGGTTAGGCTTCGCTGCAGTCGACAGTGACATTTCGAGATTGATTGACAGCTGTGCTTTTATGCTGTTTAAGGTACGATTAAAAACGCTCGTATAAAAAAAAAATATTTCCACGGGTTTCTTATACTTCGGGGACACTCGTCATTTTGAGACTAGATCGAGAATAATTTTTAAAATCGGACCGCGCTGTGAAAATTTATGCGTGATCATACATAAAAAAAAAAAATATATACGCGTCGACTTGAGAACCTCCTCCGTTTTTTTTCGTCGGTTAAAAAGGGATGGTGCTAACTTAACTTTGAACATCGATTTTTAAAGACTCATATTTAGAAATCTATTTTCTGTCAACTATGTTTTGCGTGGCCATACTTTGCCAATAAAAATATAAGCATTGCCCCGTGTGGTTGCCGGGTTAGAATATGGTTACGCTATGCGCGCACGAGCAACTTTTGTCGCCGCGACATTACATCTCTCTTTTTCTCAATTCGAGCGTGCAAAAGAGACAGATGTACTGTCGCGGCGACAAAAGTGGCTCGTGCGCGTATAGCCTTAGAATGGTCTTCGAAATATTAATAAAATTTGTTAGTTTTAGCTAATTGACGACAGATGGCGCCAGCTGCACTGTCATTTTCGATATGGTCTTAAAGTATTTTTTTCTACTCGCGTACTATAAACCGCTAATAGTGATATCGTTAATGGTGTCAGAATACCACCTATAGCGTAACCGAAGAGTAAAAACAAGTCTATAATTAGCGTTGCCATGGTAATAACAGTTCTATAATTTATTATAGCATTGTTATTACCATGGTAACGGTCATTCCGGATATCAGTCTTGGCGTTTAGTTAACACTTGACATCCTAAAAAATTGTATAATAAACCGTTAAAAACATTTAACACCAATTAAAATTACGTATATTAAAAATAAAATTAATTTTGAGACTAAATATGGGTTAAGAATTACATTTTTATTAAGTTACTAAAAATAGATGAGTAATATCCATCGATTTGTTATTTGGTTACCATGGTTACGTTCAATATGGATATCAACAAAATGGCGTTTTGTTTGGCATTCCAACTTTTATGATAAATTGTCAGAACTGTTTTAGTACCTAACTATTAAAAATTGCATGAAATTTGTAAACATTTAGCAATAAAATTTACAAACTATTAACGCCAATCGGAATAATGAAAATGACTTTGCTAACAAATAATTTTAATTTGTTAGCAGAAAAATCGAGTGAAGTAATACGAGAAAAGTTAGCGATTGTTTATTTTTGTCATTATCATTCTAAGCTTGTAGAAAAAGTTATGTATGCAACGGTACATAATTAGCTCTTAAGGTACTCGTGCCTATAATTGGAGCGCTCGGAAGCTCGCGCTCTAACCTCGGCGCTCGTACCTTAAGAAGCTTCATTATGTACCAGTTACATAAATAACTATTACGGGAACGAGTACGGCTAGGACCATCTACAATACGAATTATGTTAAACTTAATACATGACAATATTTCCGTATGAATTAAAACAACCTGGGGCCCGTTTCATAAAAACTTCTAACTTGTAATACAAGTGGAAGTCACTTTTTAATACATACTGTTGGAAAGAGAGTCCCGCTTATAATATAAGCTATTATTTTTTATGCAATACGCCCCTGATTGTTAAGTTAACGAATGTAATTTGGCTACTTGACGACAGATAGCGCAATCTGTACTTACTTTCGATATGGAATGGAATTAAAGTATGAGTGCGGCTAGCGCTATCTACAATATGAATTAAAGATAATTTAATTTTGGCGTGATACATATTCAAATGTTCATATGAATCAAAACAACCTGATTGTTAACGAATGTAATTTAGCTACGTGACGACAGATGGCCCAAGCTGTACTCATTATCGATATGGGATATTTAGGGTCAGTTCACACCGAGACGCGACGCGACGATACCGGAAGAGGCCAGTGACTTCGCGCGGCGGCGCGCGACGCCGCGAGGCGCATCGTAAAATCGTCGGCAGCACGACGCCTCGCAGTGCAGCGGAACGTGTCTACTCGCCGCGTCCCCTGCAGTTTATCATTTGCAAGAGAGAGAAGAGACAAGTCGCGTCGGCGGCCTAAGGCTGCGCCTCGCGGCTTCGCGAGGCGCAGCGCCGCTCTCGCACGCCGCGCATGCCGACGATGCACCGCTGCGTCGCGATGCGTCGCGCTGCGCTGCGAGGCGTCTCGAGGCGCAGCGCTGCGTGGTATACTTACCGTATTCTTAATTCTCACAATGAAATGTGTACCTTTTCGTGTAGTAAATAAAGTATATTTTGAGTCGCTCTATTAGAAATTTGCGCGCAGCGTCGCGTCGCGTCGCGTCTCGGTGTGATTTGACCCTAGTAGGTTATTTTACGGGATCGATTGCGGTTAGCGCCATCTACAATACCATCTAAAGTTTGATTTCATTCCGGTGCGATGGATGGCACCACACATACCTGACTTACTGCCAATAAAGTAGGACAAAATTTTAGGATCTGTTAGGTACTACGACGAGCGGAGCGAGGAGTACATACTAGGGGCCTTCTTGCAATCACAACACACCTGACTTACCACTAAAAAGTAGGATAATTCCAGAATCTGTTAGGTACTATGACGAGCAAAGCAAGCCCAAAGTTTGTTTCATAGGGTTACGTAGGTAATCAATCGTTACTAGTGATTCTCGGAGGCCTATCTACTCGGGTAGGTATATTTCTTTCCGCAGAGAATAACACACACACATATATATTAATCTGTATAATACATCCACAAACGGACATCTTACAACATAGTATATTTGGTAAAAATATTCACAACGTAATATAAATAGTTAAAATATCAACAAACGCTTATTTACAATATACAAAATATACAGACGTACAAAAGAATCAACAACTTAACATAGTAGGTACGCGGCGGATATGGTAGCTCTGGTCGGGCGCGGTCGGGCGCGGTCGGGCGGCGCTCACGGCAGCGGCTCCACGTAGTTCTCGGGCACGAGCCCGCTCTTGCCGTTGAGCGTGCCGCGCAGCCAGCCCGGCTCGGCGCTGGCGCACACGTTCGTGATGATCTGGTTCGGCTCGAACGACAGCTCGCCCTCGCTCTCGCCGAGACACGCGTACAGCGTGCGCACGCGCCTGCAAGACACACACATACATTACTACACGTCCGCATATCTAACACGGGAACGAATCCTTCGCTCGCGCTCCTCGAGAGCGTCATCATAATACCACCCCAATAAACATGATTCGAGTCGCTATCACGGATCGGCGATCGAACGCACCGGGGCCACGCTCCTCGAGATTCAACAAATAAGTTGGCGGTTTTACGATTAGAATGATCGAATAGATAGAAGCCGGCTCAGGTGGTCGGCGGGTCCTCACCGGTAGGGTTGTGTGTAGAAGCGCGCGTGCAGCGGCGCGGGCGGCGCGCGGGCGGCGGCGCCGGGCGCCAGCGGGGCGAGGCGCGCGCGCGGCGCGGGGGCGGCGGGCGCGCCCGGCGGCGGCGGCGACGCGCTGCTGCTCGACACCGACTCCGCCGAGCTGCTGCTGGACCGCGCGCCTGACACACACACACATGGTTACACACACGAGAAATAAAATTATTCTCTTCTTCTTCACTCACTAATAATATCATCGTTTTGTGCGAGACAGCACAATGCACTAAGGGTTGCTCCCATTTCATTTCGCATAGCAACCCTTGGCAGAATCATCATTTCGCAGAATTACTTTTCACATAATTTTTTTAGCGTAGGTAGCCAAAAAAAATTGCGCATTATTACAGTAGTGTAATTATGCGCAATTTTCTTTGGCAGAGTTAGTACGATTTATAGGCATAACATTGATTGAAATAATAGTCCTATGATGGAATGTGTCTCGGCGAAATTTTTATCGCATACTATTTAGTACGCATAAAATTACAAAGTGGAAAAATATTTTACTAATCCTTGATTGTAATTATGTTACAGTAATTATTTAAAAAGCTTTTAATCTTATCCATCCTAGTCCAGCTCGCCCCAAATGCAATTCGATCCGGGCGCTTCGCCGGCCGCTACCGCGGCACGCTCGTTGCGCTCGCTCGGCTCGCGCGCTTTTATTTTCGCCATTCTAACCTAACCTAACCTAACCTAATCTAACCATCTTTACTGGTAGCAGTTCGTTACTAATATTATATTTTGCCATAATCAATTCTGCTATTCAAAATCCTGCCAAACGAATGTTATGTATTAGGTATGACAGTCATGCTAAGTATAGTATCATACTAAAGTATCATTCGACTAAATATGTTTCTGCGATAACTGTTATGCGAAATACATTTCAGACAATCGATTTTATGCAAGATAAAGAGAACCCGACCGCATGTGCTATTCCTTGCGGTTTTTTACAGACTGCGAGAAGCCAATAGAAAGTATCTTTATATCTTTGATATTTTTTTTTTACATTATATATAACCTGTCACATTTAACGCTTTTGATTTTGATTTCGGGAATGAAAGAGGCAACCTGGCATCGAGTGCATTAAACCAGCACTGCCCTCCTACGGAAAAAAGGCACATGTACTATATGAATTGTATTGCAGTTCCAACCTTATTTTTAACGTTGAGAGTTTAATAATGCTTCTATGAATTAATTGCACTTGTGCCTTTTCTCCGCAGGAGGGCAGAGCACGATGATCACGTACATAAATGTGCAAGTATTGGTGGTTGCTCCTGTATCGTTACCTCTGAGCGCGAGCAGCGCGGGCGGCGCGAAGTGCTGCAGCATCTGCTGGTGGTGCGGCGAGTAGCGCGCGGGCGGCCCGGCCGGCGCGGGCGGCGCGGCCGCGGGCAGGCTCGCCACGCTCTGCAACCGACCAACAACAACTTACCACGACTATGTCACTACTCAAAACAATTTATAGTTTGACAGCAGTTGCACTGAATGTATTGCATGATGTGATGTATGATGGTGTACTCACGCAGTCGGCGCGCGCGAGCAGGGCGGAGGACAGCGGCGCGGGCGGCGCGCTGCAACAACACAACAGACAGTCAGTCACGCCGTTCACTCGAACAACCCGAGTGGTTTTTTGTAGTGTTATTTATTATGTTTATATGAACCGAATAAGACAGTATGGCCAAATATTAGCTTATAAAGTAAGTTGACTATTTAACTTTAGTTAGCAGTGAATGTTAAATAAACAACTTCAATTACGAATATCGAATCACACTGATATTGTTAAACAAATTATTGAAGAAGTTTGAATGTTTTGACTCAATCACACGTTGACTTACGACATTTAAATGAAGTGTACCATATCCGAGACACAATAGGAAACTGATTAATTTCAACATATACTAGCTTTGACAGAACCGGAATAAACGAATGCCCTGCACTAAAGAAAATTAATATTTCTCACAGTATATAAAAATCTAAAGTAATTAACAGTCGAAAACCACTGAGGTGTCAAATTTAACCGAAGCCCACGAAATCAAAAATCCACATGTCATTCGAAACAGCTGATCCATGTTGACACTTAACCGAGCACTTATAACTAGGAACACAGCACAAGATACGGACCCGGCGATCACGAATCCGGACAGGCAGATGATCATGGCGGAGCCACTGATCTCGGAGTCAGCACTCGGAATTAGACAATTATGTGGGTATATAGAGCAGGACCTGCGCGGTCGGGGCGCGGGAGAGCACTGGGCGCGAGGGTGCTCCGCGCGCGGCTATATGCCGCGGGGGGTCACGTGGCGCACCTGCCGCGCCGCGCAGCACCCTGGGCCGCGGCGCTTCCTCGAGGAGCGAGGATCGGGACGTGCTCGTGATTTCAACAGGGTTGGGAATGCTGCTATATTTTAATTAGGATCTTCGGGCGCACAACCTATCATCCAGCTAGGGGAAACGCTAAACACACGCTTAATAGTCATCCTGAAATCTTTACAGTTACAGAAAAAAAGCGGGTTGGCAAATTGAGAAACGATACGTTTTGCCAAAAGGCAGAGAAACGAAAAATCCATCTATTTTCAATTCCAATTGATTTATTGCTTTATGTTGTATATAAGGTCTTAAATGTAAACAGATGCTTGTTTTTTTTTTTAATTCATACTAATAATATTGGTACTGTACCGTCGTACTCGGTATTCAAAGCAAATGTAAACAAATAAAACCACGCGGCTTTGGTGACAGCCAATCAAACTGATATCTCGGAGTTCCCCGTGAACCACATCCCTCGGCCGCGTTTGTTTGTTTGAGCGACCTCCACACATAGTACAATGGCCGCGCGCCGCGGGACAGGCTCGAGCGGCGAGCGGGTGCTTCAGCGCCGCGGTGTTTGTCAACATCAACACGTTAGCGTTTCATTCCGCGAATTTATAATCGGGTCAAACTCGGGAGCCTTCTCTGAAAATTGAAGTTACTTTATCTTGTTTTCATTTCTTTGCTTCCGATTTAGTCTCGAATGTCGAATGAACGGGATGGGGCACCCAAAGTTTGGAACTGAATGCTTTGGTGACCACGTGACCACCCTGGACCGCAGTTCAACAGCTTCGAGAATTCGCTTTTTAATATTGCAATATAATCTTAGTTTCAAAAATATACGTGTGAAATAAATAAATATTCCATAAAAAGTACCCCTGCTGGTAGGCACGAGGTTAATTCTAAATCATTCTCGAAATGCTTCCGCAGCGCTAGGGCCGCGCCAGATGATACATCGTCGTAACGAACCTTCGATTCAAAAGCGATTCTTGAGAGTGACAGATAAAAATAGCAGTCAGCTGCTCTGACCCGCGCGGGGCGTTTCCGACCTTGCAGGGAGCCCCGACGGTTCACTTTCGTCCGCCGCGCGCGGCCGGCCCGCGACGCGCCCAGGTGTCTGCGCAAAAACCCGTCCGCCCCGCGCCCGCGGCTCGTAATTGACAAAAGAGTTTTTTGCCGCGACAGGCTGATCCTTTCAAGAAACCTAATAAGGGATTTTTATTTCTATTAAAGATTCAAATCCACGAATCGGTCGATATACACCTTTAAGTTACGAAAGTGTGTGGGCAGTGCCTTGTTCTTTCTTAACTTTTTTTTCTAAATACTCCGTAGATTATTGCAATAAAGCGTGTCAGTGGTGCTTCTTTTTCAGCAAGGTCATGTTGTCCGAAAATCAGTAACTACTTCAATGTTAACTTTCTTTTTCATTTGTATTAAATTTCAAAGTTCCAGGCTCATACATAATCCTATCAGTTCAAATAGAAAAGGCGTACAAAAACCAAATTGGTGATAAATTATGCAGTTCCTTATAATTGTAAATTCCATTGTAATATTCCATTTTGTAATAGTGTAAATAAGATTGGATATTAATATATATTTGGTTTTATAAAACCGTAAAATTGTTTTATTGTTGTCTATTATTAAGAATGCTAAATATACCATTGTTGTTATATATGTTTGTCTTTAATTCCCGCCCTATTTTATTTCTGTACTCCTATGTATGGCTGTGACTTTTTTTTTGTTGTTTTTGCGTTAAGCCTAGTTTGATGGAAGTAACCCTGCCTACGAAGCTAGCGGTCCCGGGTTCATTTCCCGGTATGGGCAGATATTAGTGTGAGAAAGTTCTACAGAAAATATATCTTATGTTAAAACATGGATTTCGGTCAGTCGAATAGAAAAATCATGAACGCGGCATTAAATAATTAGATTATCCACCTCTGCCGGCCCGCGCCGAGCCGTGCGCGGCGCCGTGCGGGCGCGGGCTACGGGCAGCCTTCCGTCCCGCAACATATTATACAACTGCGTTATTTGCATTTCCGATGAAGGCCCGCGTTGTCGAGTGCTTCCTTATCTAACGAGGCTTTACCGAGTAATCCAGATACCTGATTGATGGCGGACTGATTCGAGAAGCCGATCAGTTGAATACAAATGGAAGGTAGCCAGAAACTGTTAAATTTGTAAATAACTTGCACGTGTCAAATTATTGAGGAACTGTTAGATAGTTACCGGAGATATTAGTGTGGATGTGAAAGCGTCGGATCAGAATTTCATGGATACTTTTTTTTTAGGTCTATTTAAAATGCGCTCTCTTAGCTGGTTAATTAATTTATCTGTGTTTATCCATTATTTTCGATGAATCACACATGGTGCCACTGAAGACTTATTGTTCCACCAGATGGTGAGCCGAGTTGCAGCCTCGTCTCGACAACACAACATGGTTGGCGTGCCTTCAGGCCAGAAGGTATAAGTTGCGTCCATTAGCTCTGCAATGCCGATAACGCTATATCGAGTCTACCCTGTATGAAACTCTAGGGGTTCGGCACCGAACCGGCCAGGGGGCGAGTGTCCCGAGGAGACGAGTGCTGCGAGGCTGCTCGGCCGTCCAAGAGCAAAAGGTAGTATTCGGTACAAAGTCCATAAGCGCATATTGGGTTTTGGCTCCGGGCGGCAGTAATGGCAGCGGCAGATGCGCGCGCAGGTGCGCATTCCCGCGCGCAGCTGCCGCACATTCTTATCTCGTAAGGCTTCTCGCCGCGCGGGCGCGGGCGCCGGCCGACGACATGCGCAAATACTTTCCAATAACCCACAATTCTTTTTACACAGAAATTGCCTGAATTAATTCATCTAAAATGTATGTACGACTATAACCAAAATACCACTCGACTGTTATGTAAATGTAATACTGTTGTTCTTAGCAAAGAAAGTGCGTAAACGTAACCAAGTAAGTATAATATCCATGTTTTTTTAATAGTTTTATCCGTACCTACTCCAATATACCTAAGCAAAGCTCAATGAGGTCAAGAAAATCTCGATTATTTTTTTTAATTATTTAGGCGTCATACAGTCTTATAAGATAAGTATTACAAAAAATACATTTTATGAAATGACCTTGAGTGCCATACTTAAATATACTAATTGCATTACATTGTACAGTGGAAGCGGTAAGCAATGAGATGCAAAATGAGATATTGTTGTTTTACGCCACAATGATCTTAATAGGTACAAGCGTTTAGATCGCCAGACCGTTTATCGGCTTTTATTTTGTCGCATCGTATAACAAGAGGCTCCGGACAATGAGTCCGGACTTCGGAATAAAGCACGGCCCGGAACCCGCGGTGACCACTCGGCCACTCGCCGTTTATGACCTCGCGACTCACGGCCGCGCCGGCCACTCCGACAGTACTTTGCTAATTATCGTTTCCAAGTCCCCCATTGTCAGTGTCACCTGAATGTTTTTGTTGTTGTCTATTGAAATGGAGCCGGAGCAGAGCCTGGTTTTGGTTCCTTCCAGAACGGTCGACTACATCTGCAGCCTCCAACAATAGCGGGTAGAAAAAACCACCGCTTATCTACATTATCCCAGCACCAACCAAATACTACAATGGTGCGGCCAAATGTTTATTTGTTTTGTCGAGTTGTAGCCATTCGCTTTGTCCGATTTTTAGGGTTCAGTAAACCATATTTCAATTTAAGATCCTTTGAAAATTCACGATTATCAGTACTTAGTTCATAATAATTAGGCTCACAGTTTTTTTTTATGGAGTAGAGAGGGAAAGAAACACAGGCCACTTGATGGTAACAGTGGCGTAGCTAGCATGAGTGGCACCCGGTGCGGATATTGTAGGTGTCACCCCAAAACTCAATTACATTATTTGATTGGTGGCGGTTATGCAATCTGCCACAGTTTTATGAATTGTTATAGATGGCAATGGCACTCACTACTGATGTCCACGGTCGGGTCGGGTGTCACCCCTAAGCGGGTGACACCCGGTGCGGGCCGCCCCTGCCGCCCCCCCCTAGCTACGCCACTGGATGGTAAACTAGGATCTGAGACCCGTAGACATTTACTTTCTCAAGACAACAATCTTAAAACTGCAATGCTAAGACTGCAAAATGCGCTGCCAATCCTGAGGACTAGGATGGAATGCCCTAAGCTAGTAATTTCACCGGTTATGATTTCAACGAAGCGTTATAACACAAAATATAGGAAATAAAGTCATGTAGAGTACTACTTAGTCTCTAAATACTACTCTGTAAATTACACGGTGATTCAATTCCTTTTTTTTTTCAAATTAAATATGTAACATATGAGCTCTGGGGCTGGTTGACTACGCACCCTCTCTATGTTCCAGCCGAGTGAGTAACCAATCTGCCACGAGTGCAGGGGTCAAGGTCTGATGGTTCTGTGATAAATACGTATACGGGACGGTACGGAAGTTTACGGAACCCTACGTTGCTCGACACGTTCTTGGCCGGTGCAGTTCTTGAAATCCGTTTTGAATAGCGCGGACACCGAGGCGGCCCGACGGTCATTGCATTTGCGGTGGACAAAAGATGAAGCGAATAAAGCAATCCATTTCAATTCACATCGGATAAATACTTTTGAGTAAACGTGAGGATTGAAGAAACAAATTGTTTATTGCCTGCAGTTTATTATGACATTGTCTTCCTACTAACGTAGGAAATCGTAACTTAATCTTACGCGTAACTGTTCCAAGAAGTCTACTGGGTGCTGGACTTGTAAATCGTTATGCCCAGAGCAGTAATCAAGTCATAAACAAACATAGATAAGCTTGTAAAAGTGTCAGAACCTTAAATTTAGCACGCGTCATAAACAAATAAGCAAAGATAAATACCCAAGACTTGTCAGGCTGTGTAAGAATAAGAATGTACCGTACAGTACAAGTGAGGTATTGGCGGGCGCAGACACGCTGCACGCAACCCGCGCGCGGCAGATTGCGCGCGCACCTGGCGCCCGCGGAGCCTCGCTCGGCGCATCTGCCGCGCTGCGCGACAAAACACCACTCCGAATATTAAAGTGGTATCTTATCCCAAAACGATTAAACGCCCATTCTGCATTAAACGAAGAGCCAAATAATAAATAAATACAATCAGGTTGCTCATAGCCTGCTATATTCACTGATGCTATTAAGGTGCATGTGCACGTACTATCACGAGCGTTAATTTGTGACCCATTTCAAGAAAAATATGCTTGAAGTCGCCAATGTCATTAGAGATGTCAAGTCATTTGTAACTTTTAGGACACTCAACTTTATTGTTGTAGAATGTCAGATTGACTTTGGACCTAAGGTGGGTACCAAATTAAAGTTCGCGACTGTACATCGTCCATGTGCGATTTTTACCTAAATCCTCACTAACATAATAAATTTAATGCGAAAGTGTGTATCTTTGTTTCTTCGTTCCGCCTTCGCGGGCCCAATGTCCTACTTAACCGATCTTTGTGAAATTTGGTACATATATAGTTTATAGTTCATAGCCCTGGAGACAGATAGATATAGGGTGCCGTTTATCCCGGAAAAACTAACAAACGAATAGATGTAAAAACTATGCATCAGATGCACAAGATACACGATACAAGATACTATTCCGTCAATGAGTACCATGATGACATTGATGACATTGACCTTTCATTATTTTATTTTACACATTATTTATTAACATTAACTTTAGTGATTGTATTTATTGATATTATTATTTTTATGATTTATTTTTAATGCAATTATGTATTGAACATGAATCCTTCCTGAGTAAAGAATTATGAACTATGAACATGAAAGGTGTAAACCTTAATATAATATATGTTTTAAAACGTCACCAGGTAATTGATAAAAAAATGAAAATGATGGATTTAAGTAATTAGGTATCGAAAAACAAAAGATTTTAAGCCAGTTTTTGTTGAAGTGTCCGGCGGGTGGTCTCGCCCCGCCGCGGCGTGGACGAGGCGACTCTTTTCTCGAAGCAAACAAAGAACCTCCCTAATTGAGCTCTCGGAGGAGCGCGCACCTGCTATCTAATCTACTCGATAATAAATGGCTTTCGTAGAATAGCTATTTCGATAGAAACCGAGGTATTTCGATAGAAACCTCTTGCACAAAAAATAGCTTTAAGGATAATTATTTGGCGTAAAAAGGCTAACACTTGATTTTTGGTTAATTTAATCGTATGTCCGGGGGCTCTGGAGAGTATACAAAGCTTAGAACATTAAAGTGAAAAGCTAACAAGTTCCATATCTTTACATTATGATAATGATAATAGACACAAAGTTGTATTAACGAAAAATAAATTAATGATAATACACACAAAGTTGTATTAACGCATAATAAAAAAAGCTGCTTGTACAGGCCAACAACGTACATTCTTAACCAGGATAATGAAGTAGGTATAAACGCACGCTATATGTGCTCGCGCCTGCAAGTAACTCTAGCATCAGCTCGTTTCGGTTGTTTCAATGAGCATCATCCCGCCACATTATCAACAATCAATTCCATCAACTATCAGTATCATCTAAGTACACTGTATTTTCATTCCTTTATTCTGTATTTTTCTCCAAAAATGGATCTTGCGAGCCAATCTCGATCCCTAACAGAAAGAACTTCATGTTCGTGATATAAGCGAAAAAGAAAACATTCGACTTGGCGCAACTTCTTTTCGCCTAAACGTTTTTCTGACCGGTTTAAGCCGATGCCGCTGCGATAGATGTGTGGAGGCCGTCACGCCGGCACGCCGGCACGCGCGGCGGCCGGGCCGGGAGGCTGCGGCGCAGGTAGCGGCACGCGGCGCGCCCGTGCGGCCGGACTTGCCAATATTTCATTAGAGACGGATTAATACCGTCCATGTTTGCCATATTACTCCATTTGTTTATCAATATGATTAAACGCAAACTAAAAAAAACCACGTGACATAGCAGCCTATGTATTAACTCCGGTTGTATTCCAAATGTCGTCCAGACACCTCCGGCTATTCTGGCGTGCAGAAGTAACAAACATACTAACTCTCACACATACAAATTCGCATTTAAAATATTAGTGTGATTTATAGAGTTTTTTATTGGATATTATTTCTGAGTGAAAGATTTTTTGCCGTATATCTTTGTCCTTACTGAAGTATTGTCAAATCATTTTAGAACGTTTAATATTCGACGATGCGAAGGACACCCATTTACAACAAAAGTCACCGCGCGACACTCGTTTACGCATATTTCAGCGGGCAATCAGAGCTCGCTATAAGCTTCGACGGTTAAATCGATGAACATGAACGAGGAAGAATAAACATAACTTTCTTAAAATCTTTGAACCCAGTTCCTGTAGTTCGTGTTTAGGACCCGAGTCATAGGGCCGGCGTGCACGTGGCACCTGGCGCAGCTCCCCCCCCCCCGCACCTGCGGCGCGGCGAGGTATCCATCAATCCCGGTGATTCCGCTTCCTGCGCTTTGTCCCACTTATTACTGGGGTCTGGTTCAATGGGTGGAATAGTTTACGCGCATTCGTACGACCGGAACTAGGCTTTCGGGAGCGGTGACTACGTCGTTATAATATTTTTGGGTGCGTAATTGTGTAAGTACGCTGTATATGATTATGCTGCGAATAATCACTGTTATTGATAATTGAGATACAGACACGTAAAGACACAAGTGCCTAGGGATCCTGAGTACTACTAATCACAGAGGGGCCTATTAATTCCGTGACATTTAATACGACTAATAACAAACACATCCATGGTGTTACATCCCACTAATCCATTTTACGTCGGCTGATTGCGTCGATGTATGAAACATTGAGAAGTGGGGTGCGTCTTGGCGGATCGAAAACAGTGTATAGTCACGTTATAAAAGGGATCGTCACTTTTGGCCCATATAAGAATTAAAATAGAATTAGAAAGCGACGGACTTTGTTATGCCGCGAGCGTACCTTCGGATTGGCAGTATCGACGCAAGCGTCGAGCTAATACTCGGAAGCGCTGTGGATAGAGTTAAGGGCCCCATATACGGTACGATTCGTCTGTACGATCGACCTGATAAAAATCGTGACGATTGATCGCATCAAAAATGTCGCCCATAAACGAAACGATTGGTAGTAACGATCGATCATTTACTTGTTTGAAACGATCGATAAAGACGTCCAAAATGTTCGAATCAGAGCGAGACTAAATCGAATCGTTGATCGTAAAGAGCCATACACTGTCGATTCATCGTTACGATATTAATGATTGCATGGGTTTTTGTTGCGATTTCCGACATCGTCTTCGATGAAGTAAATCGTTAACGATTTTGACATACACTATGGATTCGTCCTTTCGATCGGTCTCAAGCGACGCATCGGACAGACAAATCGTACCGCGTATGGGGCCCTTCAGAGCGGGGTACCGACCCGAGTCCGTTGAGCGCGGGCTGCTGGTCCGCGTCGAAGATGAGGTCGGCGTGGTCCAGCATGGTCTCGACGAGCACGTTGTAGAACTTGAGGTCGAGGATGGCGGCGACGGACTCGCGCGGCGCGCGCAGCAGCGTGGGCCCGAAGCACACGGCCAGGTTGGAGGCCGTCATGAGGTTGGCGTCGCTGCGCGCGGCCACGCGGCGCAGGTGGCCCACCACGAGCCGCAGCATGGCGAAGTTGCGCGGCGGCAGCGCCTGCAGCAGCCCGGCCACGCGCGCCGCGCGCTCGCCGCGGCTCTCGCACTCTGACACCACACATACTTCTCCGTCAACTACACTACATTAAACAGTTACGACATGCTAACCGACTTAAAACAGGTTCTCAGTTCGTCAGAAGGGCTTCTCTATTATTTTATATGGGAATGTAAAGGCCCTAATTCTAAGATGTTCCGAAATCGTTAGTCGAAAATATATTTTGAATCATTATTATTCGACTTATATAAGATTCACAAGGCGGGTTCCACACAACACTATAATATTCAAGATGAATTACGAATTGAACTAAATTTTAAAAGTAGTGCCTTTTTTATACGATCGCGAAAGTCTAAGAATGTAGCCTAGACGCTTAAGGGCTTTTTCACGAAAATGTGTACCGCAATTAAGGAATAAAATTAAGAAACGCTACCTTTGTCAGTTTTGTGACGAAAATTACCCATACATTTACGGCCGCACTGTATGGCTAATTTTCGTCACAAAACCGACACACCATTATCTACCAGTTAACCTTTGGGCAGAGCAGCTATAAAAGCATAGGCTCAATATCGGCCTTGATATGCTTAGGTCAAAACCGATGTATTAAAAAAAATGTTAACATGAATGTTAGGAAGGTTTAAAAAAAAGTAGGGTAAGTTTTACAAAGGGAAGGGGTATCACATGAGCTTATTTATTGCATATGGTAGTTTACCAGTGTGGGGTAGGGTATCATATATGTTGAGGTATGTAACATCATTCGGTAGGGTATCACACGGGATAGTTTATCGCATTAGGTAGTGTATGAGTATTGGGTAGGGTAGGGTATCACATGCGTTAGTGTATCAGCATGGATTAGTGATTGAGTGATTGGCACGGAATAGACGATCAATACTATAACTGATACTGGTATGTCAATATTATCGCGGATTTAAAAAGTTTGGATTTACTTCCACGATCCTTCTGATACGCATCAATATTTCGTGATATGGATCGCGATATGAGGTGATCACACGATAATATTGATAATCTAATCCGTGTTGATAAACTGGGATGTAGGATGGGCACGTACTGGCGGCGGCGATGAGGCGCGCGTGCGCGGCGTGCGTGGCGAGCGGCTCGGGCAGCGCGCGCAGGAAGGCCTTGAGCGCGGACGTGAGCGTGCGCGAGTCCCACTCCAGCGGGTCCGACAGGTTGGCCGGCACGCGCGTGCGCGCGCACGCCACCAGCCGCGCCACCTTCGACGCCACGCCCGCCACGCTGCAGCAAACAACGATCACGGAATAAATAATGCAGGTGGTACATCCGCACTGGCCGTTTATCTGCATTATACGTGTGCAAAGAAATATGAAAGCCCTCAAATGTGGGCCGCACTAATACTATTTTGATCTGTTTTACGTTAAATAATTCATTTCTGTCCCCGTGCTACCCCCGCACCGACCGGTAGAGTCCTGTCCCCACGCTACCCCCGCACTGACCGGTAGAGCCCTGTCCCCGCTACCCCGCACTGACCGGTAGAGCCCTGTCCCCACGCTACCCCCGCACTGACCGGTAGAGCCCTGTCCCCGCTACCCCGCACTGACCGGTAGAGCCCTGTCCCCACGCTACCCCCGCACTGACCGGTAGAGCCCTGTCCCCGCTACCCCGCACTGACCGGTAGAGCCCTGTCCCCACGCTACCCCCGCACTGACCGGTAGAGCCCTGTCCCCGCTACCCCGCACTGACCGGTAGAGCCCTGTCCCCGCTACCCCGCACTGACCGGTAGAGCCCTGTCCCCGCTAGCCCGCACTGACCGGTAGAGCCCCTGCTCCTCGAGGCCGCGCTCCTCGAGCTCGTGCACGAGGCTGCGCACGAAGGCGAACCCGGCGTCGTCGAGCGCGCCGGCCGCCTCGCCCGCGCCCGCGCCGCCCGCCGGCGCCGCCAGGGATCCGTCACTCTAACGACAGCACCAAATACTATTAGTCACTTCTACGAGTATACTACCTACGCGTAGGCGAAACGCTCGAAATAATAAAACAAATGTTAAATACGATTATAGTTTAGAAGGAGCAGAAGAAAAAACAACGAGCTGTGTGCTCGCCTCGCCTGCGGCGCGCCGCTCGCTGCGCTCGCCTCACCTGCGGCTGCAGCGCGCGCAGCCAGGCGGCGCGGTCGCGGTCGGAGAGCGCCTGCAGCGTGAGCGCGGCGCGGTCGCGGTCGGCGGGCAGCGCGTCCCAGCAGAAGCGCCGCTCGGTGTCGGCCGCGCGCCGCGCGCCGCACACGCACACGCTCTCCGCCGGCGCCGTCTGGAACAACACGCGCATATACAAGTAGTATATCGTTCCAAACAAGTTGACAGTAGCAAAAAAATTGAGATATATCAGGTGATCATGTGGGCCACAAGACGATTTACTAAATCAGTTTACCAAAACCCTTATTTTTAAGTAGATAGCAAAATTTCCATTCGAGTTTATTAAGATTCGAGAAAAAACGGACATAGGAGAAAAAATATTTTGGGAGGGAAAAATTGACAGTCCACACGATTCTACGGGTACTCACAGCTTTGGGGTTGATCTGGGAGTATGGCAGCAGGCGTAGCGTGCGCGAGCTCTTCTCGAACGTGCAGTACTGCTTGCTCCACGCCGTACCGAACGCCTCTGCAACACAACACCACACGTTTTACGACATTATCTATTTCAGACAACCGATGTTGTATTATATTTGCTGGTGAGAGAGTGCGGCAGGTGTACTCACTCTTCTCCATGAGGTAGAGGTACCCGGCGCGCGACACGCCGCCGCCGTCCGCCTCCGCCTCCTCGCCCTCATCCTCCTTGTTCTGCGACAATACACGATCACTCACTTACAACTTGAATGGCTCAATAGTATACTGCTTATCAAGGGACTAAAATAGGCCATAATGACAGAGATGTTAAGCCAGCAAGTGTAGTCCCAGTATCATAATGGCATTTCAGTCTAGAGTTGATTAAACACTTTTTTCATTTCGATTGCGAGAAAATAAATTGAAATTGAAATGTTATATGAGTAGTGTGCACTCACCATCTGGCGCACCTCCATCATCTTTTTCATGAGCGACTCGGTCTGCTTGCTGGTCTCCTCGAAGTTGGTCCGCGTCTGCAACACACGCCACGTCACGCGCCGCTCGCGCAAGCCACACGCATGCCGTCAGTGCACTCACACGCCCCCGACTGATCGAACGTGACAGCCACTGGCTCGGTACGGATAGCCTCCGACCGACAGACGATCAGGCTTGCGATAAAGGTTACTGCAGTTTACAAAATACCACGGTCTTTGCCCATCAGCAACTTTTACAGACAGACTTTGGTAAAACTAGCGAGTTTCGAACAGGTCGTTCGGGGCCTTACTCATCCTTCGATCAGTCGTAGGGTTTCAAATAAAGGTGAGGAGTTATCTAAGCTGAATATCTGCCGATGGTCGGTTTACATGGATGGCATTAGGAACTCGTCACAACACACACAAGTCCGCCGACAGGTGGGAGGACCAGGTTACAGGTAGTTATGTTTGCATTTTGTCACCACACGACACACAGAGACCTATGCTTTCCTGCGGCGATGCCTGCCACGACGCGCCGCGATGCTGGAACAACCTACGCGTGATAAATGCTTAAATATACAGAGTACAAGGAAAAAGTAAAAGAATAAAACTGTCTCTTAGTTCAGTGTAAATTGGTTGATGCGCTTTTATTAACGTTAGCGCGCGAGAGCCAAACTTACCTCGAAACATTTTGGAAGGTAGATTTTGATTTTGGAAGGTAGTTTAATGAAACCATTAATTGTTTAAAACTTTTAAACAAGGAAGTTTTTAAGAGCAGAACCACGCTCGCCGAAGTAATGGGGATTTAGAATTAAAATCTTTTGGGTCTAGAGAATATTACATTTATATTATTAACATAATTATGTTTGTGGAGTTTAACAAATGAATATTTTTACTATAAGGCAAGTGACACCGAGGTAATTAACCCCTGGAGCGTCGGCGACGGTTGCCACCGACGGCAAATTACTTAACACTGAGGCGGTTACAATGTCCAACTCTAAATAGAAGGACGGTATGTACAAGGGTTTAGAGCCGAGAATTGAAAATAGGAGAGAGCAAAGAAAGAAGGCATAAGCCGCAAGGGGGAGTATCGTCCGCTACCACGTATTGCGTCAAGAGTGAGAATGCTCGGCCGACGACGGTGGGGAGGAGTACCAGGAGACCAGAAACGTTACTCGCTGGACGCGCAGATGCAGCGTGGTCCTCGCTCTCCTTCGTTGTGTTCGTAGAGGTATAATACTTTCCATATCTTATTGTGCCTGTGACAGATGTCATTTGGCAAATTTAGTGATGCTGGTAATTAAAATCGCATTCTTTTTTTCGATTATCGATAGGTTATTTTATAAATTTGTTAACTTAATTTAATTTACCTACCTACTATAAAATAAGGTATCATAAATCGTCTAACATCACGCTGGAACTATTGCCATTGTGTGGTAAAATCTAGACAGGAGTTTTTATGCGGTAAAATAAAACGCAATCGTATCGATGAATCGATTTGGTCGAAGAACGACGTTATTGTCAAACACTACTAACGGTCCGTTTCGCATATAGGAAGTAAAATTAGTTTAAATATTTTGTTTTTAGTTCCATATGTGCATAATTTTTCATTAAAATGCGTAATACAATAATTATTGTTTTTTGAAACGAATTTTATGTAGATAAGTATTTGTTTAAGTTAGTTGACTGCTCAATTGGTTGAAACAACGTTCGTCGTATGTAAAATTTCAAAATCTGTCAAAGGTGTTAACTTATCGATGTTTCGAAAAACTTTTGTCCGCGGTTTCGTTTGTCCGAAAATCATTTCTCAAACTTTTCAAAAAAATTAAAGAGATATATGTAGGTATATCTGTAGGTTACGTTAGGTACGTTTTATAACAATCCAGGAAAGTTAAACGGTTTCAGATAAATGTTTTTCAGACAGATGAAAATTTCAGACATACGAAACAGTAGATAAAAGTCTTTCGAACTTAAGATATATAACCGTCACAGACACAATAAGATATGAAAAAAATGATAGGGTGCAGTGTGTTATCGTGTGCGCTCAGTGCTCAGTGCTCACCCGCTGGATGCGCAGCTGCAGGTCGCGCACGAGCGGCTCGGCGTCGTGGTGCACGTCGTGCGCGGTGTGGTGGAAGGTGCCCCACGAGAACACGAACCCCAGCAGCGTCTCCACCAGCTCGAACTTCTCGCGCTCGCGCACCGCCTGCAGCTGGCACACGTACTCCAGCGACGCCTGGCAGAAGTCGCGCTCCGCCATGTCCATCGCCGCGTCCGCCTGTGATGCAACGAACGACACGCCGTGATACCACACGCAACACGGCCGGGTGACACTTGGTGGTATCCCCGACCAACAAAATACGAGGCTTCGAATGCTCTGTCCCTTGGCTTTCACTCATCTGTTATAAAGTGACCGAGAGAAAAGAATAGGGCTAAAGTAACTTGGACCGTCCATTTCGGGAGTAAGGCCCTTGATCACAATATGGCTTAAAAGAGATCTCCAGCACTATTTGACATCTTGAAACTGTTGTTTCGTTTCACCTAAAGCTTCAAATGCATTCTATGCAACTTGCACATACGTCATTCAGAGTACCAGTTGCCCATTTTGTCCGCTCATTCCCAAAACACCAGCATTTCAAAATACCAAATTACTCTTTTAGCCAGGTTCTCAAAATACCAGATTCGAAATATTGGGTGAAGACAGTAAACAATACCCGAATTTGAATGTTAAGTTTTGGGATTCCAATACATTGAGAATGTGGTATTTTAAAATACTGGTATTTCGGGACGTTTTGTCGTACTTATCACCCAACTTATTGCTTGCTTTTTAAGAGAACGGTACCTCTGAATTGTTGGATTATTGGATCTTGGATCGGATTGGATTTTCCTGACCATGAATAATGCAAGACAGGCTCGAAACCTCTAATGATTAAACTTTTCTGTTTAAATGAGTTTCGTACACTTCTAATAGCTGACGCGACAGGTTCGAGTCAGCACGCACATTGCTTATGTAATTAAACCATGTCTCCGCGCTTGCGCCAGGCTGCGCCCTGCGATTATGAAAGTGTCTTGTTAAATTCGAATGATCTTAAACCACCCTGTTTATTTACAACAATTACTTTCAAGATCTGATGTTTTCCATAACAAATAGAGCTCAAACTATAAAGGATTACGCAAACGTGAGTTGTAGTTAAGATAGACGCGTGTCCTTGTGCTCACCTCCTGGAAGACGTTCTCCTGCTTGCGCGTGGAGAGCGAGAGCGTGCGTTCCTGGCTCTGGCAGAACTTGGCCGTCTTCTTGTCGAACTTCTTCTTGCCCTCCTGCAACCCAACACACGAGCAATCAACAACACAACCAGCGAGCTACGTACTCTTACATATACCTAACATACAGCACCACAACAAAAATAACATTACATTGCGATCGTTTTGGAGACATCCATAAAAATTGCAAAAACGAAACCCTTTTCATTTATCTGTTTGTCGATCGGTATGATAGATATGTCACCGCTGTAGTTACAATTTGACAAATTAATTGTATTATTAACGAACCGCTACTAAATAAGATACCTAGGTCACCAAGTTTTTGAGATGTCGATATGTGATATTTTTTTTAAATAGGCGCGTTCCCGAGAGACTCTTGGCCGGTTGTTTTAGTTTGATCTTCACAATAACGTCAAAATTATTTAAAAAAAAACCGGTCAAGTGCGAGTCGGACTCGCGCACCGAGGGTTCCGTATTGAAGATAATATGCTTGGTAACCGCAAAAGAAAATACTCATTTTGTTATAAGCTTTATTTTCCAGGCAATAAGGTCGATTTTGACTAGCCTAAATTTTAATACAGATTTCCTTAGTTTTTTCGTTATTTCTCAAAAACTGTAAATAATTAACACTTTATTTTATTTTTCCCAGAAAAAATAAGTAATTATCTATACGTCAGGATTTTTTTCAGAATTTTTGATTAACAAACTTCGGAGATAAGGGGGGGGAACGGTCATTTTTTGTACATTTTTGGCTATAAATTCAAATGAACATAACAGTTTTTTTTTTTTAAATAGTTTTGAAATGTGCAGATTAAGACCTTTCATATGACACCCCATTTGCTATAATCGAACCACTTTCATTTTTGAACCCCCCATTCTAGACCCCTTTTCAATTATTAATAAAATTAATTTCATATTTTTTTTTACTACAAATAGATGCGGGCAAGCAAGTTGTACAACTGTGCCAAATTTCAAGTTGATATCATTTGTAGTTGCTGAGAAAACCTGCTGTGACATACAGACAGACAGACAGACAACGAAGTCTCACCATAAGGGTTCCTTTTGTACCATTTTGGTACGGAACCCTAAAAACTAGTGTAGAAGTTAACAAACCTAGTTAAAGTATTTGTTACAATCCAAAATTAGGTATGCCGAGGGCGTTTAGTTTTTTTTATGTGAAAAAGGAGGCCGACGAGCAAGCGAGCCACCTGGTGGTAAGTGATCAATGATCATCGCGACCAATAAACACACGTAACACCAGAGGAATCGCAGGTGCGCTGCCGGCCTTTGAGAAAAGAGTAGGCTCGTGGCAAGAAGACCCTCGAATATCGGACGGTAGTGGATTTCCAACTATCAAGATGGTGTTGATGAAATGATAGTTACGTGCGAGCGTGCGTGTTAGTTAGTGACGAGCTGTATGATGGTGGAATCCAGCGGCTTTTATCAATCCGAATAATTCCTCAGAGCACTCCCGTGATAAATGCGGTAGAAGACATCCCCCAATTGATTTATAATTCTGTTTGTGTGTATTGTCCGATCCTTGTCGCGGGTCGTCTGCCGACGCGAGCTTCACACTCGCCGACGCGTGACGGCACGCCGCCGCGGCGCATATGGGTCGCACTTCATCTCGCAGCACGGAATCGCAATTTCCAATTGCCGTATCACTTTCTGAGGCTCATAAACGTCACCGGCTAGATCGAGAAATACTGCTCGTTAGTGCGAGATGAAGTTCGGCTTAAATACGAGTAAACTTGGGCGAGCCGTTTCATCTCCCGCTAGTTGCGCCAGCGCGCGCAGCGGAAGTGTCCAAACCCGCGTAAACAACGCAGAGATCAGAGACGTCAAACACTAATCGCTCCGGTGCATTAACGCCGGCGTGTCCCACAAATAAACCCGGCGCGTGTCCATCGGCGGCTAGCGGTGATATGTTGTAAAGAACATAACACTAGCGCGGACACATTGTGCAGTTTTCTACGAAGTTATTTGACCAATGTTGGCAGGGTACAGTTTACTTTCTTTAGTTCGGGTATACAGCGAGCCTCAATCAATCTGTGTATTGTGTATATTGCTGTATCTAAACACCCCAACTATAGACGATCTGCCCATCCCGCAGGTTAAGTCAAAGCACTTAAATCTTAGTTATTATCTTACTATACTAATATTATAAATGAGTAAGTTTGGATATTTGTTACTCAATCGAACGCAAGAACGGCTGAACGGATCTGGATTAAACTTGGGAGAGATAGATTTTAATCTGGCTTAGCACATAGTCTACTTTTTATCCCGGAAAATTGGATAGTTATCGAGGGAAATAGCGATAAAAGACTTCTTCGCGGACGGAGCCGCGCGCAAATGCTAGTAATTTAAAATTTAAAACAATGTTTTTTTGCATCTGGTTTTAATTAATTTTGGCCATTGCTACATAACCTTGTTTCATTTTATTATTGGATTGTGTTTATTATTGCTAAAATAAAGTATAACTTTAGTTTAGTTGTTGTTGTTATGTATATTAAAATGGCTTTTGCGTGCAAATATTAAATGTACGTAACCCTATTTTTTTAATAAATAAGCTTGCAGTGTCAACATAATATAATTAGTGGTATAATTAGCTCTATTTATAATGTAATGCACATTACATTACTACCTATTGTATTGTAATAACTGTTGGTGAAATACATGTTTTCTGGAACTGTCCAAAAATACATGACAATATAACTATGTCTGTACTTTAAGTTCTAACGGCAGATGTCGCGAACAAGCCTATTGGTTTGTTTACCCGACTGCGCCTGTGCACAATGCGTACACGCAAGTGAAGCCAAGTACCCTCGCATCTGAAGCTGACCGATATGTCCGGGATAATGCACGAGCTACGTCTGTGTCTGTGTGTGTGTGTGTTTGTGTGTGTGCTCACCTTGACGGCGCCGATGTGCTCTTTGCGGAACCGCTCAAGCGGCACGATGATCTGCTCGTGCGCGCGGCCAAGCTGCAAACAAACAAACAAACAACGCTCAGTTCAGCATCACACACCAAAAAGCAAATTTTCGATATAATGGGTGCAAAATTCATTAGAATATATGATAATCAATATAATTTCTGTGTGTAAAACAAACAAATTAAATAAATTTTACTAAATTAAAAATACCTAAGTAATACCACTAACCTAACCTAACCATCAAACATTTACATACACTTTAATCACATGGTCTACAGTTATAATCTAGATCCATGTATTATTATCATAACAAATAAAAAATGAAAAAAAAAAAACATAAAAACCGACTAGGCTAACCGCATCGCCATAATAAGGAAGGGAACCAACTGATTATGGGCAACGGTGGTGGTCACCACTAGCCCTCACTAGAGGGCGCCTGCGAAGGTACGCGTACAATTCGTTTCTCGCTATTCTCCCATTACATGTCATTACTTTCTGTCGGGGGCTGATTTTTTAAACACAACACTTTCTTAGTGCAACCCTAGCGCTGCCCTCATAAGCGAATAGGCGGTATCTCAAACTCAATAGCCAAAGTAGATTCAATCCTCTCCCGTTAGTAATACGGTTGCACTTGCTCCAGGAGCTTTGTCCGAGATACCGCCTTTTGTCTTAAGGTCTCTACCCACTACACCGTACACACCATGACCGTAATAGGAACGGTGTCAGACAAAAAAATATATGTTTGTATTGAAAAGTATGAGACTATGCCCACTGGACCGCTCCCTCACCGACATTTTAATACTAATTACCTTCCGGGCCTGATACGTTCATAGTACGGTCATGGTGTGATATGGTGTAGTGGGCAGAGACCTTTAATGCCCGGTTCCTATATTCAAGAAACGAATGGTTTTCCTTACATCTCGTTAAAATTTGACACATTTTGTACGCATGTCAAATTTTTACGAGACGTAAGGAAATCGATTCGTTTCTTGAATAAAGGAACCGGGCATAAGAGGGCAGAGCGTACCCACGGAATATTCCCGGCAAATTCCAAGTCCTGTATGTAGCGTCGGTCAGTCAGCCGCGGAAGATTTTTATATGTATAGATTGATACACTAGTTCATAACATTTGACCTGAATCAAAACCTGTCGACATCAGTTCCATGTATCTACGTTTAATTTATGCAATAACATCTCATTATAACCGGTCTCTTATAAGCGCTGATTGGAAAGGCTACCAAAATAAACACTAGACAGTGCCTTACAAGAATCGTAAATCTTTTGAACAGCTTTTAGATCAGAACTGGTTGGTTACGTGCTCGAGTTGCATCAGAGTTGATTTCGTTGTAATCGCCAAGAAAGTACATGGCCGAGATATGATACCATACAGGTGGTAAGCGCTCGGTTATCAGATTGATAAGAGGCTCGGTCGGCGCGGCTGGCCGCCGGACGCGGGACCCGGCGCCCTCTCTAAACAAGGCGTCTGTGTACAGTACCCACGACACGCGCCGCGCAATTACACATTGTTCTAATCCAATAAGGTCGCGTTATCTAAACAGGGCTTCCCATCGCCTCACCTCACCTGAACAAACGTATCTTCATTGTCATTAACGCGAATCTGTTACACTCCGGTTTACATCCGAATAAACTTCCGATTGTCCTACAGATGGCGACGGCCGGGCCCGAAATAACGCTCATTCTTATTACAAACAGCGGCCTCGGGTGTTAGAGGTGTGGTTCAAAACTAAACGAGGTGTTCACAACCACTGGCGTTTATCAAAAGTCAAGTTTTATTTACAATATTGAAACACAGGATATTCTTTTTACAATTCAGTCTGACTGGCCGCAACCATCATAACCTGATCCGCCTGCCGTGAGCGTAGAGCCAACGGCCGCCGCGGTAGAGCTGCGTCGAAATGAACGTCAATGACTGACATCGTAGGCGCCTACCGCTGCGTAATCCTAACGGGCAGAAAGGTCAACTTACGATGGCCATCTAGCCAAGCTGCGCACGAGCAAGTGAACTATGAGAACACCGCGCCGCCGCGCCGCCGTGGCGTAAACACGGGAAATATTAACCACGCGCGTTTACACGTAATTTTAGTCAAACAAACATGTACTCATTTATCTCATAGACTAGGCGGCCGCGAGGCGGAGATCATTATCTAGCTAGGATGTTCCGGAGAATTATTAGAACACTCGCACTCTCGCGGCCCACAGTTTACGTTTACATACATTTTTAGATCTATGATATTCATCACTGGTCCCGTTATAGTAAGATTGCAATGTTATGTGGTGAGATTCTCCGAAGGCTTTTTAAATATACTTTAATTAAACAGCGCTAAGAAGGGTCGGTTCCTGAAAGTCAAGGTCCCACTTATTGGAGAGGACAAATGATATCGATTGTTTGCGTACCTACTTCCTCAAACTCTAACACTTGTAAAGTTGCAAAGACAACCTTGACGTGCTTTAAATTAAGTTGAAACTGCAGCAACCTCCGTGTGCGATATAGCATTTAGTAGTTCGGCGTCAAGGCTCGGCGCAGCGCGCGTGCGTCAGCACCGGGCTTTACTCACTGCATGCGCAACAAACTTGCAATGAAATACATTTCAGCACTTTTTCTAGGTTATATATCGATATCAAGGAGCAGCGCCAGCCGCGGGTAAGTGACGGTAAGTGAGGCGTCGAATGCCTAATAGCACGATGCCTTAAGCTATAGCCCGCAGCTTCCGTAGGCATCGGTCAGCTAACTGAGATGCCCAGATAAACATATTATCCGACATACTACGATGTTCAATGTTTACATGTATGCGTGTGACCCAGCAATAGTACTTAAAATAAATGTCTTATTTTCTAAGGCTACCCATACACAAACCAGTAATACAGTGTCCGAGCGTGGCCTGCGGCCGTCCCCCGCACCTCCGCCGCGCGCACGTAAAGCAGTGTATACAAACAAAACAAACCGATTGACACTCTACGGCCGCCGGCCGGTTACACGGGTCGCCATTCGTCACGTAATGAATCCGAAGGACATCACGTAATAGAATATGCAGACAGGGTGTCCTGTATTTAGCGGGTCACACTCGATCAACCTGTACGAGGAAGTGTACAGACGAGCTTTCCCTGTATCTAACTATTTTATTGAGATAGTCGCCAGGCAATTCTATTTGGCATCTCGTGTCAAAATATAAATATTGAACTCATTTTTATAATGATTATTATCGATAACGAGTTTCGCTATGAGTCGTGTATCGGAGTTCTCTCTAATCGTTATGATCATGATATTTGACAGCGCTTTTAGCCTAGTTGGCGGTTGCACTAGTGACCATGCCTACAAATCTATAGCGGTCCCCGTCAAGACAGATATTTTCCCGGTGTTTTCCATATAAAAGTATGTTATTGTTGTCTAGTACCTACTTAATATAGTAGGAACAAGTCCAAAACATCTAAAAGACAAAAAAAATTGTCCCGAAATGTTACATAAATAAATAGTTACAGGATAATAAAACATTTTTACGAAAGAAAATGATCAACCTGTTAAAAATTCAAGCGTTTTGGTATAAATAAATAAATATAGGCGTTGAGAATTTTATTCATATTAGGAATCCGAATTCTAAGAAAAACAGCTCAGTTTTTCGGTATTTAGACATTACGAATTATGACACACAAAGTCGTTTTGAGATCGAGAGAGTATTATGAAATTAATTCGTAATGGAACCTAGTCGCGTAGAGCTTAGTTTGGGCCTAGGTCAATATGAGCGAGATTGTCCCCTGTTATAAAGGGGCAATCACAGTCTCATTGGGCAGTAACGTGCGACATCCTGTGTGACGGCGGTAGGTGGTGACACAACTCGCGCCGGCGCGGCTCGGCGGCTGCCCGCGGCCAGCGCGAGTCGCTGACCGGGACTCATCAGTATGCGCCCGCGCCCGCGCCGAGAGCGAGAGTGGACGATTACGTGAATGGCGCCGATAACACACACGCCGCGGCAGGGGAGCCCCGGGAGTTCGTCATTAACGATTCGCTAATAATAAAAACAGCAGAAAACAAACCGACCGAGAATACGATCAACAACATACTCGTGCGGTTATTTTCTTTTTTCTTGGTTTTTTTTTTGTTGTAGCATGCTGTTAAAGATTGATATCGATATTTTCCCTAATAGTACCCCGTATCAAAAACTGACATTGCATTGTTAGCAGAACGATTGAATCTACGAAATGAAGCAACAACTACCTATCATTGCCGTCTAACGAATATTATCCATGTAACTTTACGGGTTAGCCACGCACGTTTAAGGTCTCTGCATACGTAACGTGATCAGGACGTGGACGGGACGGGGACGGGACGTGGTTTAGTTTGTTTGTTTTTCCCGTCACGTTCCCGTCCCGTCCGTGTAATCGTTCGGTATATGCACATTCCGATACATTTTCTATGAAACGATATTTAAAAAATTCCCCGTCCCGTTCGTGTAAAATCAGGTTACGTATGCAGACACCTTTAGTCTTATGGATCTCAATTGTGCTTGTGACCTCACTTTGCATACGCATACCGTTGAGAAGGCGACTCTGGCTAGTGTAGTAATATGATTCAGGGCGTTTAGCTGTAAACGCCGCGTGTGAGTGCCCCGACTGGCCCGCGCCGGGCGGCGGGCTGGCGGCGGGCGCCGCGCGGCGAGCCGGCCTTGACACGAGGACGCACGACAAATACCTGTGCATTCTACATTTCGAACGTGCCCTACCTTCGGATTTCTGCCTACGACCACAGAATAGATAATACTAGTTCATAATCGCGATCGTTTGTAGAAAACTCTTTGTCCGCGTCCTCCTTAGCGAGCGAGTAGGCCGCGTGCGTCATGGGCCCCCGTCGACCACGCGAACAGCGCTGCGATTATGTTAAGTGGCGCTAGTGAAAAGCGAAACAATGCCATACATGCGACACTCACCTCAGATGACTGTATTTGAGCTGCCAGAGCGAGAAAATGTGTCAACATTATACTATTAGACCATATCCGTACAATTCTAAACACTTTAAGGAAGCAGAAGCGGTTTCGAAAGTTTCACTTTTACAGAGTTTCTTACTCCTTACTAAGCTATGAGTTCAAAAATTATTATGGCTAAATAGCAAAACAGACTCTGCACATAAAATTATTCTATCGCTAAGCCAATGGGATCCGGAATCAAAAAATGCTTTATGAATCTCAGATTATCCAACAAACTTTATACAAAAATTCATATCAACGCGTAATGTTTTATTTTGACGTTTAAAATTCGCTAACAAACGAACAAGTAAGCACTCTTGTATTTTGTGTGTGTGTGTGTGTGTGTGTGTATTGAGATGTGTTCGTGATGCGTGTGTGCACTGACCATGCGCTCGCGCTCGTCCTCGATGGTGCGCATGAGCCGCGCGAAGTGGTGCAGCGAATGCGAGATGACGCGCTCGTCCTCCGTCATGGAGGCGCCGATGCACGCGAACTCGAACTGCTCCATGCTGCCCGCCAGCGCCAGCTGCGCCGCGCCCAGCCCTGCGCACACACACATCGATGAACACATTTTAGCGTTAAACTCCCGTATCCTTGGATGTAGCAAAAGGATGAATCAAAGCAAAAGAGATGGGTCGTCGTATTACTGCACCGGTCGAACTGGAAACATAACTGGCCCTCGCTCCGCAACGGTACGCCTTGATACCGGCTTCCGAATCATGTAATTAGGAACCGTTTTTAAGCCTTGTGCCGCATCGCATCGCGTTCGAGGTTGCGACGTTAGCGAGCCTCTTGCAGTGGGATAGTTCTACGAGTATACTCGAAAGCCCGACAGAAAGGATGTCAGTACGCATTTCTGTGATGATCGTGTCTTGTAATAGAGTGACATAATTAACCTACCCTAACCAATTGAATATAGTTGCACGTCCCGGGACGACCATCTCCCTATTCTCCTAGTTCCGCAGTGGGGCTGGCGGGAGCAGGAGCTCTCCGCACACACCCGTATACGGCCATTGGGCTCTCCTTATACAAATCGCCGCGATGATATCACATCTCGCGCAGACGGCCCAAACTAATAAGCTAATTAATTGGTGCACTAACCGTTGGAGCGGGCATTAAGTCCTAAAGTCGCGTCCACGCAGCTGTTACTGCTGTGACCACGGAATAGAAAAACAGTGGAAGTGGCATGAGCTTCGCTTAGTATCAGAACTATCAGACCTTTGTCGCCAATACTCAAACTATCATAAAAATAACACGCTACCATGGAAAATGTTTTTGGTGCGCCTATCGTTTTTACATTCCAAAATAGCACAATACCTAAGACATGCTTCTGGATTTATTCCTATTTTAGAAGTATCGAAATATCGAGATAAGCGATCGCGGCAAAAGTATGGTACTTAGGTTGCGCGGAACTCCGCATAACTATGCCACACGTTACACACGCCCACTTGACACATCTACTGTTTTTCCTGTTCTGTGGCTGTGACAATACAATTACGTTCTTATTTACTACGAATGTAGTCCAAGGGCGATGTGGGAGCGGTAAAGTCATCAAAACCGATAATACGTACTCGAAGCTCGTGTCACAAGATCATAATCATAACAATAGTTGTCCACGTGCGGAGCAACCGCTAGCTGTGCTGTATGTGTGACCTGACTCTACTCCGCCATGACGGCGATCGCGGATCGTGGGAGCCAGATATACATAACTTGAGATCATATTCGCGTCATTCGCGACAGCCGCGTACCATCCACCAAAGCAAGTATACCTACCCAACAACAGCTACCTACATGAAGTCACCGAGCACATTTACGGACTCGAGTCACAGAATATCCATATCCATATCCATATGATCCATACTTATATTAGAAATGCGAAAGTATGTTTGTTTGCTTTCACAGCTAAAACGCTGAACCGATTTTAATGAAATTGGGTTTGGTGCGCCGATACCGAGGCTGAGGTGTTACGCCTGTTGGCTAATCACGACAGAAACCTACCAAGGATTAAGGTTTAGGTTTTAGATTAGGACAGGGAGTCGAGCTAAGTACTTAGTAATAGGGTTCCCCAAAACCGGATGCTAAACCTTTAATGGCAAACTAAGTGTGCTTCTGACGCGTCATACAAAACAGCAAACAACAAACAAGATCCGTGCACCTGACGCAACTGACACAATGAGGAGCGAGGTCGCGACGGGCGAGGGAGAAATAGGATCGACCTTGACACTTTCACAGTCTCGCCCCCTACGTCTGATTGATAGCCAACCTATCAGATCGGCTTGATGTCGACAGCCACCCGGCCAGCCCAAGGACAGCCCGGGGCCAGGACAAGACGCATAACGAGGAAGAACTTAATGTACTTAGATATGAGGTATTGCATCTTCTTATTGGATAACCCTAACGTCTTAGTTTTTCGAAAACCTAAAAGGATAGTGGATTCACGTAAGCTATCGATCTATGACGACGGCCGCTTATATCATTTCTAGGTATAGGTACATTTTGTCAGATTTCAAAAATCGGTAGGTAATCTTCATCTTTACACAGTATAGAACAAAGTCGCTTCCTGCCGTCTGTCCCTCTGTATGTATGCTTGGATCTTTCAAACTACACAACAGATTTTAATGTGTTTTCGTCAAGAACTAGAGTGATTCAAGAGGAAGGTTTTATGTATAATAAATTCTGGATTATGTAAGGATGTTACAGAAAACTAACAACCCAAGCGCAGCGAGACGGATTGCTAGGAACAATAGTTCCTTAATACTAATTATAAAGCGATAGACGTATTGTCTAGGCCCCCAGATCTAATACAAAGCCGAGTAGAAAATACATATCCCGCGAAGCCCCATCTTGACTGCATTTGCTCTGGCGAGGCTATTGTCAGGGCGCGCCACACAAAGGTTAAATTAAAACCTAGATTGGACGTTTGAACGCTATGTGATTTAGGTACCTATAATATGTATACTGGTTTTCAACAGCTTTACTTTACTTAAATGAGTATAAGCACTGTACGGTACGGATTCGTTTAAAGGCTTTTCCTTTCACTCTCGTGTTGAAAGAGACTTCACTGGGACGGGATTGACTTATAATTGAAAGTAGAGCGGTTTTAACGTTATTCTGTTGAATTAAATGCCTTGCCGATTGTGCTCTAACAAGTAACAACCTACGGCGTTAACGAGAATGTCAAGGCCGTAATTGGTAAAGCCCACGCGTCGTTGAATTGGTATTGCCATGGGATGTTATCGGAACCTGCCGAGTCGACCCACACGCGCCACGATCAGCCCTTCGTTACTTCACATGAAGGAAGGGTTGCTCCTTGCTCCCCGCATGCAAGCGACACGCCTCCGCCCTTGGCAGCCGATAGGGCGGGCGAGTTTATGCTGCTTGCGTGTGGCTTGCGTGACGACGTGTGTCGATCGCCGCCGTCTCGATGAACGAGTGTAAACTCACATCATACATTTAACAAAATTTCAAGCGCAGCCACCGCGCCAATTACTTACTCATCGGAAACGGCGCGGTGGAGAAATCCACCCGCGTCCTCCCGCGGCGCTACTCGGAGGCGCATTAATATTATTGAGTTTATTGGGGCTGCCATAAATCACCTCATTATGCCTAATTGACTGAGTCTTTAGCAGATAAGCAGCAGGTAAGGACGCCGAGGCGACAATAGAACAATATGCAGGGAGGCGATAAGGCCCGGGAGTGAGTCACGCTCACCCACGGCCGGCGCGCGCGGCGACACAAAAACTTAGCTAATGGACACACATTACTCATCAGCTGCATCCAATCCAACACAATAGTATTAGTCTATTGTCGCTAAAACCACGCATTTACTGCCACAGAATAATACTAAGGATTCTCACCAAGCCAGTAGATATATTCATAAAACCTATAATTAATTACAAAAACTTGAATAGTAAAAATAAATGTAGATACAAAAGATACCTATAGCGTTGATAAGCATTATTATCAACATCAATTATGCAATTATCTATAATTACACTTGGCTGTGCTGTGCTGTAATTCAAAATTGCACATAAATGCCAGTGATGTTGGTAAACAGCATGGGGAAAGAAAACTATAATTTATATATTATGACAGCTACATGAGGCGCTTGGTTGGAGAGTTGGCACTCGGTGAGAAAGTGGGCAGCACACGTAGCGCACAGAGTGGTTGGAGCACGCCTCACACACCACAGGCCAGCTGGCATTAGATAATTACTGTTGATTATCTTTCATCTCATAATGAAATGTGTTACAAATGGATTTCTGTTGGCATGATTTAATAATTTAATGCATTTCAGTGACTATGAAATAAATTAGCAAAAAAACTAGCACACCTACTAGTTGTTATGCTTTAACATAAGTTAGAGTAAGACAAGTAGTGAACTTCTGCCAGTGTAATTGTAAGTCCCGTGTGTGGTTGTGAGTGTGTGTGTGTGTGTCCAGTGGAGCGCAGTGAAGGTCACCACTGCATTTATGATCAATGAAGCATTACTATACTGTCTGAATACAGTATTGTAAAACAAAACTAATTAACTTATGTTATTGAACCTTTGTAATTTTATTTTTTGCTAAAATATAACAAATTAAATCTTTAGCACCGCCAGATATCAATAGAGACAATTGATCATATAACAGGTGGTCAATACTTCCACATGTATGCAAACAATACCTTGTTACGAGATGTTCCAAACATCATTGTTACATGCAAGAACAGTAATATTACACAAATTGCGGAACAAATTTGATGATGTGTTTATCACTTATTTATTAAAAATACTTATTTAAATAAGTATTTAAGCTACTAAATTTTACAACTATATATGTAGCTAAATCCACAAAAATAGATTTAAATTAAACATATAAATGGTGATTTGTTAGCCCATTACTTCTATATGAGATTTGTCTAAATAGCAGCTAAGTCTTCTGTTGTCTAAATATGCATCACTGCATTTGATCATACTCTAAGAATCTCGACACTCTAATGAGGACCTTCTTAGACAAATCTATTTGAAACCAGCAATCTACATCTGATTAATGATCACATAGTAAATGTTATTTTAGAGAAAAAATGACAGGAGAGAGGGTAAATATGGTAGGGCTAGGCCTTTTTAATCAAGTTTCGTTATAATCCTTACTACTTTTGTTTTGTTTACGATTAGAACACTTCTGTTTTATACGTAATATGATTGGCGCAAAGTGGAATATGTGTGATAGTCTAAGCCTTGAATAAAGTAGACTTGCAACTCCAACCAAGTGAGCTGCAGCAATGACAGCTGTTGGAAAAACTTCAAAACTACCCAGGCCACTAGACCTCGGCTCGGGATTATGAACAGGACAGCCGCTGGTGCGGCGCAGGGCTAGTGGCTACTCACGCTTGGCAGCATGCACGACGTCCTTGACCTCCTTGACGAGCCGCTTGACCTGCTGGCTGGTGCGGTCGAGCTCCTTCTCATGGCGCAGCAGGTTCTCGCGGAAGTGCGGGCTGTCCGCCAGGCACTCCGTGAACTCCAGCGGCACGAGCCCCACGCCCATGACTGCCGACGCTCGACGCTGAACGCTGCTCCGAGGCTCAGACCGACCACAATCCACTACACTTTCACCGCGCGCCGGCGCTGCCCGACATCGCGCTCCCTCGCAACGACACACGGACGGAATCGCTTCGATGTCACGACGATACACTTAACAAAACTACAATATACGATATCAAAATTGATATAAATTTAGGAACAATATTTCTCGATAAACAGTCACAGATCTCAGTCGCGTATCTGTCAAATGGACTTTGATGGTGTTGCCATACTAGCGTGTCATAAACCACCACAAGTCATCAAAAAATAAAATACCTACCATATTCGCTACATGTTTGGTAGCAATATGGCAATACCATAGATATCTCTATGAGCAATACTTACCGTAAAAAAGAAAACAGAAAAATGTCAGTTATAAAAGTAAAAAATAGAATAGAAAGAATGCTAAATCACCTAAATTCAAATTTAATTTATTTGCTTGAGAAGCGGTAAAGTCCGCTGAACATTAATTAAACTCGATCGTTAACAATCAAAAGCCCTCAATACTAGCTCTTACTAAAGCTATGCGCGCATCGTCGCTTATAATAATAATTATCGTTTTCTTCATTACTGATGTGAAATTTATTGTAATTCTAAAATGCATTTTAAATGCAATCTATCAAACTTTGTGCATGGTGCCGCGCCGTGATGATTAGTTGTAGAAATAGTTTTGACTCATAAATGTAGGTAATATTTTACTAAATTGCATAATCATACAGCACTATTAGGTGAAACACTTAAGTAAATGACCTCTTGCATGTAGTTGTGTACAAAAATGATACTTATGGAATTTACGTCAAATATCGAATATAGAATGTCAAACGGTCTATACAGATGTGTTACAACTACATGGAAGAGGTCATTTACTAAGTTTTTCACCCATAGACGAATCATGCCGGGAATCGAACCCGGGGTCGCTAGAAAAACTATAAATGACGTTTCCAACGTAGCCTTTGTAATCTTCGGTCACGTAACTCTAAGAAGTTATTCAGATTCCATTGTTTTTAATGAGTTTTTAATGTAGCTAATTAAACGTTTAAGGTAGGAAAATAATAAAACACCATGTTTCCAATAAATGGCATATATTTCTAATCGAATAAAGTTTTTACGTCGTAAAGAAGATTAATTAAAATGCCAAGAGACCTCGAGCTTTCCACCAAATACCAACTCGCTCCAACCTCCAACCTTTTCGTCAACTTTGGACAGAACTGTGACCACCAAAATGACTCGTAATTTGTGCATGCCATCTCTCCGCGTCATCACGTGGTCGCAGTTCCTCATTCCGTACAGCCTGACAAGGTTTGTCTATGAACGTGCAGTACAGTGGCCATCAAATACATTGGGGCTCACAAGGTGCTTAAGAACACGCTTTTGACGTCAATAGAGTTCAGATATTTTTGAGCACCTTTTTCGTTCCGATATATTTGATGGCGTCTGGAACTCTGGACTATGCAGTCTAATGTTGCCAATCTAAAATAGTTTCAAAGTTTAGGAGAAAAATATAGGTAAAGTATGAGGTCATACAACAAAAGGAAACAATTGGATTAAAAAAATTACAACCCCGTATAATTTAAAATAATTATATAAAAGGTATAAAAAAGACTGTTTCTGAGAAAGCGTAAAACATCATCATTGTAATATGAACCAGACATAAGTGGCAACTTTAGATGGGGCACTGGACATATCCATAGACATCCTTGTCTCGCAAACAATTTGTTTTGCTAATAAAATAACTAGTACTAACCGGCCGGGACGTGTCATTAACCCATTAAAGTACACACCATAATAAATGGGAAGTAATTAAATGGTCAGCCGTTATTAAAATTGATCAGCAAAAAAAATCAGCAATTAATTCATTTGGGCAGCATAAAAAGATTTGGGTGGCAATAAATAAAAATCGGGCTACAACTCTTTGTTCAGCAAACAATTTATAAACGGGTAACATTTTAAACAATTTCGATCAGCTTTTTTTGTCATTTGCCTGCCTAATAAACAGTCGAGCTGCATAATAATTATTTGGGCAGCAAGATTTTACAATTGGTCAGCAGAGAAAACATGTCTGTAAGCAGTTTAATTAAGAGGTATGCATATTCAAATAATGGTCATCTATAATATAGAAGTGGATTGCGTTTAGTTTGAAAAGTCAGCAGTGTTTACAAGTTAAATTTTATCACACAATTTTCTATCACAATCACACCCTAGATTAACCAAAATTTGTATCATAAATATGAGGTAGGTTAGGTTCGTTTTTATATCAGGCCCGGAGGGCCAGAACATCCCAGAAATAGGAGAGCCGCGTGAGCGGAGCTCCGTCGACTCTGTTAAATTTGTAAATTTGATGGTGGGTTTGGGATGTGTGTTGCCGGCACGGCAGTAAATTTGTTAATTACACCTTTGTGTACACAACTGTACCCAAAAGTGTATCTATTAGGAAACACTGCATTGGTATTTAAAAAGGGGATCTATAAGGAATAAAGGCGAACTTTTTTCAAGGGTGTATCTGCGAGGAAAGTGTGCCCTAGAGGAATAATTCTATATAAATTGAATAATTTACAAAAAAGAGAGTATATTTGAATGAACTTTGTAATAGTTGCGCCCATTTTGTTGACCAATTTGATTTTATTGCTTCCTTTTTTCTGCTGGACAAAATGAATTATTTTGCTTACCTTCTGATTGCTTACCAAAATTTAATTATCTGTGGGTCGTTCAATGCAGCTCAAATATTTAATTTGCTGACCAAAATAATTTAGAGCAGCCCAATATGTCATTAATTGCTGACAGATTTATAAATGTTTGCTAACCATAAGTTGCTTACCAACTAGCTATTTTGGCTGACCAAATACATATTTCTGTTCACCAAAATGAGAATATTTTGCTGACCGGTTAATTGATACCCATAATAAATTACACCTCCTTGCGACTGATAATAATCGATATACAAAAATAATTCTCTTAAGCTTTCAATATATTTTGTAATTGTTATCTGTTCGTCAATAGGTAAATAACTATACAATTGAAAAGTACTTCGTCCACGAAATTCGCACTTGGGACCCAATTCTCGTGACTTCGAGATGATTTTTCATGCGAGATATCTCGAAAAAATGTATGCAGATAGTTCATCTCGCATGAAAAATCATCTCGAAGTCATGAGAATTGGGTCCCTGTGACTGCGACATGCGGCTCGTTACAATAATAACAAACCATATTAAATGTCTTCGAGTATTTCAGCAGTTACCTTTAAGGAACAGGAAACAGCTTTTATACCGTCTTCATAACTCTAATAATACTGGCCCTTAGCATTAATTTGTTGTTGCTAACCGCAGGATCAGCAGATACACAAGCTACCATTTGAATGTGTTAATGCGCGTCTCTGCCGGCGGCCACCCCGGCCATAGTATAAGAATAGAGAGTAGGTAGTTCGTCTTCAAACAAAAGTACATCGCGCGGCTTGCATGTGTGCGTACGCGACCGACCGTAAACTAAATCTCGCTCGATCTCTGTAGGTTTAGTCAGGGTCAGGGCCTCCCGCGCCTTTAAGGTTTTGCGCTTATCAAGTATCGAGCGACGCGCATCGGCGCCAAAATGTATTTACGTAAAAGTCGTTTGTATTGTTCCATGTATGGGTGCCTTACTTAATGATTTCAAAAATCCGGAGCTATAATTTCTGCAGAAAATAACCTATTTAGAGTTTGTGAAGTACCTATACAGTTTATTTTTGGATATTTATAGCCCACTTGCAGCTTTTGTTAAATAATAAAGGTGTAACATTGTTCACATTGTATGACATTGCATTCTTACCTACCTAGGAGCTACTTTCTATTGTTACACTGCGCCCGGCCGGCGCTCCTCGCACAACAACAACAGCCGCCTCGGAGCCTCGCTCCGCCGCGGGAGGCGGCGACTACCGAGGGCTTGTGATGTCTAACAGAATACAACAGGTTCCTTAGCACTAAACAATACATCTAAGCTCTGGAAGATCATTTAACTTAAATTAAAATAAGATAAGTCTAAGATCAAGTAATAAATACATCTCGTACTTGTAGAACCTTTAATTTATGAAAAGATGTAAAATAGATAAAAATATCATACTTAGTAAGTAACGTAAAATGTAAAGACCAGCGCACAGAGTCGGCGAGGCCAGAGTATTACGAGCCTCCGGCATCAGTGGCTTGAGGGCACCCAGCCACTCCTCCCACCTCGAGAAAGCCTCGATTCCAACAACGCTACCTCGCTCCACTACCGCCACCGACGCAAGCGGCATTCCCAAACCGAACTCTAATCACTACGTCAGTCTTAAAAACATAATCTCACTTAGTTGACTCTATTATATGCACTCTCTGTAGAAAAAAACTTTTTCACCTCAGCACCTCAAAAAGACAGGTTTTGCTGTTTTAAAAACACTGGGGAAAATTCGCAAACTCGAATTCGAGCAAACTGCGAGCGTGAGACAAGGTAACTTTTTAACCTGGTGACAAGCGGGAATACCGATTTAAATGATAATCATTTAGGATTTTAAGATGTTAGACATGACTTTTGAGTAGTCATTTTCAAGAATTTTGAATGATGCCAGTTATGGTGTTACTGAGCCGTGCCTTCGCCGTGCGCTGACTTCACGATTGCGAGTGGTTTTGTTACATAGCTAGTAGGAATAAATCAAGATATACAATCAACGTGTCCCGACGAACCAACCTCGGGCGAGTGTCCCGTAACATTCAGATCCTTCGTTCAATAAATTACACATAACAATTGCAACCAACCGACCGACACGAGTCCCGCGTCGCCGGCGCTCGCGCCGCTCCGTACCCGGGCAAGGTAGCTTCTACACCGAAACAATACTTCTTCATCAATCTTACGACTACGCTACGACATACAGAACAGTAAAGAAGTATTTAAAAATACTATGTTTATAATGCTTTTTAACTATCTTATCATTATATACAAAACAGAAGCCCGCGGGGGAGGTAAACTTAATTCTTATGAATGTATCTTGTGATAGTGACTGCAGACATCATTCGAAGATCATTTTGCTAAAAATCCATTTTTAATTGGGTTTCATTATATCCATACAAACGTAACGTTGCTGATACTGACATGAAAGGAACTAAATCGATGCCGTTTAATTATGGATCTAAGAGCTTCAGCAGGGTAAAACGGTTCCTTGCTCTCCAATAAATTGTCAACAGTCATTTCAAAAACTAATTATAGTTGCTAAACTTATAACAAATGCTAAATTTAAGTATTTAATTTTATTTTGTAAGTTTAATCATTCGAATATTCATATTATTAAAACAACTGGTTCAACACTTTGACTCTTCAACGAAAACAAACAGTAGGTAATGCTTATATTTGGCAGAGTCAAAGAGTATCTTTCTGGTTTATCAAAAAAATGGTTGTTACCAAATATTATTTATCACATCTCACATTATTCAGTTATTTCAGGCACACAGGGACAAATTTAATACGGGGAAGATGCGTAGAGTTCCGCTTTTCACTCGAGCCATCCGCCGATAGCGAAAAAGAGACGAGCGTAACTTCAAACTTAATTTCTGGGAGACTTTCAGACAGATCTTGTGCAGCGGAAGATCACGTAAAACCATCGACAAAATCTTTACCGGCTATTTAAAATAGCCTCACGCGGTTTTAAAATACTGAGAGGAACTCGTGTGCATTGATTTTATTTCTATTATTTAAATCGCATCAGACTTATTTCGGTTTCTAGGGGCTAGGTATTGCTTTTGTTGTGGAGTCGCGTTACTATTTATTATATTCCACAGGTTACCGGTGTGATCACGCCGGGACCCGGCTCGGCTGGTCGGCCGCGCTCAGTCCTTGCGCGCGCGCTTGGCGGGCGGCTCGGGCGCCGCGAACTCGGGCAGCCACTTGGCCAGCTGCGCGTCGAAGAACTCCTCCAGGCGCACCGCGTCCTTGTACAGCTGCGACTCCGGCTGGGAACGAGACCACACAATGCTATTTACTATCGTGTCACCCAGTTTTTACTCTAAAATAACTATTAAATATATCAACTTTTATCGCAACTGCATCCTTGTATAAATAGTTTGCCGCTCTTTTTACGACGTTAAATATCCTACAAAAGGGGGAATATTGAGACAGGTCAGTAAGGGCAACTACATTCATGTAAAATGTACGTACAGGCAGCGAAAATGAATGAATTTTAACCAGTTTCTATCAAGGATTTGAATACTTAAGACCAAATAAAATTGAAGACAAGACGGCGGTTGAAATGGCTGAATATTAGCCCTTAAGCGCGGTTGAATAAACATCTGAATACTGAAAATCCTTACAAATAAACAACAAATTGATAATATTAATAGGAGCATCCCCGGGCAAGTTATCTGGGTACTCTGGGTACTGTGGGTGTCGGGGGTACTGACCGGGTGCAGCTGCGTGGCCTGGCGGAACAGCAGGCGGCAGTCGGCGACGAAATGCGCCACGTGCGCGTACCGCGCGGGCGAGCGCGGCTGCAGCTTCATGCGGATCACGTCCAGGCACATGCTGCGCCCCGCCTGCACACACCACACACATCTTCACTATATCAGTGCTGAACTACCGCAGCACGCGCTGATCATCATTTCAGTTCACCGCATATCCTTCAGACGCCTTATAATGAAGTTAGTGAGTGAATTATAATGGCAGTTGACAGGTAATATTTTGGTGTACATAGTGCAGCTCACATAAATCCCAGTGATATACAAACTGGTTTATTTTGCAATGTATATACCAAATTGACGGGTTTATGGAATAGGGGACAGAAATCTCATTTTCTTGCTATTGATTATGAAGAAAATGTACAAAAGTAGACGTCATTGTGACTGCGGAAGATATTACCACGTTAGAATTACTTGCGTCATCTATTTATTTATGGTTCACCAACAACACAAATTTGATAAGTTGTGTGTGTATGTGTGTGTAGTGCGGTTGACCTCGGGGTGCGCGGGGTGCGCGGAGGGCGCGGGGTCCCGCAGCGGCAGCGACAGCTCGTACTGGCAGTACAGCTCGAGCGTGACGCGCTCCATGAGTTTCTGCTCGCGCGCGGAGACGGGCTCGCCGGGCCGCGCCGGGCCCGCGGGGGGCAGCTCCGCGAAGTTCACGCACAGCAGGCACTGCCAGCTCTCCGTCTCGCTGCAACAACCACACACACATGTCGTTAGCTCTTGTCTCGTAGGTTTTTACTTAACTGACACATTTCCAGAACTATGGATCGGCCGCTTAGGCGCAACACTATGGCCTCCGCGTTCAACGGATCTGGACCCCTTAGATTTTTTTATTGGAGTTGTCTCAATGAGAAAGTGTGTGTGAGTATAGCTGTCTAATTACGAGTCTTTCTGAGTTATGAGAGCGAATAAGAATTGCTGCTCAAGAAATAGGGAACTTCGAATACACCAGATTCATCAGGCGTTCTTTTGTCCAACGGTGTAGGGCTTGCATTGGGACCGTCAATGTAAGCACATTATTTGTCTTAACTTTATTAACTTTTCAATTGGATTATAGTTTTACAGATAGCATACCTACCTACGTTCAATCATTCATCAGGAAAACAGGGTTATTTTATTTGTGACTCCACTAGATAAATTTTTAAGGTTTATTTATAAAAACCAATACATGTGTACATTTTTTTAAGCTCATTGGCTACGATGTGTTAGTATTTTTTTTTCACCGCTAGAGCTCAAAGTTTGGTAATCGTACGATCAAAAATGCAAAAACAAGTTCGCGTTTTTTTTTAATCAAAACAAAATAGTTTTAACTAACCCTAAAGCAATTTTAACGGCCGATATTTTGCACCGTGAATATCCTCGGGCCTGGATCAGTATAGATAGAATCGTCAGGACTCACTCGGGCAGCTTCTCGATGGTGGGGATGTGGCAGTACTGGTGGAAGACCTTGGGGCACTTGTCGCAGCACATGAGCTCGCCGCCGTCCATGCACACGGCGCACCAGTCCTCGTTGGGGTCGCCCGCCGCCGCCGGCGCCGCCGCCTTGCCCACTGCGGGCGCAAACAACTGGTCAGCCCGGCACACGAGAATAGAGACTCGCTTTGTAATTGACTAGCTGCTGCCCGCGACTCCGTCCGCGCAGAATAAAATATGGCCTATGTTTAGCAAGGATAATAAAGGATTCTAATAAGTAGTGAAAGAGTTTTTCAAATCGGTCCAGTAGTTTCGGAGCCTTTGCAATGCAAACAAACAATCAAATCTTTCCTCTTTATAATATTAATGTAGATCATTGAATTTCTGCAACAGGGTTCTTTTTTATGGCAAAAAAGCGAGCACACAGGCCACCTGATAGCAAGTGGAATCTGAGACCCATAGAAATTGTATTATCAAGAATACAAAAAAATTCAAACTGCTAATGCGTTGCCAAACCTGAAGAGTGAGGACTAAGATGGAATGCCTCTGTGCCAGTATTTTCACTGGAACACAACAATGCAAACTGTTGCTTGGCGGCAGGTTAAACGATAAGATGGTAGTGGATCCTGCATAAGGTCTTAGAGGGATGCCACAGAAGCGTTGCCTGTGCGTTGCGTCGTCGCACCTACATTGTTCTACATAAATGCCCTTACTTATAAACGTGGAATAACCTTGGAGTAGCCAAGCCAAATGTCCTTATTCGTCAAATTCTAATGTCACAACGACAGGTAATTACAAAACATGGCATAGCTACTCCATGGTTACTCCACGTTGAAACACTTGCGTCGCTCCATGTAGAAATCACCGGCAATGCTCGTGTGTCGCTGTTACCAAGACTAAAAGGATATAGGGGTATAGGGGATAGGCTATAGGGATTCCAACAGGGGTCTATATATTATTACTAGAGGAACCCCCGCGACTTCGTACGCGTAGAATTAGTTTCCCGCTACTCCCCCCATTTTTTCTCGTTGGGGGTCGATTTTCAGAAAATCCTTTCTTAGTGCTCACTTACATCATGAAAGGAACCCCTGTACCAAATTTCAAGTTTCTAGGTACAGTAGTTTCGGCTGTGCGTTGATATGTCAGTCAGTCAGTTTTGCCTTTTATATATATAGATAGACTAGAGGACGCCCGCGACTTCGTACGCGTAGAATTAGTTTCCCGCTACTCCCCCCATTTTTTCTCGTTGGGGGTCGATTTTCAGAAAATCCTTTCTTAGTGCTCACTTACATCATGAAAGGAACCCCTGTACCAAATTTCAAGTTTCTAGGTACAGTAGTTTCGGCTGTGCGTTGATATGTCAGTCAGTCAGTTTAGCCTTTTATATATATAGATTAGAATAAATGAGTATGAGTCTGTCTGGAGCGACCTGGCGGAGTAGTGCACTGACCGGCGCGCTCGTCGGTGGAGGAGTGCACGGCGGGCTCGGGCGCGGGCTGCTCGGGCAGCACCTGCACGCCGTTGGAGTCCAGCTTGGCGATGGTGGCCATCAGGTCCTGCACCGACTCCGCGCACACCTTGTCCAGCTCCGTGCCCGCGCCGCCCTGACACACACACACCAAATCATTTATGATAATTCATCACACGACACGCAGATATAAAACTTCTGAATCCGAATTTATACCTTATGGTGGCAGCCATGAAGTTTTTTGAAAAAGCCGTCATGGGTATATCATTTTTTGGATTTGTGTAATGCTAATTTCGAAAATGATATCAAACTAGGAATATAAGGAGTCCAAAACGTTTTTCAAAAAAAAATCATGGGTAGCCATTTCTGAAAAACATCATAGCTGCCATCTTGAATTCATTTTCGAAAATGGCATTCCAGAAAACCCGGAAAATTATACCCATGACGAATTTTGCGAAAAACATCATGGCTGTCATCATGAATTCCAAATTTAATATAATTTTCGAAATTTGCTCTCACTCCATTTAATTTTTTCAAAAATATCATAGTCGCCATCGTGAATTAAAAATTAAATATCATTTTCTAAATTTGCGTTCCTATAAACACAGAAAATGATAGCAAAGAAGAGAACTTTTTCGAAACAATACCATAGTTGCCATCTTGAATTACAAATTAAATATCAATATAAAATTTGTGTTCCCGAAAACTGAAAATGATACCCATGACGACTTTTTCGAAAAACAACATGGTCGCCATCTTGGATTGTAAATTTGGTATCATTTACATTTGGGAAGTAATTAAATGGTCAGCCGTTATTAAAATTGATCAGCAAAAAAAATCAGCAATTAATTCATTTGGGCAGCATAAAAAGATTTGGGTGGCAATAAATAAAAATCGGGCTACAACTCTTTGTTCAGCAAACAATTTATAAACGGGTAACATTTTAAACAATTTCGATCAGCTTTTTTTGTCATTTGTCTGCCTAATAAACAGTCGAGCTGCAAAATAATTATTTGGGCAGCAAGATTTTACAATTGGTCAGCAGAGAAAACATGTCTGTAAGCAGTTTAATTAAGAGGTATGCATATTAAAATAATGATCATCTATAATTATAGAAGTGGATTGCGTTTAGTTTGAAAAGTCAGCAGTGTTTACAAGTTAAGTTTTGTCACACAATTTTCTATCACAATCACACCCTAGATTAACCAAAATTTGTATCATAAATCATAAATATGAGGTAGGTTAGGTTAGGTTCGTTTTTATATCAGGCCCGGAGGGCCAGAACAACCCAGAAATAGGAGATCCGCGTGAGCGGAGCTCCGTCGACTCTGTTAAATTTGTAAATTTGATGGTGGGTTTGGGATGTGTGTGTTGCCGGCACGGCAGTAAATTTGTTAATTACACCTTTGTGTACACAACTGTACCCAAAAGTGTATATATTAGGAAACACTGCATTGGTATTTAAAAAGGGGATCTATAAGGAATAAAGGCGAACTTTTTTCAAGGGTGTATCTGCGAGGAAAGTGTGCCCTAGAGGAATAATTCTATATAAATTGAATAATTTACAAAAAAAGAGAGTATATTTGAATGAACTTTGTAATAGTTGCGCCCATTTTGTTGATGACCAATTTGATTTTATTGCTTCCTTTTTTCTACTGGACAAAATGAATTATTTTGCTTACCTTCTGATTGCTTACCAAAATTTAATTATCTGTGGGTCGTTCAATGCAGCTCAAATATTTAATTTGCTGACCAAAATAATTTAGAGCAGCCCAATATGTCATTAATTGCTGACAGATTTATAAATGTTTGCTAACCATAAGTTGCTTACCAACTAGTTATTTTGGCTGACCAAATACATATTTCTGTTCACAAAAATGAGAATATTTTGCTGACCGGTTAATTGATACCCTTTACATTTTGTGTTAATGGCGGTCTATTTAAGTACTTATTTGGATTCTCGATTCGCATCATAGCAATCAACCCTGTAACGTCACGCATACAATTACAGAATCTGATGTCCCTGCTTCCTGCGCTCGAGTACACGAGTACGATCGGCTGCAAACGAGCACCTATAACGTAAATTAAAATGGGGGGGCTTATTTATTTATTTATTAACTAGGTTCGCCAACAGATATAACACCATGAACTTCTTGGTGATTTGAAACTCTTTAGTATAAGTAGCTAGGAAAATGTTTATAATGAAAGAGTCATACTCAGTTACTCACGTTGAGGCTAGGACTAGGCGTCTTGGGGTTGGTGGAGGTGACGGCGGAGGGCAGGCCGGGCGCGGCGTGCGCGGCGTGCGCGGGGTGCGCGGCGTGCGCGGCGTGCGCGGGCGCGGGCGGCGCGCGCGGGCGGCCCAGCGTGATCTTGAACTCGGCGCCGCCCAGCGACATGGCGCCCGCCCCGCCCGACGCCTCCAGCCCTCCTGACAGGTCAGAACACTCGCTAGATCACTTACAAGGGAGGGAAGGGAGGGGGACTTATTAGGATAATTATGTTTCAAGTTTTTTGTTTTATCTCTGTCTGTCTTCTTTTTCTGTGCACCCGCTATGTAAATTTCCATTTGATTATTTGGTCGACTGGTAGAGAATGCCATTAGGCATTAGGTCCGCCATTTGTACTTATTTTTGTCCAATAAAGATTAAATAAATAAATAAATAAATAAGGTAGATAAGACAAAAAGGCTAAATAAACTCTTCTTGCAATTGTGCCAAACCTTTTTTTTTTTTGTTAAAACTAAGTGATTAGTAATTACGACATCGACAACAGCCCATGGTTTTTTGATCCACCGTATTTGTATTAGACCGTTGTATAGACTTCGTTGAAATTAGATTAAGATTGAGCGCTAAAGAAACTTAGTCTAAGTTATGTCAAACCCTTTGTAAATTAACTGTTTTAGAATTTTGTAACAATTACAAATAATCTTAATGTTAAAGAAATACATTGATCGGGTAGTATAGTGAGTAATGGTTACGCACCGTTGTGGAGCGCCTGCTGCGGGATGTGCCACTTGGCGGCGGGCGGCGTGTGCGGCGCGTGCTGCGCGTGCGGGGCGTGCTGCGCGTGCTGCGCGAGGGGCGCGGGCGAGGGCGTGCGCGGCGCGGCGCGGCGCCCGCCCATCCCGCCCGCCGCCGCTACGGCGTACGCGTTGTTGGCGTTCCCGTACATGCCCATCACTGCAACCACTGCTTATTAAACAAACACGCTTCTTGATCGCCACGACTCGGCACGTGGAGTTGTATTTACCAGTACCGTCGACACGATCGAGCTCGAGATTTGTATTAAGTACAAATACGCTCAAATATCTTTCACTACGATATCTTTAAAGGAGCCACTATAGTTACGTATTCATTGCTGTTAAAAATAAATAAATATTAGGAGGGACAATCTCATACGAATTGTCCTAATCCCAAATTTAGCCCTATATATTATGTTTTAACATTTAAAAATATTAAGTTAAGCAAATGCTACGTTGGGAGTTGATAAGCGTAGTAACATCGACCGGAGAGCTAGGGGGAGGCGCGCGGCGGACTCACTCTGCTGGTAGGCGTGGTGCACGGAGTGCTGCATCGGCGAGCGCGGCGCGCCCTGGTTCAGCAGCCCGCGCAGGTTCAACTCGCTCATGCCTGCAACGGAGGATTTATATTATCACCATAATTAGGTAGAGATGAACCGCGCTGGATATGTTTTAATAATTAGGTAATTAGCGTCCTAAGTAAATGAAAAAAATATTAGATATTTTGGTTACGTCATATAACTATTTATGTATTTATTTACTTATCGGTAGGAAATCCAACAGTTACAAATACAACATATGAAACGTAAAGTGTTTTTATGAAAGGGTGTAGCAGGATAAGCCTTCAAAAATTGCCCCCAAAGCTTTGAGTTCAAAACTACTATCAGTTGATGCCCCGTCAAATGAAAATAATTCATACCAATTTTTAACCCTCTACTGCCACCTGGAACCCCACGACATTCATTTAACCCTAAAACGTTTTTATTTATTTTCTCAAAAAGTATAAAAAGTAGAATTGTCAAATTTTGCACAAATGTTGATGTGATCAATATAAACTATCAAAAAAAAAATGAGCCCTCTACTTACTTATTTTCCTAGAAAAAAATCTAAATTAAAAATTAAAACATCCTGTATAACAATTCAGGCTCGTTGTACTATCACCGTTTTTTTACTAAATATTAACCAACTACCTATCTACATAATATGTAAGTTTCATGTAATTAACAAAGGTGGAACAGTGTGAAAATATAGGTATTGTTCAGTACGTACCATGTATGTAACACGCTTACGGTGACAACATTAGTAAAAGATATCAGCCCGCCAACCGGGAAGCCATCCGTAATCGACCTTTTTTTAATTTGTTACGATTAATGAAACTCATTAATACATATTTGAACAAATGTTTCTGTTTATTTTACTTTACTGTTTAGCAAAAAGGTACTACTTAGGTTACTCAGCATTTTACGTAAGTTCTTAAGTCCTGAAAGCCAAACAATAAAAACAATTACGCAAGTATTACCGACCATTACTGCACTTGCCCGAATGGAAACCGAACTGCAGGTTGTTGTTCACATGTTGCTGCAGTGATTTACTACCTATCGAATGCTAGATATATATCGAGAATTATAAAGCCAGCAGAAATTCTTACAAATATATTTGATTGTTTTGTAGATAATTTGACTGTAATAAATGAAAACAGCGATGAAGACTAAATATAGTTAGGATGTATTTTAGGTTAGTTAGTAGTTAGCTACTTATAATTAGTTTGTTGTCATAAACTCGAATTTATATTACTAAAAATAAATAAACAGAAACACTTTTTCAAATATGTAATAATGAGTTTCATTCATCTTCCTAAAACATTCGACATTAGCAAATTAAAAAAAGATCGATTACGGATGGCTTCCCGGTTGGCGGGCCGATATCTTTTACTAATGTCGTCACCGTAAGCGTGTTACATACATGGTACGTACTGAACAATACCTATATTTTCACACTGTTCCACCTTTGTTAATTACATGAAACTTACATATTATGTAGATAGGTAGTTGGTTAATATTTAGTAAAAAAATGGTGATAGTACAACGAGCCTGAATTGTTATACAGGATGTTTTAATTTTTAATTTAGATTTTTTTCTAGGAAAATAAGTAAGTAGAGGGCTCATTTCTTTTTTGATAGTTTATATTGATCACTTCAACATTTGTGCAAAATTTGACAATTCTACTTTTTATACTTTTTGAGAAAATAAATAAAAACGTTTTAGGGTTAAATGAATGTCGTGGGGTTCCAGGTGGCAGTAGAGGGTTAAAAATTGGTATGAATTATTTTCATTTGACGGGGCATCAACTGATAGTAGTTTTGAACTCAAAGCTTTGGGGGCAATTTTTGAAGGCTTATCCTGCTACACCCTTTGGAACGGATTAAAATGGACACTAAACTTAACCAGTCATATATTAAAAAAGTGAGAGATGTGACATTGACAGTAAAGTGTACGTAAGCAAATAGATGTTTTTTTTATGTGAAAAAAGACGCAGACGAGCGCGATCGCGTCCCATAAACACCGGCAACACCGCAGAATCGCAGGTGCGTTGCCGGCCTTTGGGAAAAGAGTATGGTCGTTTCTTGAAGGCCGCCAAATGGTATTTTGGTGATGGTTGTGTGTAGTGGTGGCGGTACCGTGCAGGTGGTGCGGGTGCGTGGTGGAGGAGACGTGCGGCGTGCGCAGCGGCGCGTGCGGCGCGTGGCGCGGCCGCAGCGAGCCCAGCGCCGACAGGTAGCCGCCGCCCGCGCCCAGCCCGCCGCCGAACGACTGCTGCTGCCGACCACAAACCACGTATACCACACCTCTCTGACAGTACTCATTACCGCAGACCTATTTGTGTCACACGTTTTTTCTAACATATATTGTGTGACACATATAATTACCTATCTTATATTCAAAAAACTTTTATTCGCCGTTTCGTTTGTACAAATTTTCATTTGTCTGAAAACCCTTTTTCTCCGAAACTGTTTAACTTTTCTGAATTGTTATAAAACTAACCTAATCTATACTACAGGTTAGGTTAGGTTTAGAGAAAAAATATTTTCGGACAAATGAAAATTCAGACAAACGAAACAGCTGACAGTTTTTCAAAACAACAATAGATTACCGACATTTATACAAATTACACAGACATAGTCTGATCATGTCGCTGTTAGGGTGAAACCGAACGAACGTAATTTTTTGAATTGAGAGTCGCGGAATTTCGGTCACGTAATTTCTGTTACATTCGGTATTTATATAAAACTCCTGTTTGGTTCTTCTCGTTGGAAGCTGAAATTACGCGACCGAAACTATGCAACACCCAACTCAAAAAGATGCGGTCGTCTGGCTTCACCCTTATCGAAATCTAGATGATGAAGTGGCGAGTATTATTCCCTGAAAAAAATATTACCTGAATATTATTTCATACCTTACTCGTATTTCATATTCATATTAAATTATAAGAGTATGCCTACTGTAATTACAAAGAAAACAGACAACAAAAAATCTACTCATTCAAAACGACTTTGGGTCTGCCAGAAAATATGAAAATTGCATAACACATTTCGCAGGTGATATCACAATTTAGTATTTCAATAACATGTTGGGTTTTTGAACTCATCTTGTTTGGATGCCAAATGAAATTGCTTTGAATACAACTACTTTTCTTCTTCTGCAGCATTTTATTTAAACTCCCTCTTTATTTGAATACCTCTCCAAGCTTCTGCCAATGGACCAGTCTAACTCATCAAATTGATAACTGCCATATTTTGATAAAACCACGTTGTTTTGACATGACAGTACTTTCTTATCGGCACGTATGTCCGACGAACGTTTGCGTTAAATATTTGTAAATATGACCTTAGTTGCCTAGAACAAAGGCATGGAATTGTTTGCTCAATTTAGAACCCTAAACTACACTACAACGGGTTTTCAGTGGTAATCTAGGGTCGAAACAAATTGGTGGCGAAAATTCCTGTTTTTTTTGTGATCAGTGAACTGATATTGTTTGAGTCAGTAAAGTCACTCGATTGTTGAAGAGGGTAGTGCTTTCCAAATGGAATCATAAAGTGTTTACAACTCTGAAAAGCCTGTCTCCTGCATCGCTTTACTAATCACAAGATATAATAAACTACATTACAGGATTGGGAGCCGCCAACACGCAGCTTAGCCCAGATATGGCATAACTGGTAATCATAAAAAATAGTGGCGTCACCTGCATTTCGCGACAGTCAATCTGCACATTCGTCATTTATTAAAAAGGAAACATTAAAGCAGACCTAGCCAAGATGCAAACGTTTCTATTTTCTATAGACTCGATGCGTATGGATTAACCTAAGCGGTTGACGCTAACAGTCATCATTTTAAGCCAATCCTATTCGTCGATTTTCTAAAATCGCTAACTTAGCTTATGCATCTTGACTAGGCTCCAGGCATGCAGAATTTATTTGCCAATTACACAACTACAATAAAGCAAGTTATTTGAAATAAATGATCGCTAAATTATAACATTTATAACATAATCTACACCTTAAGAAATACGACAGACGCAGGATCTGCTGGTCTGAATGAGACCGACCGGAGCGGACGGAACATGCATGAAGCCTACACTGCAGCCCGGCAACTTCGTGCTTGTTTGCGGCGTTGTGAGAATTATACCAGCGGCTGAGGCATTATGAACTGTTCAAACCTACTTTTGGCCGTAAAACAGACAGTAGGTATTATTTTAGATGTTTTTTTCTCTACTGGAACTGACGGAAGTTGTAAGGTTGTAAGTGCTGAACAGTTCAATAACCTCCGGCGGGACCCTACAGTTTCGGCGAAATATTTTTAGTTAATTATCACTTCCCAAACAAATTTTAGCAGCAGTATTTAAGCATATAATAAAGTATAGTCAATTTATCATGCGATGCTTGCAGAATATTACTCGAGCAACTTTCATCAAGACATTTATTTTGTCGCCAAATGTTTAATGATGATAACAAAATAACAATTATTTGAAAAAAGTTTGTCCAAATGAAGATTAACATAGTTTTAAGATAGGTAGCAAAATATTTTTGGTTAAATGTATTATTTCCCATAATACCCATGATGGTTAAGTATGACTACGAGCGCAGCGAGGAGGAGTTTATGGAAGTTTGCCATACTTATGCTTGCATATGCCGAGAAACTAAAGAGTTACTATCATTACTAACCTCAAACCTGTTAATAAATTGGCCAAATTGGAAAAATACCCTTGAAGTATAATGTTTTCAGCAGAAACCCGATGCGAGTCATTTGCCACTTTTCGTTTTGGATTTTTTTAATCGAATAAATTAAATTTGGGTTGGAAAAAAACTGTAAAGCGTTGGGTTGCTAAGTGAATGTTTGCCGAAATGAAATTTTGCGATAAAATGTTTGGGAAGTGATAATTAGTGAAAAAAAAATCGCCCATACAATAGGTATGTTATTACGAGAGAGAACGAGGCCTACACTACACCCGTATTCACAAACAATACTTAAGGGATCCTTGACTGAGTAAACGCACTGCCTGCGTTCAATACAGATTCGTGATTGGTCCTTTTTGACCGACCTTTTGTTTATGAGACGATTTGAACCACCCTGTGCGTTCGGGAGCACTGTGAGACCTCATAGTGACGTTTGTGAATACGGGTGCTAGTTGTCGAGCTGCCGGGCCGCAGCGACACCGAGACGAGCGCCTCTACAGACTGACCTGGTAGCGAGCCAATGTCTGAGACATGGAAAAATTATATCGAAATCCAATCATAATGAGTAGGGTTCATGAATACAAATTTTACAAACATGAATCATAGTTAAATGTTGTTCGTGTAGGATTTATGGGCAATTATCGTTGTTGTTTTTATAAGTAAAGTGTAATAGTTTAAAAAAGTAGATAACATAATTAATTCATGAATTATTTCAATTCATAATGGATAGGATAGAGGGATAATGAGACTTTTATTATGAAACGCGAAATGATAAGTTTAAGTGAGTTTGTTTTTTTCGCGGTTAACAATTTTATATGTATACGTACGGTCGGTGAAACAAGGGGTCTGTGATATAATATTCCAGGAAATGAAAATGTCGCAAAAGTCACCTAATGTACACGTTGACTACCCATACCCATTGTAATTGACAGGTATGATTTATGGATTATATCGTATTATGAATTCGTTGGCAGACTACAAATTCGGCTGACTGGATTCGAATGACGGAGCGTTTTTCTCCTTAGGCCGGTATTAGTTATTGCTGTAAGTTTTGAGACGCAACTATGGGTAAGAGTGAGTGGCAAATATCTGCATCTCTCTCTTCTATATAGCTTCGTTTCAAAACTTACAGGTGTAACGCCGGCCTTACGATATAATACAGGGTCCTGTCAGCTTTCGATTTCTAATCAATACAACTGAACAATTTAAGTACAATCTGGGAGCACTCAGGCGTTTCGGGTTCGTAATTCTCTCTCACTCTTTCTTAATAAGAACGTAGAGAGGTCATAGGAGACAAGTATAAATCTGAAGCATCTTCAAAGAGTTGTCGCGCTGTAGTGTTGTTTGTGTAGAGTTAAATGTAATATTGAAGGTAGTTGTTGTTGTTGTTTTTGTGGTGTACCTGCTGCATGGCGGCGTGGTGCAGCGCCAGGTTGAGCTGCGGCGGGTGCTGCGGGGCGGGCGACAGCGGCGGCGCGGGGGGCGCGGGGGCGGGCGGGTGGTAGGGCCCCTGCGCCGCCGCGCCGCCGCCGTCCACCTTGCCGTCCACCACGATGGCGCCGATCGACGACAGCACTAGGGGGGGGGGAGAGCTCACACCGGGACTAACGTCTCTACCCAATACACCGTATCACACCATGACCGTAATAGGAACGTGTCAGGCAAAAAAAAACATTGTATTGAAAAGTATGAGACTATGCCCGCTAGACCGTTCCGTCCCCGACCAACAAATTAATACTAATTCCTTCGGGCTTGATACGTTCATAGTTCACTCATGGTGTGATACGGTGTAGAGAGTAGAAACCTTAATAAACTCATCTCGGCTGAGACACCATCAAAAGATACGTCAAAGTAAACGTCGAGCCATAAAAAACTGTCATTTTTGGCGCCTCTTGAGACGAGCATAAAGTCGAAATAATTATAATTACTTCAGGGAAATATTCAATTCATTGACGACCCGACGACGTCTGACGCCGAAAATGTCCTGCACGTTGCCTTAAACCGAGACTCATCTCCTCAGAACTTTTTATGAATCACCAGTTTTCATGATTTGACCACATAGAACAGTTTTTTTTCTTCGGAGGCGTCCAAATTTTCCACTCTAGGATTTATAAAGCTTTAGAAATACTACAACACATACAAATCAACTATTTTCGCAACTTCGCGTAAAATGTCTGCGACAAATACCATCGTGAATACGATTAGAATAAAGTAACCAGTCGATCGACACCTACGCAGTCCATTCAGGTGGCGACCGAAGTCCCCAAAGGGTCCGATGGTAGACGGTACCTTTGATGAGGTCGGGCAGCTTGTCGAGCGCGAGCGCGATGCGCACCGGGATCTCGGGGTTGGGGATGTCGGCGCGCCGGCTCTTGATGCGCTGCAGGTGCGCGCACACCGCGCGCTTGCTGTGCAGCACCGCCGTGTCGCTGCCCTACGGACCACCGTCATGTACCAACAACTACATACAACATTCATTCATTCATTCATTCATTTGTACATTCCAAATCTGTAATTATTGTACTTGATTTTCTGTTTTTTGTACAATAAAGTGTTTACATACATACATACACAAGTCTGGAACATGACAATACTTCGGTAAATCTAAGGCGAAGCCTAGACGTACAATAAATATTGTTATCCATCAATATTTATCTCTTATTGTGATATATATTGTTCGTCTAGTCTGCGATATTGATGGATGCTATATTGAATCCATGAACAGATTGTGATCCGTCAGTATTTGCCAATTGACGGATAACAATATTTATTGTACGTCTAGCCTTCGCCTAAGGGTCATCTTGACAGCCGAATTTTATTATTTCAAAAACTTACTATACTCACAAATAAAAAATAAAAAAAACTGAAAGGCATCGCTAAGAACCATGGATAGAAAACCAGCTTTGAACCTTAAAAAACGGCCAAATCGGTTCACCCGTTTAAAAGATAGGGTGCCATAGACGGATAACACCAACACTCCTCTTTTTGCTTCGGGAGTTAAAAAGGGACTTCAACCTGTATTACAAGTTACAATCTTTTATAAGTCGCCCCCCTGGTGCCGATTGCATAATAAAGTACAAGCTAATAATATTAGTGGTTTTGTATGGATTTTTACTAATAGTACGGGCTTTTACATTATTATGCAATAGGCTCGTGGCCGCCCAGTTCGGTCGGGCCGGTGACGCACCTGCTGCAGCGCGGCGCTGACGAACTCGACGCAGTGGTCGGTGATGGCGGCGAGCTGCTCGAGCGCGTCCTTCTTCTCGCTGAGCGTGCGCTGCTTGCCGTCGCACACCTCGTTCAGCCGCAGCACCAGCTGCTTGCCGCGCGTGTTGATCGCGTTCGTCAACCTGCGACCAACATTATTATATTACAACAGCTATTCTCAAATTGTGCTCTGGTGCTCCGCAAGGCCCCTGAAAGAGATCCGCATTAAAATTAACCTAAAGATTCGTGTAAATTATCTACTTTTTGATTATGAATAACAAATCTAATTTCGTGTAAATTATCTATTTTTTGATTATGGAAAAAATATTAAAAGAATAGCATTATTTTATACTTCTAAAAAAAATCGCTTATCGCTGTTTACCATCATAATTGAATTTTCTAGTTTTAGATTTGATTGTACGAAAGTGCGTCTGTAACAGACACGCTCCTTTGTTTTCAAGAAATATTTCTGCACCAGTTTTATCACTGAGCAGAGCATCAGTTACTTTAATAAAGTCTGTTCCTATTCAGACTGATAATGACAATAACAAGTATACCTGACTGTAATTGTCTTTAGATAGAGCATGAAATAGTGACGGGAATAATGTTACTTAAAGTATAGTTATTTATTTTCCGTAAATTAATATGCCACAACTGTATGTCGGCCCTAAAGTTTCTTGTGCAAATCTATGAGAAATCAAAATGAGAATAAATTAGCCTTTGGTGGATTTATTACTTGCATCTTCTTTTGAGAAACTGAAACAGCGCTGCGCGAATGTTAGATTCTGTGAGAATACTGTGTAAATGGTTGACGGTGACGAGGGGTGTGTGGTGAACTGTGGTGTGTGCACTCACTTGACGACGGTCTGCGTGATCTCGTGCACGAGCGCCTTCTTCTTGTCGGCGATGAGCAGCTGCCGCTCGCGGATCACCTTCATGGCCGAGCCCAGCAGCACGCGCTTGTAGCTCACCTCCGACAGCAGCGACGCGATGTGCGCCCGCGCCTGCACGCACACACACACACAGCACTCGTTAGTGACAGTTTGACATACCTTATTCATTATCAACTAAGTGCATTAAATCCGGGACGCCAATTACATATTTTGCATTTAAATCGCATTTCTCAACGAAATATGAAAATATCGTAAAAGAGATCAGTTGATCACCAAAAGAGATTCAAATTAAAAGCAGCCAAGAAATACGAATGCTACAAGCATTTTAAACTGCTAATTAGACAGTGATTAGACAGAGAGATCCGATATGCACTGTGACGTCAGTAACAGGTCGGCCATATCTCCATGTTAAATTCTGTGCGGTGGGTGGTGGGTGGTCACCTGCGCCGCCATCTCGGTGCTGAACTGGTACTTGTGGTCGCGGTGGTGCTGCAGCTGGCAGTCGCGGCACGTCAGCCGGTCGCACGTCTCGCAGAACAGGCTCAGCCGCTCCTGCACAGATATTCCCAATTAGATACATAAAAACCCCCGATAGGGTATGAGTAATAAAGTACGATATACGTCCATCAAATCATTATAGTAAATCAAAGCTGCCGCCGAATCAAAGTCGCCGTGCTCGTGAAGGGCGGAAAATGGCAATTGTCATAATGTGTGCATTCTTTATGCACGTGAGAAGTTGTCGCCGCGCGCGAATAGCGCCACGTGACGCGAAATGTCAACACTGCACCAAGAACAAATGCAGGCATACAAACAACAACGAAGTTCAAGTGTCAACGACCAACAACGACTGCATCCAAAGCATACTAGGCAGCGCTCGAGACTCCTTGACGTTGATTCCTATGTATATTACATAGGGTGTCCCAAAAATCAACGTCAACCCGCCTAGGGCTTCTCAATACTAGGTGTCCCGTGTTTATTTTTCACTTCGTATGGAAAAAACAACTTTATGTGATTTAAAATCATCGAGCAAATGGGTTTAAAAACTTCGCTGATTCGTAATGATTCTACCACTTATTTTGATACCACTGAAAAACTTCTGAAATAAAACATGAAATTAACGATTTTTCGTGATATGGAGATAGGGAAAATTGCAAAAAATTAGATTAAAATGATCAATATCTCCGAAACTAGTAAAAATCTTTTAGCTTTTTAGCTGCTCTATCAGCCCTAGGCGGGTTGACGTTGATTTTTGGGACACCCTGTATAAATTTAACCAACTTATCAAAATAGACAGGTTAGATAGAACTACCTCCAGATCAATAGAGAACTTATCGGAAACGATGCTTTTAGAAATAGACAAGGGACCAGGGAATCCATTTAAACTGCCCACGCCGTCGGGCAACAGCATGCTCGTGCACGATACGATATAAACAGTTTTTTATCAATGGAAGGGGATACACCCTGTCAGTTGTTATCGCAGTTGCAAGCACATTTCTTGGAAACCGTTCGTAACCACGAGTGCAAGTAGAAGTTAAAAAAAAAACGTTTTTGTAACAAAAAGATAACATTAGTAGAGATAAGATTCCTTATGTAAGTAAATGTGCAATGTAAACATTTAGAATTAAACTCTATTTTACGTCAACTTCGGTGATTAAATGGTTATAAATAATATAACTCATGCATGATAGTTATAATTGGTTGCGATGACATGGATACAGTCGTAGTTAATCAGCAAACGAATCGTAAAGCATTGAAGCAATCGCTACCGGCTCAGCTGTTGCGGTCGGCTGCCTCTCAAATGGGACGCGCGCCGAAATCCTCCGATAAGCAGCACGTGCTTTTGCCGTATAACTCAATACACGTGCTTGCAAACCGCAATTATTAAAATGTATGGTAGTAAAAAGAGCCTCAGCGGCTTAGGGAGTCGACTCATGATAGTAAGGTACCGAGTTCGAACCCCTGCGGTCACCATGTATGTACGAATGAGATTTTCTCACTTAAGTACTGTTCGAGTCACACTTTTAAATTCGTTATATGCGCTTTCATTAAAGATATTTTTCTGATTTTTAGTATTTTTAGTTATGGCTGTTGGGGCACACTTGATTCTAACAAATATTACCGCTTTAAAGCTTAATACTTCATAAAGGAATCCCTTAATCAAAAAATTGTTTCCTCAAACCGGCAATATTTTTGGAAGACCTATCCAACGAAACCCCACACTATGGGGTAGACGAGAAAAAAATACTAGGTACACAATTATTTTTTTCAACATTTTATTTTACCTCTTTGTTGGCGTGACTAATATGTATATTCATGCCAAATTACAGCTTTCTAGTACTACGATTCTCTGAGCTAGGCTGCGGACGGACGGACGAACGGACATGGCGAAACTATAAGGGTTTCTAGTTTGACTACGGAACCCTAAAAAAGATAACGTGTCAAAGGCATGGTTTTACCGAGTAGAATAATCGTTCCTTGCAGATAACCGAGATTGGATAACATCCATCATATACATAACACAAACAACATTTGGAACTTTTGGGTGTGGGTGTTATCTGTGAAGATTTTTTTCCTTCAAGACAACTGGTTATCCAAGGGTTTTCCTCCCGGCAGAGGAGTCGCACTGACCTGCGGGTGCTCGGCGCAGAACATGTCGTGCGCGGCGGCGGGCGTGGCGGCCTGCAGCTCGCCCGCCGCCTCCTCGCGGCTCTTGATCGTGTGGTCCTTCGTGATCTTCAGCCTGCAACCGATCACCCTCGCTACATCCGAGCCGTGCCGAGCCGACTGACCAGCGACCGGAGCGGGCCCCGTACGGAGTACTCCACGAAGAGGTTTGCTTGCGGTGGTAACATTTGAAGCCACCATTGTAAGGTACACCGAGTCCGTACGGGGTCCGCTCCGCTCGCAGTTGAAGGTCGGCATAACAACATTTGGGCTTTGCGATCGTCCCTTCCGGCTAACGCCGACACGGAATATTATACTTTATGTTATCATTGCCAGACGCATGCAGAAAGCTAGACATGACTTCAAATAGAGCATAGTGACAGTTTCTAAAAACAAGTTTTAAACCACTTTTTCTAACAGCTGTCCCTGTACATACACGTCGGCCCAGTGCAGGCGAGCTAGGCTACCACGCCGGATGGGCCCGTTTCTCGAAGCTCACTACACTAATAATATTAGTCTATGCCCGCGAAGTTGTCGCTCGACAATCCCTCTCTATCTACAATCCGCGCCCGAGTTGAATGCCGAGCTTAGGAACGTGCTAGTAGGGGACGGCATTATACAGTGTTTGAGACAAATGCTTGTGTCACCACTCGCTGGTCGGACTCTAGTTTGTAGCGGAAGCGGGGCTGCGGGCTGACCTCTGGTGCGCCTGCACGCAGTTGTCGCAGATGAACTCGGCGCAGTCGGTGCAGTAGCTGGTGGCGGGCTCGGTGTCCTCGCAGCTGTTGCACTGCAGCTCCCGCTCCGCCGCGCCTGCCGCAACCACACACTCGCTATACGCACAGCCACGCAAGCGGACGCAGCGTAAGGGTGCGGCTCCCCTGAGGCGGAGACGAGTGGAGCGGAGCGGAGCTGTGCCAATATTAACCAATAGAAGGCGCATGCGGTCACGTCGAGCGGCCCTTCCGCACGTTAGTTTAGATTCTATTGGTTAATATTGGCACAGTTCCGCTCCACTCCGCTCATCTCCGCCTCAGTGGAGCCGCAGCCTAATATTGGTATAGTATTTAATTTTCAGTTCGGCCGCATCTACTTCAGAAAACAATACATTGTATTTAAACAAAGCCATTTTATTGCAGCACAGAACAAGAGCAGACTTCATAACAAAAAAACCTGCAGCACCTGAAAATTTAAATGGTTATCACAACTCTTATCTCGTTAGCTTGTAGATTGATTTACAGCATGTCGTTACATTGCAAATGCCATTAAGTAGGTACTCTTTTAGTGCTCCTTTTTGTAATCTACTGTCTATGGTAGTAGAGACGACATTCCATTAAAAGTGTTAGTATTCCATAATATTTAAATTTGTTTTTTGCTTAAACAGGATGCAGTAATGTAATGTTTCAATCCACAAGTATTTAGCAGTAAAATGTCAACCCACAACGATAGTACTGAGGGTTGACACTTTGTTGCTAAATACTTGTGGATTGAAACATTATTGCGTAACAGCGTCCACAATACAAATTGCTTTGTTTAAGAACAACATACTGTTTCCCTTAAATAGATGCGGCCAAACCAAAAACGAAATACTAACTAACATTATCTTGTACTAAACAGCAGAATTTAAATACGTAGAGCCCGTTTGGGTATTAAGGTATACCGTCAAACAAAAATGTACTAGGGCTGGTGCAAAATGGAAAGAATTGAAATTTGTAACCAATATTTGATTTAGAGAAATATTTTTGTGATACATTATTTCTTGATGATTTAAGCTGTAAATTGATGAATTTAGTTGAATAGTGAATTTGCATTAGGATAAACCACTTTACGTTTGTTACTAAATAAGGCCCTGTTTACACTGTGTTAATTGCAAGTGTGAAGTTCATACATTCGCAGCGCTGTCAAATGGCAAGTAGCTAATGTATGAACTTCACACTTGCACTTAACGTGTAAACAGGGCGTAAATCATCGCTTTTATTTTTGATAATTTTAATCTGTTTTCACCTGACCGCCTCAGCGGGCTTAGCACGCGAGGCGAGATTTACTGTCAGATTTGACGTTATCCATGAATTAGTGTCAAATAAAGAGTTGCTCAGAGTTAAATGACATTAAATCCCACTTCAAGATGCTTAGTAATAAAAGGACTCAAGTCACACAAATTACACTTTTATTTAAAACCTTAAACGTTTACTCTTACGTTAGAATATGGAATAGACATATTTGACACTAAATCGCGTTTGACGAATTTTGACGTATAAACCTCACCTCGCGTGCTAAGCCGGCAGAAGGAGGGTTACGTTTTTCGAGTGTATTTTTATGTATGTCTATTTGTGTCGCAAGCTCTGCAGTCTAAACGGGTTGAAGGATTTTAACATATGAGGTCTCGTTAGATTCGTCTTGGTTGTACCTACGAGTGACATGGGCTATATTTAATCAAAGTAATGAGAGGTGTGGTTAAATCTTGTTAACATAATATATATATTATGCAGTCGACAATATTAAAAAATGCAGCCGGGTTTTTAAAGCTTTCATTTTATTAGACTTGTTAATGATTACAAATTCTGCCAATTTTGCTTTTAAGTATTTGCAATGTAAATGTTGAGCGTCTCAAAATTTACGCACGATTAGGATCTGCTGTCATTTGTTGTGCGGAAGTTTTGGCAAAAAACCGGTTTGACAGATGACTGTTTAGGGTTAGTAAAAATGGAACACTACACGACGGAACAACGCGGCTTTATTGTTAACCAATATTTAAAAAATAAAGAAATTCTTGGCTGCAACCGTTGGCAAATTTCGTCAAAAAAAATACGGTTGGAAAATTGATTTAAATATACTATAATTGCTGGTGACAGTATCCTGGCGCATTATAACTTTAACTGCAGTGCAACCGGGTGTAAATGTGTGTGCGGGTGTGTATGGTGTGTGTGTGCGTTGGGTACCGTTGTTGGGCTGATCTGCGCAGAGCTTCTCCATGACGAACCGCTGGTCGATCATGTTGGCGGGCTGGCACTGCAGCCGGCACGCGGGGCACTGCACCGTGATGCGCTCGCCGCCTGCACACGCACAACAGTCAAAACGCAACACACGCAAAAACTGCTGCCTGCCTCTGCGCAGTCAGTTACGGACAAAGAGCGTCGGTAGCTTATTGGCTCAGAGTGACTCGTGATCGTGAGGTACCGAGTTCAAACAATGGCTTCCGTGTTTTTTGTTTCAATTCCCATCTTACCAGTGGTTGCTGTTTATGTAACTTAAGTATGTACAGTCAACAGCATAAATAAGTGATCATTTCTGTACCTTGTCTCTTTCAATCGTTTCACAATTTAGTATAACATTTCAAACACGAAGTTAAAGTGACAAGGTACATAAATGATCACTTATTTATGCTGTTGACTGTACAGTGCGATAGCTCTTAAAGTCCGTCGGGTTGTACCTCTCTCTCACTTGCTCTCGTTCGTACGTACGCTCATATGCGAGTCTTACCGACTTAACCCGAACCCGAAAGACTTTTTAAGTGCTCTTGCACTGGACATTACATTCCACCACTTTTGAAATGCTGAGCGTCCAGTTGAGTAGTAAAGGATCGAAGTGTACATAAGAAAGGGCCCATGTGTACAGAACAGCAAATACTGACAAAACTGCTTTGGGTTCATAAATCTTGTCTCAGCTGGTATCTTATACCTGGGATAGGACCAGAAAGTGGATGTTCTTCGGGAGCGCCAAAGTTCATATAAAATTGCAACTCCGATTATTGGAACTCCGAAAATTTTTCTCATACCATTTTACATCATAATGATCACTCCTTATAATCTTCATAAAAAATGTTTATACTAATGATCGGAACTCATAATCATCTGAACTTATAAAGCCAATATTCATGAAACCTTACACTTTTCAGAATTTCTTAAATATCTTACGTAGATAAAATTAGGTTAGTTTAGGTTAGATTTATAACAATCCTCAAAAAGAAACAGTTTCTTAAAAAAATTCATTATAAGTTGCGATAAGTATGAGCAAAATTTTTCGAAGAAATGAAGTATGAGGATTTTTTTTCGAAGAAATGATGAGTATAGACACAAATCGTTATTTGTATAAAAAATCTAAAGACTAATTTTATATGAGCCAATATGGACCCATGTTCTTCGACTAAACGCGGATGTTATTAGGAGAATAAAAACAAAAAATATCGTCGTTAGAATTGCCCTAGTAAATAGGGGCAAGTAGTGTTTTTAATTCAAGACGGTGCGCCACTCAAGATAATTCGTAAAGAGATAATAAATAAATTATTATCAGAGGACCGACCCTGGATCGCTAGCGTCGTAGCAAGGGTCACTACCTACTAGCCTAAACGCGTCGTCAACGTAGGTAAAATTAGGAAGTGGGCGCTGCTAATTCGAGGAATTGAGAACACTACAGGTACTATAACGTAAACCAAAGAAAACTCTATACCATTGTCGAATCGATGCATACTGCGCGTTGTCGGTTAGTTAGTCTGTGCTGACGCTAGGGCATGCAGTACCGGGCCCGGTACCAAGAATTCCATTTCCCGGTTCTATGCAGGGACAGTACCGGGATTCCCGGTTCTCCCGGTTCTTTATTTTTACCTCAATTCAGCGCCACACGTGGATATTTAAGAAATAAAACAATTTAAAAAAATTATGAGTATATATTTTTTGTAAATATGCAATAAAATCATGCATGTTTTCTTCAAAAAAAACGTATCTTATCTTATCTTATTTTATCATATTTGTGGCGTCCTTACGGATATACTTCGACCCTATGGGATCTTTTGTGTAATTACCCCTCTTTTAGAGCTTAAATGCAGCCTCCACCCCTTCCAAAAAGCGGATAGTGGAGTGCGATGTTCCCGCTTGTGCCGGCGTCGTCGCTCAGCTGTGAATTGTGATATTTGTGATACTCATGGAAAGAACCGGGAGAACCGGGATGTAACCTTCAGTACCAGTTCTTTAGGCACTATGAAATTCCCGGGATTTCCCGGGAATTACAGAACCGGGATTTCCCGGGAGGATGCCCTAGCTGACGCTGAGTTTAATTAGGCAGACTATTTAGTCTGCAAGGGATTTGTAACCACGAGCCTTACCTATATTGCGTGAAACAACGCTATTAGCTCACTAAACGATCAATTCTACATCAATCGAGAGGTGGAGAAATCGACGTCACCTTGACCTTAGTTAATCCATGCCATTTCGACCGACGAGATGTGGTGATACCCAAATATGTAGGATAATATGAACTGACCTAGGAAGTCCCGGCTGGCCTGCTTCTCCTCGACCTTGGCGTTCACGCAGGGCTCGCAGGCGGAGTGCAGGCACTCCATGAGCTTGGGCGTGCCTTCGGCGGCGGCCAGCGCGCCGGCGCAGAAGGCGCAGCGCGCGCCCGCCAGCGCGGCGCCGGCGCGCGGCGACGCCAGCGAGTCCGCGCGCTCGCCCTCGCCTGGCGAGGATTTGTCACCCTCCGCGCCATCGCACGCGCTGCCCACCTGTAGACACAATTATGTTTAACTAGAGGACGCACCACCAGGCTGGTCACTGGACAACTATTGACAAGCACGACCACTCTGTCAAGAGTGCATCGACTAAGAAGAAAGAGAGGACGCCCGCGACTTCGTACGCATATAGGTAGAATTACTTTCCCGTTTTTCCCCCTATTTCTTCCCGTTGGGGGTCGATTTTCGGAAAATTCTTTCTTAGTGCACACCAGAAATATTCCCGCCAAATATGAAGTCTCTTAGACCTACGCAACTAAAGACTGTACACGATAAAATCCGGGCATGCTTGCAATGGTATATTTTTTTAATGAATGCTAATTTTCAAGCAGCACTTTTATGTAATAGTCAGTGGTTATGAAACTACATAATAAAAATACAATCATAATAAAATGTTAGAGCGTCTGTGACTTAGGCCATTATATAATCCACAGTACCAATATTTGTTTGTACACGGTTTTCTGACAGTCTTTACCAACTTCTCCTGTTAAAAACATTTTATTATTTTTAATTATACAAGCCAAATTATACCTTATTATATTATCTTTTCACAATAGTTAAAACTTTTCTACTTGTATTCAGATTGAGATAGTTCTGAGGTTTTTTAACTTTGGCGAATTTGACTTTTTGACAAATATATGCCTCCCGTACAAAAACAACTTTCAGTGCTTGAGTAAAAAGTCTTCCTGACTACTACAAATAAAAATTGGTTTCAAAAAGTATTTTTTGGAAAGACGACATTCTAATGTGCGTAAAACAGCTTATAAAAATATAAATACAGTTGTGACATTGTAGCAGGAAGCAAGTGAAGATAGTCAAAAAACGCTGTACAGAATATCAAAGGTATAATAGAATATATTCGGCGAAAACTCACACATACCCAGACATTATTATACGATTTTATTTTATTATAATAGTATTATAATTAAACAGTAAGGAAAAAAAAATTGCTTGAAAATATGCATTCTTTGCAAAGATACACCAGAGCATGCATGCCCGGATTTTATTGTGTACAGTCTTTATCGACGCGCCGCCGAAACCTTTCTCCCTGAAGGTTTCGGCGGTGTGTTGATCGATCAGCCAGTCAGTTTTTAAGGTTCCGTAACCAAAAGGTAAAAACGGTACCCTATTACTAAGACTCCACTGTCCGTGTGTCTGTCTGTCACCAGGCTGTATCTCATGAACTGTGATAGCTAGACAGTTGAAATTTTCACAGATGATGTATTTCTGTTGCCACATAACAACAAATACTTAAAACAGAATAAAATAAATATTTAAGTGGATCTCCCATAAAATAAACGTGATTTTTTTGCCGTTTTTTGCTCGATATTAATAACGGCAACGTGTATAATGTTGCATAGAAAATGGTACGGAACCCTTCGTGCGCGAGTCCGACTCGCACTTGGCCGGTTTTTTGTTTTATATACCTATATAGACTAACCTAACTGCCATCCGCGTGAAACTCCGTGGGGATCCTCTCTCCTGTCAAACCTAAGGCTTAACATGGGATTAGCCCTTATCATTTGCTGTCACTATGCAAGGAGAATTAACAATGGAGGAAACATTTCAAGGGTCGTCGTGAGTAGCACACTATTCTTTTCAGCACAAGTAGTGATTGAAATACTCATGATTATAAATGATAATCAGTCTTTACTCTTTAGTTACAAATAAGTACTGAGACCTAATTATGAGATTCTTTTGTTCCTTTGTACTGTGTTACGTTGAGTATGTAATTTAAAATATTTCCTCAACCACACAAAGTAATCATAGTAATGACTTTTGCCAAAGCCACTTTGTTTAAGCAGTTTTTGTTATGATGTAGTCGAAATAAAGCACTTGATTTATGCAACCTCAATGTTCTCTACATCATTATATCTAGAAATAGATTTAGAAATCAAGTTAAATGAGTATTTCATATCTTTTATCACCCTTTATATGTAATTTTTCATGTTCCACTGAAACCATGGCTTCTCGGGAAGGAAGCAGGTAAGATGTGGATAGTTATTAAGATTGACCCTCCACCAGATTTACTGACCATGGACATGTGTATCATTATAATATTTAAGGCTACAAATGCATTTATACTCTGATTATTCTAAGATGATGCCTGTGACAGCTCATATAAACAGTTATTAAACTTATTTCTTTAAGTTTACATAAATACTACATCGGTACAAACCTAGCAATGCCGAATTAATTTCCTATTTTTAAACACATTGCTTGTAACATCATCGCTCGTAGCAATAAATTGGTCTGAAAATCAACACTCTAGTGCTAAACTTGGATTACTGTGTTTAAATTTTGATATTCCAGAAAATGATATGCTAGGTTCACACACATTAAACTTGGCACTTTTTAAGATTTCACTACATTTGGTAGCACATGAGAACTTCACCTATTTTTTACATATATTTTTTTGGTGGGATATTAGTAATTTTTGGTAGGCAGTTGATATCAACCTACAATATATTTCCGTTAAATTAAACAATAAACATAATACTAGCAAGCTGTTATGTATTAAATGTTTCATATATTTCACAATTTTTTGATTACCATAAAAATATTTATAGTTTTTGATTTTTTTTTCTTTACTTGTGCTGCAAGACCTGCCTTGATGTCAAGTGTCTAGGCTCAAGGTCATCAGGAAATACCCTACACGTTTTGTTGATTAAGTAAGTGAATACCAAGTATGCGATTTTTATTTAGTAAAATGTATTCAAGTAACATAATATGCAATAACTTTACTAACTATTCTAAGGGGAAACCAGACATTCATAAATAAAAAAAATAGTATTTTTAGAACCTTGATTTTTTTTACTGGGCAACAATAGGCAAGGTATTGTGTAAAAAAAACAGGCTCCAAGCTGCACTAGGAAAAAGGTTTAAAAAAAAGGGCCTCAATTGTTCCAATAAATATACACACTGCAGGTGTTACCTGGCTGTTTCTTTGAACTTGTCTAGACTCAGGGCCATTTGTCTAGATTTTGATCAAAGCAGGGCAATTTATAATGCAAGTAATGAACTTTAATTTGGCTGTGAATATGCTCACACTCTTCTTATTTAAGTCAACAACACTGGGTATAGTTATTTTGCAGCACTATTCTTTAACAAGTGCATGCCAACCAGTAGATAAAATAAGCTAGTATAAAAACTTTGTCAAGTAACTTCAAACTTGGGGTCCCGGGTCAGCCACCAGACAGAATATGTGATTACTTTCTCAAGGATGCAGGACAAAAATAAATTGTAGGCTACCTGGAAAAGGAAACCACTATTAATGGGCTCTTAATATGCAGACTAGACAAAAACAAGCTAAGAGAATAGAGATATATACTACGCTCACAAGGCTGGTGGAATTCCTCCCTTTTTTTTCTATCCACAGATCAGATCCACATTTTCTCTAACAGATATTTACTAACGTATAAACAAACACTAATCAAAATGAGGTTACATTTTTCAGAATGAAAATAAATAATTAATTTGGAATAAAGAACCAGACATCCATACAGACATATTTTATGATTTCTGTACCTCTATTACACACCTACCTAATTTGATATAAATTAGTTATAATCCAACACTGTATGGGCAGCAAGTGAATACTTATAGTGGATTAACATGTTCATTTTAAGCTAGTGCACAAATAGAACCTATCTGGAAAGCTAGAGTTTTTGAAAGTAAAAATTTAAACCTAATGCACTTTTATTATGAAATGGCATCTGCCACTGTACTGTCAGATGCAACAGACTTAACAGCTGAGCTGAATAATTAGTAAATAAATGCAACCAAGTATATGCTTCTACGATTATAAATAAAAGCGGTCAAGGACGTGAAAGTAGTGGCCGTGAGCGGTCGTCGCTTCCGACTTTCCAATGAGGAGTGTAGCATGGCTGGTGATGGAGTGGCGGGGAGTTTGGCGAGGGTACGAGAACACTCACAGCGACGGGCGCGGGCGGCTCCTCGGGCACCTCCTCCTTGATGGAGACTCCCAGCAGCGGGCCGAGGTCCATCAGCGCCCGCTCGATGTCCTCGCCGCTCGTCTCAAAATTTACGGTATCCATTAAACTCACTTCACTTCACCACTGATTTCACTTTAAACGCATTTTCACCGCCGTTCCGAGTGAGCTACACTTTCACTCGCGGCTCGGAGCTCCGTAGACTGCAGTAATGACCGCTTAATGCGATTGCGAGATGTGGCCGTCTCGACTCTTCGGGAGGACACGGCTTTACACCTCAACGATGCATGGCACCGACTAAGACAATAATTTAAATGAGCTATACTGGCTCCTATAGTTACTTTCCGCGAGCGGCCAACAAGTTTTTTGTTAAGTTTATCAACAACAAAATCTTTTTGAAATTGTACATGCGTCTATTTGACTTGCGATCGCGACCATAACTAATAGACAATATAGAGTTAAGTATAAAAAGTATGGATTAACAATAAAAATCTCAACGCCAATAAATTATGATTATTGAAATGCATTGAATGGATTTTTAGTTGTTTTTATTTGAATTTTCACATAGTATAAGCATTTAAGTCGTATCACTTTTAGGTACTTATTTAAATCCTTTACAAAATCCGGAGTCAGCTGTTTTATTAGCGTTTATTATGAAAGCCGAAACAATCTTATCTATGAAACTGACGACACGACGAACACTTTGACAACTGACGTTTACGTGACAACACGTCGAAAATGGCTGACTCGGGGCCAAGCAAAGGCGATATTGAATCGGTTTTTCAAAGATTACGGTCTATACAAGCTAATAAAGTACGTTTGAGTCGACGGGTAATTGATGTGTGAATGTTTTTTGAGTTATTGTTTTAACGGTATGGTCTCGCCTCAGGTATGTTTCGACTGCAACGCGAAGAACCCTACGTGGTCGTCGGTGACGTACGGAGTGTTCATCTGCCTGGACTGCTCGGCGGTGCACCGCGGGCTAGGCGTGCACCTCACGTTCGTGCGCTCCACGCAGCTCGACACCAACTGGACATGGAAGCAGCTCCGCAACATGCAGCTCGGTGGCAACGCGAACGCCGTATGTCCCATCACGTCCCTCCTCCTATGCTTACAGGATGACTCTTATCTTTTCATGTTCTTCTTTTATAATGTTCGCTTTTAAGAAAAACAAAGTGGTTAAATCTGTGTTTAATTTATACATGTTTTGTTGGTGTAGTAGTACGACTTTATTTATTGTATGTGTTGACTAAGATTATTTTATTTTTAGACTCAATTCTTCCGCTCACAAGGCCTGAACACAGAAGACGCACGACAAAAGTACAGTTCTCGTGTGGCTCAGATGTACCGTGACAAACTGAGTGCCATGTCCGAGCAGGCTATGAAGACATATGGGACCAAGGTATGCCTCCATCATTAAAGAGTGTGTGTTAAATGAATGAACAAGTTAATAATGCTAGTCTTACGTTCTAGAGATGGATAGATAATGATGTAAGTCACTTTTACATTTGTTATAATTTGTCCTTTTATTTTACCATTTAGTTGTTGTATTTACCTAATTGACATGTTATTTTTTCTTTAGCTTAGAAGCAGTAGGCACTGAAACATGTGTACTATGCTATGCACAATCATTTCTCATTACCACTCTTTGAACATGTACAGTAACTGGCCACATGACACAATGAATCTGAAAAAAAAAAACTTGCTATTCTGCATACAAAATTAAAGCTCTGTAACTGAATGTCATCTCAAGCGGCCAGGTGCTGGGCGGGTGTGCCATGTTAGCGATGTTCACAATGATTCTGTTTGCAGCTGCATATAGACCCAGCCCCCGCAGAGGTCAAGGAGACAAAGGAGGTAGAAACAGACTGGTTTGCGGAGACCACAGCAGCCTCGCTCAACACTAACTCTAACCTGCATGCCATCCAGGTAACCACTGCCCCGGCTGACCAGGGTAGGCCCCACATGACATTATTGTGTGTAGGCTTTGTCCCATAAGCATTGTACAAACAGAAGTAAAAAGATAAAATATTTGTTCTATTTATATGTAGTAACGGAGGAGCGGGATGTCCTGACTCATTCCTTAGTTATTCCAATGACAGTTAAGACTGGCTGGCATAGTAAGTATACCTCTGTGCGCTACCGCGAATAATACTCCATGCTGTACATTTCACTAGTAGACTTGCAGAAAATTGTATTGATTGAACTAATATTATAAGTTCAGTGAGTTTCGCAAAATGGGCCCCAGTTCTTTGTAACTTTTTTTCTTGAGTGTAGTTTCCTATTTTGAACAGTAACTTACCAGCACTTAGACGGCGTAGTACCATGAACTCCTAACTGAAATTTTGACGATTTTTATTTACATCCACAATAAATTTAATTTGACATCATTACTGAAGACATTAAAAAAGAAGAAATTTAATAAGTACGAAACTAGTGTCTTCCGTAATGATGCCAAATTAAATTTAAAGTGGTTGTAAATAAAAATAAATCGACAAAATGTCAGTTCGGAGTTCATGGTACTACGCCGTCGACTTGATTTATGCCAAAGGCGAAGGCAATGTTGAAGTAATGAAGTGTCGGTACCTGCTTAGCCATTAAACATTCATTTATACTTCATGTTCAGATGATAAACTGAATGTCTACAATAAATCTAACGTTTTAAATTCCTCAGATTATTTATCATCAATTCATCATAGAAATATTTTGCCACTTATTACTAAAGTCTTATCTGCATTATTGTATCATATGCAGTTGTGTTGCAACTAATTAGTTAATTGCATTAGTAATGGTGTGGTTTGCAACTAATATCATAGATATTAATTTAGAAAGCATAGATTTTTTTCTCCTGTGCTAATTTAATGTTGTATTTTTTTTAATAAGTTTATTATTATCTGATAGCCATTGTGATAAATGATGCTCATAAACTAGTTGGCAATGAATTGCAAGAGTGGAACAATTTGCAAATAAAATGTAAACTATCTTTTCATGATTTCAACAGTCAATGATAATAATTTCAATATACCGCATGACTGGCAAATATTGAGAGAAACGGTAAACAGTACTAGTATTATTAATGATGATAGGCTTTTCAATGCATTTAACCTCAATAACTTAGTATAATGAAGTATTTGATGAATATACTAGTAATTACAATTTAAACATTTGTTGATGAAGTTAAATTTTAATGTTACTTAGGTACTAAATGTAATAATAGACCAAAGTACCAATCTGAGCGTGAAAGCCATTGTTGTTTTGTGTGTTATTTCTCCAGCTCGCATCAGAATAAGTGAAGTGTGCTGTTTGAAGTTGACCTTGTGATATAGTGTGTGACAGTAGTTGTATGGTTGTGTTATGTGCAGGCGAGCGGCAAGCCGGAGGGGCTGAGCTCGGACGCGCGCCTGTGGGCCGCCGCGCCGCCCGCGCGCGCCGCCGCGCCGCGCCGCTCCACGGTCAGTACACTGCCTCCGCGCACATCATCTACAAAGTTTGCATGTCAACAACTTGCGACACATTACTGTTATGTCGCTTCAAGTTCTACAGTTCATGGAATCTTTCAGTGTCCTGATGGAGCTTTTAGAATTTAATCAAGTACTCAGCGCTGCATTATTTCATAGTGTACAGTCAAAGTCATAAATATGTATATCTTTCTAATGCGTCAAATATATCTACAGACCCCTATGCCACTGACAATAAGGTCTATGTTTGTCATATATTTGGCACGATGGCCATATAATGGTTTTGCCTGTACATTAGTTGTAATGATTTCGTTTAATGTATACTATACTGAAGAGGCACTCATGACGAACATGTGGAATACTCCGGCGAACGCCGCGGCGCCACGTGAGACGCAATGATCTGCTGTCTCTGTCTTTCCCCCCCCACCGCCGCGCGGCAGCGCCTCGGGCCGCGCGCCGCGTGTCGGCGTTTCTCGAGGCAGAGCGAAGCCACAGCTAATCCGAGCGGGGCGTCACCTTTCTGTGATATCAGCGCGCGCGTTTTGTTTGCAAGTGTGATGTACCAAGTGTCGATTCAATATAAACTTTTGTTACTAGTTTGTGGTTTCCTTTTAGCTCAGAAGTGGGATAAGTGAATACCTACGCGCCCGCGAGTGTAAATAGACTATATACCTACTCTTGCTGACAACGGCCGCCGCCCGTTTCTTGTCGGGACTTGTTTTCACTAAGTACATTTACCTATGTGTAAAAAATAGTTTTGTTTTGTGATTGATTGTGCGTCTTTTTGTGTACTGTGAGTGTAACGATAATGGGTCGACACAAAAAGAAACGAGAACGACGGAGCAGCGAGGAAAATGACATGTTCGATGGATCGCTGGCACAGCGTCCAGCTCTGGCACCTGTGCCGCAGTCGCAGCCGTCTGAAGAAGCGCGAACGCGACCTTTTGTCGGAACGTGGCACTCTCATACCGCCGCCACTACCTACTTGCACTCCGGACTCCGTCATACAGCAAAGGGGCTGCGGTAACCCCATCTTTGTCCACAGTGGTGTTAAACGCGCCGCTTTTGACCTCTGACAGCGAGGTCACGGAAGCATCGAGCGTCGCCATTGCTGCCCTTTATCGGTACCTACGGTGGGTGACACGTTGTGGTCACGTATCAGGTATGTCGGACGCAATTATCCAGTTCCGGACCCTCAGTCGTATATGGTTACGCAAAGTGGAAGGAATGGCTAATATGTATACCTAACTGGGATGAAAAAAAAAAACAATCATGTTTAATGCTTCGAAGTAAAAAGGTTGTTACGTACTTCGATGGTATAATCAACGTAATGATTTTGATTCATCATGGTCTGAGTTTAAAAACAAATTGTTGGGTGTTTTTCCATGCCATAAAAGATAACTAAGTAGGTTCCTATGTTACTTGATTTGGTTAATGTTGTTAGACAATCTGGCGTCAGTTACCTACAATTTACTTACAGTTTTACTATGATAAATAGGCGCTTGGCAATGCGTGCAATAGGTACATTCCCCGCTCTTATACGGCGGCGATAATAGGTACTATCGGGAGCGAGTTGATCGAAATAGGTACAATATCGGCTGTTTGCCGTGATCCACTCTCGCTCTTAAATTATTTGTCATCCTTGCATACGACCCATAACCCTATTTCAGCGCGTAGTACATGGTAGTACTAACCAAACACGATTCGGAACAAAAGATAAACATAGTCAGGTATTTATGGCGTTATAAGTGTCACTGTAAAAAGCGCGGTCATGTTGTTTTCCGTTGCCCGTCGAATGCACACGATAAATTGCCCAAAAACGATTACGAAACGAACGTTCTTACTGTAATAAAATAGTTCATGTAAAAGAAGAACGTTTGAAACTTAAAAATCATAATACCTTCGCATAGCAACAGGTATACCTACAACCACCGGTGATCTGACGGTACGCGCTATACAGGAGGTCTCGGGCAATGCTATGTTTACATGGGTTTGGTAGCTAATGCTTAGTACTTGTCACTGGCACTGGTACCCAATGTGTAGTCATGCTGATTGATGCTTAGTGTTGGTGTTTGTGTACAGTGCGAGTGATTAGAATTCAATCATATTTACTTAGCGACAAGTCAATACCCCATCATAATTTACTGGGCACTCGTCACTTGCTTTAGTACCATTAAACCGATACGACAAGTGCTTGGTGACAAGTTGTTGTTCGAATGTCTGGTCACTAAATGCCTGTCTGCTGATTGCAACGGCTAAGCCGTGCATAACACGAAGTATTACTTGACTATCAAGGTTAATGACCTCTCTGTATTATCTAGGTTTCATAGATTTTGGTGTCACTATAACTAAGTCTGCAGCAAAACAATTACAACTTGAAATTCAGCCGTGCACTAGCGGTAATGGTATTAAGAGATTTGGTGGTTCTAAAATACCTAAGTAGTTGCTCCCGGGGAGTCAACCGTACAGATATCCGCTGACGAGACTACTTGTGCTGGCATTAAAGCTTTAATTGTACCGATACCGCTCAGGATGTGGAGATAGTTATGGGTCAGCCGTTTACCGACTACAGTGATGTATATGTAATCAAAACACCGACGACTTTGAGAATTTTAATGCAAACTATTTGTCCCACATGCCTAATGTGTACGAAAACATCGAGCGTGTTGAATTGACTGCTCAGGAGAACATTGAACGATTATCTGGTATAAATGAAGTACTTACTTAGTACTGTTATGTAGTGAAGTTTCAGGTCCTTTTACAAGTCCATGCAACTGAATATTTAAAACCTAGGTCCGAGTGTTGTTTTAAGTTGTACTACGAAAGTGTGACGTTAAGGCAGCTATCACCATTATTAATCGAGTGAGTGAGCCGGCGATTACTCCCGTTGGTTGCTGCGTCGCTTGCGCCACCATCTCGATAGGGAGGAGTCGTATAAAATTGGTAAAGGATTTAAATCAGCTGTGCTCGTACAGCTGCAAGACATACTCACGGAATATTCCGATTGTTTTCGGTTAATAATAATAACATAAGCAAATGCGCGGTTAAAATGAATATACCTGTAACTTACCGGTGACAGTAGTGACAAATGCATTTGCTATCGCATTTACTTGTTCGGAACATTGTTGCGGACCTTTTAAAAATGGGCTTATTGAACATTCTGATTCGCCTTATGCTAGTCCGGTCTATTAATACCTAAGATAACCGCTGAAAAGCGTATGTGCGTGGAATATCGCGCATTAAATTAAATTACGAATAAAAGAGTGTTATCCTTTACTCTTAATCTAGGAGCAGCTGGATAAATTGTCAGAACAGCGTGTCGTGTGTTCTTGTATTGACGACATATCCGCGTACCACTCACTGTTTACAGATAAACGACGACAGTAAAAGGTATACGGCATTTGTAACATTTGATGGCCATTATCAATATGCTCGTATGAGTTACGGACTGGTTAATGCTCCCTCCGTCTAATCTTTCAGGAGGCAATGGATAGTGTTCTAGGGCCGCTTAAGTTCGAATGTGCAACATATCTTGATGATATTCTAATTTATGCTAGAGATACAAAAACTGCTTTAGAGCAACTGTGCGCACTTGCGCAGTGTTAAGTCGGATCCGCGGGCCGAATGTGACTATCCGCTTAGACAAATGTTACTTTTTCACGGATAGCGTTGAGTATTTAGGCCATGTGATCAAAACGGTGAAGTTCGAGCGTCGGACTTAAAATAAATGCCGTCAAGAACTTTAAGGTATATGAGAACGTACACCAGGGCGACAGTTTCTCGGTCTCGCGAGTTATTTCTGTAACTAAGTGTCTGATTTCGCTAATATCGCCCGACCTGTAACATTACTAAAAAAAAAAAAAAGGATCAGCCTTGGATATGGGGTGCCGATCAACAACAGGCGTTTGACACGTTGAAGGCCACCCTCGCGTGGAAACCAGTAGCTTACGCCAGCGAGCAGACTACGCCCGCTGAGCAGCGCGCTATCATAGTTACGAGTTAAGAGACGCTCGTCGTCGTGATGAGTCTTAAGAAGTTTAGGGTGTACGTAAGCAATATCAAGTTTGTGGTCGTGACAGATTGCAATGCTTTGCGTTGGACTTGAACTAAACAATATTTAAATACGCGTATCGCTCGATTGTGGCTTGAGGTACAAGGGTACGTACAAATTTGATGTTGGCTCATGTTGACGCATTGAGTCGTAATCCGACTACTGTTTCTGTTATGCGATGTGTTAAAAAGGAACTTATTGAGAACTTGCAGCAGGATGATGACTCAATACGTACTACTATTGATCAGTTTAAAGATGAGATGTCTCATATCTACAGGTAATAATAGTGGCCATTTTGTAAAAGTCAACTGGTATTTAAAATGTATATACTGGCAATCAGCGACGCCTTTACGCGTTTTATTTGGATAGAGGTCGTGCGCAATACAAGTTGTTGTAAAGTTTTAGAGTGCTTTGACCGATTCGTGAAGACGTATGGTGTGTCAAGTCGCATTTTCGAGGCGTCTTTCTGGGGACATAGTGACTCCTACACGCGTAGCTGATTTAGAGCAGCTTCGAGACTTTGCTGCCACTCGTTCTAAGAATATAGCACGTCATAAAATGACGTATGGAAAAAAAAAAGACGTTCTGAACCTCCTTTTCAGCCAGGGCAACCAGTGCCGGGCAGGGGTCCTTTGAACTCATACTGGCACAGCGTAAAATTATAAGAAAGGGCTTGCGAAGTGGCAAACTCATGCCTCGCTACGATGTTACTTACGTTGTCGTTAAAGTACTGCCTCATGATAGATATGTTATTAAGAGTTCTAGTATACGTGGTCGTACTTATGAAGTGTTCTCACGAGGGATAAGCTGAAATCCTTAATAAAAATATTTGTTCAGACTCGTTCAGAGTTGAATTAAGAAGTGACATAATAGAGAATGTCAACCAGTTTAGATTTTTGGCTTATCGTATTCTTCATTAAAAACAAAAAAAATGTGTAAAAAAATCATTTCGATACGTCAAATAGTTTCCGAGATATTGAATTTTAAACTTCGTATGCGGCGCTCGAAACCCGGCGGCTAGCGCTCACGGATGATGACGTCATCGTTTGGTTGCGGTACGCGCCCTTATATGAATGAGTGAGTTTACAGGGCTTCTATCTTTTTAACCGTAATAAATAGACAGTTGAAATTTTCACAGAATACGTCTTATTATAAACTCAATCGTTTAAAATTTTAAAATGAACAATAAATCAAATCCCAAGAGGGGTCCCCGTACAAGAAACATGAAAAAAATTCAATTTTTTTTGCTTTTTTATATGGATTGTATTCCAATAATGGCTTCTTATTTTGAAGCGATTTTAAGCTTAAATTGTAGTCTAATTTTCATACTTTACGACTAAATAGAAATCTTAAGTAAAAGTGCTACAAATAGGTGACAAAACTGATTTTATCAACACGATGTTTTAAGCGGTCACCCATCCTGTTTTAGACTACGCTCGTAGTTGCTTAACTTTGGAAGTCGTAATATTTTTACGAATTCGTTTTGATGTTTCTATGATAGTTATGGTTATCTATTGTTTGTTTTACATACAGTTTAACTAAAGTAACTGTCTGTTGCTGACCGGCTTTTCTGTTTGTAATGTTTGTCGAATAAGTTGGTTAAATAAAATTAGTATAATAATCAAGCACTTTTAATTTTGGGTTCACCGTATTCTACACAAAAATACCAAAACATTAATGCAAAAAGTATGTTGACAGCTGAAGTGAAACTTCCCAGAAATTAAAAACCAAGCGCGAGACGCGAGGCGCGGGACGCGGCGGGCGGCAGAGCGCGGTAGGTACTATTCAACAATATTACGATTCACATTCGCGCAGTCTCGTACAGTCAAGGTCACCAATATGTATACACCACAAAGTCTCAAAAATATGTACACAGACCTTATTACTATGGTAATAAGGTCTATGTGTACATATTTTTGCAACTTTGTGTGGATATTTATTTTTAACCTTGACTGTACAAGTCGTACAGCGTGCCCGTAACAGGACAGCTTAAATATCGTGTAAGATTTTGTTGTTTGTTGTAGATTACCGTTTGGTCGTAAACTATAGGTAATAAACTATAGGTAAGTATGGAGTTTAGATTATTGTGTGACACCGAAATAAATAGCTAATACAAATACAACCCGTACTTCGGCTTCCAAAGTTAAGCAACTACTTACAAGCGTATTCTAAAACAGGATGGGTGGCCGCTTAAAACATCGTGTTGATAAAATCAGTTTTGTCACATATTTTTAGCAGTTTTACTTGAGATTGTTATTTAGTCGTAAACTATGAAAGTTCGACTGCAATTTAAGCTTAAAACAGCATCAAAATAATAAGCCATTATAAAAATATAATCCGTATAAAAATGCTAAAAAAATGGTTATTTGTCATGTTTCTTGTATGGGGACCCCTCTTGGGATTTGACTTATTGATCATTTTGTAATTTTAAACAATAGAGTTTATAATAACACGTAAACTGTGAAAATTTCAACTGGTTACTTATTACGGTTCAAAAAATATAGCCCTGTAAACTTACTCAATCATACAAGGGCGCGTACCGCAGCGGAACCATGACGTCACTCCAGTAAGATGGCGCCCGCTCCCTTTAATATTATTGACCCAAATTTCAAACGTTTGTAGAATCAAATCTACTGGGTCTATTTGAATAAAATAAAAAGTAGTATGTTTGTTTATTTATAAACATTACTGTTACAAAGTTTCAAGCGATTTGGCGTACCTACTGACATTCTTCATTATGTTGTCTCTTGAAGTTATGCCATAATGGTTGTTATGTGTCGTAATAACTTTACTAATTGATTTTTCATTCAATATATTAAAAAAAAAAAACACATGGTTGGGTCAGATTAAGAACTGACTGTATAAAGAGGTTACCTATGTTGTGATGTTTGGCTTAGGAACCAAACTTTTATGGTTCTTTCTGATATGTATGTCGTACATAAGGTATAGACGTAATGTATTCAAATAATACGTTGATGTTAATATGTATTCGCTATTTATATTATCTTATCTGCTCAACACTTATATTATGGTCAAATTGATCACAATTGGAGAGACTGAATACATAGAAAAATATCTCGTCATAATAAGATTGAGTTGTCATCACTTTAAGAGGTGGTGTGTCGTTGAGAAGTCTGCCATATTCAGTTTGACTTGTCATCACTTTAAGAGGTGATGTGTCGTTGAGAAGTCTGCCATATTCAGATTGACTTGTCATCACTTTAAGAGGTGATGTGTTGTTGAGAAGTCTGCCATATTTATATTGACTTGTCATCACTTTAAGAGGTGATGTGTCGTTGAGAAGTCTGCCATATTCATATTGACTTGTCATCACTTTAAGAGGTGATGTGTCGTTGAGAAGTCTGCCATATTTATATTGACTTGTCATCACTTTAAGAGGTGATGTGTTGTTGAGAAGTCTGCCATATTCATATTGACTTGTCATCACTTTAAGAGGTGATGTGTCGTTGAGAAGTCTGCCATATTTATATTGACTTGTCATCACTTTAAGAGGTGATGTGTTGTTGAGAAGTCTGCCATATTCATATTGACTTGTCATCACTTTAAGAGGTGATGTGTTGTTGAGAAGTCTGCCATATTTATATTGACTTGTCATCACTTTAAGAGGTGATGTGTTGTTGAGAAGTCTGCCATATTCATATTGACTTGTCATCACTTTAAGAGGTGATGTGTCGTTGAGAAGTCTGCCATATTTATATTGACTTGTCATCACTTTAAGAGGTGATGTGTTGTTGAGAAGTCTGCCATATTCATATTGACTTGTCATCACTTTAAGAGGTGATGTGTTGTTGAGAAGTCTGCCATATTCATATTGACTTGTCATCACTTTAAGAGGTGATGTGTTGTTGAGAAGTCTGCCATATTTATATTGACTTGTCATCACTTTAAGAGGTGATGTGTCGTTGAGAAGTCTGCCATATTCATATTGACTTGTCATCACTTTAAGAGGTGATGTGTTGTTGAGAAGTCTGCCATATTCATATTGACTTGTCATCACTTTAAGAGGTGATGTGTTGTTGAGAAGTCTGCCATATTTATATTGACTTGTCATCACTTTAAGAGGTGATGTGTCGTTGAGAAGTCTGCCATATTTATATTGACTTGTCATCACTTTAAGAGGTGATGTGTTGTTGAGAAGTCTGCCATATTTATATTGACTTGTCATCACTTTAAGAGGTGATGTGTTGTTGAGAAGTCTGCCATATTTATATTGACTTGTCATCACTTTAAGAGGTGATGTGTCGTTGAGAAGTCTGCCATATTCATATTGACTTGTCATCACTTTAAGAGGTGATGTGTCGTTGAGAAGTCTGCCATATTCATATTGACTTGTCATCACTTTAAGAGGTGATGTGTCGTTGAGAAGTCTGCCATATTTATATTGATTTGTCATCACTTTAAGAGGTAGTGTGTCGTTAGAGACGCTGTTGCTTGGTTTTGTTACACCTTAAGAGGTGCACTACAATTGTCGTGGAGGACGCTGTTGCTTGGTTTTGTTACACCTTAAGAGGTGGACTACAGTTGTCGTTGAAGACGCTGTTGCTTGGTTTTGTTACACCTTAAGAGGTGCACTACAGTTGTCGTGGAGGACGCTGTTGCTTGGTTTTGTTAGACCTTAAGAGGTGGACTACAGTTGTTGTTGAAGACGCTGTTGCTTGGTTTTGTTACACCTTAAGAGGTGCACTACAGTAGTTGTCGTTGAGGACGCTGTTGCTTGGTTTTGTTACACCTTAAGAGGTGGACTACAGTTGTCATTGAAGACGCTGTTGCTTGGTTTTGTACAGCTTAGAGGCTGGTTACTGATGTTTAAATAATGAAGGCCCACAGAGGCGGACCATTGTACAGCTCAAAGAGGCTGGTTACTAATGTTAAAATAATGAAGGCCCACAGAGGCGGACCATTGTACAGCTCAAAGAGGCTGGTTACTGATGTTTAAATAATGAAGGCCCACAGAGGCGGACCATTGTACAGCTCAAAGAGGCTGGTTACTAATGTTAAAATAATGAAGGCCCACAGAGGCGGACCATTGTACAGCTATAAGAGGCTGGTTACTGATGTTTAAATAATGAAGGCCCTCAGAGGCGGACCATTGTACAGCTTAAAGAGGCTGGTTATTAACGTTTTAGTAATGAAGGCCCTCAGAGGCGGACCATTGGACAGCTTAAAGAGGCTGGTTATTAACGTTTTAGTAATGAAGGCCCTCAGAGGCGGACCATTATACAGCTTTAAGAGGCTGGTTATCAACGTTTCAGTAAAGTAGGCCTTGAGAGGCGGACAATTATACTTCCTAATGTTTAGGAGGGTTATGAATTTGCGACTTCAAAAGGTTGAACTCGTGTTAGTGATCTGTTCGGGACGAACAGTGGCATCAGGAAGGCCGACTGAAGAGGCACTCATGACGAACATGTGGAATACTCCGGCGAACGCCGCGGCGCCACGTGAGACGCAATGATCTGCTGTCTCTGTCTTTCCCCCCCCACCGCCGCGCGGCAGCGCCTCGGGCCGCGCGCCGCGTGTCGGCGTTTCTCGAGGCAGAGCGAAGCCACAGCTAATCCGAGCGGGGCGTCACCTTTCTGTGATATCAGCGCGCGCGTTTTGTTTGCAAGTGTGATGTACCAAGTGTCGATTCAATATAAACTTTTGTTACTAGTTTGTGGTTTCCTTTTAATACTTTTATTGATTTCTCCGGAAAGTTTATACAATAGTATTTTTCACAATCGTGTTAAGTATAATAGAGAGCTTTTTAGTCGAGTACCGTGTTTAGGCCACGAAGCTTGCTGAGTGGTCTAAGTAAGGTACGAGATTAAAAAGCTTAATTATGACACTATTGTGAACAATACTTTTTGTACGAGTTCATTAAAATTAATAATTTAAGTCTAACGAGTATATAAGAAAACGAAATATCGTAAGTACTATAACACCACCGGCGTCCGTAATTTTGCAGTACTGTGCTGTGATTGGCTACAATCACAAAGAGTACTTTTTTTTTATGCCCTGGATACAGGAGCATGTTTAAGTAGATGTTGACAGATGACGCGACGTTGCTACGTTCCGAAACGCCATAGATTAGCCATTTTGTATCGGATCGAGTCTCCTTAAACAAGGACACATACTATTGAAATACGAAGTTCTATTTTCAAAAATTTTTCGATCGTCTGGAGCGTATCGAAATGGTTATTTATGTTGTTTCGGAAGTAACATAGACTATGCAACGATGAAAAGAGTGACGTTGCAGTATTCTCTGTGAAATCTTAATACACAGATTATAATCGACGAGTACAAAAATATTATTACTTTGCAGCTGGGAGTGCGGAAAGGCGGCCTGGGCGCCACCAAAGTGGCGACCAACTTCGACGACATGGAGCGCGAGGCCGTGATGGCCGAGAAGCTGAAGATGGAGGCGGCGAGCGCGACGAGCGCGCCGGGCGCGGCGGGCGCGGCGCTGGCCGACGTGGAGCAGGAGGTGGCGTCGCTGCGGCTGTCGTACGGCGCGGGCGCGCGCGCGCACTCCGACCGGCTCGGCATCGCCGCCTCGCACCGCGGGACCACGCAGTCAGTCCAATTGCTCTTATTGTTTCTCCGTATCGTAACTTTAACGTCAATTCGTGCGTGATTTTACCATGTCTCATGCGATTTCCCCCCTGCCCATACCCCCCGATGGGGATAGGACCCCTAAATTTTGGTAGGACTCGGAAGATCCTCAATATGACATACAATAAATATTTTGACTTTGACTTTTGACTTTAGCCAATTTTATCAAAGACAGTAACTGTATTTCTGGATCTCAAAAAAGCTTTTGACACCGTTTCTCTCCCCTCCTTAGTAAACAAATTAGAAAAAATTGGCGTCAGAGGAACAGCTTTAAAGCTGTTCAAGAACTACCTTACAAAAAGAACCTAGAGAGAGAATAGGAAAGTACATCAGTAATGACATAGAATTAACCTACGGAGTTCCGCAGGGTAGTGTTCTGGGACCGACACTATTTAAAAAAATATATATTCAGAAAACAAACAGCCATTTATTATTTTATTTTATTTTTAATCCATTCCATTTTATTTTTAATCTATATTAACAGTTTATGCAACCTAAACAAGATCTTCAGACCAAAGGCTACCACTAAACCCTTCCAAGAAACATAAAAGAAGGAACTTTTCTATTGCTCATCTAAACACATTTTTTTTATCAATATCATGTATAATATAATGTAGTGTTTGTAAGAATACTTTGTAACCTCAGGCGTTGGTTTCCAGCGGAGTGTCGCACAGCGCCATGTCGGACATGACGGCGATCGAGCAGGAGGGCGCGCCGGCGCCGCCCAGCGCGCGCGCGCAGCTCGACGACGTCGACGACTTCAGCTCCGTGTTCACCATGATCAGGTCGGCCTCCACCCCCGCTCCCCCCCCAGACCCCGCCGAGACACGTTTTTAACGCTAGCAATGTTTAGGATCACAATCACTCGTTCAACACTACTCACAATCAAACTCAACACTGTCCATAATCCTCGACATAAAGTCAAAATTAGTCTTAGAGCCTGACCAGCGAGTTGTGACCCAAACATTTTTTTTAAATTCTTCACATGGCAACAGTTTAACCTATGAAACAAACTGTTACATTATGAGTACCTTTTCAGCCCTTATGCATTTCGTGTTACCAGCTAAATTTGCCCTATTTTTTCGTGTCACTACTCACTGGTCAGACTAGCATCGCTCACAACTAAGTTTAACACCAGCGGGAATCAAATCAACATCTATCCAATCACCCTGTATCTACCCTCTGCTTCTTCACTGGTCTCCTCCTTATCACGCCACTCTCCTCGGTCCTGCGCTAGTCGCATCCATTGGCTTTCCGCCGTTTTAAAGACGTCATCCACATCAGAATTACAATTACTCAATTCAACATCAATCGCGATCACATTGAAACCGAATCGAGCCCGATCATCATCGAAAGTCGAGCAAAGTGGTGTATGTGTTCGGTTCCAGGAACGAGCCGTACAGCAACAGCCGGCTGGAGTCGCTGCTGGGCGAGCCGCGCAAGCTGTCGTCCTCATGGGAGAGCATCGAGCCGGAGCCGGCGCGGCCCGTGCACTCCATGTTCAGCGCCGAGCCCGCGCCGGCGCCCGCGCCTGCGCCCGCGCCGCGCCGCGCGCCGCCCGGCCGCCGCCCGGAGCCCGTCGAAGACGACTCCGCTGTCAAGAAGTTCGGCTCCGCCAAGGCGATCAGCTCGGCGCAGTTCTTCGGGGAACCGGTCGGTGGAACGTCATCAAATGACTATATGCGGCGTTATCTATTAAAAGGGACCTTATGATGGCGCTTTCGCCATTATTAACGATGCTCCGATATAAATACAACGTCGCGTGACGCAGTGCGACGTAAGCGCCATCGACAATATAAGGTCTCTTTTCAAAGATAACACCATATATTTAATTTTATTACATACTCACCCGCGACTTTATACACGTAGAATTTGTTTCCCGCTACCTCACTTCTTTTAACTCTAAGGAGACGAATTTTCAAAAATCTCTTCTTACTGCACTGCAAGGAACATGCTAAATTTGGAATCGCTAGACCCAGCGGTTTGGGCTGTGCGTTGATGTATCAGTCAGTCACTCGATCATTTTCTTCTTTTATATATTAAAATATACAGTAGAAGTAACGTTGCCAGGTCTATCATAAATCAGAACCGCACTAGAAAAAAATCGGGACTTGTGGTTTCAAATTGGAACTGTAGCGAAAATCGCACTAATTCCACCCCTGTTGCAATGCTAACTGTGACAAACCATTTTTAGCCTTGTCGGTTCTTATAAAATTAATAATACATGAACACTGGTCATGTATTGAAAATCAAAGCTATTGGCGCGGCGTCCCGTTCAAGGTTAAATCGGGAGGTGTCCAATGTGTCCAAAAATCCCTTATAATCGGGACGTCTGGCAACACTTAGTAGGAAGAACGCTTGATGCGTTCAGGAGCGTATTCGTTAACTTTGGTTAGCGAGTGTTACCGGTATTATTTTGTTTCCCAGGACAACCGGTTCGAGCGCGACGCGAACCTGTCCCGGTTCCAGGGCAGCAACAGCATCAGCTCGGCGGAGTACTTCGGCACCGGCGCGCCGCCGCCGCAGGGCTTCAGCGTCTCCGCGCCGCAGCTCGACGAGGTCAGTGTCCGTCCACAGTCCTCACCGACTGGCATTTGATGTGATCTGGAAACATGTCAGGACCAGGGCTTGGGAATTTGGTTAATTTTAAACCGGCTCATCAGAAACGCCATACATTTCAAATAGAGCATTTTCATTGCGATTTCGCTTTAACAGATCGATATTATTTCGGCTTTGATTAAAGAGCAAATTAAAACTGTGCCTGCTCGAAATACCGGTTAATTTCGCTCGACAATTTGTGATGTATTTACTGATTCACTTGGGCGACTGCAGTTCAAAATTATTTACTTTTTAAGTTCTTTTTTATAGTATAGTTTTTACCTCTTTGTTTGCGATTTGTGTACTTGTTTGTATAATTCCGTGTCTAACACTTTGGTATCTTGATGTTAGTCAGATATGGTCTTTAAATAACAATTAACCCCCCCCCAGGTGCGCGAGTCGGTGCGCGCGGGCGTGACGCGCGTGGCGGGGCGGCTGTCGTCGCTGGCCAACGGCGTCGTGTCCTCCATCCAGGAGCGCTACGGGTACTGAGGCCGGGCGGAGGGGCGCCGCGCCGCCGTAACCACACGCTACATGTTATATTATTTTTTTTACTTTTTTTTTCGTTAAATATCGTCATTACTTTGAAAAACCTCGTATCTCATATTTCATGATGTACGATTTTAAACTTAAACGTGAAGAGCTTCTTAACTTCAAACTCGTAAATCTCGAAATATCAGATACGAGTTTTTTATAAAGTAGTAACGATGGATTAATCTCTCCTCGGTGGTCTCGCGGAACTGAACTAAATCTAATTGTAACTGGCGTTCGATTTTAGATGTGTAAAGCGAGGATCCTGGCCTCTGTTCAACACAAAACCATATTGTCGATGATACTCCAATACCGCGTAACTGTCAAATTTAATATGTTGCAAAATTTACCTTACTGACATACTGGATAAGGTGTATTTTGCACCTAATTTAATTTGTTAGTTATGTGGTATTGCAGTATCACCGACGATATTGCTTTTGACGTGTTATATTATTGTTTTTAACTAGGCCGCCATTACTATCAAGTAATGAAGCATTGTCAAATATGATAATACTCACAATATGGTTTTTATCCAGTAGAATAGAGGCCCTGGACAAAGTAAATGAGAGATTCGGCCTAACGCACGCGTACAACTTTTACGTCGGACGACTATGCCCTGCAGACAAATGGGAGTATCTCAAACAAAAACTCCTGGAGCAAACGCAACGTCTACTAACGGGAGAGGGTTGAATATGCTTTGGCCATTGAATTTGAGATATGCCTATTAGCTTATGAGGGCAGTATTCGGTTCTCGAGTGCTCGAAACTCATGAGAATATATCATTACTCGCACTGTCGACGAAGACTATAAGCTTTTGAAGTTCTGAGCCGCGATCGAAACTAAAAGTTGTATGCGTGTCCGTCTTGAAGTTTCTGCGAGCGTAAATTACGAAGCCGAAGAGAAATCGATCGAAACCATATTACCACAGAAATTGGATCAATCACGTCCTATTATTTCGACTTATGGCTCTTCGGTAGTGTATAATTTGTAAAGTAGATAATTTTGACTAATAAATTTTCAGATTCATTATGTAATTAAACACGAGTGATAGCTAATTCTAAAATAAAATAAGAATGTGACTATGTTTTTTTAAACAGGGGCACGTTTTATAAAGCTACAAGGTACAATTTTACAGGTCTAAACTGGCAACGCTGCTCAAATGGCTGGTCGTCATTGGTCCCGGTTCTGTCAAATGTTACATGTAACCTGTAAATTGTAATTTGTAGCTTTATAAAACAGGCCGCAGCTGTCTCTGTGCTACTGTTGTTACAATAATCCGTGTTGCTACACTTTTCTATGATTGTGCCTGATTGTCAAACATTGGTGCTATTCGCGGCGGTTGTTAGGGTTGATACTGAATAAGTTTTATGTAACCTATATAATTTGAATTTGAATGTTACAATAATTGATGACATAGTATTTTGAAATTACGTGAAAATTCATTTAGCCCCTTTTGGCAAAATAAGATCGAAATGCTTAGTTTTTGACCTGACAAACTTAACGTTGTACTTATAAAGGATATATATATATATTTCAGCAAGCATTTTACCATCTGATGTACATATATGATAAAACGACATAATTTATTGACTCGCTTAACATAACTCGTAGGCTGTAAAAACACATTTAGTACCAACCATGAAAGTGCCGCGAATTGCACTTAGTCAGGTTAGTCACATGTTTGCTGATAATATGCGCGTAATGAGAGAGATGAAAATACCGACAAGTTGTCAACCTCCTCGGTTTGTTGTGGTCGGTTAAATATAGTCATTGTTTGGTTATGTTTATATTGTTTAGTGAAGTGTGTGTGTATGTGCACGCGACACGAGGACGAACGCACACACAGACATCCTGCTTCATGGCGGCCGGAACATTACGTTATAAGATAAGATCGAAAAAATCTTGATGTTTTCCTTTCGTTTTTTTTGTTTACAGACGCCTGTTTTTATTATCGTAGTTTCCTAATCAGGGCCAAAATTTTCATGAACTGGACGATCTGAAACATTTTCAGTGTTGTCTGTGTGTCCATACGACGTGAATTTATCTATTTTCATACGATGGCAATAATCTGGCGTCTGGGCGACCACTATCTAATCTATTATGTAAATATAATGTACAACGTTTTCTATGTTCCGTGCTTGCGGGCGGTCGTGTATAAAGCGCATTGTAGTATATCCATCGGCAGGAGCCGCCGTTCACTCGATACATTAATAATATTAATAAATTACAATTATAATAAATAATAATGAATTACACCTTACACGAATGAACTGAAGTTTGTTTCGCGGTAAATTTTAGTGTTTGTTACTTATTGCATTCCTGCTGTGCGCAACGTTCTGATACCTGTGCCGGTACCTCATTACATGCAGGCGTGCAGTATTATGTATAAGGATTTTTATTAATTTGAACGCGAAATTTCAAATGGATCGCGCGTCGTCGACTACTGAAAGTAATTACTAACAGTTGGCGGGAACTCTCAACTATTTCCTCGTCATCATTCAACGAGTTCAATCATCTCAGTGTACCAGTACCCCAACGAAAATATTAAGCACTTTAGTGCACGGTCATAATAAACTTCAAGCTGAACATCAAATGACAAGTATGAAAATAACAATGGCAGTCACAATGAAAAGGATCTAAGTATGCTCAACATTTTTATTGGGTGACTGTACAATCGACTACTAAGAGATGTATTCACCTTTTTATCTTATTACATTGTAAGAAGGTCCAAAAGTAGTCGACTACTGTACCATTGTCGCGGCCACACATTCCGCGCTCTTCAGGCGGCAGTGTTAGAGTGGGACGGCGCGCGTCGATCGACCTGTACGCCGATCAGGCGCATCATACTGTTCGCATTTAGTTCGTTTGGTTTTTGTTAATAGATCTAACGGGACATTCGGTTAGTTGTTAAATTTGATATAATTAGGCAGGCATTGGACCACAGTCTCGCCTGAGAATGCTGTTAGAGTTCAAAATTGATTGTCCTAGGAGATGTAGATATAAGTATATCAGATGTCATTAACCTTTGGAAGTCAGGAGACTATTTTATAAAACTACAAGTTACATTTTAGCATAAAGATCCCAACTTCCCGCACATCTGCAGAAAATTGTAACTTGCGGCTTTGTAAAGTAAAGCTCGGGCGTGTTTTCATAACATTTTTGTATTATTAGCCATAATAAGCGAGAGGCGGTCTCGGAGTGCAATACCGGTCCCGGGCGCTGGCGGCGCTGCGGGCGCGGCGAGCCGGCTCGCCCGGCACGTGTCGACCCTGTATAAAGTAACTAAAGTCGCCGTCAATAGAACTTGCGAAAGATGTAAACAAATTAGTACCGTTTGACACATAACCTCAAATATTCACCAAGCTTGTTTTTGTTAAAAACTAGCGACCCGCCCTCGCTTCGCTTCGGTTTATTTGAGTTTTCTGTAACAACCGTACAATAAACCAGCATTTATTATACTTAACTTACATAAAAACCTTCCACTTGAATCACTCTATCTATTAAAAAAACGCATTAAAATCCGTTGCGTAGTAAGCATATATAGGGACAGACAGACCGCGTGAAGTGACTTCGTTTTACACTATATGTAGTGATGATGACGTATAGTATAATGAATAGTTATTTCATCTTAAACTTAATATGAAAATAATTATTTAGTGTATAAATCGTTGCAAAGACCTAACTTGATTTTTAAAAGTACGTGATTATCGAGTAATCATGGTGAATTGGTTCGTTTGGTTTTGTTTACATCTTTTGCAAGTTCTATTGACGGCGACTTTAGTCTGAAGGGGAAGTGGGTTGCCAGCGGTAACGCTGCGACGAGGCCCGCGGCGAACGCAGCGCTGTTCAGTACCTTTATAAATAATGCGCCTCGGCGATATCGTGTACATACTGTTCGGAAATATGTAGTAGAATACAGTCGAAGCGCATTATTTTAGTCGGAGACTTGTAGTATGTAATATTTATATTCGTAATCGCGTTTCGTTTCTGTTCCACGTGTTGAGCAGTTCCGCATTGTTTGGCATTTCCGTTTAGCAATCGTAATGTTTGTATTGTATAAAAATAAAAAGATAATCATAGATTTTTGCGTTTTAGATAATTATTGAGATAAATATACAAAATTATATTTGCAAATTGTTTTGTTTTATTTATAGTAACCAACCTTTATAATAATTTTTGCTAAGAATCCAGTGAGCTGTCCAGCGCCTCTATTCTAGGCGGTAAAATCCAAATCGTATTTGACCGATATGGTATTGTTTTTAACTCGGCCGCCATTACTGTCAAGTAAATAAGAGCTATCAAAACTTTAACAATACGGTAACAGGTCAAAAACGATAGTTTTTACCGTCGTGTAGAGGCGCAAATCCAGTGTACAATAGTAGTCTTTGGGCGCAAAAGGCCCATTCATATACACGGCCCTGGGGCCCGTTTCACGAAGTTACAAGTTACAAATTACAAGCGGAAGTCTCTTTCTGACTCCTTTTGGTAGAAAGAGAGTTCCGCTTGTAATTTGTAACTTGTAGCTTCATGAAACGGGCCACTGAACGTTAAATTATGGTTAAATCCAACACCCACATATTATGCAAGATAGGAATTCATATGAAATTAAGTCTTTTTAACCGCAATAATGTCACTATTAAATCAATTATTAAAATGTTTTTTTAGTGTCGCTGTTGGACTTTAACGTGCTGTGCGTACACACATATTGAACAGGTCTATATTGGAATCCCTAACAGTCATTTGTCCTAATTCATCATTTGTCCTAGAGCCATTTCCGCCTGATGTTTAAAACTTTTTGCTGTTGTTATTTCACAACTCTAACCTGCGGTTAGGTATTTTTGTAAAGCTTACAAAGTTGTCTGACTAAGCTGAAAACCAATTTAGGAAAATCAATGATTTAGGACAAACGATATTATGGATCGCGAATGACACCCATAATACCCATATTGACCATTATTGAAAGTCTCATTACAAATGTGGACGAGATTTTTATAAACAACAATATGGGAAATAAAGGTAAGATCAAACAAATAATCCACTACGTATCCAAGATCTTCTAAAAAAACCTTCATCTCATCGAACAATAAAATTAGATGGATTCTCTAAAATTATAAACATCATTATAAAGCTAACAAAACAATGAATTATTGGGATCATCAATAAAAAAAATTTAACGCATTCATTATTTGATCATTTTGTTGTCCTAGGTAACAGAAAACAAAAACAGTATAGCTTTAATTTTTCAATGGCAACACACGATCCGTCAAAAATTTTAGGTTAGGCGTCGCGTCACTGCGGTTTACATTTGTTTTTCTCATATTATGTAGTGTTAGTGGTTTAGAATGAGTTCCCCAAGCAAGGAAACCGAGGAGCCGTCGTCGACCTCCGATGACGTGCCCAACGGCGCACGCGAGGAGCCTGAGAGTGAGGCGACACAGCCGCGGCCGCCCGCCAAGCGCCCTGCGGCGCAGGTCATCGAGATCTCGGATACAGACACCGACGACTCGGACATCTGCGCCGTCAGCTCCTACCAGGCCTCCGCAGACGAGGTCAAGCGCATTCGCGGTGGTGAGTATCGCAGCCCGCTAGCTGCGCTTTGCTCTGCGGGGATTGCGCGGGAAATTCGAATCAGATTGCTAGGGAGCGCTTTCCGAATCACTACACGGTACTTTACTATGGTGCCGCGCCAGATCTGTATCTGTCTGATCTCAGAAACTCCCAAGAAAATCGTGAAGATCAGCCTTAAATCACTGAACTAACTAAGAATTATCTTACTTGCCTGAATGTTAGGCTCCACCTCCATGATTGGTACACTACCGCGACGATTATTATCGTTCTGCCATAATTCTTTTAACAAGTCTATGAGCCATTAGCGTTTCTCCACAAGACGCACACACACAAACACAGACATACACTTGCTGGTGAAGATGGCACCTAACTGCATATAGTAACTTTCCAGCGGATTACTCATCATCCTCATCGTCGTCGGACTACAGCTCGGACTCTGAGGCAGCATGGGAGGATGACTCTGTGTTGCTGGAAGGCGAGCTGCCACGTGCTAAGCTCATACGTGCCCAGCTCAACCCTCGCGCTAACAGGATGGATGATCCCAAGTTTAACCCTAAAATTAAGGTATTCCTGATCAGTGTGTCAACTCAAACATTATTAAAAAGTGTTATTTATTTAATTCTTATAAATGTTTGTCTTTAATAACACTTATAAAAATACTTTTTTTAGTCACAAGAAACAATAGAGAAATTAAAAACTCATTGGAGTGAGAGCAAAGACCTGTCAACCCCTGAGGTGACGCTGACATGCGAGCCGTTCCGGCTGGCGCTCCTGCATGGTTTCCTGGATAATCCAGAGATCATCAACAATATTGTGGATGATATGAACACATTAGACTGGTCTCGTAAGAAGATGGACCTCTATGAGTTCCACCAGACTGCCGACCTGGCCAGCCTTACGTGGCAGCGGAGCATTAGGGGCATATATGAGCTGCTGAAAACTGAAGTTATGAGTTGGGTAAGTCATTGATAACATGACAGGGTTGTGAACTTTAGTACTCTAACAATTATCAAAAGCTTATATCAATGTAAGTAATGTAAACATACAGGAAGAAATGGGTTTAATCTGTTTCTTATTAGGGTCATAATATAATTCAGGTTCTGCAGGCCAGATCGTCCAAATGGTTTATACTTTGTTGGCAGCAGTGAATATGTTAAAAGGAAATATTCATGTTCTTTTTTCACAGTTTCAATATAAGCTGATTCATGTAACAAACACTTGAGAAAAAACATTTTATGAGTGAATAGCGCTATAAAAATAACCAAGATATAAGCCAACAAAGATTTGTTGCTATTTCTTTCTAGCAAAACAGAATTGAATATGGAGTTTACATGACTGACCATTCATACACACATGACGTCACAAGGCATATCGGATCTATTTTGGCCGATTTGAATTTTAATTCCACTTTTGGTGATCTCTTTAATGGTATTTTCATATTTGATTGAGAAATGTGATTTAAAAGATGCATGCTGTTATAAGACTTTTATCTACAAAATTTTACAATGTTTTTTATATCAGTACTATATTTTTATATCCTGTGCCTACACAATAGTTTAAAGTGTATCTGGTATCTGCTGCGAGGGATAAGACTTATCAACAGCTCTGTGGGAAGGAATATATTATGACATCTTAATTACTCTTAATTAGTGCTTTTGCAGTAGAGACCTGTTGTTGTTTTCTTAAAATTATTTAGATTTAAAAGTTATTGAACAACCTGGTGGTACTTCCACAGACCTTCCATTTGTAATGATTTTACTTTGCGTTTAATTACTTTTGAAAAAAATGACCTGCTAGTGTTTCCACTGGGGCGCAATAATGTTTTTTTCTGAAGCGCTACTTTTTTCACTGCACATTACCAACATGTAATTGAGTGAATAGATATTAGAATGTTGTGTTGAACTATGAGGTTTCGGTGCAGGTGTCGGAGGTGACGGGGATGACGCTGACGTCGGTGTCGGCGTCGTGCTCGCTGTACGGGCCGGGCGACCACCTGCTGGTGCACGACGACCTGCTGGGCTCGCGCCGCGTCGCCTTCATCCTGTACCTCGCGCCCTGGCGCCCTCCCGCCAAGGCGCACACGCGCAACGGCACGCATCCCGACCAGGTGATAGGATACTCATAAACTATGCGAACACTCTTCGGCCGCGACCGGCCTGCTCATGACTGACTGTCTGAGAAATTAACATTGTCCCCTGATATTTATTTATTTATTTAGTGCTCACTTTAAAACTAGATGTCGAGTACAATTATTTGAACCGAGTCACTAATATGAGGGTGAAAGTGGTTTTTACCGATTTTTAATACGACAATACGAAAACAAAAAAAATTTAAAAATTTGAAACGAGAAGAAATTACAATTGGCAATATCCAGTGGACCCCAAACTAGGCTGCTGCGGTTGCGGTAACCCCAAAGATTGAGATACGAGGAAGATGATGATGATGATAGTTGTCGCAGGTGGAGGTGGAGGAGCAGGGCTGGGGAGCGCACATGGGCGGCGCGCTGGAGCTGCTGGCGCTGGACGAGGCCGGCGCGCCGGGCGAGGTGGCGCGCCGCGTCACGCCCGCCAACAACATGCTGGGGCTCTTCCGGGTCGGGCCCGAGACCTTCCACCAGGTGCGTGCCGCTCACCACACCAACACCTGGGGGCGCGCTGGAGCTGCTGGCGCTGGACGAGGCCGGCGCGCCGGGCGAGGTGGCGCGCCGCGTCACGCCCGCCAACAACATGCTGGGGCTCTTCCGGGTCGGGCCCGAGACCTTCCACCAGGTGCGTGCCGCTCACCACACCAACACCTGGGGGCGCGCTGGAGCTGCTGGCGCTGGACGAGGCCGGCGCGCCGGGCGAGGTGGCGCGCCGCGTCACGCCCGCCAACAACATGCTGGGGCTCTTCCGGGTCGGGCCCGAGACCTTCCACCAGGTGCGTGCCGCTCACCACACCAACACCTGGGGGCGCGCTGGAGCTGCTGGCGCTGGACGAGGCCGGCGCGCCGGGCGAGGTGGCGCGCCGCGTCACGCCCGCCAACAACATGCTGGGGCTCTTCCGGGTCGGGCCCGAGACCTTCCACCAGGTGCGTGCCGCTCACCACACCAACACCTGGGGGCGCGCTGGAGCTGCTGGCGCTGGACGAGGCCGGCGCGCCGGGCGAGGTGGCGCGCCGCGTCACGCCCGCCAACAACATGCTGGGGCTCTTCCGGGTCGGGCCCGAGACCTTCCACCAGGTGCGTGCCGCTCACCACACCAACACCTGGGGGCGCGCTGGAGCTGCTGGCGCTGGACGAGGCCGGCGCGCCGGGCGAGGTGGCGCGCCGCGTCACGCCCGCCAACAACATGCTGGGGCTCTTCCGGGTCGGGCCCGAGACCTTCCACCAGGTGCGTGCCGCTCACCACACCAACACCTGGGGGCGCGCTGGAGCTGCTGGCGCTGGACGAGGCCGGCGCGCCGGGCGAGGTGGCGCGCCGCGTCACGCCCGCCAACAACATGCTGGGGCTCTTCCGGGTCGGGCCCGAGACCTTCCACCAGGTGCGTGCCGCTCACCACACCAACACCTGGGGGCGCGCTGGAGCTGCTGGCGCTGGACGAGGCCGGCGCGCCGGGCGAGGTGGCGCGCCGCGTCACGCCCGCCAACAACATGCTGGGGCTCTTCCGGGTCGGGCCCGAGACCTTCCACCAGGTGCGTGCCGCTCACCACACCAACACCTGGGGGCGCGCTGGAGCTGCTGGCGCTGGACGAGGCCGGCGCGCCGGGCGAGGTGGCGCGCCGCGTCACGCCCGCCAACAACATGCTGGGGCTCTTCCGGGTCGGGCCCGAGACCTTCCACCAGGTGCGTGCCGCTCACCACACCAACACCTGGGGGCGCGCTGGAGCTGCTGGCGCTGGACGAGGCCGGCGCGCCGGGCGAGGTGGCGCGCCGCGTCACGCCCGCCAACAACATGCTGGGGCTCTTCCGGGTCGGGCCCGAGACCTTCCACCAGGTGCGTGCCGCTCACCACACCAACACCTGGGGGCGCGCTGGAGCTGCTGGCGCTGGACGAGGCCGGCGCGCCGGGCGAGGTGGCGCGCCGCGTCACGCCCGCCAACAACATGCTGGGGCTCTTCCGGGTCGGGCCCGAGACCTTCCACCAGGTGCGTGCCGCTCACCACACCAACACCTGGGGGCGCGCTGGAGCTGCTGGCGCTGGACGAGGCCGGCGCGCCGGGCGAGGTGGCGCGCCGCGTCACGCCCGCCAACAACATGCTGGGGCTCTTCCGGGTCGGGCCCGAGACCTTCCACCAGGTGCGTGCCGCTCACCACACCAACACCTGGGGGCGCGCTGGAGCTGCTGGCGCTGGACGAGGCCGGCGCGCCGGGCGAGGTGGCGCGCCGCGTCACGCCCGCCAACAACATGCTGGGGCTCTTCCGGGTCGGGCCCGAGACCTTCCACCAGGTGCGTGCCGCTCACCACACCAACACCTGGGGGCGCGCTGGAGCTGCTGGCGCTGGACGAGGCCGGCGCGCCGGGCGAGGTGGCGCGCCGCGTCACGCCCGCCAACAACATGCTGGGGCTCTTCCGGGTCGGGCCCGAGACCTTCCACCAGGTGCGTGCCGCTCACCACACCAACACCTGGGGGCGCGCTGGAGCTGCTGGCGCTGGACGAGGCCGGCGCGCCGGGCGAGGTGGCGCGCCGCGTCACGCCCGCCAACAACATGCTGGGGCTCTTCCGGGTCGGGCCCGAGACCTTCCGCCAGGTGCGTGCCGCTCACCACACCAACACCTGGGGGCGCGCCGGAGCTGCTGGCGCTGGATGCCTTGTTTGAGCTGGGTGGTAGGAGGGTAACATTAAGATATCATTAGATGTTTAGCGTCGGTAATGGTGTAACACTGCGTAACTAATAAACTCAATGAGATGCAAAAATAATAGTTATTGCTATTATAATGTGTTTCGCTTGAGCGATTTTGTTAGGTATCAGTGGAAAGTATTTTGGTTTGTTTAGTATGAATATGATGATAATGGTGTGTGTCAGGTGGGCGAGGTGCTGTCCCTGGAGCTCCCGCGGCTGTCCATCAACGGCTGGTTCCACGGGCCCGGCGAGGCGCCCGCGCCCGCGCCCGCGCCGCCGCCGCCCGCCACCCACCCGCCGCACTCCGAGCCCGTGAGCACACCGACACGCACACCCGCACATACACACACAAACGCACAAACGTTCAAAAACCATTACAGCACTGTTTTATTTTCTTCTTAAATCGCGAACGAAGAAAACGACTTGGATTTTTGTATTTTATCATGTCACTGTACTGGGATAAGCGCAAGATGATAATGATATCTGTCATGGGCTTCATTTCCTAGATTTTTGGCACGTCGATTTTTAAAATGCGGTTAATTGCGTACCTATGTTGATTTGATTTGGATTTCTCGACCTAAAATAATTTAAGACAGTAATAGTAATGGCGGCCGCGAACTATTCAGACAAAGTGTAGTTCAGTCCATGTTCTGTTTCGGGAGCCCCGGGCCTGAGTGAGTGGTGTCGCAGGTGGTGATGGCGGCGCTGGTGGAGCCCACGTACATGTCGCCGCGCTCGCGGCTCGCCGTGCAGGCCACCATGGAGCGCCGCAGCGAGGTGTGCCTGCGCGACCTGCTGCAGACCGACTTCTACTGCCGCGTGCTCGACGCCTGCCGGAGCCCCGGTCAGTATCGCGGGGAGGGAGCTGTAGCACGCACGAATTAATTATCAGGCCTTATTTATACAGAACAGTAGGGTCCACGCAGGGTGGAAAATTGAGATGGGTCATTAAGGGCAGCTATTACATTGCTTTGCCCTTGCTTTCAAGCGAAAATTCTCTTAGGTTTTTTTTACTAACTTCACTTAAGTGATGACAACAACATTCACGGATTTTTAATAAAATGTACAGTCAGCGAAAAAATCGACAAATTTGTTTTTTTTTTAAATGCTACCCCTTACTATCAAGGATTAAAAAACTCTTTGGGATTTGACGATTTTGACTTTTCTCGCTGACTGTACATTTTATCAAAAAACTGTGAATGTCGTCTGACTTTACTTAGTTAAAAAGTTAGTAACGGTTTCCTAAGAGCATTTTCGCAGCAAGGGATCTAGTAGCTGCCTCTGCACTTTGTATAGATCTGCACTGAGTAGGAGTCTTTGTAAAAAAATTGTTCGGAAGGCAGCGTTTTTGAACTGATAAATAATCATGTCATGACCTCCATACGCCCCCCTTATTAAGTAGTGCGCGGTCCGCAGAGGTCCCGTGGGAGCGCGCCGGGCCGGGCAACCAGCGGCGCTACTGGCGCGCGCCGGCCGCCTGGGTGGACGGGCTGCCGCGCGAGCACGCGCTGCGGGAGCTGCTGCGGCTGGTGTCCGGCGCCGGCTGGTTCCGGCTGCTGCACGACTGCACCGACCTGGTGCTCACCAGCTACGAGCGGCTCGAGCTGGCGCGCTGGGCGCCCGGGGACTTCACGGTAACAAAATTAACTATTACCATATCCATTATGTGTCATATCATATTCAGCAAGGCCTTCGACATAGTAACCCATAGCATTTTTCCTAATAAAATCGAGCATATGGGTATTCACGGCTCCTTGCTGCAATGTCTCAAAAGAATCTTATCTCAAAAGTCGGTCTCATTTAGTGGCTCTTCGCGGCTATAAATCTGGTGCTATTGACATTCCTACAGGAGTATCACAAGGATCGCACTTGGGTCCCCGATTATTTTTAATGTATGCTGACGACCTTGCGAAGATACTAAATTGTTGCTTTAAGATGTACGCAGATGACTTCAAGTTGTACTAAATTATAGAGAATCCTTATGATGTAAGCCGTCTGCAAGATAATGTTGATAAAGTAGCTAAATGGTGTCAATTAAATTTCATGATCTTAAATAGCAGCAAATGGGACAAAATCTATTTTTCCAGAAAACCTATTCGACACCTGCCTCTTACAATCTCAGGCTACAATGTCAACGGAGATAACTTATTATAGGAATCCTAGCTACTCGATTTATGCTACTAGATTGGAAAAGGTTCAAGAACGCTTCCATAATCTGACGGTCTGCGCATTTGTCCATTTGTCGTGTCATCTAAACACTGCTTCTATTCGTGCTCGGGGTCGTTTTAATAATCCTTAGTGAAGATAGTAAGAATAGCCTATTGCATATTCGCTGGCCAAACGGTAAAGTGACCGTGTCCCCCCCCCCAGCTGCTGCCGCCGCGCTCGCAGTACCAGCAGCCGCGGCTGGAGGCCGTGCTGTACCTGGGGCTGCCGGCGCGGCGCGTGTGCGGCGGCGCCACCAGCTACGTGGCGCCCGAGGAGCCCGGCGACGCCGCGCTCGTGCTGGTGCCGCCCGTGTCCAACGCGCTCAGCCTCGTCTACTGCGACGCGGGCGCCGCCGGGTTCACCAAGTACGTCAGCAAGATGACGCTGCCCGCCGGCGACCACTTCTACATGCTCACCGCCACCTACCGCGAGTGAGGCGCCCGCGACCGACCATCCCGCGTCGGAGCCGCAGGTCGCGGCGTGACCGAATCGAACGATATTATAAATCAGCCGGCGATCGCCGCGGACTAATGTGTGACCCTTGTGAATGCTATTTAAGACAACATCAGGTACAGCCTGGGGGCTCGCAGCGAGCGGCATGCTGGGAGGCCGGTGGGATGCGACCGCCCTCCGACAGCTTCGGTTCTCGTTTCAGATGTACCAGAATTTCAAAGTACCAGATTGAAAATATTAGGTAATAATAATAAAAAATACTTACCGTAATTTAAATGTTAAGTTTCAGAATTTCAGTATGTTGAATGTTTGGGTATTTTAACATTCGGTATATCTGAAGTGAGAGGTTCTGTTGTCTTTTGATTTGGAATGGAAGAACTGTACGATGGGTGACGTTTTATGCAATAAGAACTACACTTAAGCACAATAGAGACCAATAGAGGAGCGGGTTGGAAGGAGAAAGACATCGGCTCTTTCAACATGTAAATAGATTAATGTTATGGTTGTTTTGTTGAGTTTGTTCTTGTTTTATTATCTGAGGCCTCCATTCCATTTTGTCTTCGATCATATTTTTATTTGCTAACATGCTGCTCGACTTGAGCATTTACTCTAACATTCGCTAGAATGCTCGCCGAAATGAGCATTCCAAGTGGTGGTTAAAATTGACAGTGGTCAAGTCTATCAGCACCATTAAAGTGGGTCTACACTACACTATAGGGCTCCAACTCGACTTTTTACGCTAAATATGGCTAGTATAAAATATGCGCTGGGGATGAGTCACATCGCGACAGGTTCTCTATTCAACTCGGTAAAATAGTATTGCATTTGAGTGTATAGTCAACGTTTTAATAGCTCTTATTTACTTGCCAGTAATGGCAGCCGAGTTAAAAACAAGACTTACTGTCGCTGGGTCCCTAAATGACAGTAAATCAAAAACAATATCTATATATATATAAAAGGCAAAACTGATTGACTGACATATCAACGCACAGCCGAAACTACTGTACCTAGAAACTTGAAATTTGGTACAGGGGTTCGTTTCATGATGTAAGCACTAAGAAATGATTTTCCGAAAATCGACCCCCAACGGGAAGAAATGGGGGGAGTAGCGGGAAACTAATTCTACGCGTACGAAGTCGCGGGCGTCCTCTAGTTTACCATAATTCACTTCAAATATGGTTTTACCGAGTGGAATAGTGGCCCAGCTGCCGTTATACCAAAGAAAGCGGCTAACTGCAATGTAATAGTCAAAGCATTCTATACTCTTTTGGTAACCACATTAAATTTAAAATGCTTATACTGCCTGTGTCAATTCAAATTGCGAAAGATGTAAATAAATTAGTACTTTTGGACACACAACCTCAAATATTCATCAAGCGTGTTTTTATTTAAAATTACGTATAATGAATAATTATTTCAAATTCAAATTCAAATTCAAATTTATTTATTGCATGTCACATTCTTTAACTTAATCTGAAAGTGAAGATCAAGTGTATAAATCATTGCTAAGACCTGACTTGATCTTTAAAAGCAGGTGATTATCGAGTAATAATGGTAAATTGGTTAGTTTGGTTGTGTTTACATCTTTCCAGTTTCAATTGGCACAGACTATATACTATGCATGCAGTTAGCGGCCTCCTTTGGAATTAAGGCAGCCAGCACGTTACAACATGTCAAATGCTGTCCTCATAACCGGTACAGTCACCAGCAATAATATATTATCCATCATTGGGCGCAAAAATGTCTGACACGCTTTTATACCTCTAGTAATAAATACGTGTCAGATATTTTTGCGCCCTATATTGGATATTATATTATTGCTGGTGACTGTACCTACTGACACGCGTTACTGACTCGGTCACGGAACCATGTTAGGAAGAAATGTCACAAATGTGGACCCACGTGCAAGTAAGCTAAAAAGGAATATGGTTTAGAATGCAAGTTGGGTAAAACGGAGTGGAATTGAGGCCCTAGCCTGGTCCTACTGACATCACACCTACCCCAAGTTTTAGATGTAACGTACAAATTGTTATTTCTTAGTGTATTCCCATACTAGGTCATCATTTCATCATACATCCTTTGTTTTTTGTTTGGCCGCATCCACTTAAAAGAAAATAATATTCCTATTGTTTTTGAAAAAAGTCAGTAAGATGTTCACCGTAAGGACAGTTTTCTTTCGGCAGCATTTTTAATCTACTGGATAGGGTGATAGAGTTAATAATGCTTTGCACTGTCTAGGCAGTTGCGGTTTGTTTTAACGGAGTATGCTCCTGTTATATGCCGCCTTTGTTAAAATACAGTTGTGTTGTTTCCTTAAGTGGATGCGGCTATACTACAATAGAAACACTATATCTTGATTATTAACAACGAAATGAACCTTAATATTTGTTATTTTAACCATGTGTTGACGAAAAGTGTGCGTTATTTACTGATGTAAAAAACAATAAGTTTGTTTTGATACTTGCTTAATATTTAAGTGCCTACATTAAGTATTTCCGTCTCACTGTTTCATGCGACAATAGTGCGATTCCGGCCTCACGCAGTAGTTACTGGCTCCGGAGGGAGGAGGGCTAGCCTCAGTCTGGACTGCTTGCGCTCGTCAAATACATCATAATTGTTTTTGGCTCGTCAAATACATCATAATTGTTTTTGCAATGTATGTTTTAAACCATTTCGGGGAACAGGCATTGACCCGTATTTAATTGTCAGATGGGATTCGCTGCCGGCTCTGCCCGGCGTGGCGCCTACAGTAGCTCATTTCTCGAAACCATGCGAAACATTTTACTAGTAGAATTGTAGAAAATTGTATTGAGTGAACTAATATTATTAAAAGAAAAAGAAATGGGCTCTGCTGTAAACCGCACATAAGCGTTTGAGGCCCTGGGTGAAATCCAGGGACACGCTTGTAAGCGTTGCCGGCAGTGAATTTGTTAATTTAAGATCTTTTCAACAAGTTCTTAATATATTTGTCGCTGAAATTTTTAAAACTAAGTTTTGTAAAACTCTAGCCAATCAACACGCAGTCTTTGCAAGATATTTACTAGGCAAAACACGCAAAATGAATGAAATTATATTAATATTGATATTTTTATATTTAATACTTTTCAATTAAAATATTTTTTTGGATGTATCCCAATATGAACTTGTACACTATGTCCTTCATAGCGATTTAAATGTTTTGTAAATGAATTCAAGCGGCGCGCCAGGTGTAGAAGAATGCTAGAGAAAGTAGCGATAATTCTAACTATCTGTGAAGCTGAAATGATTTTTTAAGTGCTCCATTCGGATGCGCTTGACCAATGTCTGTCAACGCAGTAGAACAATTAACATTTTATTAACTACATTAAGCCGTTCCTAAAATCAAGTATGTTTGCGCTCATTGACGGAATACCAGAAAATTAAAACGCCATTTTCTCTTTACGCAGGAATCCCAAAACGTAACATTAAATTAAGGTGACATTGATTAATTTGATTATCCATATCTAATGTCTTGTAAAAGAGCCCTCATGTGGCATATTTACTGAAAAAATATTTTGAATTTTGAAATTCTGGTATTTTGGAAATGGGCGTATTTTTGGTATTCACCGCGACCTTACTGCATAAAATAATATTTTTATAGAAAACATCTCTGCACTGGAAGCCTCCACCAACAAGTGAAAAACTAGTTTTTGCATACAATAGGTATAACTGGTGCTTTGAGGTCAGTCTGCAGCAAACTAACATGATGTGGCATTACTGAAGCGAAATATTTACAATGTGGCGGTGTCGATCAAACGTGGTAAGTCCTTGGAATATGTTCAAATCCTGCTCATGACCCACGATTTTCAGATTTCGGTATAAATTTGGTATTTGTAACAGAAGTTTCTGTTTAATTTAAAAGCGATAGTTTGTGTGTGTTCAAGACAATGAGTTGGGAGATGACCGCGTGCGGCGGTGTGTGTGACATGTGTTCAGGAGCTGTGTGTACGTGCAGTTATATGACGGCCGCGCGGCGCCGGCGCCGCAGGGGCTCTACTTTGAAATCAATAATTCGACCTTCGGATCGCCCCGTCACTTTCTTGCTAATTAGTGACGCATCGAGTGCAAAAGGGATAGCAATAGACGAAGTTCGAATTACGGATATCAAAGTAGAGCCTCAGGACCGAGCAGCTCGACAATCAAGGCTAAACGGAGCTTCTATTATTTTTGTTACTAGCAACACTGGAGGCTCTCAGTAGAGCCGAGACGGTGGCGCTTCTATTGTTTCCTCCTTTTGCCGAGCCGCAGGGCCGGCGCGCGCGGCGCGTGTGAGCGATCTTAAAGTTAATTTAATAGATGTATTTTGTACATATTGTAATAGATGATAACTAATAAAATTGTGAATGGATTGGGTTTTTCATTTCCTTAAACAGTAAGCGAAATATTTAAGAGTGGACGGATTTAGTGACGGCTGTTTCGGATGATAACAAATTTCCCGCCATCGCAAGGCCTAGCTCTGATTTGCAGAGAGGCAAATAAAAGTCCTATCCATTATTTCTCTATAGATTTAAGAACGTTTAAAACTGCCAAACAATATTGAAATTGATTATTTATAAAGATCTATTACAGAATAATTATGTTATGGCCATATATCTGATTTGTTAATTAACATGTAAGATGATAACAATTCTTATGAAAACTTTCCTAAAGGAACTAACCGTCAAATATCTAATTTTAAAAGAGATTTATTAGAAACATTTATACCTGTCAAGTAAACTCAAGGGTTATTTGGGTCATATAGTTACTCACAAAAACAAAAGTTGTCTCTCCTGTAGTCAATAGTTAAAGGCTTGTGTGCATATAAGTTATGTTTTAATTTGATAGGACTAAAGTAGTCCTGACGCCGTTGAGCCAGAAAATTAGGCCTTGAAAACGTTAACTTCGGGTATGTCCACAGGAAAGACGCTAACCTAAATCTGCGTATGACCCATTTACGATTTACTGTCATTAGGTACAAATGGAAAATCGTCCACGTGAAATAACCATTCTGAAAATGGGTCAAAAGTAATAGTGTCCAAAGTGAATTTAGTCAAAATGTAATTGTGCTCAAAAGTATTTACAACCAAATTTATTTTCGTTGTAAATCAATTAAGTCCCAATGGAATTTTGTCCATTATAAATTATGACCAAAATGAAATACGCACAAGTGAATGTAGTGTAATATGAATTAAGACCATATAATATAATATAAATTGTACAAATTTCAGGTAGGACGTATTTACAATTGGTCATATTTCTGAGTGTACGTAAATACAAATGGACATATTTTTTTCGTCCAATGTCATATTGGACAATTTTACCATGGGACATGATTCCATTTTAGACGTTTTTCCAGATGGACAATTTTCCTTTTTGTTGTATTTCAAATGGTCATTTTTCTGAACTGACGTATAATTTCAAGTGGACGATTTTCCATTTGAACCTAATGACAGTAAATCCCATTTACTTATGCATACATTAAATCACGCCTGTTTCCCAGAGGGGTAGGCAGAGACCACTTTCCACCTGCTACGATCCTGACAAATCTCTTTCGCTTCTTCCACATTCATACATCGAGTCATGCACGCACGTCGGTTTCGGGTACTTAAAATTCGGCCCTTTTATATACTTATACTAAATATTTTTTATGTCTTTATAGGCAACAAGTATTATTTAAACAAACATAACTAATGATTTATTTTGTTAGATATAGTTTCAACTTAAGCCGCATGGTGGCGCCTGTGCCCTTATATACAACGCCAGCCTTCAGCATCCAGGATATCCCAGAACAGCATAAATATTACAGAATAAGAAAGCTCTCTTTATACTGGCCCAGAACATTATATTGAGGTCCGCCGAGCAAGGCGCGATATGGAACAAGTAGGTATGTGGCTGGCCCATTGAAAGCGCCGGCTTAGACCGATATTAAAGTTGTAATACGCGCGGAGTGCACCCGCGTCCCGGCCGAACCAATAGGGGATTATCGACTTCATTTAGCTGCGCGAATTAATCAAGGCGGTTACGTCGTCTACGTAATTAGATAATTAAAATAAGTCATCAAAGTACTGGGACTGTTTGTGAAATGTTATTTATTTAGAGTTGATGCTCTCTAATTAAAAAATCCGGGCAAGAGCGTGTCGGACCATGCTCAGTGTAGGGTTCCGACGCCGTTACTACAAACAATAGGTCAGTCAATCAGTCCGACAGAGGTCGGTTTTTTTTTGTTAAAAATAATGTGGGACGCCGACTTCAGTTGCGACAGACCTAGGTACAGTCGCGAACTTTAATTTGGTACCCACCTTAGTCAATCTGACATTCTACAACAATAACGTTGAGTTTCCTAAAAGTTACAAATGACTTGACATCTCTAATGAAATTGACGACTTCAAGCATATTTTTCTTGAAATGGGTCACAAATTAACGTTCGTGTTCGTGATAGTACTTATTACCGTTTTAAAAGAAGTTTTGAAGGGTATTTTTTACATTTTATTTCATACTTTTTAGTAATCATAGCAATAATTAATATTACGCTGTTATGTAGTCCTACTTCTCAATTAATAAGAAACTATAGGATGTTAAAAGCAAATTTTAGTTTTGTAACTTTGATAGTTTCTGAGGAAAAGTGAGTGTGACATACAGACGGACAGGCAAACAGACGGACAGACGGGTATGGCGAAATTATAAGAGTTCCTAGTTTGATTTCAGTACCCGATTATTATATATCGTACTTGTTGGGTATGTATTTAATTATCGAAAGTTGATAGGTAGGTATTATGACCGTTTGGTTTTGTAACATTCGATATTTTGGATATTTTAACTTTAGATATTTAAACACAAAGTTCAAATAACTGAAGACATAAACGGCATTTTAATCATAGGTATTTCAGACGTAGGTAAATGAAAGAAAGAAAGAAAGAAAAATGCTTTATAGCTCAAACAGCTTTACAATTGTGTTCTTAACTAACAAATTACACTCTAAACGTTTAGCTGCGGCAAAAGGGTCTGACTCGGCGTGAGCTGGCTGCTGCTGATGTAGGAGACACAGCGCTGGTTTTCAGTTTGAACTAGGCTTGTGTCGGTCAGGAACTAAGAACTAAAAGGAATGAATTCCCGTCACGGACCGAAAGGAACTAGTTCGTCGCAAACGATCTTAATCGGTCATCGGTCCTTTAGGTCAGTAGCAAATTGTTGAACGTATTAGCGAAACAGAGCGAACGAGTAAAGAGCGCACGGCACGGCACTCGATGTGAACGAGACAAATAGTACCTATTTCAAAGCGTGTCCTGCTCAGATCTCAAAATTTGCTCTGGAGCTAAAGGACCTAAAGGAACTAAAAGACCGAACTAGTTCCTTTGACCGCTTGACCGAGATCGGAGCGCTCCCGTTGAAGACCGAGCGGGCACAACTCTAGTTTGAACCTTTATGATTGTAGAGTTTTGACTGTTCGAAATTGTAACTTTAGATATTTTTGTCTTCGATATTTTAACTTTCGATAGGTATTCAAATACGTACCCTCGAATAAATAATTAATTTAGCTTTGTTCTCCGGTTACGCAAATTTATGCGCGGTCGTATTTTGTGCTGCTCCAGTTGACACGCTGCACGGGTAATGGCGCTGCGGCGGTGCACGGAGGAGCCGCCGGCGCAGGTCGCACGGATATAGTGCACTCGCCGCCGGAATCGCCTAATTGTATGAATAATGCATTCGACCGCGTGCATTTTATTATTTCATGTTTGTGGTTTAGCTAATGATGTTTTTTGGAAGTGTCGGGTGACTATTTATTTGTGACGTGACGGGATATATTTATCATGCTCTATCTGGGTTCTTTTAAATTTTCCGGTATGAAAAGTAGCCTGTGTGTTAATCCATCCCTATTCCAAATTTCATCCAAATCCGTCCAGCCGTTGCAGCGTGAAGGAGTAACAAACTAACACGCACATACACAAACTTTCGCATTTATAATATTAATATGATGAGAGCAAGCCCCGCCCGTGCAGCAAATGAACTCGACGACGAAATACTAGATTTTTGTATTCATGTCTGGCTTGACTTTAGCACTACAATAGGTAAGTATTTCTCTTAACTCAAGCGGTTGTTCATACCTCTATAGCAGTAGCGAACAATAACTACAGTTTTCTAAAGAAAATGCCCCGCGTTAAAAGGTTCCGGCGTAAGCTTTCTGTGAGCATTCAGAAGTCTTATAGACGCGATATTGGATTTATACACGCCTACTGCCGATGCAGTTGTGCAGTCCGCGCGACAGCGAAGCGCACTCAGCGCCGCGAGTGCGGCGAGTGCAGCGATACATTTATAATGATCATATTTCATCGAGGACGCGAAGTGTTTAGAAATACATTTGTGCCCGTGAATGGCTAGTAACTCTTCGCCAATATTACCTACGTTTTAAATTAATTTTACTTTTGTGTTAAGGTCAGAATATGTTTATGTTTTGTCAAGGATAGTTTAATTCGGTTCGAAGGACCAAAAGCGGAATAAAAGCACAGCTTCGACGACATTGTCACGTAGCGAGTATTTACCCAATTTTTGCCCGGGACCACTGACATACCATGCATACGCATAGTTCATCGATGATTTGATCTTATTGCCTCTTGACTCCAACACTCGCGGTAGTCTATTTTAGTCAAAGAAAAATTCAAATGTCCAAGGAGGTTAACAGGCAAGCAAAATACGACAAACACGACCTTTTTATTGCACAGATAGAAAGAAAGAAAGATTATTATTACAAAAACCGAAAATGGCTCTGTACTATGTTGCGGCTTTTGCTACAACATGAACGATAGTATTTCCTATCACGACGACTTTCGGCGGCGTATTGGTACAGTGGTGATTAAATAACATTGCGCGAGGTCTGAAACAGAAAGGGCACTCCGGTTTACGAGCGCTGCCCCGGCGCGTTTGAGAGCTGCCGTGACGGCAGGGACACGCCACATTAGCAGCGTTTGGCGCGTACAAACTGACTCCAATTTCGGCGTTTTGTCGCAAAATCTTCCTAACACTTGTAGAAAGGGATAGCGACGGGGGAAATGAACCATCTATATGGCTATCTGTTTTAATATAGTTACTACCTACCTATTTATTGTATGTATTTAAGTATATATTTCTCTATACATATACTAAAGTATAATTTATATCGTTATTTAGTACCTATACCCATATTACAAGCTTTAGAGCCTAGTTAGGGATTAGGTCGATCGGTGTGACATTGTCCCCTGATATATATCTCTCCGCGTCTTTTTCTTGTTATGTTGAGAAATATAAAACGCAGTATGGGAATGAGTGAGTTCTTCCTCGAGTCACTATTGTTAGGCCCGCTGAGCGTCATCCGAGAAACATATGACCTAACTTACTATTAATAGTTACTTATTCGTTTAATTTTGAATGGAGATCGTGAGCCTCTCTTAGGTCTGAAGTTGTAATAAGTTAACTTTTTCATCAGTGGCCCGGTAGATTCTGACAAAACGCAGCAGTAGATACCTAGTCCAATGAATTGACGCCGCTCCCCGCTCCTCGCTCCGCTCCCGCCTCGGCGACGCCTGCTGCCCGCGGGCCGAATGCGATCCTAATGCGATCGGCCGGGGGCCTCGCCAATCATCGCTTTTTTTATTATCATGCCTTACCGCTTATTGTACTAATGGTAAAACGGAGAAATGAAATCTAGCTACCTACAGATAGATTGTGCCGCCGTAGGGGGTGGGTGAATGGTAAGTCGTAACGCCTACATTTATGAGTAAAAGATTGTGGTATAATATGTTTTGAGGTTCGCGGTTTGGTTTTGTGTTAAGATTGATTCGAATAAAACTATTTGAGAATTAACTTGAGCACGAGCACCCACGAGCACCCGCGAGCACCCACGAGACGATAATTTTAAATTAAAATTAAATTTCAAAATTGAATAGCCGGGAAGGGACGACGGCACCACCTGAAAATGAAAATTATGTTTTTAGTATACTTCTTTTTTCTCCAAGAAACTATGCTAAATACCTATAACTGTTTTTGATTAAAAGCTTGTTAAACATTAATGCAAAAAACTTACCGATTTAACTCTTAAAGAAGAGAAGAACTAGTATTGTATACCTAAGGTCTGAAAAACCATCATTATTAAACACAACCATTCTTTTCTTTTTATAGTTTTCTGTAACCATTTATAATCGATTATGACACTTATATGACACTTGTATTTTCGGAAAACGCCTCGTCGTTCTCTTCCTGCTTAATTATCATAATGCGTAGGATATGGTGTCCAGTCCGACGAGAATAACCAAACAATCAGATCGGTTGAAACCACCCACCTGCCGAAAGACTCGCTGCTTAACCGAATTGTTTAATATTTGATAGTTGTTTGATTTGTTTGATAGTTGCACAAAGCCGACCTTGACAATCGGAGTAGTCGAGTGCGCCCGTAAGACAAGGGTTACACGCTCAGTATTTCATCAGTCTGGCGTCAGTTCAATCATGATCGAGAGGGACGCAGCTATTATGTTAATATAGCTGCGTCCCTTTCGAGCACGGACTGAACTGACGCCAAACTGATCGTGTAACCCTTGTCTAACTTCCCGAGTCTCGTCCCCCGCCATTGTGCGGGGACAATCGACTCGTAATCGATCGTCCGGCTCGGCTAGACGCAAACGCATTGTTCGGGATTCACCACGACGATATCTCACTTTCGATGAAACTGACCACATTATTGAAAGCTATTCAGTCGATTCGGAACGTTTCAATTATTTTTTTATTAAGGTCGTATTTCCTATAAGTTACAAATGACTTGGCATCTCTAATGACATTACCAACTTCAAGCATATTTCTTTTTAAATGGTTCACAAATTAACGTTGCTGACCGTACGTAAGTATGAGTAGTTTACTCTTATTGTATGTTTGACACAAGTTGAACACTTAAGTTTAGCTATGACGGGATGAATACAAACTTCCTGGACTTTCCCAAACTAAACTTGTATCCGGATAATATTCTCAAAACTCTAATATTAAGCACAAAGTTATAGTGAAGAGGCATCCGCATTCGGACATATTTTAATTCAAAATGCAGTCATATTCCGCTAAACTTTGCGAACTTTTGATTCTGTGCTTAATTAAAATGGGGTAGGGTGGCTTTTGGCTCGGAGGGTTGTATTAATTTGCTTATTTGGAGCTCGGCAAATTCCGCCTAATTATTGTGATGAGCTCTGGGCGGGCGGCGCGGCGGGCGGGCTGCGCGGGACAAGATGACGGAAGCAGAACGTCGGCGATGCAGAAAATGACGGCCAGAGTCATATCTGTTGGAAGTAATTAAACGCGAGAGTGAGTCTGTTGTTTATATGAATTCTCGAATTCTACCAGATTCAAGTTAAGCCGTGTATCATGGTGATGCAAATAGAAACAGGCGACACAAGATTTACGATATTTCGATTGTATGTAACTATATTTCGTGTCACGTCACGGCGTCTTATAATTACTTTGAATAACAAAAGTTCAATGTAAACTATCTACTTACGTGCATCCAACAAATCTATTTAACAATAAGTCCACTACCCGCTATTATGAGTTACTATAATACTCCATACATACGAATGCTTTATCTACAAGATAAACCTTCACTAAGCTCTGTTAATTTACCAAATAACCGTACCAAGTAATCAACATCGCGTCTTACCGCATCCATATTACATAATAATAGGCCCATAATTGGATTTATCACATATGTTATATTGGCACAATCATTAGTATTGCTCCTTTTATTTATTTATGTTGTCGGTTTAGCCAATAATCTATTCATTCTTCGCTGTATTTATCCACCGCGCAAGCATTATCATCTGAATGCTACCGACGCCCGCATTTTACCACCATTCATTACTATCCTAATACCTACTCGTGACACAACTCCAAGTTACGTTACATGCTATTGTGGAACTAGTTTTTAGCACATCAAGTTTTATAATCGCATAAGCATTCTAGAGGACATCGGTCACTCTGGCTTCAAACTACCCTGTCGTGATAATATTTCGTTCATTCAATTAACTACAGCCAGCAAATTACCCAACGCCGCGAAACAAGCTTAATGTAACACTCTAAAAAGAACCTATTTCAATACAGTAAAGTTGAAAGTGGCTAGTTGGAGGTGTAATAGGTGTTGTGGAGCGCTGCAGCCCGCGCTGCATAAATACGGGGATCAGGGATGATGCACCGCAATTGATTAACAGCGTTAACGTGCACCTCGGCGCGGTGACATTTATTTGAATTGAGCACCGAAACTGGGCCTTGTCCCATTCCTATAAAAACTATTATTTCACGTATCAAGGGCTTCATTCTACATTGGTTTTAACCCTGATTTTGTCGTATTGTTTTTAACTCACCCACATTTTCTGTCAAGTTATAAGCGCTGTCGTATCCTGGACAATACGATAACAAAATGTGTCAATACAGTGTATATGGCCTCGAAATAATCTTTTTAGGGGTGATTTTTCAATCCCCAGATAAAGCTATCGGGAAGGTAAATTTTAGCTCTGTCCTTTTCTGTAACTGACGTATTTATTTATCTGGGGTTTGAAAAATCAGCCCTTATTGAAATGGCAACGGGAGCCTTCTTTCGGGTAATTTATCTTTATTTTTTTATGGTCGGATTAAAAGGTAGAGTCGTCCAATTTGACTCGTAGCGACCACTGGAACTATGTCAAAGTAACTTATTGTATCGAATCGTCAGAAGTTCGATTTGATTTAGTTTTTTTTCGACTCTACACCAACTTACAACCACACAACTCATATCAGTTGTACATTTAATCATCTTGTCTAGCCACTGCATGCGTGTGACATTAACGCTCAACCCACATGCACATCTAATACAAAGCTTGACAAACTTTAAAGTCCTAAATAGACGGGCGAGTAAGTACGCGTACTTAAAGCTCGACGACCTTTTTAGAAGTTCGCGTACTTAGGGTGACACACGGGCGAGTAAGGTCGCCGAGCCATAAGTACGACGTACTTACTCGCACGTCTAGTGTGAGTGCGTTGTGTTTGATTCGGTGAAGTGGCGGTGAACATCGGTGTTATAATTATGTGTTTACTGGTTATGCGCATTCAAGTGAACTGCTGCATGGAGCTGCACCTTTACATGGCGGCTGCACCGCACGGTTGCATAATTATGATGTTGACTGTGTGTCTACTACGTTACGCGTTACGCGTACGTTACTGTCAGAAATACCTCTGTTGTAAAATAGGACCCTAAGTTGTCCTTGTAAAGTGCATTATTTACACAAAAACAGTTAATTAGTTAAATGAATCCACAATTCTTCTTACTGCCGCACTCAGAGACGTCAATTTAATTTAATGCTTGATTAAAGTTGCTGCTGTCACTTTCTTTGCTACAGCAATAGAATAAGACAACACGTCACTAAACAAGCATTAATTTAATTGACGTCTCTAAGTGCGGCAGTTAGTTATCTCATGAACGACATCGTCATCGAAGTCGATGTCAAATTTAATAAAATGTCCTGGGGTGTAATTCTCTGAACAACGACGAACGGACGGAGGAACGAGTGAATGTACAATCGGCGAGTAAAGGTAGTCCCGCCAGAGCGAACAAAATGCACATTAGGTAGCACGTGTATTCAATTTGGCAGCATGACTTCTCGAACGTATAACGCTGCCTAATTGACAAATGTGTTTTTTTCGCTCGGAGGGGGCTACTTAAACTCACCGCTGCGCTTTCGCTCGTTCGTTCGACCGACCGCCGTTTTTAAGAGAATAACACCCCTGTTTCACTCAGAATAAGTTTTTACTTCTCATCGTTTTGAAATACATTTTTGTAATATTACATTATCGTAAGACAAAGTAATTCGGCGCGGGACGAGCGCCGCCGGCAATTAGCGTGACAGCTGATACATGTTTAATGTGGAACTTGGATCACGTGTCACAGACGAAAAGGATTAAAGAGAAAGATATGAAAAAAATGGGGCTGAATTGAACTCGGTAAAACCGTATTGCTTTTGGCATATTATCGTATGGTCAAAGTTATGATAGCTCTTATTTAATTAACAGTAATGGTGGCTGGCTTTCCCAACTAGCAAAAAAGCTATATAGCACATGAGTGGGACTATTATACATGTTTCATAGAGGCATTCATTTTGCATGTGTCCTTATAAAAGCATGTTTGAAGGGCGTTTTGCTAATATGGCGTATGCAATATTATTTTCTAACCATATAGGTACTCGTTTATATAACGGATTTATGTAGTCCGTATGTGGCATGTTACTTATAAAAGCGTATATTATGGCTTTCGGGCCTTATAAAAGTTTAGCCTTATTGGCGATTTGGCCACATACTTTTTGTAAAATTAATATGGCCGTTAAAAAACCATTACCCTCGTTATGGTATATTTGAATGCGTCTTTAAAACAAACGCTAAAAGGCAAGTTATAAATCTTTTGGGTCATTATTTGGGCGTTTGTTCCGAATCACTTTCGTGGTCACATTTTTGTAGAAGTTTCTACAGATTTCGATTTCGTGTCTGGTTGGGTATCTAAGTTTACCGGACATCTAACAAATATCCAAAAACGGCATCAAAATATACGCCCAATTCTTAAAAATATGTCCACATAAGTGACGCGGTTGAAACGCTCGAATAATGACCCTTTTATAAAACAGAAAAACTTTATTCAACCTCTATAAAATATCTATAAGACTATGATTCTTATAAATATACGTGACAAGAGTCTTAAATAACTATAACGAGGCTATGACGTAAATTGATTAAGAATAAATGATATGACTATGACTATGAACAATACTATTACATGTAAAAAACAATATATACCAAGTGAATGGACCCAGAAAACAGGTTCATAGTAGAATAGTAGATAAGCGCAACGACGAATCTGATGGGATCTGTGGCGTGGATTGAATGATGAGGTCCCGAAATAAAGCCGTCAGCTGACGCATTGTTATTGGCTATTATTTATGACAAATACTTAGGGCCCGTTGTTTGATCAGTAGTTAACTCAACTAATTGTTAAAATTCGAAAAAGGAATCGAACATTTGACACATTTCCTTGAGAATTTAACTATTAGTAACCATTTTTGACCATTAGTTAGTTTAACTACTGATCAAACAACAGGCCCTTAGAGTTTAACTTCTGCCGGAATAGTTATAGGTATAACCTCAAAGAAAAGTTATAATAGAGTTAGTATGCTGCCCTTGTTAATTTCAATATTTGTAAATAAAACACGATTTGAATATAACTTGATGTGTCATAAAATGGAAAGGTTCCTATATAAAATTTATTTTTATTACGGTTCATGTTTTACCTACTGTCACATTATATAATTAACCAAGCGCCGTTTAATTTTTCAACTGATCGTAATAACCATAATACAAATCATAATATTAATACTTAAACAACAATTGTAAAAATTAAAAACATTTATTTCCCAATTTTATTAATTTTAAAGAATAACGTTCGTAGTTTCCTATAATTTACGCAATAATTCTTTTAGGCTCAAAGGCAAATCAACGCACAGCCGAAACTACTGTACTTAGAAACTTGAAATTTGGTACAGGGGTTCGTTTCATGATGTAAGTGAGCACTAAGAAAGGATTTTCCGAAAATCGACCCTCAACGGGAAGAAATGGGGGGAGTACCGGGAAACTAATTCTACGCGTACAAAGTTCTCCAAGTCCTCTAGTTATTGTATAAAATGTTCTAAAACAACCATTTAGCACGCAACAGCACACACAGTGAAAAAAGCAAGGTTACTCCGGCACCCGCGAGCTGTACTGAAACTAAACCAAAAGCATAAATACAATATTTATCGAAAGAAGTTTCGATTCACTCTCCTTAGCAAAGAGGCTTTACGACAGGGTGGTTTCGATGTCGGTAGGTACCTGGTTCGGCAGCCAGCGGCCACGGCTATTAAGCGCTTAACTTCGCCTCATTTCGCATTCCCGCAATTTGAATGTCTGGGACAACATGTTTTTCGAAGACTTCAGTAAACTCATTGTAAAATTTAATTTGACACTTCGCGGTTGCGTCACATCAGCTTCCGGAAACGTTTTCGCTAAAAGCCTCCTGTGGCGGGGCGCAATTGTTTTGGTAGTGGAGGAAGGAGTGTTGCCCATAATTTCCGAAAATCAAATTTTATTGGTTGTAGAATTTCCATTCCCATTTTTTCCCGATCTTATTTTTTCCCAATCGCATATTTTCCTATCCGAATTTCTCCCAATTGCAATTTTTTCTACTTATAATTAGGTCGAAAAAGGAAGGTAGGTTTAGGTTATGTTAGTTTTGCAGCAGGCCCGAAGGGTCAAACCACACAGAAATAGGAGCTCCGTCGACACTATCAAATTAATTCCTGGAATGGAAAAAATGCGTCAGGGAAAAACCAGCCAGTGAAAAAAGACGACAGTGAAAAATTAAGATCGGGAAAAAATGGGAATAGAAATTCTGCAACGAATAAAATTTGATTTTCGGAAATTATGAGCCACACTCGGAGGCAGGATAACCTGAGACGGCATTTTGCCAAAAGTCCATCATTTGGATTGTTTTGGGTAAGAAACAAAAAAAACTTATTGAATTAAATAATCATAAAAATGATCCCGAAAAAAATGCAAATTAAAAGAGGATATACAACATTTATAAACCCGGATTGCAATATAGGTATGATATGATATTTTTTCTTATGTTGTTTTGTATTATAAATATTATAATAATTATTTCTTTTATTTATATAAAAGAAGTACATCCACATCGTATATATGTATATCTATTATCTGTAAGCGTCCGCGATGAACTCGATTCAATCGTCATTCCTCAAAAACTACGTAATTGTCCCTACGTAATTCTGTGTTGATCTAGTTTGCAATCCGGTTAGCTGATTAACCGAGATTGATTCAGCTCATTATATATCACCACTATCTTCTGCATTAAAAAGTAATTCACGAATACCAACAACTCTTCCTAGATGCGATAAAATTACAATAAAAGTAAGTTTCAAATTATTCTTTTTAATATTTTCAACGCTAATTATTCCAGCTAAACGGTCAGTGCTCAAGCTTTTACAAAAGCAATATGTTTCCATTACTCCGATATTGCATTTCTGTGAGCTTTTCGAGCTTCCGCGAGCTTTCCGAGCTTTGGCTCGAGCCCGGTACAAATAAATGCTAAACAATGCGTCCGCGGCTTCTCGAGCTTTGAGCTTCCCTTCACAGTTCCGGGCTTCAAGTGACGGGGAATTTGTTTTGTTTCGATATTACTTATTTGATAGTCTAGTGATTCTAAATTGGCATACCTACCGCACCGAGGGACGGAGGGAGAGAGGTTTGCGCAAAACCTATTTATCGTGGTTTCCATGGTAACTTGAAGTATCTCTTGCCTTAACTCTTAATCCAGTTGCAAGTGCAGTAGCACTTTTGTATGTCGAACTTCATCCAAATCCGTTCAGCCGTTCATGCGGGACCTCCCAAATATACAAACATAATCATTAAATTTCCCATGCTGTAAGTAAGAATAAAAATTACCTACAGCCTGGGCTGAAAAAGGTTTATGTTAAGTGATGACAGATGGAACTCCAATATTCTCAAGTGGTAGAAGTTGGATCATGTTGTCAATTTCACTGTGAACTGCACCTTCATTTTTAGGGTTCCGTACCCAAAGGGTAAAAAGGGGACCCTATTTCTAAGAATCCGCTGTCCGTCTGTCCGTCTGTCTGTCACCAGGCTGTATCTTATGAACCGTGATAGAAGATGTATTTCTGTTGCCGCTATAACAACAAATACTAAAAACAGAATGAAATAAATATTTAAGGGGGCTCCCATACCACACATGTGATTTTTTGCCTTTTTTTGCTAATGTATAGATAATGGTACGGAACCCTTAGTGCCCGAGTCTGACTCGCACTTGGATGGTTTTTTCCTTACTATTTTTTGCCAAGCTACAGATATTTCCATCGCTTGGATTCAGCGACAAAAATATAAGCGAAAAGGCGCAAAAAGCTTGTCATTTGCAGTCAGTGAAATATAACAAATGATGAGGCGACCGAGGGACCGACCGGTCAGTGACCCGGCAACAGCTGACGGCCGCTGTCCATGCTAATACGGCGCCCGACCACGGCTGCTAATACACAACTATACCTACCTACAGCCACCTGGAAATACTGCTGCTCAGAATTTGATATAAGCGTGTCACCAATCTGCCCGTAACTATTAGACTTTAAAAGTTTCGAAACATTGCAGTTTTTATCACTTACTTAAGCGATAGAAAAACTGTATGATTATGTCCATTTCAACTTTTTGTCGAGACAAAACCGGTTTTTGTTGCGGACTGTACTTTTTGCCTCCTCAATAGTCTCCTAATCAAGATCAAACCATTGAGTCTAAAGTCGGTGGGTTTACGTTTAGTACACGGTAGATCCAGTTGACGTCTTACGACTGCATCATGAAGGCCTCTATTCTACTGGATAAAATCTTTAACGTCATGATAAAGGCAATATGCTTTTACCCAGTAGAATCAGGCCCCAGATCAGTTCTTATAGACCTATTATTTAATCGAAACACCTTTCAACGAAAGTATCAATCAATACGCAGAATTTTCGCGATGTCCAGGAAGATCACCTGGTAGGATCCTCTACCTATTAATTTTGTACGTGGGGGATCCTACCAGGTGATCTTACTGGACATCTCGAGAATTTTCATTTCATCGAAAGGAATTTCTCGCCGCATGAGTAAAGTTTTTTTAGTAGTTACAAGTGTAACCTAGCCTAACCAACGTAATTAATATTTAAGATATCCTGAAAATGACATATTTTCAGCAGAAAATAGCGTCCGATGAAATAAAATTCGATGAAATGATACATTAATAATGAAAAATTACTAAAAACACTTATAATATTTAATTATCGTCTGGTACATAATGTATTTCAAATCTTACTTTCAACCCATTCCCATAACAGAAACTGGTTGAAAGTGAACTTGAAAGATTTGAAGTAATCTTACTGAGACCTAAGGGCCTGTTGTTTGACCAGTGGTTAAACTAACTAATAGTTAAAAATCGTAACTAATGGTTAAATCTCAAGGAAATGTGTCAAATTTTCGATTCCTTTTTCGAATTTTAACAATTGGTTGAGTTAACTACTGATCAAACAACAGGGCCTAAGTTTAATAAAACTAAACGGTTGTAGTTAAAATTATTTGTATTCAAAATACAAGTCGCCAAACCCGCCGCGTCGTAACCCACCTCACTTTACAAGTCAATTCTTGGACCAATCCGCTCAATAAACGGGCAGATCCCCGACAAAAGATCCCGCAATATGGCAGTCGGTGAGATTACCGCGAGTCCACAAAAAGACGAGGAAACTTACATGCAAATGCTGTAAACCTTTAGCTTTTCTTTGGCGCGGTAAAATATGGCTTACGTATGTTTTCTATTTGCGACAATCGTTAAAATACTTTAGAATGCAATTTGAGGAGGCGTTCTGTTCTGTTTCAACGGCTTTGTTAGCGTAAAAGTGATATTCCATACGCAAAACAAAAACTAGTGTAGAAATAGTAGTTTACGTGACTGGTGCATAATGAGAGTCATTAACACACGATTGTAAACCACACGAGCCGAAAGGCGAGTTTCGTAATAAAATTACACGAGTGTTTGATGCCTAATTATGTGTACAGTCGCATACATAACTTTATCTACATGCATATCATAAATTTTCTACAATATTTGAGAAACCTGTATCTGCGGTTGTCCTGTATCTTTATATCGGTATATCTTAATGTTTACATTAAAGTATCGGTCACCAATACTTTAATGTGAACATTAGAATGCAACCACAGGGCCCCTATTCAACACGGTAAAAACGATATCGTTTTTGATCTGTTATCGTATTGTCAACGTTTTGATAGCTCTTATTTCCTTGACAGTAATGGCGGCTGACGTCAAAACAATACCATAACAGGTCAAATACGAAATCGTTTTTACCGCCGGGAATAGAGGCCCTGATATTTGCCATTTGCTTGTCGTTTCTGAACATACTTTAAAACACCTTAACAGAAGTGAAAGCAGTTATTTAAAATTAGGATTAGAATTTACTTGACAGTAATGGCGGCCGAGTTAACAAAACAATAACAAGTCAAAAGCAAGGTGTCATCGAATAGAATACAGCCCCAAGTTTGATTCTACTAGTTTATCAGAAATAGAAAATAGTCAAAGGGGTTCTGTTCGATTAAGTATCTACATGAGTGATGCGCCGCGCCCGTGCCCGCGCGCCGATAGCGCCCTCCCGGCCGACATTTGCATGTCTTGCCCCAAATAATATAATATTCGGGTCCCCAGACCGGCCCGAGATATCATATAAAAGAGATTCATTTTTTTTACCTTAGATGGTTGCTTCAGATCGGCGGCGTGAACTTCCGAGTCGTATTTTAAAGATTATTTTACGTATCTTGCTTCCTCGTCAGTTCACGTTCTCAATAAGTTCTCTTTTTTACCCGACTATTAGTGTATGTAATATTCCGTTTGTGCATCAGTAAACCAAAAAAAGCGGAGAGATAAAAAGTGATAACTTTTAGATAAAATCGACTGAACAGGCTAGGCCGTTAACATGAGCGTTATTTTTTAAACTAGATTTTGCCCGGAATTTATTCCACTCGTGAATACAGTTTAAAAAAAAATACATTGTTTCACGTACAATATAATTTTGTAGGATGTTCGTGTTATAAAGTGTAGGCTGGTACATGCCACCCTGTAAGGATATTGCAATGTCACAACAATATTAATAATTATTTGGTTAGTTACAGGTTACCGGTACTACGTACTCCCATAAACAATTACTGCACATCTCAATAAAATTAATTTTACTTACATTAATATATTGCTACAAATTGTCACTAGTATTCATTATTAATTATGTGGTTATATTAGATCAATTATATATACTATATTATTAGTTATTACACGCAAAAATCGGATAAAAGTGACCTTGTTCCCCTTTTCAGAAAATAAAATTATAAATTGTGATGAAAATTTCATTAGGTTCAATGGTTTAGCCGTAACGGCATAGCAATTAGACAGACTTTCGCTTTTACAATATTAGTAGTTAGTTAATAAATGATCACCCCGTGAACAGTAGATCGGATTATTTTGCAAAATGTTGAAAGTTAAACTCGTTTAATACTTTAAGTATTTATGATTACATAAAAGAGAAGTAATTAAATGGTCAGCCGTTATTAAAATTGATCAGCAAAAAAAATCAGCAATTAATTCATTTGGGCAGCATAAAAAGATTTGGGTGGCAATAAATAAAAATCGGGCTACAACTCTTTGTTCAGCAAACAATTTATAAACGGGTAACATTTTAAACAATTTCGATCAGCTTTTTTTGTCATTTGTCTGCCTAATAAACAGTCGAGCTGCAAAATAATTATTTGGGCAGCAAGATTTTACAATTGGTCAGCAGAGAAAACATGTCTGTAAGCAGTTTAATTAAGAGGTATGCATATTAAAATAATGATCATCTATAATATAGAAGTGGATTGCGTTTAGTTTGTAAAGTCAGCAGTGTTTACAAGTTAAGTTTTGTCACACATTTTTCTATCACAATCACACCCTAGATTAACCAAAATTTGTATCATAAATATGAGGTAGGTTAGGTTAGGTTCGTTTTTATATCAGGCCCGGAGGGCCAGAACAACCCAGAAATAGGAGATCCGCGTGAGCGGAGCTCCGTCGACTCTGTTAAATTTGTAAATTTGATGGTGGGTTTGGGATTTGTGTGTTGCCGGCACGGCAGTAAATTTGTTAATTACACCTTTGTGTACACAACTGTACCCAAAAGTGTATCTATTAGGAAACACTGCATTGGTATTTAAAACGGAGATCTATAAGGAATAAAGGCGAACTTTTTTCAAGGGTGTCTCTGCGAGGAAAGTGTGCCCTAGAGGAATAATTCTATATAAATTGAATAATTTACAAAAAAAGAGAGTATATTTGAATGAACTTTGTAATAATTGCGCCCATTTTGTTGATGACCAATTTGATTTTATTGCTTCCTTTTTTCTGCTGGACAAAATGAATTATTTTGCTTACCTTCTGATTGCTTACCAAAATTTAATTATCTGTGGGTCGTTCAATGCAGCTCAAATATTTAATTTGCTGACCAAAATAATTTAGAGCAGCCCAATATGTCATTAATTGCTGACAGATTTATAAATGTTTGCTAACCATAAGTTGCTTACCAACTAGCTATTTTGGCTGACCAAATACATATTTCTGTTCACCAAAATGAGAATATTTTGCTGACCGGTTAATTGATACCCTACATAAAATATGAATAAAGCGCTATTTCAAAAATATTATTAAGATACCAACTACTTAAATAGTCCAGCATGAAAATATTTTAACGTCTGCGGTCTGAACTTTGGACATTAACGAGGAAAAATGTTAAAATGTTTAAGGTGTGCAAATAATATTTAAGAACTGTCTGAGACCCGTGGGGGGGAATAAGGCGAAGCGGCCGCTCATTAGGGGGGAGGCGCAGTGGTTCACCTCAACAATACGGTTTGTAGTGTCAGGAATTTTAGGACATTCCGTATGCGCTAGAACAGTCAAGATCAATTACAATCTATAACTATACACTTTAGTTCCATGTCGGTCCAAACGTAATGTTTAAACTACCACAGAAGTCAAAGCGACGGGGTTCTACATTTTTTAACCATTTCTTAGATTTAATTTTTAATTTTACCCGACTACGGCGAAGAAAAAAGGGGGTTTTGTTTTTTGTTTTAATGTATTATTTTATGTTGTTCTTCAATAAATAGATTTATGACGCTAAGCTCAGGTACTGGAACTATAGAACCTATTTTTGTAATGGATAATTAATTACTAAAACTTATTTTTTCATATTTACCGCCTGTTTCACAATCGACAAGTAAAGCATATATGACAAATTAATTTAGCCCATTCCCTTTCTTAGACTTAAAAATAGACAAGGAGAGAGCTAATTTTAACTGGCAGATAAATTTACTTGTCGATTGTGAAACAGGCCCTTAATCTTTTATTCAGTTCGTAGTCCATATACGATAAAAACATTACCCTTTTTGGCAGTCGGGTAAAAAACAACAAAAGTAGAATAAATATTGTACAGTTCATACAACCAAAGACAATATAATTATGTTGTTTCTCAATAAATGAAATTGAAAAAGAAAATTTAAATGTACTTCTTCAAATGGTAGGTCTTCTTGATAGAAACTGAATACATAGAAAAAAATATATTCAACTAATCAATTAAGTACATTAATGTAGGTATTTGAAAGCTTTCCTTTAGTTGAAACCAGTTAAAAAAGCACAGTGACCTTAAAACCTTGTACTCAACAAAGTATTAATTTAACGAAGTTCTTCGTTTCCCGGCCGCACCGAGCTACGTCGTAGCAGGGTTACGAAGCTACGCGCTACGGATATGCTACGCCAGTTACACAGTCGATTCCTAAACAGTACGACATTGTCTAACCACTCGAGCCTCTGCTTCGCGGTAATTTGTACGAAGTTGTCGTACTGTTTCTGTGTCGCCGCGGCGGTTCCAACATGGGCATTCAATTTAACTTTGCGAGTGCCAGGAGTATTTACTGGCGATGTTTAACGCGGCTGGTGTGAATGTGGCTCCGCGGTGTTTGCACAGCTCTGCATATGCAATACGCTATCCGGTTCCGGGTGTTTGGAACGCTCTGCGTATTTTTTAAATCTATTTGGACATGTGTTCGAAAATATAACGTTTTCCTTGTAATATAGTTAAGTGTTAAAGCTGATGGAGACTCGTATGAGAGTAACTGTATGACTCTTAGGCCGTTACCATATAAACGTGGAATAACCGTGGGATAGCTAAACCATGCTTTATCCTTATCTGTCAAATTCAAATGTCATAATGACAGATAAGGACAAAGCATTGTTTAGCTACCCCACGGTTATTCCACGTTTATAAGTAATGGCCTTAATAGAAACATGTATGCAACCCCATTAAAGATAGAGCGTCAACAAACTATAAATAGACTGGTTGGTATTCATGTATTGATGGAAACATGGTCGGCCGTGGGACGTTTGATATTACTTACAGAATATTTTTGTGGAGTGAGAAACTATTTTTGGATAGAATAGACCAGTGAGGTAAGGGGTCCTTTAATATCTTGCGATGTATATATTGTGAATGCATTGATGCCTGAACATTTAATACCGGGCCTTTTATGGTGGTAAAGGACCACCATAAAAGGCCAAAAAGATGTAATATGACAACTATAAATATGGTAATAACTACTTAGGTACTATAAATAGTAGAAATACCTACTAAACTGGGGACGACTTGAATGACCAAAAAACGTTTCATACAAATACCTATATCGCATCAGCAAAGTCACAATATAAATAATAGTACAATTAGGGGGGTTCAAGATTTTTTTTAACTTTCACTGTATGTTTGTAATTAATCGGGCTTAAAATGCGTATAATAAACATTGTTAATTGTTACTTCGACATTTCGATCGTATTTTAACGAGAAGCGCGGCCACGAGAAGACTGAAGAGGCGGGCATCGATGTCTGCGGGTGCGAGTTTTCCTAACTACCCGCCACTGATGTTTTTTTGTTGATTCGAACCTGTTAAAACGGTACATATTTACACCCACAACCACGGAATAGAAAAAACAGTGGAAGTGGCATGAGCTTCGCTTAGTATCAGACTTGTTGTCGCCAATACTCAAACTATCATAAAAACAACACGCCACCATGATAGAAAATGTTACTGGTGCGGTTATTGTTTTTACATTCCAAAATAGCACGATAACACATGTTTTTGGATTTATTTCCTATTTTAGAAATAACGAAAAAACCGATCGCGGCAAAAGTATGGTAGGTTATGCGGAACTCCGCATAACTATGCCACACGTTACACGCCCACTTGGCACTTCTACTGTTTTTTCTGTTCTGTGCTCACAACATCCGACTTACTCGTACGTTTGTTGATTTATCCCGAGACTTGCATTCGTTCATCGCTGGATTCCACGATGCTGATAGCCTGGGTCTGTCCACTCGGATGATAAATAGAGTTTGTTTTACGCGATTAAGTCCCGTTCTAAGTTTGAAACACGCGATGGCTATGACGACTGAAAATCAAATAAAAAAACATACATACACATACATAAACTCACGCCTTCATTCCCAGAGTGGGGTAGGCAGAGCCACAAACTCACCAACAACTCCAAAAACTTGTTGATAATTCTGTGACCACATTTTGCATAACCAGGCTAAGATGTTATCCAGTGTGTAAGTGACAGGTTGCAAACCCATCGCCTAACAGCACTACACAGCCTTAAGTCCCTTAGTCGTCTCTTACGACATCCAATGGAAGACATGGAGTGGCAACATTCTAAACCCGGCACCATACGGGCGTAAAACATTATGAAAAATGTGATTCTATACCTGTGGATACTTACGTTGTGTAACCAAGTTAACTCCCTCGTCCCAGTAAACCATCTCCGATCAGCGCTGTTGTGACGCAAACCTCGAAGTACTAAATTTAATTTGACAATGAGTTTGCGAGTCTCCGAAAAACATGTTGTCCCGACATTCAAATTGCGGGAATGCGAAATGAGGCCGAAGTTAACCGCTTAAATATTGAAGCCCTGAATTATGACGCGCGGTAATTGTGCTAATGAGGGGCTTCGAGGGGCTTCGTGGGGCTCCGTAGCCCAAACGCCGAGACTTACCGCGAGAGTAGGTCAGGTTTTTATCACGGAGATATCAAAGTAGCTCATTGATTTGAGGCGCATATACGTTGACGACACAGTTAGCCTAGTTGATAAAGAACCATCTACGATGCTAGAGGTCCCGAGTTCGATTCCCGGTATTGGCCAATATTTGCGTAATGTGTGCGAGTATTTGCTTCTGAATCTTGGATGTTTTGTTTGTATTTATCAATATATATAAGTATGTTTAAGTATAGTGTCCTATTACCCATAGAACAAGCCTTGAGCATTGAATGGGACTAGGTCAATTTGCGTGATACCGTCCTATGATATTATCACGTAAAAAAACAAATAAATAATTACAAGGCGCATAAATTAAGTCGGAGTTGCGGAAAATGAACACGCTCTAACCGATAACCTATAATCATATTATAGTAAATGGAAGAGTTTCTAAGAATGGTTTAATGTTTGAATGTTGAATGTCTTTTATCACCGACTGAACGGATTGATATAAAATTCAATATGCAAATAGTTCATATCCTGGATAAGAACGCAGGTTAGGTTTTGCCCTTGAAAACTTGATAATTCAGCGGGACAGTCGCGGATACAGGCTAGTATTTTCTATTTTCATTAGTAATTATTCTTTTTTATGCTACTTCTCTAGGCCAATATAAAATATGATAGGTATTTAATATCCTTATAATCCTTAACTAGTCGTTGGATGTTTTTTTTTCTCTTACTCTTTTTGTCGGTGACACATTTAATTCAAGTGAAACATTAAATATGAACTTGCTCTTACAGTAATTGCTCGGCGCCGCCCCCGCCGCCACTTCAAATTATTAAAGGTTAATAAAACAATTTAAAAATGAACTTCAATATTTGATTAAGACCTAAAGTCGACGTCTTTTCTGTCTCTAATAATTACAAATAAGAAAGCCCTGAACTGTTTTAAGTAGAAATACTTTGTGACTTTGTCTCAAAAACTTGTACAGCATCCACCGAAGTCCTGTCCAACTGCAGGCGAAGTTGCGTCCGCCGACAGGGGCCTTGCAACTTGCCAGAGACGTTCCAAATTAAAATGTTTCCTCTAGACAGACGTCTGGAAAATAGAACATAGTTGTACACAAAGCAAAATGAAACTCTTGCTTGGTATATTTAAATCATTTAAGACATGCTTTTGTATATGTATTTATTTTAATACTTTATTGCACGAGATTAAAATGGTGTACAAAAGGCAGACTTAATGCTAAAAGTATTCTTTACCAGACAACCTTAAGATATTTTTACAATAGACGGCAATCGCATCTTAGACTTAATCTCACACAAGTTTGTGGATGTGTCTGCGTCAGTCGGCTTGATTAGTAGGGTTCTGCATCCAAATGTTGCAAACGGGATTCTGTTACCAAGGCTCCGCCTTCCGTCCGTCTGTCACAGGTCTGTATATAACGAACCGTAATAAAACACATACTACACCTGCTATTGCAACAAATAATAATAATATTTTATTTTCAATTTTAGTTAAACATAAACCTCGTTAAATTAATTAATTATAATAATCACGCAGCAAAACAGCAAAACACAGCAGTTTGAATTACAAACTTAAAGACTTAAAAAAACCACATGTAATTATGAAGACAGAAAAGATGTCCAAGAAAACATTATTTAAACTGAAGAGAGACGGGTCGGGTCTCACAGAACTCGAAAATTCACCACACCACCTTCCATGTACCCAATAAAAATGTTGAACATACTTAGAACCTTTGTCATATCATCCTTTAATAAAAGCTCGACATCAAAATAAAGCATGAACCCACGCGGTAAGAACTATTTTCTACATTAATTTCAAATAAAATATCTGCACAAGAAATATTTGATGAAGTTATCGCAAACAACTAGCAACAAGTCGCGAGTTCCGTCAATATGACTTATTTGTCGCCTAACTCACACTAACTTCTGCGGCCTTTAGAAATGGATACAACTCCGGCAGAGATACGGCACGTCTGACTGTACTATACCAACATTCGATAAACATTTCCGACAACGTCCAAAGTGTACAAAATCTTAGCTTGATGATTATGGGAGAGATAAACTATTTTAGAAACTGCCTTTTCAAATAATTAAGATTAGGTAACCGGTAACCGTTATGATTTTGAGTGTTAGGATCATCCACATAGAGTACAACTAATAATTCATAAGCAAATTGCCCTAAAATGTCTTTGAGTATGGCTTTAATCTTGTTAATTCCTCTTAAATACGACCTTAACTGTAAAATGCAAACTTTGGGATATATTTTATGGAAACTGAAAAATTTACCAAAAATTCGTTGTTGACATGGAGCATTTTTTTTTCGGTTTTGAAAATTATAGCATAACAAACAAATTTTATAAAGACAGTACCTAAGCGTAAGGAAATTTCAAACCTTAAAAGTTTGCTGGTTTCCAAGACACGGGCTGTGCCTAGTTTGGGACCAATGGGTAGCTACATCGTTGTATTGTTATAGTCTATTTTTCAAGTTGAGTAGCCCATTTCCACTCGTTGTTGTTCGCAGGTTACTCTGCTTTACTAGCTTGAAACAATGTATTTTTATGTATATCGTGTTTTGGGTAAACAAAGAATTTGAATTTGAATTTGAATTTGCTTTTTTAAAAATGGAACCGCGCGCGCAATGGAACACGAAAAGCCGAACAAGCGCAAGAAGAACTTCTTGCGCTTGTTCGGCTTTTCGTGTAAAGTTTAATATCTTTTTAAATATATAAAAGGAGAAACTGACTGACTTATATGTATATCAACGCACAGCCGAAACTACTGTACCTAGAAACTTGAAATTTGGTACAGGGGTTCCTTTCATGATGTAAGTGAGCACTAAGAAAGGATTTTCCGAAAATCGACCCCAACGGGAAGAAACGGGGGGAGCAGCGGGAAACTAATTCTACGCGTACGAAGTCGCGGGCGTCTTCTAGTACATACATAAAACGGGTATCCTTTCTCTCCCCGATTAATTATCAACGCAGCACAGATAATATAACAAGTTACTGACAATGGTTATTTCAACTAACGTTTTGTGATATTGATACCCGGTAAGAAAGCTGATCAAACCCAATTAGTGCTATTTGTATAGAAGTTCGCTGATAACGTATTTGTTGGCTTCTAGCTTCGTCAGAGGTTTCCGATCCTTGTGATCGGTGAATACACGCATAATTATAGTTTCTCCAATTAACACAACCCTCCAACCCTCGCCTCAGCGTAATACTTCATAAGGATCATGAAACGGTATGCATAAATATTCTATTGATTCCTTTTCTGCTAACTGGTATATAGGGTTAGACTGGATGCATTTTACGCTAGTTGACGATTGTAGAAATCTTTTTTTGAACCAACTTTATATTTTTCGTAAGTTTATCAACACACGGTGATAGTTAATCAGATTATTCATTGGAAACGCCAGCGTCAATATTTATTATACCTATATGAACCGCTTGAGCAAGCAGCTTTCTCTGGGTACATAAAATTCTTAAACAAAACAATTTCGATTTTGATTGAGGAAACAAAACACTTTTTTGATTGGTGATTTTTGCCTGGGTGATTTTCTTCTTGGATACAAACCTTGTCCTGAAAATTACGAACACAACAAAGAAAAATCACCAAAATCGGTCGAGCCCTTCTCAATTGATGCTCCGTGATACATATGCGGGCTTAGCACGCGAGGTGAGGATTATACGTCAAAATTCGTCAAACGAGATTTAGTGTCAAATATGTCTATTCCATATTCTAACGTAAGAGTAAACGTTTAAGGTTTTAAATAAAAGTGTAATTTGCGTGACTTGAGTCCTTTTATTACTAAGCATCTTGAAGTGGGATTTAATGTCATGTGTCATTTTCGGTATTGCTAATTGACACTAATTCATGGATAACGTCAAATCTGACAGTAAATCTCGCCTCGCGTGCTAAGCCCGCTGGTAATAGATTTATATACAAAGTAGATAGATAGATTAAGGGTCAAATCACACCGAGATGCGACGCGACGCGACGCTGCGCACATAGAGCGACTCAAAATATACTTTAGAATTAAGAATACGGTATACCTACCACGCAGCGCTGCGCCTCGAGACGCCTCGCAACGCGGCGCGAAGCCGCGAGGCGCAGCCTGAGGCCGCCGACGCGACTTGTCTCTTCTCTCTCTTGCAAATGGTAAACTGCAGGGGACGCGGCGAGTAGACACGTTCCGCTGGACCGCGCGGCGTCTCGCTGCGCAGCGAGGCGTCGTGCTGCCAACGATTTTAAAATGCGCGAAACAGCGCGACGCCGCGCGAAGTCACTGGCCTCTTCCGGTATCGTCGCGTCGCGTCGCGTCGTGTCCCGTCGCGTCGCGTCGCGTCTCGGTGTGAACTGACCCTAAAGCTTTTGATAAGCTCTGCAAAGTAAAACAGTACCCACCGCAGTGTGTGGTCGATCGGGCTTAATTAAAAGTTCGCATTGTGCCGCGACCGCCGGCGCTTCCGGACCCGCGCCCAGCACAATGGTGCCGCGAGTACACGGCGCGGGCCCAGCTCCCCAGCCTGGGAACAAAAGGAACTCACCGAGGAGACGCGGGCGCTGAATCTGCTAATGGTCAGTCATAATGTTCCAAGTTGGGGATGTTTCACTTAGAATATAGGAAGCTCAGAGCACTGAGAATCAATAATGTGAGCCTATGCACACACACACACACACGCACGCACGCTTGCAAACATAAATATAAACATATATAATAGATGTGTCAAAGCGCCTGATCGACGCAACCCGTATCCATAATGCTGGCCTGTATTTGGCACAAAGATTAAGCATTGCCATTCAACGTGGCAATGCTGCCAGCATTTTGGGAACAATGCCCACTGGTAGCGGTTTGTTAGATTAGTGTTGTTTTAAGTAAGCTTGTAAGTTCGTTTGTTTATAGTATGTGATTTGTATGATTATCTTACTTTTATGTTCAATAAATATCTTGATATCCTTACATAAAAAAAAAATTACCTAAATATAATAACTAGTATTGTATTTAATAACTAGTGGATAAAAATACAAATTGTACTTACCACCTCAGGAAGAGCGAGTCCTCCTGACACAGGTATCTACATACCTACTAGGAGGCCTCAAAACTTGTAACTATTGTTAAGTTGCTTTCACGAAATTAATTATTATTATTATTATTATGCTGGATTGTTTTGGAATTTTGATGTATCCTGTGATATGGGATAGATCTTGGGCGTTTAGTTTTTATTTTTCAGTGTATAATTTTGTAGTTCCCTTGCATGTTTTGAAGCCGTATTACTTATGGCTTAGTTTCGGGCAGCAAAAGGCAAGCTATAGTCATTTTGCTCCGTCCTTGTCGCTGCCTTAAACGTAGCAGCTTTTTACACATCATTATACTCCTGATCGCTTGTGCCTACAGCTAGAAGAACTAGCGCTCTAAGTACCTACGTACATCAAGCTATACTAGTTCAACATAGACTTTAGCTGGCGTGTGAAAATATTACTATAAGGGTTTATAAGCAGGCAGGACGTGCGAGTAGTTTAGGCAGCGAACGAAACGTGTCGAAGTGAGTGAGGATACCTCACCAACACCTTTATATAAGGAAGACCTTACAGTACTTTGATAAAACCGAGATAAAGAAAATCAAAGCAATAAATTAAAAAGAAGACACAATAAGGATAATTCGCAAGATTAATGATCGCGTGCCCACTGCCCGGGAGCGGCGCGCTTATAAATCATTCACAATTCTCGAAGTCTCTATTCTCTATTTTAAAATTGGAAGTAGATAAGACTTTTTATGTAAAATGCGGATTACATTACATGACGGCAAACGGTCATTGTTTATCTCAAACACTAAAGTCGTGCTAGAAAATGATCCAGTATTAATGGCGGTGATAAGTATCTGCAATAGTGGCATCCCGTTTATTGTTGTTTTTTTAAGTTTTCCAATTATACCTGCGGTTTGGTTAGGTTAGGTTTGTATTAAAACAACACAAAAGAGTTTTTAAATTTAAGCAGAATAGGCTTTAGGATAAATGAAAATTCGGACAAACGATGCATTAGGACAAATGACGATTAGGGATTCCATAGGGGTTCCTAGAACGGCATTCCTAGGACAAACATTGTTAGGGATTCTGAGGGACACCCGTTTGGAAATTGGCAGGTTTTAAAACACATCATAATACGACCCAGCGTTTTCCGATCTGATTCCAAGTGTTGCCGGTTTCTTCTAGAGCGTTTTGGTAATAATATCGCTTCAGCCTTGCCTCTGCCTGCCTGCGTGTGTCTTAGCATGCACATTGGCGAAATTGCAACGGGCGTTCGATTTCACACAGACACAGATTATAATGGCTGATTTACATTGATCCAGCAAAAGCATGCCAGTAGAAGTACATTGACGAGTTGGTTGTCACGTTTTGAGGCGAGACCTATTGTAACGACGCAATGTACTTCTACCGGCATGCTTATGCTGAACAAATGTAAATTAGACATAAGGGTATTTCTAAAGACCACAGATCTCAACCCTCGACAGTGGTTTGTTTACATTCCGTTCAACAAAAGTCTAGAAACAACACTACACACAACAATGATATAAAGGAAGTTAATCGAAATAGGGTGTATAAAAAGTATTTGCGATATCACAAAAAAAAGATTTAGAAGAGAGTCAAAAAAGAATTAAACAGCGCATATTTATTTAGGATCGCCGCTTAAAACATGTGTCGTTCCATTTGTGACTCGCTTAATCCAATTGAAAAATCAGGATCAAAAATACTTGCGTTTTCCCGAATCCCTAACACGTTCCAAACGCTCGGTTAATACAAAAATAAGGCCGATTAAAACCAAAGTCGTATTTGTGAATAAGTTACAAAATACTCTCATACTTACATTATATCAAACTTAAAACAATGTTGTTTCTCAATCTGCTACTACCCACGTAAATGTGTAAAGTAAACCTGAAGCGTGGGCAGGCGAAGCGAGGTCACGAGGCTCCGCTGAATACAGGTATGACTTCTTTTGAGTAGGTCACGTTTACCGTTGGACGTCCACATACTGACATAATTATGATGATGACAATATGGTGAGGTGACATATATCTACCAGGGGACAACTTACATAAATTGACCTACCCCAAAGCTTTATAGGCTTGCTCTATGGGTACTGACCACGACACACTCAAAAATAATATGAATCTTCCTCAACACTTAAAATACAAAAGACTCAGGCGGAAATAATTGTGCTCATAACACAGATATTTCCCCTCATCTGGGGTTGAATTTAGAACAAATAGCAAAAATCTCAGTTGCATTCAGTTTGACAGTCATTTCATGAAGTAACGATTTATGTTAACCTTACATTATGCAAGCGTAGTTTTTCATACAAACGTTATAATAACACCGTAATATTACAATAGTTCATTTGTTTATAAAACTATTAATTCATTCCAACTGGTAATTATTCATTGCGTACCAGCTTGGGTTGGTAATAGGTATATTATTTAGACGAAACATTTGTTTCGTAATATTATGTTATACACATGTCTGCTTGAAAGTATAGCTAGCTTAAATAGCTTTAGTATTTATCTGTGAAAGAAATAAATATCAGCCACACAGGTGATCCAAAACCATACTTAATAACCCTCCTCCTTCGGCTTCGGGTAAAAAGCTCTTAAGGCTTGTGCCTAGATATCTAAAACACGCCTAAAGTGAAACGATTTTCAGATATTAAAAAGATATTTAGAGATAAAAAATTAGCTAAACGTAATATGTGACAAACAAGGTCGACTTTCTGGAAACCACTCACAGAGTCCAAAGCAACACGTGAATGGCCTCAATAGCGCGTGGGACTGGCAGGTATTCGTCCGTTCCGGATATTACATTTTTTAATACCGCATTTACTTCATATTTTCGTTAATAAATCCAGTTTATTATGTAGGTATACTCTGCATCATTAAATTGATCAAGGCCTTTCCACCCACGTAGTTTAAAGTTAAACGTTACCTACTATATAAGATACGATAAGATAAGATAAGTTTATTGATTAACTAAGCACAAAAAATACAAGAAAATATCCAATGGACCCCAAACTAGGCTGAGCCTGTATCTTGGGGCCCAGTGAGCCGGTTTACAGACAGAAAAGGTAGGTAAGTAATTAGAATTATCTTAAAAAGAACAACAGTGCAACATGCATAAACTGTTACATATACCTGCATCAGCTTTACAAAACAAAATAAAAATTGAAAAAAAGAAGATTTTACAGCACTATATATTGTTGACTTCATATAGTAGCTCTTATAGTTATGTCATAGGGACCATGCCGCGAGCGGACCTGCTAGAGGGGGTGTTCTTTTTATAGTGGTGATTATTATTTACGTCTTTAATATTTGAGTAGCTTAGTTTTTATTTTAATTTAAATAAGTTTAGTTTTAACTTTTAATTGTATTATATTAAATATGTATCTACTTATGTTTATACTGTTGAATAAATATCCAAACTGTCTTCAAGTTATGTAAATTAGAGATAACTAAGAAACTCGAGGACTCCCACGACTTCGTACGCGTAGAATTCGATTTTACGCTACCCCTACTTCTTCCCGTTGGGGTCGATCTTCGCAAAATCCTTTCTTAGTGCAGCCCTAGACCTCATAAGGAACATGCCAAATTTGGAATCTCTCACCGAGAGCTTTGGGCTGTGCGTTGATGTATCAGTCAGTCAGTTTGTTTTTTTATATATTTAGATAATTGCGACATAATAGCAAGATGGTCTAAAACTATGGAACAAAGCCCTGGTTTTTTAATTTTAAATGGCAGTTTTAGCTGGACGTTAAGGAAACAAAAGTTTTCTCTTACTACCACGTTGACTGTACATGTCGATATTCGTGAACGGCACTCGATGTTTCTCCGCGTGTGCTTGATGGAGTTTGATTAGGTTACTGACAGTTGTCAGTTCAAATATATTTATTTAAGGAAAAAATTGGACTTAATAAACTTATTTAAAATTTTTGTGATTTTCACTCATGTTTAAAGTTAAATTTATCATCACGGTAACATGAGCAAAAAGGTAAATAAATTTAGACTGTTTTATGCCTGCTACCGAGTTAAGACCCATCTACTTAAATAAGTATGTTGCTAAGTAAAAATTGTCTCAGGTTTTATTTTTATATCCAGGTCGGCAGCGATTTAAGTTTACAAAACTAATTGAATTTACAGTTGTCTTTTGAGTAAAAAGGAATAAGATTTAAATTTGCAGACCGCCTTCTCGAATAATAGTCCATCTTCCCTTGACAATAATGAATCAGTGAATTATATGTTAACTAATTACAGAGCGGAATTACATGTAGTTAAATCGTTTAAAGCTTGCTTTTGCATCAGTGTGTGTAACCACGTACAATTAAAACGACGACGGTCGCGATTGACGTTCAACCGCACACAACCACCGAGACGTGTGTGCATCTTTCTTATTCTGTATCATTGTTATGTTGGCTTCACCACTACATCGAAACAACGCAAGCCTCAAGTGATCCACGCGATCATATCTGCTATCAGTTGAACAATAGTGTTCATTAGGCAGCTCTCACAACGCTCCACCCTAGTGTTGTTATCCGTGGTTCCGCCAATTATAATAAATTAGCGTATATTACACACGCGGCCATTGTCTCTCCTTCTGCTTGATGAAGGCTTGTTATTAATCTTATTGTTAGGTTTGTTTTGTCCGAGTCACTGGTGGTATAAACTTATGCATTCGTATCACTACCACCATATTAAGTAAACTGCCACGAAACAGCAGTGTTCGACTTGCTGTGTTACGGTGTCGGTGTGTTTACTTTTGGTAAAAATGAACTTAAACTGTTAAACTCCTGATGCCCTAGACAAGATGAATTCGGCGTTCGTTAGGGCTGCCACTGACGATCAGTCGGACTGACGGGCCGAAAGGGACGCAGCTATTGGTTAGAATGAGAGACGTATTTAACTTTCTCATTATATCAAATAGCCGCGTCCCTCTCGGCCTGTCAGTTCGACTGATTATCTGTGGCGGCCCTTATCGTTATTCAGAATGTATAGGATTGCCGTAAGCTGTCAGACGGTCGTGTCGAGCGCCAACGTCAATCCCATACATTTTGTCAGTTTTCGAAAATTGTTTACGTTAGCGTTAAGGAATTGTCTACCCTCAATCTCCAGAATACCAGTAAAATCGAATCACGGAAATGCTTTTTTTGTGGTTCTGTACCTCCATAATAATATCGGTATAAAATCTAAAACACTAACGAGATGACAAAACATCAATAAGCATGCCATAACCCTTCTCAGCCCAATCTCCGTTATCCGGAGATAATCCGCATCAGCGTACCGCCTGGCAGGCGCGAGGCAATACGTCAGGAGCGTCGCGTGTCGCGGCAGATTGCCGTTTGTGTCGCGCGACTGATTGCCGCCGCGACGCGCGACTTACCTTCCCACGCAGAAGTTATGGCTGCTGACTAGGCGATGTTGAGGGAGGGAAATACCAGTAGAATTACCTTGACATACTAAATAAGTTCAGTTTAGTTAGAAAGAAAGGGACAGAGCTATTGCAGTTGTAAAGCTATGTCGCTTTCTCTCAACCTAAACTGGATTGCTTTGGTATGTCATGGTAGCCCGCTTGGTAACACAAATCATTTCTTTATTTGACGACGCGTTAGCCTAGTTGGTAGTGACCGTGTACACATTTTGGCTAATATTTGACCAAATGTGTTTTTTTACTAGCTCCACGCTCCTGCCACGTCCGCACAAGAATAAAAAGGGATGGCTTTATATGCTTCCGCGCAAAGAACGTGAGATGGAGATAGTTTGCGCGGGATGCGGGGTTAATGCAGGGTCATATTCAAATAATTGCTGTTTACTTAAAAACTACAACATTTATTAGAAAAATGGTTTACCGGGGTTAAGAAGTAATAAATACTCAACTATTGATTCAAAAATCATCGATAAAGATCGTAGGGTTTCGAAGATTCAACCAAAAACATGCGTAAAAGTGTCACGTTAAAAAAATAAAACTATCGAGGATTTTGTTTCTTATCGTGTTTTACGTTTTACAGTCTGAAGGAAATATGACCAAGTTTAATATATCCAAAACAGACCCATAGGCGTTATGGTTATCGAGATCCACATCGCGGAACACTACCAACTTTATCATATGTGGCCTCTTAAGCTTTACTTGTTCAGGCCTCCTGCGGTGTAAGCTGGTCTTCCGAAGTTATCATGTACAGTCGGCTAAAAATGTAGTCTTTGATACAACAAGTTCGATTTTCCCTTGCAATAATATTACGACAGTGACAAGTGTCAACCTTAGCGATAATTAGATCTCACAGTAACTTTTCTCAAAACTGTTAGACCACTTCTTGGCCGACTGTACTGCGCAGTTTTATTTCACTTCATTTTACTCCGTCTTAGTTCTACATCGTATTTCTTTATTTATCCTTTTTAAATGTCCTCTTGATGTACCCCATGCATTCCAAAAATACAAATAACGGACTTAATGTCTTAAGGCATCCTCCGCAAAGTCAACTATGAGGCCAAACAGAACCAGTATTACCTACTTTATAATTTGACTATGCTATGGTAGCTGTTATCCATTTGACAGTGTGAGGTATTTCATGAGCAAAACAATTACGATATACATAGAGATACTAAATGGGATAAAACAAATGGAATAGAACACGCATGTGTTAAGCGAGGTTTAGACTACCAATAAAAAATGCAGAAGTTGACTGATGTGTTACTCTAACTTTAAAGTTAGAAAAAGACAGCAAAATTGTGCTTCTTGCTCTAGAACTACCGTTAAAGTGAGACAGCAATCAATTTCTGCTATTTTTATTGCCAGTCTATTTCGCCCTTTATAATGGTTATTATCACAAGGTCGAATTTTCTTTCCCAACTGTTTTAATTGTCAGAACTTCATAACTTACAAATTTAATGCATTTTACTGAAACAGTTTCTCATTCCAAGAAAACAAACCTAACATAACCATTAGGTTCTACAGGTATATCTTTTTAAACAATTTAAATTGTTTTTTAAATTACTCTCTTTTGGATTAATAAAACAGTTGGCAACAAAATTTCGATGTTGTGATAGGTTAGGTTAGCCATACCTATACTACTTAGCACATTGTAATGTTTTACGACGACGCTAAACCTCGTTGGTAGTGATCCTGCCTACGAAGCAGGTCCCGGGTTCGATCCCCGGTAAGGGCAAATATTTGTGTAATGAGTACGGATATTGGCTCCTGTGCCTTTAATGTTTTATATATCTACATAGTGGTCACGTAATTAGAAGCAGTTGCGTTTTTTTCCATACAATTACCAACAAATATCACTTATTGAGTTTTACCATAGTATTTACTATGGTTTTACCGAATATCAAAAAGTACTTGATAAATTTTATTGCTAGTTACAATTTACTTTAGATCATTAACATCTTTTAAATGATGTACAATTAATCTTTCTAAAAAACGAACATTATAATTTATAGGGATTTACGAACTAAGTGATGACTGATGACGCGTCTATACAAAAATAATATTTTTTTTTATGTACGCCAAAGAATATTTCAAAGCCTTGTAAAATGAAACCTTTTGCAACAAAGATAATTTGCACGTATTTTAAACCTTAATTCAATAGTAAAAATTGTTAAGAACGTTGTGATTGTTTGTCAAAATTGAAAAGTCATATCTGTGGGAAATTATATGGGAAAAACGCAAGGGCTTATGATTATGTGATCTCCTAAATGATACGTATAATTATGTATTTATATTATTTAGGTATACCATTGTCCAGTATCCATGGTACTATCAGACCATTGGAACCTTGACCCACCATAGAACTGTGTCACAGAGACGTTATGATTCAAGTCATAAGAAGTGTCAAACAAATTGTTTTAAATGTCACTGTGACACCGTTCTATGGTGGGTCTGGGTTCCATTGGGCTGATAGTACAGTCGACTACAAAGAGATGTGTCCAGGTGTGTGATTCTCTCAAAAAAGCGGTCGGACGAACGAACGAGTGAATTTCGCAGCGGCGAGTTTAAGTAATCCCGTCAGAGTGAACAAAAAATATTTTAGCGCGTGCATTCTCAGTTTGGCAGCCTTATACGTTCGATCTTATCGACAATGCCACCAAATTGAAAATGCACGCGCTAAAATATGTTTTGTTCGCTCTGACGGGACTACTTAAACTCACCGCTGCGACATTCACTCATTCGTTCGTCCGACCGCGTTAGTGAGAGTCACACCACAGGTTTAGACCTTACAATGCAATGACCAGCAGCGCTGTCTTAAATGCCAGCATTACGCTTAGTTGGAACCATTTCGTGACTACTTTCTTCTTGCGCCTGCGCGTATTAATCGGTTCTTTGTTATGTATGTAACGAGTAAGTTATATTCTTTCTTTTCTTTCTCACAATGAGATATTAAAATGGATACATTTCTTTGTAGTTGACTAATTTGATGAATAAAAAGTTTTGTTTGTCGTTTCCCGGTACTCAAGCTCAAAATTTCATCGAAATCGGTTCTGCAGTTAAGATATGAAAGCATAACCAACGGACAGAGTTACTGACACATTTATAATGTCAGTGGATAGTGTAACTAGAGCTTCTCGCACTAATATTATTTATGTACGTCAATTTGCATTTATAATCTGCATTTATATGGTAGTGAATGTTGGGTGTGGCAGGACAAGCATGAAAGTCGTATAAATGCAGTTGAAATGTGCTCTTTACGTAGTATGTGTGGTGTGAAACTGACTGATAGAGTAAGGAATGAAGAAGTCAGAGAGAAATGTGGACTAAAAGAAGATGTAGTGACTAAGATTGAAAAGGGCATGCTTCGATGGTTTGGTCATTTGGAAAGGATGGATGAAAGAAAATTGACGAAAGAGATATACAGAGCGAAAGTGAGTGAAGTCGGAAGGGGCCGCCCTAGGCGTACTTTTTCGAATCAAATCGGAGAAATACTGGAAAAACGCCGAATTTCAAGTACCCGAAACCGACGTGCGTGCATGACTCGATGTATGAATGTGGAAGAAGCGAAAGAGATTTGTCAAGATCGTAGCAGGTGGAAAGAAGTGGTCTCTGCCTACCCCTCTGGGAAACAGGCGTGATTTAATGTATGTATGTATGTAATTTGCATTTTCAGTTTAATAATTTACGTGGGTAAAATGATATTTAGCCTTGCTATGTGAGCCTCACAGCGATTTGGCACCGTATTCGATCAGAATTCGGGTCTCTAGTGTATTTTTACATATACAAAACCGTTTCAATCGCGTTGGCGTTTCTCGTATATGAATAACATGGTCACTGCCGCGTTCGAGACGGTTTGCCGCGTGAACAGCAACTTACCTACACTCCAGGCTCAGATAAGCAAAATCATACTTTTGTAATAAACAATATAATCTTGGACTGCATTTTCTCGGATCCAAATATTTTTAGTAATAGTTTAAAACATTAAAGAACAATGAAAACGAGTCACGGTCACTTAAAGTACGTCGAGGGACCCGTTTTTATTGCACTCTAGTGTAGTTGGTGAGAGGAATGAAACAAACGTCGCTTCCGAATGAACTTTTATTGGACAAACGGCCGGCCGGGGCCGGTCGTCATATTTTACATCAACTTCTCTAATAAAATACAATTAATTAGTTATTTAACTAACTATACCATAGTTACACCCGCTCCGACGCTTACCCTAATAGATCGTAAAAATAAACATATGTCTTAACCTATCTATGTCATATAACTCTTACGCTAGGAGGTGACGTTCCAAGAGAGCTATATTTGTACGTTAATTTAAATATATAAAGTGTGAGCGAAACGAAACGTTACCGCCAAAGTGTCAATTCACTGCACTGGTTGGTAGTGCAGCGAATTGGCCGCGCAAATTAAAATAAATGGTTTTTCGAGATACAATGTCACATATATCGCGAAAATGACCGTTTACTTATTATATACAGCGAAGGTTAGGATTTAAACATACAGAATGTTGTACCGTAGAGATATGACGTTGTAATTGTTATGTTAGGGTGAATGGAACCGTCGTCTAGGCCTCGTCTCTCGTCGCACCGCTCTCTGCGAAAAAAAAGCCAATTAGGTAAGATAAATTTAACATTATGATCTAACGAATTTCTTGAAGTTCGATCGATATTATAAGACTCGCTTCAATCGAATCCCATTCGAAACAAGTACAGTTTGATGTTCTAATATTGAATATTTTTACTCGTCTAAATTTAGAAATGACAATTCGAACCCAATACCGATGGTAGATATAAATGCAATTAAAAGTCTTTTATTAAATTGCTTTAATTGACAGTAATCTACCTTTTTAATAGTTAAACTGCCGCGCCACGCAAATATGTGCTTACATTATAAATCGAAGTTCGAAGTTACTTTAGCTCCATTCCTGTTTCTCATTTGAGACTACAATGAGAGAAAGGGATGTAGCTAACGTTACGTCGAACTTCCATTTTCAAAGTAGGCTCTCAGGGGCTCTATTCTACTCGGTTAAGGTATATTGCTTTCGACATGCTATCGTATTGTTTTTTACTCGGCCGTCAAGAGAGCAAGAGAACGAACGTTGACAATACGATAACATGTCAACAGCAATATGGTTTGCCGAGTGGAATAGAAGTCACCCCTGACTTAACAAGTTTAGTGGCATAAAGTTGCTGTTTACAAATATTAATGTTAAGATTTTATGAAACAGAAAAGATGTATGTAATTCATGCGTATAATATACGAATTCATTAGCATACGTCAATTCCACACCTTTTTCTTGTTTGCTAAAATAATGGCGATCGTTGTTAACTTCTGTGTCATCAATTACTTATAGTATCAAGTTATGATGCTCTACAATCTGTCGTCCAATGATATGAACTAAGCATTCTTCGTGCGTTGCTGAATGAGATAATTACAATGTGGTGCGATTTATTTACAGTGATTTTCGTGAGCATGCTAGTTGACACACGAGAACTCATGCTCCAGACCAACCCTGACTCCTGGAAATTTATTCAACTTTGACAAAACAACTTTGTTTGCGATAGTGCCCTCAATCGTTAAGTTTTATCCAACTCTTCGTTCGCCAAGAACGAAATTAGAAAACAGAAACAAAACAAAAGCAATAAAATACGATCGAAAATAATATTTTTTTACAATGTCAAAATATAAACCTGTGTTTTTAAGAAAGATATCGTGGTGCTGGTACCCATTCGTATGAACAAGAGTACATTTCATTTCAGAACTATCCGCCAGTTCCAGGTCCGCGGCATTTGTCGACTGTTTTTAGTAAGGGTTGATGTAAATGGCTTAACGCCTCGCCATTGTTCCATAAACCAATAAAATTTAGTCAATTATTGTACTCATTGCATTTGCATTTGCATGACTTTCCGAATTTTGAACTCACCAAATATTAATTTCTAGAGAGGATTCATCAATAATTAAATTGTCGTATTACGTAAGTACACAATTAAAACAAAATTTAACAAATAGAACAAAAAAAAAAAGTTTTATCTAATTTGCTGAGTAAACACTTATTTCGCTCATGTCACCCAGGGTTTCCAGCTTAATTTTATAATTATCTTTTAAGAAACGTTCCTAACGAGCAATAAATTCTCCGCTCGCCAAATATTAATCGGTTTTTAATGACTCCGCTCAAAAACGCCCCATTCCACCTTTATCATATCTAATCTCATTTCCATCGTAAATTGACTAAGGTAACGGTGAGGGCAGTGGCCGGACCGGACCTCTATTCAACATTAGAGAAACCCTCTTGTTACGATATCGTAACTGTCAAAAATATTACTACGATATCAAAGGAAGATGGGTTAAACCAAAGTGAAATGAAGGCCTAGTACACATTTTATGAAGTAACCGCTGACTATTAGTTTCGTACAAATGTTTTACAGCTTGGTTAACGAAAAATATAAGGAATATTATTAGACTCTTAGCAATGCCTGTCCTGACGTACTAAACTGTGTTAATATAACGGAACTTCACACAACATTTTTGAACATAAATTGCAGAAGTTGATTGTAGTCTTACTTTAACTTAAGTTCCAGAGGAAGAAGCACAATTTTGCTATCTTTTTCTAACTTAAAAGTTAGAGTAAGACAGTAGTCAACTTCTGTAATATTTATTGCTATATATTATTATATAACAAGTGTAGTGTCTAATTAGGGGCCTTAGCCTACTTTGTCCCTACGTCGTATTGTTTTTAACCCGGCCGCCATAACTGGCAAGTTAATTATTTTTCATTTTATCTTCGTCTCTTCTACAGTAAATACTTCTAAATTTAAACTAACCAAACAGTAATATTTTTAAAGCTATGGTAACTCTGATTAAGTTAACAGTCAATGCGACTTTGTCGTTTAGCCCAATTGCGACGCGCCTCATGTACAGAAACAGCTTCGGTACTAATCTTCCTCCCCAAAATCGAACGCCACATGAAGCAAGGATGGCTGCTTGGAATAAATGGCTTGACGGGACTACTCAATTTATGGCTCCAAGGGAGTATCACCTCCAGGAGAAATAAGAAATCTGGGCCACCTGGAGTACCCTCAACCGTCTCCGAGCCCTCTAATCTCCTCAAGTGGGGGGTATTCTACCAGCAAACTTAAGAGATGGTGTAAGTTAAGGAGTGTATGGCAAATGAACAAAAAATGTAAAATTAATCGTTTACTTGATGTGACAAAATTACATGGTGGTTCAAAAAAAAAACGCCGTTATAAGTCTGTGCCTCCTGTGACAAGTGATACAACTCGAAAAACACGATTTTACAGGAGAGCGAAAACAAGTTTAAAAAAAATACTGCTCGTGAATGGTTACTTTTCTTTAAACATTGTTATCGATTTTTATAACATATTATATCACTTTATTGACTGCTTTGACAAAAATATTGATACTAGTTATAGATTTTGAGATATTCGAAGAAACGTGCTTAATGTATCATTTTACATTTCAGATTTAGCTCCATGTACTCGTGTAAGATGATACAACTCGAATTGTATTACTTAACACAAAAAAAAATCATCAAGAAGCTCTGGTGATGATTGATACAACTTTTTTTTAAAAGCTACTTTTTTCTATTATTTCTAGAGTTAGAATTTTAACTTTTATACATAAGTTGTAGGGAATTTAATAAGTAATATTTCATAAGACGAACGGACTTAATATAATGGATTTTAGTGAGTTGTATCATTTATCACGAACAAAAATGTTTATTTAAACCGTGAGTTATGTTATATATTGAGTTATTCTTAGGTCTGATTACGAAAAAACTTGTGTCAAATAATACAAGTAATTGATTAAAACAAACAATTGCAATCATGATAACTACATATTAATTATTTCACGTTCTTTTTTGTCCCTTATTTTTTATTTTTCATTTACTGAGTGAATGTAATGTTTGGTGTATTATTTAACAGTTACAATTATAAAAATGTAATTCCGTTATTGTCCGGTGATGTTTAAACATAATAAGGTTTAAAATTTGTTATATGTTGTGATTTTATATCAATAAATAAATCAATCAATAATTAACTATAAAACTCCCCGATAAAATGGAAACTGCAACTTTCAAAGCTAAAATCTTTTAATAGCGCAACCCTAAAACCTAACTAAGGACCATCCTGATTAATAATTAAGGCCGCAGGGCAGCTAGTGGCGAGCTGCTGGTGAATGGCGACACCACGGACCTGAGTGCTCCCGAGGTTAGGTCATGTTCCTGACCTCACGCTTGCCTTCACCGGCTTGCTGCGGTGTACAATGACGAGCAACAAACCCTCAACTCTGGCTTGCCTGTATTGGCCGGTCAGAGTGGAGTCGCAAGAGTTAGTAGTCCAGAAGCACTTACACACTCCACCCTTAGCCCCTCTGGAACTGCTGCCTCCCTGCTGCTATCTATATGTGGCTATTTTGGGAGGCCCACTCCATTGAGTTGGCGAGTCATCGCCTGCCATTTCAACTTAAGTAATAAGCATTGGCCAGGCAGGCGCCGTAGTTTCATGTTGAATTCTACAAATATTTTGGTATGTCACAGTCTTTGGGTATTATGAACGGCGATGTCAAGCATTCAGTGAAGGAGCGCCTCAAGCGGCAAAAACTTGACAAAAGTTCTTAACTTAACAGTCTTTTGTCGGGTGGCAATAAGGTCTTCAATGGCTGGGTGATGCCGCTGCTCACATACTCCTTGGCATACTAAGATGGACTCAGATTGAGCTGGACGCCCTGGATAGGAGGGTCCATCTATATGTAAATCACATTGCATGTTGCACCCACGCTCATTTTTCATGAGATTGTACATCCCGAGGAAATGTGGAGGTCAAGACATTTTAAATGCTAAAAATCTCCACAACCGAGAGGAGTGCAATCTCAGGGATTATTTCCGTGGCAATGAGTGTGGGATCATTATCATGTGGTTGCAGTAGACAGGAGCCTCATGCCTCTCCTTAACAAACGAGAACTGGTGCAGACCAATGGTGTTGAGCACTGAATATCGCAAGAACGTATTGAAGAGCAAGGAACTACACGGACGCTTCTACCGGGCCCTAACAAGGCCCGACGTAGACTTTTAAGCGTCGTCGTCGTCGTTCGTTGGTATTGCTGACGAGGTCATAATGATCAACAATTACCGGAAATATATTCTGAAGGATGGCACGGTCGACATTTGTCGAGCGTGCCGTTACCCCGGCGAGTCCTTCAGACTTAATTATAATTTCCGGTTGTTCGCATTTGGCCAACGGCGAGTACTTGCGCAGACGACATCGTGGCCATGATCATCCATCAGCAACTTGCTCTTCAATCTCTCTTCAGATGGTCTTGTTGATTCTGAAGTGCCATACTACAAGAACACATCGGCGCCAGTTCTTAAAAAATGGTCGTGTTACGCTCTATTGGGATCATCACGGACAGTATTATTGTCGCCAATAAGCCTGATATCGTGTTGAAAGATCGATCTCAACGCCGGGCAGTGCTCGCAAACGTCACCATCCCGCATGACGAGAACCTCGTGAAGGCCGAGAAGGACAAGCTCAGCAAGTACCTTGACTTGCCTCACGAGGTGACCGCCATGTGGGATGTTGACTCAACGATCATTACCCTGATAATTGTTTCGGCAAACGGTCTTATAGCGAAGAGTCTCGACCCAAGAGACTCTCGCTAGATGGCTGGATCAAGGGCCAGATACAGAAGGCAGTTCTCCTCGATACGGCACAGCGGCAAGCTTGAGCCCTGCCCCGCTGCCGGTGGCACTCGTAGGTTAGGTTTTTTATAATGTTTATTTTTTGTATTAGTATTGTTACTTATTTTACTTTTATATTTGAATATTTATTGCAAAATACCTAATTTACAGAAAATTTATAGCATAATTACATAATAAATCATTTATTTCAGATAATGCAATCCATAATATTTATGTTAGTAAAATCTTAAAAATAGGTTTATTATTAGTACAGCCACGTTGCTCGAATGCACCCTTATTGCTAGGCCAGGCGAGCCACAGACTGGCTCCCGGAAAATGCTAAGAGAAAGCGGGGCCGTGTGATGAGTTGGGATCATGAGACAAGAACTGGAGGGAAACCGCTCAAGATCGGATAGAGTGGAAGAGGGGTTGAGAGGCCTTTGCCCAGCAGTGGGACATTATGGGCTGATAATAATAATATTAATAATATTAGTAGTAATGTGTTCGCTCTAATAACAGGTACGAGTACCTTAAGAGCTAATTATGCACCATTGCATACATACGTTTTTCTACCAGTTTAAAATGATGATGACAAAAATGAACAATGGGTAAATTTTCTTGCATACTTTCCTTGTTTTTTCTGCTAACAAATTACTTGTCAGCAAAGTCATTTTCCTTTTTTCGATTGGTGTTAATAATTTGTGAATTTTACTGTTAAATTTAAATGTTTACAAATAATTTCATGCAAATTTCAATTAGTATAGTTGCTAAAACAGTTCTGATAATTTATCAATTATCATTAAAAAAAATGCTAAACGAAGCGCCATTGTTGATGACGATAATAATTAATAATCTTTTTAGTGATGTAAGTTATTTAAAAGTTATTTTATACCTTTCATAATTCATCAATAAATTTGTTTGGATAGTAATTGTATCACTATGCACCAAACTTTACAGGTTCTAAATGTTCGTGATATTCTCACATTTTTGATACAACTGACTTGTGCGATAAGAAAATTTTCCAAAGATTAGGAAATATTTGGTGACATTTGATATAAATCGAGTTGTATCACTTAACACAAACCAAAAGAAACAAACACAGGTTAAATTCTTGGTCTAACTCTAGTTGCAACTTTCGAAATACGCAAAACTCTGGTGATAAATGATACAACTCAAGTTATATCAAAAGACATGAAATTTTTAAAGGTGTAAAAACGGTGATTAATTATACATTTTTAAATATATCAGTAGGCACGAAAACAAATAATACTTTTTATTTTTTTGGATTGCTTTAACTAGAGAAATAGCATTAAACACTGAAAAATGGAAAAAAATGGTCAATTGTATCATTTTACACGAAACTATCTTGGGAACTAGAAGGCCTAGGGACATGGGAGTTGGAGCAAAAGATGCGTAATTTTTTTTTAAGTTGATTCATGAAAGAACACGAAAATCGCTATAACTCGAGTTGTATCACTTGTCACAGGAGGCACAGAAGTAAGTCCTTTGCTGGATAAAATCAAGTGAAGTAACGTTTAAGTTGGTGTAAGCCCGGCGGTTTGTCCGCGGGAGTTTTTAAGCCTCAGCTAAGCCCCGAAGCCGCTTCATTAATTCTTATTAACGTGGTTCAAGTTACTAAGTTTTAATTTAATGAGTTGTCTCGCGAAATGTGTGCCATTTGTTGCCGAACACAGCGCTCGTGGCTCGCGTTATGTTAGGAAATTCGCTTTTTAGAATAAACGCTACAAAATGTTCCCAAAGTCAGCGCGAAAATAGAGCTGCTGATCTTTGGGCCATTTTTACCCGACTGCGGCGGAGCCCAAAAGGAGGGTTATGTTTTTCACCGTCATGTATGTATGTATTTTATTTTATAAATTAAACCGATTTTGGAGGAAGAAGCACAGAGAAAATATAAGTATTTATTTGGACCTCTTAAACTTCTAAAATCCAAAAAAACCTTACCGAAAATAATGGATACGGTGTATGTTCAAGAGAATTTTTTTTCTGCTCATAAAGCTGATTCAGGTCTTTGCTACCGGTTCTTAAAACTACGGAAGGTAAGACACATTGACCTGCCTGGGATCATTCAGTAAATGGTGGTGATCTAAAAGTATCCTATCAAAAGTGATCCCTCTATAGCAACTGCATTTTTCTTTCTCCAAAATCACTCTCATCGCATCTCAAAATGCCTAGGCTAGACTTACGAGCACGGTGTAAATTTGTCACTTTCTAAGTGTTTCTCGCTCCTTGATTCAAACAATTAGTGATGTTAGTAAATGAACGGCGTAAAGTGTCGCATTCGTCACTGTCGCCGCCACTCGATCGTCTGTCCCCGCTTACACCATTTACAATGCTCGTTTACTTACTGATTTGAGATACTCTTTCATTAACAAGGCTCCTGTAATAAAGTAGCTCCTGCAATAATTCTAGGCTAATGGAGGGTTATCCATGTAACTTACATTTTACTCGTGTACATAGGTAATTGAACATTGTAATTTGTAAAAAGGTATACCATTGACATAAGTAAGTTCAGAAAGACCTTGACGACAACTAGCTAGTCTTGCCACTTCGTCATTGCCTTCACAATATTGTTTTCGAATGTTTTTTTTACATTTTGTATGGTTTTTCTTTCTTACTTTCTTCCTCTGTCTGAGCCAAAAATTTACAACATGTACATTTTTATGATTTAATTTCCGCAGCATATATCGAGAGCCCAAATATAATTTCCCCCCACCCCCATCTCATTTCCCGATTTTTCCGTGTTAAAGGTGTTTGTGGACAGCGATGATCGCAAGCATACGAGTACGAGCATCATTAAGTATTTCTATAAAAAACTACTTGTCCTACCCGAATGATTCAGTTTACTTACACCCATTTGCAATTCTTAAGTATACCTACAGATTTGTGCCACTTACATTTACTGATAGTGCTTACGTTTGTGGCATTTACATTTATTTACAAGGCCCATATCCTACTGATTCGTGCTGTGGTTGAAGCGTGATGTACACTGAGCGCGTGGAAGTGCGATGATCAAGGTGTTGTTACACACACATACATATAGTTATGTACACTCATTTGCATGATAAACACCTAGTAGACGAGATAGAAGTCTCTATTAGTGGTCACATACGTGCCGGTGAAACGTTATTCATAATACATCCGTCATCATGAAAACTGTAACGGTTTCACATCTTCCCCAACTGCGGCTTTAGGCCGACAAGACAAAAACAATAACTTTAATAAAATGTAACAAACATAGAATCGTAAAACTTGAATCAAATGAACGGGTACATTTTCTCTCAAGCGGAGCTGATAAGAGAAATAGATAAAAGCGATGATTGACCAACCACATTGTTTGCTTATCTCTACAATCAAATTAGTCATTATCCGCCGTTATGCCTTCTTTCTTCAATCAACTCTGCTTGAGTGAAAACGCACCTTTACAAATTTCAAATAATCGAATCTGTACAATGAATTTCGTTTCACCTGCAATTTATGTGTGGAAGAGATAACACCATTCATTGACATCATTACAAACCAGCCAAAAAAATATGGCTGCTCTAGAAACACATTCGCGCATGATTAGTGCAAACGACAGTCGAACACATTTTTTTAAATTTAGTTATGTAGATATTATTCCCCGTGACAAAAACATGAAACAAACACAGCATAGAGACACTAGCGAAGAAGAGAAGGAAGAAGACTAAGAAGCGCTAACTACTCTAGATACACGAATGCCACAAATGCGCCGCCGCGGCACTGTTACCGTTGGCCTCGTCGTCTAGTGCGGCACGCTTGCCCCACATGCCCCGTAAGTTCGTCCAGCCTGGCTCTCGCTTCCAGTAATACGCTCCTGTTGGTTTAACATCATCGTCCAGAATTACATCCCCAGTGTCAACTACAACTTTAAAATTGTGATATGGCGTGACATTAGCCAAAATAAATTCTAAATTCCCTACCATCACATTGAATGCGAAATAAATTGTAACAGCATCGTCCTCAAAAACAGAACTATACTCATCAACTTCAATTTAAAACATATTTTAAGGTGTGACATAATCCAAGGTGAAATCCTCGTCATCAATCATCGTCGTAAATGTGCGATAATGTGTAACATCTCAGTCATCGAAAAACAAATTCCGAACATCAACTGCAACTTTATATGTACAAACGATTGCACCATCATTCCAAGTGTAATCCTCGTCGTCATTTTTAAATGCCAGATCAAATGTAACATAATCGTCGCTAAAAAACCAATTTCTTTTATCAACTGCTGCAACTTTATTCATGTGATGGCGAGTAAAATCCTAAATTCAACGTTCATCAGATTGAAACGTTTGATAAGATGTAACATCACTTCATAACACTATTATAATTCTTCTTAAATATGTTTAACAACAAAACATGAACGAAGAAGATTTGACCCATGTTTCCTGTGAGTCCCTCTTCCACCCTACAAATTAAAAAAACTTTTAATGAAAATTTACTACTTTAACGGCAGAATTATTGAAGCTTTAAGATTGATGATACAATAACTAGCTTAGCTGTCGTGGGATAATTACAAACACACCGACGCTGTACTCTATCTCCTAAAATATCTCAGATGAAGACTTGTTTTACTAGAGAACTAGGTGTTTATATTAAACCCTTTTTCAATCTCGGACCCTTTTCCACAAAGGTATTTGTAGCATCCGCGGGGAGTTACAACGGCTCCTGAATTAAACCCCGGATTAAACATTAAGAGGATTAATAAGTCTATTGTCTGGATTATTCCAGGATCGACTTAAAAGGGAAATTTAAATAAAAGCGATTGTTATTGGAATCTGAACCGCTGAAAGGATGATATCGACGGGGAAAGTAATATAATTGTGGCAAGATAAATAGAGTTGGAAATGCATTGTTACTTTGAAGGCTGGGGTCGAGTGATGTGGACATTTGCAAAGTGGTGGTGTTGGCGATGACTAACCTAGTTGGTAGTGACTGCAAACGAAGCTAGCGGTCTCGGGTTCGATTTAGTATTGGATTAAGCGCGATTTATTTTCCTGACTCTTGGGTGTTTCCTGTGAAAGACATGCATTTATTTATTGTTCTACAAACAATATCATCCAACTTTTATTAAATTAGTTGTCCGGAACAGATGTTTTTTATCCTATATTCCAAATCGGGTGTTTTCGGAATCTAGAGTATAAAGTGAAATCTGGTATGTCAAAATCATAATGTAAGGGGAAATTAACGATTTACTTATTACTTATCTATTATTCCGTAGAGAAAGGTCACGTTTACATAAATAATAGAGAATTACATGCACGAAAGTTTACTTGCTTAACTAAATACATTGAATGACGGTTACGTCTGATTCGATACGGTAATTATTTAGAAAAGGAAATGTGGCTAGCACATCCATTAATATCGTGGTAAAACTTTTAAAGGCTAGATAAGGTGCTTTAGATATTTTTAGATGTTTAATGATCTTAAGACGCTAATTTGCTAGCAGCTGCCGTCCCGCGGATTAAGACTAACAGCCGCCGAGACGCGTCAGCGGCGCCTCCAGCCAGCTAATCCACTTAGGAGTTTGGGAGTGTTTCAGAAATGGAGCTCGTTTCCTTCAAGCTTATTGTGACAGAAGTCTACCCTTGAAAAGTAGTCTGTTTGTCTGTTACACGTTAAAGATTTAATCCGCGTGTCTGTCCCGTTAATTAGTTTCAACCTTGGGACTGGTTTTGTTTTCCGGGACGAAACGTAGCCTGTACAATCAGTATGGTTAGCACAATTTGCATTTTGTTGTGCGTCTCTTTCGTTGTAGACTAGATAGAGAGGGATTATTGAGCGAAAAACGAGTCGCGGGCCATTTGTGCTAGCCGCCTAGCTGTATGAATAGCTATACACTTTAATACCCTGTCGCTTTAACATCATGTTTTAATTCAAAGTAAATATCAGTGGACAATCTCACACTGATTGACCTTATCCTAAACTCTAGCCTTGCACTATTGATACATAAATACATAGAAAACACCCAAGACTTAGAAACAAATACTCGTGCTCATTACAAAATGCGCTTACCTAACCTACTAACTGCATCATTAAAACAGCCCAGATAAATAACAAATTAATATAAATAAATGTAATTGACCCAGTCCCAAACTAAGTTCTAGTCTATTTCTGTTTCAGACAGTTACATGTGACGCCAGTGAAACAGCCGCAACGAGTCGGCATCCCGGATTGAATCACTGCTGTTGCGGGATTGCGTCGCTCGGATACGGATCTCGCGGCTGCGGGAAATTGACCGCTATCTTAAATGTTGACTCGATTACGAGACGAGTTATTTTCGACGAGTTGAAGATTGACGCAAGTAGGCGGATAAATTGGAAGGAAATGTGATAACGATGTTTTAACTCAGAAAATATTGTAACGTAGATATAAACCCGACCGTCCAAGAAGAACGGTAATATTCTTAACGTGTATGATTCTATGTTATCTTGTAGGCTACACGGAGTGCCCAAATTTGACAAATGACAAATGAAATCATCGAAAACATCGAATGATGCGTTAGATTTGACTAAGCGTCACGAGTGTTATAGTGTACCAAAAACACTAAGAAATGGCAAACCCATTAAACCTACATACATACATTAAATCACGCCTGTTTCCCAGAGGGGTAGGCAGATACTACTTCTTTCCACCTGCTACGATCTTGACAAATCTCTTTCGCTTCTTCCACATTCGTATATCGAGTCATGCACGCACCATAAACCTTAAACCTCATCGTGTGAAATAAAAAAAAAAGAGTTTCAAACGAAGATCTCAGAAATATACTTAGTCGGTCCTTAAGTTCTGTCACAAAGGTTTAGTCAAATAAAACTAACTTCTGTTTATTTTTTAATTTCAAAATGTATAAAAAATAAAAGCTTAATTAATGTACATTTTTAGGGAGTAATAATCATTCCACATAGTCGCCGCAATTTCCCATACTATCTTCTAACAGTCACGGCCGGCGACGATTAAAACACGCACGAGTTTTCTGAAAATTTCACTTTTTGAAAACGCTTTAAAGGTTAGTTTTTGTTAACTAAGAAACTTTTTTGTTTAATATTATGAAGTCTCTCATATCTGGGTATGTTGAGAGACCAGCATTATTTTCTTAACGATACTCAAAAACCCAGCTTATGAAGCTCGAAGTTTGGTCTGTTTTCGTATTGCTGCAAATTGATGTAAAATCGTAAGGTCGATTCAATGAGACATGAAGATTTACCAGTGTATAAGCGGATCTTTAGTTGCTTGGAATACATTTGTATCAGAATTTAAAGATAAAAGTCTGGTCAATATGTCACGCAAATTTCGATTCAATAAGAGGACTCTTACAAAAGTTGTAGCCGTTATCAGTATCGTGGTCGTGCGTGATTTGAACCATGCTTTCCTGCCCCGAATGGAATGCTCAAAGCTCGTTCATCAAATTATTGCAAAAGTAAAGAATACAAATTACGCTTCTTTTTATTCTAGATAAAATGAGGTTTTTATTGATGTGCTACAGGTTTATGAAACTCTTTTATTTATTTTTTAAATTGTAGTAAATCTCAGTGACAGAACTTATGAACCGACCTTACCACATGGGTGGTAATATGAACACTTACACGGAAATACCGAAACTGTTAGACTTGTAATACTAACAACTAGGACACTGAACGTACATTGATATTGCGCCGATCTAAGTACTGATAAGTAATTGAGTTTTCTTGTGGGTACCTGATAAAAGGTATACTTATAATACTTATATAGATAGAAAAATATATAAATGTGCTATCTTTCGTGCTCATCAGACAAGTTTGCTTTGAGCGGGAGTTGATCTCGTGACGCTCTGTTCTGTAGACATTTGGACTATCTCTGGACTATCGAGTCAGTCAAAGAATAAATGATTAAAAATTAACTTAATTCAGTAAAATGGAAATGTCCGAGTCTGCCACCAATTTCCAAGAGGAGGCCGTCGTTAAGGAGAAGCGCCTTAAGAAACCCAACCGACTAACTTGATTACTTTTAAAATTACTCGAACCATGGAATCATGACCTGCTTTTCTCAAAGCTATCCACAAGGAAGTGATTGCTCACGAGGCTTGACTGAATCTTCATACGTTTCACCCCTCCGTCTGCGCTCGACCGAATAATCGAATACAAGTAAACTTCGCAACTTAATACAGTTCGAAGGAAATCATCCAAAAAGAAGACATTTCACGTCGGAGCGCTCAGTTCGATCAAACAGGGATACATTTAGAATAATCGGAATAATAAGAGATACAATTTGAAATAAATAGCATAGATTAGACGAGCCTTTAAAGGTATGGAAAATAATTTTGTGTAATAAGTCTACAATTACATGGATAGTTTCTAAAAGTAGGTATTAGATTAGTGTGAAGTTACTTGATGCATACATAGAGAAAGTCAGCTTAAAGGAAAATGTGATCAAATCCCAAGGGTGTAAGACTGCTCCTACGCAATATCTATCTTAAGAATATAATTGCCTACTCACTTTAATAGCGCTACTGATAGTAATTACGCCAGTATATATAAATAAATTGTAATAAAAAAGAACGCCCCTAAAGACTAAAACTATAAATAAACAACTACCCTAAGGCTACAAAGAATATAAGTAAATACTTATAAAATAATAACCCTATTTCAGGAATTGGGCTCATACGAGTTTAACGTCGTACATCAATGTATATTATTTATTGGTGACAATATAACCTAATTTTTGAACACAACTTGTTTGTCACTCAGTATGTGTCTCATTCAGACTCTAACTGAACAAAAGAGATAACAATGACATGACAAATGATGATCGGCTTTTAGAGGCTCTCGCTTTCACTTTTATATTGCCGACCAAAACAAAAAAGTCCTACGCGCATTTGGACGCAAGAGTATGAAAATCTTATACAGCCTTTGGATGGCAGTATAAAGCAATACGAGACTAATGGGCATTCGTACAGACTTATACAATGGAGTCCATTAACCAACTACTAAATTCTAACAAGAGGTAGACAGGAAAGACACAAGCGCTACAGAAGCGGCACGTACCGCTGTTAAGCTGCTGCTTGACGGGGCGCTTGCCCCAGGCGCCGTGCAGCTCAGACCAGGCCTTCTTCTCGGGGGAGTCCAGAACCAGGTGCTCGCCAGTTTCGATCTAAACATACAACATACATCAGAATCAGATGCCGTGAGCCGTGAACTCCATTACCTTCTTACTATCCTGTCATGTCTTTTACCGGGCAAGATGCATCAGTATCTTGACGGGGCACGAAAGTGTCCCCTTAGCCTACCTAATATCTCCAATGTTTATCTCAGAATGACACCTAGCATAAATAGGGCATCGAAAAAGTGACAGGAATAGACAAGCAAGTCTAAGTAGTTTTGACAGCTCGATCCAGTCATACGAAAATAAAACGGAGTCAGTCTATTTCCAAGTCTAAGCATTTTCAAAACTATAACCTGGGATCCAGGTGCAATAGAGGGAACAGGGGGGGTTATAATGACATAACTATGCAGTTCAGTTTATGCTGAGAGTAAAGGACAGAGCTATATAACTGCTATAGCTCTGTCCTTTGCGCTCGCCGTAAAATGAACTGCATAGCCATGTCATAATAACCCCCGGTCTTTTGTTGAAGAACGACAGTGTTCAAGCCATTCTAGCCAGTGGGCGTTTCCGACCAGATCGAAATAAGCCGGGTCATATTAGTGGCTCTGACCTGCTGAAGCGGTACCAGCTGTTCCACGTTTTCCAGTTCTTCGTAGTCGTTGTCAGGTCCGGAGCGCTTGCCCCACGAGCCGTGGAAGTTGGCCCACTTCTCCTGCAAACAAACCTCATTAATCTGTGAAATTCTCTGAATTATGTAGCACAATAAATACCTACTCTTTATTGTTAAGATTGATAGACACATCTGGTCAATCTTATTATTAACGTGCAACCATACTTTAGGGTGGTAGACCACTTATTTAGCCAACTGTATAAATTGATGACAATTGTAAACGACATTTAATCACATAATTACCGTGTCGTGCGTCAATTTCACTCTGATTTTTTGTTGTTTTGGCCCTACTACTAGATCCAAAGAGATCCTACTAGAGATTTCGGGCACGGGCTTCCCAGGGCTTGTTCAGAATAAAGTTTCGAGGTTACCTGGTAAAATTTGAGTATCTTTACTTACCGGTGCCCTCTTGCCCCAAGCCGAGCTCATGTCTTGCCAGCCGCGTTTGCCCCAAGCCGAGGACATGTCTTGCCAGCCACGTTTCCCCCAGGCGGAGTTCAGGTCTTGCCAGGCTCGCTTGCCCCACGGGACCTGGTTCAAGTCAGACCAGCCGCGTTTGCCCCAAGCTGAATTAAGATCCTGCCAGCCTCGCTTGCCCCAAGCAGAGTTCAGATCCTGCCAGCCTCGCTTGCCCCAAGCTGAGTTAAGGTCTTGCCAGGCGCGTTTGCCCCAGGCGGAGTTAAGGTCCTGCCAGGCGCGCTTGCCCCAAGCGGAGTTGAGGTCCTGCCACCCTCGCTTGCCCCACCCGCCGTGCAGGCTGTTCCAGGCTCGCTTCTCTTCATCAGTAAGCTCCACGTCGTTCTCATTCTGAAAAAGAACGCGCATTCAGACAGGTTTAAACAAAGTTTAGGGGTTAACTTTTTCGACCCATAACTTAAATAACTTAGTGCAATGTATTTTTCATGTTGCTTTTGATATGTTTTTAATTTGGGCGCCATTACTGTCAGGTAAATAAGAGCTTCAAGTATCGTACCGTTAACAATTACTTTATTGAATCTAAATATTATTCACCACCGACACTTAATAAAAAAAAAAGTAAAAACGATTATAATACATTAATAATTGAATAATATAAAATAAAATTAAGATACATTTATTTGGTAATAAAAAAACAGGTTACAAACAAAATCATTGCTATCGTCCTCACACTAGAATTCCCTGAGTTGTGAATAATAAATAGTAATGTGCTTATCTTCGATTTACAGTTGCAACATAATAACTGGGTCGCCATTCAACATTGTTTTAACCCACATAGCTATCATATTGTTAACATTATACCTTTTTCTTATTTTTCGTATAAAAAAGTAAATATTATGCTCTTAATGACAAGATGGATTTAATCCATTTGCAATGCCCATTTAAAGTAACTGTAAATAATACATTTGTCACGCGGCAGTTCCCAAGGAGTGTCATGGCCGCCGCCGCTCAGTTCCTGCAACGATGGACTCGGCTAATGAGGACTCCGATTAACAGCGGCCTAGCCCGAGGACGTGGTCTAGATTCGCAAACTGCCTGCGACAGAAGGATTGCTCATTTACTGCGGGTTCCCACTTATCGGTTGTCGGATCCGATAAAATGTCGGATGTTCTGTTTAATGTCTATTTAGGTATAACTGATTGACTGCTTTGACTGTAGGAAAAACAGATTGACTGATCGATCAACGCACAGACAAAACCGCTGGACCTAAGTAGGGACTTGAAATTTGGCAGTGTTCCTAAGCGGAAAACTACTTAATTCGACAAGTACAAAGTCGCGGGCGTGTTCTAGTTTATGCATATATTTGTATTATTATATATTTTAAAAAAAATCTTACTTTTTTTGCGTTTTTACCTTGTTTTTTTATTACATTTATCTCATTATTATTATTATTTTTATATTCGACTATCTTATTGCAAATTCAGATTATAAAGTATTAAATGAAATAAAATTAAAATGCATTTATTTCAGACAGCGGAAGCCATTATGTGACAGAGAGTAATATAATTTTCAATAGGTATGTAATTTATTACTACCTACCTACCTACATCAGTTTATTATGTTGTTTATGGTCCTAAGTCCACCACCAAGAGGGATGGCAGCTAACATAACAATAAAAAAATGTACACCACTAAGTAAAAACGGTGTACGAAGTAGGTATTAGGTTAATCGCATAAACCCAATCTAATTGTAAATTCAGAGGACGCCACGTAAAAATCTTTGAAATTGTTTGGCACATTAACTTGAGGCGAGTACTCGCGCCAGTGGCGGGCGAGTACTGGGGCGAGTGAGACAAGTCGGTTTATTATTATTCTATTAAAGTGTTTGCTGGGGAATGTTAATTGTGTTGTGGTGAACGTACGGCCCGGTGCTAGCGGGGCGATTCCCTTTTTTTCCGTTCGTCTAAGGTTATATTACTTAACACTCAATGAGGTATGATTTAATTAATTTGTTTTACAGCAATAATATAGCACTTCATGAGATACGAATTACATAACATAGTGTTTAATATAATATAGCATGTAAGTAGATTTATGAGGTTAGATGTTATTATTTTAAAAAAATACAGCTACTCTGATCCCTCACAAACCCTTAGTTTCCCTTATTTAATCCAATTGTATTACTATTTTAAGTAATAAAAATAATTAACCCATTATTTGGCACCCTATGTCGTGGTTAGAATTTATGCTTTATTGTTCTATACATTAAAAGTCAAAATAAAATTAACTTATCAAACAATTCCGCCCTTAATGGGTACTATCATTGGAATATAACATAACACAAAACAGGCGCAAGACTTTGAATTGCAGGTACTAGCCCGCTTACAAAATATGATTCTTTTTCAGAACAATACCTCAATCTTATGGACGACCTCAATACATATTTTTGATTTTGTATGGTGAAGTGAAAAAATTAAAAAATTAACACGTTAATGCGAAGTCACATGATAACAAGCCATACAGGCCATCAAATCCTGTTCTTCTGAACGGTTTGATCTCACCAAAAAGAAATATTCTGCTTCAAGCAGCTGACTACAGCAGAAAACATTTGGCTGAATTACTTAGTATTGGATCGTAATTCATACTTTTACAAGAAATTTAATCTCTTTATGAAAGAATACATTTAATCAAATGCCAGAGTCCCCCGCTGCCACTGGCACCGCGCATTCCTAAGTTTTCCCTCTGTTTCCACTCCGCGACTTTGTTCCCTGTCCGCTGTGTAGCCTTCCGCTCTTGTTACTTTCTTTCCGTTACCGACAACTAACTAAGTGTGGTTTTTGTTGTGTCGGGAAAGTTAAATAGGGTTCCGGAACTATTAGCGGTGTTTTAAACAAACGGGAAACTTGGAGACTATTTGTTTCAAGCTTGATTCGCTGCGGAGTTTGTGATTAATGTAGGTATTGCGGGCTGGCCACGACTTTACGCGGCAGCGGTTAGAAGAATTACACAGTATTGAAGATTTTCGATATCATTGCAGAACCAAAACAAGACTACAAGAAGGCTTTGACGTGTTTACAAGGGTTTAGCGGCAGCGCGTTCTGGACTGGAACGAGTCGAGAGCTACGAGTATAATCAAAATGATACGGTTTTGGCAGGATATGGGTTGTTTTAACAGAAATAAATATGGTTTTTAATGCATGATTTAAATGTTATAAAGTGGAAGGGAAAGTTTACAGTGAGATGACAACAAAGATATTAACGTAAAAATACTATGGAGGGATTGAAGGGGGATTGAGGCAATAATAATTTGTTGTTCTCAGGGTTCTTCTTAGAGTTAAAGTGCCTCTCCAACTTAGTGAAGGTTGGCTATCAGCTGCTGGAATCTGTCTACCTTTTGCGAGAGTTGGCAACGGCAATTTCAAAATTGCTGATTTCCATGGGCCTGAGACCGCAACTAAGTACCTCCGTACTTACTAGACTACAATATTAGTTCCCGCATTATTTTCTACAAGTCTAGTCTACTACTGTCAATATACCGCATGGAAGTCGCAAAAACGTGCCACAGGTAGTTTGATTGTTTGTGTTTTCGATGTGTTATACCCGATCCAGACTCTCACGCGAGTCGACGCGAGGCCGAGATACATTGATGTTATTATAAAAGTTTTACAGTCCGTCTCGTATTTAAAGACGGCAGTGTATCTCGGCCTCGCGTCGACTCGCGTGAGAGTCTGGATCGGGCATTAGGAGTAATGTGACGGTACCTGCGCAGGCGCGTCCCTGCGCGGGTCGGGCGCGGCCGCCGCCAGCGTCGACAGCGTCAGCGCCCCCAGCCACAGCGCCGCCACACACCAACGCATCTGCAACAAGCAAATATACATGCTAATATAGTTAACGCACTTCCATAAATATCGTAAAGTTGCTAAGTGAACATGTCATACTCGTTCCAAATGATTTTGCAAGATAGTCGAATGCTACACGCTCGATATGTATCGCGATATTTAACCTGCTATTTATCTAGTAATATTTTGGTATACTACACATACGATACGAATCGCGTCAGTACGACGGTAAATTTCATGGAGTAGACTCGTGTTTCGTATTACTTTCGTATGAATACAGACGCGAAATATCGATTAGAGACTAGACGCTCGATATTTATCGACGATACTGAACCAGATCGTGGATTTTGGGATTTCTAGAAATCCAGCGATCCATATCACGATACGTGATACGCTACACTACACACTCGATAAATATCGTGATGGATTACGATCCAAATATCACGATAAATATCGAGCGTGTAGCGTTCGCCATAGATCATCAGAATCGGGAAAAATTAATGGCTTAAATGGGAGAGAACTGCCATCTTCATTCATCATATCACCCGCTGAATATGGGCCTCCTCAAAGGGTGATCCTTTGGAATGGCAAGGTCTCGTCCCGTATTTAGTAGATTCCTGCGACATTCATCAGGAGGTTGTTCCACCTTGTGGGGGACAAACTACATTTCATCTTCCCGTCCACGATTGCCACTTGAGAACTCTTGGTCACCCGTTCTATTAATTATTAGCGCGAACATCAAATACCGATGGCATATTATTCCATTAATGTACATCAGGAAATTCTGAACAGACAAACGTAGACGTTGAAGTGGTTGCAACGCCGATTTGTTTACAAGACACGCGTCTAACCCGCTACGATCTGACTTAGCACTTAACTGCTTGCCAAATCCCGCGAACACCGCCACTACCGTAATGCACTGTACACGTAATGCAATTACACGGGTAGAGTTCGGTGAACCAAGTACCGCTTAAATAGTGCTACAATGTGGGTATTACAATACGGTAGTGTTTAAGTTAGGTACAACCCTTATCAACCCTGTTTTGAAATGGATACCATTTGCTCAAAAAATAACTTCTGCTTCTTGGATATTGCAAAACCGCCTTAATTTTTTAATACCTACTCCGTGTACTAGTACTTGAAAGTTTATTTAAACATACTTTTTGGTGTTTGTTGAATATAATTTAAATTAAGCAGCAACACAAGAAGCACTTGTCGCTTTGTATAACCCGTTTACGGGACTAGCCAATAAATATTTGGGAGCGATTGTGAGCGCTTGTGGCTTAGTAAGTATTCCTTCTATTTACATTTAAAAATAAGTAGAGTTCCAGCATAGTAATTTGAATATTTGGCAGTATGATAATAATATAATACGTATACGTATAATACGTATTTTCCGACGTGACACGACTAATGAAACGTGAAAAATGTATAACCGGGAAAAACGCAGTAAAAACTTTAATTAATCTCGTGTAAATCAAGCACAATTTCGGTTGATTGACTTCAAAATGCTTTCAAAAATCACGTTTAACCAAACGGAATCAGGACAAAGCAGTAAAAGGGGTAGATAACCCTCCAGCTGCCATCGAACTGAGCCGTTTACGACCAGTTATTCTCAGAAAGTATTATCGGACACATCATTTCCAGCGATTGCACAAAAGAAAGGCGCTCCACACGAGCCACGCAAATGCCAGTGTGATCCGTCACGTGAGATAGGTCACTAACATCATAGCTAACGTAACCCAAGATTTGCCACTCGCTAATAATATGTAATTCTGGAGCGTTCAGGGTATTCTAATTCGAAAATCAAAACAAACCTAGTAGAAGATTTTTCAATGTTGTACTTATTAGAGAATGAGCAAACTAAGATAGTAAGTGGGACCTGTGACTGTGGCCCATAGACATTTGCATTCTCAAGTCTACAATCTTAACACTGGAATCCTAAGACCGGATATCCGTTGCCAACCCTGGGGACTGCCTCTCTCTCTATGCTAGTAATTTCACCAGTTGTCTTATCCGGAAGACAACAATGTGAATACTGCGACTTAAACATGCAATTAAAAAAAAACATACAAAATAAATAAGTTTATTTTGTATGTTTCTCGTCTGCAGCGTAAGTACGCTGTGTTCGAATCGATCAATAGGGTAGGTCGCGTAGACCGACTAAGTTATGAATAATAATTATCTGCGTTCAATAATCCTCGGTCTAAACGCTTTTTTACGCGAAATTAAAGAAATTCATTTGCGATATTGTTGATTTTTCCGAAAGCTCTAATAGCTTGCTATAGCAAAGACGTTTAATGTTTCCAATTAAATTGAAACTTTTGCATTCGCAATTCTAATTTAAAACGTGAAAGGCTAATATTTGGTATCAGCAATATTGTTTTGCGGCCCATGACTTGAATTTCCTGACTCATTCCTGAACTTTCTATGAAATTAATTTGTTGATAAAGTCAACCCTTCGCACTGACAGCTAGATCATATCGACCGTATTGTTATGATTACGACAGGCAAACTAAGTTCAACCAGAGTGACAGGCTACGTATTTGGATGACTGCAGACACCGTTACTTTGTCACGCTGATTTTGTGTAATTGAATTTGTGCAAATATAAGGTCGCTTAGATAGGAATCCGCGACAAAGTCTGTCTCTCTTTATTTTGCCATGAAAATACACATACTATAATGTTAATAATGCTCTGACATTCATAGATGCGAGCGAGTTATGCGGTGTTACACTAGATACCCCTGGTTTTAAGCTAATACGTAATAAAATGTCACCCAAAATTACCCAATCTGAGGGTACACATTTTATTGCTGGAACATCGTGGGTTGACCATTATTGCTTATCAGCACATAACAGCGGTGACTGTACTTGCACGAACTACTTCCTTCTATAGAGTACGAGTAAGTAACGTCATCAAGAGGTTTTGGCAATTGGAACAGCGGCGCCAACGTCTCCTTTTAGTAAGGGCCCTTACACACTAGCGATTTAGCAATAGCGAGCTAGTGTGTAAGGGCCCTAAGTAAATACAATTTCTTAGCATGTTGACATTGACATTGCGGCCAATATACCAAAAAGGCGGTTAACAGCAATGTCGTAGTCGAAGCATTTTATACTCTATTGATAACCATATAAGGTTTAAAATGCTCATACTATTACTATGCATCCTTCCTTGGTATCACGTCAGATTGAATTTCGTATCGTCATTGGGTAGTAATAGAGAATGACGGAAGAAGTGGAGTGTATCTTTTTCTAGCAAAACAGAATTTAACACGGATTTTATAATGGCCAACCACCCGATACATGACGTCACAGTGCATATGGATCTCTCTGTCTAATCGCTGCCTAATTGGCTGTTTAAAATGCTTGTATCATCCGTATTTCTTGTCCGATTTTAATTTTAATTTCACTTTATGTGATCCCTTTCGCGGTATTTTCATATTTTGTTGAAAATGCGATTTAAAAAATCCATGCATATTTCCCGTTGTAAACATAATAATGTAGGTACTTAACAGAGTAAGTACGCGTTTTCAAATAGTAAAGGCAATTGTATGGTTAAAATGTTTGTGCTAAAGCTACCGGTCTCTATCAGGAACTCGGCTCATTTAACATTTCACGCAATAAAACGTAAAACGATTCGCTTTATTATTCCCTTTGTTTCACTTTAAAACGGCTGAAAACACTTGAATCTATTGTTTTCCCATTTTCTTAGTTTGAAAGCGAAACAAAAGGCGGTGATTGAAATAAAATCACGTCGCGAGGGACCACTCACTGCGCTCGAGTTGGATTTCACTTTAAATAAAAAGGTTGTCCGATTGCCGGAAAGCAAAGGTGGGCAGGAGTCTACGGGGCTGAGTAGAACGGGGTAACTATTCTACGGCCATTAGTGAAGGCTTCGGAATGACTGTAATTATAAATTCACCTTCTTTGTAGATAGAAAAGTATAAAATAAACTAGTGACGATGATGAGATGTTTATATGTTTGCTGCTCAATAATAATAATATGAATGATTTAAAACAAATTGAGCACAACTTTTACTGGATGCACAAATGGGTGTTTTCGGTTCACGGAAAAACACATCAAAGTCACGACGACCTGTTAAGCGGCAATGCTGAAAAAATCGAACTGTTTTCAGAGCAGAGCAAGTTTATTTATTGAACTTTTATTCAGTGATAATACAATACAAATTAAAAATTACGAACTAAAACTAAAACTATGGCAAATTAAAAGATAAATTAAACCAAAAATTATAACTAAGCTAAATAGTACAATGGAATTAAAACTAAAAAAATACTAAAAATAGAGGGCCCCCGTGGCAAAGTGCCACAGATGCTGGCAGAATTTCCTAGTTTTAGTTTTATTCAAATACTACGTGATGCCTACGACTCCGTCAGCTTAGAAATCGGTAGTTGCAATTCCCTCGGGAACTATTAATGTTTCCGGGATAAAAAGTAGCCTATGTCCTATTCCAGAACCTAACCTATAGGTATGTGTGCCAAGTTCATCCCGATCCGTTCAGTGGTTGAAGCGTGATTGAGTAACAAACAACCAACCATCCAATCGATTTCATTAACAATATTAAGTAAGATAATAATTATTTCTTATAGCATCGCAATATTATTTAGCATACTTTTAACTCAAATAACATTTACAAATGTCACCGAATGTGGTCTTCTAAGAGGCGTGGTCCTGCCAGGCATTTCCATCTCCCTGCATTGTTCCAGTGCCGCATTGTCCACTCATACTAATGACAACCACTTGCGAGTCACGCGCTAGAGCGCAGAGAAAGCAGTCAGAACACTGTGCAAGAGAAACGCGGACAATTTTTTGCCAGTGCACCAGTGTTTGCAGCGATGTGTACGACGTGGGGATAAGACAAGAAACGGTGGATTCAAAATTCTTAAAGACTTCACATGCTTTTTACATATTTTTTTGTGACTACGTTAGAAAGAGGCAAAGGACGCTCTGCCTTGGAGCTGACGTAATACTTTGTCCCGTTCACGAGTGGAGACAGCATGATTTTGAGGTTCAGAAGCCAAGTGGCTCTGCGGGAGAGAGAGGATCCTTGTTCTGGGTCGTGGCTGGTTAAGCAGGTTTTCATTGCAATCCAGCGGGGCAATGAAGGCGGTGTAATGGGAAAGTTTGAGCCAGCCACGGTGCAGGTTTGGGGTTAAGTAGGATAAGTATGTGTTGTCGAATTTCTTTTGATAATGTTAAGAGAATTTGACGAAACTTGTTGCCGATGATCATTCTTATAAATATAAACCGATTGATGTGAATAACTTTATGATTTATTATGAAGCTTCACACACACGCATCTGTGCATATTTAGCTGTAACAATCGTCTTTATTTATGCTTACAACTTAACTACTTGCATGTATCTGTAGTTGTTGTTCTTTATTTATAGCTCATAGGTGGATGTCTGTAATTGGCACTATTGTCTTTTTTAATTTACTGTTTTTATGAATTGTAATTTGCTGTTGATATCCTTATAAATAAATAAATAGGTAAATAAATAAACGGGCGTTTTCTTGATACGGCGACCTAGCTGTTCCAACTTGTGCGTCCTATGATGTATTAAGTGGCGGCTGCCGCCGACGCATGATAGTTTCCTCGGAAGGTAAACGCCTTAAGGGATCTGCAGGAGGCATGAATACACTACGGGCTGTATTCGCGTCATTCGCTCGATATCCGGCATTGTTGTAGGGGCTAAGGAAGTCGGGTTAGACAGCCGGTTAAGTGCGAGTCGGAATCAACCGTCGAAAAATCCGTGATAATATTATGCCTGTTTAAAATTATAAGAGGCAACATGGTTTACGTCCGGCTCCATCGTTTTTATCTATTGGATGAAATTGCGGACGAATACCTTTTACTTAATAAAACCCAAACACTGACTGACAAACACACACACAGCATAGCACAGCCTAAACCGGTAAGTTTAGTCGCGTAATTTTTTAAAGGGCATTTTTGTTTGACGTAGGTGCACACAAAGAAATAATAAAAAAACACCAAGGAGGTTAAATACGGACTGAAATAAAACCTCGTCGGGTTCATGAGCAATCCTACATAATATAAATATCACTGACATACATCGGACACGCGGAATTATCATTCTTAATGTCAGGCGTTAGTGAACAAATTTTTCTATATGATTAAAATTTGCAAGGGATTCAATAACAATGTGTTTTATTGTGATGATTAATTAGGCTTCTGATATTTGCCTACAGCAAATTACTAAACAACTTACCTACTTATAAACAATCCAAAAAAGTCTAACGTAAGGGGGTAACTTAATCGAGGAAAGAGACAGGTCGTAATCGCTATTGAAGAGGTCCGAAGGCTATCGAGAGCAATCGAAGCCATCTGATACGGCTTACGGACCGGCCTTTGAGCCGGAATTACATCAATTCTGTAAATTACGGACGAGACGGCAGTGCCGCGGCGAGTTGGCGAGTCGAGTGGCAAGTAAAGGAACGAGTAGACAAATGACGTGTGAACCATGTTTAAAAGATAAGTCAGGACAGTTTCTTAGGATTTTGTTGTAATTCAGCACAGTTATGATATTTTAAATATGTCCTTCAATTTCTAAGTGTTGGTTCAGCTGGCCGATGTGCGTTTTATATACTTAATTACGTATTTGTTTCACAGAATAATCGTCTCGTGTAGTCGTTTTTTTTTTTTTAGAATATTTTAAACGTTTACTTTACACGTGTCGCGTGTGATTTGGTAACACTTGTGTCTACGGTCAGAGGGAAGTTTCTGGCAGTGTTACAAAAATTCTCCGGATCATTGGTGTACCCTGTACGTATTACTATTTTATGTTTTATTTTGTTTTCTACTATATTGCAGATTAAGCACATCTCTTTCTAGTAGATTCAACCCATATTTCCAAAGTGTAAAAGATGAAGAAAATAATGTCCACAATAAGTCGTGGATCAAATGATCACCTCTGTGTTCTACCCACGAATATGAACAACTTTCATTATGGGACCAACTCTGAAATCACGAAAATAAAATCAGCTGCCTCATACATTTTGGTCGAGTACGTATTGAACTATTCTATGATACAGCTGTTTTTTTTTTCGTGATTTCAGAGTTGGTCGACTTAAATTTCACCCTGTATATGTATTTACCCTACACTTTCAAACGAACAACCTCTGTTTATATCTTCTGTGTACGCGCTATATAATCGCGCTCTCTAAAACCGTTCACCATGAAAATGTTTAAATAATAGTTTTCATCTAATGAGTTTTCAACTCCAGCGAACTCGGTCATTCAGGAAGAGCAATAATGAATGCTAAACTACTTGTAGTGCGCATTGTAGACAGTTGCACTTTGTCTTTGTCTCTCGACTTGCGCACTCGCGCGCGTGTGAACCAGGCGCAAGTTAAGGGAAGTTCGTCAGACTTCCAGCAGTTTAGGGTTAGTAAATCGAAGTGTGGCGGGGCTGCGATTCATAAGGTTGGAGTTTACACACAGTAAGTATGAGGGTAACTAGTTTATTACTTTTCTCCTCGAGTTGAATTTACAAAAAACCTTACTTATTGGGTCTTTAGGTTATCAAAAAAAATTAATTCCTGAAATTAGAAATTATCCGGTTAGGTTACAGGGTATTTTGCTAGACAGGAAGATTTGAAAACAATAGGAATACATAAGTTATTAGAACCTCCGTTTTTATTAAGAATATTAAAAACAAACCCGTATGATATTCAATTCATCAAATTTAATAATTTTAATATCACAATTATGTCATAAAAACAATGAAAACTTAAGAAAACTACTTTTGCTCCGACGTTTTTGAAATTTGGTAACCGAAGGCCAAAAGAGCCTGTTGTTCCCCTTTTTTTTGGTCGTAATGTCATTATTTACATAATTATTAATGGTCATAATTTTTATTTCGATAACTAAACTGAAATTTTCAGTATTTTTGTTAAATATCTAACGAGTAGACAAGGCTAGGTTAGGTTAGGTTTGATTTATGAATATACAGAAAAAGTGACGGTTTCTTAAAAAAAACCTTATGACTTCTGACGACAAAAATGCCATTAACATTATGTCTACAAATAATTATGGCTAGCATTAAAGACCCAACGGCCAAACATATAATGCATAAATTATTGCGCAACAGAATCCTATGCTCTTCGCCAAGTAAACTGAAATATAACATTGTTCAGGTGTTAGTTTCAGTCTGCGGTACGAGAGGGATGGTGCTCGAGTTAGTGCCGCACTGGAGTGCCGACACTTGTTGTTTGTGGAGCAAGTGCCTGCCGCTAACGGGGCCGCTTGCTAGTTGCATTGTCTTGCCGTCACGCGTTAACTACTTATCTTAGGAACTACTATATCATTTCGAGCTCGAAGTCTCTTGCAGTGGAGACGTGATGAGTTAACATACGCGCGCGCCGCTGGGTTTAACACAACTTTATATGCATGTATTTTAGTTTGTGTGCACTGGGTAGTGATTCTTTCAAAAGCAAAGGTGAGCGAACGCAGGAGTGATGTCCAAGCAGCGAGTTTAGGTAGTCCCGTCAAAGCAAACAAAACACATTTCAGCGCGTTTATTCAATTTGGCAGCATGGCTTCTCGAACGTATATGGCTGCCTAATTGAGAATGCACGCGCTAAAATGTGTTTTGCTCGCCCTGACGGGACTACTTAAACTCGCCGCTTGGACATTCACTCCTGCATTCGCTCACCTTTGCTTTTGAGTGAATCACTACCCTGGTTTTAGCTTTTATTCACATATAAAAATATCAAGAACAATCCCACAATAATCGACCTAGTTACAAACTAAGCTCTAGGCTCGTATGGCAGCGGTGAACGTAAGTAGGTACTTATTGACATCACCTTTTAAGTATACTGAACCAACTCCAGAATCAGTATTTTACATTAAAGTCGCCGTCAATAGAATTTGCTAACTATGTAAACAAATTAGTACTGTTTGACACATAACCTCAAATATTCACCAAGCGTGTTTTTATTAAAAATAACGCATAATGAATAGTTATTTCATCTTAAACTTAATATGAAAATAATGATTTAGTGTATAAATCGTTGCAAAGACCTCACTTGATCTTTAAAAGTACGTGATTATCGAGTAATCATGGTGAACTGGTTCGTTTGGTTTTGTTAACATAGTTAGCAAATTCTATTGACGGCGACTTTAGTCATGCAAAGGTAAAGTTGAACGTATTTTTTTTATAAAGATATTTACTTTGTAAGATTTCGTTTTTTTTTTCAACCAAAGTATATAGTTTATAAATATACATAAAAATAACTAAAAATGATTGTTGGTTTTTGACAAAAGATAATATGCGCTGGTTTACGCTTAGGTGGTTGAAAATTATAAAATCGGTTCCCGTTCCGCTCGTACAAAACACAGTTTAAACAGAGTTAAATAATAAAATAAACATCGGCGACAATCTCACACAAATTTATCTAATCCCAAACTAAGCTCTAGGCTTGTACTGTAGCTAGTACCAACAGTTAATGTAAATATACTTGAAATAGAGGAAAACAATATTTAAATACATTTAAAGAAGTAGTTTCAAGTATTCAGAAGTCCAATCACCTCTTTAACCAACATGGATTGATGATTAATCAGGTGTAACGTTTCAGACGGACACAATTAATTCTATTTATAAAACATTTGTACCAATACTTGTGATTCATGTATGTCTTAACACTCTTAACATATAAGTGTCGTTTGTTTTAGCCTCGACAAGAGACTACGTCGTGACTAGCGATACAATGTTAATGAAGTTATTACCCGCTTAAAGCCAAACCGTGGCAGGGGCGTTTTCAGCATGGGGACGCAACACAACGCGCCGCCCCCGCTTCCAGTGCGTTTGCGTTTGCGGCGGATTTTTAACCACGAAATATACATATGGGTGCATCGGATGGTCGAAAATTGTTTGGTCTACATTTTTTTTGCAACATATTCTTTGCATACCGTCATTTCGTCGAATGATGTCGAAAATTATATTGCATAATATTATTTGGTCAAAAAATTTTTTAGTATAACATTTTTATAGAATAACATTGTTTTAGTGCTTTAGAACAGAAAATATGTATGCAAAATAATCTTTATGCTAAAAGGAAGAATCTTCATGCCATTCAATATTCTACCAAAATTTTTCGACCAAAAATTTTTAGCACATAAATAGGTAAAATTTAAAACCATGCGAACCCTATACATATCTAACAGTGCTTATCAGTCAAATTTTAACTCTGTCCCATTTTTTCATATGTCAAAGAAACAATGCTGAAAGCCTAAAGTAGTAAACCAATCGATGTAGTATGAGTTGCTTGAATCGGAATAAATTTTAACAATGTTGATTCAATCGTCGCCATGTCGCTTTTGAGTACCTACCTACCTAAACAATAATATGACATGGTAGTATCGATCGGCAACATCTCGAACATGTTTCTCGCAAGACGAGCGACACGATGTCTCCTGTCTATCTCGTGTTTCCGTGCGTTTCAATAATTGACACCTCGTTAATTATGTATTGGAACTCGCCGAAAAAGCTTACAGCCAAAAATATTGGCCAAGTTATGAATATTATTGGAAAATGTTGTCCAACGAATTTTAACAACATCGTCTACATTCAGATACTTTATTTGTTTTAACTGTACTGTATTTTTACTACAGTTTTTTTAGGAGTCTCTCTAAGTATAAGTATTTTAATTTGTTCTAGTCTTCATTTAAGTTTTCTTTTGGCTGACTTTTTGTTGATCATTGTTGTGGATTCCTATCCATGATGAAATTAAAATTATATGCTAATAAATGTTCTCCGTTTATGGTCAGCCCAAAAGATTTCAAGGTTTTCTTTTAATTAATAAGAACCCACTTGAGACAAACTAATACTTAATTATCTCTCTTTTCTAAAACCCACAGTTTGCGGTTATTTATCTATTTATTTATTGCATTTTTTACAAAAGATGACTGGGGTTTCGATAACTCCCAAATTAATTACATTATAACTATTGTTTTCATTAGTCTCTACACATAAATACTAGCAAGCTTAGATTAGCTTCTCCACCGTCTAATATCTAAAGTAACAATCAGACAAGCCAATTAATGGATCGTATTGTTAAAACATTGAATGAGTGAATGTCCTTTTTTCTTAAATAAGCTTTCATTTGAGACAAGATGTAAGAACATTTGGATTTCGGTCATTTGTGAATTGTTGTATTGTTCGTGGAAACAATGTTTACTATCCGTTATTTTAGCAAAGCAACAAAAGAAAGTATTTTTTCTTGTAGTTTATTGAAGGATAACAAGATTAGTCTTTAGTTATTTAATTTAATTAATTAGCACAACGTCTGATTGATATTTTTTTGGGGAAGTAATTAAGATTGGATTAGTAGGTTTGCCTTACACTATATCGCTTAAACAATTTCTTAAAACAATACCTTTATAAAACTAGGAGCTTTAAGAAAGCAGGCTACCGTTTTCTAATAATAAAGTTTACTAGCATATAAGTAACCCTAAAATACCTTTATTAAACCAATCTCGCCTTTGAACTGATCCTCGAAACTTTTCACCTGTGAGCCACAAAGTTGAATAAGAGGGCTAATGTGACAAAGCGTGTTGAACTTCACAAAGAACTTGGCGGTCTCCACTTCATTACAGACGGCTTTGCAGAGTTGATCTCCCCGTTTCAAAAGTTTACACAGGGTATTTAGGAGGGTTGGACGTTGTGGCTGGTCTTGAGGAGATGGCTACAATAGAAGTATTTAGTCTACTGTTTGACGTGGGGATGATGATTTAAAAAGGTTAAAATAACTGACAAATCCCCAGTACATTTTAAAGTATACAGCTGCAACACAAGCTAGCTTATACGTCAAGGCTTATTAGTCTCATAGCGTAGCGATCGAGTAACCGTTTGGATAAATTGTTATATTTTTTTTAAAGTCTTATAAGTGGTATACTAAATCCAGAACTAATTACAGTGATTTCCGCAGTTTTGCTTTCATTGTAATTAGAAGCCACTTTCCTCACTTAGGCAGCTTGCGGGCCGCTGGACTATGTCGACCGATTACTCTATTCACTAATTCCTAAAGTTCAAATCGCTCGGATCTGGTTACTTCGTTTACCTTTACTTTAAAATTTAACACATTTTCCAAGTGACAAATGTCAAATTTCTAATCTCTCCTAAGTATCTGCGTTTTAAACATGCATTGGGAACGAACAGAGAATATTGATATCTGTTTCATACCTATTTACAGCATCTGTATTTCATGAACTAGTACCATTTCTAACAATGTTTTCTGCCCGTGTTATGTAAAGCACTTACCTGCGAGTGCCGCGCGGCCAATATTGACAGACCGACGGACAGCAATAACGTTCGCGCAATGTTGATACTAATAATACTCGCTACTGCTCATTTGTTCCGACAGCTAATAGAATTAGAATATGACGATGACGAAGCGAAAAATTGATTGATAGATTAAAAATATAAAAAGTGTATTTTTTTAAATATCCCGGTTAGTTTTCGGCGACACTTAACTGTCATCACGATTGCAACATCGGCAACTCTCTGGTTAATTCAAACCGCGGTAATCATCGGTTAATTGTCATCAAAATTACTGAATTATTAAATTAGAATAAATACACAAGTATCAAAACGGCATTGGTATTCCACCATTACAAGATGTAAGTAATTGTGGTGACATAAAAGGCACCAGATTTATTAGAAAAGGTATCGCATAAAATATGACGCTCTATAAACCCGTCAACAACGCAAATGTCATGAAGAAGCCTATAAAAACCTTCACATTAGATCAATTACCTCCGCGGAGCACGGTCGATAATGCAATATAAATAGGATGACCTGGCCGCCTCACCCCGCGCCCCCCGGCTCGAGTGCGTCGAGGGGTCGAGGGGTAATCTATTAAGGTATCACGGGTCAGCAATAATTGGTCGTAATGGACACGTAAGATTTAATTATGACGTGAGTGGGACGAACGTATGCCGGTTGTTGTGAGGGCTTTCTCGATTTGATCAGGTTATAGCTTCAAAACATGAAGGAAACGGTTTTTGGGAGTTGTGTAAAACAATGAAATAGACACACACATAGAGCTGCCGTGCGGTTGTATCGTATATCCAGTGGATAACTACAGGCGTTAAGATATCATAGAACTCGGACACACTGATAGCGTCGAGTCACGAAAAAGAAATTACGTAAAACGAATCATTGGTTTTTTGTGGCAGGTTTCTATAGTCGCTTAACGCGTCTGTAAAAGAAAAGACCGAAGCGATTTACAAGAAGAGCCACAAGGTACTTCACGGGGACCACCCTCTCTCAGAACATTCGTTAGGATAGGTTAGGCTACCACCAGTCCTACCACCAGGCATGACCTTGAGATGAGTCGGTTCACATCACCATCACCGTCTTACCCACAAACCTGTTGTTGCAGTAAGACAGCCGGCGTAATAAATAGCATGGAGGCATTCCATTTTGATCCTCAAAACGATAACGTATCTGTATTCTCAATATCGCAATTCTTCATGAACCTCGAAGCCTACCTACTTACCTGGCCTGAGTGCTCGTCAGCTTTCACCTTGCCATGCAGAAAGAACATCCCGATAAAGTCCCAGTTCCCATCCCTCCCAATTTTTCTACTTGTTCCTTACAAACTGGCTAATATAAAAATATCTAGACTCATCATCACCATCATCATCATCAGCCTGATAGCAGTCCACAGCTGGACATGCCGATGTGCAAGCCAGTGAGCACGATCCTTAACTACCTTAATCCAACTACTACTCATCTAGACTCATCGGGAAGTAATTAATGCATGCGATAAAAATCCTTTCCATCGAAGTCATTATTTTTTATTAGGTTAAGTTTTTACGATTAGTTTTCTTTTCTAATAGAAAAGATAACGATAATTATTGGAATGAAATAATAATGGAGCATCTTGGAGAAAGATTAACTACACCTGCGGGCCTAGTATGGTTGCGTTTATCGCGTGTCAAATGTCGATAAAGCATCCGTCACTGTCGTACTAATATAAGTGTCAAAAAGTGACGGATGTTTTATCCACATTTTGTCACGCGATAAATGCAGCCATATTAGGCCTCCTGTACGTATTTTATAAAAAATAGGTACTGAATAATGCGCTCGCCTCAAAAAATAGTGGGATGGTAAAGTCCTCAAGGATGATTCATAACATAATTACTAAACTAAACTAAACTGTTATGTTATACCTATTGATGATATCAATTATTTGTTTGTTACAAAAACATCATAATCATAACAAATATTGAAATGTACGTTATATGTATAGACGACACGCTAACAACTAGATACAAAGTACCTAACCACGATGAACTTTGCAGTGAGTTGGTACGAGTAGTTTGGACTTGAAGTTCACGTTTGCAATTTCAAACATCTTTGTCTATCTCTTCTATCTCTTCACTTTCATTACCCTCTGAGGTTACCTATTATTTTTACCCGAATACAGCAAAGCCAAAAGGAAGGGTTACATCGAAACAACTTTCAACGAATCATTATTCAGCTCAGATCAGAATTTCCGTTTCATCAATAGGTATTTCTCGTCACATGAGTTATTTTTTTTTAGTAGTCACAAGTCTAACCTAACCTAACCTACGTTATTAATGTTTAAGATGTCCTGAAAATATCATGGTTTCAGCAGAAAATTGCGTTCGATGAAATAAAATTCGATGAAATGAAACAATCGATGAAATGAATTTCGATAAATTAGGGTTACCTTACCACCCTCTGACCTAATTTCTACTGCAATATGACTTAATCAGTGAGTTTGAGAATTAAGGCGTTTACACAACTTTGTTACTATCCTTAGTCCACGAGGGGAACTTCAGTGCTTCAAGTCTTCAACAAAGTTTTTATTTCCTAGTCTCCGGCTGCCGCAGGTGCAGTCCATCAGCCGGCTGACGGCGAACATTCCGACGTTATCGAAAAGTGCTCGATGCAAGGTTTTCGATATAGTTTATAAAATCAAAGTTTCGTTGTAAAAACTGTTAGGCAATATGATTTTCATGGTGATCAGCTACAGCTTAAAATATGAATAAACGTTCTTTATTATTCCTTACTTGCAAACCCGCAATTCCATCCGCGTAAAAAAGAAGCAAAAAAACCGGAATGAAATACAGGTCATACCAGGACAGACAATTCTGTCTAAATCCGTCCGTATGTCTTTGATTTTCATGACTTTCTTAACGAAAGCATGCATAAAAAAATTGTTTAACTTAATTCAATGTTGGTCTTAGTTTTGTAACTTAGATCGTTTTTGAGAAAAAGTGAGTGGATCATACAAACAGACAGGGACATGGTGTAACTGTAAGGGCTCCTGTAGTATTACGGAAACCTAAAAAGGATTGGCAGTAAGAAGGAGGAACGATAGTGGATTAGTTAATAATTTAAAATTCTAACCTAAGTTAAAGTAACGTACCACTCCATCCTTTCCGTATTATTTGCAAGTTCCGCTCAATACTGAGCGATTCACGACCATATTTCGAAGCGACTCGGTTCGTGTTCGCCTGCAGCGTGCGGATTACAGCCATGAATGGAGACGCTCATTAACATGCGTTTAAGTAAGGGGATTAGTGCGGTAATGCCTGCGGGCCCATTAGTGATCAGCTCACTACATATTATCCTCGTGTCGTAGAGATAAACCCGGTGACGAGAAATCTCAAAATAATAACACTAGGTAGGCAAAAGAAACCAGTATCAAAGAGCAACGAAACAAGTATCTTAAAATTGCCAATTGGGATAGACCAAAAAAAATAACTCACTGTTTTTACATTCTAATTCGAAAGAATGGGTAATTTTAAGAGACCAAGTTCAATCATTTTGAATTTGACTAAATATATTTGTTTGAATATCTTTATTTATTTAGGGGACATTTTATGGATGACATAATTATTTTTAATTTGGGCTGGCATTTTCTATTAAATTACAACAACTAAATGATATCTAATGATAAAAAGTGATTGTAATAATGTATTAAAACATAATATTTCAAGCGGTTTTCGTCTAACCCGTAAGATACACCCAGGAGGGCTTCAAGCCAAAAACGAAAGTCAAACAAAGGTTAAATATATTTTTGTCGAAACATCCGAAATAGATAAATATTTCAAAAACTTAATAATGCAGAACGGCTTTAAAACCCCATTCCTCGAAATGGTTTTCGAATTAGAGTAATTGTAAAAATATGAACAATCCCAATTAATTGTCTCGTAAAGCAAAGTAAAAAGACAATGTTTTAGGTCAAAATATATACAATTATGGCTTGGAGAAGGCCGAACAATCACACACGCTACCAGTGGCCCGTTTCACGAAGCTACAAGTTACAATTTACAAGCGGAACTCTCTTTCTAGCAAAAGAAGTTAGAAAGAGACTTCCGCTTGTAATTTGTAACTTGTAGCTTCGTGAAACGGGCCTCAGGTGAGATTTGAAATTGATAGAAAATTGCAATCTCGAGACTGCAAGTGCGTTTTCCACCCTAGGACTGAGATAGAATGCCTCTTTTACCGGAGTTTTATCCCCACAATGGAACTCAACAGTGCGAATACGTTTGCTTAGTTGTAGGTTAAATAATAATATGCAAAGCATTTTGACATTTGACAAAAATTAATAAAATTACTTAATTAAATAAGAAATCGTCCCAAATTATAATCACGTAGTGTACAAAATTCTCTATATTCTAACCGTATCCAACTCGCTTCTTATACGGGATTGAACCATAAAATTTTGCATTTAATTACTCACACATAAATAAGCACTTTATCAAATTATTACCAGTTATGTTATGACCTTCAAAAAGGTTTCGTCACGAAATAATATTAAAACAACTCCAAATTATCATCCGCCCTAATACATTCACGGAGTCCGCATATTTGCAAATTATTTAATCCAAATATAAATATTAATACAATAATTAATTTCGGGTCTTGAGACGGGATAATCCCGGTTATTAAAATGAATAATGCATCGTGTTCGGACGGCTTGGTCCCGCCGGCCGACAGCCGGCAAATGGCCGACTACATTCGTTTATTTGAGTCGTGGGCTTGCATGTCATTACGGGAGATAATTATGTCATCCAGATATAATATAGGTTTTATTCTATATATTTTTAAGGACTTGGAGTCGGTTTTAGCGGCTATGCCAGCCCCGACGTTGTTTAAGCAACTATCACTTGCATCGAATTAGACTAACTAAAGCACTATCTAATCTAACTACTTGAATAGAGTTTTGTATTAATGTACATAGGTATATCATAAAGATATACACCAAGATCGGATCTAATCGCCTTAATATAGGTTTTCAGCCTAGATTTTTTAATCTTTTAACATAATTTAAGTAATTACTCGAAAAAATAAAGCCTCTACCTCTTTTAACATAGTCTATTTTAGAAGTAATTTTTTAACCTCGATATAAATAGGTTTCGTAAAAACTATATAAATATTTTCCGCGACCCACTCCAGTGTGTAACATACAAGCTAATCCGGCTGAGTGGCGCGCGTCGCCTCCAGCAAACAATCACGGCAGCCAACACGAGTCACTCAAGTTGTGTGTTGATATGATGTACCTACCTACACAATGATACAGACTTATTCACGCCGTTTTGCCCGCAATTCTGTCCGTGTACAATTCGTTTATCGTTATTCCCTCAAGAATTGTTAAGTTTTCCGGTATGAAAAGTACGCTATGTTCTTTCCCGGGGTTATAGCTATATCTATACCAAATTTCATTAAAATCGGTTCAGCAGTTTAGCTGAGAAGGCGTAACAAACAAAATATAAAGTAAGGACAATATTAGAAGTTATAGGGTTTTCATACCACGACGGCGAGCTTTACCGTCTAAGTCATTATTGACCTCATACGGAAGCGGCAATGTATGTTCAAGTAAGTAGTATAGTCACCAGCAATATTACATCATCCAACATTGATCGCAAAAATATCTGACATGCTCTTATACCTCTAGTAATAGCGACGTGTCAGATATTTTTGCGCCCAATGTTGGATAATGTATTATTACTGGTGACTGTACTTATGGATTGAAAACACTCAGCGATTCAATTCCATATTTTTTAAATATCTTCAGTGTTCAGCTGTCTGTAACTTTTACTAAGCATTATGTTTGAAACAATTACTGTTGTACTAAAATACGGGAGGAAATAGGGCATCCCTTTGTGTTTGGGCGCTGCCCGCACTTCCGCCGCCGAATTAATTTCACTTCAGGATATTATTTCACTTTCTAATGTTTTGTAGCTCGGTACTCGCATTAGAAGAAAAAATTCGCTAGCAACGAATAAATTAGTAATATTTATACTATAGTCGTCGAAATTATTTAGGAAATAAAATCATTCGTCAGGCGCCACTCTTTCCTCACCGTTAAGTTTAGTAAGCATACAAAACATAGATCGAAACTACCCAGTACCCACTCTACTAATCCTTTTTACCCGACTGCCGAAGAAAGAGGGTAATGTTATTGCCCTGCATGTATGTATGGTTATTTGTTCCCTCGTATAAGCTGAATGGGTGACCCAATTTTGACAAACGAGATGTCATTAGATAAGTCATAGCTTCGCTAGTGTCACGGGATACATTAATTAAATCAAAAAACAATTATGATGGATTTAGTATTTAGTAATATGCATTGACGACAATGTCAAAAATTGCAGTCGGCTTTACATAGCTTGCTAAAAATATCAACAAACAAATTGTTTCGCATATAACAATTTTTCTATCTCCCTTTATGGAATTAAAGTCCAGCGTCGAGAAATACCGCTTGAACGACGACACGGTTTGAAATGGCATGAAACTAAATAACTTAAAGTGCATTGCATTGTTCCTTTAATGGGTTAACCGGCCCGTGGCCCCTATAGGAGCCAGTTTTCTATACAAAATGGCATCAGATGGTGCTAAATGGTTTGAATGCGGAGTTTGTATTGTCATCTGTGAAGCTTGTGGAAATATTGACTTATTGTGGAAAGTGCAATTGAATTATGAAGTTACGGTAAAGTTCAGCGAGTTTTGAACTGGTACAGTATCAAACTTTGATTTAACTGTACCTGGTGCTCTAGTTGACTTTGTCTTTAATTATACTTACCTATAGTCAGTTAAAGATAGTTTAAGCTAACAGCCGACTTTAATTAGACTTACTTATAGGATCATTTTGAAAGAGGCTTTTTTTTTGGTTTACCTATGTTTGGCCAAAGAATTTTTCGTCAAATGTATCATTTCGTCAAATGTATCATTTGGTCAAACGCTTTTTTTTCCAAAACTGTTAATATTTTAGGATTTTTATAAAACTAACCTAACCTAACCTAAAGGGTTCTACACGATGATTCTGAAATAAATCCTGAAATATTTACAGTTTCGGAAAAAAATGCGTTTGACCAAATGAAACATTTGACGAAATAATACATTTGACGAAAAGTAATTTGGCACACCTTTTACTTTTACACCTTTTTTTTTACTTTAGGAGTCTAAATTAATCTTGACGGGGACCACTTCCCATCAGATGGGCCTTCTGCCTGTTTGTCCTTCGACGGCAATAATGAAAAAAGCTTCATATACTACTCGATCTTCTTTTGTCATGTCTTGGCATCAAGCAGTTGCGTTATTCTCGGTTTTTGAGTTAGTCCTACCCTTAGGTCCTCCCGGAATAGTGGCAGCAAGCCACTCCACTATATCAATCGCAATCTAGTTTCAAGTTTAGGCCGTATCAGTTACCCTAAACCATATGTATATTAAATTGAAATGTTCCGCGAACTGCGAAACTCGCGGGTAAACCTAAACACGAATTCGCGGCGTAAATGTATCGACACATGTTTGCGCTTAGGCGTTTCCTTCAACATTTTGAACATACAAATAATAATCTCTCTACTTAATCTCGGGTGGATGGGCGACATCTTTAATAGCTATTTGGATGAGACATTATTTGCCGAGAGTGTTTAGTTTTCGATATTATTACAAATGTGAAACTCCAATCCGTCTTCGTTTTTCTTAAATGTTTGCAAACATACGTGTAAATATACTTTAGTGAGCTCTGTTTAATTATTTATCTAATTTTACGTAAAGCTAACCGTTTCCTTTAGATTTATTTAACGCCTTAGTTAAATAATCATTTTATATCGCTTTAAAGACTGGTTTGAGTAGTCATATAAAATTGACGAGACAAACCGACTAATTACTACTGTTCACCTTTTGAAGTTGACTATTTTTGAGGGAAAACTCGTTTTTATCCTGAACGATAGTTGGTCATCCTAAATATGTATACACTATACAGTATGTTACAACCACCGCGCCCGCGACGCGTTCCTCAAGCGATAAAATGTGAAGCGTCATTTAATAAGCACTGATAAATTAATACGCCGTATGCTCGCATACAAAACACGTAGTGCTACTTTACAGGGCAACAAGAACAAATCCATCATATTCTGATCCCCAGACTCGTTGAAACAGTCGGCAAATGAGATCTCAACATGCTGGCCGGTAGTTTGCTGGTCCACATAGTTCACATGACCTCTCTCTTTATAGAATTAGTTGGATTTCAGAGCTCATGGTATAGTAGTTGCAACTATTCCCCTTGCTTAATATGGGAAGTGTGTAAAGCGAAATTAAGCTGTTTGTTCGAATTTGGAACATAACTAGGCTTACATTTGTATAGTTAGACTGCAGCCTTGCATATTGTGTGTGAGCATGTACACATTATTCAGACGCTTTCAACTCGCATTTTATTTTATGGGAGAAGAGTTAGCGAACCAGAGTGGGTCATGGCTTAAGAAAGTTTTATTAGGCCGCTGCTGCCTATGGATATCCAAAACGGAATAAGAGGAAAGGGAATGGCATATACGTTGCCAAATTTGCGGAAAGATGATGTGTTTTTTTATTGCCAAAGACAGCCAAACAGTCAAACAACCCATCTAATAGATAGTAGATACCGCCGCCTAAGGTACCTAAGGTAAGGTTAGTACCTTTAATCTTGAAGAAAATTTCGGTACTTACGCCTTTTTTAGAAACCCCATGTAGTTGTCCCATAGTCTAGGCTCGTATGTATTCTATGTGTATTATAAATTAAGTATAAGTATCAGTGTCATTTTATGCTACAATTACAACAGGAAATCTTAGTTCTAGCTTACATAGTGGCTAAACCAGAACACTTAGGTTTCAAAAGGTATAAAAGATATATGATAGGTTTAGGTACAAGATCTTTCCAAAATACACGCCTCATCTTTACATACAAATTGTAAATTAAGAACGTACCTACAATTTTGAAAGCATTTACATTTAAGTAGCCTGTATTTTTTTAAGTTTAGACGAGGATTTCTCTGAGTCCGTTCTGATATGATATTCCATAATCTCGCGCATGGCCGAGCGGCTACCCGATAAAAACTGATTTCACCGACACTCCACCGTTATTGCGTTTTTTCCAGGATCTCAGCTTAAAGAAATTGTATCAAAATCATTTTTGATCATGACGTCTTTATGAGAAGGAATGAAAGTCATGTGACTAGAATTTATTTAAATATGAATGTAACCATGTAACCTAAGAAGAGATGGATGGAATACGTGAAGAGCGATACGAAAAATAAAAGGAAGTGAAAACTGAGACACGGCTGATAGGATTTTTTGGAAGAAAAAGACTGCGCTGAGCACGAATTATTTGGATAAGGGCAAGATGAGGATGATGTCTTTAGCAAATAGTGATTTATTTTAGAATAGAATTTATTCCTCAACAAACTGATTATAGTGTAGCTTTAAAAGAAGTACCTAAATATCTTAATAATAACTTAATCATACAAATCACATACTATAAACAAATCATATATAGAATAGAATATAATTATTTGCAAGAATATGGTGTTAGTGCATCTTGATTTATTTATTCGCAGCATCTTATAATGGTGATACAGGGTGTTAAATCCCAGTAAAGCCACCCGTTAAGTGTTGCCCTGATCGCGGCGCGGAGCACCCCGCAGGTATCAATTAAGCCGAGTCGCAACGATTGTTCGGCGCGCGCGACTCCCAGCTCCCAGCTAATGGCGCGGCTGCTGTCGCCACACGGTCCCGATTCACGGAATAGTCTCAACATGATACATCTTTACTTCTTTTCGGAGTTTTGAATTATAAATACATGTATCGACCTTTAAAATACATCCTTTTTGTGCGTAGGTATTTCTTTGTTCCTTGTTAGGAATAATGCTTGATCGTATTTTTTTTTATCATGTTAAGACACGTTTTATCTTAAAATATTATAATACTACATATTCACCATATTAACAGTGTTTGACCTTTAAAAAAACCGTCGTATCATTTTAAACAGTACTAGAGGACGCCCGCAACTTCGTATGCGTAGAATTAGTTTCCCGCTACTCCCCACATTTCTTGCCGTTGGGGGTCGATTTTCGGAAATTCTTTTCTTAGTGCTCACTTACATCATAAAAGAAACCCCTAAGTATACCAAATTTCAAGTTTCTAGGTACAGTAGTTTTGGCTGTGCGTTGATATATAAGTCAGTCAGGTTTGCGTTTTATATAGATATATAGATATATAGATATGTTACAACATGTCCCGGCTCTTACGAGCAGACAGAATGTTTAGAGGTTTTTTTTTTGAATCAACATGTAAAGTAATAAAGCAATCGATCCTACAATAACCTTAAAATGCGTAGGTATTTAACCACTATAACCCTTTACTAGTTCAAGGTCCCAGGTTCTCCAAAGGACTGGCATCGGAGCTATACTTTGACTGGGCACATCCCGCGGGAAATTGATTTCCCCTTGTTCTCTTGTGAAGGTTTTGACGTCGCTTGACCACATACAATTCCATCCTTCCAACGGGTCGTTGTACAGTACGCGGCTGGTGGGAGCCCCCGCATAGTTTACGTACAGAAGCAATGATATTGTTGTGAGCCCGATCTTTGCATGTGAGTTAAGGAAGTTTTATATCAATATAAATATGGAATTATCAATATAAGTGCTAGTAATTGTGTATAATATGTTTGACTACACCAATATGTGTTGAGAGAACATGATATAACTACATTATTTAATCCTCTTCAAAAACCATTGCTCTTTGCTAAACGTTGTTCAGAATCAGAACTTTATACAAGCGTATCAATTCGTGTCATACGAAGCCATACATATAATAGCTAAACAATATAACGGCATTTGTTTAAAAAATGGTAGCAGAAGAGTAGAATATAGAGATAACATAACATTTTATGTAACTCTTTTAACCTTGCCACTTTAAAAAGCCTTAGATATATCGCAATAAAAATCATTGTTCATATCAAAGCAACCTAACTGATCAGAATGACTACGCTGGTTTCATATTTCATATAAGCAGATTTTGGCTTTCAGAAATGTGTTGACCTACTTGTTTGATGGGCGACATAGAAATCAATCAATCTATCAAACATTTCAAACAATTCAAACAACACATTGCAAAGTAATGGTCCCACATAATTCTAAAATGATGGCAACCCTATCGATAGGCCGAGCCGGAGTCGATTGTCGACGCGATTACGATTAGTAATCGATTCGGGGATTTGAGGGAATTAATTTGAGTATCGTAAGTTTGTACTGTCGGCTTAGTGTAATGAAGACGGTCTAATTCCAGGACTGGGTTTGGGTAGGATGGAGCTATGCGAACAGCTTCAGCCAGCATGTACAACTGTTTGGTATATCTTTGCGATATGCGATATATCATAATGTCGATAAAACAGAGAGCCGTAATAAAGTAAATACTATGAAATTTAAAGCAACGAGATGGGCCAATAGGCTTATTGGTGATGGTTCTGCGTGTGAGTTTGATTAAACATTTTTTATTTCATTTCAGATTAATTCAATTATTATAATATCATTTATTTATAATATGTATCATCATCTCTTTTTGCTACTTTTTGTGCAGAACTTGTATGTGTCCATGTCCAACCCCATGCATTGTCCATACTCATCTACTTCAGAGTTAGCTGGAAGAGATCCCATTCAGGCATAAATTCGCCTTTGTACATTACTTAAATAACAATATTCTATTTATTATTATTTTTTTATTTAGGAAAACAAACAACTCACATTATACATTAATATTACAACAGAGATAAGTTATTCATACATAAGCCAACAAAGTTTTCAACAATGTGTGTATGTACTTTTAGGTTTTTTTTTTTAATTGTAATATTTGTATTTTTATGCAATAAAGAGTTTATATACATACATATTTTTTTAAAATAGATGCCTTGGAGCTTTATTTCTATGACTTTTAGCCCATCTTGCTTTTTAACGAAATTATTGTTGAAGTTATATTATAGCAGCTCCTATAGTCAGGCGAAAAATAACCATCATTACGAAGATAAAATTATTACAATGCCAAAGCAGAACAATAGAGAAAGACAATACAAAGCGGGATAGATGCCCCGTAGCTTATGTGCTTTAATTTTATGCAGAGTCATTGTTGAGTTAGTTTTCCACTAGACAAAAATACCGCATGTCTCATTTAATTCATTTATGCATCTTTGCGACAAAGCATATTATATTATGTTTTATGATAAATATAAAAAACTGATTGAATAAATCCTATTTCATTACACAAAGAAATATTCACGTAAAGTCAGTTAAAGCACAGAATAAGTAATAGTACAAGGTAGCTAGTGAAAGTTCACTCCAAGAACCCTCAGAAGTGCAAAGTGCATCGAGTCCCATTCACCTTTGACTACCAGCCGGCCCCGGGGGAAGCGCAATGAGCTGCAACAGATATTTGCGTAGCAAATACAGTTGCACCCACGGGTGCATCTAATTTACACAAGCGGGATTGCATTGCACCGAATTTGTGGCGTCAATACCGGGATTGGATGACTGGAACAACGCGCGGTGTTGTCACTCTGTAGTACTTTTAGACAAGATACGTGTAGAGAAATCGGAATACCTCAATAGAATTTTGTGTTCAGTTGGTGTTCGGGTTATCAGAACCCTTTTTTAACATCACATGTTTGTACATACGGGCTAAAGTTTGGATGAAGAGAATGTTTATTCCGAAAGCGATTTTATTTTATTTTAAATGCATAATTTAATTGCTATTCGCAGGTTAGATTATTTAGAACTTTGAGCATAAAATTTAGGAATTTTGATTCAATATGAGAAAAGTAAATACAGCCTAAAATATTTTAAAATCGAGTGCTCATTCTGAATTTAGGTCTCGACCCATGTAGTCAACTATCATGACAGTTGACAGTTGACAGACAGAGCTCTACGGAGCTTGAGGTAGCCTTAGTTAATAAAATGTCCTTAAGTCTAATCTTACCAATCTCCAACAAACGTCACCGTCCGGGTTCATTTGACTTACCTGCAAAAGAAAACAATACATTAATATTTTTTGTTTCATAACATTTGACTAGGTTTTATGTGGGCATACTAGAATATTAAAGGGTAGTTATTTTCAGACCATTCCTATAAACTAATTTTTTTTTCAGAAACTAAACCTTGTTACAGTGTATATTACACGCACGGGGAGCAGCTCGCGAGGTTCTTGTGTTTCGAGTGTATTTTACAATTTTAAAACAAGTTAAGCTTCAGTATTAATACGTTCGTTTAGATTGGAACATGTGCATAAACGCGAAAAAACTTAAAAAGTCGTATTCCCCTGGGCATAATCCACTATTTCTCAGTTTAGAATGATGGAGAATATTACTTGTGTCAGTTTATAGTACATCATCTCTCACACCCTGTATAACATGTACGTACAGTATAAGGTAAGGTAAGGGTTTATTTTCTTGACCTCGGTATGCAACGTACTACGATCTCCATTAAAAGTGGTCATCGGTACCTTTTTACTGAATTTACACGGTTTCACGGTTCACGGTAAGTATCTAAAGTGAATTTAGTGAAAATTTAATTGTGCTGAAAAATATTTATAACCAAATTTATGTTCGTTGTAAATTAATTAAGTCCGAATGGAATTTTGTCCATTATAAATTATGAGCAAAATTTAATATGCACAAAAGTGAATGTATATGAATTAAAAGACCATAATAAATATAATATAAATTATACACATATTTCAGGGGACGTATTTACAAATGGTCATATTTCTGAGTGTATTTAAATATAAATAGACGTTTTTTTTTCGACCTTATATCATATTAGTTTATGTACGAATCTGCAATTGTTTTTTTTGTGCGATAAAGAGTTTACCTACATACATACATATTGGACAAGTTTACCATGGGACATGATACCATTTTAGACGTTATTCAGGATGGACGATTTTCCTTTTTGTTGTACTTCAAATTGTATTTTTTCTGAATTGACGTATAATTTAGTGTTGTCGATTTTTCATTTGTACTTACTGACAGTAAATCATTTGAGCGATTCATTTAAATGATTAACCTCAGTTATACAGTCTAAGTACGTGAATAACCGAACAGTTCAAAATTATCTATACACGATTCTATTGTAAAGAAAATAAGAGCGCCCGTATTTATATTTTACTACTCAAGTATATTCATATTATCAAAAGGATAAGTCTCCCTCTCTCTAAATACTTTTGCTGCGCACAACAGGGTTTATATAATGAAACATTTACATAAACATTTCCATCTTTGTAGATAGGTATACATTATGATTGCAATCAAAAATGTAGTATTGAGTATTTTGAGCTTTAAGAGTCAAAAAAATTCAAAAATTCAGAATATTTATTTAGTAAATTGGCCACATGAGAGCTCTTTTACACGTCGGTAAACCTACTGCCAACCGACTTCTTTGTACTCAGGGAAACAAGTTTGTTGTAAAAAAAATATCACGATTTGTTACGCTTATAATACTGCCCTCTAAGTCCATAAGCAGGATGTTGAATTCAATGACCAAAGCAAATTCAATTCTATTTTGCTAGTGATAAGGTTGATATTACTACTGGAGGTTTATGTTAGTTACTGGTTACTGCGTATTGGCTAAGAACGGCAGAATAGCCTTGTAAGGCCCAACGTCCTAAATTTAGCACATTTGTCAAAGTAACTTTTGACTTTATTTGACCGACACAAGATTCTTTTTCGAACTAACGAAATTTGACGTAGGCCGTACGAGGTTAGGGTGAGCTCACGGAATAGATATATATAAGAAATATTTTTGGTGCGGCTATAGTTTTTACATTCCAAAATAGCACAATAAGGCATGCTTTTGGATTTATTTCCTATTTTAGAAATATCGAAATATCTAAACATCGAAATAATCGATCGCGGCAAAAGTATGGTAGGTTGCGCGGACCTCCGCATAACTATTATGCCACACGTTACACGCCTACTTGACACTTCTACTGTTTTTTCTGTTCTGTGGGTGAGCTAAACAAGAGTACATCTGTGTGTGTGTGTGTGAGACACTTGTTTCAATAATATAATGATTAACGCGTGACGTCAATGCATCTTATGTTAATTTGATACAAATTAATAAATTTGGATCTTATGAAGAAAACTATTTTTTTTAGCAACAATGTTTTTATTTCTACGTACACGTGTTATTTAAAACAAAACAATAAAATAATATTACATTGGTGCCTGACACACATTGAACAACTTCTTGACTATACGAGTAGGTGCTTGACAACCATGCCAAGCCCTGTTCAACAGACGTCCTCCTTACAGACGGAATAACTATGAACAAGTTCTTTGTGGATAGTCGCAATAAAAGCTAAAACATTACTTTTTGTCCATAGTTACGAGTATTGCCTCTAGCATGAGTCGAACCCACGGCCTCCGGCACAGCAGCTTAAGTCTCTATCACTGGTCCATTAAATTAATAGTAAGAGGTATTTGTATCATTCACTAATTCATCCTATGCCTGTGCCGGTAGTCTCTGTTTTTTTTCTTTTATTAAAATAAAATCCATTAACCTACCGCCAAACAGCAGTGAACGCATTGTTGTGTTCCGGTTTGGGGATAAGACAGCCGGTGTAATGACTAGCATAGAGGCATTCCATCTTAGTCCTCAGGGTTGGCAACGCATTTACAGTCTTAGGACTGCAGTCTTAATGTCTGATGGAATGTCTATGGGTCACAGTTTCCACTTACCATCAGGTGGCCTGTGTGCTCGTCTGCCTTACCGATGACATAAAAAAAAAAGCTAGACCGCATTTTTTTTGCGAATGCCGGGAATAGATATATAGCAATACACAGTGAAATGCTACGATGACCGGTAATGCCAGATTTTTAACCGGTAGTCAAAATACCGGTCACATTTCCTAGCACGGACATGCTCAAAGGTTCGCCGATAAGTTGTTAGTCAATAAAACTGCTGCTGAATTAAAAATGTAGCATAAATGGATCGCTGTTTTAGTGCAAACAGCAGCGCCGCTCCGTGTTTGAACAGCCTTAGGTATAAAGCGCGGCTGCGGACGTGGACGTTTCAGTCGCCTAAAGGCTTATCCAGTGATATATTTTGCAGTCAACTTAGTTTTTGAATATTGTGAGTATGTTTTTGGTTCACTACAGTCATATTTTTTGTTAGATAAAGTACTTATACTGATAATTCTTGAGTCATTATTTTGGTAAAATTTAACAGAAAATGTAACCACAACTGGTCCGAGTCACCTTGTTTCGTTAGAATGAAAAAAACATTTATTCGTCACAAACAGACAAACAAAACTCAACAAAATACTGACAGAGAAAATACCTGTTGTCACGAAATGTTTCCAAGGTTCCAACTCCGGCTCTTGGTGGCGCTCCGTTGGAACCATCAAGTGTTTTTTTATTAAATTAACATTAATTTAGCATAATTACACAAGTTGATATAAATTCGTATACATATTGTTAAAATAAACCATACACGAACAATCAGGTTACTTCATGTAATAAAAAATATGACTAATGTTTTATAAGTTGTCGTTTAATTTTGACAACCAAATATTTTTTTATTTATTCATATTGGCATTTCTGCTCGCAGCATTTTTTGCGCTTCTAATGTTTGTTATTTAAATGTAACGTTCTAAGTAAGAAATGGTTGAACTGTACTGTAATGGTTTACCAAAAACGTACTTTTTAGTCTTTAGTCGTTTTTTATCGACAAATAATCTAGGGCAAAAGTATCTTATGGTTTATCCATACGAACTGTGACGTTTCAACATCAATGTCTTAAAGTCACGTTTACACCTTGTAGGTTTGGATTCCCACCTATCTACAAAATCCTCAATCAGCCATAATAATCTGTACCATTTCTAAAACTTGAAATCGCCCACCGAAGCAACTTTGAAAAGGTATTTGTATCCCGATCGAGCTGACTCTTGAAATAAATCTTCGGATTCGGCAGTTATAGATAATAAATTAAATTGCGGTAAAATTCAGTGGAATGAGTTAATATTTGTATTCTATTTTGATAGATGATGTTGGTGATTGTGGTCTTCGCGCTGGTGTTGCCTCGTAAGTATTTTCAATTGTATTATTTAATTATGTGACACTTAATATAATTATATTTTTATCAAGTAGTTAAAGTCCCCCGGTTTGCGTAACACCCTGAATATACACAATAACTAAACAATCCAAACCACGTGTCATTGTTAAACGCCAATCAAAACTGTTTTATACACTGACGTTTCAGTGTTATGCTTCTATTGGCTGACGAGCTATAGGTATAACGTGGTTGTTTTGTTTACATTATTTTAAGTACCTAAACAAACGGAGTATAGGTACCGTCAACCACTTTAAATGTTGAGCCACCATCGAACCGTTTCTTTCTCGTGAGTTGTCGCAGTTATTGTGGCACCTTTTCAAAAAGATTCTGTTCATCTGATTAAATCAACGGATTTCTGGAACAGGGTTCTACAGTGACTCAACAATAAAAGTTGTGCACTGAACGTTGATAACTTGATACCCGACCATTTCCTTAAGTGAAAATTCCCACCCCTTTTATACAAGTACATTATAGTTATTATACGCGTCTTTCATATCACGTGTTCCTAATCTCGGATTATCGAAAATGTGTATTCTCGTCATGTTTACGTCAACCCCGATCGACGCAACACGTCGGCGGCCTAAAATAGCATACAATATTATTATACTGGATAGATAAAAGGTTTTATAATTTAAATAAGATTTTGTCTTTAAATAATCGCTCAAATTAGATAAAGATAATGGACTAGGATCACAATATACCATTACCAAGGATAGAATAAGTCAATTTGGAGTCAAGTCTCCTTGAAGGAATCCAGTTCATCAAACTATTCTAATTTAAACTATATTAAAGCGAAAACAATTTGTCGGTCTTAGGCAGGATTCGAACCTACATCTCCTCTGGCAATCTGGGCCAATGCAGGCGCATTACCAATTATGCCACCAAGACCCTACTTAAGATCCACGAAATTAGTGATCATAATTTGAATTTCATAACAGATGTTTCTGTTGAAATTAAAAAATGTCTATTCTAATTTGAATTTAGAAGAGGGTGTTCGTTCAGTTATCCTTACCAGGAGTTTAGAACCTGTCAGGGACTGCTCCAAACTGGCTGGCTTTACGGTCAAACAGAAGTTAATTGAAAAAAAAACCGGTCAAGTGCGAGTCGGACTCGCGCACCGAGGGTTCCGTATTGAAGATAATATGCTTGGTAACCGCAAAAGAAAATACCCATTTTGTTATAAGCTTTATTTTCCAGGTAATAAGGTCGATTTTGACTAGCCTAAATTTTAATACAGATTTTCTTGGTTTTTTTGTTATTTCTCAAAAACTGTAAATAATGAACACTTTATTTTATTTTTCCCAGAAAATATAAGTAATTATCTATACGGCAGGATTATTTTCAGAATTTTTGATTAGTAAACTTCGGAGATAAAGGGGGGGGGGCCGGTCATTTTTTGTACATTTTTGGCTATAAATCAAAAAGTACATCACAGAAATTTTTCAAAAAAATAGTTTTTAAATTTGCAGATTAAGACCTTTCATATGACACCCCATTTGCTATAATCGAACCACTTTCATTTTTGAACCCCCCATTCTAGACCCCTTTTCAATTATTAATAAAATTAATTTCTTTTTTTTTTACTACCAATAGATGCGGGCAAGTAAGTTGTACAACTATGCCAAATTTAAAGTTGATAGCATTTGTAGTTGCTGAGAAAACCTGCTGTGACATACAGACAGACAAACAACGAAGTCTCACCATAAGGGTTCCTTTTGTACCATTTTGGTACGGAACCCTAAAAAACCGCGTCATCAGTAACCCTTTCAAAGATCGGTGGCAGTTTAAATAATGAATAAGTTGGTTGCACAAAAGTGCTCCGCGTCCATGTCTGCACGCGTCAGTGGGTCGTATTTTAACGTTTACGTTCCCCGGTAAATAAAAAGCTGGATCGCATAAATAACGCACGCCTTGTTTGTCCGTTTATTTTATTATATTTGCTACGTGCCGGCTTAGCGAGAAATAAATGGGTGAAATTTTTAAACTAAACGGAATGCGGAAAAAATGGATGGGCACGCTCCAATGCTGTGTTTTTTATTTTACGTGACAAGGATCAAGTGGATTATATGACAGTAAGCTTATACTTTTACCTGTCACCCTCACAACCAGAATAGTCATAGATATGACGACAGCCTTCTAGGAAAGTGCGTTGGGGGTTTGATAATTTTCAAAAAGTTCTTGCCTTTATCCCTTTTTTTTGGTGACGGCTGGCATCCTTCTATGCATCTAATTGTTACTGACGTTCCATCTTATACAAACGTCGAGACTTGTGAGCCTCAAAGTTCGAAATAATTATTGTTTTGGTTTTCCCGCACTACATCCGAAAATCCATCCATAAAGTTTTTTATCATTTAGATTGGTTACTAGCATCGTCCCTCCTCTAGGTTATTCTAATGCAGAAAGAGGTTTTAGAAAGTCTTAAACAAGTAATTATTTACACTTAACGGAGGCTTACCTCGCCCTCTTACGGGTCGGTATGGATGCAACCAAACAAGGATTCACTAAGAGTTGCTAGGCAACCAAAAATCTACCCAGATGATGTTTTTCTATTCTAAATATCAGGGGACCAATATACATCAGGGGCCAATCTCACAGAAATACGTTGTCCTAAATCAAGCTCTAAAGCTTGTACTTGTGGGTACTAAACAACGATTAACACCCTCCAGAGCAGCTGGACAGATTCTCAGCTAAATACTTAAATACCTACCTATACTTATTTTGAGAAATATACAGAAAGTATTGAAGACTAAGGCACAAATATACGCGCTTATCCCTAATCTATCTAGCCAATTAATAATAAATTATAAGAATTTGAGACAGCGTTTTTACATACAGCGTCATAATAACTCTATCAACTAGTTCATATACGGTTACCCTATCAACAGAGAACCTATTAGTGGCAAATTTAAATACAAATAAGCTGTTAAACAAAATGGTGCTCGCAAAGTGTAAACCGCCACAGAGCTTGATTGCGGTGGCTGAGGGATTAAATTATAATTAATATGCTGGCGAGCTTAACACTGGTTCAGATGTGATGGATTTTAAACGGAAATAACTATGTAATTAAGTCACTGCAAACAAGGTAAAAACTTCTGACTTTAGCCCTTTACAAATGAGCTTAGTGTAAAGTGAAGGTCAAAATTAAACCATGTTAACGTTTTGTATTTCATGGACGGCCCGTATTTTTAGGTCTCGTCAATGATTTTTTTGTTTTATTTTGAGGGTTTAAATCACAGCCACAAAGAGAATGAATTTTTTTATCTTTTTAATTTTTAACTTACAATAAAAGCCTTTTTTATGGAAAAGGCTCATAATCAATAAAAAAAAACGATCGTAACAGCCAGGTTGTAAAGGGCTAACCCTTTATGCGAGATGAACTAGCGTATTTAAAAAACATGGGCAGACATAGACTGAACTAACATAAGTTAGGAGAGGCCTTTGCTAAACAGTGGGACAGAAATGGCTTTGTATAATAATGACTCAAGCTCAAGGAGCAAAATATATGAAAGCGTAATGAAACCTATCGTTTTATGTGAACCCAAATGCTGAGCTGCAGCAGAGTGGTTTAAAATGGATGCAAATGTGAATTTTAAGACAGTAGAAAGAATTTTAAAAAAAGGACTATTTATTACACGAGCACCTATTTTAAAGTAAGTAGATTAGACGAGACGAAACAAAAAAAAAGTGTTAGGACTCAAACGAATAGAAGTATCCGAATATGTAGACGACTCCCAATATAAATATTAAAAAGCCTAAGTTAAATCAAAAATAAATCGCAGTCATTTCAATATCTTGAAAAGAGTTAAACAATAACTCAATCATTAAAACTCCTTCATTTTAATTCCATTATCCACGTATTTCTGTAACTGCTAACAACTTCTGTAACATTGCTGAGACTTGATTTAAAACCAATGGAATAAAACTTTGCCGTTTAAAACCAATAAAGTGTTTTAACAATCGGTATTATTAACTTTACAATTGATTAAACAGTGCCTTTGATTCCATTCAATATCATGGAGATATCTTAAAGCCGGCTAATAATAAGGTTTTTATTAAATTTTTGGGTTTCAGCTGCGACTGTTTCTACATCGTGATTAAATTGAAAAAAAAAAAGTCGGTAGAAGGGAACTTTTGAAATAAATTCGAATAGAAACTGAAAAATTACCTTTTTGTACTATTAAAATTAGTAGTTTTTTCTATTTATACATTTCAATCGTATTTCTCTTTGCTATTTTAAAGATTCTTCCGGAAGGTTTACATCCTACCCTGGTGCAGCTGGGTCTGTTTAGTTTTTATATAAAAAAAGCAAAAGAACTCCATTTCTACTATTATGTAGTACATTACACCTTATAGAAAAAAGTAACCAAAAGTTCTTCCTAAAATTTCCAATCCTATCTCGATGAAATGTGTTTTGTTTGGGAAGCTCTCAGTTTCAATACTGTGCTAGTGAACGGGTGGCAGTAAGTAGGACGGTAGAAGATCCTTTCTGATTGGTTGCGACGTACAGTCAACGAAATGTAAGGGCTTACGTAATGTAAAACTGTTTTCGATAGTGGCAAAGTCAAATTCGTTTTATTTTTTGCGCAGACTCTCTGTGTCGACGTAGTTATCTATACATAAAACCACGGAATAGAAAAAACAGTGGAAGTGTCATGAGCTTCGCTTAGTATCAGATCTGTTGTCGACAATACTCAAACTACTTATCATAAAAACAACACGCCACCATGGATTTTTTTTTAGGGCGACTATCGTTTTTACACTCCAAAATAGCACAATAAAGCATGCTTTTGGATTTATTTCCTATTTTAGAAATATAGAAATATCGAAAAATCGAAATAAGCAATCGCGGCAAAAGTATGGTAGGGTATGCGGAGCTCCGCATAACTAGTCACACGTTACACGCCCACTTGACACTTCTGCTGTTTTTTCTGTTCTGTGCATAAAACACTTCCGTGGCTGCCAATGACCAGCTTAAAACGCTGAACCTAAAGACTTAAAATTTGGTGGGTATTTCCTGTAAGTATGCTAGGGGTGCACTAAAAAGGTATTTCTGAAAATCGACCCCGACGATAAGAAATAGAGGGAAAAGCGGAAAATTTACTCTACAAGTACGAAGTAATTTTCATGGATTTAATAATTTATTTATTTTACTACGGTTTAAAAACTACAGTACTTTGGTATGATTTTGTTATGAAATAAAAAGGAACTTTGTATAAGTAAACTCTTTATTCTACGGAAGTAAGTACCTAATAGTTTTATGAAATCTTTTAACGTTATAACTCTCAAATGAATCATCTAATTAGGTGTTTACTGTAAATAATAGTCTCAAATATTTATTTACTTTCTAAAAAATTGCTACAAAACTTGAACTAAAAGTTTTACTAACCGTTCATTGCAAGACGAGGGAATAGCGAAAGGAAAATTACCGCTAAGTGGTAAAAGTACCGCGAAGTATAATTAAGCGTTAAAACTATCTCGAAGGTCCAATATTCTATGAATGATTAATGCAAGCCGCAGTATACAGAGTTAAAACAGTAGAGTTATCAATACTCGGATAGCTCATAGGTTTTTGAGTAGAAACACTAGGAATCGCCTACTTAAACTTTATTCCACTTTGTTTTAAACCATATTATCGTTTTCATTGTTAATGCTATGGAGCTTTCATTTACTCGACTGTAAAAGCGGCCGTATCGTAAAGGAATAGGTTAAAATAATGGATAAATACGTCCTTCTTTTACCCGAAGCTAGGCTACGCCAAGGTCGAGGCACGTGTCGCCACACTATGCTTATGGGCGCAGGGGTCAAGTTAAACTTGAACGTTAGATCAATGAAGTCGGATTGTTTTTCAGTGTCAGCAAACCACAGGCCCCTTGAGTTGGTTAACGGCTCACGCAAGACTGGTTTCGGCTGACATAAAGATGATGTGATGATGAAAACGGAAGAGTAAAATCAACATTTTTTTTTCTTTACTCATTAAGATATTTTACATAAGTATGTTGTTCTTAATAGCTCACTGTACATGTTTACGGGCAACCATTGAGGGCTGAAACACAGTGAAAACTAAAGCAGTCTCCATGGCTCCAATTTTAACAAATGTTTATTATTTAACAATAAAGATTTTTATTATTAATAACATCAATAAATTGAAAGCGATATCCTTTGCTTAGGCGTTCTCTCCCTGATAACATAAGGCGTCTATTTTTTTTCCTTCGAGCCTAAAGTAGGTAATACCTTCCATACAAATAACATACTCATAATTGTTAAATGTAGCTAAATTTGACATAATGAACCAGCAATGATTACTCAAACATTAAAATACAAATACAAATACAAAGTTACAAATATAGGCCTTTTTAAATCGGATTTTACTTTTACGAGTATGTCAAACGAAATGCTGCCTCATGACCCGAAATACTTTTACCTCATTTACTTAAGTCCTTTGGGCTTTGTCCCTTGCTAACTAGAATATATATTTTGTAGGACCGGTATGTCCGTAATCTCATCTAATGTTACATGTGTTCATCGAAATTACCAATAAAAGCCATCTCGATGCAGTTCTGTTCTGAAGATAAATTAATCATATTTTGAGTTTTAAATTAATTAATAAAATTAGCTTTTATTTAGGCACTAATCCCATTAGGTTTATACTTAAAACAAAAAATCATAAAAGACATAACAATTAAATAAGGTTAAAACAATTCTAATTATATTAAAGCTAAAAAATGCCAATGCATTGGCCTGGATTGCCAGAGGAGATGTAGGTTCGGATCCTGCCTAAGACCGACGATTTTTTTTCGCTTTTATATAATTTGTATTACGTTCAGACATTTCTATTAAAATAAAAAAATGTGTAAAACAATTCTGTTTATATTTAAAAAAAAACAGATGTAAAATTGTATAGGTAATGTATTTGTTAACTAGGTACGTACAAGAGTAATTTTTTAACTGATACAATTAAAAGTTAAAACTAAACTTATTTAAATTAAAATAAAAACTAAGCTACTCAAATATTAAAGACGTAAATAATAATCACCACTATAAAAAGAACACCCCCTCTAGCAGGTCCGCTCGCGGCATGGTCCCTATGACACTGGCTGCGTTACCTCTCTGGATAGCTAGCCCAATCCTTTGGGAGAGGTAAGTACCAGCTCTAGGATCTCCGGAGGTGTCTATGAGCCGGGATGACAGGGCCTTAATAAAGCTTTTCATATCAGCTGACCAAGGTCCCATGGTCTCCACTGCAAGCGCCACAAATTCATAATTATTTAATAATGATGAATATTTGCGGCGCTTGTTGGTTTGGGCCTGATCAGCTGCTGCACCGGCCCGATTACGGGTTGACTGGACGTGGGACAGGGCGAATGTGTCAACACACGTCGCGTCCCACACCAGTGCCCTACCCAGTTTCCACGGCACCAATGTAGCTCCGTCTGGTCGCTTGCCATCGTCTCTATGTAAACCTGCTGGTTCCAGGACAGCTGGTACAGAGGCAGTGGCAAGCGAACGACGGATCAGATCATTAATTGTGCCATGCCGGTACAAACGGCCGGCACTTCTAAAGCATGAAAGGCCATGTCGTCCCAGCTCACTCACTTCCTTCCCGCACGTGCAAGTATGAGGTTCACAGATTCTAGCTCCAACCCGCAAACTTATTGCTATGCGCAAGCAGCTTGGGTCCAAGACTGTGCCTATATTGCGGGAAGGAAGAGCGTGGAGCCAGTGACCTGATTCGCCTGCAGAGACAGCGAGAAGACGGGCGCGATCTGAATCGTCCGGACTATTTTGTATGAGAGATGTATGAATTGATATGAGGCGAGGAGTATCCCATGCTCTTTGGATATGCCTCTTGACTGGCATATCCACTCCGGGACACGACTCACACCAAGCATCCCTGGCCTCCACCAGGTTCGCAATCTCAACGTCAAGTATCTGTGGGACATTTAAGATAATACTGACGAGAGGCAACGAACCATAAGCGGAGGACAGGAAAGCTGGTAGTGCCACGCTAGAAGAGCATCGAATACCAAGTCCACCGAAACGAATTGGGAGAACCGCTTGAGTCCAAGGCCTTGAACTTTTAACTGATTGCGTGTTTAGGTTTTATTACGTTTATCTTTGATACAAGAGAACGAATACTAATTTTCAACCAAACCCATCGACATTATCTCCATATTTGTACATTAATTATGGTAAAATTAGGTACAAATGAAACTTTTCTAAGTGTATCTTACTGTAAAGTTCTATTGACTGCGGTAAGATGTCACTGCTGAGTTAACTTTGAAGCTTCATTTTTCACAAGCAACTTGAGATTAAACGGAGCCAGATACAGTAATAAGTTATTGACGCGACGCTCTTCGCTTTAACCCGGTGAAGCTATTAAAAGTTTTCAAAAGATGATGTAAAAATTATCTCTAAAGTTTGTGAATTTAACTAAGTTTAGGAGCAGGCCGATAGCGATTTTTTTCATTTGAATAGGCCGCCAAGTTTAAGTTCTTCATTTCTTTTCGCATAAAGGATAAAATGCCAGCCGCCGCCGGTCGGGTGTTAGTGTTTATGGCACATTGTTATTCTTCTTGAAGAAAAAAACAACGGTTTTTATTGGCTCCGAAGCAGAAGTCCAGTCCGTCGGTTCAAATCTGTGCTGCTGTAGTAAAAAATACTACTTTTTATAACGTTATTGATTGCAAAATAGGAACGTCAACGACTAAGTAAGTATTAACTTGTGTAACTTGTTGCTTAACTTTTAATGTGGACTATAAAGACACAGTCTGCTAAATATGAGGTCTACGGTTGAATTTTATTTGCATGTCATAAAACAATAAAGCCAATGGGATGCGTCTAGCGTCTGTCAATGTGGAAGGACGCCTTTAGCGACATTAAAATTAACCCCCAAACAAAAAAGAGGGGTGTTATTAGTATAACGTATCTGTGTATGTGTGTGTGTATGTGTTTATGCATCCGTATGTCTGCCTGTGGCAACGTACCTTCCAAATTGAGGTTACGCTTTGGACATATTTTTTATATGCAGAGCTAGTTTAAGAATTAAATTTATGTGTGGTTATGTCTGTAATTATATATTAAAAAAGTAGCTTCCTACAAGATTGTGACTGTTTACTGTTGTAAATTGTCACTACGAACTTTCGTTAATCAATATATATAGGTACAAGGCAAAACTGACTGACATATACATATATCAACGTACAGCCGAAACTACTGTACCTAGAAACTTGAAATTTGGTACAGGGGTTCCTTTCATGATGGATTTTCCGAAAATCGGGAAGAAGTAGGGGGAGTAGTGGGAAACTAATTCTACGCGTACGAAGTCGCGGGCGTTCTCTGGTATAACTTATAATATGTAACCAAAAATCATAGGTATACTTTTATAAGTTTATTTTTACTCAAATTTAGAGTACAGGGTAAATCTAAGACCATTTCTGGTCTAAAGTACGTCATTTATTTAAAAAGTATGCATCATAAACGGGGACAGCGGCAGGTTGCGGCGCCCTATTTGTGAGGGACGAGCTGGTAATGAGCAGGAAGGCACCGCGGCCGCGGGCGCGGGCGCCACTTAAAAATGGCGGACTTCGCCTCGGACTCGTTTAAATATTTCTAGCTAGTTGAAAATAAAGTAGTGACGATTTTTTTAGAAATTCTTGCCGTTTGTTATAATTTGTAATTCTTAATGAGAAATAGTTTTGTTTTTGATGTCTTTCTTTTCTTGTGAAAAATGGACGAATTTCGAAGAATCGGAGAGTTTTAAGTTTGTTGTATATCAAAATATAATTGAAATCATAATAATTCAGAGAAGTAGTACCTGATACCTAAGTACGTGTGTCATGTCCTATATTATATTATTTCATATTGTAAATTGGTCCTATTTTAGTGGAAGAAGCAATAATGCTTTCTAGATTTCCTTCCTTACGCTATCCCACACCGCTTAAATGTTATGAAAATATATTTTAAGCTTCCCTTTTAAGTAAATAATATTTTCTATAAAAATGTATTCCAAATAGATTTCAAATTTATTTTCTCGGAGATTGTTTTTCTTGACCATCATGTATTATTTTAGGATAGCAGCTGTGTTCGAAATTTATTCAAATTCTGTCAACAATGTTTATTGTCTCACCAACGTCGAACCATCATTACTTTTAGCCAGTTTTCATGGCTAATTTAAGTCGAATATAATATTTAACGCTAGGTTATTATTTATACAATACTTCAGATATGCTCTAAAGAAACTTAACTCCATATAACTTGGCACCCATTTAAAACATCATAAATAAATTAATAAAATTCAGGGATCATCTAACACAACTTGAACTAGTCACAAACTATACGACGACGATAAACGTACTTACATTAACATACTTACTATTATTTTATAAGTAAATTCTGTACAAACTTACTTCATTTGTACTGAACTTGGCCCAGATTCACATTATGTTTTTTATTTGATATGCTTTACAAATATATTGACCAACTAAATTGGTAATCGTGTTTAACTAAATTAGGTTCGGAAACGCAATAGCATTTTTCTTTAAGAGTAAATAGTGTACCTATTTGTACAAGTGAATATATTAACGAAAGTTAATTATTTATTCACAAGAACATGAGTACATAGCATGATATGGCATGATTGTACAAAATATAAGGAATTCTAACAGAACATTGAAGTAAAAATAATGCATCTTAATTAAAATGTCAAGGAAATAACGACAATTTTTAATTAAATGTGAGTGTTTACTTACCCGTTAAAACGATACTTAATTTGCTCAAGTTAATACGAAGTATCTTAACGGTGACAAAACTATAACATGTCAAAACTCAAAACCAATATTGTTTTACCGATTAGAATGAACGAAAGGCGGAGACACGTGATGGAAGTACTGAGGGCTTCACTTCCGTAATTGATTTTGATTACGTGGGTAGTTCCAGCCCAGTTTTACATCAAAGGCAATTAATAGTTAAATAATTGGGCAATTAATAGGGGGTGAGGTTAATTTATTCGGAATATTAACATGAAACTAATACAAACATATCGTATTAAAGGAAGAAAAGTAAAAAGCTTATTAGATTATTGTTTTTGACTGAACCGCCATACAAAATATCTAAATAAGATTTATCAAAACGTTAACAATAAGATAACAGGCTAGAAGAAATATTGTTTAACGTTCTAGAATAGAGACTCTGGTTTTTAAGTATTCTCATAACGCTTCTACAAAATGTTACCTACTGAGTAAGACAGTAACGATATTGTTATATTAACTTTGTGAAACAAATTAAATCTTCAGTAAGTCTTTAATACTGTAAGTCCATCGCGTGTAAACAGGAACAGAAAAGCTCAGTAGCACGGCGTTGTATGCCAACTATTTAGCCGCGGCGTTGTAGTCAAACTATTTAAACAAGTTACGAGTTTTAAATGGAGAAATTCCAGACTGCTAGTAGCGCTTTATGTACATTTAAATGCTTCTTAAATAGTTAAAAGGGTGTTACTTTATAAGGTGCAGATTTTATGTAGTAGTTGACTTATAACAGAAACAATATAAATACAAAACTAGCGTTCTTCATTATCATATCATACATATAGTTTTTATTAGGAAATGTCAAAACCTTACCAGTTTCAGACGGTGAGACAGTCACACCCGTATTCACAAACGTCACTATGAGGTCTCACAGTGCTCACGAACGCACAGGGTGGTTCAAATCGTCTCATTAACAAAAGGTCGGTCAAAAAGGACCAATCACAAAGCTATATTGAACGCAATGCGTTTACTCAGTGAAGGATCCCTTGAGTATTGTTTGTGAATACGGATGTCAGAGATATATGACTTCTATAGCTCTATCCGTGAATGCGTCTCCACGTTTTAAAGTCAAAAGCACCTATACGGCCAATTTAGCCGGGCTAAAGCTATTTAGCCTGTTCAAAAACACAGCCGCCATGTTTAGGCCTAGGCCTTAAATTTTGTATGAAATTCCTTTACAGTTCCCTCGAGTTGTTCCGCCCGAAACGTGATACTTTGAAGCCTAAAATAACTAACATAACGCCAACATTCTATTGCATGTTTGAGAAAACATACTAATAGTTCTTTTGCTCTAGATCCTGAGTATTCCTGAGCTAGGAAGCCCTGTGGTACAGGACCCTTTTAACGGCTAAACTTATATCTACCTATGGTTACTTTCGTATCTAAGCCAGACATTGTGCAAAATCTCCAACCTTCTTTATCTAACCAAATTTCTTTATCTTAATTCTGAAAGAAACTGTCCAACCACGCGAGTCTGTTACAAAGCTAGAGTTCTATTTAATACCGAGACAGCCACAAGTTCCACGCAACTACAAGGCGCGTCACACATAGTGGGGAGATATTGTCTTTATTCCTCTCTTTCATATTTTTTTAACTTACTGAGTTTTTATAAGGCAAGTTCCAAAATATGCTAATTCGAAACATCATCGCACAAATCACATTGGATTACATTTAAAAAAAATAGGCTGATTATCTAGATGATCCCACACTGGTACACTAGGCTATGCCTGTATCGTGATGACCGTTAGGTCCTAAAACAGTTTAGTTTATTGGTTATTAAAGTCACCGTCAATAGAACTTGCAAAAGATGTAAACAAAACCAAACGAACCAATTCACCGTGATTACTCGATAATCACGTACCTACTTTTAAAGATCAAGTCAGGTCTTTGCAATGATTTATACACTAGATCATTATTCTCATATTAAGTTTAAGATGAAATTAATATTCATTATACTTTATTTTTAATAAAAACACGCTTGGTGAATATTTGAGGTTATGTGTCAAACAGTACTAATTTGTTTACATCATTCACAAGTTCTATTGACGGCGACTTTAATGTAGTATATTTTAGCGAGTCCGAAACATCACCATCACCATGTACTTTAAAATTTGTGTATGTGTAGTGAGTTCTATTTTTAAATTTAATTTTACTAAATACTTGGAAGTTTTGAACGTGAATCAGCGCGTGTGTAACCCGCCTAAGCTAAGGCGTACCGCAACCGCGCCTAACTCGCAGCCAACTCGGCCCGACGTGTGGCCGACTTGGAAACTTACTTGTGGTGCCGACACTGCCAACACTGCCGAGTTAACGCTCGATGTGAGACGTCGAGCGCTTGAGCGGCATTATGAGTGCAGTGCACTCATGTTGTCGAATAAGATAATATGATTCTAAAAACTGATCAAGAAGAGAAGAGGGAAGAGTGGCTTTTCAACGCCATGTTAAATGTTTTTTGTTTTAGTCATCTGTTTATTTTTTCAAATATGTGTATGCGTTGAATAAATGATATCTATTCTATTCTATTCATGTGCGAGTCGCACTGAGGGTTGCGTACTTATTCTAATTTGACACAGACTTATAGTGAACCAGTTTGAATTTTTTGGCTTGCAGATTTTGGTGGTGTTTTGGTTTTTATATTTATTATTATAGGTCCAAAAACCAATAAAACTAAAGTAAAAATTACATAAAAAGAGGCGATATTTTAATGTTGTTCTGACAAGCGAGCTACTCTGTGTATTCCACCATTTAGAAATAAACTCATCACTCATATTCATGATGTGCAATTAAATAAAAATAACAATTAAAACGTAATATTCAATTCAACAAAATGTAAAATAAATGTTTAACCAAACATATTAAAAATGCAAACGTTTTTAATCAAAACAAAATCAAAGTAACCGAAATACACTCAGTGCCAGGAATCAAAATTTTGATACAAAATGTACCCCATATCGTGTCTCTAGCAATGTTAGACCCACTCCAATAAAATACGAAACCGTCTGCACACGAAATACAATTAATTATTCCAAATTCAAAATTAAATAAACTCCCAATTGCCGATACTTTCGCAATCCACTCGTAAATCAGCATAATTGACAAACGACTGTGCTGCTCGAGCACAAAGTTCATTTTCAATCGTCTGGGGACGCGGTGATTTAGACTCAACAAGTGTATTGGTAGCAAATATGGCGGCGGCACAACTCGGATTCATTGATATTTATACCCGTTTGAGGATTTTATTGTTCAATAGCTTTTATATTTATGAAAGAATATTGCATTTTATGTCGTATATCTCAATTTAGTATTTTAAAATTATAATAACTCTGCGTTTCTGCTTTAGAGTGGCAATATTTTTCATTTAGCTTAATATATTTATGAACACGCTATATTTACGTTAGATTTAAAAAATAATGTACTATTGTACCGCATTTTTTTCTCACACAATTTTACCTTGTGTCAAATTTAGCTCTAGATATATGTTATACCTACTTAAACACATAGAAAACGTAAATCTTTGCCGTTTCCAAGAATCGAACCCTGGACCGCTATCATCGTAGGGAACATCGTCGTCATTGAAAGCGCTCCATCCGTTTGGGAGCCAGAGGAACTAACGCACAGACAGACGGACAGACAAACATAGGCGCCAAACTAATAGTACCCCTCTATTTTGGGCGGGGGGTGAACAACAGCCCGGTGATTGTGATGCAGACGCCGTGCCGCTGTTTTGTTGGCTTCGTACTCGAAGCACGTAGAACATTGATTTATTCGATTTGTAGAAGACATTACGACGTAAGACTAAGTAAAGATGGTATTTAAGTTAATATTATACTTACTATTTTAATAAGCTAGATATAAAAGCCTCGCGCCATGTTCTCGAGTGCTTTTTATTTGAAGTTTTTGCAACATTTCTTAAAGTAATGTACAACTTGAGCAAGAACAGAGTCCTGTGATTTTTCAACACGTTGAAAATCACTCAATATGCGAAACAATAATTGCAGCACATCACTTTTAAAAGGTTTCACCATTGTTTTTACTTTTATCACAATAAATAGTGAGTAACCGAAGCCGCCTGACATACTACACCACCTTCTTGTCAAAACTGGCTTCAAGACAGCTAAGAAATATTGACATAAGTTTTACAAGCGGTTGTAAGGTTATTCTATTGCAAAGCTAGCTTGGCAGACTATAGGTCACTAAAGTATGGCCTAAAGTTTGGCTAAGTCCAAATGCTAAGTGATACGAAGAAATAACGAATGTCATAAAAATATGTGAAAAATTTAACGCAATATTAGACATTATTATTTAGAAATGTGTCTTCGTAATACTGCTGAAATTTAAATCAACTTTAACATACGCATAATGAAGCCCATAACGAGAGTAATTATAAGATAGTTACGATGTAGTAAGGTAAGGATATTAATATCCTATCTGTGAAGTTGGACGAGCCGTCACGGCCTTACGTGAACTCACGCAAGGTGACGCTTTAACATACGTAACTTTCAATCGTTCACGTTCGTTGAACGATTGCCAAACAATTTGTTGTAGATGGAGTGTGATTTTTTTTTTACTACCTTTTTCGCCATTCTCTCTTCGCTCGGGTTAAAAACGAATTTTCCCAAAGATGACAATTTGACATATCGATTTTTCACCACCGTAAACCCCATACTGCAAATATATACATGTGTATATATATACCAAACATTGTTGATGACGTTTACAGTTAGGTAATTGATTGGTATGATCAAGATGAACTCTGGATCCCGGGTCAGGAGCATGCGGCCGCGCGCGCGCCGTATTACCACGACCTAACCTTACCCTTAATTCTATTAAGCCGCTTTACTCGTCTATCGCTACACTATCGCATCTCAGGCGCGGCAGTGTCTCTGCCAAGATCGAGCCGGTACTGCCCGGACCATCCTTTATACGAAACATTACAATACAATATAATGATCGCATTATTTAATTCATGCACGGGGGTAAATTTAACGTGACCAAAAGTCGTATATAAAATCATGTTACACTGAAAAAATTAATCGGTCGCTTCTAACAAGATTGTCATTGTAGTGCATAGGCGTCTTGGTTCCATTTGAGCCTAACAAGATGTTAGACGCATCAACTAAGATGTTAGTTAAATCGCTAAAGAACTTGCTGTTTTTAGTAGGTATCAGTTTTGTTTGATATAACTAATATCATAAATATTGTAGTCATTTTATGTCAACTAAGAGAAAGCCTCTCTTGGTTGGCTAACATGTTTTTGAGTGTACTCAAAATTTTACGCTTTTACGCCTATTGGTAAAAAACAATAAAATAATCTTTGACTGATTGATTGATTCACGCACTTAGAAATGATTACAATTATTTCAGTGCCAAAATCTCGACGTGGAGTCTATTTCGTATTAATACCAGGAGCCAGGCTCTATCAAATTAGATCATCATCCTTCTTTACAGACTTACTTCTCTTTTCGCACCTCGGTCTTGGCCTTATTTTCAGAACTGCTTTTGATGCGTTTAATCTTGTACTTGTGTAACTTCCACTCCCGATACAAAATAGTAGCGCGTTGTTTTAAATACTCCATGTGTGTAAGCGAGTCTCTGTGTCCAGTCGACTACAAGATGTATCCACTTTCGAAGAAGAAGAAGAAAATCTTTTATTTGGTGCAAGACAGAATAATAATAATAAAATTATTATATTATATTTTGGTCCATATTACAATGTAAAAAGGAGAAAAAGTCGATACATCTCTTTGTATTCGACTTTACTTGTTTATCTGCGCCTAGAGGGTGAATTAATTTGGACTCATTTGTTTTATTCAAACGGTTGAGCTCAGCTATTTCGTGAGACATTTATGCCATGTGCTTCTTCTCTACACATCCTGGATGTTAGGAATGATATTACGGGTACGCTCATACTAAATGGATTATAGTACACTGCACTGTCAGTTGCCATGTTGCCGTACTACTATATACATCGGTTCATACAAATACAGCAATCTACAGCGAATTTTCACACGCTGTTGTTACAAAGATAAACTTCATAGATGCGTGTGGTGGCGGCGCAACTGATTGGTAGTTCGATAATAGTTTGGCATTTTGCCTTAGGTACACTTCAGCACGCGGATAACGTATCTAAATATAATATATCATTGGGTACTAGGCGGTAGTCAACGAATAGTTTTTGATAGCAGATCGAGAGCTGTAACAAAGTTAAAAAGTTTAAGTGATGGATGAATTCTTCCCAAGTTTGAATGACCTCGGTGTCAGCTCCATGCGAGGGCACTTCTCACTCGCGTCTCGTGGTCCGCCCACCATTGATTGAGTGATATAATAGTAGGCTAGTTTTTTTTACTTTAATCTTTAACCCTAATTGAAAAAAACTACATTGTTTGACGATCAACATCTTCTTAAAAATGTAGGTTCTCGTTTCGTATCATAATTTCGAGGAATTTTGACTAACTGTGATTTGTACCACAACTCGTGCGTTTGTTTATTGTTTGATCTTCAACTTTTAAGAATATAATTTTTCTGTCAACCTATTCGCCATATATTACTTACCATTATTAAATTTGATATAAAAAAAATAATTTTTATCGCTCCTTTCAGTGTGTAGATTTCGTTTCAGTAGTCGTCTCCTATTCAAATCTTAGAGCAATATGGTTTTTGTGTTTGAAGGTCCGTCCCGATTGGGTCAAAATATCAACATATAAATTTACTTTTACAATCCAACTTGTTTTCCTCAACTTTTCCGCACCCGTTTTCCCTCCACGCACTATGTTTATATACGGGGTGTCAAAGTATCCCGATATACAGCGCAAACACGGTGTAAACACGTGGCGAGCGTGCCCGCCGCGCCCCGAGCCGGATTTCGGACACGGCGCGTCGGACAATATTGACGGTCGTACCTCGCAATTCATTGAATCATATAACGCACGAGGCTTTTCCGACGTTTCAAAAAGTTTTTTTTGTAGTGTTATCACCATAACGCCTGCAAAAAGAGGGTGATATAACGTTGTTTTTAAGCTTATGCCGGTCTGTCTTTTTCTGTGTCATCATAGACATTTTAAAGAGTATTTTTTTATTAATTGACGCTTACTACTGACGACGCAGTTAACCTAGTTGGTAGTGAGTTCGCCTTAGCGGTCCCGGGTTCGATTCCGTCAGGGAAAATATTTGTGTTATGAGCACGAGTATTTGTTTTTAAGCCTTGGGTGTGTACAGTCACCGGCAAGCTTAGTTTGGTCAATTTGTTTAACATTATCCCCTGATATTTATTTATTTATGTATATTCCCCTACGCAGAAAGGAGGGGGTTATAAGTGTGACGCTCCTGTCTGTCTGTGTTCCGACCATTCTGCACGTAGTTTTTTAACATAGATAGTTTAACTATAGTCGGTAATCGAATTCGAGGTCAAAATATGACAGTTCCCATCTTGATTGTTTAGTTATTTTAACATTATTTCATCGTGTAATCCGTAATATTAGGGTAAGGTTTATTGATAAAAATACCTACACTTAAACCAAAATGCAGTAATCACAGCGAATGTGCGCCCGTTGAGGTTAGGATTTTGATCTCGAATTCGATCACCGTCGAGTAATTCAACCTAGGTTTGATAAAAATCGTTAAAACAATTGAAGAGTTATCTGCTCGAAAAGCAAGGGCCGCCATTACGTCGAGGGTTTCGCCAGTTTTTATCTATATGACTGAGATCGTAACTCAATTTAAGTGCAATCCGACCAGCAGCAAGTAAGAATGCAATTCATGCAAATCACACAAATAAAAAAACTTCTGCGATTCAAAGGGTTCAAATGAACCACAGAGATTCAAAACTTTTACGATTCTGAAAGTTTTCAGACTTAAATCAGAGACAGAATATTTTAAAAGTTATCGGTAACTTCATCGCTGCACTGAAATAATGCAATCTATTGTATCGTATAAAACTCTGACGGTGACAAACAAAGTATTTTAATAAAAATAATAAACAAAAGTTTTAACGAATAGGTACCTTTGTCAAAATGTCTTACTCGTATGAGTAATTTATGTTATATAAAAATCTTAAGAAAGCTGTGTGCTTTCTGTATTGTTTATTTTAGGAAAAAAAATCGAGGAAGCAAACAAACGAGAATGTCCAAGCAAATTTAAAAAGGTTCGTTTTTTTTATAAGGACCACAAAACGGTATATTACTTTGACGTCTGTCTTTCTGTTGATTGAGAAATTTAACAGTTATCAAGTCAAAAAACAATAGACAACTACTTGAGTAAATTACATCCTTTCATGCTTATTTGCGAATGTCGGATCGCACATGCGACAAATATACGCAAACGCAAAACATAACCTATTTAGGGTCGATTTCCGCAATTTTATTTAAGTCTTATTCTAAGGATAAACCGTAAATAACCCGCCAGTAAGCTGATTTAATGTTTCACCAATATTTAACTAAAGGATAATTTCTCTATAAATACTAGAGTAAATTCTTATACTGCCGATTTTCACCGAGTAAACTGTTATTTGTAGATTAGAATTATGTCACGTGATGTTGCCCACGTGTCACCGTCAAGTCAATTATAACCTGAGTTAATATATTACCCAAACAAATCTAAAAATACGCAGCGCCATTACTCAAGCGCGGGACAAACTCTCTATCTTAGTTGGGTGCATGATACTTTGATTCCATTCATTCGTTCAACGTCACAGAGTAACTATACGAGAGTAAGATATCCATGGATTAGCGTGGTGAAAAGAAATTGGAATTAACCATCGTGGAAATGGTTCGAGTAAAGTTATACTGGGATAGCTACTTTCGTATAAATTCAATGTTGGTGAAATCTACCCTTAGGTTTACAAAATGTAATGTTGCCATTAAAAAGTAACCAAGAACGAATTAACCTCTGTAATAGAATCCCTCGAAAAAGTCCTAAAACCCTTGGTCCTAATAGCCGAATTTCACGCGGCAATTTGGCCGAATGTGTGTCGGCTAAAATACGGGGGTTTAAAAATTGGATGTTAATGTCTTTGGCGTCATTTGGGGATCATTTGCGATGATTCGGCGCCGAGCTTGCTAGTTCAAGGGAAATTTATACCTAGTATTTACTTTCGTTCGTAAACGAGTAAATACTCAGTGCTTGTAGATAATTTTTCTGACTAGTTTGATGAACATCTATGTAAAGTTTTTTGAGTTCAGAGTTACAATTTGCTTATGCCTCGGAAAAACAGTTACACATTTATAAAAACGTCCAATAATAACCAGAATTGCTTTTAAAGTTTCCCTAGAATTATTTGGCCCAGTTTAACGCGTAAAAATATGTTACTTTTTTGAGCCTAACTTAATATTTATTATTAATGCCTTTGAGCATTACCCACATCACAGAAAATATTAATTCGAGCCACCACGTCTGTTATGTATCCAAGATCATTATTTACTAGAAAGACAGACATATTTAAATTGTTTAACGCCAGTACGAAGTAACAAGTTAAAAAAATACATAGGTAGGTGAAAAACGTTAACGAAATCACGCACTTACAATTACAATTTAAACTTTGCGGTTATACCTCCGATGAGTTCAAGAAAGAGATAATGGGACAACAACTAAAAAAAAATGCGTACCATATACTAACAAGACCATCTATTATTAACTCTTTTTACCGTACTACTAAATATCTATGCTGTATTTAGGCAGCATATTTAATAGTACGGACATTACTAGTAAATCAGTGTCAACTTCTGTCTACTATTGTTATCCAAATTCATTTCGTCCGGAAGCACATTCAGATGTAAATTTTAATTGGGTTTGATAAATGAGTAGTGGGACGCGTCCGTCAGCGAGTCTAGTGTTCCGCTTTAAATGGTAATGTGGCCATCTCTAATTATTTCAACGACTCATTAAATACCGTCCATTTAAGTTTGAACACTCCTCTATGAGTACGAGTAGGTACTACATTATGTCTTTTTTTATTTTTATTATATTGTATACTAAAAACCGGCCAAGTACGAGCCGGACTAACGCACGAAGGGTTCCGTACATTTATCTATACAACATTAGACACTATACCAGTTGCTGTTATTAATATCGAGCAAAAAATGGCAAAAAAAACACGTTTGTTGTATGTAAGCCCCTTTATTTTATTCTGTTGTTATAGCGACAACCGAAATACATCATCTGTGAAAATTTCAACTGTCTAGCTCTCACGGTTAATGAGATACAGCCTGGTGACAGACAGACAAACGGACAGTGGAGTCTTACTAATAGGGTCCCGTTTTTATTCTTTGAGTACGGAACCCTAAAAAGCTATATATTTAAAATACTTCTCTTCTCGCCTTCTCAGATGCGCTCATGAGTAGCTGAGTTCGCTCCTTTTACCATGACATTTGCCATATTATTATTAATTGATGGTAAATTTTTCAATGATTTTATTTAAAAAATGCTGTTAGTGTTTCATTGTCTAATTTCTAGTGTCATTGTCTAAACAGGTTTCATTAAATCCTTAATCCTTTATATTTGCTACAAGGAAATACGAACCAAATCCTACATTCAAAGAAACTTGAGATAAGTACTTAATTAAAAATATAACTCTTTCCTTTTCACGCCACCGGTGTAATATTCTCTTTGCCATAAGTATTTAGTCCAGTACCTATTATAAAATACTTGTTCCATAAATACTAGTGACGTCCATACTTCACCCTGGGGGCGCGGGCGAGACTCGTAATTATAATGTTTGTCATCTCGAAGGAAAATTAAAAAAATAAATCTTTTATTTCGCACCAGTTAGATAGCAAAGTAGAGGAAAAACTTTTTTAAGTAACCTGAGTTACAATATCTGCGGGAATTATATGTAACTAATGGTAAAATCAAGATTTGTGTTTTGTAGGTTACAATTATGGTGTGGCGTTCGATACATTCCGACTATTCCATACGATTAGTACTCGGGTGTCGATTATGGGGAGTTTAAAAAAAAATCACACATTTGACTTTTTCTTCAGATTTGGGAAAAAAATGCACGTTGGTTGGGATCATCATTCTTATTCATTTGTTGGGATGATCATTTTTTACCAAGAAACGTATTGGATTTTGATAACAAAACTGAACAATTCCATACATATTGAAACTCGCCTTTTACAAGTTTTTATTTAACTTCACTTGTATGTCCTGGAATTTGCAAGTCGATTTTGAACCAGTTCCCGTCAACGGAATGGGCTGAAAGTTGGAATACATTGTGTAAACCCGCTGACACTGCAATATTATGGTCTCTCTAGGGTCTAGGGTCTTCGGTCTACTTAATGTCATGTTTAAACTGACATTTACAAATTGTCCCTGCGATTAAAGTGACAAGGTAATAAAGTGTATACATATTTATGAACTTGACTGTACATCGTAGGCTTTACTTTCTTTCCCAAATAAAAATACTGCCTCGATATTTTGTGATTTATAAGTTTCATCAATTTAATGTAAACATTTCATTAAGATTGATTTTCTATTATAATTTTACGTATCATTAAAAATATTGCAGACCATTTGCTTGGTATTGTGTGACGGCGCATTGTGTTACACAAATACGTCGCGGGTATAGAAATACATCGCGATTAATTTGAAGATGAAATACATATTTCAAGATAACATCGACAGATTGTATTTTTGAAGAAAATATTCCCGTAAATCTTTTTCATCATTTTGTGATTATTTTCTGTTGAAATATTTATTTTAAAATGTTATTGTTGGTTTTAAATAAGAATAAACATAAAGAATTTTTGAATCATAGCCAGACAAACTTAGAAAAAGGAAGACATCAAAAATATGCAGCAATAAAAATATCAAAATAATGTAAGATTAGAACATGTATTTTATGTGGTTTTTCGTTTATTGATTAGTAAGAGATCCGTATAGGAGACGACCTTCACCCAGCTGTTTATTCGATAAAAAGTATTTTAAGTATATAAAATTTAATATGGTAAGTAATATATTGTTATTGCTTGTTTGAAGCCTATAGAATATGCAAACGTTAGGTTGACTATTTTTCCCATCATAACCATTGGGTAGGTAGGTAAGTTGGTACTAACAATTTGCACTAAACCTAACGTTTGCATATTCTATAGGCTTCATTCTTTCGATTAGTATGTAATTGGTCAATTAAACAAGCAATAGCAATTAAAAAAAAAATATATTTTTTTGAATTATGGACTGTACTGGACTGAAATTTTTCAGTCAACCTATTCGCCATATATTACTAACCATATTAAATTTAATATAAAATACTTTTTATCGAATAAACAGCTGGGTGAAGGTCGTATCCTATTCGGATCTTAGACCATATGATAGATTAGACAGATTTCTCAAAAATCAACCGTCACGTTAAAATAATACTTATCAATCTTGCATCCATCTTTGTACCTATAGATAACATAGCCATCTGTATAGTATACCCACATTCTTCCTCCGCCCAATCTTGACGTCAATTGTCAATCGGAGTTGTAAAGCTCCTGTCGTAAACCGACCGATACGACGCGCACTAAACACGTGATCTCCAGCTATGTGCCATAAAGGACCGAGTCGTATTACGCGCTCGTAAACAAGATAGCACTTGTCACAGTAGCTTGGATTATGGAGAGTTCCGATTGCTTACGGATTTGCAAGTTTTCATAACCTTTTTTGTCTGTCTGTGGCATCTTAGCTTTGAAACGGATAGATCGTTACGAACGCGGTTTTTTTTAAAAGATAGCTGGTTTAATCGGGGTGCTTCTTAGCTAAGTTTTATGAAAATCGATCGGGCCGTTTAGGAGACATTGGCTCTGAAAGCCGGGATCGCCAATATTGCCATTACCTATATATCGGGGGTTTTTATTTATCAATTTAAACAAACCCTTCGAATATAGTGGACGACATGACTCGACACGTTACGACACGTTAGCCTAGTTGGTTTTCTATGTTCTTATTGTATTTTTCTATTCAAGTATTTATCTCGTTGTCTAGTACCCATAGTAAAAACCTAGAGCTTAGTTTGGGCCTAGGTCGATTTGAGCGAGATTGTCCCATTTTTTTATAAAACACATAAGACCTTTGTTGTTTAGTGACACAGTTTTCCTGAATATGAGATACAGGGTGTGATGTATGTTAAGGGAAAGTTACAGCGCATTAATTTCATTTTTAGGGAGGCTGAAAGGAAAATGTCCTACTGCTATCACGTTCCATGCAATTTGCTTTCCATACAAAATTACAAAGGCTCTTAAAATATAATTATGCATATATTTGGATATGTTGGGGGATGAGGAGGTTATTAAACTCGGATTTGTATTTTGTATTTTGTGTGTACTGGAGGCTGATATTTTGTTTAAAGGAAATACCGATGGTTGAAAAATAAGCAAGCTACTGGAAAAGACCTAAAGAAGTTACTACTCTACATAATTATTTTTATTTGGAAGAAGTGTTTTCATAAGTTTCGTTAATGTTGTAGTGTTTTATTTAGTCGTTAGTTTAGTTAAAAAACAGTCAGCAGTTGCAGTGTAGTGGGTAAAATAAGTTCTAGTAAACATTTTAAATAACAGTTCGGTATAAACCAAATCTAAATAACACCCCTCTTTTTGCGTCGGGGGTTAAAAAATATATTTGATTACTTAGTAGAAGCCAGTAATATAGGTTATTTTAGAACTTCTTTCGGCTATTCCACAGATCTGCCAGATCTTTAAACCGACGATAAAAGAAAAAAAGTTATTTATTTACCTACTTATTATAATAAAAAAACAGATTTTTGAAAGCAACCTATTTCTTGAAACTGAAACAGGTTTCGATTGTTGTCTACTGCGCTGTAACTCAACCTGCTCCTGTTTTGCTAACAAATTAAATTAAAAAATAAACGAAATCTAGAAGAATAGAAAATGGTCAGATGCAATATTATTAAGGAGGAATCGAATATGGCCTTGCGCTGGCGTCAATTTTAGAAGAAATTCAAGAAATTCTAGAGTAATAAGTAAACATTAAATATTATCTTTTACTTTCGTTCTCTTCAAAATTGTATTTTGTTTGATCCTAACTCTTATTTAATAGAATCGAATATGGCCTTGCGCTGGCGTCAATTTTAGAAGAAATTCAAGAAATTCTAGAGTAATAAGTAAACATTAAATATTATCTTTTACTTTCGTTCTCTTCAAAATTGTATTTTGTTTGATCCTAACTCTTATTTAATAGGAATAAGGGCGTTGTCCGAAAATTGTATAACAAACGAATTTAACCTTGCTTCATAAAATATTACAACGTCGTAAAAATTATACATTTTCTAAATTAGGCGTGAGCCGTAGACGGCCTGAGCAATTTATTATCAGAACAATTGTTAGAGAGCGAGAAAACTTTATTTACATTGTGTATTTAGACAAAAACATAATTTACGTAACATTTTTTTTTTCTTCCATAAAAGTATTCAAAGTCAAAGCAAAAACTCAATTCCAGAGTGACTGACTCTAAAAGAAGGTTGTATGTAAAAACCGGTCAAGTGCGAGTCGGTCCCCGCCTGAAACATCTTTTCCTATACTCAAGTTAAGTAGTTTTAACACGTTTTTACTACGCAAGTCGGCATTTGGCGTAAAATTAAATGTCACTCGTGCTGTGGCTCGACACGTAATGGCGGTGGGTTGGTGTACCTAGTGCATCTGTTAGACGGTAGATCGTGTATGACGGAACGAAATGGTGTACCTTGCATACTTCACACCTTTTTAGTGCAACGTTACGTCCATATATTTTTTAGATCCGTGCATGGCTATTACTGTATAAGTTTCCCAACAGACGATCGTAAATCAGGTCGTAGATAAGATTTAGTAATTTGAAAATATTTATATAAAAATATAGGTTATTTATTCAGCTGGTCAGGCTATACGTACCTAATATTATATAGCTGCTATTGTTATGTTAACATTTCGCCTGTTATTTTGGCCCTAACCAAAATGTTGTCAAAGCTGTCAGATGTCATGTTTTACGATACGGTCGCCTTCGCATGGCTCAGTGAACCAAATAAAATTAAGAGGAAAATACGTTGGAATAAGTAAACAGTTTTCTTATGAAGCAATACGATCACATTTACCCGTATGTTATAAACGTTAAGAAGTTTGACGTAACATTTACGTGGAAGGACTCGAGAAATTTAGGATATAGATAGCGTTTATCCCGTATTAACATATATATATTGTTACGCGTGTGACAGTGAATGCGAGCAGAGTTTGATAAAAATTGAACTATTTTCTACTACTCTATATTCCATAGTAGCTTTTTCCTGCGACTTCGTCCGCGGTAGAACGAATAAAATGTCGATTCTTTCTCGGAAACTATCTCTTGGAAAAAATATACCTTAAGTACCTCTTCACAACATCTAAAAGTCATCACCTTTTATATCTACTTAAGAGATTAAGTACCTTTGTGATATTTATAGTTCACCGACAGATGTTGTTTAGTAATTATCATTTAACCGTGCTAATGCTACGTACATGCCTTCGCCAAAAATACTGACCATGTTATCGGTTATTATAAATAATTTAGTATCTTAATAAAAAGATCTACCACTTTTAAAAAGCGACTTTTAATAACGATTCACGATAATAAAATAAATAACTACCGGTTTTGAAAAATTCCAATTGTTTTCCAATCGTAGTTAACATTTGTCAGTCGACAAGAAGTTCTCAAGCATGTTTATTAGTGATCTTGGCTTCGTCATCATCCTGTCCTTAAGAAGAAGAAGAAGAAGAAATACATTTATTCACTACACAGAAAACACAAATATACAATCCCCTTATCCCAATAATATGGGATCTTTTTTCCAAACATCTTTATCAGCCTTCATCTTAGTATTCATCCCCTTGTTTATCATATCGCTGTTCACACTGGCTTATTAATACTAAAAAATCTAAAATAAAGATTTTCTATGTCAAGTTTTTATGCATGATTAGAGGGTGTTCAATAATTTCACCCAAGGCTGTAATAAATTCTTAAGGTGGTCTTATTTCAAGCTTCACAGTTCCATACATATGTCGCTAATAAATAAAAAATGCTCCTGCCCGTTCCCCAACACAATCAACGCGTGCGTTCATAAATTATACAACCCCGTCCGTACAATATTCGAATCGAAACTTTTTAAAGTCAAGAGTTGTTCGTAAAATTCTATTAATATTTGTACAAGCTCGCACCAACGCCATCTGCTGTAATTTGTATGGAAATTAACTGCATAGTGCGCGGTGTTTTTTGTTAAACAAAAACGGTTTTTATAGCAGAACCGATCCGAAAAACGGGAATACAATATTCGTAATTGCTTTTAAAATTCGTTTTTCGACGGCTCTCGTTAAATTTTATTTATTTTCAGTTGGTTTGGTGGATGCCGCTTTAATTGCCATTGTCGTTTTAAGTGCTTCGTGTAAAACTGCTGCAAACGAGTTTTATTGTCATGTAACTAATTTGAATTTCATTTGAAACTGAGGCTGAGTTTAAAACAATATGCAGCGCGGCAACCAACGCGGAACGTTTTTAACAAGAGTGTCCCGCCAAATGAGGTCACCCTACTAAATAGCAATCCTCTGAACGAGCAGCTACCATTTTTTTTATTCATTTACAATCTATAATTGTATCTGAATGTTATGTTGCTGTATTTTACTTGTACAGTCACCGGTAATAATATATTATCCAACATTGGGCGCGATAATATCTGACACGCTCTTATACATCTAGTAATAAAGACGTGTCAGATATTTTTGTGCCCAATGTTGGATAATATATTATTGCTGGTGACTGTACTTACTATGCAATAAGTAAGTTTTGTAAGTTGACATGTCTTCTAGTGTTATTAGTGTTATTACGTAGTTATCTTAAACGTAATTCCTTAAAAATTTACGAATAAACTATTCTATTCTGTATTTTGAATACCACTTTCGGGTTTGTATTCCTCTTTCTAGTCGAGTCGCTCTTATGCTAGTCTGACTCTCCCCGAGCTCGAAAAACGGTAAAGTCAAAGAGAAACAGAATTCGGCCGTCGGCGCGGCGGGCTGGGCCGGCAGTCTGACAAGCCACGGCCCAATTCGCTATTCATTTCGTCGTCACTTGACGGCTGGTCTATCTTAAACAGTTCCTTGAAAACTAGAAAATCGTAGTTTTTAGAATCCATGGAGTCGCTATTTCCTATTTATTAAAAACCACTTTGATTTTAACCTTCAGTAATTTAATATTTCAAAATTCACTTATTCATTAAAACGCTAAACCAATTTAAAATAATTTTGGTATGGAGGATATCTCTGCTGTGAAAGCGTCACAAACAACTAAATTTGAAAAATGACCATACTGAAGGTCAAAATCAAAGTGTCATGTATTACAATAATTAGGAAATAGCGACTCCATGGATTTTAGAACCACAATCCCACCAAAATACTAACCTACACCTAACCTAACCTAACCTAACCCTACTAATAATATATGGTAAACAATAGTTCTACAGCCCGCCGCCGTCCCGCCGTACAAAACATGCTGGCAGACATAAGTCGTTTCATGTTGATTCGACTGTCAAGGGTGAGAGATTTGGAGATTTGGTGGTGCTCTTAAGCGAACGATCCTAATCCCACCACAAATAACATACTTAACAAACAAATGTATTCATTGCTTCATATTCTTTTCCCCCTCCTTCCAATGCATCATATGTCGAAACAAATCAACATGGCTTAGCTGTTAATCCCGCTTGACTCATGAAGACATACTGCATCATCCATCTCCATGCAAACGGAACCAATGAGCTGTGGTTAATGATCTATCTGGGTCACTTTTGGATTGAACCTTGGACTTAAGGGGAAGGCTCGGCTAGGCTACCATTCAAAGTAAATAAAATATACAGCATGTTACAAAAATTTGGTACGATCGCAAAACCGTTTTAGGGTGTGCCGCGCTGGATTCAAGTGGAAAATATTAAACAAAAATAAATTATAAATTATCAATTTATTGTATGACGGTATACTGACTCGTACAGTTTTAAAACTTGCGATTTACTTAAATACATAAAAATAAATAAAAGTATATTACTACAATATCCATAAAACTTCGATAACTTTTTGATGGTTTCGAACGTAGCGTATAAAATAGCACTTTTATTATAACTATGAAAGTTTGTAAATATTTATAAAACTGGTAATAAGAAACATCACCATTTCCTAACCTATTATTCTGCATTATCTTACGACGTTAAAGGGCCGTCGAGAGTCTTAGCGTATATTGTTCCGATAGTAAAACGATTATCTATAAAAAAATACTTGCAATATCATCAAAACAGCAAACGATAATGTTATGATAATTCATAAATAAAATACAATTTTCTAAAAAAAGCCAGCTTTGATAATGTGTCTAAAGAGTCCATAAAACTTGAAAGTAGAATGCCTCAACGACTCTCAAAAATCCCTCAAAACAAATCAAATCCAGATTCAGACTTTTATTATTATTTATAATTCCTGGATCCAAAAATAACTTCAGTTCGATTAACTTAGCTTATCGAAACGGAATTCGTTAATATTAAGCTCTTTTAATTAGACTAAATTCGGATAGTTTATTTCCGGAGGGTTTTCCCTTCCCTTGATAAATAGAGAAGCCAATGGCGATATCGGTTCAGTGGTTTGGATTTACCCCACTTTTATTTATAATTCGTTGTTAATTAAACGCCCTGATTAATTTTATACTCGTACTATAAAAAGAAAATGGATACAGCTATAAATACCGGGGTTTAGCGGCCCTACGCAATCTTTGGAATTAATAGGAATTTTATTTTATACAGTATACATGGTGATTATGCAACGTTTAAGTAGGAGACCCTGGATGTTTAACACAAGGCATTGTAAATAATTTTAAAAAAGATAGTTCCCTAATTAAACAAAAAAATATATTTAACTTTACCAAAGAAACCGTAGTAAAACTTATTACGATTACATTCCCGATTTTTTTATCGCTAACACCCATCAAGCCCTAAGCTACAATTTTCAATATCTGTACTTTCTAGTACCTGCCTTGTGATTACAATAGTTTATAGCCTTCAGGATATTTAGTACGTATTTTCAAAAATCCAATGCTTGCTAATTACAAAACTGGTTACTGCATAGAGTCAATGTCAACCCTCATTAAATTCCAATTTCCAACCTTTACCCTAATGATCGACAATATTAATTAAATTTATATTAATTAGGATTCTCATTACATCAGTGATCCTGTGTTTGTGGTCGCGTTACGGTAAAAACCTCTTCCTTTCTGAAGTCAAGTATTTGTTGAACCTTTACCTATGAAAAACAACTAGGTATCAACTACACTTTACGTTCAACATTATCACGTAACCATTGGTAGAATAATCGTGTATAAAATATTTGATGTTGCGCAGAGGCTTAAAAATAAACACCTATCTTAACTAGGGTTTAGAAACCGGCTGCTAATTTTTTATGCTATACCTACATTCGTTACATAATTTTACTCTTTATACGTTAAACCTCTAGTTATCGTAATAAAAGACTTTTCTGCAATGTCTTACTTACTTAAGACATGTATAAAATTATACATACCTTATATTTTATTATTCACCAACTCAAAATAATTATAATTCTAAACTTTACCACAGTAATATTATAAAATAAATTTAAGTTGTAAACTATATTCCTAAACCTTGGAAATCTATACGGATGGCCAGAATACAAATTACATGTAATATTATAGTCGTGAGGACCCTTTATAAATAAGTCACGGATAGGCTTGGATATTTATAATTGGATCAACCTGTACCTACTACACGCGTTTGCGGCACAACTTATTGTTTGAAACTGAAAATATTTGGGATGGAATTCGGGGAGTTTGTTTATTGTTATTAATTAATTATCACTTAGTACATAAAGTATTTCATTAATTACGACGGAAATTTAACACTTGGTGGTTAGAGAGATAATATATTTGCAAATAATTGAAAGTGGTTGCAAATATGAGAGTATTTTAGAACAACAGTTTTTTCAGAAAACAATCTTACACATCAGCCTTGGTTCAAACCAAGCTCGAGGTTTGTATTATTGGCATTAGACAACGATATTGTATAAGTTTATAAAACATAAGTGGTACAAAACAAATATTCATGCTATTACATTTAATTTCCCTTAGAAGGAATCGAACCCGGGACCACTAGCGACGCAGGCAAGGGCCTTACTAATCATTGTCAGCTCACCGCGTCTTGAACTTATATGCGTTTAAAAGTCGGCATTTGAATAAAAAAACAGCCTCTTGAAAATCTCCGTTAAAAATCTTAATAGATAAAAATGCTTTCTAATTCGTTTTTCCCCGGTTTAACCGCTAAAACTAAACCCAAGTATTTCCCAGACGTTTCATCTGGGAATACAGCCTTTAAGAAATAAAACTGCACTTCCCTTTCCCCCATTATTCACTGTCCCCTTCTAATGAATATTTCAGCCTTTTACACTCCGTAAGAACTATAAACCTCACTAATTAAAGAGAAAATTACCACTACAGTTTACAACGCTGCGTCCTTTAAAGAACTGTATCCGTACTCTGTGGTAAAGAAAGCAATGGAAAATAAACTGTAAGAAAAAATATTAATTTTATTCAGGAATAGGTTTTCTTGGTGGAGGTCTCATTAATTGTGGCATTCGGATTTTTAAATGCTTGAAACTTGTCTTTTTTGTTATTTAATTGTTTTAGCTTTATTTGAGGATTCGTTAATTTGTCTTTTTTTAGTTATCAATCGAAGCTTTCTTATTCTTTATTAAAGCTACTCTGAATGGACGGAGACTGATAGGTATCTTCTTTCTTTTCCTGTAGCTATTAGGTATTTTTTACCCAACTGAGCAAAGCATGGAGACTATTGATTTAAACAGTCTGTATTACGAAGTTAGTTAAATATTACTAAACCGCTTTAGCTGAATGTGGTTATTCTAAGAGCTAGAAGGAAGCGGATGAACAAATTAACAAACATACACCTGCGTAGGCTGCGAAAATAACCCTCTTCTTTATTCGTCGTACTTGGTTAGCTACTAGGGTATCATAAAATGTGTGGAGAAAGTTCGGGTGTTGAGTGAAATATATAATACAGGGTGTATCCAAATTAGCGACGAATAACATATTTTCGATAAGTGGGGGGTTGGGTTCTCGTCAGGCTAATAAGTAGAACAAATGAACGAGAGAATTTTCAGTGATTATAGATGAAGTCATTGTGAAGAAAACATCATTAACTGCAAACATTTACAAGTACTCAATCATTTAGCATTTGAAATTAGCGTAGGCAGTTCTACTACCTTGAGACATGTTTTTGTTTAATATAGAACATTCTACTAATTTCGGCGTTCAAACCAGCTTTAAATTCGAATCGGGAACAATCAAAACCACCTGTAATGCTAAATTACTCTATTGTAGTTCCTAACAATCGCCAAATTTAATGTAAAACGGATTACAAACAGTATTCTGTGAGTAACCCCAGAATAGATGTCGGGGACAGAATTCTATTAATTAAGGGATAATGTCGTGGTGACGTAAGTTTAAATTACCTTAGATTATTGAATAGGTAATTCGGTTGCCTACGTGCCGACACATGGCTAAGTCTAGACGATAGTTCTATTCTACTTTGAATATACAGGGTGGATAGGAAACACTAATCAGCAAGTATCCTACTAAAACAATAAATGGTAAAGTTTGTGGGCATTTTGGATGTTTCTCTTTCAATAATCCGTTGAGCTATTTAAGCGTGATTAGCTATTGCCTGCGACTTCATTTGTGTTTAATTTATTTATCGCTATTCCCTCAAAAACTGTCAGATTTTGAGGGGATGCACTCATGTCTGATTTCGGGCCACCATCTCTGTACTAAATGTAGCGTCGATCGGTTCAGTCGTTAAATCATGAAGACAGAACAAACAAACATACTTTCGGATTTTTATATAAAGTATTATTATATTAAATAAGAAAAAGCATTAAAAGAAAAACCTCGTCAAAGCCTCTTTAACAGTCACATTCATAATAAATAAATAAAACTACTTGCTATCCAGTTACGATTTAATAAAGTTCAGTAAGGAAAGGAGTTATTTTTTGTCCCGAATAATTTAAAAGTTCCCAAAGGAAATACAATAAACGAGTTCTAAGTGAACAAAGTCTTGAGACCGGCTCGCTGAGCTATAAAGTACCTCTCTCGAATATGAAAATGCATGTCCAGATTTCATATGTTGAGCACACAGGGATCGGTCCTCAAACATAATAAAAGGCCGAGGGCACTTGATTAACTCGAGTTTATAACTCCTGATATGCTCCGACAAGTTATTACTTATTTGCTTGACAAACACGTTTCGATCAAGGGAAACGTCTTTAGTTCACTCGGATAAATATATTACTAGCCTAGCTAGGTCAAGATTGAATCACCCTTTAGAGCTACGACTGCGTTTTGCTAGTTGAGACTAGTAAAAACTATAAATAATAATAATAATAATAACTACTATAAATTAACATAAGTTGAGGAAACGCTTATGTCAATTTCAAACTTTTCTAATTTTACTTTAACATTAACATAGTACATTGTTGCAGAGGATAGAAAGTACGCGATTTTTGGACGATTAATATAGAGGGCCGAAACATAGTTGAGGCCCTCTAATGTACGAGTCCATAAATTGCACTTTCTACCGAGACAGACATAGTGCTTTTCACAACTACTGAGAGGAAATAAAATAAAAAATCATATTCAAAACTCAATAGTGTTAGTCAATTGGCATCGGTTTTTCAAAGGTAGTTTAGAAGCTGTATCACCGCCAATTTTACCATATATAACTTTTTCTTAATCTGGACCCCCATTCTCGTGGCACTCGAGATTAATAAACTAACATTCGAGATAAAGATGTCTACTCCATATAAAATTGTATTTGTTTCGCCATATCTCCCATGTAATTTCATCTCTAGTGGATCGAGATTAGGGGCCAAGTTAGAATTACATTTAAAAAAAAGCAGTCACAGTTTTTAGTCTGTGTATCTTTTAACAAAAATACACCTTATATTTTACGACACAGAATGGTGTGTTCTGATTGGTCGATTTAAATTTTTCATTTTAAGTAGCTATGACACAAAAATTGATTGATTGATTTTCATTGGTTCTTCAAGTTGGACAACAATGTTCTTGACCAATCAGCAAACATGCCGACAAAAACATTCTTGGTCTGTCCTTATAAGTGAAGTTTTGTGATCCCAAACAAGACCATCTATGGCCATATTTCCGAGCAGTGTTGTGAAAAGTATATTTTGTCTTAAGCAATCCTTCAACAGATGGATAATGATATATTATTATGATTAACCGTGAATTTACCGGAGGTTGTTTGCAGGAGGGAGATAAATGAATTCACTTTGGCAGTCGATTACAAATCTAACTACAACAATCAGCTGGCTGATGACATATCGGCACGCTCTGCCTGTCCTACGTGACGTTTAAACTAAGAACATAATAACACTTGTCATGTGGGTGTCACCACAGTGATAAAAACCGTAAGCGATATCGATTTTACTAGAATCATAGACCGTTAATTTTTCAAGGTCTTTTTACAAATAAATCTGACATATACATGAACATATTTAGAAATTCTCTTAAATAATTGTAAGACTAAATTTTATCAAACAGGTACTAGCTATATTTACAATAATGAAAATCTGTAAAAAAAACAAGTTTTAAATTCTCAAAGCAAACACTGTCAGAAACTTAATAAGGGCGCAATTAATAATGTTAAGTCCAATTTGTCCACTCCGGGATAAAAACCGATCCCTGAGGCATCGGAGATGATCCGGGATTACTTTAATTGTGCCGTTTGTGCCGGACGCCGGACAAGTGGCTCGGTCACGAATAAAAATCAGGTTGATTGAATTAAACTGTGTCAACAAAAACAATCAGCCTGTATTTTTGTAATGTTCCTTAGTTATATATTTTTTCTCCGCTATGCTCTTGTAAAAACAGCCCGCGAAGTTCTACATTCCAGGGCAAGGAATTAAATCCCGCGTTTTTACTTTTTAAAACCATGTTTGGACTAGGCTAACTAAATTTAAATAGCCAAACACTCTTTAAAATTTTATAATATAAAAAGGATGACCTTTACAAACAAAGTTTACAGCGTATTACAAAGTGTATACAGTATCTCATTTTACTTTTATTATAATTTTAATAGGTATAAATAATTTTTAGCCAAAAACCGATCCCTGAGGCATCGGAAATGATCTGGGATTTATTTAATTGTGCCGTTTGTGCCGGACGCCGGACAAGGGCCCGAGAACGAATATAAATCAGGTTGATTGAATTAAACTTTGTCAACAAAAACCATCAGCCTGTATTTTTTGTAATTTTCTACAGTAAGTTTAAGGTTATGCGGCAGTATTTGTTAAATTCATAGTTAATTTATGTTCACTAAATACTACCTTTGCCTTTGTGTTAACAATGTTCACACATCTACTACTGCATAAAAAAATACGAATAGGTAATTAACTCATGGCAAGCAGCAAAAGACAAATTAAAATTGCAGACATACCTAGTATCAAGTGTTAATAATTAACTCTTCCGTTTGACATTTTATTCTTATTCTGCGTTATGTTAGTTGGAAGATCGAAAAAATGATTGGTAAATGACGATCGCCGGGATTCGGTACCTTACTCTTATACTCATGTAGCGTCACTTGCGATATAAAACGACATTTTGTATGATTTCGCCGCATACGGTTCGCCCGTGGCCGCACGCGTCGGTGGCGGCATTTGGTGCCTGTAATGTAGCGAGCCGGGAGGGTGAGGCGCGGGGACGGTTTCGTTTTAACACTTTAAATCCTTTCCGTCTGTTACAGACGCGTAACTTTTAAAACTTTGGACGAAGTTCCTGTTTAACTTGGTGATTTAATCATACAACTCATGGCAATTTTTTTTATAAGAGAGTGAAGCAAACGAGCATACGGGTAACTTGATAAGAAGTAATCACCACTGCCTATAACACCAGCAACTCAAGAAGAGTTGTCGGTGCGTTGCCGGCCGATTAAGAGAATGTTACTAGCTCTTTTCTTTAAGGCACCCATTTCATAACTGGTTGGAGATACCGCTGGAGGGAGGTCATCCCACAGTTTCACTGTACGAGGCAAAAAGTGACGAGTAAAACGCGCGGTAAAAGAATGCAATTCATCAAGGTGATATTGATGGAACCTGGCTTTACGACGAGTGGTTTGATGGTGGAATTCAGCGGCCCGTAAAAGTCGGAATAATTATTTAGATCACAAATACTTCAGTACAGCACGCAAAGTGAGCTGACATATTTAAAACGGTGAGTGGACACCGTGTGCGGTACATTTGTTGGTTCCACCGCTCAGTATTGAGAACATATTTATAACTTACTTACTCATTGTCATTCGTCAGTTTGTATGGTATAAACCCTACGTAATGACAAATTACTACTTGAATGTGACTAACAAAATGACGAAATAAGGAGTTCACACTAAGTTACTCACGTCGAACAACGCTAGACATGTTTCGGGCTCGTCCGGAGTCCCTATTCATGAGCAGACGCGGCCGCAGCACGACGAAACTCGTCGTCATCGTCGTCGGGTTCGTCGTGCCGCGTCTGGTCATGAATAGGGACTCCGGACGAGCCCGAAACATGTCGAGCGTTTTTCGACAATTTTTACGTGAGTAACCCGGTGTGACCTCCTTAATATATCTGAGTCTAACGGAAGTTTTATGTTTAAAATGACGAAAACTGATATTTTTATAAATTAAGTTAAAACAGAGGTGGTAATAGTTATTTATTGAATTTAAAATTACCAAGTACCAAGTTACAATCGATACAATTAAAAAGTTAACCCTCATCATGTTTACGATCACACCGTTCACGTTAAACTCAATTCTAATACAGGGAACTTTAACAAAACGTTTAGTAATATTTAAATTAATTTCTTAAACTGCAAATATGGTTAATTCCCGTTTTATTTTTACCAAACTATCAACAAAAACTATTTATACAATACCATACAATTTAATAAGAAAGTGTTAAACAATTTCCATAAAACTACTCAACTTTACTTAATACTTAAGCTCCGTAATAAAGTGTCATAAAAAGCACTTGCTCCAGAACTTTCTATCGTAAAAACTTAAACAAAACATTCGATTTGTAAATGAGCGTAGCAAGTGCTACGAAACGCGTAGCACCGTAGCAGCGCGCAACCGGGGCCCTACATTCACACTCATTATCAGCTATGTTTGCAGTCGGTCGGCCTTTTATTATAATTTAAACCCCCAAATGCAAAAAGAGGGGTGTTATAATAACCCGAGGCGTTAAAACCGTGCGTATTTGAGTATCTATCTGTGGCATAGTAGCACCCAAACGGATAGATTGATTCGTACGCGATTTAGAATGTAATCTAGTTTATTAGGATTTTTTCTCAGCTAGGTTTCATGAAAATTGGTTTAGCCGTTTAAGATACATCGGGTTTCAAAATAAAAAAGACATTATATCGGGGCTTTTGATATACTTAAAAGTTATCTTAGTTTTCCTTTCAAGAATGGAACTAGAAAATTGCAAGACAAGCACTAGCTTATCGATTAAGGCCGATTAGTAATTATGTCTAACAAAAATGCTCCGATACTGATTAGTCGATAAGGATGAAAGATATTTTTAAAAAATATCGGTATTCCAAGAAATCCCGTATCGCAATTACATGTTTTGTGAAATTAAAATCATAAGTTTTGAAAATCTATGACATCCACAAGAGATGAAGGCGTACGTATCCATTATAAAAATCTAGACTTTTGTTCTTCTTTATGTAACGATAAAACGTTTTTATTAAGTTGCTTGACTTCTATGGTTCCAACGGCAGACCAGAGGGGCTAGACAAGATGCATTACGCTAACCAGCGTTTCTATTCGTTACGTTTTTAAACCAATCGCATCACTTGTAGATGACGTGATACGAAAAGTCACGTGATCTACCAGTGACGTGATTGGTTTAAAAACGAAGCGATTAGAAACGATAGTTAGCGTAGTGCATCTTGTCTGGCTCTATTGCTTATATAACGCTGAGTTGGAACCATTTCGTGACAACCGGCCTTTTGAAGGCTTTTCCCCTTTTGTCTGTCTGCTTGTCACGAATTTATTTTATCTTTTTTTCTTCTAATTTAATCACTATTGATAGAGTAAAAGTCTAGTTTATTACAAAGCCGCAAAATAGTACCTATACTTAAAAAGAAGAATAAAGAAGTAATACTAAATTAGTTCGAAGCCAGTTATTAATGACATCTGTTTGTGTATAATTCCGTATATTTCAAGACTGCGTGTATACAAATATTATGTATGTTTACGAAAATACTAGATAATTAAAGGTTTTTTTGTAAGGAACTTCTTAGAAGCACGTGGCATTTTTTTTTTTTTTGACTTAGTTCATGTATCAACATATTATTAATTATTCATAATCGTCTGGTAATCAAAAATTACTAAACTAATGAGTTTAGTAACTTAAAATGAGAATACTGACCTACCTATTAATTGTATGTAATATTCTGATTCAAATCTAACATGACTATTATTATTTTCCAATAAATCCTTTCGATAAAACCATCTAAATTTATATCCAAAATTCATAACCTTTATTTTCTTATTTAAAAACACAATTGAGTACTCTCCATAGTAATTTCCTGTAAAATGAACTACGTACTTACCGTGAATCAACTTGTCGTAAACTTCTGAGCCGCAGCGGTAACTTCTGACGCAGGAATCAGGAAGGCTACTGATGGTCTCTGGAGCCTCCAACCCTTATATACTACCCCGAGAGGGGCGGGGCTTGTTCGCACATGCGTGAATTAACTCCGCCCATTTTGAAAGCTATGACGTCAGACGCATGGTTTTTGGTGACCCTAGAAGTAAGTAAAGGTCAGATAGTGGGTGTCAAAGACACCTGTAGAATGATGTAATTTTATTCAAATTCAAATTCAAAATTATTTATTTCGGACAAAGTCCATAACGTGTTAGTAACAATATTACTTATATCTAAGTTTAGTATTATATCAACATATTTAGGTAACATTCTAAATAAGGTTTTTACACAAGGGGGCATGTAGCTGCACCCAGTGCTTTAGCCACGGGGAGTCCCACCGGTCGGCCAGCGTGCACAGGATGGTATTCGAGCTGGCGCGCCACCGCCTCAGCAGCGAGCTACATCGCTTCCTGATGATCGCGTGGAAGCCGTCAATCCGCCCCTCCGCGAACATGCCCGATGCGCTGCAGTGTTGCTGCAGCTTTATACTGATTTGTAACAAATGTTTTTTTTTAATACTCTTATTCGTGTTGGATTTTAATTGAAGTAAAATCAACAGAGAAAATATTGTATTAATTAATTATTCGAAAAACGGATGTCTATTGGGGCGGTAAGGTTCCGGAAAGCGAGGTGTTGTAATCCCTTCCACAACGTGGACCGGCGATCAGTGAAATCGAGGGAAACGATGGATGTGAGGAGCACAACACCGACCGTCGTGGAGATCTTTGGGAGAGGCCTATATCCCTATAACGGTAGTGATTTTTAAAGACTACTTAGAAGTAACTGAAATATATCAAAAAAGTTAGAGGTTTAGGCTGCGGCTCCACTGAGGTGGAGACGAGCGGAGCTGTGCCAATATTAACCAATAGAAGGCGCATGCGGTCACGTACGTTAGTTTAGATTCTATTGGTTAATATTGGCACAGCTCCGCTCCATTCGCTCATCTCCGCCTCAGTGGAACCGCAGCCTAAGCGTTCGAATTCTACATAGAGTGAAATAAATATTTTGTTTTTCTTGAAAACGTATCTGATTTATTAAAATACTTGATTGCACAAAGTTAAAGGTACAAAAGGCAGACTTAATGCTACAAGTATTTTCTACCATTTAACCTTTATATATTGATGTATCAAAGATAAAGGTCACTTAGTGTGGGCTGTTAAGTGACTGATTCATAGCTTTTGGAGAGCCTAACGTAGCGAGCAGAGGGTTGATGCAACAGGCGGAAATTGCGGGGGCCATTTTTATTCCGATGTATTTTTAAACGGATTTATAACAGACGTGGAACACATTTCCAGGAACTATACCGATACTAGCTTGGCCCCGCGCGTGTTTCTGCTTAAAATATCACAGTTATTGCTGTTTACTTGTAGCTTCATAATGTAACACTCATAAATAATGCAACGCAATCGCATTGTAAAAGGAAATAGTTACACTAACAACAGATTTGTAATACCCTTCAAAAATATAAATGACAACCTAAAAATATACATACATACATAAACTCACGCCTTCATTCCCAGAGTGGGGTAGGCAGAGCCACAAACTCACCAACAACTCCAAAAACTTGTTGATAATTCTGTGACCACATTTTGCACAACCAGGCTAAGATGTTATCCAGTGTATTAGTGACAGGTTGCAAACCCATCGCCTAACAGCACTACACAGCCTTAAGTCCCTTAGTCGTCTCTTACGACATCCAATGGAAGACATGGAGTGGCAACATTCTAAACCCGGCACCAGACGGGCAAAAAAAAAAACACCTAAAAATATACATTTAATATAATACAATTAAAAGTTAAAACTTAACTCATTTAAATTAAAATAAAAACTAAGCTACTCCAATATTAAAGACGTAAATAATAATCACCACTACAACCTAAATATTTCATTTAAAAAGCAGCTATAAATTTTTCAAAGCCTCTTGTTTGTCTTACACTTATTCCCTAGTCATTTAATTTCTTATAAACTATCTAAAATGGCCCACGTCGTCCGCGTGGTCCCCCGGGCCTTCTCTTATTAAGATTAACACGGACACAGGTTCTATTACCGGCGGGTGCTTTTGGCCTCTCGGGTTCCACGAGAGTGAGAGCTTATCTGTGGCTAATTAATATTTAACAACTTTCACTTGCCACGTCGGGGTAGGATTCGTGTATCGTAAGAAACATTTCTGGAGCTTTGCTTATTCTCCTGAGACCTCGGAAAATGTGAGATGGAATTATTCTTCCATTTAAATAAACACTTTAATTTATTTTAGTCACATATACCTATATTTAGTGCGTAAATAAATCCAAAAATAAACCCAATTTCGAATGTTTTAATACAGGTTTTTTTTAGTATCAAGTTCTAGTTAAGCATTGCACATTTGGTCATAGTTTCAGGAGGGCTATTTGAAATCCAGAGGGCTTATTGTCTAACGCACTTACAATCACGATCGTTTTCATTTTGAAAATCGAAGGCTTGTCTGCATACAAAATGAAAACAATTGCTCAACTTGAAGCCGTTTGCGATTGCGAGTGCGTTAGGGTTTATTGTCTTACGCATTCGCAATTACGATCGTTTTCATTTTGAAAATCGAAGGCTTGTCTGCATACATAATGAAAAGAATTGCTCCACTTTGAAGCCGGTTGCGATTGCGAGTGCGTTAGACAATAAGCCCTCAGGTCTATGCGAGTTAAAGAGTTTAAAATTCATCGTTCTTTGATAAATCGTATAATTTGACATAACATTTATATAGGTACATTATAATTTCTATCATGCACATTATGATTATTATTTTAGTACATAAATATTATAATTAATTAATTTAGCATGGGTCCAGAATTAAATCTAACTATACTATATTAACGGATTTTCTGACTAGTTAGTCAGTAAAAAAAAGAAAGATTCTCATTTAACATGTATGGGAGGTAACCTACAGTGCCCGGCCGTTGTGAAGTCAATCCTGACAGCTGTCATTTCAGTACAATTTATAACCTCAAACCCAAGAATAGGTTATAAATTGTACTGCGATGACAGCTGTCAGGATTGACTTCCTAACGGCCGGGCACTATAAGATAACGATAGTCTAGGTTTTCATTATCGATGGTAATAAATATCCAGAGTAATCTAGCAATGGAAAAATACATATTAATCTATACTGAACCAATACAAGACTTCCCACAGACCCCTAGCCATTAACGACTGCTATTTGCCATCCTTATTGAAACATTTTACGGCTCGCATGACGCACGCCGTCAAACGACAGTTAGCGAGTCGTTCACTTAACTACGTCTTAGCTTGTGGCTTAAGTACAAGTACAGGGGCTAGTTTAACTGCGAGTGACCACGCGGAAATTAGCAGGTTTTGGGACACGGAGGTTTTAATGGTGGTAAGTTTGGATCGCTACCACATTTTATTATTTTCCCTACTGTCAGTGTTGGCATTGTTGTGTTAGACAATCGGCGAAATTACTAGCATAGAGGCATTTTTAGTCCTCAGGGTTGGTAACGCATTTTTAGTCTTAGGATTTCAGTCTTGAGATTGTAGTCTTGAAATTGCTAATACCTAACAGTTTCCAAAACATTCCTCTTACGTTTAGAGGCTATAGACGAGGTGCATAACGCTATCGTAAGCGATTTTCGAAAAACTGTCAAAATATATGAAATTGATATTGACAACAAGGAATTTACGTCAGACGAGGAGCTTACGTCAATCGTTTATATTTTTTTATAACGATAACATTCTCGCAATGTATCTTGTCTAGGGCCACTGCTGGTACCTATGCTCGCTTTGGAGAATTGATTAATGGATATTTACTAAGGTTTAAAAATATGCAAAATGTGGTTTGCAAAATGTGGAAGGTTACTGAATTATCAACAAGTTTTTAAAGATGTAGGTAATTAAGTCTGTCTGCCTACCCCACTCTGGGATTACAGGCGTGAAGGTATATATGTATGTATGTACTAAGGTTTAAAAGCATTTTGTGGTGATTTATTTGTGTCAGTAACCCACTGCTGTGACTGGAGGGATCCTCCGAGACACTGCATTCGAAACTACGTGTGCCGCGTTCCTTTCACTCGCCATCTATACTAATATTATAAAGAGGAAAGATTTGATTGTTTGTTTGTTTGTTTGTTTGTTTGTTTGTTTGAATTGAATAGGCTCTGAAACTACTGGACCGATTTGAAAAATTCTTTCACCATTAGAATTCTAAATTATCCTTGATGCACATAGGCTATGTTTTATTTTTCTGCGCGGACGGAGTCGCGGGCATCAGCTAGTTTGAAAATAAATTGGGAAATAATAATAGACAAGACGTGTAACTCTAACGTCGATTTTTTAAATTGGGTTTCTGCTAACAACTTGATTATTGTGCTTTGGTAGTTTTTCGTTTACCTAAAATATATATTTAGTTAGATCTTGATCTTGATGATCTTGATCATGATGATGCGCTAGTTTAAAAGTTGACTTATAATAATAACTCATCTCTATCAACTTCCGGAGCGGTTTGTCCGTATTTACATTTATTTTACACCTTATAAAAATAAAAAACCTGAAACCAAATGCGAATATGAATGCATCAGCTGCTGCCAATTTCCCAAAAATCTTTCCCCTGGTATCGCAATTGCTTTGATACGAAGCTCTCATTTAATTGGCATTTTCTAATATTTAAACCGCAGATAGATTTGGTTACTCCGTGTATAAAATTGACATTTATAACAACACAAAATGTGTCAAATTTTAACCTGAAGTACCTAAATCCATCCCAATATAAGAAACACACATATACGCGTTGGGTAAAAGTCAGGAAAATGTCGGCCATTTGTCGGCAGCTTCTCTTATGATTGAAATGTTCGTGTCAGAGGACTATTTCTAGCCACTCAATGTTTTCAGTGAAATTTACCTTTTTTTTTTAAATAACCTTTACTAATAGAATCTTGTACACCCTTAAGTTATTTTTGCATGATCAATGGAGCCATAACCCGGTTGATTGCCCATTGAGCGAAGTGGCCGTTACTCCCAATTGAACCTGCGACCCTCCAGTCGTAAACTTGAATAAAGCCTAATTGACTACTACGCAATGAATTACTTCAGCTTTTATTCATCTATAAATTTTACTAACTTTTTCACGTGACTCCGTCTGCGATGTATAGATACACACTTTAATCTTATTCCAACTTGCCGGGGGTTACATATCCGGTCCGGTCTGTTCACGTCCACTTAGTTATGGCTTTTGACATAGATATCTCGTCGTGTTGTTCTCGTACTCATTATTTTTAGTTTAAAGTTTTGACCTTACATTTGTTATGTTTATTACTTTATTACTTAGTAATGTACAGTCAACCAATTTGATTCCTAGGCCACTATGGACTTGGTGAACGTGACGTTGTCAACCAAATCATAAGAAGTCTCTTACGTTTGGTTTACAACCGTTAGGGCCCTTTCCCACGGCAAAATCCCGTTTCTCGCAGGTACAGTAAACCTGTACTTGCAAAAAACGGGATGTTGCCGTGGGAAAGTGCCTTCACTAAAACATAGTCTATAGTGGCCTAGAAATCAAATTGGTTGACTGTAACTTACTTTTAAGTATTGTATTTATGTATGTATGTAAACTCTTTATTGCACAAACAGAAAATAACAAACTAAAAAAAGAAACGAAAAAAAAAGGCATGTACAAAGGCCAACTTATCCCTGTGTTGTATATTATGTTTGAAAAAATGACCTTCTGCTGGAGTTTCTTGCGGCGCTCCTTCTCCACAGTGATGGTCTTGTCCGAAGCGCTAGCAGATTCACTGTATATTACCAACGTGTAAAAATTACTGAATAAATATTTTGATTTTGATTTTGATTTTGGTTGAACCAAGAAATCCTTACTAATATGTATCTGTGTTTGTCTGTGGAATCGTGGCTCCCAAACAAATTAGCCTAATTGGACGCGATTTTTTCAAAAGAATACCAGTTTACTCGGGATCGCTCTTGGCTAGGTTTTATGAAAATCGGTTGGGCTGGAGAAATCAGCTGTGAAAAGTTGGTCACCACTATCCTATATCTATTTAATTGTAACTAATTCAGAATGAGGGCCTGTTTCACAATCTTCAAGTAAAGCATATCTGACACATAAATTTAGCCCTTTCCTTTTCTTACACTTGAACATAGACAAAGAGAGAGCAAACTTTAACTGCCACATAAATTTACTTGTCGATTGTGAAACAGGCCCTTAGTCTAGTAAGCAAACTTCGCGTATTTATATATTAGAAATGACCTGTGCCTGCACACCCCCGCGTTTCACTCTATCGTAATAAATTGCACTACCCATTCCGTGCCACAGGTATTGTCTTCATACAATGCTGACCCGACCTGTCACGCGCATGTGAGTGAATGTTGACTGGCCGCAAACACGACTGTTGACCAGACTGATTACCAACGAAACGTTGACGAATTGGCTGACGTAGTTACATGTGTATAATAAATAAATATCAGATACCCATCACACAAAGATTGAACCAGTTGTGAAATAAGTTCTAGATTTGTACGGTCGGCCTTATAAGAAGCTGCACACTTTAGTGTTTTGTCACTTTAACGTCATGTTTGAACTGCTTCACTAATCTGTCAAAGGCGTTATAGCGACAAGGTACAAAAGTGTTTAGCTTCTTATAAGGCCGACTGTACTATGGGTACTACGAATATTTCTATTGACGACGCAATTAGTCTAGTTGGTTGTAACCCTGCCTACGAAGCTAGCGGTCCAGGGTTTGATTTAAGGTAATGCAAATATGTATTTGTGTGACAAGCATGAGTATTTGACCGTCAGTTTTGAATATGTATTTCTCTCTTCTACGTTTATTGTTGTCTATTACCCATAGTACAAAGATAGTGCTTAGTTTGGGATTAGCTCAATTTTTATGAGATGGTCCCCAGATATTTATTTGTCTTACCCTTTGACCTGAGGGCTTATTGTCTAACGAACTCGCAATCACGATCGTTTTCATTTTGAAAATTGAAGGCTTGTCTGCATACAAAATGAAAACAATTGCTCCACATTGAAGTCGGTTGCCATTGCGAGTGCGTTAGACAATAAGCCCTCTGATCCCAAGTGGCAGTGTATTTGGATTGTGTTCCGCTGTGTGGGTAAAAAAAAAGAATTCACAACGCATTTGCAAACATAAAATTACCTTTTGGGGAGTTTCCTATCTTTAGTCAGAATTTTCTTTCCACACTATTTCCTAATTTTCACAAGTAAAAACAGTTTGTTTTTAAAACAGTTAAACTTTTCCGAATTGTTATTAAGATAAACCTAACCTAACCCATATATAGATCCTAATGTCCTCTTTAAAAAAAACCGGTCAAGTGCGAGTTGGACTCGCGCACCGAGGGTTCCGTATTGAAGATAATATGCTTGGTAACCGCAAAAGAAAATACTCATTTTGTTATGAGCTTTATTTTTCATGCAATAAGGTCCATTTTGACTAGCCTAAATTTTAATACAGATTTTCTTAGTTTTTTTGTTATTTCTCAAAAACTGTAAATAATGAACACTTCATTTTATTTTTCCCATAAAATATAAGTAATTATCTATACGTCAAGTTTTTTTTCAGATTTTTTGATTAATAAACTTCGGAGATAATAATTTTTTAACATTTTTGGCTATAAATCAAAAAGTACATCACAGAAATGTTTTCAAAAATATAATTTTGAAATGTGCAGATTAAGACCTTTCATATGACACCCCATTTGCTATAATCGAACCACTTTCATTTTTCAACCCCCTATTCTAGACCCCTCTTCAATTATTATTAATATTAATTTCATACTTTTTTACTAAAAATAGATGCGGGCAAGCAAGTTGTACAACTATGCCAAATTTCAAGTTGATAGCATTTGTAGTTGCTGAGATAACCTGCTGTGACATACAGACAGACAGACAGACAACGAAGTCTCACCATAAGGGTTCCTTTTGTACCATTTTGGTACGGAACCCTAAAAAAATGAATGTTGTTAGAATAATATGCATTACTAACTTATGAATTTTCGGACAAATGCAACAGCTGGAAAACAAAACTCCGGACCCGCAATTACCGGTCTTAAAGCCAACTTATGACAATGTGGCCTGCACGCTCGCCTGACTTCTCCATACTAAAAAGCGTGGTGTAATTCCAGACGTGGCGTTCTCCGACTCGATTCCCCAGCGGGCAGCCGAGTTCATCCCGAATCACGTGGAGGCCGTGAACGATCAATTCCACAAATGGCTCTCCCCTGAGCAGCAGCTCAAGAAGTACTCCCGGGACATCAGTGACTACCTCAAGTTCGAGGACAAGTCCAAATTGGTAAGATTGTCTTGACTCAATCGGCCGTCTCTTGTTATGAAACATTATTAGAGTGTCCCACGGAATCCCTAATAACGTTTGTCTTAACGCATCGTCAGTCCTAATTATTGTTTGTCATAAACTAGTTTTCAGCTGAGTCCGATACCTTTCGAAGTTTTCCAAAAAACCTGCGGCTAGAAAAGGGCTTTAGGATAAAAGAAAATTCGGACAAACGATGCATTAGGACAAATGACGATTATGGATTCCAACATAAACCTGAAATATATAGTTTTCAAATTCATTCATTCATTCAAACTCAAATTCAGAACATTTGTTTAACAAATACACAACAGACATGGTACAAACAAGCAAAGATTAGAGCAAATTTAGAAACATTGCACAGATTGCACTAGCTATAGTGTGAATTTAAATAGGACTCAGCTCAGCATGTGCTGTAGTGCTTTCTTAGTCGTTATTCCTTAGTTTTCAGGGTTGGCAACGCATTTAGTCAGTTTGACATCTTTCCGTTGTACAGCAAAATATTTTTGCCAAGTAATACATTCGTTCATTATTCACTCTACTACTAAAACTATAAATCGGGACTTGATCGCGTCATAAAACTTATAACAAGACCAAGTGCGGGTAAGTCGAAAAACTCGCACGACAAGCAGACGAACACCCTCTACTTCAGTCTTCTCGTGACCACGGGTGTTGTAACACAGTCGAAACGTTGAGGTAATTTAAATGTTTATTTTATTATGCGATTAAGTCCAAGATAGTTTTATACTCGGCCCGGGGAACCTTGATCCCTATGACACTGACAGTTATTCCCACGACACAACCTTGTAGTGGCGTCACCGTTACATTAGAATCGAATTGGAGGCGTGTAAAAATTACATTTATTAATTTTAGGTAGATATATGCCATTACAATGATATTCCGTTGGAATTATAACAATTCTTAACATTTACAAGAAATTATCTCAATCAGACTTTACGTTTACGTCTTGCAAAACTTACTTCGTTTGGAAGATATCGACTAGTGCGGAAAAGTATCGATAAACAAATGTCGATAATGGAAAGGAGTGTACAATATACATTAACATAGTACGCTTTCAGTGTCCGATTTATAATCATTTAAGTTATAGGTGCTGAATGTTAAAAAAAGTTACATGAAATTGTTTTTATTCCACTCAAATTATGGTTATTTTTGGGGACACCAGTTTTTGTTTTAATTAAGATTAGGTTTTATTCGTATCAGCTTTCATGTGTGACATAATTAAGTAATAAATTATGTGTCATAAATTTTTTTTAAACATGTTTACCAACGTGGCTGAATGCAAGTCACGCCTTTGCCTATAAAAAAGTTAAGTTACATCGACACGACCCATCACTAACATGAACTGTCATAGGGATCAAGGTTCCCCGGGCCGGGTATAGTATGTATGAAAATCGTGTTAGTTTAAAGCATAGTATTCTCTCTACTATTCAAGCTTCGTAATTACGAGTATAGCTATACCTTAGATTGCGTGGAAAAATGGCCACTGGTTTACTAAAGAATAAAACTGTGGAATAAAATGAAATGAAATGAAATAAAATTCATTTGGAACTTAAAACACTTAAAATAATACAATTTGCTCAATTAAATCAACTTATTCTAGATAATTATATTTTAATTGCATCAAGCCCAAAATGGTCTCCACTCAGCTTTTTATGCCACGGTATATTGTTTAGATATTCCGTGACGCTGGTTTTCAGTGGGACCTGGAGAGGTGAATGGCGCACCGTGATAACTAAACTATTTAAAATTAATCAAAACCTAAACACTACATACAATTGCAAACAATTAACCATGCATGTGAGTGAGCGTATATGCGAGTGTGTCTGTTTGTGTGTGAGTGAGTGCGTGTGTATATACATGTGTGTCAGTACGACTGCTTATGTACCGGATATTTGGATTGACAAGACAAGTTTCTTAAGATTATGTTTGAAAGATGTAACCGACTTAGATATATTCCTAGATATATTCCACTGTTAATTAACGAATATTTTGTATTGTTTCCAGCCTCAAGCCGTTTTCACCTGGAAGGACTTGGCCAAGTACAACGGCGAGGGCGACCAGCCTCTGTACCTCGTCTTCGGCGATGGCGTCTACGACCTGACGATGATTGGGGACCTCGTAAGTCACATACCTTGTTACTCTAGCTAGGAATCTTACTCATATAAATAAATATATCTCATCATCATCATAAACTCACGCCTTCATTCCCAGAGTGGGGTAGGCAGAGCCACAGACTCACCAACAACTCCAAAAACTTGTTGATAATTCTGTGACCACAGTTTGCACAACCAGGCTAAGATTTTATCCAGTGTATTAGTGACAGGTTGCAAACCCATCGCCTAACAGCACTACACAGCCTTTAGTCCCTTAGTCACTTACGACATCCACGGGAAGACATGGAGTGGCAACATTCTAAACCCGGCACCACACGGCACCAAATTAATTTAATAAACATATCTAATACCTTTAAACGGGCAATTCTATCCAGAGAGGTAATGCAGCCAGTGTCATAGGGACCATGCCGCGAGCGGACCTGCTAGAGGGGGTGTTCTTTTTATAGTGTTGATTATTATTTACATCTTTAATATATGAGTAGCTTATTTTTTTTTTTATTTAAATTACCAATTCTTGTTTATATATAATCTAAATCTCGGAAACGGCTCCAACGATTTTCATGAAATTTAGTATGTAGGGGGGCGATAAATCGATCTAGATAGGTTTCATTTTTAGAAAAATTACCAAAAAAAATACCATCCAGGTAGGTACTTATTTTATAAATGAGAAAATTTAGATGTTTGTTACTCAATCACGCTTCAAACACTGAACGGATCGGAATAAAACTTGGCACACATATAGGTTCGGTCCTAGAATAGGACATAGGATAGTCATAATCCCGAAAAAAACATCTCATTTCTACTGGAAATGCAATTAATTGTTAAACGCTGTAAATTTTCTCACAAGCTGGCGCCACCTTGTATGGACGAGTAACAAAATTAAAAAGGTGAAATCTCAGCTAGCCATGTGCGAGTAGTGTGTTTTTACTTCTGTTTACGTTTGTCATCCTGTAACCTTTTCAGTTTGTATTCATTGATGTGTGCGTACTCAAAAGTTACTAAAGAAACAGACTTTTAGTTCTCTATAAACATGTGCCGTCCACGCAGATGAAGTCGCGGGCAGGAGCTAGTAAAATAATAAATAATAAACATCAGGAGATTCAGGAGACAATCTCATACAAATTAACCTAGTCCCAAACTAAGCTCTAGGCTTGAACTATGGGCACTAGACAACGATAAACTCACGTACTTAAAATACAAACTTAAAAACCTAGAAAACATCCAAGACGCAAGGACAAATACTCGCGCTCATTTCACAAATATCTGCCCTTTCTGAGATTCGAACCCGGGACAAAGAATGTGTAGAAAATTGCTGTACAGCCAGCGGCACTTACCTTTGAATTTTAAAAGTAGGTAATATCAGACCAATGGAACGCTGACCCACCATAGAACGGTGATATTATAAAACTAATTGTTTAACACTTCTTTCGACTTGAATCATAACGTCACTGTGACACAGTTCTATAGTGGGGTCAAGGTTCCATTGGGCTTATGGAACGTGGGCTCAGGGGCCCTTGAAAATCAGTCCGTCTTCTTTATACAGCATTTCATGGTATTGCCTAGTGTTGTCTACAGTGTCTGTGTTCCAGCACCCTGGCGGCTCCGCCCCGCTCAAGAAGCACGCGGGCCAGGACGCCACGGCCTTCCTGTGCAGCATGAACGTGCCCGAGGAGATGCGGTACCAGATGCTGCACAGGTTCCAAGTCGGCACGGTCGATGTGAGTAGCAGACGGTATACGCTGTCATTAGTCCGTGTCCCAGGGGCTTAGAGAACCAGCTTCAGTAGAATAACACAAATGACATAACATTACCTCATTCTATGGAATGTAGGCCACTGTAGGCCCAGAAGCTCATGCTGTAGGTAGAGGTTCTTATCGGCACCGTCGATGTGAGTAGCAGACGGTATATGCTGTCATTAGTCCGCGTCCCGGGGGCCTGGAGGACCAGCCTCATTAGAAAAACACAAGTGACATAACATTACGTCATTCCATACCATACCACTGTAGGCCCAGAAGCTCATGCTGTAGGTAGAGGTTCTTATCGGTACCGTCGATGTGAGTAGCAGACGGTATATGCTGTCATTAATCCGTATCCCAACGAATAGTGAAGCGGCTTACCAAACCTGGAGTGATGACCACGACCACTCTGCCAAGCACAGAACAGAAAAAACAGTAGAAGTGTCAAGTGGGCGGGTAACGTGTGGCACAGTTATGCGGAGTTCCGCATATCCTACCATACTTTTGCCGCGATCGCTTATTTCGACATTTCAATATTTCGATGTTTCTAAAATCGGAAATAAATCCAGAAGCATGCCTTATTGTGCTATTTTGGAATGTAAAAACGGTAGCAGCACCAAAAACATTTTCCATGGTGGCGTGTTGTTTTTATGATAGTGTGAGTATTGGCGACAACAGGTCTGATACTAAGCGAAGCTCATGCCACTTCCACTGTTTTTTCTATTCCGTGCTGCCAAGAGTGTAACGACAAAAAAGAAGAGAATCCGTATCCCAGCACCCTGGAGGACCAGCCTCGGTAGAAAAACACAAGTGACATAACATTACTACTACGCGCTTTTTTTTTTGGTTCTCCATGTGTCTGTTATCATTAGGGCCATAAGTCATAAGTAATAATGACCGCAATAGTTTAAAGCGTTTATAAAATACTAACAATTTTATTTTTGCATCTTTTACAGCCAAAGTCAAAGCTGGATTGAGGTCTCTTCACGCTCATCTACGTCTAACAGAAGTACAGGTGAGACCACATTATTTCATTGAATTAAGGTGCAAAATAAAATTGTAGCCATGCCTTTGACGTCGACTGTACGAGTATGTTATCTTACCAGTAAATACCCTCTAGAATTAATTAAAGAAGCATAAGAGCACTTACATTGCCTTTGCAAAGTAGCGATGTAATAAGATAATGCAATCTTAGACTTAGAAGCGCTAGTACCAAGGCAGTATTGAAAATGCGTATGGTTTACCTGCACTGTTTACATTTAGACATAAAAAGTTAAAGCCTTTCGCGTCCAAAACAGTAATCATTATCATACATCTAAAAAAAAACAAATATAATATTTTGATGCTGATCTCATGCAAGAGAGATACGATACTATGCTACAAGTGCTTCTTCTTTGCGTTTTTTTAATCTCAATAATTTTATTTTTCAGATACACAGCACCAATTGTATATAAGATACGAAAAGCCGTTTTAAAACCATATCCAACCAACCAACGACGTAAAAACAAAACCATCCGTTGTACCCATAGACCAACTATCTAAGTCTATCTAAATAGATAGATTAAGAAAATTAAATGTTTATTAATTAAGACGACTATTTATTTTAACTATCCTACCAGCGGGTCTAGTATGGTTGCGTTTATCGCGTGAAAAAATGTGGATAAAGCATCCGTCACTGTCGCACTTACTTACGTGTCAAAAGGTGACGGATGCCTTATCTAAACTTTGTCACGCGATAAACGCAACCATATTAGGGCCCCTGTCTTCATCCTTATGTTAGGAATAGAGGACGCCCGCGAGTTTGTACGCGTAGAATTAGTTTCCCGCTACTCCCCCCATTTCTTCCCGTTGGGGTCGATTTTCGGAAAATCCTTTCTTAGTGCTCACTTACAATACATCATGAAAGGAACCCCTATACCAAATTTCAAGTTTCTAGGTACAGTAGTTTCGGCTGTGTATATAGATAAAAAGTCTAAAATTACCTCTATCTATTAAAAAAATATTGGAGTGTCTACAAATATAATAATGGTGAGATAGCAATTGATTCTAACTGTAAGTATAATTATAATCTTAATCGCTCGAAGTGTTTAATCAGTATCGCGCGATAAACGCTTATCGCACACGTCCGTCTGAGTGGCCAGTATCTTATCAATAAGTGTTTAACTTTCATTCATCTGTGACGAGAGATATTTATCTTCCAATGACTTGAATTTTTAATGATCGGAATTCGCATGTTATGTTTTTTTGATCATCTATTATGACACCTATCTATTCTTTCTAATATTGTAATTAAGTATGCGAAAGTTTGTCTGTATGTCGGTTCTGTCTTTATGGTTTAACGCCTCTACCGATGTAGTATTGTAGCCCGGAGACGGGCATACAGTTTTTTTATGCCGTAAAAATAGGAGTTTCTTAGGGAATTGCGATAAACAATATCATTGGGGACCGCCTGACGGATAGTTAATTATATAAAGACAATTTGAGATATAACGAAATTTATTAATTTAGTAATGGAAGAAAGAAGCAACAGTATAAAAACACAAGTTATGTCAAACAGCTAAAACTGAGATCCATCCTGGAGTTCCGGGCCACGGGTTAAAAAAAAAAAGTTCATCTGGAAAGTCTTAAAAAACAATCATAGATTTAGTTTTTAAAATTTCTTACCTATAGACATAGATAAATCATGGAGGAATCTGACACAAATTGACCTAATCCCAAACATAAACCTAAAAAAAATACCTTTAATGACAAAGTGGAGAAAAAGGCACACTGTGCCCTTTTTTCCATAATCCGAATTTCCTTATAACTTAATAATTTATATGCACAAAATTTGACGACTAATAATGAACAAAAGAAAAATCTCCTCCTAACCTAACTTCTTATCGACAACACAAAAAGTGTCAGAATTCGTAAAGAGATTTAAATAATTCAGCAACTTCCAATGTATAAAGTCTACAACATTTTGAATTCTGAATTCAAAATGTTGTAGACTTTTAAAGGCTGAAATATAATTTGCATGCTATTACGGCATTGTAGAGTTGAAAGATGTCAAATTATTATTAAAATAACTGGTTAGACTAGTGTTTAAATCCTGCAATGAATGACTAAACCAGATCTTTCTTGTGCAGAGATTAGGACAGCCGGTACAATGACTAACATATTATTAGTGCCCATTGAAATTGGCAATGATGTAAACACAACCAAACGAACCAATTTGCCATTAGTACTCGATAATCACGTGCTTTTAAAGATCAAGTGAGGTCTTAGCAATGATTTATACACTTGATCTTTACGTTCGCTAAGTTTAAGGTTAAATAACGATTACCTACTTAAACGTTATTTTAAATAAAAACACACTTGATGAATATTTGAGGTTATGTGTCAAACAGAACTGATTTGTTTACGTCTTTGGCAATTTCAATTTACACAGACTATAGGGCCCTCCATCTTAGCTTTGAGGGTTGGCAACACATTTGCAATCTTTTTAGAATGGTATCATCAAAATTCTTCGAGACTGTAGGCCACTTCCCATCAGGTGGGCCGTTTGCTTGTTTCTCTGTGGATGCAATAAAAAAAACTCCATGCAGTAAAAATAACAGTCTTCAAAATTAGCTAAATTTTTATTAAATAATCCTTATAGTTTTCCTTACCGGATATCTTTTTAAAATGAACATACAAACATCACAAATATAATCAAAAATTGATCATGCAAGTCATAGCTGATTAATTATCAGCGAATCAATTAAATCCAGATCAGTTTTATCTTTTGTGCTAATGATTTAAAATCTAACGAGTCATTTAATGGCTGTTTATGTATTCGACGGTCCAGACGCCGTTTCAAGGTCACGGCGGTATGTATGCGTAGGCGCAGGCTCTTGGTTCACCCTTGTAACATCTTCGCTTATATCATGAAACTGAACCCTTTTTTATAGATAGTTAAAGGGACAGGCTAAAGCAGACGAAAATGCCCAGATTTAAAAAAGAAAGATTTCGAAAGGCATTTTCTCGGAAGTTTTTGGTAGTCGCAATCTACCCTATCCTGCAAAAAACAAGACTACTTATAGTAGAAACCGCTTCCGATAAAACGAAATTCGGGAAAATTAAGCAATAGCGGCCTTTTCATGTAAAGTTCGGACCGCGGGAAACGCCACGCGCCGTTCCAATCTTCGTTCCGAACCGTACGTGTAAATGCAACTGTAATAGTAAAATAGTAAAAAATGTACGGTTCGGAACGAAGATTGGAACGGCGCGTGGCGTTTCCCGCGGTCCGAAATTTACGTGTAAAGGCCGCTATTGTATGAAGCGTTTGTCGATAGTTCAAGAGGTTCTCCGAGTTTTAAGCATGTATAGGAAATTAAGAACTGCAAACACGCGACTACAGAACTACGCGCGAATATTGTGGCAGTATTTCTCTGGATTTTGGGACAGAAAAAGGTAAGATAAGATAACATGTTACTACGATCTTGGCTGAGGTAAACACTGAATTACAAATAGAATATAACACTTGGACTCAAAGGTTTACATCCACTTTGGGTCGTCGAGCTTCCGAGCAAGTTAAACATAAGGAATCGACGTCAGATGTAATTTTCCGCACACGAGATACTTGCGACAGCCATAAAATGCTGTCATCCGGCTGCAGACTGCAGTTTTCATGCATTATAAATGGACTTTCCCGGTGGTCCCCGCACGCTAGACTTACTAGGGTGCAGTGCGCGTCTGATCCAATTTCGAGAAAATAAGGTCAGAGATTTTAGTACGACAATAGCGATGTCACCGACCTTTGTTTCTTGGGTTTGGATCACGGAGCTTGTCGTGCCTTTTTGTCAACGGCTGTGATTAAAAACCCACCGTAAACCTCTGTCACAATGACAACATCAAGTGATGATAAAGAATTTAACGTTAAATTTAATCAATGGTTTTTTGCGACAGGGTTCTTTAGTTGCTCAATTATTAAAAGAGTTGACTATACGCTTGAGGGATGCAGTTATAAAAATACAGAAAAAGAAACGCTAACACATTTATGATATAGAAAAAATGCCTCTCTCATTACTCTGCTTATGAGAGAATGAACTTCAATCGTACTGTTTTTGTATGTAATTCTTAATTTTTTTAATCGTTCATACTGATTCAACGATGACGTTTAAATTGGTTTTGTATTTTGGATTTTGTGCTCGTTTTAAACGCTATATTTATTCGCCAAAGATCGTGAAGTTATTCAAATAGATTCCAGTGAAACCAGCGTCGTGGGTCGGGGCTCGCCACGCCACGCCGTCATGCTGAGTGGCACACTATTTGACACTTTATACTTAACTAGTGACCCGCCCTCGCTTTTTTCATGTGAGTTTCCTGTAACACCCGTACATAAACCAGGATTTATTATACATAAACCTTCCTCTTGAGTCACTCTTTCTATTGATGAAAACCGCATTAAAACCCGTTTCGTAGTTTGAAAGATCTAAGCGTACATACAGAGGGACAGACGGCGGGGAGTGACTTTGTTTTACTACGTATGTACAGATTTGTCTTACCTTCTTTATATTGTTTCTTGTTATATTAGGCTGTGTCAAATTTATGTTCGTACGTTTTTTTTTCTTCCTAACTGTTTATACAAGTTACACACCGATATTGATTGGCGAGGCCGAAGATATTTAGGTTTAATTTGCTGAATCGACATCGAAATTCACGCGAATATCTATGTCTCTACATAACTACATAGACATGTTTTATCGTAACTTTTTACAAATTGCTGTTTGTTATCGGCGGCTATCAGATAGCGATATGGTGTCAGACTCGCTTCAGTTGAGGTGCAGCATCAGGCATAAACGTAAGTATTCTTGTTTATTCTATAATTGTAAATATTGGCGAAATGTTTTGATCGATTTTTAAATTCCCTTTATCAATGTGATGGCCTGATGGCTATCATAACTACTGACCGTATGTATTAAACACATTTCGGAATTAATTAAGTTTTACTGTTCGCTACTTTGTCAGAAAATAATATTTATTTCAACTATAAAAACAATCGATAAATCTTCAGTTTTACGACTTTATCTTTGTGTAGAAAACTGTTGACTTTTCTATTCTATTTCATGGTTTTTACATTTATGGTGGTAACATTTATTTCGCCAACAATAAATTGACATTAGACACCATAGGAAAATAAATGTTCGGTGAAAATAAACTGTGGAAAACAAACCAACAGACTTAAGTTTTACATATTACTTATGTTACAAAATCTGGAATCAAATATGAAAGGAATTGGAGCTGAGCAAACGATCTTTGGAAATATTTCCTGAGAAATAATGACTTAGCAACTTGAAATTATCCCAATAATGCAATTTTGCTAGCTTATATGAATAGAAAGTCCCTTTAATTTAGAAAAAATGTCTTTATAAGTATCGCCGGCATCATCATCGGCTTTGACATGCAATTAATGTTTTTTTTTATGGATAATAAAGTTTTTTCCATACATCATGCTTTAACCGAATTGGAGTGCTCTTTCAAACAGCCTAAACTGATTGTTTAGAGACTTGAATTTTAGACAATATTTTTCAAAATTCTTCTCCTCTAAGGAAATAAATTGAGCCATTTTTATTAAATCCGTGTCCAAGTTTTTTTTCAATCGCCATAATGTTTATCTGGAAGAGATCACTTAAAGGGATCAGTTCGTTTTTGTACATCCATAATTTAATTCGTTGTATTGTTTCTGTTTTATTACTTAATTACTTACAATAAAGTATATGCGTATGCAACAACAAAAATCGTAAGAGTACCTAATAAAAAATAAAAAAAACAGTCATTCTACAACTTTATTACTTAATTATTATATTACACGCAATGATTTTGATACAGTAATATAATCGATTAGATTAAACTATATGAAGAGCATATTTTAGTAGGAAGCTACCCAGTAACATCTATGTAAGCCATAATTATGAAAAATATAACTAAGTGCCTGCATGGGTCCATTTTGTCGGTAAAGTTAAATGTAGTACAGTACTTACCATTTTTTTTTCTATTTTGACACTAGGGACATCTCGGTTTTAATCGTAAAGATTCGTGTTTTCACATAGAGTATATTAAATCCTAGAATTTACTCACATATTCAAACCTATTTAGCATACCTAGTAAATATTAATAAAAAGACTAGAAAAAAGTTGATTCTAGTCTTATTATCATATGATACATGTGACGGGTTAGCTTCCAAAGTCAAAGGATTTGCTTCGAATGAAATTATCTGTAATTTACATTTACTAATTTAATATTTGTGTTTTTAATAATGCGATGTAATAATTAAATCAAGCCACATCTGTGTTGTTCATAGGTCTACTGTAAAAAAATGTAACTGTCGCAGGTGATCTACATTACTGTTTTAGACTGTTAAGTGCACACTATGATGTTATGAATATGCAGCAATGTGTCTCGTGTCATTTGTACTTCCGATCTCTCCCTATGAATGTCTAGAAATGCCGAGTGTCAAAGTCCAATTAATCGTACTGTACAAAGTCATTAACCCAATTCTTTTTTTTAAACCTCCATATTTAAAAAAAACATTTTTTTATTGTTATGAGCTATGCAAAATTAAAGCCATATTATTTTTATACAATCGCATATGTGCGTTCAAATTTAGCTTAATTTGTAGATAAGTGATAACTTGAATGCCTATCTACCGATTGGCAACGCTTATCAGATCAAATCAATGGAAGCCGGAAAGGTGACACGTGGTAGCGTGACGTGACGCGACTCGCGCCACGTCGTCCGCCTGAGATTATCTAGGGCCTGATTAGGATATCAGTTCGGAATGCGGGTTTTTCAGAACGGCATGATTCACATTGATATTTATTAACTTTAAGGCGACACTTACCTACAATGTACCTACCTACAATGTACCTACAATCTACAATGTACCTGCGCAATAATAATACCTTCACAATATTTTTCATAACCTTATTGCGTGTGTGACAGATTGAAATTTTACATTTCATGCGAACGTTGTTCCAACCAGTTGAACAGTGAACTTACTTTAAAAAAATACGTATCTATCGTAAATTCGTTTCAAAAAACCATACATAAGTATAGCTTATCGCATTTTTAAAAACAAATTATGAAAAACTATGGACATTTAACTTTAAAAACAAATTATAAAAAAACTATGGACATATTCCATGGAACTAAAAACAAAATAATTAAACTACTTTTACTTCCTATATGCGAGACGGACCGTTAAGAGTGTTTGACAATAACATAGTTCTTCGCCGATAGAGGTACAATTTTAATAATTTAATGTCTGCATTTATTTCACCGCATAAAAACACCTGTCTAGACTTTACCACACGATGGCAATAGCTCTATCGTGATGTTAGACGATGTATGATTCCTTGTTTTATAGTACGTAGGTAGGTAAATTAAATTAATTTAAAAAAGTTATAACCTTATAACAGATACGAATTGATTACATTTCCTTTATAAACCTTATCGATGATCGAAAAAAAATTATGCGATTTTATAGGCACAATAAGATATGAAAAATATTATAGTTATTTAACTCTTTGGGTAATGAATTAAAAATATACAATTTTTAGTCTCTTTGTGTTTGTGTTTTAAACCCACAAAATTAAATAAAAAAATCATTGTAGTACGTAAAAAAAGACTGAATATGGTTTAATTTTGACCTTCATTACACACTAGGCTCGTGTGTAGAGGTTTAGGGAGGGATTGAAAAATCGATAATCATTGTTTGTACGACCTTTTGCACTTTAAGTTTGTATTAATGTAATTTTTTCTGTTGTCATACGGGACGATATAATCGCGTGTGTGAAATATAGGGTTGCCATCTCTAAAATTTGGCAACCAGGACAAGACGCGTGAAAACCCCAGATTTTGGAGCCAGAACCCGGACATGTCAGTGTCGGTTCGTCGGTTGTCCACACCGCGGCGCACGAGTCGTACCGCCGTGTCGTCACTCAGCGACGCGGCGGCCCAAGACTTAAATTTTTTAAACCCAACCCCGCCCGGACGCTCCCCTGACACCCTCTAAACTAGGACAAATCCGGGGAAACCCGGAAGGACGGCAACCCTAGAAATAGCTACTTATTTTTTTCGTTAATGTCTTTGTTTTCAGCATAATGGGTGACGCACAGTTCACGTTCGCTCAGGTCCGAGCCAAGAACGGTCGCGGCGGGGCGCCCGCGTGGATCGTTCACAAGGACTCAGTGTACGACGTCACGTCATACATCAACGAGGTATTGTCCCACAGATTATGTAATGTCGTGTCAAGGAGTAGTCTTTTCTGTATCTGGCCCTTGATCCAGCCATCTGGCGAGTCTCTTAAGGAGTTGATCGAGACTCTTCGCTATGAGACCTGTCTGTGGCCCAAATTAATTTGGGAGCGCTTTGTTTCATATAAAAAATTGTAGTCCGAATGTATTGATATTCATAATCATCGCAAGTCATAAAGTGTTTTTTACTGAAACGGTTTTTTTTTGAAATATCTAGCTGGTAAATGAGGTTAGGTTAGGTTAAGTAGGTTTGTTTTTCAAAACCCTGAAATAAAAACCGTTTCAGTAAAAAACACTTTATGACTTGCGATGACTATGAATAATAATAAATTCGGACTACAAATTTTAGATGAGCCAATATGGACCCCTGTATTTGCATGCATTTTATGTTTTACGCAAAAAAAATACTTGATTGATTGATTGATTGAACACAAAACTCATTGCGAGTACGTGTTATCGAAAATGTAAAATTAACGTATGCTGCCGAAAGGTCGCGTCGAGCCCTCCATACTTGGTTTTCGAAAATCGTTTACGCTTAGTGTAAACCATCTTGTCTAGGGCTACTGATCTTATTTTAGTTACGTTGCAGCACCCCGGCGGCGACGTGATAACAGAGGAGGCTGGGGCTGACGCCACCTCGGTCTTCGAGGGCGTGGGCCACTCGGACGACGCCCGGCAGATCCTCGCCAAGTACAAGATCGGTGACATTGTCGAGGTACGGTTGTTGACATGAAGAAGGCTCACAGACCACCTAATGGTGAGATCTGAGACCCTAACACCCGTATTCAGAAACGTCACTATGAGGTCTCACAGTTGCCACGAACGCACAGGGTGGTTCAAATCGTCTCATAAACAAAAGGTCAGTCAAAAAGGACCAATCACATAGCAGTATTGAACGCAGTGCGTTTACTCAGTGAAGGATCCCTTAAGTATTGTTTGTGAATACGGGTGATAGACACTTGCAATCTCAAGACATGGGGCTGAACCCTGAGGACTAAGATGGGTATGCCTCTATGCTAGTTTCACTGGTTGTCTTATACTCACACCGGAAAAAATTAATGCCAACAATTTTACTTGGCAGGTTAAACAGAATAGAATAGGAGAATAGAAAAATAAATCAACACACATTTACAACAAATGAGAAGTAAAACCACATGGCGTTTAAAAGGGGTACTCAGCTTTGTGCCGCAGCAAGCCGCGGTGCTGGTTTTCAGAGGGACTCTTGACTTAAAAAGTAACTAAACTATCTAAACTGAAAAAGGGATACTGACAAAAATATCAGCGACAAATAGATAATTATAATTATAAGATAATAGACCCCGCACATGATCCTACAGCCACCAAAACATTTGATTTCACACGAAAACTGTACATAAAAATCAATGCTTACAAATACCTAAAGCGCCGACGGCAATACTGAAGCGGTATTAAGTCTATAAAATGATCTAAAAGGCTATTTCCAAGGCTTTAATATCATAGCCTCTCAACCCGCCATCTCCCTGGGGAACCCTAAAAACACGCTTTAAAAGAAACGTTCAATATAATGCTTTCTTAGTCATCCGTTTAAACCGTCAGTTATATTTGTATCCAGGATGACATCGAAGACGTGATCAAAAGTGATAATATGACTTAATTAAACTAATCTAATCACTTTAAGAGCGTCGGTGGCCTAGTGGCTTAAGGGGTCGACTCGTGATCGTATTTTTCTAACTTAAGTACATTACCTGATACTTGATGGTGATGATGAAGCAAAACATCGTGAGTAACCTGCACTTTTGAAAAGTTGAGTGTGTAAGAGGGTAATTGCACAAAAGATCCTAAAGGGTCAAAGTATATCCGAATGTGTCCATCTTTAAGATAAGATAATGATAGACATTTGGGTGTTAACATACATAGACGACGTCATTATCAAGTTTTTTGTTAGACTTGCAATTCTAATCAACTCAATTGTATAATTTTACTGTGAATAATATTATATGCTCAATAGTAAAGACATACATTTTAAAGGAAACATTAACTACTTAGCGCTTAACTCGTCCGTTAGAAAATAAGCGAAAGAAACCGGGAAAAATAATGTGACATAAATAGAGACCTTCCGTCTGTTCCCCAACCATTAATTAAAAGATTACCAACAGAACTATACTTAAATGTCGTCTTTTAATTACAACACACTAATCAAATAAGCCGCTACCAGTAGGCATTGTATCTAAAATGAGTCTATGAAGGTCAATGAAGGACGTTCAATGTCAATGCCAAATACAGACAGGGATTTAGATTCCACTTTGTCCTTTTCCCTATTGATATTGTATTGTCAACATTAAGATAGCTCTCATTATCTTGACAATAAAGGCAGTAGTTACGCAGTGATGTAGGGGCCTGTACAAAATATGTACACGTTTTGAGAAAGCGTTTTTAAAATCTCGTCTTATCTTCGAATCAAAAGTTTTCAAGTCAATTGGAGCTCTATCTATTGCGAAACTGGTACCTACATCACAGAATAAATAATAGTACAAGTCCTACTTTTTCCCTGACTGAGAGACAATTATGAGTTTAGCAATTACAATGAGAGTATGTATATGATTAAAAATCGAACGTTCGTCTCTATCTCTAAACTGTGGCATCGATTTTAATAAACGGGGTGTTATATGATTCTATTCGAAAAGAAAATACTCGTATCACAGGCTATAAAATACCTATTGCGGCAAACTTCTCGCCAGTCGGCTCCTTAGTTTATAACTAAGTGTTTTTTTATTTGCTTCGTTCGTACGTCTGACCTTCCGGAACTTACGTACGTGCGTTTGTCATTTGGATTGAGATTCCTTAAGCGGGCTACATACCATCAGTTTTAACTGCACAGTTTCAACTGCACAGTCGAACTGTACCCTTACCATGAGTTACAATTAACGTACTCGCTAGCGTGTCGAAGCTCTGTCCCTCGCAGACCTCGCAGTATTCTTATAGAGTGCGAGGGACAGAGCATTCGACTCGCTAGCGAGTACAGTAATTGCAACTCATGGTAAGGGTACTGTTCAGTTAAAACGTATGTGTGTAGGCACTGTGAACTGTGCAGTTAAGCTGACGCTCTAAGAAATATCTGATCGAAATTTAATTAGATAAAACTGTACAGTTGAAACTGTGCAGTTAAAACTGACGCTCTAAGAAATATCTAATCGAAATTTCATTAGATAAAACTGTACAGTTGAAACTGTGCAGTTAAAACTGATGGTATGTAGCCTGCTTTAGTTTGGTCTCGATATGACTGCATAAAGTACATTCGGCAGCAAAAACTTACCTCGGAAATTAAATTTATGATGAACCTTATTTTAAAATCTTTGCCTAACGATGGACGGAGTCCCCAAGACACGGTGACAGCGCGCGCGCCAGACGGACCCATCGCGGTAATCACTCTGATGTCCCTTTTGTCCGTCCGTCGCTCCATTTGCTGAGTGGCTTTTTGTGACGACATAGAGGCCATGTGTACATGTGTAGGCTAATTTATTGTAGTAATTTACGACACTGATGATGTAATGTAACCAGTTTATTTATAAATGTTAGTTTATGCTGCGACTCTAGTTTCGGAGTACGCTCTCGTTGATTGTACTTTTTTGGAACAAATATTTTACTATAAAATAGCGGCTATGCCGCCTCTTCCTTCCCGGTCAATAAACGGACAACATAGATTTAGGATTTTCGTTTTTTCAATCCACGACCGAACGCTTTGCTACTTAAATTTTCATTACACAGAATGTGTAAATTTTTTGAACGCCTTACCTTACGTTGAATACAAAATGTGTCACACACATGCCAAATATGTTAGGTATGCTCGTGCAAATTACAACGAAACAAAGTCTCTTTTAATCTTGAACTTGTAGCCGTCGTGGCGACAGTGGCACGACTCACAGTTGACGGCTAGAGCCGACTGTGACGTTCAAAAGATTAATGTAGACCAATGATGGACACTTGATTCTTTTTTATACAGAAGATGGATTCATTTGTTTTGCAACAATCAATTTAGGACCGTATGAAATTTGAATTAAGAGTGAAGTGTCCATTAGTGGTGCCTGTCAGCTAAAAGTGTCCATCATTGGTGCCTAGATTCGAATAGCACGCTGTGTGTACATCAAACACTATGAGAGCGTCGTACCGATAATCTAGCAAGTACTTAATGTTCAAAATTGTAACCAAATGCTTCTTTTTCAGGAAGAAAAAATCTACGATGCGAACGGGAAGAAAAAGAAGAAGGTAGTGAAAGCAGACTACGAAGAGAGAAAGAGCTGTATGAGCATAGTCACGTGCGGACTACTAGGCTAGCAACTACCATACCGTCCAAAAAAAATTACCTTGGAAGGCAGTACACTCAAACTGACTTACAAACTTCTGCTCTCCTGGTGCCATCTCCTAATTTAAAGGAAGAAAGATAATTAATTGCAAAGTAATTCGAAGTTTTTTTTTTGAGATTACAACATTCTGAATAGTAAGAGTTGTAACAAAAGGGTAGAGTCAGCAGTTTAGCATATTATAATTATTATTATTTACCAGCCTATAATGTCCCACTGCTGGGCAAAGGCCTCCCTCCCTTTCTTCCACGTAGCCCTATCTTGGGCAGTCGCACCAGTCTGATTGCTTCAAGCTCATTTCGCCCACGTCGCCTTGGTATGCGGCGATGCAGAATTCTATCATGAGTTTTTGCATATGCTTCCACAAAATATTGTGTACAATTAGCTTCAAGTAGCCGTAGCTTAGCTTTTTGTAACTTTGTTATATCTACGAAGCCAACGTCCTGGGTTCGATCCCCGGTAAGGCTAAAAAAATATGTAACAAGCACAAACAAAAATTAAATAAGTGTGTTTCTTTGTATTATAATATTTATTAAACTACAGGTAAAATTAAGTTTGTATACTTTGTCTAGTAACCATAGTAAGAGTCTAGAATTAAGTTTAGGCTTTGTGTAAGATTGTAAATTAAGCGAAATTGTTGCTGTGATTGGTTGATTTTTAATAGATTTTTTACTAAAACAGTTGTATAACTCTTTTTATTTCACATTTCACAAGACTCTCATGTATTCAATGGGTCTATACTTCGTTTGTTTAAGATCTTAAAAAACTGTAAACTATCCAAACCACGTGTCATTGTTAAACGCCAATCAAAACTGTTTTATACACTGACGTTTCAGTGTTATGCTTCTATTGGCTGACGAGCTATATCACGTGGATGTTTTGTTTACATTTTTTAAGTACCTAAACAAACGGAGTATAGTTTAACAATAACTTGTTATTGCTCATTAACCCTTCACAAGTTTATTTTTAAGTATCATCATTTAATGGGGAGTTTACATTATTCGACTGCAGCACATTTTCAACACACAGGTCATCAACTAGTGTAGATGGTGTTTAGGGTTTCATACCAAGAGGGTCCTGATGGGATCCTGTTACTAAGCCTCCACTGTCTGTCTGTCCGTGTATCCGTCTGTTCGTCCGATTGTATATCAGCGGGCTGCTCATGAACCGTAATAGGGAAGACAGTTGAAATGATGATAGGGTAAGTATTTGCTGCCGCTATAACAACAAATAAAAAAAAAACATAGTGAATAGGTATATAACTAATCCGGTTAAATCAAATGCAACTGAGTCGTAAAAAAATATCACACACAAAACGACATCTTCAAAACATAGAATAAGTAGAAAATTCCAGGAATAATCAGGAATGTTTACTAAATTCTCTCTCTCTTAATAAGAGCTTTGCTCTTGTCGGTGGAGTAATTTCCAATCTTCTCTTCTCTCTGCCAGCTCCTTGACCTCTGTATACGACACGACATGCACCTTCTCCTTGATCTGGTCCATACATCATAGAGGGAAAGATTGAAGGCAGGAGGCAGACGAAGACCAAGAAGGACTAAAATTATAAATGTAAAAATGTATTGGTTATTTTGCTCCTTTCTCACATATTCGGTACATATATATACTTATATAAAATTCTCGTGTCAGTGTTTGTAACAAAACTCCTCCGAAATGGCTTGACCGATTCTTATGAAGTTTTGTTGTGTATATTCAGTAGGTCTGAGAATAGGACGTAAAGTACGTATATTTCATAAGGTTTGTATAAAAAAAATATTACTCCCGGGCGAAACCGGGCGCGGACAGCTAGTTAGATAAATAAAAACCCCTAATATGGCGACCCCTTCTTTCAGAGCTGATATCTCTTAAACGGCCTAACCGATTTTCATGAAATCTAAGTAAGAACCACCGCTAGAAAACCTACTTTTAAATGCAAAAAACCGCATCCAAATGGGTTTACGTGTTTAAGAGCTACGGTGCTACAGACAGATACACATTTTTGCATCGGGGGTTAATAAAAAAAATGACAAATAAGTAGACACTCTAAAACTGAATTATTTTCTAGCGTGTTATAGTGATCCACCGCCCCAATAAAAATAAGTTAGTATCGACTCGATCCTACTCTCGTGGAGCGCGCCTGACGCAATATCGACGGCGGCGGCAGCTGTGACCCCGAGGGTTCCGCAATATACACAATATGAACGCCATTGAACCTCTTTTCAGGTAGGCGCGCTAATCTAGATAGTTAAACAATAACACCGGTTTTGACATTTGTAAATTTAGGTATTTAGGTTTAGGATTTAAAATAAGAAAATGCTGATCCGAATACGGAATATGCATGTTTTTTTTTACAGCTTCAATAAACGCTAATTCTTGTAATAAACAGGAAAGATTTTTTTTGATAACTATAATAATAATAACCAAGATATAAGCCAACAAAGATGTGTTCCTATTTTTTTCTAGCAAAACAGAATTTTACGTGGAGTTTATATGGCCGAACTGAACAATGACGTCACCGGTGGTGCACTTCAGATCTCTCTGTCTAATTAGCAGTTTAAAATGCTTGTATCATCCGTATTTCTAGACCGATTTTTATTTTTATTTCACTTTTGGTGATGACTTTTACGGTATTTTTATGTTTGGTTGACAAATGCGATTTAAAAAATCCATGCATATTCCCTATCTATTGTCTCTAATCAATGCATTCATTTCTATAATAAATTACCTGACGAAGTTTTAAAGTTACCATTTCCAGTACTTAAAAATTATTTGAAAAAGTCGTTGATGTCTAAAGCTTACTATAGGGTCGAAGACTATCTAACAGATAAAAATGCTTGGCCTAAATTAAACACCTAAATATCTTAATAATAACTTAATCATACAAATATGTAAAACATTGTGTATTGTCTAGGGGACACGGTTTCTGTAGGAAAATGTATCGAAACTATTTATGTGTTGTTTTGCCCCGTCTAAGTATAATTTTTATTTATTTTTATATTTACTACTTATGAGTTTTTTTTTTTTAGAATTTTGAGTTTAGACACATTTTCCTGCTCAACTACGCATGATATATATATTCATTTTGTTTGTTACATTCATTGTTTTATATAATGCTAGGTTAAGTTTTTTCTTTTCGTTGTATAATATCATTTATCATAAGCAATATTTAAAAAACGACTGACTGTTGAGTTTCTTGCGGCGTTTCTTCTCAGCAGTGGTCTCTTGCGAAGCGCTGGTAGATTTTTGACGTGTAAAAGTGCCCGTGCGGCCTACTTAATGAATAAACATCTTTTATCTTTTTATCTTTAATACTTTTTACCCCTGATACTTTTTTATGCTAGAGGAGGAAAACGAGCTATCGGGTCACCTGCAACACCACCAGCCTTTGAGAAAAGTGTATGCTCGTCTCTTGAAGGTCCCAAGTCGTAGAGCATATTTTACATATTTTATTTATCTAATGGTGATAGTTCAAGAAGAGGCCTCCACTTAGCAGTAGTGGAACAAATATAGGCCATTGTTACGCCAAAGTCAAATCCCTGCACGAGTGTCAGAAGCGGACGCAGATGTAGGCTCCGGGCAATTAGAGATGTCCTCCGGGCATTTCCCGAGAGATCCCGGACGACGGGCGCGCACGCAGCGGGCGGGGGCCGGGAGAGACGCGATTTTGGCGCGTATTGGCGGTGAACTTGAGATCAATAGCTGATGGGTATCTAACTGCAGTACTCAGAGTCCGACATATAACTGCCAAGGGCTCTGATTTTCATACAAAATAGACCCACCTAGTGGGTTGGTGGCAGTCAAAGAAAAGTGTTAATGCTGATTAAAACCAAATTTGACCTGAGGGGCTATTGCCTGACGCACTCGCAATCGCAATCATTCATTTTAAAAATCGAAGGCTTGTCTGCATACAAAATAAAAACAATTGTTCCAATTTGAAGCCGATTGCGATTGCGAGTGCGTCAGGCAATAGCCCCTCAGGTCAAATTTGGTTTTAATCAGCATTAACACTTTTCTTTGACTGCCACCAACCCACTAGGTGGGTCTATTTTGTATGAAAATCAGAGCCCTTGGCAGTTATATGTCGGACTCTGAGTACTGCAGTTAGATACCCATCAGCTATTGATCTCAAGTTCACCGCCAATACGCGCCAAAATCGCGTCTCTCCCGGCCCCCGCCCGCTGCGTGCGCGCCCGTCGTCCGGGATCTCTCGGGAAATGCCCGGAGGACATCTCTAATTGCCCGGAGCCTACATCTGCGTCCGCTTCTGACACTCGTGCAGGGATTTGACTTTGGCGTAACAATGGCCTATATTTGTTCCACTACTGCTAAGTGGAGGCCTCTTCTTGAACTATCACCATTAGATAAATAAAATATGTAAAATATGCTCTACGACTTGGGACCTTCAAGAGACGAGCATACACTTTTCTCAAAGGCTGGTGGTGTTGCAGGTGACCCGATAGCTCGTTTTCCTCCTCTAGCATAAAAAAGTATCAGGGGTAAAAAGTATTAAAGATAAAAAGATAAAAGATGTTTATTCATTAAGTAGGCCGCACGGGCACTTTTACACGTCAAAAATCTACCAGCGCTTCGCAAGAGACCACTGCTGAGAAGAAACGCCGCAAGAAACTCAACAGTCAGTCGTTTTTTAAATATTGCTTATGATAAATGATATTATACAACGAAAAGAAAAAACTTAACCTAGCATTATATAAAACAATGAATGTAACAAACAAAATGAATATATATATCATGCGTAGTTGAGCAGGAAAATGTGTCTAAACTCAAAATTCTAAAAAAAAAAAACTCATAAGTAGTAAATATAAAAATAAATAAAAATTATACTTAGACGGGGCAAAACAACACATAAATAGTTTCGATACATTTTCCTACAGAAACCGTGTCCCCTAGACAATACACAATGTTTTACATATTTGTATGATTAAGTTATTATTAAGATATTTAGGTGTTTAATTTAGGCCAAGCATTTTTATCTGTTAGATAGTCTTCGACCCTATAGTAAGCTTTAGACATCAACGACTTTTTCAAATAATTTTTAAGTACTGGAAATGGTAACTTTAAAACTTCGTCAGGTAATTTATTATAGAAATGAATGCATTGATTAGAGACAATAGATAGGGAATATGCATGGATTTTTTAAATCGCATTTGTCAACCAAACATAAAAATACCGTAAAAGTCATCACCAAAAGTGAAATAAAAATAAAAATCGGTCTAGAAATACGGATGATACAAGCATTTTAAACTGCTAATTAGACAGAGAGATCTGAAGTGCACCACCGGTGACGTCATTGTTCAGTTCGGCCATATAAACTCCACGTAAAATTCTGTTTTGCTAGAAAAAAATAGGAACACATCTTTGTTGGCTTATATCTTGGTTATTATTATTATAGTTATCAAAAAAAATCTTTCCTGTTTATTACAAGAATTAGCGTTTATTGAAGCTGTAAAAAAAAACATGCATATTCCGTATTCGGATCAGCATTTTCTTATTTTAAATCCTAAACCTAAATACCTAAATTTACAAATGTCAAAACCGGTGTTATTGTTTAACTATCTAGATTAGCGCGCCTACCTGAAAAGAGGTTCAATGGCGTTCATATTGTGTATATTGCGGAACCCTCGGGGTCACAGCTGCCGCCGCCGTCGATATTGCGTCAGGCGCGCTCCACGAGAGTAGGATCGAGTCGATACTAACTTATTTTTATTGGGGCGGTGGATCACTATAACACGCTAGAAAATAATTCAGTTTTAGAGTGTCTACTTATTTGTCATTTTTTTTATTAACCCCCGATGCAAAAATGTGTATCTGTCTGTAGCACCGTAGCTCTTAAACACGTAAACCCATTTGGATGCGGTTTTTTGCATTTAAAAGTAGGTTTTCTAGCGGTGGTTCTTACTTAGATTTCATGAAAATCGGTTAGGCCGTTTAAGAGATATCAGCTCTGAAAGAAGGGGTCGCCATATTAGGGGTTTTTATTTATCTAACTAGCTGTCCGCGCCCGGTTTCGCCCGGGAGTAATATTTTTTTTATACAAACCTTATGAAATATACGTACTTTACGTCCTATTCTCAGACCTACTGAATATACACAACAAAACTTCATAAGAATCGGTCAAGCCATTTCGGAGGAGTTTTGTTACAAACACTGACACGAGAATTTTATATAAGTATATATATGTACCGAATATGTGAGAAAGGAGCAAAATAACCAATACATTTTTACATTTATAATTTTAGTCCTTCTTGGTCTTCGTCTGCCTCCTGCCTTCAATCTTTCCCTCTATGATGTATGGACCAGATCAAGGAGAAGGTGCATGTCGTGTCGTATACAGAGGTCAAGGAGCTGGCAGAGAGAAGAGAAGATTGGAAATTACTCCACCGACAAGAGCAAAGCTCTTATTAAGAGAGAGAGAATTTAGTAAACATTCCTGATTATTCCTGGAATTTTCTACTTATTCTATGTTTTGAAGATGTCGTTTTGTGTGTGATATTTTTTTACGACTCAGTTGCATTTGATTTAACCGGATTAGTTATATACCTATTCACTATGTTTTTTTTTTATTTGTTGTTATAGCGGCAGCAAATACTTACCCTATCATCATTTCAACTGTCTTCCCTATTACGGTTCATGAGCAGCCCGCTGATATACAATCGGACGAACAGACGGATACACGGACAGACAGACAGTGGAGGCTTAGTAACAGGATCCCATCAGGACCCTCTTGGTATGAAACCCTAAACACCATCTACACTAGTTGATGACCTGTGTGTTGAAAATGTGCTGCAGTCGAATAATGTAAACTCCCCATTAAATGATGATACTTAAAAATAAACTTGTGAAGGGTTAATGAGCAATAACAAGTTATTGTTAAACTATACTCCGTTTGTTTAGGTACTTAAAAAATGTAAACAAAACATCCACGTGATATAGCTCGTCAGCCAATAGAAGCATAACACTGAAACGTCAGTGTATAAAACAGTTTTGATTGGCGTTTAACAATGACACGTGGTTTGGATAGTTTACAGTTTTTTAAGATCTTAAACAAACGAAGTATAGACCCATTGAATACATGAGAGTCTTGTGAAATGTGAAATAAAAAGAGTTATACAACTGTTTTAGTAAAAAATCTATTAAAAATCAACCAATCACAGCAACAATTTCGCTTAATTTACAATCTTACACAAAGCCTAAACTTAATTCTAGACTCTTACTATGGTTACTAGACAAAGTATACAAACTTAATTTTACCTGTAGTTTAATAAATATTATAATACAAAGAAACACACTTATTTAATTTTTGTTTGTGCTTGTTACATATTTTTTTAGCCTTACCGGGGATCGAACCCAGGACGTTGGCTTCGTAGATATAACAAAGTTACAAAAAGCTAAGCTACGGCTACTTGAAGCTAATTGTACACAATATTTTGTGGAAGCATATGCAAAAACTCATGATAGAATTCTGCATCGCCGCATACCAAGGCGACGTGGGCGAAATGAGCTTGAAGCAATCAGACTGGTGCGACTGCCCAAGATAGGGCTACGTGGAAGAAAGGGAGGGAGGCCTTTGCCCAGCAGTGGGACATTATAGGCTGGTAAATAATAATAATTATAATATGCTAAACTGCTGACTCTACCCTTTTGTTACAACTCTTACTATTCAGAATGTTGTAATCTCAAAAAAAAAACTTCGAATTACTTTGCAATTAATTATCTTTCTTCCTTTAAATTAGGAGATGGCACCAGGAGAGCAGAAGTTTGTAAGTCAGTTTGAGTGTACTGCCTTCCAAGGTAATTTTTTTTGGACGGTATGGTAGTTGCTAGCCTAGTAGTCCGCACGTGACTATGCTCATACAGCTCTTTCTCTCTTCGTAGTCTGCTTTCACTACCTTCTTCTTTTTCTTCCCGTTCGCATCGTAGATTTTTTCTTCCTGAAAAAGAAGCATTTGGTTACAATTTTGAACATTAAGTACTTGCTAGATTATCGGTACGACGCTCTCATAGTGTTTGATGTACACACAGCGTGCTATTCGAATCTAGGCACCAATGATGGACACTTTTAGCTGACAGGCACCACTAATGGACACTTCACTCTTAATTCAAATTTCATACGGTCCTCCATACATTTCGGCTGTTTAGCTCTCAAAGTTTGTATGGAATAGCTGTTTTTTTTTCGTGATTTGGATGTTGGTCCCATATTAAAAGTTGATGAGTATGACCTTCATAGTTAGTCCCTGAAGTTTGTCCAACCTTCTGCCGAACACCCTGTATATAAGCAAGAGTATAGGCACTTGTCCCACCGTCGACGATGAGCGGGAAGCGATCAACTAAACATTTTTATCTCTTTTATTGACATGGGAACTATATCTTTTGTTTCGACAAAAGAGCATTCTGAATTTAAATGCAACACCAACATATTTTGTTTTGTGGCGCTTTTGTACATAAGCAGCGATGTGTCTCTTCTCTTCTATCGACACGGGATCTATATCTTTTGTTCGTTTCTTAAGCGAGAAAATAGTCGATAACTATATAGAATAGTTTTCACGCCGGCAGTGGGACAAGTGGCTTATTCTGTAGAATGCCTGTCATGTAAATTATGTAATGCCTTCGTATCCCCAAAACGTTGCGTTGGCGAGTAGTAAGTTGTCGCTAGAGCGGAGGTCCCGCTGTTCCCGCGGCCGCGCGCCGCCGGCACGCATTTCCTGCCGTCGTGGAGATGACCGAAATAAACCGTGTCCTAATCCCGGCTATTAGTATAAAATAAATGCTCTAGTTTTTTTCTTTTGATCGTTTTTAGGGTCCCGAAGTCAAACAGGGGCCTTTATAATTTCGCTATGTTTGCTTACACACTCACTTTTACTCAAAAACTGTCAAAGTTACAAAACTGAAAATTTATGCATATTAGGTATAGGTACATACTTAAACCGTGCAATAAGATAATAGTAGATTATACACCAAGGGGATAAAGCACTGTTTAAGTCACGGGCGCGATATTGAATCCTTAGCAAATGAGGGACTCCAGGTTTAACTCCCGAGCGTAGCGAGTGTTACGATTTAATTCCTGAGCGTAGCGAGGGAATTAAAACGGAGTCCTGAGTGCAACGAGGGATTCAAGCTCGCCCAAGACGAAAACAGCTTTATCCCACAGGAAAATATTATACTTACTGTACTTTTCTCACCTTTTACGAGACAATAAAAAGCAAGGTCACTTACTAGAAACAACTTTTTATTAAAACTTAAAGTACTTTATTTTAAAAAAAACGTACAAATTGTAATTTTTCATACGAATTCAAATCTCATTATTAACCAGCGATGGCTTAATGAACGACTTTAGGTGAGGTTTGCATGATATATAATTAGGCAATTTCGAGCATGTGGTGTGAAAAATATATGAAAAACGTTTTATTTTTATGGTATTTATAATTTGTTACCTCTCATACAATATTTTTTTTACTTGACTACTTAGTGTGAAACCGAATGCTAAAGGTAAGTATATTGAACTCTAAAAGTGCCATTTTCACGTTTCCCCGTACAACAATCACAATAAATAAGTACCTACTAAAAATCTGGAAAATATCTCATATTATTAGCACATAATATAACGAATTTAGAAGAAGACCTCGTTATGTACAGTTAGATAAACTAGGTAGTACCTGCTATTACTTGTAAAAAAAGGCCACCCAACGATTACGATTCCAAATTGGAACCATTTCAATTGGAAGTTCCAATTGAAATGGTCGGATATTATGATTAGGTTTTTTATAACAATATAGGTACCTACCTATTTTAAAGACAAATTATGCAATTCTTGTATAAATTCCTTAGTTCTAGTTCTGCAAATAATTGTCTATCGTTGGAAATACTAATAGGTAGACAATCCATTAGGAACCATTAGGAAGAGCTCATACAAACGATTCTGGGGAAAACGACTAAAACCTTATGTAAATGCTCAGTGCTCACACAGCGGCGACGTGGCAGCGCATAATGAAGTAGAGAAAGGTACCTACTTACTACATTAATTTCCAAATGTGGACTCAATTCAGCTATTTCTACCAAATTTATAATTTTGCATTAATAAGTTAAAAATTGAATATGAATACAATGCAATTTTTATGTACCGTATAAAGTTGTTAACGACATCTAGTTTCATAAGACGGAACTACAAACTAACTGGCGTCACTAACGCGCGTTGACAGTGCTTGTAATAGTTCCTACGTTTGCCGCTAGATGTCATAATTAATTAAGTGCAATGAACTTGAAATAATTGTAAGCTAAGCACGTTATTAACTTGCCCGTAATTACAGATTAAGATGGTTGATATGACGTTAATGTTACAAATGAGGACAAAAGTAATGGCCAATAATTAAAAAAATAACATCAGTAAGTAGCCACATGGTGCAAATATGATTAGGTAACTCGGAGAAATTGTGGTATTCCAGTCGGTCTATTTATAGATTTAATGTTCTAATGAAAACAACCTAAATGAGTACCGCTGGGGTCCTACTCTAAATATACCTACTGAAGCTCGAAGTTACGTTAACTGCGTCTCTCGCTCTCGCTCGACTTGACGTAGCATTACTTGCGTAAAAGAATGGAACGGCGTGCAAGGTTTAAATAAGTCCTTTAACGAAATTAGGTTTTCCAAATTCTCGGTGGACATAGCATGAGCGACTTACTGCCGCACTCAGACGTCAATTTAATTTAATGCTTGATTAAAGTTGCTGCTGTCACTTTCTTTGCCACAGCAATAGAATAAGACAACACGTCACTAAACAAGCATTAAATTTAATTGACGTCTCTGAGTGCGGCAGTAAGTCGCTCATGCTATGTCCACCGAGAATTTGGAAAACCTAATTTCGTTAAAGGACTTACATAATTTTGTGTTTTAAGTATATTTATACGACTGATATATGGATTATGTAGAAAGCCTATACAAAATACCTATCTATCAAAGATTTCCTAACGCTGACTAACAAAATAAAATAATCGACCCAATTTTATCCAAATCGTTTATTCAAGCAAATGAACATAATATGAACAAACTATAACATTAAATTTATCTACTTAATGATATTTACATTCCATACCTCGCTTACCTTAACGATAGTGATTACTCTATATACGTACACCTAGCTTAAACTAAATAAACAGTACGTATAAAAATGCAGAATACAGTGTCACGAGAATATATTCAAATGTTTAGGACAGTTTAATTCATGAAACGACATCTCTACTGTTGTGTACAGTTGGTCTAAAAAATGGTAAGATTTCGGCAATTATTAGAAAACCCAGGCGGTTTAGTGACTTTTTAAACCAAATTTGAGGGCAACTGTACGTAGGCATGCAATAAGGCAATGGAATCGAACCGAGTGGCAGTGAGCATCAACACCAGTGACAAAAATAAAACGCCATACATACCTACTATTTACAACAATAATTAATATAATTACATTTAGACATTCTAAAATAATTTGACATACATCCTTGTGAGCAAACCTTATTTTAACCGATTCACACCATACTCTGCATTTTTATGGTGAATATCTCTTACAGAACAATTATTGATAATACACTTATCAATAAAATTGTCATTATGTATTTAATTGGAAGTGCCCCTTCTTCATTTCGTAACCGATCAGTTATCCTACCAGTGGTAGTCAACGAGTTCGCGCATTGCCAAGATGTTGGGTAAGAATTTAGTCAATATTTAAAATAGCCTCGGAGCCCCGAAGTCTGGAGTCCGCTCCAGGGCTGCACTCGTCCAACACTAGAGCAATGCCAAAGAAAAACAACAACGTCTTGTCATAAAACTTAAATAGTGCATATTATGTCGACATTTGAATAAAACTAAGAAACAATTCCACGCACCATGGTTATAATGGCTGCGATAGTCTACTTTGTAGACCAACTCTTTTAAGGCAGCCACCAAAATCAGGGTTTAGGATATAAATTATCAAAATTATAACTAGCTTCCTACACACCGTCATGTTTAAAGGGTTGGCCAAAAATTTTGCAAAAGAACTCTGTCCAGAGATTTCACATAAAATGTGGCAACGGAAGACGCATCATTAAGGCTTAAACAATAAAATTTTAAAATAAGTCTAAAATTTGTAGTACTCAATAGTTATATGTAGGACAGGGTGGAACTATTAAAGTTAGTTGATTTACAGATACTGTATGTACTGTCAATACATGATTATTGTAAAAAAATATTTATATAATAGAAATATAAGTAAACTAACAATAAGTTAAGCATCGATACTATATAGCTTTCAATCATCAGTTCCATTGCATGTCCCACAACAGGATAGAACCACTCTGTAGGCACTTTCACATAAGTTAGTTAAATCAAGGCGGTCTTTGCTAAGTTACTAACAGAAAGTACAGTGTGCAGCCACGAACAAGTACATCAGAGTTAAAAGACAGATCACCAATCAGAGTTAAAACATGAGCAGGAAATTAGGACAGAACATTACAAGTAACATTGCTTTATATTAAGAGTTATTAAAATATTTTAGTAAAAACTCTATGAGGACACTTTCTACACAGACCCATAATAACATACAAAAAAAACTCATATTACGATTTTAAATACACTATAGTCCAACTCACTATCAGTGTTTCACATAGAAATCTAAACAGACCTCTGGGGCCGCGTCACTCACACCGATGAAAAGACCCATTTAGGGCACTCAGCGGCGCGGGCGGCGCGGTCGCTACTGCGGCGGCGCGGGCGGCGCCCCCTGCGCGGCCGACTTGGTGATGACAATGGTCTGCTTGCCGCCCACGCCCGCCTTCCCTAGCTGCAGCATATTCGACGGGAGCGTTATGATCTTGTTCCCACCAACAGTGTTTGCCGATACCAGTTTGACGATGGTCGCGCCCGGCGCGATGCCGGTCGACGCGGTGCCTGCCGGCGACGCATTGGGCCGGCTCTGCATCATCGCGACCTTGGGCATCGTGGCTACCGTCATGCCTGTGGACGTCTTCACTAGCGTGACGTATTGAGGCGCCGAAGTAGCTTGCGCGCCGCCCCCGGGAGTCTTCTTGATGATGACGGGGATACCGGCGTTGCCGCCCGCAGGCCGCAGCATGGCGCCGCCCGCCGCCGACGTGGCCGTGACCGTCTGCTCTCCTGATTTCGCCGTTACGATCTTGTACACGGGAGCTTTCACCTGGCCTTGAAGTGTTCCACCGCCCGCGAGCTGAAGCGTGCCCCCGCTGCTGATAACGGGCAAGCCACCGCTGCCCAGTTTAACTGGCATGCCGCCCGTGACTTTATGCAGTCCTGCGCCAGCCTGCACCGGCATGCCGCCCGCAGTTTTGACGAGCACGTTGCTGGTGCCAATCTTAACGTTACCCGGGCCGAGTTTGAGCGGGACACCACCTGCTTTCTGCATGCCGATCTTTCCTTGTACTCCTTGCATTCCTTGTATGCCCGTACCCAGTTTTAGAGGCATCGAGCCGCTAGCTAGTTTGACGGCGCTGCCAGCGCCGAGTTTGACGGGCACGCCGGCGGCGCCGCCGGCCTTCACTTGCACGAAGCGCGGCGTGCCGCCCGCCGCCGATCCTAGCACAAGCTGCGTAGCCGTTTGCGCTGTACTGACGCGCGCTGATGCGACGCCGCCCGGCGTGCTCGCAGCACTCACGATCCGCGTCACACCCTGCGGCGTCACCGCAGCTACCTTTATCTGTGAGGAACCAGCAGGGGATTTAACAACTGTCTTGCCATGATATGTAGCTTGCTTGAGCGCAGGAGTTCCAGGTGATATCTTGACTGCAGCTTGAGCAGGTACTTTGATAGCACCAGGTAGAATCTTCTGCGGTGTCGTGACGATGGGTGAAGGGGAGGCGGTGAGCGGGGCCGCGCGCGCTGGCATGTCTGAGGGAGTGGGCATGTGTAGCGACGCCGGAGAGAGCCCGAACGCTTTGGCGGCATCGGGCTGCGAGGGTGAGACCGGCGGCGCTGCGGCCACGGGCTCGGCGGCCGCGGGGAAGCGAGCCGGCGCCACCTTGCCGCACTTCTGTACTTGCAACACATATGTTGTAACAGTGTTCATAGCAGGCCAGCACAGCTCTAACGAAGTCGTGCCGGCGCGCACCAGCGCCACCCTGCCCGCCTGAGGAGGAACACCTACTTCTAAATACCACAGGTCTTTACAGCAAATCTGGTTGTTCCATGTTTTTCTATATCCATCTCGCCCTGACCAAATGTAGAGTCTAGTCTGTATGGCAACTGCGCTGTGGCCCGCCCTCGCTCTTGGCACGCAGTCCTCAAACTTGTCTAGAGCAATGTTGTCCCAGGTCATATTCTCTAGATTGAGTGATGCAAGAGTATTAGTACATTTCCATTCCTTTTCATGGGTAGCTAGTTTGGATTCATCAGGTACGAGTGGTACCCATCCACCATATATATACATGTGATGACCGACCACTGTAGCTGTGTGCAAGGAGCGTGGTAAAGGTGGTGGGCCTCCCACTTCAGGTCGTGACCATGACATGCTGTCTACATCCAATACCCACAAATCGCCCAGACGGGATCCACTCATACCGCCGTAAATGATAAGAGAGGATTTTGAACTGTTCCTGTCTGTGTATGAAACTCCACTATGAGACTCGCGCGGGGGCGGCGACTGACCATAGGTGAGTGGTATGTCCCAGACGGTCATGGAGGAGTTGGGGTAGAGCTCTAGGGTGTACAGATCGTTGAGGTACCTCGGGATGTTGTTCTTGGGATCGTCGCTCTCGTTGGCCAACCCGCCGAAAAGATACACCTTCCCATTGAGCAGTGTGAAGCTGTGACCGAGGCGCGGGCAGGGGGGTAGACCTTGCTTTGGCGGCAGCGGCTTTAGGCGCTTCCATTCCCACCGGGAAGCTTGCAGTTCGTACAAATCGTTAGAATACTTGCCGTACTCCACCATGCCGCCGAAAACTAGAAGGCGCGTTCCGTCGACCACGAAGCCGTACGCAGCGCATCCTGGAGGCACCTCTCCCTTGGTGACGGGCACGAACCATTGGTTAGTAGTGGTGTTGAAGACGTGAAGCTCGTGAACTATCCCTTCGTTGCCACCACCGAAAACTATCATCAAATCTTTGATCGCGACCGCGCGGTGGCCATGGCGGGGTCGGGGTTGCGGGCCGGTGGGATTGTACACTTTTTGCCACTTAAGTACGGCGTTTTCCTTCATTTTTACTATACATTTGTCACTAAAAGCTTTATACCGTATGTATCGCTCGGGATGCGTATCTATAGCATAGACAATGAGAAACGTCGTAAATAAGCTTCGAAGAAAATATTCAGGTTAGTAGAAGCTTCATAAGGCAATCCTATTAAGTTCTCTCTTTCGCACTCGTGACATACGCATATGAGTAAAAAAAGATCACCTTACGTAGCTTCTAGCGTACAACAAAAATGGCGTTAGCAACAGCGCTGCCAATTTAACAAAAAGAGAAAGAGCGGCGTCGGACGTCAAGAAATTGTTTATGGCTGAATATAGTTTTAAAATATTTATGTTTAGCCTAAAATGTATTCAAAAAAATAAATTTGATTTAGAAATAAATGCCGAAAAAACTATTTAAGATCAAATTGGACATTCTAAACTCAGATATTTTAAAACCGTGCTGCAACAGTTGGTTTTCTTTACAACTTAAGCGCACTTTATGAATTCTTGAGGCGCTTTGAAAGTGGACAATATGTTGGTACCCTGCACATTGTCCAACACCCTAACTCTGAACTTTTGGCCAAAATTTAGCGACCTATATGCTGTTAAATAATACCCAAAATCCCAACTCTTGGCCAAACCAGAGCAAACTTTAGCGATCTATAGCGACAACTCAAGCCAACGCGTCCGAAGCACCCCTTTACTCATGATAGTAGTAGTTCAGTGACCCTACTTTAAAAATCGAAGTTCGAAGTTACGTTAGCCCCCTCCCTAGATATCACTCGTCATTCAAGACTTAATCGAAAGAAAACAATAGAGCTAACGTAACTTCAAACTTCGATTTTCAACGTAAGAGGCTCTACTTTGAAATCCGTAATTCGAACTTCGTCTATTGCTATCCCTTTCGCTCTCGACGCGTAACTAATTCGCGAGAAAGTGACGGGGCGATCCGAAGTTCGAATTACGGATTTCAAAGTAGAGCCCAAGGCGTCAGACGTTGGACGATAATGTCAAAATTAAAAAATAAAACAATTCAAAATACTTATTTATTCTGTAAATTTTACACGTCGGTAATATGGAGTGAATCTTCTAGGGCTTCGGACAAGAAACTCCAGCAGAGGCCAGTTTCACGAAGCTACAAGTTACAAATTGCAAGCGAAACTCTCTTTCTAGCAAAAGGAGTTAGAAAGAGACTTACGCTTGTGTAAATTGTAGCTTCGTGAAACAGGCCTCTGAAGGTTATTTTTTCAATCATAAAAACATAATAATAGTTAAAAGTATATAGTAAAGAAAAGAAAAATTAAAACTAACAAAATAACATCATCAATAAACATACATACATACATTAAATCACGCCTGTTTCCCAGAGAGATAGGCAGAGACCACTTCTTTCCACCTGTTACGATCCTGACAAATCTCTTTCACTTTTTCCACACAAACATTAAATTAAAAATTATGAATAACTGCCGCACGCAGAGACGTCAATTTAATTTAATGCTTAGAAGCCATAACTAATTTAATTAATTCAACAACAAGTCCTTGCAAACGTTAACAGACCGGACCTCACGAACAGCACCCAATCCCGAGTATGACGCGTTCTCAGTCATCGCCTGTCTCAACCATGTGTTCGGGAAAGTGGCGACCCCATCAACGACGCCGCCGTATGCAAAGACCTTTGAGCGACCATGATTTGCTCATGCTACCGGACAACATAAAAGTAATACTGTGTGAAAAAGCGAGAAAAAAGAGTCTGTTCTCATTTAAAAGCGTCTTGTACACAAAATAACTAATAAAGAAAAATACAAATACTAATAAACATAAAAATGAGTGCTTACTATACATAGCTTGCTTTAAGGCATGTTTATCATGGTACAAATTATATGTTAAATATCCTAAACACTACTTAAATACTGTCGCGAATGATCGCGATATGCATGAAACATGCTGGTGAGTGAATCCCTTTAGTTCGGTAGTAAATTTTAGACGAAACAATTATGACTGGCAACTCTGGGTGGAGGTGTCATCCAGCTTTGGCGGCAAAAGTAGATAGGAGAAAGATGGAGGAGGATGAGGGTTGAGGTTTGTGATGTGAGAGGTTTGTACACTGGTAAGTGCTTATAAACTGTAATATTGACGATGTAAAGAGATGGCAAAAGATTAATATTGTTTTGGAGGCCTGGGTTGATCTGTAGGGAAGTGTGGAGGATCAACAGGGGACCTTCGGGTCCCACCCTTGGGCTCCGTGCTAGACGACAGGGACTAACCCGTAATAAGGGAGAAATGACTCTCGGACGGGACCCCCTGTGGCGTCGAAGGCGGCATCCAAGGAGTTAACGTTAACAGTAAATTAATGCGAAGCAGATTCATATTACTATCTCTCTATACTATCATGCATGTGGTTTTGTCGCTCCATTATTACGATAATGTCATGTGAACCTAAGGTATGACGAGACATGTATGCCTGTGGCAAACGTGGCGACAAATACATCTTGGTCATCAATGAAGTCATTTACAGCATAATATGCCCTAACCCAACAAGCAGGGCTTGATGCGAGACTTAAATTTATTGAACGGCTGACAATATATCGATAGATAATAATAGTGCCAGCAATAAACTATTATCACAACACGCTTCCCATTTTAAGAGCAAAGTTCGTCTAAGTTATCTACTAGGTCTGTGGTCTAAGCTACGTCGTTTAGCGTATGTTCGCACGGACGTTTTTGCGTTGCGTTGGCATTGCGATGTCGCATCTCGTCGCGGCCTAAAAATGAGCAATGCGTGATAAAATTATGTCGCTTACTTGTGAACACTTTAGACGAAACTCATAATGTTCTATTTTAAGGCGGTAAAAATGTATTGACCTGGGGCTCTACTTTGAAATCAGTAATTCGAACTTCGGATCGCCCCGTCACTTTCTTGCAAATTAGTGACGCGTCGAGAGCAAAAGGGATGGCAATAGACGAAGTTCGAATTACGGATTTCAAAGTAGAGCCTCTGTGCTGAAATAACAATACCATAGAAGATAATAAGTCACGTCTAACGCGCTTATTCCAAAAAAAAAAAACGGCCTCTACTCAATTTCTGAGGCCCTACTTTGAAAATCGAAGTTCGAAGTTATGTTAGCTCCATCTCTGTTACTCGTCATTTGAGACTAAATCGAGAAAAAGGGATGGCGCTAACGTAACTTCAAACTTTGATTTTCAAAGTAGGGCCTCTAGCGCGACGCTAGAGTCCGACCAGCGAGTGGTGACACAAAAAAAGGCTTCAAATTCATAATATCTTGTATGTTTTATATAAAATCTACAAAAAAGGTTGACATAACGAAATTCAGACCGCATTAAGCGTTCAGATGAAGGTCATTTCTTAATTTTAAAATAATTATAAGGATCTTGGTACAGAATATAACTCTGTTCCTTATAAATATATATCTTTGGTCGAGACCCTTTAGTACTTTGCCCTCTCTTTTTTGTTATTATTTAGTTTTAATTAAATCGTATGTAGTTTAGCTATAATTCGGATTACATTTGCTTAAATTTATTTTTAAATAATATTTATAAATCGAACTACAGCCAGATTGATTACAAAAGCCTATTCCTCGAAATGGTTCTTAAATTTTTATTTATTGTTAAAAACAGGTCAATCCCAATTAGTAACGGTTAGTCTAGAGGCATACTTGACATTGGCAAAATTACGTTTTTATGTAGACACACACCATTAAATAAATAAATATTAATTTAGAGGCTTAAACATTAGGAAAACTCCCATCTATTGGCGTTTTGATAAAATTGGTATTTTAAATAATTAAAAAAAAACACGTCAACTAACATAGAATTAACGTAGAACAACTTATTATTTGATTGATTAAGTCAAGCACGCTGGATGGCGTGACGTGTGTATGCTAGATATTTCTAGTACCGCAGCCTTGAGCGGACGTCCAGCTGGGATGGATCGTGAATAAAGCGCTTAAACCACCAACAAATTATGAAATTACATCATAGACAATTAATTTAAATTTTGAACGCATTCAAAACATTGTGATCTAAATGTTGGCGTCATTGGCGTTCTAATGGCGGGCCGGCAACCTACAAACAAACATTGTATAATAATACATGTCATATTCGTGCATTACGATTGATTTCACTTTTTAATATCACAAATTTTATCTAACGTACTACAGTTTGTTTTATTTTTCGTCTGTTCGTCTTCCTAGTTAATTTTACTTATAAAATAGCGTAATGACAATACATTAATTGGTCGATTGGCACTATTTTCTTATTTTATCCAGACAATCACGGCCCGACTCTTGTGTCAAGGTCGTCTCTATTGCAGGGTTGTGATTTGTCATATTACCTTAAATGAGTTCAAACCTAAGTTCAACCATAGTTCGTTCAACTATCCAATTTGATCCTGTTACCAATTTAGCTTGGAAAAGACGTGCTTTTTTTAATTTCGTTATGTACTATTATAATATAATACATTCTATGCTTTCGTTTAGCAAATCGGTTAATGCATTTATGGCTTTTATATAACAAAAGTTGGTGAAAACCTGTACATTGATCCGTCGTTGACTAATTGAAGCTGAACCGATAACATATTATAGGATAAAGGATAAGTCTAGAACCGATCCGTCGATGAACCGGAGAAGGCACTAAAATTGACCTGTGTACACACTTAGCAAGGCATAAAGAGTTTGAGAAATTGACGGCGTTGTTCATAGTTAAACTGACATGACATAATAATATACTTAACTAAAAAATGCACAACATGTTATTACGCTGTCCTTATTATTTTCCATTTATACAAAATACTCTGGGCAGTATGCTTGTAGCACTGCGACCAAGATTGACCATGAATGCTGTGAACGGCGCGCTTAACGTCTGTGCGCTTAACCCAACAATAAAAAAAAACTATCGGTCAATTGACAGTTGACTGACATTCAATTTTTGTAATCGATTTGCTGTTTTTCCTTCTCTCTCAGTCAGATGTGTAACCTTATGTTATGGTTATGTTATATATTTGTCCAATGTGACGTTTTTTGTATTATTCCCTGATATTTATAATTATTTAACTTTACTTTATTTTTACTTAGATATAAAATATTTACATTATAATGAACATTCAGCAATCAATGGGCAATGATATTTTATAAAAATACCACAAAATTACAGGATATGGATGGGTTAGGTTTAAGTATACTAAAAAAATTACACGAGGGTTAATATTTATGTAATACATCCATTTAATGCGAAAGTTGTGTGTGACCGCGTGTGTTTGTTACTTCTTCACGCTAAAGCGGCTGGACGGGGACATTATAATTATTCCCTTTGGACAAACGTAGTGATTATATTCTCTTTGGACAGGGATAGCATATATACTTTGAGTTAACACCGGCTAGGTAATCCCCAAAAATATCAGATCCTGTGGGATGGCTAGTGCTAATGAAGTTGCAGACAGTATTTCCATAAAAATTGTTGCCAAAAAAAAAAACAATGGGTACAGCTGAAATTGTATTATCGAGATATTTAAATAAACTACAAATAGGTATGTTTAACTAGTTTCTTTAAAATTAACATCTTGACTTGTTTTTGTTTGGTCAGTTGGTTGACTGGTAGAGACTGGATGTTTGAAGATTTTTTGTATCAAATAAAGTTTTAAATCTATCCATACTAATATTATAAATATGAAGTAACTTGGTTTGTTTGGTATGCTTTTAAAGCTTAACTGCTGAACAGATTTCAATTAAATTTTGAACGGAGATAGTTTGGGATACTTTTTACTGCAGTAAACGGGTCAGTTTTCAAGAGATTATAACTTAACTACTTCTAAGCGGAATGGGCAAAAGCTAATCAATAAATAAAATCCCAACAGCAATGCCATTCAATTTTAATATGAGTGAGTACTTTAGTTACTAAAAATAGGTAACTTAATGTACTGAATCTAATGTCAGAATTATGTTACCGCTGGTTATTCAAAAGCATCCGTGTATGACAAGTAAATGCAGATTTGTTCAGAAACAAGCGGCCACACGGTGCACAGTGGAGTCTGCCGTCGCTGTTATAGGTGTACCAGCATGGCTTGGGTCGCGAATCTTGCATTGTGCTCCGTACTGCTGGATGATTGGTACGAGGCCCTGACATCTTCAGTTCTAAGATTAACAAAGATCCACGGGATCTGTAAACCCGTCAGTTGTATAACATCTTTACTGAAGAAGTAATAATATTAACGTCTTGTATGTCTAGTGATGGATCTGGAACAAATCTTTGAGCTTAATATTTGTAAATATTTCTTATTAATACAGTTATGTGTATAAAACTAAATAAAAAGACTAGCTTGGTCTATTTATTTCATCTGGCATTATTTTATGAAGGATGAAGGGTTAATTGAGGATAAGTACATACAGTCCAAGTAACATGCGCCACCAACGGAGACGGTTGCTTTCAAGCCATCCCTTTTAGGTATAGGCTGTGAGGAGACACTAGGTGTATCAAAGAAAAATGTATATAATTATTTAGCTTTAGGCACCAGACCCGCTGCCGGCGAGCATATTAGCTATCGATTATTTTCTTGGTCAAGAAACGAACAAAAGATTTAGATCCCGTGTCATTAATAGTACATTACTTAACAAGGGCTGTAAAAGAAAGAAAGCCCGAAATCGCAGGTATTTGAGACCCGAGCCGTAGGCGAGGGTTGTAAATATGCGATAGAGGGCTTTCTTTTTTACTGCCCGTGATGAGTACACAATTTTACGTCTTCACCTGGCCACAATGCGAGTTTTACCGTGCGCGCAGCGTGCGATAAAACTCACATTATGGCCAGGTGTTACGTAAAAGAGAATACCTACCTATAATATTAATATTTGATCATCGATGGCTGTTCACACTGCCGGCGAGATCTCTCACCAACAAAAGATATAGATCCTTTGTCAATAAAAGAGACACATATTAATAGTTGATCGCTACGCTAGATCATGGCTAGTTCTACTAGCTTCTCGCTTATCGTCTGTGGTGGGGCAAGCGCCTTAAGAACAGTTATTTGGTGTGAGAATCAATTTTAAAGATTAGAAGATTAGAATGTCGTCTTATCTTCAATTCAGTATATGTGACATTTGTGACTATTTTTGACATGTTTTGGCATGGTTTTGGCATTGTTTGTAGGCATAGTGTAAAAAAAAACTATTAATTTAAGTCAATGACAAGCACCGTAGAGGGAGAATATACTCTGTTTACGACAAGCACTGAGGCTCTACTTTGAAATCCGTAATTCGAACTTCGTCTATTGCTATCCCTTTTACTCTCGACGCGTCACTAATTCGCAAGAAAGTGACGGGCCGATCCGAAGTTCGAATTACTGATTTCAAAGTAGAGCCCCGCTCCAGATTATCAGAGGCTCTACTTTGAAATCCGTAATTCGAACTTCGTCTATTGCTATCCCTTTTACTCTCGACGCGTCACTAATTCGCAAGAAAGTGATGGGCCGATCCGAAGTTCGAATTACTGATTTCAAAGTAGAGCCCCAGATTATCAGATTATAAGATCATGATTTATGTCTAAAGAATGACAAGTTGTGTGTGACGAACACCTAGTAGACCGTGGACACACGTAGGGGTATAGGTAGGTATTATAGCAACGGTCCCATGTTCGATTTCCGGTTTGGACATTATATTCATTTTGTGTGATGAACGTGAGTGTATTTTCTGTTCATTTAGTGTTCCAGTATTGCAATCTTATTCCCTTTTTTATATTTTGTATGTATGTAGTATGTATGTATGTAAACTCTTTATTGTACAAACAGAAAATAACAAATCAAAAAGAAACAAACACAAAAAAAGGTATGTGCAAAGGCGAACTTATCTCTGATTGATTCTCTGATTCTATGTTAATAAAATCGGTTGAGAGCATGTAATTGTCGTGCTGTGCATAATGTAGAATTCCGTAGCCGTAACTATTACCTACTAATTAATTAGCGATTAAAATTGTTTTACTTTTTCAAGTAATTTGTATAAGTATGTTGCACTGAAACTTGGTTGGCTAGGTATCTCGTTGGTTATTTTTCTGTAACAAGGCGATTTTGTAGTGGGAATAAGGTAGGTAATTTATTAAGTTTTCCCTTATTTCCATCACTAGCCTCATAATCTCTGAATACGTGATAACTGATAATACCAATAATACGAGTTGACAGTGTCATCTAGCGGTGTTATACTAGTCTAGTATGTTGAGCAAGTTCTCGCGCAAGGTTATCGTTTCGATACATGCCAATAGATGGCGCCACATGTATATTTGTGCCGTGATGCCATGTCATTAAAATTGTAGCTTAGAACTGATACAGACCTATTTATAGGTGAAAAACTTAATTAAATGACAAAAAGTCGTGTACAAAACTAATATGGAATTTACGACAAATTTCAAAAACCTATAGAATGTCGAACGGTCTAATACTATACAGAGGTGTTACAACTACATGCAAGAGGTAATTTATTTACTTAAGTTTTTCACCTATACACGTATATCAGATTTAGGGCTGATTTTTCAATCCCCAGATAAAACTATCCGTCAGTTAAATGTATCTATCCTTTTCTGGAGTCATGAAAGAAAAGGACAGAGCTTAAATTTACCTTCCGGTTAGCTTTATCTGGGGATTGAAAAATTAGCCCTTAGTAGATTATACACCGAGGGGATAAAGCACTGTTTATGTCACAGGCGCGACATTGAATTCTGAGCAAATGAGGGACTCCAGATTTAGCTCCCGAGCGTAGCGAGCGAGGGAATTAAAACGGTGTCCTGAGTGCAGCGGGTGATTCAAGCTCGCCCAAGACGGAAACAGCTTTATTCCAAAGGAGAATACCTACTCTACTTTTCTCAACTTTTGCGAGACGATAAAAAGCAAGGCTACTTAGTAGAAACAACGTTTTATTAAAACTTAAAAGTACGTTATTTAAAAAAACGTAAGTACATATTGTAATTTTTCATAGGAATTCAAATATCATTCATTATTAACCAGCGGGTTACAATGAGATTCAGTACCATAATATGACCCGGCGGGTTTTAATATGGTACTGAATCTCATTGTAACCCGCTGGTTAATAATGAGATTTGAATTTACGGTTTCCGAGGGAAGAGCGATAAATGGCTTCTACGCAGACGAAGTCGCAGGCAACAGCTTGTGATTAAATAAGTAAAAAAAAGTATCTTGTAGTGTAGGTACCTCCCGTACATGTAAAGTTATGGCATTTTTCTTACTTTACGTACAACATCGTGTGATTGTAGGATAGCTATTAAAAACCCATTAATTATTTGACCTCCTTGATCGATTTGTATGGATTTACCTATGACGCATGTGTGCGTCACGGTTGGTGATTGAAAGTTACCGCTTTTCTACCTACTTAAGCGTAGCAAAGCGATCTGTTTCTGGTATCTTATGTCGGGTCCCTTGTATTCAGTCAAAAACTTAAATATAAAACACGCTTCAAATGCAGGGCTTATGGTTCTTAACCAGTTTCTTCGTGAAAACTCGCTCGGAGCGGAATTTCATTTTTTTTTGCATTCACACGTCGTGTTATCATCTATATTATATAGGATTTTTTCGATTTTGATTCTTCCTTCACTTGGCATGGCGACTATGGTGTTATAAAATGATAATGCCTGCTTGACCTGAAGATAAGCAAGTGAAAATGCAATTAAAGAACTAGTTAAGTGTAAGGGTAGGAAAGACGAGAAAAGGGTGGTGGAGGTGGACGGAAAATTAACCGGTATTTCGAGCAGGACAAGTTCTCTTTTGCCCTTGGATTAAAACCAAAATAATATCAATTCTGTTCGTCCAGAATCGAAATGAAAATGCTGTATGGCCTTTCGGGCCAGGTGGTTAAAAAAAAACTTAGATCTTTAAAAAAAATGATTTTTTTAAACAAAAAATTTAATTCACAGCGTTAAACAATAACATATAAATATAATGGCTATTACAGGAGTCCTCGACCGCCCCTGGTTTAAATGCTTCTTGACCACCTCCATGATGCGCGTCACGTTTACGCTTCTGTACTTGACTCTACTCCTGAGAGTTTCAGCGTCCAGAAAGGAGTACAAGGCCTCCATGGTTTCCAGGCAGGTTGGTACAATCTGATCCGGGGGCAAGGCAAAGCCGAAATAACCTCCGTCACGGAGTTGCATGCTTCCCACGTATCTGTAATTTGTTTCAAGCAGTTCAAAACTAACCTTATTCATAAACGCACAATAAACCTATTTTTGTTAAAGTATTCTTTGTCTTTTTTTGTCAAATTCAAATGTCATGTCATAATGAAAGATAAGGCCAAAGCTATATAGCACAATGCGCAGAGGCGACGGAACTCTGGAAAAACTGATTGTGGTTGGGAACACCGAAGGCAAAAGATCGCGCTGTCGTTCACCAACAAGATGGAAGAAGACGTGCTGGACCGAAACCGGTGGAGGCAGATTCGCTCCAGATGCAACCCTGATGCTGACCACGATCCTCAGATATGAGGAACAGACCCCAGAGAGAGAGAACTCTTAGCTTACTTTAACTATTATGCGTTTATGAATGAGAGGGTTAAACTCGACGGCCATTAGTATGACGCACCCTTATAATACTACACAGTGTTTAGTTTTTTTTTAATTGGCGTAATATGGGGAAATCCGTAATCATAGGTCAATAAGTTCTGTTAAATAAAACTAACTTATCTTTATTTGTTAATTTCAATATGTATAAACATCAAAAGCTTAATTAATGTACATTTTGAAGAACAAATAATTATTCTATATAGTCGCCGTAATTTCCGAAACGATCTTTTATTATTCACAGCAGGCATCGATATATTGTTTGATTTGTTTTGTTGTCAAAGTTTTGATTAATGTACAGGTTTTTGTAAAACTCCTTTAAGTATTTATTTTTTATTGTAATAAATGTCAGTAACAAAACTTTTAGGTCTTTTGTTGTGATATCAATAAATTAACTGGCATATTACATTTATTGGTCTTCGTAAAAAAATATAAATGTTATCTTATTTTTTATCGTTTATTGTAAGCGTTTGTCGTTTCGACTTAGTTTTGTGTAGGTACGGATCATTTTATTGTACTTATAGAAAGAAAACATCGGTGAAGTTTAAGTTAAAGTATTCCCCGGAGGAAAAAGTCAGCCTATTTAGCGTTCTGTCGTCGGTGAAAACTGAAAAGTGAAACACTTACGGAATGTCAAACATCTTCTTTGCCCAGCAAGCACTAGCTCCCGGCACCAAGTATCCTGGAAGAAAGCACTCTCTTTGCCAAGCAGCAGTGTTTGCATTGTTGTGTTCCGATGGGGGAAGACAACTGGTGAAATTCCTAGCACAGAGGCATTCCATCTTAGTCCTCAGGGTTGGCAACGCATTGGCAGTCTTATAATTGCAGTGTTAAGATTGCAGTCTTTATTGCAAATGTCTTTGGGTCTCAGATTCTCAAAAACCGGAGAAGTGCGAGTCGGACTCACCCATCGAGGGTTCCGCACATGACATGGTTAATTCAATTCAAAATTTGGACCCCCGTTCCTTGCATAAAGAAAGACCCTGTTTTTTTGTGATTTAATTAAAAATGTACCTATAGTTTCAGATTTTTGCCTAAACGTGTAGTATCTAATACGGTATTAGGTAGGTACTTGGCAAATTTCATAGTTTGATTCCCTTGAGAGTGTCGAAATATACGCCGCACTTACCGACAGTCTCGGACGCCGTCCCTATAGAATATTCGGTCCCATATAATTTCGCTAGCCTGGCCATTGCTTTTTCAGCCTTCAGTTTCTGAAATATTCAACTTGATTAAAGTATAAAATAAACTTTGCCGAATGTTTTTGTTACGATGTGATAATGTAGTATTTATGAAATTTAAAACAATGGCTAAATAAATACTGTGATAACACTTACAACGCCCCAGTCGCCATTATTTTGAGCCACCATAGAAGGTGTGTAATGAAATGGTTATAAACGAATATGTACTCATTTTCTTTTGCATAACACAAATTGCATAATTTCGATATCTATAGTAAACCAATGATATAATAATTATTATGCATAACGATGAAATGTATAATTTCTTAATAATGTTCATACGTTGAAAAATTCACATTTCCAACGTCTTTGATTACTATTAATGTGGTCATAGTTCTAACCTAACCTAACCTAGTAAGAAGATGCATAGTAACAAGAAAAGGATCGTTATGATAAATTAGTGTTATGTTATTTGATCGTATGCCTGATAAAATTATACAATTGGTTTTTATGCTAACCGCCCATTATGATTTTCGGAAGTAGTTAAATGAAATTATGCAAAATGGTTTTAGACTGATTGAAGCGCCCCGTCATTATGACATAGGTACATGGTGTCCCAACAATACAATTTAATTTACTGACTAGACAAGTCACTGGCTGTTCGCCGCTGCCGCTACAGCTTAAACCCAGCGGGGCGATTTTTAATCTCATTCGGTAACTAAAGAACACCAAAATGGCTGATTTTAACTTGTGCTAAATACGTAAATAGATTTTCGTTATACTCACTCACTCACCATCAGTGTCGATGGACGACTAGTTAGCCCGGTTGGCCTTTGGGTTCATAGTGTCCACTGTGTCAAAACGTCCAGTATCAAAACGTGCACTGTGTCAAAACATCCACCGTGCCAAAACATCCACCGTGTCAAGACGTTCACTGCGTCAGAACGTCCACCGCATCAGAAGGTCCACCGTATCAGAATGTCCACTTTAAAATGTCAACCGCAACAATTCGTCCTCTCAATCATTTCAGCCATATAAGGTTTCATTCTTATAAAACTTCAAGGGCCTTCTGATACAGTGGGCCTTCTGAGTGGACATTCTGTTACGGTGGATATTCTGACGCAGTGGATGTCTTGACACGGTGGATGTTTTGACACGGTGGATGTTTTGACACGGTGGATGTTTTGACACGGTGGATGTTTTGACACGGTGGATGTTTTGACATGATGGATGTTTTGACACGGTGGGGGTTTTGACACAGTGGACGTCTTGACACAGTAGACATTTTGATGCGGTGGACGTCTTGACATAGTGGACGTTCTGATGCGGTGGACACTTTGGACCCAAAGGCCAGTTGGCAGTGACCCTTCCTACGATCCCAGGTTTGAATTCCAGTACGGGTGGATATTTGTGCAATGAGCGCGAGTATTTGTTCCTGAGTTTTGTATATTTTCTATGTATTTAAGTATGTACAAGTAACCAAGCGGGCCTAGTAGGGTGATGGAACCGGTAATGAACAAGGACCAATATTGGACACTTGATTTTTATAGAACAGCAGATGAAACTAAGTTCAGATGAACAAATCAATTATGGTGTTGTGTTCATGAGCGCGCGTCCCCGCGCCAAATTCTTAACCGCGCTTCAGCGCGCAGTTCAAGATCTACAATCCTGTATGGACCTGTTCAGCTGATCCGCGCGGTTTGAGGCGGACGGACGCACGGAGCCATGCCAGCCAAACGGAGGACGAGATATCGATTGATTTGCGTAAACTCACCAGCAAATCGCCCCCTCCACGTCCATTCTCACTGAATGTTCATACCGCGTTTGTCGGTCGGCGGTTTGCCACGTGCAAACCGCCGTCATCTGAACAGCTAAATCACGCGACATCGCGCGTTCATCTGAACTTAGCCTAACTTTATGTTGAGACAATCATTTTAAACCTTATGAATCTAATGATCTTTGAATTAATAGTTAAGTGTCCATTATTGGTGCCATCATTTTATGGTATGGTTGCGTTTATCGCGTGATAAAATGAGGATAAAGCATCCGTCAATCTCGTACGTACGTGTCAAAAAGTGGACGTTTTATCCACATTTTGTCTCTCGATAAACGCAGCCATATTAGGCCCTCAGATCGTAATGCATACCACTTCCTTGTAATTCCCGAAGTGCACATGCGTGAACGAGTAAGGTATGATGAAGCGCTGGCCGTAGGAGTGGAAAGCGAGGTAATACTTTAGGTTCTGCCTATTATTCTCCAGGAGGTGTCCCATCGCTCTGGTCTCTGGTTCAGAAAACTCGGTCTCCCCACTATAGGTATCCGAAGACATTCGGGGGTTTTCGTCGCCGGCTGAAGAAAGGAATGATAAAGTAAGCTTAGGTCAGATGGGGTAAGTGCGTCAACGGGGTAAGTGCGACAAACCATATATACTTGTTTAGAGATATTGTGATTAGTTTGACATTTCCAGAGCCAGAGATACCAGAGTCGCAAAATACGAGATTAGCGGATACCAGAGTCGCAAAATCCCAGACACTCAGGATACCAGAGTCGCAAAATATCAGAATCTATTTGTTAAGAGATATTATTGGTTTGACGCACTTGCCCCGTACAGACGCATTTACCCCACCAGACCTTATCTTACTTTAGTGGTGGTAGGTGCACATTTGTGCAGAGTGCGGCCTCCTTAAGAGTCATCTATGGTGCCACGCCCCCACAAGAATGAAAAGGGATGGCTCTATGTGCTTCCGCGCGACGAATGTGAGATGGAGATAGTTCGCGCGCGCCTTGATGTCAGCGTCAAATTCATTTAATTGCTGTTTACTTTAAAACCACAACATTTATTGAAAAAATGGTTTGCCAGGATTAAGAGGTTACTTATACTCAACTATTGAATCGAAAATTATCATTAAAGATTAAAGGGTTTTAAAGATTCAACCAAAAAAAAACTATCAAGAATTTTATTTCTAATCGTGCTTTTACGTTTGCCAGTCTCAAGCAAATACGATCAAATTTAATATACTTATCTAAAGAACAGATACAAAGGCGTTATGATTATTTAGATCCAAATCGCGGCATCTCTTAAAGGTGGCTTCTTAATGGCATAAATAACTTCGATTTTCTAAGTAGGGCCTCTGTAATCTGTCTTGAGGGCGGAGGTATATGCGTTTTTAGTGTATTTACAGTATGCGAGCTTCAGTAGGTATACCTAAACTAAGAATCAGAGAAAAGAGGGACAGCAGCATATGCAATAAACTACAACAAAAAAAGATACAACATCTGCGCGAGGGAATTCAATTTCCCGATATTTTGCTGAAAACACGTGGTTAATCGATCAAAAGTGTAAATAAACGAATAAAATGTTATTTAATTCATGGACTTACTTCCAAATGCAATTCCAAAGTTTCTGTTTAAATCCACTCCATGATTGAAGTGACGATTTTTTTTCCATAACCGATCCTAGAAACAAAAAATATATCCAATATCAGGTTTATGAATTATGATATGTTTTCAGAATTATATTTAATAGTAACCTTCTGGTTGTCATATACACATGTTCTCTGCTAACCGCTAGTCTATCAAAACCAATATTCAAACCGCGGATAAGGTTACTTCTGGTTAAAATTGGTAAAATATTAACTCCTGTTGTCGAAATGATTGGTGATTCCAATACAAATAAAGGTTAAACCGTTTTTTCAAGGCAAATAAAAGGCAAACGAGCAACTAGGCCTCCTGATGGTAAGCGGGGTTTGCATTCTCAAGACTAAGACCACATGACTGCAATTCTAAGATCAAATGTAGCACAAAGAAAGCTTACTTTGCGAAATGAGATATGTACCAAGGAATATGATTGATTATATTAGAGAGCATGATAATTTCACGTTTAAAATGGTGCTTTCCAACGGAATAACTATAAATAAATTCTACGTGGGCACCCCAAAAAGCTACTGATAAATACTTAAACCGACCGAGTTTGAATATACTATAAGGAAATTAGATTTAATGCTGCCTACGAAATGATATTAATACTACTCCATCGTTTATAGGTAAAAAGTACCCCATGTCTCTCGGGGTTTAAGCAATCTCCATACCAAATTTAATCAAAATCGGTTCAACGGTATTTAGTTACTAATACGGATAATTAAAATTTAATTACTTTACAGTATATTTAAACTAAAATAAGGTGGGGTAAGTAAGTGCGTCTAAGGGGCCAGTGCGTCAAACAATATATGGGCTGTCGCACTAGCCCCATTGCAGCACGAGCCCCACCTGCCCATACTTGAAAAAAATCAAGAGTGCCAATTTTATTCACAAGGGGTATATACATGTATAGAAAAACATGTCACTCACAGTCGTGTGTGTGTATTCATACCCATCTGGGTTCAACACAGGGACCAATATCCATTCGTACGCCACGGCGATTTCCCTTAAATCCTTGTTTTCGGAACTATTCGCGTTCACCAGCTCGTTTATCAGGTAGGTAACGAAAGCCGGGGATATCCACTCTCTTCCATGGATCCCTCCTTCAATAACAACCTTAGGGCTGTTAAAAAAAAACGTAAGGATTGATCGTCGATCGTGAATCAGCAGTCAATCGATGGCCGAATTGATTAAGAGGCATCATATGCTGCCACGCTCTTAAAAGAAGAACGTGAGATACTTAGAGATAGTTTACGCGCAACTCGACGCAGTTATCGCCGACATGATAGATTTGTAAATTTGACTTATCGTCCAAGTCGTATAAGGACAGAACACAAAAAAAATTGCTAAAGCTACGCCAACCTACTGAAATTTTGAAAAGCATGGAGCCATATCGTGTACGTGCACTGTGCAGTCGTTGCGATGCGTGTTTTCTCTCCGCGAGCAGTAGACACACCACTGTTGGCAACCGTGTAGACGGAAACGTGACGGCGTTAGCAACCGAGCCCCCGACCAAGGTCACCTTGGCGGAGAGTTTGGTTGCTCACCGTGTAGCAGCCGCTTTACAACTAAGAATTTCCACTTCCTTACCGCGTTTTTATGTCGTCGTTGGGATATTGTAGCTTTACCGCATAAATGAATCTCTTTTCAGTGCTCACACCAATTGTTTCCAACTTTAATATCCGTGGGTTAGAGTTCTGCAGATCTTGGAGCCAGTTGTAAATGGCGTCTATCCGGTAAAATCCGTCCCAGTCAAATGTGTCCAGATTTTTTGGAGTGTAAGTTTTGACGGTTTGTTTATCGAAGGCACTAAAAATGTAAAATACCGGTCAGGGCTGTAATACACGGCAGATTTTTTCATACGATCGATAGTCGGATTCGATGCTGATCAGACTATCGGATCGCTCGTGCCAGAAATTAGTTGTTTTGAGAACAAATTAAAAGAATTAATCTTGTCGCTACAATAAGATAATTATTAAGAATTTAGATTTGTTCACCAAAAATTCTGATATACATAATTTAAATACTAGAAATAAAAATAAAATCGCTATTCGAAAATTCCGTGTCCGTAAAGTACATAAATCATTTGTTGGTCAATGCATTCATTTCTATAATAAATTACCTGACGTAGTTTTAAAGTTACCCTTTTCAGCACTTAAAAATTATTTGAAAAAGTCGTTAATGTCTAAAGCGTATTATAGGGTCGAGGATTATCTAGCAGACAAAAATGCATGGCCTAAACTCAAAACTTAGTAAGCTGTTTACGATTTTATTTGTTAAAATATGCATGTTCTTATGTTCAATAAAAATCTTTAAAATCTTTAAAAATCTTTATAATCTTTAAATCTTTAGTCAATAATAATTTGTTCAAATGTGAAACCTTTATCTTGTCTAGGGGACACTGTTGATGTAGGAAAACATGTCGAAACTTTTACGTGGTCGTCTTGTTGTTTTTTTGTTTTTTGCCTTTTTCTCCCTCTATATCTCTCCTAATATTTTTGTCATGTTTTCCTGCTGAACTACGCATGATATTTGATATTAAGTATATTTAAATTAATATTTATAGCTTTATATAATACTAGACTAAGTTGTATCATTGTAATAAGAAATATGGTTTAAAAAATGACTGACTGCTGAGTTTCTTTCGGCGTTTCTTCTCGGCAGTGGTCTCCTCTTGGGAAGTGCTGGTAGACTCCTGACGTGTAAAAGTGCCCGTGCGGCCTACTTACTAAATAAATTTCTTTTATCTTTATCTTTATCAGGTCAAGTGCAAGTCGGACTCACACGCAGCGAGGGTTCCATACCGCCCCACACAGTAGGAATCCAATTTGAATTCGATTTCGAATCAAATCGGCGCGAGCTTCACCATTTTTAGAATTTGTTGTTTTTCTTAAGGGTGCGTACTACAATAAAAAAATAATTGACGCTTGTATGTTTTACCGTTTTTACAAAACAAAAAAAAATAAAAATACTTAAGTTAAAAAAAACTTTTAATGTATGGGCCGTTTATTATTCACTTTCTTCATCTTTTCTGTTTGATAGTTAATCCGCCATAGGTATTAACTTATATTTTGAAAAAAAAAAACCCGCTATCTATTACGGTTTAAAAGATACGAGAGAACGAAGATTGGAACGGCGCGTGGCGTTTCCCGCGGTCCGAACTTTACGTGTAAAGGCCGCTTATAAGAATAGGTACTGCGAGGTCTGCGAGCGACAGAGCATTCGATTCGCTAACGAGTACGTTACGTTAATTATAACTCATGGTAAGGGTACAGTTATAATTTATACACATCATACATAAACTCACGCCTTCATTCCCAGAGTGGGGTAGGCAGAGCCACAGACTCACCAACAACTCCAAAAACTTGTTGATAATTCTGTGACCACATTTTGCTCAACCAGGCTAAGATGTTATCCAGTGTATTAGTGACAGGTTGCAAACCCATCGCCTAACAGCACTACACAGCCTTTAGTCCCTTAGTCGTCTCTTACGACATCCACGGGAAGACATGGAGTGGCAACATTCTAAAACCAGGCACCACACGGTAACGATACTATATAGTTTAATAGAAACGAGGAGGGAATGCATTTACCTTTGAACATCAACCATAACCAGACTCAAAGAAATTTCATTATCTTGAGTATACTTATGGAAGTCCTGCAGCTGACTGGGGTTGATGACAAACTCAACGGCGCCGTAGAATCCGCCAGGTGGCCTCCAGTATACAACATCGTACATTTCGGTCAAATTTTCATAGAATTCCAGTTCCCTCAAGTTCGCCGGTATACCCATAAACAGGGGGTACTTCGAGTATGACTTGCCTTCACAAGCTATGAGGCAAAGGACAATAACCAACACATTCTTCTGGAAACCCATTTGTCACAAGTTCCCAACCAACTAAGGTAAACACATAGTACTCGAATAATCATTTCTTTCTGCCTTCTGGGTGTCCGTGTACAAAACAAAGAAAACATTTTAGAAATCGGCCATTTTCTTTCACATCTTCGGGCTTACAATCAATTTAGTTTTCAATTTATGAGTCCTACATGAATATTGTAAAATAGGTGAATCCGTGTAAATATGTCAGAGGATGGACAGGTGTTGTCATATGACAAATCTTATTAAAATGTCACAATCATGGATCAAGATTGGATAAAGACGAATCAAAAATATAATGGCTCAAAAAATAATTCTTAGTTCTGTGCTCTGAATAAGGTTTTAACAATTGTCTATGTTATGTTATCTATATATATATATCTATATATATAAAAGGCTAAACTGACTGACTGACATATCAACGCACAGCCGAAACTACTGTACCTAGAAACTTGAAATTTGGTACATGGGTTCCTTTCATGATGTAAGTGAGCACTAAGAAAGGATTTTCCGAAAATCGACCCCCAACGGGAAGAAACAGGGGGAGTAGCGGGAAACTAATTCTACGCGTACGAAGTCGCGGGCGTCCTCTAGTAACATATATTATGTGAAAAATGGGCGGACGAAGGATGCAAATTACATCAAAATAATGTCGAACGATGTCCTTAACCCTTCAAGCGGCAAGAAAACTATAGTATACCTACTTCAGTACTTTATACAAAATTTGCCTTTGATATACATACCTATATAGATATGTAGGTACTGATTTGTACCAAAAACTGCCCTTCGCACGACTATTGTCCAAAACGAAATATGTCCAAAAAGACGAATGTCCAAAGGCATGTCCAATTAGAGGTTTGGCCAATTATAAAATTGCCCACCTATAAAAATGTCCCATTAGACATTTTATATTTTCACACATAAATAGTACTCGAAATTTAATAAAACTCTAATCCATCTTGTGGTTTCTTCACCATATTGCATTCGTCGTCCGCCCATTAGTCATGAAATCAAAACTATTTATTTAACAATAATAAAAAATAATATTTTGAGATCCTCATTTTTATTTTATTTTATAGTTTGCACGCCTGTGTTTGGGTCATAGGATTACACCATCATACCAAATTTCACCGGATTCGGTTCAGTAGATTCGGAGCAAATTGGCTGTGACAGACGGACGGACAGACAGACAGACAGACGCAAGAGTGATCCTACAAGGGACCCATTTTTTTAATTTTTTGTTCGTGTCCCTGAAAACATCTATCTCAGCATTAAAAACCCGTCAAGTGCGAGTCAGACTCGAGCACTGAGTGTTCCGCACCTACGTCGTATTTGAATTAAATATTACAATAAGTACCCAATAAAATCCTGCTGCTTCTTGCTCTTTAGAGAAAACAGAGCCATAATTTATTATTTTATAGTAAACATCTATGCCACAGCTTTGCACAGCGGTGGAGAGCGGCAGCCGACCCAAATGCCATTGCATAGAAATCACCAGATCGCCGCTCGTCACCGCCGCTTCCCTGTTTTAATAACAAATAAGGCTAATTGCATTGTAGTAGTGAAATCATTATATACTCTATTAATAACCACATGAAATTTAAAATGCTTATACATACTATTATTGTGCAGTTGGTTGGTGCCTCTGCAAAGATTGTGGGTAAGGCATGGGTAAGGTCGCGGGCGTGATTGGAGCATGCTTCAAAAGCCTCAATAAAAATACAATTTTATTCACAAAATCAAATAAAAATATATAATTACAATGACGAAATCAAGAGTCATTGAGCGCCCTCGGTTGTAATCATCATCAATATTATCGTGATCGTGTGAGCAATTATGTGTGTGGTTTATTTCTACGGGAAGTGTCATGAAAGAGTACATGGCGTCCATGGTTTCGAGGCAGGTCGGCAGGATCTGTTCCGGGGGCAGGGCGAAGCCGAATCGACCTGTGTCACGGAGTTCTATCGTCCCCACGTATCTAGAATTTGTCATAAAAATCATTTGCCGACTGTAGTTATTTGTACAGACATCAGATGCTCTTCAGGAGCATTTTAACGAGTATAAACAGTTAGCCATCATATCGCATTGCCATCGAGTTTACGTATGGGCGATATCACACTGGTGATTTGTGTACCTACGTGCTAGAGTTTGACCAGTGAGTGGAGACCCAAAAAAATGGCGGCAAATTTAAAATATCACTAGCTGATAACGCGAAATGCATAGCGACTGGATAGATACTGGTGAAATTGTTGCCATGTGAACAATTGGAAAAAAAATCCTGTGTCACGACTCACTGGTCAGATTCTATGAGCGAGGCAAATATTAAACGTGCTTTTAGCCACCATTACTGTCAAGTAAATAAGAGCTATCAAAACGTTGACAGTACGGAAACACGTCAAAAACAATAAGGTTTTACCGTGAAGAATGTCAGCCCTAATGGCATGTAAAGCCATTACACCAGTGGCTTGTTTTATCGAGCTACAAATTACAATTTACAGGTTTCAAGTTTCCATTGGACACAATCTCGACCAATGACGACCAGGTGCCTGTTTTATAAAACTACAAATTACAATTTACAGGTTTCAAGTTTCCATTTGACACAACCTCGAACAATGACGACCAGCCATTTGAGCAGTGTTGCCAGTTTAGACCTGTAATATTGTTACTTGTAGCTTTATAAAACGAGCCATAGAAGTAGGGTTGGCTCTTGATCCCAATCTTCTGCAATCTCTGAGTGTTAAAGAGCTACGTCTTCTTTATTTCCTAGACACTTAAACGAGGAAAATGTCAATAACTTACGAAATGTTAAAGTTCCTCTTTGCCCAGCAAGCACTGGCTCCCGACGCCTTGTATCCTACAGGAACGCAGTTTGCAGTTAGTACAACGTGGTACAAAAAACTTAAAAAAAGACCGGTCAAGTGCGAGTCGGCATCGCGCACCGACGGTCCGTATTTAAGATAATAATAATGTTTGGAAAAAAAAATCTAACGTAGATTTTGTTGTAATTTTTTGGCTATAAATCAAAAAGTAAGTCCATTAAAAACAATGTGCTGGCAATAGTCAGCAGTCTGGAAAGACACTGACAAATACAGCGCGTTTACACTGGGTCGACTTTTCTTGCTCGCGAGGTCGACCGTGTCGACTAGGTGTAAGCACAGTCGGCCAGACGCTTTCGGCAGCAACTGTCTAGTCTAATTTAGTCTGATTACAAACGATTCGCTTACCAACTGTAGCAGCCGCGGTGCCTACGTTGTAATCAGTCCCACCTCTGTCACGTAATATTCGCACTGCTTTCCAAGCCATAGTTTTCTGAAACATTATATTTAAGGTATCTAAGTTTATTTTGCTATGTCACTGTCATTAACTAGGGTGATGGAGCCAGTAATGAACAAGGACCAATGATGAACACTTGATTCTTATGTCACATCAGATAAGGGATATTCATTTATTTTGAGATAGTTAATTTATAACCTTATGATATTTGAATTAAGAGTTAAGTGTCTATTATTGGTACCTTTAGCTAAAAGTGTCCTACATTGGTGCCATCACCCTACTCACCGAGACCATCCTAACATCAGTGGGTCTACGTCTACTCGCAAAACGTTCCTTCCCATGAGAAGACTCCTAGTCTCTACTTAAACAAGCTTTTTCCAGACGGGACATTTTGCGAATGGATCATTTCGCAAACGGGACGTTTTGCGATAGGGGCGTTATGCAATAGGGACGTTTTGCGAAAGGGGTGGGACCTTTTAAGAAAGGGACGTTTTGCGAATGTGGTATTTTACATAAGGGACCATTTGCAGAGAAGACGTTTTGCGAATGGGACGTAATTTTGCTGGAGGGACGGTTTGCGAGTGGGACGTTATGCGCCCTAACCATTTCAGTTTATCTTGTCATGGTTACAATACTAACCTAACCTAACCAACGTGAATCATATTTAAGATAACCTGAAATCAACACGGGTTCAGCAGAAAATAGTTTTCTATGAAATGAAAATTCTGCGAAACGAGTGTCTATAAATCAAGGGGCACCGATGTAAACATAGACTTTAGTATCAGTGGTCAAAAGGCGTGTAGATATATTTGATGCCTTGGGAATGTATTATATATTTATGATGTTGGCTGTACTATTAATTTGATAAAAATGATTAAATAAATTTTAAAGGATAGCCCCAACACTAAAGGATAACCCCAGATATAATGGCAACTCCTTCTTTCAAAGGTCATATTTTATGTCAGAAAACATCCCCAATGCACAAGATTTGTTTAAAAAAAAAACACGAGCCACGATGCCGCAGTGAGACACACAACCTAGAGGTTATGGCGCATAACGTCCCACTCGCAGAATGTCCCTTTGTCCCTTTTGCGAAATGTCCCTTTCCTAAATGCCCCTTACGCAAAATGACCCTTCTGCAAAAGGTCCCGTTCGCAAAACGTCCCTTTCGCAAAATGACCCGTTCGCAAAAGGTCCCTTTCGCAAAATGACCCGTTCGCAAAAAACGTTCCTTTCCATGAGAAGACTTCTAGTCTCTACTTAAACAAGCTTTTTCCAGACGGGACATTTTGCGAATGGGTCATTTTCCAGACGGGACGTTTTGCGATAGGGGCGTTATACCATAGGGACGTTTTGCGAAAGGGATGGAACCTTTTAAGAAAGGGACGTTTTGCGAATGGGGTATTTTAGATAAGGGACCATTTGCAGAGAAGACGTTTTGCGAATGGGACGTAATTTTGCTGGAGGGACGTTTTGCGAGTGGGACGTTATGCGCCCTAACCAGTCTAGATACACAGACATACATACTTTGACACAGATTTATACAATGTATAATATGAAATGGATAATAAGTACTTACAACTTGGTGAAAGTTATCGAGGTGCTCATCCGTGAAGGTGTAAGGTATGATGAAGAACTGGCCGAAGGAGTGGAAAGCGAGGTAGTACCGCAGGTTCTCCTTATTCGCTTCCAAGAACGTCTGCAGCGCCCTGGTCTCCGGCTCAGAAAACTGCTTATGGCCGCAATAGATTTCGGAAGACAATTCGTGCTCAACACCGACGGCTACAGGGAGTGAACTCTAGTTCAAAGCATCGCTTCCAGGGAATACTATCATCTAGACCCTGTTATCTTGGTGCACTGACGTCATCTTTTTGTAGGAATTGAATTTTTATTTCATCGACTCTGCATCGACTATCTAAATGTCGATTATAAGTACTTAGGGTCTCCCCAAACCTATCGACGCGGAATCGGCTTGAGCCGGTAAGAAAAACTTTTATGTCCATGCAATAAGAGCGAAAACGACGACGTTCCGTTCGCAACGCCGAAGCGAGCCGAGCCGAGCCGAGGAGGCTGGGGAGACCCTTAGAGTTATGTCATGTCACTGACAATGAGTCAAAGACAATCACTACTAAAAAATAAAGGGAAATAAAATTGTAGAGCTCAATAGTTAACCCCGTTTATCATAGTTTTTCCACAATAATTACATCAAATTATAGCATCTCGTAATACTAATGAAGTTATTTACTTATTTTTTATGAAGAAGTTTTAATATCCACGCTATAATTTAAATTGAGCACAGATATAAAAGGCAAAAAATCTATCGCATGTTTGCATAATATAAGTCACAAAAACCGATATAGAGACGGTCAATCAGATAAATATTCAATCCCTACAAAAAGGTGACATCAGTGCCCCAAGATAAGGGGTCTAAATCATCATCATCATCATCATATCAGCCGAAAGACGTCCTCTGCTGGACATGGGCCTTTCCCAAATATTTCCACGACCCGAGGCCTTTAAAAAAAAGATAACGCAGCTATAAGCCCTTAAAAAAACATTACTATTGGATTGGTGTGACCGACGGATGCTAGTATAAAACCGACCGACGACGTGGAGATCCTTAACCTTTAGAACGCCCCAGACGCCTCTGGCCGTCAACTGAAAGTCGTGCCACTGACGCCATGACGGCTACAGCCGTCACAAGTTTAAGATTACAAGAGACTTTGTTTCGTATGAATTAAGTTGTAATTTGCATAGCAAACATGTTTGGTGTCAGTGCCACATTTTGTATTCGACGTAAGGCGTTCAAAAAGTTAAGGAAAGTCTATGTCCAGCCGTGGACGTCCTTCGGCTGATATAATGATGATGGTGATGACTATTATTGTAAGATTTAATGGCTCTAAGTATTTTTATGTCATTGGATTTCTTCGCAGATGAGTTCTCTCAACATTCTCAACCGAAAATCATGTTAATTATCGAAAATCGTAAATTAATTATGCAGCTATCATTGAAGTTATAGAATCATGGGTGGGTATGGCGGAAGAAGAAAGCAGGATAAGGGTAGTTCTAAAAAAAGTGGCACCGTAACCTGTCAATGAGTTTTTGAATACAAAGTGTGTTAAATGTTAGTTTTTCAGGAAAAGTAAAAACGTTCATAGATAAGCACAGACCTTTTACATCGAGGCCAAGTATTTTTTTTATTCATTCTTATTAAATTTGTTAAAAAAAAATATGAATGTACCATTTTTTACCATAACCTGTCTTGTCCAAATGCGACATGCTTCTAGTTTTTTAGGTTTTTGAACAATTTGTTTATATTTTATTGTACATATTTTATAATATATTGCAAAAATAATATTATGACATTCAATTAGTTATGATATGGTTTTAAAATTATATGCATATACATAAATTTTAACACACGACAGTTTGTCCAGTGATATTTTTACTGTAACCTGTGTGTTCGTGATATTGTATCTCACTCAAATATGGGTGTATATAGGCACACCATAATCCTCGATAAACATTCGGCCAGTGTTTGGCTCACCAACATACTAAACGGTTGGAGACGATCTTTCATACTTTTGTGGAGATTAGTGATCAAATGCGGTAATCTGGAGTTTGTAACGGGTATGTTAACTTTATCTTGTCTCGATTATTTAATTTTATCGGTATGGGACGTAATTAACTAATCATTTGAACGTGGTATTCTGATGTATATACTTACATTACTAAGAGTGGAACATTCATATTTTCAACGGTTTAAGAGTAAATGTCTTGTAAATCTACTTTTAACTGTAACCTGTGTAACTTTAACCTGTAACTAGGTTAGATATAGGACTTTATTCATACAAAAGACACAATCAAAAAACAGAAAAATAATAAAAACAACTAAAACGAATACTAAAATAAATTAAGTTATTCTAAGCAACTATAATATGTAGATTAGGTTAGGCACAGGTTAATGTAACTTTTGGCAGGTTAAAGATACATATGTGCACTAATGTGCAGGTTAGTGTGACTATTAGCAAGCTAAAGTGAATAACTATTTAAAATAATTTTAATTTAATAACTTGCATATAATTTCCCATAAAAACTCCACAGATGCTTTATTAAGCAATACCCATTAACAATGCTCTACCAAAGTAAATGTAGGGAATTGATTTTTTATAGTACTTTATATTTTAATATAACTCTCTTTAACCTGGAACCTTTTCTCTTCTAACCTGTCTAATGAAACTTTCACCTGCATCTCCAATATTTCAACAAGCCATAGTTCTAATATTTTCATGGTTATTCCGTTCCCTTTTATAAATATGTAACAATAAGAATACCAAGAAGCTTATTTTAAGCAAAGAAAGTAAAAAAACACAACATTATTTTTTTGAGAAACTTTAACCTGTCTGTGCCACTTTTAATAGAATGACCCATAAATGCGGTTGAAACGAGAGCTCTGACAAGTATGAGTGGAGTTAGGATAACGTGATCCGAGAGCGATGTGGATTACAAAAAGATGTAGTGATCAAGATCGAAAAGGTATGGTTTGTTCATTTAGAAAGGATGGATGAAAGAAGAGTTACGAGAAAGGTATTGGCGTATGGTGACCGAGAGTGAGTGAAAATATCGGTACGAGACGCAGATACAGTGATTAGACTGATTAGATTCGATATGTACTGAATAAGGGCCAAATCAAAAGAGCCCGCAACTGTCGTATGTGCATGAAGAGGTTGATAAATGTAGAGGAAACGAAAAAGGTATGTTTGGATCGGTACACCTCATAGTCTCTGCCTATCATTGTATGTAATTACTTAGTTACTTAGTTATTAATTTGTGGCCTTACTCCCAAATTCAATTCCAAAGTTTCTGTTGAGGTCTACTCCGTAACCTTCGCGGCGGTTCTTCCTCCACATCCGGTTCTGGAAGCGAAATGCACACGCGTGTCGGTTAGAAGCGAAAAAGCGCTCAGGTTCACTTTATCCATATTCCCATCTCGTCCACATTCTCTTTTCGGCCACATTGCCGTCTCGTCTACATTCCCATCTCGTCTACAATGTTATCTCGTTCACATTCCTATTTCTTTCACATTCCCAACAACTAGTGAAAAACCGAGTGATCGAATTGATATCGAACAACCCTACAGTCCTAAGTTAGGTTGCAGAGGAGTTAGGAATGAGGATGAGTTGGGAATGTAGACTAATTTGTAATGCGGATGAGTTGGAAATGAGGACGAGTTGGGAATATGGACGAGATAGGAAGTGGACAATTTGGGATTGGTATGTGGACGAGTTTGGAATGATTGCCTTAGTTACAAACATTCTGGTAGTTATTTACATGTTGTCATATCAGCGACTCTATTCTACTGTAAAATAATATCACTTACGACGTGTTATGGAATTGTTTTTAACCCGGCCGCCAATTCAAGTAAATAAGAACTTTCGTAACGTTGACAAATGCTAAAGGCAGTATGGTTTTAAAATTATTTTGTTACTAAATAGCAATAAGTGGACTGCATGTTCGAAAGTAACTAAGTAAATAAAACTATTTTAAAAAGTGCAATAGCTCTTCGTCCACCTTTGGTTTTGTACTTCTCTCTCACTCAATCTCATGCGCTGTTATGCTACTCTTCCGACTTTAACCGGACCCGAAAGAATTTCAAGAGTTGCAGTTTGTCACTCACCGTGGTATGTGAGTATGTCACTCACCGCTGTATCTTATATTCACTCCCCGTTTGTATGAGTGCATTCACTCACCATTGTATGTGTGTATTTACTCACCGTTGTATGTGAGTATGTCACTCCCCGTTTGTATGAGTGTATTCACTCACCGTTGTATGTGTGTATTCGTATCCGTCCGGGTTTAACACAGGGATCACGAGCCACTCAAAAGACAATGCTATTCTCTTCAAATCGTAGATTTTAGATGTTTCAGCGTGCACCAGTTCATTTATCAGGTAGGTAACGAAAGCCGGGGAAATCCACTCCCTTGCGTGGATCCCCCCTTCAATAATAACCTTAGGGCTGTAAAGAAACCGGTTGTAAGGAAAAAGGCCCACTTAACATCCTAGGACCACCATACAACGCAATGTGTCAATGGAATTATTAATCTATTGTGAATGAAATCAAATCAATTTTCTAATTTGATCATCCTACTAATATTATAAATGCGAAATGGCTTATACCCTGGATACCCTGAGTTTTAATCCCGGAAAATTTAAAAGTTCCCGAGTGTATGACCATTATCGAAATCTAAGCGCATGAAGACAAAGGCAGAAGCTATTATCCACTAGTCCTACTAAAGCGAGTCTACTAATCCTACTAATATTATAAATGCGAAAGTTTGTTCCTCGCTCACGCTGCAACGGCTAGACGGATTTGGATGAAGTTTGAAATAGAGATAACTTATACCCCGGATAAACACATAGGCTACTTTTCATCCCGAAAAATTAAAAAGTTCTCCAGGGAATAACCATAATCGAAATCTACACGGATAAAGTCGCGGGCAGAAGCTAGTTAAATACTCATAAAAACCAAAGAAATTTCAAAGATATTTAATTTTTACGTCGTCGTTGTGTGTTCGCTTTAATAATAGTTTAAAAGAAATTCCAATTTACTTCCTTTGCCATAGATCTTTATTTCAATAGCCGTATTATGTAAGTAGAGGAGGCGCGGCGACGAGGCGTGGGCGCACCGCATCTAGGTTGTACGGTCACGAGCGTTAATTTGGGACCCATTTCAAGAAAAATATGCTTGAAGTCGTCAATGTCATTACAGAAGTCAAGTCATTTGTAACTTTTAGGAAACTCATCCTTATTGTTGTGGAATGTCAGATTGACTTTGGACCTAAGGTGGGTACCAAATTAAATCTCGTGACTGTACATGGATTTATAGTAGAGCCACGGCGCGGAAGACACAAGGTTAAGGCCCACGCCGTTTTGCCATTTCGTCACTTTCGCTTTTAAATAAAAATCAGCGAAGCCGCGACGGTCCGCCTCGACCTCGACGAGTTGTCTACTTCCTATCTCGTCCATATTCCCAACTCGTCCTCATTCCCAACTTGTCCGCATTCCCAATTAGTCCACATTCCCAACTCATCATCATTCCTTACTCGTCTGCAACGTAAGTTAGAACTTTAGGGCTGTTTGATATCAATAGTTGTTGGGAATGTGAACAAAATGAGAATATGGACGAGATAAGAATGTGGACGAGATGGGACTACGGAGAAAGTGAACCTAAGCGAGCTTAGAGACGCCGTGAGACTTTCCTAAGAGGCCAGAATCGAGCAATAAAAAACTCCATCAAGCCTAATTTTAAATAAATCAGTTTACATTTAAAAGCACTTATCCTTTGTGTTACAAGAAATTAAATAAGTATGTAAGATCAAATAACATTATCATTCGAGGAATCCTGATAGAACCTTTGTTTGACTTCATACTTTTATTGAATGGAAATAAGATCAAATATTTTGTAACACACGGGATGGGTGGCTTAATCAAACTTCAATATTATTATCACACTAATGCTTCTTTAGTAACATAAATAAGCTTCAAATTTTAAGCCCAATGTTAACCTAGATATTATTGCTAGTTAATTCACAAAGACTACATTTCTTGGGTCAGGGCGACTTTGTCCACAATCCTATTCCGTTATCTTCTTAACTCGTCCTCAATGCCATATGGCCTGCTAATCCAATTCGTCGGCATTCCTATATTGTCACCTTCCTAACTCGTCCACATTCTTATATGGTCTATTGTGCTAACTGGTCCACATTCCTATTTTGTCCACGGTGCTAACTGGTCCACATACCTATATAGTCCACAGTGCCAATACGTCCACAATTTTATACTCGGTAAAATTTAAAATCACATTAAGCCACGCTTGAGTCATGTGGACGAGTTCCCTTGAACTATATAGGAATTCGGACCAGTTAACACTGTGGGTGATATAGGAATGTGGACGAGTTAGCACTATGGACAATATAGGAATGTGGATAAGATAGGAAATTGACGATATAAAAATGTGGACAAGGTAGGAAGGTAACGATTTAAAAAGGGAAGCTACTCATCCACCGCTTTAAGCTAAGTATTTTGACAGACATTCTTACAGATTTTCATTGCGGAGATATTTCAGCTTTACCGCATAGATATGTCTATATTCGCTGCTAAGACCAATTGATTCAATTTTCATGATATCTCGGTTGGCACGCTGTAGGTCTTGGAGCCAATCGTAAATAGCCTCTAGGCGGTGAAAACTCTTCCAGTCGAATGTGTCCACTTTAGCACGGGTATATGGCCTGACGACTTGCTTATCGAAGGCGCTAAAAAAAGTAAAAGGCTAACTTCTTTAAGTTTGCCAATTTAACAAAGTAAAATTAACCACAAAATAATCAATAGTTATGTTAAAAAAAATCATTTTCATCTCTCGTACATTGGACTTTTTTTTAACTCCTTTGATTATAACAGCAGAAGCATTGTCAAGGTAACATTCCACGCTCGATTTCAATGCGGCTTCGCAGGCGATATAATTATGAGGTCCTAATTTGAAAATCGAAGTTCGAAGTTACGTTAGCTCCGTCCTTCATTCGAGACTAATTGAGAGAAAGGGATGGAGCTAACGTAACTTCGAACTTCGACTTTCAAAGTAGGGCCTCTGAGGTCGACCTTAGCATCACCTGCGGTCGACGCCACACAGTTTTTTTTATGGTATAGGAGGCAAACGAGCAAACGGATCGCCTGATGGTAAGCGATAACTGTCACCCATAGACACCTGCAGCACCAGAGGAGTGACAGGTGCGTTGCCGGCCTTTCAAATGAGAGTACGCTCTTTTCTTGAAGGTTTGAAGGTCGTAACGGTCCGGAAATACCGCAGGCGACAGACCATTCCACAGTTTAGTTGTGCGAGGCAGGAAATTCGGAGTGAAACGCACAGTTGTGGACTGCCAACCATCTAAATGATGGTGATGGAGATTCTGTCGCGTAGGACGAAAGCGGAAGGATGCAGGAACTAACCCGAACAGCTCCTCGGAGCACTCTCCGTTGTACAATCGATAGAGAATGCAGAGTGAGGCTTCATCTCTACGCAGCGACAAGGAGTCAAGCCGATCAGAAGCACGCTGGCAGCCGACAATTCGAGTCGCTCTCCGCTGGATGCGGTCCAGAGGGAGAAGCTGGTATTGGGGAGCCCCAGCCCACAGATGAGAGCAGTATTCCATATGTGGCCGAACCTGCGCCTTGTATAGCTGCAAGCGGTGGGCCGGAGTGAAATACTGTCTCGATCTGTTGAGCACACCGAGCTTCTTCGAGGCCAATTTGGCCTTATCCTCTAAATGACCACGGAACTGGACTTCACTCGTAATGTTGAAACTAAGGACACCGATATTGGCTGAGGCAGTGAGGGGAGTGCTCTCAAAACGAGGTGATTCATCAAACGCCAACGTCTTAGCGGTGAACGCGCAAACTTGAGTGTTTGTGGGGTTAAAACGGACTAAATTAAGCTAAACATTACTCAGGGCAAACGTGCTATAGGATATGATTTTAGGACAAAGGAAATAATGGATCATGTATGACCCCTTCAGCAGGTTACCTTTGAACATCGCTCATAATAAGAGTCATTATAATATCTTTCTCTTTAGAATCGGCAAGTAAGGCTTCCAGATGCTGTGGGGCGACCATAAACTCTACTTCCTTAAACAACGCGCCAGGTTCCTTCCAGTACATGACATCGTGATCAATGTGTATGTCTTCAAAGAACTCCAACTCTTCCTTATCCGTCGGAGTGCCCACAAACAGCGAGTAGTTGTTGTACGATCGGCCATCACAGGATATAAGGGAAAGGATGGTAAGAAACACATTATTTTTAAAACTCATTGGACTAGATTGGGACAGGGCGAGCACTTGAATATCGTTCGTTTTCTGCCTGTTCTGTATCCGTAATAAACTAACATTTTAAAATCCTGCCTTCCCTCTTTTACGTCTTTCTGACTTCGAGACATAAACGCGTTTTCATTTTTTATTTATGTATTTATTTATGTATTTAGTCTTTACGCCAATATTGTAAACACATTGTACATTTTTAAAGTGTATGCTGTCAGTTGCCATGCAGTTGCCAAATGCACAGACTAGCAAAAGTATAAAAACATGGCTTGAATGAACCTATCATGTGATATGTACATGATAGGTTCAAGCCATGTTTTTCTTCGGTTACTCGGTTTTTTTGCTGTTTAAATAAATTAGTTTCAAATATCTATTTCTTAATGATGAGGCTTAACTTAGACCACTAAATACTAATGTTCCAAATTTTAGCCCGATAACTTTAGCCATTTTAGTCAGACAGACGGACACACGGACCGACGGACAGACGGCGGATGGACAGTAGTCATCTTGTAAGTGTTCCGTTTTTCAGTATTTGGTACGGAACCCTAAAAATGATGTCCTGCAGCTGCCGGTATGCACGCGGTTACCACTGATCTCAGAAACTTCTGCCAAGCCCGGCGCACTCCGTCCGTGCGAAGCCCCATGGTAATATAAATAATAAACGTGAATGTGAGTTTGTCTGTAATGCCATATCGGCTTAAACTCAAAAAAGATTTTGGTCTCATAAATATAGAGATAGCTTGAGTCCCAAAGAGAGTATTTAATTCTACTTTAGTAATTTACTTTAGGGCCGCCATTTTGTGAAGTTCATTCCTGTTGGGATTGCGTTCGAAGTGACACGATTTCAAATAAGAATGTTTTGAACTCCTGAGGCCCGTTACACGAAACTAAAAGTTACAAATTACAAGCGGAAGTCTCTTTCTAACTTTTTTTTGCTAAAAAGAGAGTTCCACTTGTAAATTGTAACTTTTAGCTTCGTGAAACGGGCCACTGAGAGCTTATTTACATTCTTTATCTCGTCTCGTTGGCCTTATTTTAGTAGTCAGAGCATTCTATACTCTATGGTAACCACCATAACTCGGGGTTTTCGGTGCAGGAATGATTTGAGAAAGAGTAGAGACAAACAGATAGGTAAGTCTGAGAAAAATGTTATAATGCCTAATGAATAACTACCTCTCTGTGAATTGTATTACATGCTATTAATACAATTTTATTTTGACTTATGTAGGAGGTACTCTAGCTTTACTACCAAGCCTTATGAGAAATTATAAAAATCAAATTAATAAGTTACCTGCAGTATTAACGTCCGATATCTTTGAACTATTTACTTATAAATCAGTAGGTAGGTAGGTAGGTAGGTAGGTTATAATTATAATGACTGATCTTTTTCATTTATATAATATGTATTACGTACTCATGCATACTTTGGTATAGAAGCTTTAGGTCTTCATCTCGTTAGGACTAGGTAGCAAATACGACTAGATCGCTTTGCGACTACATCTCGATCGGACTACATCGCTTTGTGCCTAAATCGCAATACAACCATCGCTTTGCGACTACATCTCAAAAGGCCGAGTTGCAAATTGACCACTTCGCTTGCGTTACTAGGTAGGTTAGGTTCACAGAACAGAAAAAACAGTAGAAGTGGGAAGTGGGCGTGTCACGTGTGGCATAGTTATGCGGAGTTCCGCATAACCTAGCTCAGTTTGCCGCTGTCACTTCTGCGTGACAGTTGTGCGAATAATATTTTTAGAAAATGAAATAAACCAAAAAGCATGCCTTACTGTGCTATTCTGGAGTGTAAAAACGATAGCCGCACCAAAAACGTCTCCCATGGTGGCGTGTCGTATCATAGGTAAGTATTATTTTATTTACTTTTAATATATTTCTCATTTTATGTTTTCCGCAAGACATTATGATTTGTGTACCAACCAAAAATGAACTTTATGTCAAAAGGGTAAGGTCGATTTGTAACCTTGATAGAATAAGGTGATAAATCTCGAATGTTCCACGCTACTCGGACCGAACGCGCTGCGCGAGTAGAGAGAGGGTGTTGTCGATAATGTTATCGATAATTCATAGTCATATCATAAAATTCATAAGACTTCTAACATAGTATAAATAGACAAGTAGCTCGACTCCGGCCCTTTAGGAGATTCTGATACCTATTGCCGCTCGGGCGTCAGGGTTGTCCGAACATGTTTTTCAATTTTGGTCACCTAGTTGACCATACCTAATTTGATCTATGATTTATAATCATAGTAGTTTTCATCAATTACACAAACCTAAAGTAGGTAAGTATAAATATTGTTAGGTACCTACCCCAGTACCAAATTTAAATTATTTTCCTAACATACCTAAGTACTTTTTGTCTGTTGACCCTAAATAATATGTTTATAGGTATATGATGTGATATGTAAATTCATTTTTGACCTTGATAATGCCGCTTTCGCGCAAGGCGGCTTCCTTTGACTACATACTTGTCTGTTATTGGTGGTTTAGGCTTTGGGTACTAGGCAACGATACATAATTACTTATGTAGTGAAAAATACATACTTAATATTACTATATAGGTACATATAAAACACCTAAGACTCAGAAACAAATACCTACTCGCACTCATCACATGAATATTTACCGCTATCGTAAGCAGTACTTAGTCACTAGGTCACTACCAACTACCTAGGCCATCAACGTCGTCACATGTTAACTGACACGTCACACTCAATAACTTAAATTACCTACCTACTTAATACGTATTTATTTCACCTAAGTAGGTATCTATTCTATAGGTATAGGCAAGCCGGTACGAAATACCTTATTAATTGAGTAGGTATTAACATTAATCACTTGCAGCTTTTATTAAATCTAGATACTTGTAAGTACCTACCTAAGCTAGGTTTAGGGCACAGTTTAGGCGTTTTGAAACGAAAGAAAATGTCACGCTGACAATAAAATAGATTTAACAAAAGCTGCAAGTGGGCTGTAAGCTATAGGTAAATATAAAAAAATAAACAGCATTCTTCACAACACCAACTCTAAATAGGTATGAAGGTACTCACCTTTCCGACTCAAAAGGTATGTGGAAAAACGATAGCTCCGGATTTCTTACACCATTATTTAAACACCCGTAAACTGAACAATATTTTCTAGTTTTCGACAAAGACATTGTCGCTCGATGTTTTAATTTAACGCGCACTACCTACAACCATAAACGTGACCGAAAGCAATGTTGACGCCGCGACCCCGTCTAATCACCATTCCCGCACCTCTGCTTGTAGTTTCGTGTGCGAGGTTCGCCCCGCCCACAGCCGTACGGTCGGCGTAACGCACACGTGCAAGCCGCGCGTTTGTTTGAAGACGAGCTACTTCTCTATTTATACTATGCTTCTAAGAAGAAAAATTTAATTCTAATTTTTTTATCGACATAACAACTGCAATGAGCTACGTGCATCACTAAGTTGCGACAAAGAAGGTGTCTGTCTCTGTCGCACAAAAACAAACGTTATCGTTCCGCTACTCAACACTAGATGGCAGCACTTTGTAAGCTAACTTGTGGTTTTACATCTGTTTGTCATAAGTCGTAAAAATGCGTTCTATAATTTAAACTATGCTGCATGGAATTAAAGTTTACGTTACGTTAACGGATTATGGTGCATATTCTTTTATGATTTAAAATCCTTCGACCAATCATTTTCAAGATTTCTTAGTGGTTGTTTTTATGATAGTGTGAGTTTTGGCGACAACCGGTCTCATAGTTAGCGAGGCTCATGCCACTTCCACTGTTTTTTCTATTCCGTGGTTAGGTTCGTTAGGTAACTTCAAATGCCCGAAGGGCAAATTGCCCAGGAATAGGAGCCCCGCCATGCGGTGCTCCGTCGACATTGCTAACACAGACATAACATGAAAAAACAAAGTGGTAATTTAGCGACTCAGACCTATTGAGATGTAGTCGCAAAGCGATCTAGTCGTATTGCGATCTAGGCACAAAGCGATGTAGTCAGAAAGAAAGAGAAAGAAAGCGATGGGGTCCACATTTGTATCATTTTGCCGATCAAGATCACGCGTATCGTATCGAGCTCGCGTATCCTAAGTATGGACGCTCACTTTGGTCACACCGTATCACTACCATTGTCGCGTGAAAAAATGCGTCCATCCATACTAACCGTAGCGTAGCAGCGTACCGTATCATAACGCCGTATCATTAAGTGTGGACACTATCCGTATCCCCTTTGAAGATCGGGGATAAACCGCCAAGAGAGCGATCATGGCGTATCGCGTATCAAATCATAACTTAATTCGTATCGTGATACAGTATCAAAAAACGTCCATACTTACCGATCTTGATACGCGTATCAGATCGCGAGTATGCGGGGTATATAATAAACCCGTGTCAACATCGATCCCGAGCTCAGATACGGAGCGCCGCATGATCGCGCTGTTTTTGCATCCACACTAGCGATCCTGATACGCGTTGGTGCAACGCGACGGAGATACGATACGACGAAATGATACAAATGTGGACCCAGCTTAAGGTTGTCGGGCGTGATTGGAGCATGCTTCAAAAGCCTCAATAAAAATACAATTTTATTTATAAAATCAAATAAAAATTTATAATAACAATGACGAAATCAGGAGACATTGAGCGTCCCCGATTGAAAAGAACTGAATAATCGAAATATTCATCGTTTGGGCGATTTTTTGTTCGGTTAGGTGTCATGAAAGAGTACATGGCGTCCATGGTTTCGAGGCAGGTCGGCAGGATCTGTTCCGGGGGCAGGGCGAAGCCGAATCGACCTTTGTCACGGAGTTCCATCGTCCCCACGTATCTAGAATTTGTTATAAAAATCATTTGCCGACTGTAGTTATTAATGCACAGAGCTGCTCTTCGGGAGCATTTTAACGAGTATAAACAGCTGGCCTATTCCTTAACGCACTCACAATCGCAATCGACTTCAAAGTGGAACAATTGTTTTCATTTTGTATGCAGACTCGCCTTCGGACTATCAAAATGGAAAGGATTGCGATTGCGAGTGCGTTAGGCAATTAGCCTGCTGGCCTTAGGCGCGAGCCAGACAGAAGAGACGTCGGCATCGCAGCCGAGCGCCCCTTTAATGAATTTTCAACCAAAATGTATAGAAGCTAAAGACTACTATTAATACTATTATACACACGGAGATAGAAGGCCACGCCTCGCAAGCGACGTGGTTTTAGGCACTGGTCCCACCACCGGCGAGTGAGATATGAACTATCGACTTTTTTCTAGCTCAAGAAACGAACAAAAGATAATCGCTTCCGTGTAAATAAAAGAGAGAGATATATATTTATAGTTCATCGCTCGCTGTTCACACTGCCGGCGAGGACACTCTCGCAACGCCCGGCGAGTAAGCATAATTCCATAGAATTTTTACTAGCCTCCCGCCGCCGGTTGTCAACTGTTTCTAGTACAGAATTTTACTAGTTGCTCGCCGAGCTCGCCGATATCTGGCGGTGGGACCGCTGTTTACTAGTTGACCCCAGCAATAAAAGCTATCAACTATAAAACTAGCTCAGCTAAGTCGTCCGCGAACACTCGCTTTATAGCCGAGTGTCAAAACTATCAAAACTTTACTCGCTTCTCGCCGCTCGCCCACTCTTTTTAACCGACTTCAAAAAAAAGGAGGAGGTTCTCAATTCGTCGGAATATTTTTTTTTTTTATGTATGTTCCCCGATTACTCGAAGACTACTGGACCGATTTGAATTTTTTTTTCGGTGTTCGAATGGGTATACTTTCTAGTTGGTCCCATTGTCAGTAAATCTGAATCTGATGAAGGGATCAGTGAGGAATTGAGGGAACTCCTCAAATATTGTATGCAAACATATAGCAATTTTAGTATTTTTAGTAACAAGTGTAGCATTTGCATTCAGAAAGTGTCACTTGGTGAAGCGGAACTGATGACGAAGACCACAGATGGCCACCGGAACTCCTCAACGGTACCGATTTCAAGGGTGGCGATAAGATATCTCGATTAAGATTGAGCGACTACAACGAAGCACATTTAATTGTTTTAAAATGACTATGATTTTCCCGCGGCGTTACTTGCGGCGAGCTTGAAATGTCTTAAAGTTTCATATATCAACTAAGAAGTGGGACTACATAAGCTTATTATGATCACTAAAAAGTGTAAAATAAAATAAATGTTTAAAAAAACAAAAAACCGCCTTCAAAAATGCAAAAAATAACTTCTACTACTAGGTACTTAGTAGTAGGTACCTACCTATCCTATTAGGTTAGTCTAACTGAAGTCGGCGACCACAATATTTTCAACAAAAAGCCGACTTCAGTTGGACTAACCTAATAGGATAGGTACCTACTACTAAGTACCTAGTAGTAGAAGTTATTATTTGCATTTTTGAAGGCGGTTTTTTGTTTTTTTAAACATTTTGTAGTTTATAGTTCTAAATACCTACTAGCTTATAGTCTGTAGCCGGCGGTGGGACCTGTGCCTTAGCTACCATATCGCATTGTCGTCGAGTTTACTTAACCATGGGCGATATCACACTGGCTATTTGTGTAATTACGTGCCACAAAAAATGGCGGCAAAATTCAAAATATATCACCCCAGATCTATCGACGCGGAATCGGCTTGAGCCGGTAAGAAAAAGTTTCATGTCCGTGCAGAAATAGTGATAAGTGTGTGTGCATAATCTTCTGTATTTTTTCGAACTTAGTTCGTTTCCAAAGAGATAATGTTATAGGTAATAGAGTGGGCATCGGAGACATTTTCATAGAAAAACTTTGATCATAAGCATCATGAATGCCATCTATGACGGGCGTGTCAAAGTACTCGTAGACTAAACGACGTACGACTTGTTACCTCGAGGTAACAAGTTTTGCATCACTTTTTTGTTCGCTATATAGTGAAGGTGGGTTCGTTTTTTAATGTCAGATATACACCAGGGCCTTTATTTAACTCGGTAAAATCATTGTCTTTGACTTGTTATGTTATTGCTTTTTTCCATAACTGTCAAGAAAGTAAATAAGAGCTATCAAAACGTTGACAATAAGGGGCTTCTAAACGGGCCATATTTTCACTGCAATATGTGGCCGGCAACTATTGGTGTCCCTCTCTTACTCGTATGTTAGAGAAAGACATCAATAGTTGCCGGCCACATATTGCAGTGAAAATATGGCCCGTTTAGAAGCCCCAATACGGAAACGTGTCAAAAATAATAAGGTTTTACCGTGTTCAAGTTCAGCCCTGATAGCATGTAAGCATTACACCGGAAGTATGGTTGGCTCTTGATCCCGTTTTTTTCTTTTGCAATCTCGTGTTGAAGAGCCACGACTTCATCATTTCTTACAGCCGCACTCAGAGACGTCAATTAAATTTAATGGTTGTTTAGTGACGTATTTTATTATTCTATGAAAGTTTAAGAAAGTGACAGCAGCCACTTTAATCAAGCATTAAATTTAATTGATGTCTCTGAGTGCGGCAGTTAGACTCTTAAACGGGGAAAATGTCAGTAACTTACGGAATTTTAAAGTACCTCTTTGCCCACCCAGTGCTGGCTCCCGACACCTTGTATCCTAGAGGAACGCAGGTTGCAGTTAGTACAATAAATAAAAAAAAAACCGGTGAAGTGCGAGTTGGAGTCGCGCACCGACGGTTCCGTATTTAGTTAAGATAATAACATGTTACAGTACAGTCAAATACTTAAATTTGAGACCCCACCTTAGGTCCAAAGTCAATCTAATATTCTACAACAATAAGGTCGAGTTTCCTATAAGTTACAAGTGACTTCAAGCTAATTTTTATTGAAATGGATCACAAATTAACGTTCGAGACCGTACATCTATTTTGTTTTTTCTTAGTAAATAACTTTAAAATAATAAAAATTACGAGGATACCACCATCTATCTAGAAGGTTTGGAAGGTAAAAGCGATTATTAATAAAGTTTTCTTCCATTAAAAACAATACGTTACGTATCTAGTCTAATAAGTATAATTACAAACGAATCCATTAAATGTGCACATCGGATTACTATTGTATGGGCAAAAAACTTTTCTAAAAAATCACATCCCAAACTATTACTCAAATCATCATTTGGCAAAAAATCATAAGTCAAAACAACTCATCGCACTTTAATATTTAGTGAACAATTTTTTTTTGCCAAACTATTCTTTAACAAATAATTACCTACTTAGTCATGTTTATTTATTATTTTCAATAAAATAAGGCAAATGATTTGCATCGTCCCTAAACTAACTTGGTATTTGTTTTTACTTAAAGTAGATTATGATGGAGTTATTTGGGAGTATATGGAGTAATGTAATATTAGCTAAAGGAAACCGTTTGCTTAATAAACGTTTGTCTTAACTTGACAAAGTGAAATGATGCCAAATTATTATTTGACCAAATGAATAAAATGCGAAATCTAAATATACTAAAGATTCGTTTGAGAAATGAAACTTTTGCGAATGCAATGTTTTTTGGAAAGTGAAATATGGTGTTTTTTATTTTGCCTAAAGAGCAGTACACCGTGCATATCGCTTACCAACTGTAGCAGCCGCCGTGCCTACGCTGTATTCAGTCCCTTCTCGTTGATTTAACATCATCATTGCACGCCTAGCCATAAGTGCCTGAAATATTTAACTCGATTTAAGGTATCTAAGTTTGTTTTGCTACGGCTGGTTGATGGAACCAGTAAGTAATGAACAAGGACCAATAATGAACATTTGATTCTTATGTCACATCAGATAAGCGTGGTAGATTTGATGGAATCTAATTTATGAATCCGAGTTTAGATACCATAATATTCTAAGAGCCCACGACACTAAACCTAGTTCGATAAGACTACCAGATGAGATATATATAAATAGGCACGTCATAAATGGGGGAACACGAAATGACGATGCTGCAAAGCAAAAAACACGGCCGCGTTTTTTTTTTAAAGAAAATTTATAATTTCGGTTTCTTGTATGATAAGATTCCCAAGTTTCGTTTGTTCCTCGGAACAGGGGAGGGGTAGGGCTATACGTTAATGCAGTGCTGCAAGTCCCCATGATTGGTCTTAACAGTGGCAGCAGCATGATAAACGACGCCTTGTACTTAGGTATCTAGTATCATCGACCTCCTTCTCCTCCTCTTATGTCACACCAGATATATACAATGTATGAAATGGGTAATACTTACAACTTGGTCATAGTTATCGAGGTGCTCATCCGAGTAGGTGTAAGGTATGATGAAGAACTGGCCGAAGGAGTGGAAAGCGAGGTAGTACTGCAGGTTCTCCTTATTTGCTTTCAAGAACGACCGCAGCACCCTGGACTCCGGCTCAGAAAACTCTACTTTGCCGCAATAGCTTTCGGAATTTGGTGCGTGCTCAACACCGACGGCTAAAGAGAGCTTACTCTAGTTCAAAGCATCGATTCGAGGGAATACTATCGTAGGGTTAAGACTTTAGGTGGCATATCGTGGTTCTAGAATCCATGGAGTTGCTATTTCCTAATTATAAATGGGTCATACACAGATTTAGGTTACCGTCTTTCATGTGGACATACCTAAAGCTAACTTTTTCAAGGCCTAATTTTCTGGCTGAACCCACATCCGCATAAACGGTGTCAGGTCTACTTTAGTTTTATGAAATAAAATATAAAACTTATATGCACACGAGCCTTTAACTATTGACCACAGGAAAGACAACTTTTGTTTTTAAGAATGTGTATAACCCATATACCATTTCGATTTTGGACTTCAGTATTGTCATATTCCAAAATAAACTAAATACATTTCTAGTTCGGTTTAGCTATACCTACTAAAATATGTTTGTTGTGGGTCAATCAACTTTTTGTTGAAGCTCGTTGCCTTGGTAACGTCTCCTGGGTCACTCTTTAAAACTATGATTTCAAAGGATATAAGTCCACTACAAATCAGTGTTATTGGCAATTACAAACCCATTCTTTTATGGCTTATCTTCTTAGTGTGTTAGAAGTATATAATATTATGTCATTATTTTTTTCCAGTTCTATTTCTGTTGTTTTCCAGCTTACGGGACAGAATACAAACAACAAACACAGTGGTTTGAGCCACCTTTGTATTGTAACGCTTTGACAGCGGAGATATCATCTCTACCAAATTAATTTAAACTCATTTAGCGATTAAACGAATGAATGCATTTTGAAACATTATTATGACAATACTGAGAGTCAAAATCAAGGTGGTATGTTTAAAATAATTCTAGAACCACGATATGCCACCAAAAGTTCTAACCCTAATCATCATCATCAATTTCATCATCATCATATCAGCCGAAAGACGTCTACTGCTAGACATAGGCCTTTCCCAAGGATCTCCACGGCCCGAGGCCTACTATCAGGTCGGACTTTATTTTGAACCCCCATTGCAAAAAGAGGAGTGTTAAAAGTTTAACGTGTTACATACATTTGTGAATCTGTGTGTCTGTGGGTGGCATAGTACATATCTCCTTAACAGATAGACATATTGGCACGCGTTTTTTTAACTCTTGGGTTTGGTCTAACTCTTGCCCCGGGAGGGCGAAGATTTAGTCGACGATGAAGCGAGCTCACCCAGAAGATGCCTATTCACCCTAGCTTCAAATTTATGTTAAGAAATCTACGAGAGTTTAATCGAGATTGTTTTAGCTAGGTTTGGCTAGCTGAGCTTGCAAATTTTTCAAATGAAATTAATTACGATTTGAAACAGTTTATAAAAGGAGTCCGGCGTTACCGGACTAAATCGTGTAGATCGAAAAGTTCTTACCCAAAAACGTGAGACAGACGGACATCTAAAGTGTTAAATTTTGAGTTATACCTAGTTCTAAAATTTTGCGCACGATTGTCCTGCGAAGTGTGAGACGTACCGGCGACTGCTATGATAAAATGATAAAAAATGTTTAAGTATTATTTTTCTTTCTATAAGTACTTGACTTTACAAAATATAAACAACTAAAATCTGTTTAAATACACACATTAAACCTATAAAACCCCTCTGTGTAAAGGTTAGAAATAATATGATCTAGCAGCTATAATAAGCCTTTAAAAAAAATCATTACTATAGGATTGGTGTGACCGACGGATGCTAGTACAAAACCCACCGACGTGGAGATCCTTAACCTTTAGAACGCCACAGACGCCTCTGGCCGTCAACTGAAACCACGACACGTCGTGGCACTGACGCCATAAGTTCAAGATTAAGAGACTTTGTTTCGTATCAATTACGATGTAATTTGCATAGCAAACATGTTTGGTGTGTCAGTGCCACATTTAATGGCCCGAAGTATTGTTAAGTCATTGGATTTCTTCGCAGATGATTTCTCACAAAATCTCCACCGAAAATCATGTTAATTACCAAAAATCGTAAATTAATTATGCAGCTATCATTTTATTGAAGGAGAATCATGGATGGGTATGGCGGAAGAAGAAAGCAGGATTAAAGCGGTTGAAACGAAAGCTCTGAGAAATATGAGTGGAGTTGGGATGTTAGATAGAGTAAGAAATAAAGTGATCCGAGAACGATGTGGATTGAAAGAAGATGTAGTGGCGAAGATCAAAAACGGTATGCTATGGTATTTTAACATTTAGAAAGGATAGATGAAAGAAGAGTTAGGTTAGGTTAGATTAGTTAGGTATGGCAAAAGAAAGTGTGTGGAAATGTTGGTAGTGAGCCCAAGAGAGGCTAGGTATACAGTGATCAGATTCGCTATGTACTGAATAAGGGCTAAATTGAAAGCGCGCAACCGTCGTACATGCATGAAGAGGTTGATAAATGTAGAGGAAACGAAAGAGGTATGTTTGGATCGGTACACCTCATAGTCTCTGCCTATCATTGTTTGTAATTAGTTAGTTATTTTATTAATCTATGGCCTTACTCCCAAATTCAATTCCAAAGTTTCTGTTGATGTCTACTCCGTGACCACCCCGGCGGTTCTTCCTCCACAATCGGTCCTGGAATCGAAAACAAACACGAGTCAGTTAGAAAAAAATAATGAAGAATATTAGTCGATTGCCTTAGTTACAAACATTCTGTTTTTTATTTTTGTTATTTAATTGTTGCCATATCAGCGCCTCTATTCTACTGTGTAAAGCCATATTGCTTTTGACGTTCCTTTCGAACTTTTGTAACATTAATAATACGATGACATGCTAAAGGCAGTATGGTTCTAAGATTAATATGTTCCTAACAAACAAACAAACTGCATGTTCGATTTTTTAAATCTTTATTTATTTATAGAGCGTTTTACAAAAATGCCAGTACAGACGTACTGCATTTGAACTGCAACCCAGCTGCAAAATCGCAGTTCGAGAGCAGTTCTGATGCAGTTGATGTAACTGCATCAAAACTGCAAACCAACTGCGTAGTCCGCTTGAAGTTGGCGTGCAGGCTACCTAAGCGGACTGCGCAGTTGGTTTGCAGTTTTGATCATTGCATCAGAACTGCTCTCGAACTGCGATTTTGCAGCTGGGTTGCAGGCAGTTCAAATGCAGTCCGTCTGTACCGGCCCTAAGAACTAAAAACATTATTTTATCTTATTCAAATGTTCGAATTAATTAACAAATAAACACCAGTGAACAAAACAATTTAAAAGAGTGCAATAGCTCTTCAAACGACCTTTGGTTTTGTATTTCTCTCTCACTCGCTCCCGTGCAAGAGTTGTACTGTTTGTGACTCAACGTTGTACGTGTGTATTCACTCACCGTTGTATGTGTGTATTTACTGACCTTTTATTGTGTGTTGACACTCACCGTTATATGCAGTGATGGGAAATAGGTGAGCTAATTTACCTAAACTTGATGCATGTTCATTCAATAATGTATTCCCATCTCACTCACGCATGAATGAATATGCGTCAAGTTTAGGTAAATTAGCTCACCTATTTCCCATCACTGGTTATATGTGAGTATTCACTCGCCGTGTGCATGTGTGTATTCACTCACCTTTGTATGTGCGCATTCACTCACCGCTGTACATTATATCACTCACCTTTGCATTGTGTGTACTTATGTCACTTACAGTTGTATGTGTGTATTCACTCACCGTTGTATGTGTGTATTCGTATCCATCCGGGTTTAACACAGGGATCACTAGCCATTCATAAGCAAATGCTATTTTCCTCAAGTCCGCGATTTCAGACGTTTTAGCGTGCACCAGTTCATTTATCAGGTAGGTAGCGAAGGCCGTGGATATCCACTCTCTTGCGTGGATCCCTGCTTCAATAACAACCTTAGGGCTGTAAATAAACCGGTTGTAAGGAAAGACGCTCACTTAACGCATTCACTGCCACCGACGCATATATGCGTTCACTGTCATACAAGTTTGTTCCTAGGCCACGCCCCCTGGCAGTGAATGCCTTAACGGCTCCTAAGGCACACCATACAATGAAATTTGTCAATGGAATATGACTCTATCTAAAGTCAATTTTCTAAACTCATAAAAACAAAAGAAATTCCACTTTACTTCCTTTGCACTAGATCCTTATTTCAATGTTTAATTATGTAAGTAGAGGAGGCACGGTGATGAGGCGTGGGCGCACCGCATCTAGGTTGTACATGGATTTATAGTAGAGCCAGGGTAGTGATTCTCTCACAAGCAAAGGTGAGCGAATGCAGGAGTGAACGTCCAAAAGGCGAGTTTAAGTAGTCCCGTCAGAGCGAGCAAAACACATTTTAGCGCGTGCATTCTCAATTAGGCAGCCGATTGAGAAGCCATGCTGCCAAATTGAATTCACGCGCTGAAATGTATTTTGTTCGCTTTGACGGGAGAATTTAAACTCGCCGCATGGAAATTCACTCCTGCGTTCGCTCACCTTTGCTTTTGAAAGAATCACTACCCTGGCGCGGAAGACTCAAGGTTAAGGCCCACGCCGTTTTGTCATTTCGTCACATTCGCTATCGTTTAATGAACTGGAACATAGCATAGCCGCCCGCACCTCGACTTTACATAAAAATCAGCGATGCCGCGAGAAATTAAATATGTAAGATTGAATAACATTATCATTCGAGGAACCCTGTTGGAACCTTTGTTTGACTTCATACTTTTATTGAATGGGAATAAGATCATATAGGTATATTTGGGTGGCTTATCAAACGCCAATATTATCACACTAATGTGATCGAACAAAAAAAAGTTTCAAATTTTGAGCCCAATATTAACTTGGATATTATTGCTAGTAAATTCACAAACACTTGATTTCTTCAGTTCAATTAGTCAGCTAGACACTGTAGAGTTTTATGTAATATAGATAGATTTTCTATAATTTATAGTTTAAAATTATCGAATTTGTTATCTGTCTGTCCTATGAAGTAAACTGTGCTCTCGTTATCTCTCTCACACTCATCTACCGCTCGCACTGTACAAAACAAAGACCTAGCAATAGTTACATTGCTTACACCCGTATTCACAAACAATACTTAAGGGACCCTTCACTGAGTAAACGCACTGCGTTTAATACAGCTTTGTGATTGGTCCATTTTGGCCGACCTTTTGTTTATGAGACGATTTGAACCACCCTGTGCGTTCGTGAGCACTGTGAGACCTCATAGTGACGTTTGTGAACAAGTATTCGCAAACAATACTTAAGGAATCCTTAAATGATTAAATGCACTGCGTTCAATACAGCTTTGTGATTGGTCCTTTTTGGCCGACCTTTTGTTTATGAGACGATTTGAACCACCCTGTGCGTGCGTGAGCACTGTGAGACCTCATAGTGACGTTTGTGAATATGGGTGTTAGTCATTCTTCATAAGAGCAGCGCTGTGCGCGACTTAAAAAGGGAAACTACTCATGCTTGAATTCTGGTAGAAAACCGCTCTAAAATAAGTATTTCAACAGACTTTCTTACAGCGTCTCTCTACGACTATGCTTCAGCTTTACCGCATAGATAGGTCTTGACTCGCTGCTAACTCCAATTTTTTCAATTTTCATGATATTTTGGTTAGAATTCTCTAGGTCTTCAAGCCACGCGTAAATAGCCGCTAGGCGGTAATAACCGTGCCAGCCGAATGTGTCCATGTTAGCGCGGGTGTATGGCCGGACGACTTGCTGATCGAAGGCGCTAAAAAATTTAAAAGGTAACTTCTGTCTGTATTTTGCCAACGTAAAAATAACCACAAAATAAACAAAAGCTTTGTAAAAAAAAAAAACTTCTCTTGTACATTGGACATTGTTAAAACTACATAAATCAAAAAAGTCTCCATAGACAAATTTGATGTTTGGACTCAGTAGTAATATGCCTATATTAAAATGTTCAAAATTGTCTAGGGATAAAAATATTCCTAGGCACTTTTGATGTGTGTATTTTTATAAACCCTTTAATTGTCACAGAAAATAGCATTGTCACGGTAACATTCCACGCTCGACTTCAATGCGGCTTCGCAGATACTGAGGCCTTACTTTGAAAATCGATGTTCGAAGTCACGTTACCTCCGTCCTTGTCACTCGTTATTCTAGACTAATTGAGAGAAAAAGATGGAGCTAACGTAACTTCGAACTTCAATTTTCAAAGTAGTGCCTTTGAGGTCGACTTTAGCATCACCTGCGGTCGACGCAACACGGATTCCGAGCGCGGCGTCGTGTATAACATGGCGTTGGCAGCCACAAAAAGAGCTCAATTGTTCATACAATCTCCATAAACCCAGGGTCTGTTCAGGGCCATGTATGTTATGAAAAATATTAATTAGGGTACACGTGCTATGGGATATGACTTTACGACAATAGTATATTACTTAACAAGGGCTGTAAAAGAAAGAAAGCCCGAAATCGCAGGTATTTGAGACCCGAGCCGTAGGCGAGGGTTGTAAATATGCGATAGAGGGCTTTCTTTTTTACTGCCCGTGATGAGAACACAATTTTACGTCTTCACCTGGCCACAATGCGAGTTTTACCGTGCGCGCAGCGTGCGATAAAACTCACATTACGGCCAGGTGTTACGTAAACGATATTATGGATCTCGAATGACACCCTTAAGCAGTAAATGCAAATACCTTTGAACATCCCTCATAACAACAGTCATTAAAATATCTTTCTCTTTAGAATCCGTAAGTAAGGCTTCCAGATGCTGTGGGGCGACCATAAACTCTACTTCCTTAAACAACGCGCCAGGTTCTTTCCAGTATTTGACATCGTAATCGGTTTGTATGTCTCTATAGAACTCCAACTCTTCCTTAGTCGTCGGAGTGCCCACAAACAGCGAGTAGTTGTTGTACGATCGGCCATCACAGGATAAAAGGGAAAGGATGACAAGAAACACATTATTTTGGAAACTCATTGGTCTAGATTTGGACAGGGCGAGCACTTGAATGAATATCGTTCCTTTTCTGTACGCTTTTGTATCCGTAATAAACACATTTCTCCTTTATGTCTTCCTGACTTTAAGACATACACACGTTTTAATTTTTTATTTAAGTATTTGTTTATTCTGGTTTTTAGTCTTCACGCCAATATTGTAAACATATTGTTCACTGCCTATATTTTTAAATCCGTGTATGCTGTCAGCTGCCAATGCACAGACTAGGTAAAAATGTATTGTCAAATCTTGTTAAGGAGTTCATCAAAGCTTTGTAATTTTAGGGTTCTACATGAGTTCCATGAACAAATTTTTTAGGGTTCCGTTGGCAAACCTCTGGTCTATATTTCTCAGTTAGTTCAGCACCCATCGATAAGTTAACAGAGGATAGATAAACACAGTAAAACCAGAGTATTGTAATACACGTCTGTCTATCGCCTTCACTCACACTGCCATCTGCCAGTATATTTATTACGATTGATTTGTCTCACGAAAGCGGGTTTGCTATACTTGTAGTTGTAACGCTTATAGATACGCACACTACGGCGTCGCGTCGCAAGTGCGCCTAGAACCGGAGTTAAAGTAAGACGGCAGTAAACTTCTACAATTTTTATTGCTAGTGTACACCGGGCTTTACATTGTCTACGCGTAAGATATTCTGAAAAGTTTACCGTCTCAGTGATATAAAAATTATGACTATCCATAATTATGTCATCATACTAATTGTAACCATAAAAATATGGGAAACAACGGGCTCTCGTATAACAGGGAGAGAGTGGAAGCGATTGACAACCGAGCATAATTAATACTGTGTTTTCACTATACGAAATTATGCGAAAATTATACCATGTCCCTTGATTATTTACATCTGTAAATGGTCTCTTCAGAGACTAATATTTTCAACTTTATTTAGATAGGCGATAGCTTGGATAATTGTCGAGGCTGTGGGAAAGATGTGTAAACAAAAAGCTGGGTTGGTGTGGCACAATTTTGCCGTATTATTTACTTACTGCCAGAAGGCATGTTTTATCCGCAGAACAACAATTTATCTGAACCAACATGAATACTCTGGCGTAATGACGGAATATGCTGGGCGTGGGGTAATTACTCTGAAAGTTTTAATGCGCTTGTGAGCTATGTTCGACGGTTCGATGTAGGCTAGCATTGGGTTGATATTTAGTAAGTAAGAGATCCGAATAGGAGACCTTCACCGAACTGTTTATTCGATAAAAAGTAATTAATATCAAATTTAATACGGTAAGTAATATATGGCGGATTTATGCGTGTATTGACTATAAGGAAATATGCCAAAGTATAAAAATGTCCACTTGAATAATTTCGTCCGTGCATAATTTGGTCAAAGTATACAAATGTGCACATATATATTAGACGACGTATAAAGGTGTTACGACAATAGACTATAAGGAAATATGCCGAAGTATAAAAATGACCACTTGAATACTATCGTCCGTGCATAATTTGATAATAATTTAATAATAATTTTTATGTAAGACATTTACTATGATTGTAGACATTTTTATACTTTGAGAGTAGTCATTTCTATATTTCGACTTAATAAGACTTAGACGTTTTGAAGTATTGGCTTTCTTATACTTAGACTAATTTATATTTTAAAGGTAGACATTTTTATACTTCGGCATATTTCCTTATAGTCAATACCTTATAGGCGAATAGGTTGACATAAAAAATTCAGTGTAAAACTAATTATTAACTTTTTTTTAAATTACTATTGCTTGTTGAATATTCCAATTACGTACTAATCGAAAGTATGAAGCCTACAGAATATGCAAACGTTAGGTTGACTATTTTTCCCCATCATAACCATTGGATAGGCAGGTAAGTCGGTACTAATAATTTGCACTAAACCTAACGTTTGCATATTCTATAGGCTTCATACTTTCGATTAGTATGTAGTCTAATTAGTAATAAATAATCTAATCTATTTCAAGATTGTTAAAGCGGTATTTAAGATCATCTAGGATCTTTAAGATCTCTTCATATACATAGAAAGCATCCAAGACTCGGAAATAAACATTAGAAACATCAAAATATTTGCCCCTACTGGGAATCGAACCCGGGACTGTTAGCTTTGTAAGCAGGGTCATTTACACCTAGGGTAGGCTAGGCGAACCATTTCACGACTAAACACATTCCTAACTGATTAAGAAATGTATCAATACCAAGCAATTACGACGGAGCATTTAGTCGATGTTATAGCCGCAAACACACTGAGAGCGGAGGCGGCGCGTTTTTTTATAGCATGGAGTGGGCAAACAAACACATAGGTCACCTAATGGTAAGCCCATTGACAAAAGTCAAGATTGCAATCTTACGATGAGAATCTTGAGACTGCAAATTGCGTTGTCAACCCTCCCACATTGGGGTTATGCAATGTTCTGAATCATTTTATAACATTTAAGGCTGATTCGACCAAACTGGAATAAGACTTATTCCGAGATTAGTATATACAAATTCGGCGTTTAATCTAGGTAAAAGACCTTATTCCAGTTTGGTCGAATCCGCCTTTAATAACAATTACATACGACAACATTAATAGTGGGCATTAAGTTCACCTTTTGTACTAACAGTATTTTTGTCCAATAATGATTAAATACATAAATAAATGTTGTATGGTTGTAGAGTTACATAATGTTCCATAACGTTATATGACATTTTATAACAGCAGGAGCACAATTACGCCTGCACTGGAACATAATAATGCGAACACTGCCGCTGCAAAGGGTAAGATGGGGTAGCCTTCCGGACGGACCCTACGCAAACTAAACCGTCCGCGTTGCGGCGGGTGCCCATTCTAAAAAAGCCTCCGTCTCGCTTTAGGCGTTCTGTGTACCGCGCCGCCTCCGCCATCAGTGTGTTGGCGCCTTTAATGGACGCAGCCAATTTGGGTCCTACATGTCCTAATAGGAAGCCCTGGATCTTCCTCAGATTGACAGGGTGCTAACGAGGTTATCAGCGGACGCGTTGTACATTCGGCCAATAATTAAATGCCAGGACCACAGCCTGTGCCACAGCTGTTAGACGTGTGACGCGCCCCAAATGCAAGGCATACAATTAAGCTGAGGCGAAAAAAAAAACATCATTCATTTGAACTAAAAAACGTATTCGTACTTATTGTAAGAATTGCCTGAATATAGCCTGAGTGGCCTGTCATTATTTGGATAGAGTACTTAAGTTGAAAAAATTATACTTGGCAACCACTGGGGTTCGACAATTACGAGTCGACACCACGCACTAGACCACCGACACTATACATAAGATACACTTAAATGTGATAAGACTTTTGTAATTTACTTAATGAATCATATTAATTTCATAAAGTCGTACAAAGTATTCTATGCAAAGGTACATAATTCCTTATGATATGACAAGCATTAATTATTTTTAAGACATACCTTTACCCGTGGATTCTCCTATTGTGGCCTATTGGAACCACGGAATAGAAAAATCAGTGGAAGTGGCATTCGCTTCGCTTAGTATCAGACCTATTGTCGCCAATACTCAAACTATCATAAAAACAACACGCCACCATGGAAAATGTTTTTTGATGCGGCTATCGTTTTTACACTCCAAAATAACACAATAAGGCATGTTTCTGGATTTATTTCCTATTTTAGAAATAAAATAAATAAATAAATATCAAAAAAAAATTATAACGCCTCCGCATAACCATGCCACACGCCATGCCATGCCATGTTACACGCCCACTTGACACTTCTACTGTTTTTTCTGTTCTGTGAACTTCTGAACCGTCTCCATATCCACACTAGTTTAATTTTATTTTATTTTATTTCAATTATTTTTATTATTTTCAATGTTTAATTTGTAATGGTAATTTTAATTTTATTTTATTATACAAAACTATGGATTGTAAGGTTTGAAAATAAATGTTATTTTATTCTTGTATTCTATTCTATTCTGACGTAACGCACTCATGTCATAATCGCTCTGATTATGTGAAGATGTAACTAACTACCTACTAAATTAGCTTTGCCGGTGGCGCACTTTAGGCCAGATTGACAGGTTACTGATTACCTTATCAGCCCGTCAGCTGCAGCGAGAGATGACAATGGATCCAATCATTGGACCCTGCGGACCCTTAATTCCCCATGGCCCGTATGGCACGTTAAATTATATATACAGTGTGTAAATGGTATACGTGCGTTTATTAAATATGGACATAGATTAAGACTCTACTAATTATAAACAGAAAGAATAATTTTGATTACGTTAACGTATTACACCGTTATTAATTTTTGAACATACTATCGATCCGTAATGTACTATCACGAACGTTAATTTGTGACCCATTTCAAGAAAAATATGCTTGAAGTCGTCAATGTCATTAGAGATGTCAAGTCATTTGTAACTTTTATAAAACTCAACCTTATTGTTGTAGAATGTCAGATTGACTTTGGACCTAAGGTGGGTACCAAATTAAAGTTCGCGACTGTACATCTAAGTCCATCTGTCAGGTAAGTAATTTACAAGTGCACCGTGCATGAAAGAGTTAATTCTTATTAGAAGTTAAGTAATTTCAGCTTTAATAATACTTAACTTTGAAACATCATTAATTGCGTTTTTAAGTAATTGCATTTTTTGTTATTATTTTGTATGGTTAATAATTATTTTTTATTTAATTTTAACAAAAGCTGCTTAAATATGCTTATTAGGAGCTATACTAACCACAGTTAAAAGGAACGCCCGTATACCATTTACACACTGTTATATTACTGTATACAATTTAACGTATACATATATTACTTTAAACCTTGCAAAAGACTTGAATGAGGACGTTCGTGCGAAGAAAATTAAACAATGCATAAACTAAAGTGCAAGGTGTGTGTTTAAACGGCGTTTTACAAAAAAGTACCCGTAGTTAAGGACTAAATGTAGGTGTACTGCCGTTTGGTCAAAGTATTTTTCGCCAAATTTCACTTCCCAAAAATCTTATCGCAGTAGTTTCATTTCCTAAACGAATCTTTAGCACATTTACATATCGCATTTTATTCATTTGGTCAAATTATCATCTGGCATAATTTTACTTTGTCAAATTTTATTAAGACAAACGTTTATTAAGCAAATGTTTTCCTTTGGCAAATATTATATTCCAAAAAAATGTTAGTTCAAATTGTTATTTCCCACACTCAATTTATAGCGTGGCCAGTTAGGTTAGTTTAGGTTAAAATTAGGTAAGTAGGTTTAGGTTAGGTTAGATTTCATCAGGCCCGGAGGGCCAATCTACGCAGAATAGAAGCCCCGCGCAGCGGGGCTTCGTCGACTGTATCACGGAAATAACTACATCGTATGTACTTTCAGTAAAAAAAAAATACCAAGTTTGCGCAAATACGATGTTTATGCGCCAGCACGCAGTAAGAAAACTACCCACTTAACGAAAGCTAATCATAGGTACCCTAAATTTTATCCTATGCAGTTACTCAATCGTATGCCATACAATATTTTGGGAAGAGTATGTATGCCAAACGATACATTTGACTACATGAAATTTGTTAAAATGAAACTTGACCAAGTAATTATTTGTTAAACAATAATTTGCCAAAACAAAATTTGCTAACTGTTAAATTGCGAAAAGTTGTTTTGACTTACGATTTTTTGCCAAATGATAATTTGAGTAAAATAGTTTGGGAAGTGATACTTTGGGAAAAGTCTTTTGACCAAACATTAGTAAACCCTAAATGTAACAACGGTAACTTTTCCATTACGTCACGACAATTAACTAAACTGCTCATAAGACAAATAGTGGCATCTCAAACAAAACTCCTGTAGCAAATGCAACCATTTTACTAACGAGTGAGGATTGAAACTGCTTCGGTTATTGAAAGTGAGATATAGCCTATTGGCGTGTGAGGGCAGCGTAAGTATAAATGATTACTAACTGTCGTGACGTCATGGAAAACTTACCGTTGTTACTTTTAGTCCTTAACTACGGGTACTTTTTTGGAAAACGACTTTTCTACTAATAAAGTGATTACATACAAAACTAGATGTTTGGATGTTGGGTCCATTTATGGTATAAATTAAAATGTTTGGCATAGCATGCTTGACTAAGGCACTATCTATTTTATTGTGACAAAGATAAGGCATACGAGCGCACAGACCATCTGATGGTAAGTGAGTAGTGGTAGATTTACACCCGTATTCACAAACAATACTTAAGGGATCCTTCACTGAGTAAACGCACTGCATTCAACACAGCTGTGTGATTGGTCCTTTTTCACCGACCTTTTGTTTATGAGACGATTCGAACCACCCTGTGCGTTTGTGAGCACTGTGAGACCTCACTTTGTGAATACTTTAATAGAAGACTGCAATCCTAAGACAGCAAATGCGTTGCCAACCCTATTAAGGACTAAAATGGGATGCCTCTAATACCTCTATGTTAATAATTCCACCGATTGTCTTATCCTCACACCGAAACACAACAATGCGAACACTACTGCTTGGCGGTTGGCTAAAGGATAAGATGGTGCACAAGGTCCTTTCACAACGAAAAAAAAACAGACATAATATTCACATTTGCCATTCCAATTGACTATGCACGATTGTGTCGAAGTACGGTCGGCCAAGAAAGTAATAAATAATAAATAATAATAAATATATCAAGGGACGATCTCACACAAATTGACCTAGTCCCAAACTAAGCTCTAGTTTTGTACTATGGGTACTAGACAACGATATAAATACTTATATAGAGAAATAAATACTTAAATACATAGAAAACAATCCAAGACTCAGAAACAAATACTAGTGCTCATCGCACAAATACCTGCCCTTACCGGGATTTGAACCCAGGACCGCTAGCTTCGTAGGCAGGGTCACTGCCAACTAGGCTAGCGCTTCGTCTACCAGTTTTGACAAAACTTTCTGTGAGATCTAATTATCGCTAAGGTTGACACTTGACACTGTTATAATATTATTGCAAGGGAAAATCGAACTTGGTGTATCATGATGTGCAAATGAACTTCAAAATAGGGTGGTAGACGTATACAACATTTTGGCCGACTATACGCGTAAAATGAATAAGGTAGGAAAATCTAAAGCTCTTTTCTACTTGGTCAGACTATATTGCTTTTGATATTCGTTTGACAATAGCTCTTATTTACTAGACGGTAATGGCGGCCGAGTTACAAGCAATAGGATAACAATACAAATGAAGAGTAAACAAATAAGTCACCTTCGTTAGTCTAACACTACCTCAAAAGCAACAAGCCGTAACTTATTGCTCCATTTCGTTTTAGACTGTTAGTCATATACACAAAGTTCAAAGTAAAGTAAACCTCATTTGGATTTGCTTCATTAAAGTTGTAAACATTGTATAAGGCTAGTAAAATTTAAATTGTAGTCTGTACCCGAAATATATAAATAAAGGACGAAACCGATTTAAATGTATAATGTTGTTTTAAGTTTAGGAACGAAGGACTAACTGGGTTCTCATTTTACTTAGTTTAACCCCTATTGTAATCTTTTGTTTACGCTATGTTGAGTCATAAACAATACTATTGCAAAAGGGGTAATTACTAATTACAAAGTGTTCATGTTGAAACTAATGAAAACATCATCGTATCCATGTACCTCAGTGTTTTTTTTTCTTCAATTAGATTGCTTTATACCTATAACAGTAGCCATGCCAATAACCATGTGTACTTACATTCGAGTTCATAAATATGTATACACCTTAGTACCTTGTCACTTTCATTGCTGTGACAAGTCATGTATGGCAGGTTAAACATGACATTAAATAGACAAGGTACTAAAGTGTTCCTAAACATATTTATGAACTCGACTGTACTATAACATCTTCTTAGATGTGTGAAAGTGCCCGTGCGGCCTACATACTAAATAAACATATTTTATCTTTTTTTTTACCTTAATTTTACCACGCAATCGAGCGTTCCCAATAAATGCCAGCACGTCGCTATTTTAATTTACTTTTGATTGGATCGGACCGAAAACTAGGTATACAACTATTCACAGAGTTACAGCAAAACATTCGCATTCTAAATTCTTGTATTTAAAATTTAAATTGAACTTTAAAATTTCGTTTTTGCCATGAATACAATTTGATTTCGCCAAGCCTAAAACATCTGAATGATGTCTATATAACACCCGCCTTTGCCTCGGAACTAGATTATTTCGCTGATTGAAAGGCCAAATCAAAGCGTAAGAAGTCGAGCCTTTGTTGAATATTACCTAATATTACAGATCTACCTCCATTGAGCGAGTATCGCACAATCATTTCCCTTTCGCGCAATGTTAAGTGAAAAGAGGAGTTACTTCAGCTTTTGTAGAACTGTTTATTTAAGAGGCCGTATACGAAATTTTGCCGTTTTCGCTGATTTACGTGATTTTATTTATTTATTTATTTATTTCATTGTAAAGTCATGTACATTTCATTTTACTGTTGAAATACTGTATTTCTACAAGTTTTAATGCACAACACGAAAGATAATTTCTAATATTAACGAATGTATGAGCTACGTTTTTGTTTTTATTATTTTATTTTGATTAATCGACCTGACACCGGCGACTGTTATGTGAATTTTGCTGGAAGAGGTTTAGAATGTCACATATTCATGAATCGTTTTGACGTCTTAACGGTATGAAAAATTTACAATGTATTGCTTTAAAAATTGTCTAAAAAATGTATGAATTACTTACTTACCACTTTCATAAAAAATTATCGAGTAAAAAAAATAATAAACTTGGTAATTTTTTATAGAAAACAGGCAAAAATGATTATTGATTTCGGCAACTCAGAACTCTCGTTCATAAAATTAAAACATCAGAGATAAACTTTAGTTCAAAATAAGTCCAATACCTAAAAATAATCTCCAAAAGGTTCAAAAAATTGGCAATAAATAATGTTTTAATACAACCTAAATTTCGCATTACTCGACAAAAATAAAAAAGTGGCTCATTTATTCGTAGCTCATTTATTCGATCATAACTAAAATGACATTTAATGTTGAGCATTAAACTTATAAAAAAGCAGTATTATAACAGTAAAATCACAAAAATAAGCAAAACCGGCAAAATTTCGTATAGGTACGGCCTCTTTAAGCCATGCCCGCGTAAATCTAGTTTATCGATATTCCCTCGGAGACAGTCCGATGCGTTAACGATACGTCAATTATTCTCAAACGGACTCAGGGCCCGTTGTTTGATCAGTGTTAAAATTAGAAAATAGGCTCGAAAATCTGACACATTTCCTTAAGATTTAACCATTATTAATGATTTTTAACAATTAAAAAGCCATTTCGGCTTAAACTTTAAAACTTTTTAGTGTTATCACCCCTACCCCCCATGTGTTGTGTTGTGTGTTGTGTGTTGTTGTGTGTACAACCCTAAGCTAACCGAACCGCAGATATAATTGGAAAACTTAAAAAGTTGCCTGACTCATCTGAAAACCAGTTTAGGGCAAATGAAAATTCGGACAAACGATGTGTTAGGACAAACGTTGTTTGAGATTCTGAGGGACACCCATTTATATTATTTCAAAAGAAGCAATTTTATAGTGAGCCTTTGATTTAATATTTCCTCTCTCTGATTTGTTTTTCATTATTATTTGTTTATTTTGTTAAAGTAAAACTTTACCATAAACTTTTTCGTAACTTCCAAACTACGGTCGATCAAAGTTACCAATTCCCATCCATCATCAGCCGTCATTATTGTCAATCGAAGGTCGACGCTCCTGAGTTAAAAGGGTATATTAACAATCAAATAGCGACACATATTAAACTCTCCCTGGTTACATATAAGGTCGCATTTGCAATACGATATCGATGTCAGATGGGCTCTTTTTGCTAAGTAAGTAGAAGGGGTAAAGGGGCGATATGGCACGTATCGGTAATTAAGCAGAGATGGATCGTTTACCGCTGAATATATTGAATCTGAGGGCTTATTGTCTAACGCACTCGCAATCACGATCGTTTTCATTTTGAAAATCGAAGGCTTGTCTGCATACAAAATGAAAACAATTGCTCCACTTTGAAGCCGGTTGCTATTGCGAGTGCGTTAGACAATAAGCCCTCTGGTTTATCGCATCGCTTTAGGTATAACAAAGAAGGCGATTAACTATGATTTAATTGTCGAATCGTTATACCTACAGGGTGTAACATTTAAATCGGTCAGTACAGGAAAGTCTTAAACTATAAGACATACAAAAATCTGTTCTTAGGAACTATGTCATCGATTTTAGTAACTAGGAAAACTGCATTTTATAAAAAACTTGTAGTTACTCAGCTCGGGAATCGAATCTGGACGTTTTGAAAAATAAAAGTAACACTATTTCTATTTATATATCGACTAGAGGACGCCCGCGACTTCGTATGCGTGGAATTAGTTTCCCGCTACTCCCCCCATTTCTTCCCGTTGGGGGTCGATTTTCGGAAAACCCTTTTTCAGTGCTCACTTATACCATAAAAGGAACCCCTGTACCAAATTTCAAGTTTCTAGGTATAGTAGTTTCGGCTGTGCGTTGATATATAAGTCAGTCAGGTTTGCCTTTTATATTATATAGATTGTGTAGGTCTTTAGCAGTAAACAATACATTTTATTAATTTTAGACATCATGTTTCATAGTAACATTTAATATTTACGACTTACACAATCGATATCTAAATAGAAATACTTGGATTGAAGCCCTTGGACTAACCATAGTAGATCCAGCATTTTTGCCTGGTGGCTCACATGCGGCGGCGGCTGAATTTGAAATGGGCAAACGCTTTTAGCGGGTGACGTTAGACAAACACTCCTGTATGCTAATGTACTACTTTTTGTTTTAGGAGATATATTCATTTTTAAGAGTTTTGGGAAAAATTAACCATGCGTGATAAAATTAACCAAAAATCAAAAGAAATACCCAAAGGATTAAGACAAACTTTGGCGCGTTTGTCGGTGTTATATATGATTAAATAGATTTTTACAATTGCTCCCATAGAATGCGACGTGGATAGAAATAAATAAAGAAAAAAACAAAAAAAAACATATATTCCCACACACAAAAATAGTGCATAAAAATAAACATAGAGCTATTATCTTTACTAACTAGACTTAATATATGTATGTATAATTGTATAATATGAAATGAGCTGATATGAGAACACATAACAAAAAAAGGGAATTTAAAAAGAAGGAAATTAGGGTCTATTGTTCTAATTGTATAGCTGTTGGATTTCCTTAACATAAATAAATAAATAAATAAATTAATTAATTTTTAAGACCGAAGATGGACATAGGTTACTTTTAATCTTGAAAAATAGAACACTTCTTTGCGGACAAAGGCGCAGGTAAAAGCGAGTTGATAAATATATCGGATTTCAACTGAAACGCGTTAAGTTTATGACACTTTTAGAAAACCCTGTTGTAAATTCCCTAGGCATACAAACTACGATAAATCCTGACAAGGGTCTGAGGTCCGGTAGCGTGAGGTGTCCACTTGTGATCGTGAGGTGCCGGGGTCGGTCCCCAGTGCCCGCCGCGTATGTACCAACAAGTTTATCGAACCGGAGGTTCTGCGGTGAAGGAAAACTATCGTGAGGAGACCTGAGGGCTTATTGTCTAACGCACTCGCAATCACGATCGTTTTCATTTTGAAAATCGGAGGCTTGTCTGCATACGAAATGAAAACAATTGCTCCACTTTGGAGCCGGTTGCGATTGCGAGTGCGTTAGAAAATAGCCCCTCTGATTTTCATCCGACTGCGGTAGGCCCAAAAGGAGGGTTATGTGTTTGACTTGTATATATGTCCGACTCAATGTCCGCTCGTAACTACTAAACGGCTAAACCGATTTTAATAAATTATACGTACTTAGTTAGATTTGTCTTAACCACTAGAGTGTCATGTCATAGGCTATATTAAAATTATTTAAATGTGAATTGGTAAAAAAAAAACATGTACAGTCAAGGAAATTGATTCGTAGACCACTTTGGACTATGTCAAAGTCAAGTAATCAATCAAAACGTAAGAGACTTTTTATGATTTTATTGACAGTGTCACTTTGACATAGTCCAAAGTGGTCTACGAATCAATTTCCATGCCTGTACATGATAAGTAACATTACTTTGACGACATTATCCAAACCGCAGTTGGGTTTTTTTAAACCTTCATTTTCGTAAGACTTGTGGCTACCTGAATGTGTAAAAGGGTGCTTTGTAATTGCGTAAGAGATCCTACTGGCTCGAATACTCGAAAAGGCCCATCTTGACAAGATATTGAGTAACCCTAAATTAGTTTTTTAACTATTTCAACATTGACTTTAGTGTGCGGTATAAATATCCATGTACCTATATATCTGTGTACAAAATTTTAGTTTTGTTACTTTATTAGTTCCTGAGAAAGAGTAAGTGTGACATGCAGACAGACGGACATGGCGAAAGTAAAAGGGTAATTAGACTTCGAAACTGTAATGTTTATTTTTATTTTTACTCATGAGTGTTTGTTTGTCATTGGGGTATAGGTACCTACTTATTTCTTTTACCTTAATTTGGAGGGAAGAAAGAAATCCCTTAAAGAGCTATTGTACTTGTTTTTTGTTGCGTACGTTTTGTATTCATATTTTTTTTTACTGTATTGAGTATACATACATTATACATAATTTGTTATAAAATCCAGAAACCAAACAAAAACAAAATAACAGAGGAAAAGTTGACTGAATAAGTTGGATCGTTGCATAGAGAAGCTATCTTAAAAACACTCGGCACCACAATGGTTACTAAAACCTAACGACCTCAGAACTAGGACTGTCTTACCGTTAATAGTCAACATTAAACGCAGATACAGGAACTAGTTGCGTTTGTTACAGAATCCTAGTTTGTTCTTAATTAAAAAAGAAGATAAAAGTTGTTTATGTAGTCAGTATGCCGCACGGGCACTTTTACACGTCAAAAATCTACCAGCGCCTCCCAAGAGGAGACCACTGCTGAGAAGAAACTCAGCAGTCCAAAAATCTGTGGTCCAAAACAAGCAGCTAGACAGTTGAAATTTTCACAGAAGATGTATTTCTATTGCCGCTATAACAACAAATACTAAAATCAGAATAAAATAAATATTTAAGGGGGCTCCCATACAACAAACGTGATTTTTTGCCATTTTTGGCTAATGTTGTATTGATAATGGTACGGAACCCTTCGTGCGCGAGTCCGACTCGCACTTGGCCGGTGTTTTTGCCGTTTTTTGCTATTAATAACGAATATTACGAAATATTAATAACGTCAACAGGTAGACGCTTGAAATATTCACAGAATATTTAGTTGTATATTCACTTTTAAAATAAATAATTAAAACCAAATAAAATAAATATTTATGACTCCCATACAACAAACGTGATTTTTTATAGACCATGGTACGTAACTCTTGGTTCGCGAGTCTCATCGCGAGGGTCACTTGGCCGGTTTTTCATGGAAGGTTTTTATGTATAATAAATTCTGGTTTATTAACGGGTGTTACACAAAACTCACATAAACCGAAGCGAAGCGAGGGCGGGTCGCTAGTAGGTACAGTCGAGTTCATAAATATGTGTACACTTTGGTATCTTGTCTATTTAATGTCATGTTTGAACTGCGTTACATTAACTGCTGTCACACTGATTAAAGTGACAAGGTACTAAAGTGTATAGGTACATATTTAAGAACTCTACTGTAGGTACTATAACATTGTGATGATTTTAATTATTTATCTACCTCAAAGATCACCATCTGATTTATTCACCTGTGTATTATGCTTCCTTACTTATTAAACAGAGTACTGTTACTGATAATGTTTGTAGAAATAATTGTCATGCTGAATAGAAATGGAATGAACCCTCACTAGAATGAATCAAGTGAAACACCACAAGTAAAGCAGGTGGCTATTACAATTTAAATCTAAAAGAACGTAGCATAAAGTTGAAGTTCGACTAACTCAGCTTGCGACTTCCGTCAAACTGCAGTAATGATCCCATTTTGAACTGAATGACGCGATATCTCATAAAAAACATCAGCGCGTGGGAAAAAGGTAAATAGGGGTAATTTGTAAACATTGGGCAAACAGTGAACAATTGGTATCTTTTCGAGGACTGTTCGAGGGACTTGTATATTTGGGACCTTTGCTGTTTTATCACTATGTGATACTTATCCAAAGGTTTTATTATTATAGCCGCCTATAGCCGAGACAAGTGGTCTTAGATAATTTCTGCAAACGCTAACAAATGCTAACAACTTTTATGTGTTTAGTGTTTTGTGCAGATCTGAGTACAGAATCAACTAACGCTTATTTTGAGGTCGAAAACTTAACCAAATTCGCAAAGCTTACGATAAAACTAGACGATAACCCAAAATAACATGCAATGTATACTGTGACTTACCTACTTTGGAAAATAAATATCATTCAACGAGCACAGCGAGAGGAGTCTTAAGTTGGTTCGTGACACAATGACACTCGGAGTTATTGAATAGGTATTACGTTTTTGTAAGTAACGATTTTTCATACAAACAAGATTGAAGAAGGAACAAGTTAATTGTCTGTAACATTCTCTGAGTACAGCGTTAAGGTCTAAAGAAATATCCATAATCAAATTGACATAACTCGATCACACTGGTGGCGCAGAAAACATAAATACATACAACATACACACAATGCCGCCACTTTCCCGTAGGGGTAGGCTACCTTCCACAAGCTACAATCCAAACAAACTTCTCTCGCTTCCTCCATACTCATATAAGTCTCTTCCACGTGCGTCAGTTTAGGGTACTCCTGGCCTGTCCCTTTCTTAATACGTCCCCGATCTGATCGAGGAACGTTCACCTAACGAGTAGCCTCCCCCTTCCAACATTCTCATTTACTCTTGCCTCATATATCTGTTTTGTTAATCTCACTTCATCATTTCCGTCCACATGACCAACCCACTTCAGCATCCCTGTATTAATCCTTGTCACTATCTTCTTTTAATAAACCAAAACGTTCTCTTATTACACTGTTCCTAATCCTATCACACTCGTTCACCCCAAATATACAAAAATAACCTTTTTTCCCTAGGCACTACTGCGTGGCACTACCGTACCAATTTTATCGAACCAAAAGCAATTTAACAGTGTCGACGGAGCTCCGCTACCGCGGAGCCCCTGCTTCTGGGTGTTCTTGGCCCTTCGGGCCTGCTGAAGATCTAACATAACCTAAACCTACCTCCAATTTATGATACTAATATTGACCAGTAGTGCCATTTAGTTGTGCCACGGGGAATACACTCAAAATACAACAGAAAATAAACCCAACTATGACGCAAAAGCCGTTTTAAAAGATTACATAGAAGATAACAATAAGCGATAAGACCGCCTGTTGTTTACCTGTGTTATTTTTAATTGTACTGTTTCTCTGTAATGTTTTTGTTTGGTGTACAATAAAGTGTTTTGTATTGTATAGTATTGTATAACTACTGAACTCCTACATGATTGTGATTCACACTTAACCCGGCTAGCTATTTACATATTTTTTGCCTAGCTCTTAGTTAGTTCAAGCTCTAAGCTCCAACAAAAGCTCCACCCACGCGCTGAAAGCTGCGGCAGTTTAATTAAAAAGTCTGGTAACTGCTTTTAGTTCGCGGTGTAAACCTATTACCCAGTTGGGATCATATCGTATTTACTGTTCCACTTTCATGTTGAACGAGCATGTTCAAATGTGTAGGCTTCTTTATTTTTAGATTTTTGTTTGTCTTAAATATCTAAATATATACGGATGGAACCTCTCAAATACAATTTGACCATGTAGAAACTTTATTTTATTTATTTATTTAGAACACTGATGGTTATATTCAAATGGGATATATAAGTACTTTGTACTAAACAATAGAAGTAGGTATCAAAAATACTTGGAGGTTTATTAATGAATACGAAGAACAAAAATGCGCAAACTTAAACTATCACAATAGAAATAACATGTGAAGGATCGCTAAAACATTAGATTAGCGTAGGTAAACAAAATATAAACAAGAAACTGGTGTATAATGAGAGATATTAATACACGAGTGTTTTAATGCCTAATTATATGTACAGCTTAGTCGCTTACATTACTTCATAAGTTTTCTACAATACCTATGTGAGAAACCTGTATCTTAATGTTAACATTAAAGTATCTGTTAGCGATACGTCTTTAAGATGCGACCCCATTGATAATCGATACTTTAATGATATGCAATACTTTAATGTTAACATTCAAATACAACCATAGATACAGGTTTTTTAATATAGACCATTTTTTTATCGTTTCTAAACATATTGTAAATAAGTTATGATATGAATGTAAATAAAATAATATTTTTTAATTTAAACAGAAACGTCTGTACGAAATTCAAACTATCTTAAAGCGAAAAAATCGTCGGTCTTAGGCAGGATTCGAACCTACATCTCCTCTGGCAGTCCGGGCCAATGCAGGCGCATTACCAATTATGCCACCAAGTCCCTACTTAAGATCCACGAAATTAGTGATCGCTTACTTTTTCATACTCGGAGGGTATGCTGACGCCATCTATCGTTGTTGTCCTGCCTAAGACCGACGAAATTTTTTCGCTTTAACATAGATAAAATAATTTTCGTTTTACTAGTTTTTCAAGGCTAGTAGTAAACTATGAAAAGGATCAATGATGCTTATTATAATACACAGATGCTTATTATAATATCTAGGAACTCGTCTGAAAAAGGCAAGTATTTTGTGCGAGCAAAGCGCACTTTTGTGTGAGGTCGTGGACGTAAATGCCGGAGCGGTACATTGAACATAACTTTTTGTAAAAGATTTGGACACTAAACAACATTTTTAAAAAGTTGAAACAAAAACAAAAAGTCTAAATAAATACAGCAATTACTAAGGTAAGGTATAAGCTTTGCAGCTGCTGCAGAGTTTTTGAAATAAAGTCTTTTATGCAATTAGCATTCTCATACATCGTGTTAATTAGGGCCGCTGGAGATTGAACGTGCGCCCTTTGACCACGAGTCGACAGTTCCAGCCACCGTAGGGTTCCACGGTGAAATTTCTCCAAAAGTTTTTCTATTCAAATAATAGCGTTCCTAAAAAGGGAAGGCACCCAATTATTAGCATTTAAAAAAAACAGTGGAACATAGAACCTCCTCCTTTTTTGAAGTCGGTTAAGATCACCTTGAAATAAGGTTAATGGCGCTAATAATTAGTAGGTCTGTTTTCTTTAAGTACATTCAATAAACTCACGCCTTCGTTCCCAGAGTACTCTAAAAACTTGTTGATAATTCTGTAACCACATTTTGCGCAATTAGTCTAAGATGTTTACCAGCGTATTAGTGACAGGTTGCAAGCCCATCGCCTAACAGGACTACAGGTCTTTATTCCCTTATTCGCCTCTTACGACTTCCACGGGAAGACATGAAGTAGCACTATTCTAACCCGGCAACCACACGGGTAACGTTTTCTTTAGGTAATTTACCAAAATATGTATATATTTTTATCAGTCTCCGCTAGACAAAATCTTCCGACATACCTACGTATAGTTATCTGAGATTTCAGCCGGTTTTCGTGCGAACTCCCTTTCAATATATTCTCAAATTCGAGTCGTACGTGGTTTAATAACGGTCTAATTTTATCGGATAGATATTAAACGTCCCTGTGATATACGGTTCAATTAACGGCCAGTAAATATCGGGTGATAAAATGTATAATTAAGTAGAATCTTTGATGACACAATATAAAAAGTGTGTAACGAATTTCGCAGTCATAAAAATCAAGTAATACAGGGAACAGCTGTGAAGCTTGTAATATGAACGTTTCCAATCCTGCAGGGAATTTACCCGTAAAGGCCTCATCAGATTGGACATATTATCCGGGTGTTTAAAGCCTAGGGCATTAGTTTACTTTGATTTTACCCCTATTGTTATCGCATATAGCTCTTAATAATTTGACAGTAAAGGCGGCCGAAGCATACTACTAATATGATAAATGGAAAAGACTTTGTTACTCCATCACACTGCAACGGCTGGACGGATTTGGATGAAATTTGAAATTAATATAGCTTACATCCTGCATTAAAACATAGTTTTCATCCCGCCGGAAAATTTTAAAGTTCCCGGGGGAATAACTATAGTGGAAATCTACGCGAACGAAGTCGCGGGCAGAAGCTATCAACAATCAAATTGCAATAAGGGTCCTCACCATTTGTCATTTTTTTAAAGGTAACATGCTACCTACCTGATAGAAAGCGGTCACCGTCACCGTCTTTCATTGACGTCAGCAAGGGCATAGTTAAGTGGCTACCTTTAAATGAATACTCATTTTAATTCACGTTGTAAGAAGGACATTATACCGCCGAAGAAACGCTGTGAAGAGAGTACTTTCTTGCCCTAACGGCTATCAGTTATGCAAGCAATAGCGGCCTTTACACGTAAAGTTCGGACCGCGAGAAACGCCACGCGCCGTTCCAATCTTCGTTTCGAACCGTACATTTTTTTACTATTTTACTATTACAGTTGCATTTACACGTACGGTTCGGAACGAAGATTGGAACGGCGCGTGGCGTTTCCCGCGGTCCGAACTTTACGTGTAAAGGCCGCTCATGTATTCCGTCTCCTGCCACTTGGAGTTTGCAATACGCTGATCTATGTTAATAACTTTGGTTCTACATCAAATTTTATTATCTTTCAACTGTTATGTTCTTTATGTTTGATGGCGAACATGCCTACTGCATAGCCAAAAGTAAAGAGACATGATGTCACATTGCATCGTGTTTACGACCATAATAAAACAGGGTTACACGCGGAAAACACGCCGTGTATAAAGCAGCCCTTATAACAGGCTCTCTGATTTCACTCCTTTCGATCGATATTGGATAACCAGGTGGATCACGAGGATCACTCGAACGTGACGTATTGTGTTCCGGTGAATCTAACTGGAAATTCAATCAATAGGAAACATGATGCGAACCCTTCTCGTCGTATTACAATATTCAGTTTTAATATTTTTATTAGAAAGACTAATTTACAATGCCTGTTTGAAAAAGTGATACTAACGGTTTGTAAGATTACTCCCAGGAGAGTTAAACATTAATAAATAATAAAAAAATATATGAGATGAAAGTTTTGATGACAAAAGAATGGGATCGTATCATAAAATATAAATTTGAAAATACATACATACACACATATACATAAACTCACGCCTTCATTCCCAGAGTGGGGTAGGCAGAGCTACTGAATTACCTACAAATCTAAAAACTTGTTAATAATTCTGTAACCACATTTTGCAAAATTACGCTAAGATGTTTACCAGCGTATTAGTGATAAATATGTATAGACTAGAGGACGCCCGCGACTTCGTACGCGTAGTAGTTTCCCGCTACTCCCACATTTTTTTCCCGTTGGGGGTCGATTTTCGGAAAATCCTTTCTTAGTGCTCACTTACCTACATCATGAAAGGAACCCCTGTACCAAATTCAAGTTTCTAGGTACAGTAGTTTCGGCTGTGCGTTGATACATCAGTCAGTCAGTTTAGCCTTTTATATATATAGATTAAACCCCTAGGCCCTCATATAATATTAACAAAGAAAAGTCCCTAAACAGGGGCATGTTTAGGGACTTTTCTTTGTTAATATTTTTTTACTGTCCTCGGCAAATAACTTCCCTCAGGCCTAATAAAATTAAAGGAAGGGTTTAAAGCGCTCGGCTGGCTCACAAAAAGGGCCGCCTTGATGAATGGTGCGTTGGTAATTGCACTTAAAATGAAATTTACACGAGTTTTTGCTTAAAAAGTGAAACGCGTTTAACGCTTTGTAACTCGTTATATAGATATTTTAGCAGCTTCCATTTGTTTGACGTATACTGGGTGACTTCAAATTGGTTATAAAAACCGGTCAAGTGCGAGTCGGACTCGCGCACCGAGGGTTCCGTATTGATGATAATATGCTTGGTAACCGCAAAACAAAATACTCATTTCGTTATAAGCTTTATTTTCCAGGCAATAAGGTCGATTTTGACTAGCCTAAATTTTAATACAGATTTTCGTAGTTTTTTGTTATTTCTCATAAACTGTAAATAATGAACACTTTATTTTATTTTTCCCAGAAAATATAAGTAATTATCTATACGTCAGGATTTTTTTCAGAATTTTTGATTATTAAACTTCGGAGATAAGGGGGGGGGGGAACGGTCATTTTTTGTACATTTTTGACTATAAATCAAAAAGTACATCACAGAAAATTCTCAAAAAAATAGTTTTGAAATGTGCAGATTAAGACCTTTCATATGACACCCCATTTGCTATAATGGAACCACTTTCATTTTTGAACCCCCCATTCTAGACCCCTTTTCAATTATTAATAAAATTAATTTCATATTTCTTTTACTACAAATAGATGCGGGCAAGCAAGTTGTACAAGCCAAATTTCAAGTTGATAGCATTTGTAGTTGCTGAGAAAACCTGCTGTGACATACAGACAGACAGACAGACAACGAAGTCTCACCATAAGGGTTCCTTTTGTACCATTTTGGTACGGAATCCTAAAAACACGTCATTGTGGCTTAGTTAATGATAATGACGTATAGTGTTAATAAATTAACTCAGTTGTTAAAATTAGTCTTCTTTAACTATCGTTAATTTTCTAATAAAATTAATATTTAAAATCGTTAAGTGTGGTTACCCTACATTTAATACCTTTAGGCTGTGGCTCCACTGAGGCGGAGATGAGCGGAGTGGAGCGGAGCTGTGTCAATATTAAACAATAGAATCTAAACTAACATGCACAAGGCGCGCTCGACGTGACCGCATGCGCCTTCTATTGGTTAATATTGGCACAGCTCCGCTCCACTCCGCTCGTCTCCGCTTCAGTGGAGCCGCACCCTAAGGCTTGTTTACGCTTTGCAAAGTAGCAAGTGCAGGTATAAAGTGCTTATTAAAATCAACGTGTACGGTCACGCTGTTAAGTGACAAGTGCCAGTGCGAAGTGCGAGTGCGAAGTAAAGTGAATAGGCGCAACTAAGCAATGTGTAAACGATTTCCTAAAGGGGCTTCTAAACGGGCCATATTTTCACTGCAATATGTGGCCGGCAACTATTGGTGTCTTTCTGTAACATACGAGCAAGAGAGGGACACCAATAGTTGCCGGCTACATATTGCAGTGAAAATATGGCCCGTTTAGAAGCCCCATAACACTTAACACTTATCATCTGCGTTTAGGGTTCCATAGTAAACAAGGAACCGTTATAGTTTCGCCGTGTCCGTCTGTCCGCGTTCTAGGTCAGAAAGTCTTGGTGGGTACTACTTGGCACTATTTGGCATAGTTATACATTATAAAACTTTTTAACAAAAAAATTAAACCGCCGAAAAAAGAAAACTGAAAAGCAAAAAATAAAACAGAGCCTTTTAAGTCTAACTAAGCTCCTACACTAATGTTTAATACCTTAATAAATAATTTTGAGTCGGCGCCAAACAAACAAACAAGCAAATTAACTATTTCGTAAAGTAAAATGATGTATGTGCTACCTCCTGAGTGGTTTGAAGTCGGTGCCTGCCATGCTTGTTTGTTTGTTTGGCGCCGACTCAAAATTATTTATTAAGGTATTAAACATTAGTGTAGGAGCTTAGTTAGACTTAAAAGGCTCTGTTTTATTTTTTGCTTTTCAGTTTTCTTTTTTCGGCGGTTTAATTTTTTTGTTAAAAAGTTTTATTTTTTGCTTTTCAGTTTTCTTTTTTCGGCGGTTATTTTTTTTTGTTAAAATGTTTTTATTTTTCACTTTTCAGTTTCTTTCTCTCTTAATAGACTTATTCATTGATTACTTAATTTAACTATTCATTGTTTCGCTACAAAACACAACCGTGTCTATACAATTCGTTCCATAGACGAGTCTCGTGAAGTTGCTACCTATGGGAAGAAATCTCCCGATAATGTTGTTCCAAAAGACGTGAACAACTGTGGCGGTCTTTTGTCTGAGCTAAAATTAGCTACCGAATCCCGTGTCATGCTTAGAGGTAACATATAACCTATAACATATACGTGTGGGCCTCGTCAATGGTGTTTTTTTTCTTAATTAGTGGCGTTCACTCCTTGTTTTAACAAGGTGTATTTCGCCAGCATCGAGTTTTAGACAATCGCCATGGACTTATTAGAGAAACAAGTCCATGGATATCACACGCGAGGTCAATTGTTCGGTTAAAGAGATTTACTCTGGTGGACTAAACAGAAGCACATGGGGTTAGCTACAACAACAACACGGGAACAACACTTGATAAAGCTGTAATCGACCTCGGAAAGAAACTAACTTTTTGCCAAGGGGCAGGTTTATGTTGCACTTAGTATAGTTAAACTACTTGAAGGTATCTGAGTTAGAGCGAAATAAGGTAGGTATAACAAAAGCCACACGATGAACGAGCTTTAGCAGAAATGCAGAAACTGAGAGGTTTACACACTACACACAATTACGTCGCAATAGGTTTGTTACACTCTGATTAATAATTTAAAAACCTTAGTTTCCAAACAAATAAGGGTTTCCCTCGACAGCCTTCCAACTCCATCATCAAACCAAATCATCAGACCCTCGATCGTAGTCATAATCCGTGCATCATACTTAAGTTAGGTATAAAGTTCTCATTAAGATGCATGAATAAGAGAAATCACGAGGTAGCTGCTGTAATCCGTTGAAGAGTTCCCTCATCCGTCTTCCGTCTCAGTTATCAGATCAACACCAAGTCTCCGTCATGTTGTAGTGTCAATAGAATTAGGTACATATGTGTTCTAAGTTTGAACATAATCGGTTCACAGAAGGGGGGGCGGGAGTTCCAAATTAAATGGGAGCAATTTCAAAGTATACTCTATCCAATAAAAAAATAATTATTGAAATCAGACAACTCAGTAAAAAGTTATGCGTGATCATACATAGTAGCCATAGTAGCCATTTGTGGTCTTCATCATCAGTTCCACTTCACCAAATGATACTTTCTGAATGAAAATGCTGGATTTGTTACTAATAATACTAAAATCGCTATATGTATGCATTTAATATTCGAAGAGTTCCCTCAATTCCTCACGGATCCCTTCATCAGATTCAGATTTGGTGACAATGGGACCACCTCGGAAGTATACTCTATCAAACCAAAAAATAATTTTTAAAATCGGACCGCGCTGTGAAAAGTTATGCGTGATCATACATAAAAAAAAAAAAAATATACGCGTCGACTTGAGAACCTCCTCCGTTTTTTTTCGTCGGTTAAAAATAAAATCTTTGAAACCTTTAAATGAAAGCATATAACGAACTCAAATGGAAAACTATCACGACTAAATAGACTTAATTGGTTCTTGAGAGACAGGCGACTAAAGTGTTTATCCTACAAATATTATACATACGATATTTTGTCTGTGCGTGTGTATGTGCGTGTGTGTTAGTTTGTTACTCCTTCACGCTGCAATGGCTGGACGGATTTGGATGAAATTTGAAATGGAGATAGCTTATACCCTGGATTAACAAATACCTATTGCATCCCGGAAAATTTAAAAGTTCCCGAGGGAATAACCATAATTGAAATCTTCGCGAAGTCGCAGGCAGAAGTTAGTGACTAATAAAATCATCTAAGACTGAAGAGTTTTTTTTCATACTGGTTTTATGAGATAGTTTTTTGTGATTGTAGTAACGGCTTCGGAACCCTACACTGAGCATGGTCCGACATGCAGTGCTCTTGCCCGGTTTTTTTAATTAAGTTGCACGATTCAAGTTTAATACTTCGACTTTCTCAGCATGTGAACTAAGATAAAGCAATTTAATATTAAATTGGAATCTCTTAGTCAGCGGACTCCAGCGATTGGCTTCGTTACAAGATATTGGATTTATTAATCACCTCGTTAAGGATCGTTAATTGAAAGGTTTTATTAGAAAATAATTGTCTTTAGAGCTTAAAAGGATTTATTACGGTTAGGAAATTAATTTTAAGCTTAATATATTGGATAATCAAAATCAATTGGTTATGTTTTATTCAGGAGCTAGCTTCTGCCCGCGACTTTGTCCGCGTAGATTTTGATTATGGTTATTCACTTGGGAACTTTTAAAATGCCCGGGATCCAAAGTAGCCTATGTGTTAATCCAGGGTATAAGCTATCTCCATTTCAAATTTCATCCAAATCCGTCCAGCCATTGCAGCTTGAAGGAGTAACAAAGTAACACACACACACACACACGAACTTTCGTATTACTGTTACCTACCCTTAGTTACTTATGTGTTTATGATATTTTTTTTGACTCTTGTCTGTTTTACCATTTTTACCATACAACATTAATAAAAATACGTGAATAACTAAATGAAAAGCAAGCTTTAAAAACCCGATTGTATTTTTTGTTATTGTTATTAAACCCGTTTATAAATGCTACTATATTCTTATATATTGGAGATGGCCACGTTAAGACCTTTCAAATGATACCTATATTTTTGTTGTTGTTTTTGTTGACATAAATAATTGACATTTTGCTATTGTTGTTATTTCAATTTTAACAGTTTAGGTATCCTATGTCACCCGGGATCGTAAAAGGATTCTAACGATGCCACACACATTTAAATCGGCTCAGGCGTTTAGAAGTTATGGTGGAATAAAGAATCGTAAGATTCATACATACATGAACCCTGAAAACATTACACTCCTTTTTTTGGGAAGTCGTGTAAAAAAAGAAACTTTTTCGCTATCTCTTACGGTTCAAAAGGCACAGTTCTTTAAAGTAAGGACAGATGGACAGATGGACAGACAGCGCAAGATTAGTAATAGGGTCCCATTTAACACCCTTCAAGTGGGAACCCTAAAAAAAATTGCGTGAACTAGGTTCAAAGACAGATATTCTTAAATTTGTATCTAGGGCAATCTCTGTACTTTATTTCTCTTTTTTATTTTTTTCGCATGAATTCTCTTCTCCTTAATATATTTCAGTGTAAGTATATTGCTTTGAAAACTTAGGGATCCGTAGAACATAGCTTTGCCCATGAACAAATGTTTTTTGATATACAGTCGAGTTCATAAATATGTTTACACTTTCGTACCTTGTCTATTTAATGTCATGTTTAAACTGCCATATGAATTGGCACATTGATTAAAGTGACAACGTACAAAAGTGTACACATTAACGAATTCGACTGTACCAAGAAGAAGGCAAACGAGCACACGAAGCCTCTATTTTACTGGGTAAAACCATATCATCTTTGACCTGTTATCGTATTGTCAAAAACGATAAGGTTTTTACTGTGTCGAATAGACGCCCTGAGGGCTTATTGTCTAACGTACACGCAATCACGATCGTTTTCATTTTGAAAATCGAAGCATAATTGCATACAAAATGAAAACAATTGCTCCACTTTGAAGCCGGTTGCGATTGCGAGTGCGTTAGACAATAAGTCCTCGGGGTAGATGCTTTTGGCGTTCCATATCGTTATCCTAAATGTAAACATGGTTTACCCTTGTTTTATACACACTTATTTCTAGAACGTGTCACTTCGAAGAATTTTCATTTCATAAAAAACCATTTTCTGCTGAACCCGTGTTGATTTTAGTTCATCTTGTGATGGTTATAAGTCTAACCTAACCTAACCTACGTGAATCATATTTAAGACTAGAGGACGCCCGCGACTTCGTACGCGTAGAATTAGTTTCCCGCTACTCCCCCCCATTTCTTCCCGTTGGGTTCGATTTTCGGAAAATCCTTTCTTAGGCTCACTTACATCATGAAAGGAACCCATGTATCAAATTTCAAGTTTCTAAGTACAGTAGTTTCGGCTGTGCGTTGATATATAAGTCAGTCAGTTTAGCCTTTTATATATATACATAACCTGAAATCAACACGGGTTCAGCAGAAAATGGTTTTCTATGAAATGAAAATTCTGCGAAGTGATTCGTTCTATAAAATGAGTATCACCGGTATAGGTTTCACGTAAGCTATGAGACGGTCGCGTCGAGCGCCTACGACAATTGGGATTTTTCATATTTTTACAATTACTCTCAATTCGAAAACCATTTCGAGGAATAGGATTTTAAAGCCGTTCTGCGTAATTAAGTTTTTGAAATATTTATCCATTTCGGATATTTCGACAAAAGTATATTTAACCTTTGTTTGACTTTCGTTTTCGGCTTGAAGCCCTAGTAGGTTTATCTTACGGGTTAGGCGAAAACCGCTTGAAATGGTATGTTTTAATACACTATTACAATCACTTTTTATCATTAGATATCATTTAATTGTTGTGATTTATTAGAAAATGCCAACCCAAATTTAAAATAATCATGTCATCCATAAAATGTCTGCTAAATAAAATAAAATATTAAAACAAAACTATTGATTCAAGCACAAAATTAATGAAATAGATCTCTTGAAATTACTTATTCTTTCGAATTAGAATGTAAAAACCGTGAGTAATTTTTTTTGGTCTATCCCAATTCCATACACTGTATCAGTTATCGAAGATCGTTTACGTTGGCGTTAAGCAACTTCTAGCCTCACACTTCTTTTAAAGCACGCAACAAACTTTGATACAGGTACATTTACCGAAGAAGATATCTCCTGGATGGTTTATGAGCATAATATAAACCAACTCATCCCGACGAAGCCATGGTGAGTCGCTACACATATTACTATTATATCCCAATATGCATGGATTTTTTAAATTGAATATCTTAACAAAATATAAAAATACCGTAAAAGAGATCACGCATTTTAGTACCAATTTCATACGATGGTAACCACTTAATAGACGATTAGAGCGTTAACAGCTGTCAAAATGTATGAACTAACCGTCGATTAACATTGATTAAATTTAACATCGTTTGGTTAAATTGGTACTTAAACTGCTAATTAGACAGCGATTAGACAGAGAGATCCGATATGAACTGTGACGTCATGTAACAGGTCGGCCATACAAACTCCATGTTAAATTCTGTTTTGCTAGAAAGAGATAAGAACAAATCTTTGTTGGCTTATATCTTGGTTATTTTTTTAACTATTCAAAAAACTATTTTTCTGAACTGTTTGTTTCATAAATCAGCTCTTATTGAAACTGTAACAAAAGGCATGTCATGAATATTCTCTATTACAAGTAAAATGCCACGGAACTTTCAAATAAAAATCGTCACTCTTGGCTCGTTACAAATAAGCTTCGGCAAATAACAACCTTGTTAGTATGACAGCAATAACTTGGCTGGATAAATAAGATATTAAACTATAAGACGCTTCAAACGAGACCCTTGTTATTTATATTATACACCGATACACTGACAAGTCCCAATCGGAGAGATTATTTCAGGCAAAATTAAAAAAAAACAAAATTCAACATATTTATTCAGTAAATAGGCCACACGAGGGCTCTTTTACGGTGTACTGCCGTTTGGCCAAATTATTTTTCGTCAAATGTATCATTTCGTCAAATGTTTCATTTGGTCAAACGCCACTTTTTCCGAAACTGTAAATATTTCAGGATTTATTTCAGAACCATCGTGTAAAACCCTATAGGTTAGGTTAGGTTAGTTTTATAAAAATCCTGAAATATTAACAGTTTTGGAAAAAAAGCGTTTGACCAAATGATACATTTGACGAAATGATAAATTTGACGAAAAATAATTTGGCCAAATATAGGTAAACCCTCTTTTATACGCCAGTCGGTACAGTCAACAGCATAAATAAGTGATCATTTATGTACCTTGTCCTTTAACGTCGTGTTTGAAATGTTATACAAAATTGTGAATAGATTGAAAGCGACAAGGTACAGAAATGATCACTTATTTATGCTGTTGACTGTACAGGCTATGGAGGAGGCAAATAAGCAGCCACTTGAGCCTCTTTTCCAATGTGTTGTTATCTTATTTTTACCCGACTGCCGAAGGAGGACAGTAATGTGTTTCCCAGCCTATATATGTATGTTTGTTCCTTTGTGGCGCTTTAGAAACTAAACGCGTTGACCGATTTTGATGATTATTATGTCGATTTGTCTTAATCTTGTGAAAGATGACAGTAATAAAAAAAACCGGTCAAGTGTGAGTCGGACTCGCGCACCGAGGGTTCCGTATTTAAAATAATATGCATGGTAACCGCAAAAGAAAATACTCATTTTGTGATGAATTTTATTTTCAAACCAATAAGGTCCATTTTGACTAGCTGAAATTTTAATACAGATTTTCAAAGTTTTTTTGTTATTTCTCAAAAACTGTAAATAACGAACACTTCATTTTATTTTTCCCATAAAATATAAGTAATTATCTATACTTTAGGATTTTTTCAGATTTTTTGATTCATAAACTTCGGAGATAAGGGGGGGGGGGAACAGTCATTTTTTGTACATTTTTGGCTATAAATCAAAAAGTAGATAGCAGAAAATTTTCAAAAAAATAGTTTTGAAATGTGCTGATTAAGCCCTTTCATATGATACCCCATTTGCTATAATCAAACCACTTTTATATTTCAACCCCCCATTCTAGACACCTTTTTAATTATTTATGAAATTATTTTCATATTTTTTTTACTATAAACAGATGCGGGCAAGCAAGGTGTATAACTATGCCAAATTTCAAGTTGATAGCATTTGTAGTTGCTGAGAAAACCTGCTGTGACATACAGACAGACAGACAGACAACGAAGTCTCACCATAAGGGTTCCTTTTGTACCATTTTGGTACGGAACCCTAAAAATCAATATGGCGGCCACCAGACTGACTACTGACTGTTTACTAAAGTTATAACAGGTTTTACTGACAATAGATATCGAAGCAAGGTGAGCTAATAGAATGTGGAATAGAGGATCCGTTTGATACATTTTTGATCGTGGTTAGTCTGATTAGGGATATGTTTGTCCGGTGTCGCAACCACGTCAACCACACTAAAATATTAAACTTGTAATTAGTGTGGTGGAACGCATTTTGTAATTATCTTCCCAGACTGAAGTAATTTTGAAACCATGAATTAAATATATAAATGTGACGCCGCAGACCACGTTCAGCTTTGATTTGGGATATACCTAAAAACCCAGTGTTTATTAAACAATATAAAAAAAATACTTATAAAAATTATTGAGATGTGCAAAAATAAATTTAAAAAAATAACATCGGATTTATAATTTAAAAATAACGCGGTGTTCTGCAAATAACAGAAAACACAAAACTAATAAGGATAAACTTTTTATACCATTCTAAATTTCTTCTTTAATAATTTCTTCTAGATAATTAAAAAGGTGTAATTTAGCAGAGAAATTGACGAACCATTTACAGCTTTATAGGTTAACTTGTTAGCAGCAAAAACTCTGATAAAATATACGAATAAACACAATTTTTGTAACGTCCATTTATATAGATGTTTCACAGTCAAAAACACACAGCACAGCACAGTATAAAAAGCAGAACGTAAACAGTAGTTCTTCAAACAAAGGTATATCGCTTGCTTGCATGTGTGCGTGCCTCGACCATACGCGTCGCGAGCCACCACAAGCACACTCGACAAGACGGACCAAGCAGTAATATGTAGTTAACGGAATTTCCTTTTAACATACTTTTCTGCAACTTTTATGCAACGGTAAATGATACTCAGCTTCGTAGGCAGGGCAACCAACTAAGCTAAAGTTTCGCTTTTTTTTTACTAATGTTTTGCAAAAATGTTTTTATTCATTACCCCACTGCTGAAGGAACCTATACATTATTTGTTTTTTTCTGGCGCTCTAGAAACTAAACGCGTAGACCGTTTTTGATGATTCTTGTGGCAATCGATTTGTCTTAATCTTGTGAGAGTCACTAAAGATTAATGTCAGTAATCAAAATTAAAAATGGCGGCAACCAGACGACATATTGTAAGAAAAAAAAAGTCGACAAACTACGACAAATGGGGTATCATTGGATAGGTATTTAAAAATAATCTCTAGGTTTCTTTCATTATTTTTCATTTTAAGTATTAAATAAGGCACACCAACAACAAAGATTCAACACAATTATTAATTAAATTATAATACTCGAATCTGGGCCTCTATTCTACTGGTTAAAACCATATTGCCTTTGATGAGTTATCTTTTTCTTTTAACTCAATCGCTATAACTGTCAAGTAGCTCACGGGCGCAAAGTTATACTGAGGCATGCCGATAAATTTCATTAGGTAAAATGTAATTTCTTTTTAGATGCAAATAAGTCAGTCAGTCATCATCAGTCCATCACGACCATCAGCCCAACTAAAGTCGGCGTCTGGCGGGTTTTTGTTTTTTTAAACATAGTGTGCCTAAAATAATTCAGGAGTTCCCTCGATTTATCCAAGATTCCGTCATCAGATCCTGACGTGTTGACAATGGGACCAACAAGAAAATGTACGTTTTCAAACAAAAATATATTCAAATCTGTCCAGCGGTCTTTGAGTAATCGGGGAACATACATTAAAACAAAAAACCCGACCAATTGAGAACCTTCTCCTTTTTTTGAAGTCGGTTAATAACAGTTTGCACGAAGTCGCGCGTGTCATCTACTCCATTCATAAATTAACTAACCGAAAGCTACGCTCATATCAGTCTTGAATGATTAAACGTAAGTCAAGAGAATTGTGAGTGATTAATCAATGTTCGTTGTGAGCTTGAAAGCACCTGGGTACTGGAGCTTTACTCGAGCTTTGAGAAGCTCACGAGAATGCAGTCAATCTGAGACTTATGTATTTTAATTATAGGGGATAATTAAATGTCACTTGTTCTTATACACATCTACTCGTATTAAATGAATGTAGGTTGATAGTGTGTTTTAGAAATTCGAAAGTAAGAGATATGTCCAACGTCCACGTAGACGTCAAATATCGTTATAATTTTTTTGAAATATATGAAAATACCCTAAAAGAAACCACCGAAAGTGAAATTTAAAATCGGCAAAGAAATACGGATCATACAATCATTTTAAACTGCTAATTAGACAGGGATTAGAGAGATCCGGTATTCACTGTGACGTCATGTAACAGGTCGGCCATTTAAACCCCATACTAAATTCTTCTCAACTGTTTGTTACATGAATCAGCTTTTATTGAAGCTGTGAAAAAAAAATCATGAATATTACATATATATATACTATGTGTTCGGAAAAAGGTCTGACAAACTTCAGGGACTAACTCTGTAGGTCATTCTCATCAACTTTTATTATGGGACCAACATCCAAATCGCGAAAAAAAAAACAGCTGTTCCATACAAACTTTGAGAGCTAAAGAGCCGAAATGTATGGAACAGCTGTAAGGTAGAATTTAAAAAACAAGAACCAGATTTTTAGTAATACTTTTCCAACTCTTCGATCAATCAAACAACCAAAACGAGGGTTTCCCAAACACTACCCAAGTAGGCTAAAGCATCTATTACGTTTGACGTTCCAATATCGACTCGAAATTGCCTTTTGACGTGTTCGTTTTAAACGGTCATTAATGAATCCAGAATTCAGGGCGAAATTGTTGAATACATTACCACTGCGAGGCTGAATTTCATGTTGGTCACGTCTGGAATTGGATATCGTTTCAGAATCGATATGGAGCCTTTATTAGGTTTTCGTGTTTTATGTAACACAACGTAGACCTTCACCAATACATATACTAGACTAATTTGAAACATTAACCGTATTATAAAAAGATCAGAGAGAAATGTGGATTAAAAGAAGATGTAGTGACTAAGATTGAAAAGGGCATGCTTCGATGGTTCGGTCATTTGGAAAGGATGGATTGACGAAAGAGATATACAGAGCAAAAGTGAGTGGAAGGGTTGGAAGGGGCCGCCCTAGGCGTACTTTTTCGAATCAAATCGGAGAAATACCGGAGAAGGGGCGAATATCAAGTACCCGAAACCGACTTGCGTGCATGACTCGATGTATGAATGTGGAAGAAGCGGAAGAGATTTGTCAAGATCGTAGCAGGTGGAAAGAAGTGGTCTCTGCCTACCCCTCTGGGAAACAGGCGTGATTTAATGTAATGTAACCTAGGTATTGGTAACAGGGTGTTGAGTGTAAGTTGCTGTAACGCAACAAACCGTCTCCATCGTGCAGGTTAGATGTCATTGACAAAAATTTTTTTTCCGTTACTTCTAAATGAGAAAATCCAAATTAATTTGAACCTTAAAAACAAAACAATACGAGTTTTTTCAACTGTTAATTAGGAAGAATCAAATGAAGAATACAATTCCAAAAAGAATTAAAACTGAAATAGAAAAAAAAAACATTACCTACATATTATTATGTTGTTTGGTAACTTGTTACTTATCATCAGTGAAATCATGGTTTAATAATGTAATTGCTAGTGAAAAATAACCTTATTCTTCTCTGAATACAATTGGGTGAAAAGAAACGTATTTTGTTTACCTAATACACCCGCCGCGCTTAAAAGAAATCCAATTACGAGCCAGTCTTTATATTATTTAAATGTGTTTGACGCCATTCAGCCAGTAATTTATTGGACTGCAGTTGAGCCTTGAGTAGGGCTGCCACCTTAGAAATATGCCAGACAGCGTTCAAAATTCCGGACATTAAGTTTTAATCAAGATATTCTCCGGATGCGTTGCGTTTGACGACGCGCTGGCCTAGTTGGTAGTGACCCTGCCTACGAAGCTAGCGCTCCTGGATCAAATCCCAGTAAGGGCAGATATTTGTGTGATGAGCGCGAATATTTATTCGCGAGTGATGGATGTTTTCTATGTATTTAAGTACATTTTTCTCTATATAAGTTTTTATATCGTTGTTTAGTATCCATAGTCCAGTCGCATTCGTAAATATGTGTAGGTACACTTTAGTACCATGTCTTTTAAATGTCATTTTTAAACTGCCATATATGGATTGTCACAGTGATTAAAGTGACAAGGTACTAAAGTGTACACATATTTATGAACTCGACTGTACAAGCCTAGAGCTTAGTTTGGGACTAGGTCAATTGGTGTGACGTCATCCCTTGATATTTAATAATTTATTTATAACAATGGAAAATTCATTTTATTCCCACGGCATGGCAAAATTTAAAAAGAAACCAATTGATTAGACTCCAATATATTTTTCTTATTTTGTTAGCTATTGTCCGCGATATCGTCCGTGTAGATGACGGTTCCCGCTGTTCCCTCGGAATTTGTCTAATTTTCCGAGACAAAAGACAAGTATCCTGCCTGTATCTAGGCTAGATAAACTATTTCTGTGTAAACTATTTTTCGCGCCGTTGTCATTTTCCCATTTATAATATTAATAAGGCATATTAGCCAAAATGTGCGCTTGCGACTGAGTATTCGCCTCTGTGGAGCCTGACCTGACGCAGTGATGGGGGTTAGATCTGAAAAGATTGAAATTTAACTAAAATTCACAATTCGTCCAACCAGTTTGATTTGCCCCACGGCATTTAGAGTCAGCCCACAATAACTTTGCACAAGATTTTAACCGGCAACCCATAAAATACCCTTATAATCTGTGTTCTTTCATGTCACTCAAACATGACATATTGGTATTACGTGAATATTTTGTCGAGGATTTTTTAACGATTCCTATTTTCAAAATGGATAAACCTATTAAAAGTGGAGTTCGAGAACTTATACTCAAGATGATAACTCATTTCCAAAATGTAAAAGAAGAAAAGAGGCCGTCCGTAAGCAAAAGGAGCAATGTTTACATAAAATTCTAAACTCTACGAGTAAATTCTTGATATTTTATTACTGCGTTCCGTGTTATTTTATATTAACCCCATGAATTAATATTCTATTATGAAAAAATAACATATTAACGAAACGATTAGGCTAAGATGATGTTATTTTATTATAATACTAGCTTCTGCCCGCGACTTCGTCCGCCTAGATGTCGATTACAGTTATTCCCTCGGGATTTTTAAAATATTCTGGGATACAAAGTAACACACAAAAATTCCCCTTTTCTATTATTAGTAGGATTGTATTTTAACTTGTTCAATTTCTTTAAGGTGAAATTGTTTGAAGCTGTTCATACTACAACACGGACTTCAATCGCAAATTATGTACAGAGCATAAATAGAACTGGGCAAATTGGACCTGCCGTATGTTATAAATGCGCAAAGTAATAATGACAGTGAGCAGTATGATGACAGTGAGGTTGAAACAGGAGAAGGGTTCGGAGAAGTTGAAGTTCAGGAAGAACAGTATGAAAAAGTGGAATTTTTAGACTCAGATATCTCATTTATTTATTGATTAAACATGTCAAAAAAATCTTTTGCATTTTATTAAATAAAAACAAAGTATTTGATTCAGGAATCAGGGACCGCTTTGGACTATGTTGAAGTGACACTGTAAATAAAATCATATGAAGTCTCTAACGTTTTGATTACTTACGTCATGACTCAGTCCAAAGTGGCCTGCGGACCAAATTCTTTGACTGTACCTCATGCATGTAAGACCTCAACTTATAAAATTACCCGCTGACATACATGCATTTTTGCCTGCGACCTTGTCTGTGTAGAATTGGTTCATAGCGTTTCATTGGGAAATGCCAAATTATCCAGGATAAAAAGCAGCCTATGTCCTCTGGGATTCAAACTATCCCTATGCCAAAGTGCAGCAGTTTATGTAAGCGACAACCATACTTTCGCATTTATAAATAATATACTAGCTGTTGCCGCGACTCCGCCCGCGCAGGTAATCGTGAAATATTTTTTGAAATCGGTCCAGTAGTTTTTGAGTTTATCGTTACAAACATACAAAAATATAAATCTTTCCTCTTTATAATATTAGTGTAGAAGTAAGGATCCAGTATGCATATACATACTTCCATAGGAGTGTATATCATAGTTTCGACTACGTACTCTCGGAATATCATGCTATCGAATGTTCGTTGGCTCGACTGTTACCGTACATAATAATTAGAGCTATACTTGTAAGTATCAAAACGTGTTGTGTGACTAAAAATCAGTATTGCCATAAACAAACTTATGATTTCTACTATTGTCACCTCATTGCAGAGTTATTGTGGGATGATTCTACACCCCACGACATTTTACATATTATGATATGATAACGGGTATAGTATTTATACTAATACTTGTACTGTCTCGTACTTATCGAATATTTAAAGAAAATCGATGCTAAATCACCGAAATTTCCCCTAATACATGCATTCATTTTACATATCTGTAATACTAGTCTACGGAATTATGAACTCTAGTTTCCCGACCAACCAGATTGACGGAAACGTTATTATCTGATCTCGGTTTTACCCTTTCAAAGACCTCCATCCGGACGGTTCCGGATGCTCTTGAAACGGGGGCAATTCCGGAGAAACCAGGACTTTTACTAATGGCAGCCCTAGCCCTGGCCTTATTTAAAAAAGTTAAGTGAGACGTTTACCAAATGGACTCGGTAAGTATCAACTTTAATTTATAGCTTTGTTTTTCGCAATAATTTACTTTTATTGTTCTTTAGGTATATACCATGTTTGTGGGCTCATAAAATTCAAATTCATTCGGTTTTTTTGGTCGTGTGTTTCTCGTCTAGCTATTTTCCTCAACCCTTATCAGATTCTCGGTCCAATGTGTCTAGTGAGCCATTCCGCCCCAAAGGTCATATGTCTAGCAAATCGTTATGCGTAAGCAATTTACATAAAACAATACAAAAACTCTTTATTAAACTTATTTATCAGACATTTATTTATTTTATATATATATATAAATTCGGTTTTTTTACAGTAGGTATTTAAATATAAAAGTAAGGCACTGGTCCCACCGCTGGCGAATAAGCGATGAACTATCGGCGATTTTCTCGCCCAAGAAACGAACAAAAGATAATCGCTCCGGTGTAAAGAAAAGAGAGAGATTATAGCTTACTCGCCGGCCGTTGGGAGAGTGTCCTCGCCGGCAGTGTGAACAGCGAGCGATGAACTATAAATATATAACTCTCTCTTTTATTTACACGGAAGCGATTACCTTTTGTTCGTTTCTTGGGCTAGAAAAAAGTCGATAGTTCATATCTCAATCGCTGGCGGTGGGACCAGTGCCTAAAATTACAATTCTAGTACAAAAAATAAACATTGTAAAAAATCTAACTTACGAGTGCCGCCGGCAGCGGGGCGGGCTCAAGCTACCGGTGGTTAGGGCTTAGGACGTTCCATAAATAGGAGTATTGTTTTCTGTATCATGCAGCCAATCTTGAGCGAGAGCCTCTTAACTTATTTATTATTGTTGTAAATTTAATAGCCTGTGTAATGTCCCTCTGCTGCTGGGCACAGGCCTCCCTCTCTTCCTTTCTCGTATTCCTATTTCGGCAAACCAAATAATTTTATCATTATTTTTTATGTAACGACATGCTGAGTCTAGTTGTTAATACCCCTCCTAAAAAGCTAGCAACCCCGGGTTTAATTTCTAGGCCTAAAAGAATAATTTCTAAATTTAAAGGGCAATTTTTTGTGTGATTAGTGCAAGTCTTGGTTACTTTCTATCTATTTGTTTATATATGTATGTATATCCTTGTCTAGTACCCATAGTACAAGCCTCAAGCTTAGTTTGGGACTAGGGACATTTGGGTAGAATTAAAGAAAAAAAACCGGAAAAATATGAACCAGTACGTAAGTTTTGAAACAAATCTTATCCCCTCAGTTGTACAATTAAATTCGCTTCCAAACTGAAAACTTTTCATAACTTTATCAATATCTTATAGTCGTGGAGTTCTTTAAAGAAATGTCTGAAACTCATCAATTAAGTTTTACAAAGCTGTCCCATAATGCGGACCTTGATTAATTAGTTGAAACTTATCTTGACAGATTTCTACATTTATCATAATTAGTTGGACAGGTACTGTAATGTGTTTGTAATTAATTTGTTATTGTCTCTTTTCTTGTAAATTCGGTCTTCTAGCTTTTAGATAGATTCAAAAAAGAGTCTTTAAAATATCTACATAGGAAGTATATAAACCAACAAGGTCGCTTCCCGCCGTCTGTCTCTTAGCTTAGATCTCTTAAACTACGCAACGGATTTAAATGCAGTTTTCTGATATCAATAAATAGAGTGATTCAAGGGGAACGTTTTTTGGGACGCTAGTAAAACATAAAATAAACTTGTGTATTTTACCAGTAAGCGCTGAAATTACTAGCTTATAGACATTTCATATTAGTCCTTAAGGTTGGCAACGCATTTGTGGTCTTGGGATTGCAGTCTTAAGATTGTATTCTTGAGAATGCATATGATTTCTCCATGCCGTAAAAAAAACTTCTCGTAATTTATTAATTTTGTTTACTGAGTATCATTAAATTAAAAAATATGGTTAAAATAATTTTAATCACTCTTAATTAAGGTTGTTGATTTAATCTACCATACATTAATAGTTATCTTATTTAATTTTAAAATAGACTTCTAACTGGAACATAAAACTTTTCGTTGTTAAAAAGCAGTACCAACACTCGCTGCAATTTTAGCTTTATTACAGTAAAATCAACCACTATCTAAAATTTAGAAATAAATGAATTGGAAATGATGACAAAGTTTGACAGCTTTTCAGACGTTGCCAACTTTAAAGAGTAAAGTTTTCTAACACATTCAATACCTGACTCTCTGGTTGAAAAAGAAAACGGACTCGATTTGGCTCTCTTGGCACTGAGCTGTTTCAAAAAGAAGGATAAGCCGTTCACTACCCTTTGAAAGTTATTCTCGTGTCCCTTTCTAACAAGTCTACCACAAAAGCAATGAAAGTCTGATTTTTAAAACGTTCAGAGCCTCTATTCAACGCGGTAAAACCATATAGTCTTTGACTTGTTATCGTATTGTCAACGTTTTGATAGCTTTTATTTACTTGACAGTAATAAATAATACCGTAACAGAGGGCTTATTGTCTAACGCACTCGCAATCACGATCGTTTTCATTTTTAAAATCGAAGGTTTGTCTGCATACAAAATGAAAACAATTGCTCCACTTTGAAGCCGGTTGCGATTGCGAGTGCATTAGACAATAAGCCCTTAGGTCAACTATATGTTTTTTACCGTCTCGAATAGAGGCAGGGCCTAATAAGCATTCTTGATTTAAGTTAACTGCATTTTGGTTCAGGGCAGCTATTGTAATATCATAAAATAATATCTATATCTATTATTATTTTACACCCATTTACACCCATCGGAATGACAAAAATGAACTGTGACGCCTCAGTCTGCGAAAGCGTGCGGCTCGCTACGGACGTAGCGGCGTAGCGACGTAGCACTGCTCCGTATCGGCACTGCTACGAACTTTCAATAGCTACGTGTCGTGCCGATTTCGAATGAATTAAGTTTAAATTAAGTGCGTCAAATAAGTGTCAAAGTAAATTGAGTGATTTTAAAAAGATTATTAAGTTTTTAAGGTGTTTCAAGTTTGGATTTGTTTAAGAAACTTATTTGATAAACTTTTCTCTAAGAGTATACAATATTGAGTAAGAATAGTAGTACGTTAATCCTAATATCAGTGTTATGGTCAAGCAAAATTTAAAGTCGAAATAGGTAACGTGATAAAAGAACACTATTTTAAATTATGATTAAATATAATGTGCGTGGACTAAATTTGACACAGTTTAAAGTGAACTTTTATCTAAAACCAACAATACATTAAAATGTGTGTTTAATTTTTGACTTTAAAATAAATAACATCTCAACTTTTCGCATTGCAACATAAATATTTAATCATGGCTGAATTCCTTCGTCCAAACGAATCTTTGGATGCCTTCCAGCAGCGTTGCTCCAACATCAGTAGCTTCGACTGCTCTGAAGAAGAGATGCTGTGGTGGATGATAGGTCCTCGCAGACTGTCCCTAGGAGTGCTGGCTCCCATCACAGCAGTGCTGCTGCTGATATTTGCCACAGGGATGGCGGGAAATGCAGCTGTGTGCGTAGTCATCGTGCGACATCCCGCTATGCACACTGCGACAAATTACTATCTGTTCAGTCTTGCTGTCAGTGATTTGCTGCTGCTTTTATTTGGTAAGTGGTTCTCATTAACCGACTTCAAAAAAGGAGGAGGTTATACGTTCCACTGTATGTATTTTTTTTTTTTTTTTTTTTTTTATGTATGTTCACCGATTACTCCGTCAATTGTGGACCGATTTTAAAAATTCTTTTTTGGTTTGATAGAGTATACTTCAGAGGTGGTCCCATTGTCAGCAAATCTGAATCTGATGAAGGGATCAGTGAGGAATTGAGGGAACTCCTCAAATATTGTATGCAAACATATAGCGATTTTAGTATTTTTAGTAACAAGTGAAGCATTTGCATTCAGAAAGTGTCACTTGGTGAAGCGGAACTGATGATGAAGACCACAGATGGCCACCGGAACTCCTCAACGGTACCGATTTCAAGGGTGGCGATAAGATATCTCGATTAAGATAGTTGAGCGACTACAACGAAGCACATTTAATTGTTTTAAAATGACTATGATTTTCCCGCGGCGTTGCTCGCGGCGAGCTTGAAATGTCTTAAAGTTTCATATATCAACTAAGAAGTGGGACTACATAAGCTTATTATGATCACTAAAAAGTGTAAAATAAAATAAATGTTTTAAAAAACAAAAAAACCGCCTTCAAAAATGCAAAAAATAACTTCTACTACGAGGTACTACGAGGAAGTCGGCGACCACAATATTTTCAACAAAAAGCCGACTACAGTTGGACTAACCTAATAGGATAGGTACCTACTACTAAGTACCTCGTAGTAGAAGTTATTTTTTGCATTTTTGAAGGCGGTTTTTTTGTTTTTTAAAACATTTATTTTTATATATAAAGGTTAGGGTTCCCCGAGGGGTTGCCGGGTTAGAATAGTGCCACTCCATGTCTTCCCGTGGATTTCGAAAGAGGCGACTAAGGGAATATATATATAGTACTGTTAGGCGATGGGGTTGCAACCTGTCACTAATATGCTGGTAAACATCTTAGCCTATTTTTGCAAAATGTGGTTACAGAATTATCAACAAGTTTTTAAAATAGTTGGTAATTCTGTAGCTCTGCCTACACCACTCTGGGAATGAAGGCGTGAGTTTATGTATGTTATAAGGGTTACATTATTTCATTATTTTTTTCGGTAAATAGATGGAGCTCATAAGCCACCAGATTGTAAGTAGAATCTGAGACCCATAGAAATTCTATGACTTCAAATGCATTGCAAGTAATTTTTTCAGCGGTCTTGTCCCACACTGGAACAAAACATACAATGCAAACACTGCTTGATTGTAAATGTAATTTACTTTCATCAACTGTGATTGTTGAGAAATGTTGACTTAATTAATGTTTTGTGACTTATCGCTGTAATTAGTATAGTTTTATAGAAGATGGCAGATTCACTATTAAACCATAGGTACTATAGCATCAGTTTAAAAGTATCATTTAAAGGGGAATAAAAAAATGAAATGGCGTTTTTTAAATCTTAATTATGTCTGTCTGAAAATAATACAACGTAGGTATCAACCGAGGGCCTGTCAACGTTTTTATCTTTTCGAAGTGATTAAAAAGAAGACATCAATTCTTAAGGATTCTAGCAACAATTAATAAAATAATTATTTTCTTTCTTTATAACTTCAAACGAGGTGGTCCTTTTAACTTGTGTAAATTTTTTGAAACCCAGCATAATTAATTAATTTGTACAAAACGCTTTTGATGCCCTATTACTTACTTAATTATTGCCTAGGTATTCTTATAATATTGAGAACATTTTTCTTCTCAAGAAATTTTTATTAACAAGAATTCATAGCTACCGGGCCTGTATTCCACTTTGAATAATCATATTATTTTAAAAATTACGAAACTGTACCCTGTAATAACTAAACCTTTATTTTCTGTCCGTCTGTCCATGCGTCCTAACTTTTAATAGCTGAATCATTTGAAGCGTAATATATGTATAGAAAGTTTTTTGTTTTTATACAAACATGTGTTTTAACCACAAATTTCTTAACAAACTTTTTTTTGAGTTGGTTCTACCGTCAAAACGGTAACAGCGTCAAATTTGGCGTTATAAACGAATTATTTGCGCTATTAATCTTTAAAAAAAAGTCCTGTGTGATTCGGGATTCCAAGTCGCAATTGACCGGCTTTGGCAACTTTTAGACGTGTTAAAAGGGCCCATGCGACCTACTAACAGAATAAAGATCTCAAAATTATTTTTTACGCCAATAGCCTTAGCTGTTAGGTTAATAAAAGCTACTAAAATAATAACATTATTCGTAGAAACCTTATTAGCTAAAGCAGGGTTTCCACTGAGAGCGGCGCGGGCCCCTCACTAACTCCGTTTAGATTACAAGAGAAGATTACAACGATGACTTCACGAGATTTGCTCACGATGGAAACCCTGGAAAGTCACCAATGTAAGCTAAACCGAGTCCGTACGGGGCCCGGTCCGCTTGCAGTAGAAAGCCGACGTAACGTTACGTTTAGCCAATGCTGACTAAGGGCAGGCCCTGACCCCATTCTTAACTAAAAATCCGTTACACACTTTTAGTACTGTTCCAAAAAACACGTGTAAAAATTAGAACGACGGGATATTAAACCATTCTTGCGGGGGACCCTTCGTTAGGTATCCTATCTTATTTAATCTTTGAACAGTTCTCTTGGGCCTTCCGAATACACTTCGATCTTTTATTTTCTATGTATCTATCTATATATAAGTTAGTTTAACGTTGTCTAGTACAGTCAAGGATTTTAATTGTTATGCCACTATGGAACCCTGTCGCAAAACGTTAATCATTAATTTTAGCGTAATTTATTTCATGTGGTTTGACGCTGTCATTGTGACAGGGTTCCATAGTGGCATAACAATTAAAGTCCTTGACTGTACCCATAGTACTCGTACAAATCTAGAGCTTTGTTTGACTTGGTCAATTTGTGTGACATTGTCACTTGTTTTTTTTTTGTGTAATTAAATTACGCACTCAGCCGTTTAAAAGTACAGGTTTCCTCACGATGCTTCGTTCACCGTCTGAGCATCGGGTAATACATATACAGACAAAGTCACAAATTTATATACGTTCTCAAGAGGTCAAAAATATCTACTTAATATCCTCTATGCCACTAACAATAACGTGTGTATATACATGTGTTACACGCGATATATATTGATGTTTTCAACTTAACTGTATCTGTTCAAACAACTCCTTTATTAGGGCGGATTATGTAGGATATTTATTCGCAAATAATAATTATTTGCTAATACAGACGCTTAGAATTCCTAGAAGGTCATTAATTTTACATTGTAGCTTATCTAGCTTTAATATCATAATCATACTGTAGACGTTATTAACTCTATTCACGTTATTTGTAAGCCCCAACGTCCTAAATTTAGCACATTCTCAAAGTGACTTTTGTCTTTAGTTGACCGACACAAGATTCTTTTTCGAACTAACAAAATTTGACGTAGGCTTTACGAGGACTTATAACATTCCGTTTTTTATTATAAATAAGGCTTTCGATTTTAAATATGTACAAAATTTCCTACAATCTCTTTTCTAAACCATAAACTAACTATTGCTCTATCAAAACGCACTCACGCGCGTTTTTTCCGGTTGCCCGAACAGCGCCGGTAAGCAGAAACGTGATTTCCACGACCTGAAACAGCGCCAAAAGATTAAGGTGCGAACAATCCTTCTCTCTAAAGGGCACACCTACAATTTAATAGTCAAAGGATCTTAAACCTTTTGTGGTTTAAAGTAAGGTCGCATTGGCAAAGTTATTTCAAAGTTAGATGTGTTGTTTTACGCAATATTAGAATAGTGCGGATATAATATGTCGGAATAGAAAGGTTCGGAGGAAAACGGTGCATGGACGAGTGATTTTGAGACGTTCAAGTCGTTTTAATTTCATTGGGGGATGTTTACGATCCTTCCCGTAATTATATAATTTTCAAGCAAGAAAAGCTTTACAGTAAATGAGTAAGTACTTGTGCGGACTTGACAGAAGCGCGTGGAGCTAACCCCATGTGATTCTGTTTAGTCCACCAGAGTAAATCTCTTTAACCCAACAATTGTCCTCGCGTGTGATATCCATTTGTCCAATTGTCTAAAACTCGATACTGGCGAAATACACCTTGTTAAAACAAGGAGTGAAAACCATTAATTAAGAAAAAAAAGTACTTGTGCGACTACAATTAGATGCGAAGTCGAATTAGAACTTCGTTAACTGCATTTGCATTTTGTATGCCTCGCGGGACAACATGGCGACATACTTCCTAATAATTAAAGGTCACAGCTCATTAGAGCCACCCGGCACCCGACCCGCACCGCCTCGCTGCTCGGCGTCCACTCGTTGTCGACAGGTGGCCCTCGGGTGGACACCGCGTTATCACCAGTGAACATCGCGTGGTCAACGACTGGGCCTTGCGTGGTCAAAGAGTGGACCTCGCGTGGTCAGGGAATTTCCGAGCAGTCTACCAGCGTAATCCTAAATAAAACTAAATTAAATTCATTTATAACAATTTGTAAACATCTGATTGTTTTGGACACTTAAATAAAAACGATTGAAAATCACTCGAGTGTTTGATTCATAAGTTTTATTTAAAGTTTTTAGGTAGGCACTGCAAAAGAAACATCGCCCTAGCTTCATTCGATTTTATAAGGCTTGAATTAAATTAGAAAAACAAATTGTACTTGGATAGAAATAGGACAATAAGTCTACAGAGGAAGATACTTTTAAGTTAAATTTCCGTAGCCCATAAAATAGAGAATTTACCTGTCTGTCTGTCTCGCCTATTCATAATGATGAGGGTGGTGTTCTTGGCACTTCTAAAGAGTATTCAAGACAAGAACTAGCGCTCGTATCCAACATCTTGAAGCTATTGAAATCTTTTGAACAATGATGCAATTAAGCCTTTGAAAAGAAAGGTTTAATTCTATAAAAGATTATTTAAGTATTGTCCTTAAGAAAGTACTTAAGCTTTTTGTTGAAATATTTCAAGTGTCCTCTTTAGCTAACATTTCCATAAAATAGAATCCCGCATAACAGCAGACCAAGGCAACGTTGGCGAGATGAGATTGATATCTTTCATAAAGACTGGTGGAACACTGCCCAACATAGGGATACGTGGAAGGATGGGAAGGAGGGCTTTGCCCAGTAGTGGGATATAACTGGCTGTTAAATATTTAAATAACTAGAAAAAGACTGTGGCCCATTTCTCAAAGCGTATTAGTCTAATAATATTAATGTTTTGTCTAGTAAATAAAACTACAAAATTAGACAAAACACTAATATTATAAGACACGAGAAACGGGCCTCTGGCCCTGGTGGGAGACTGCCCAACATAGGGATGCGTGGAAGGATAGGAAGGAGCCCTTTGCCCTGCATGATATTACAGGCTGACAAATAATAATATTTATATTGTTTTCAAGCCACAACGCACACCTCTCCATTAAAATAAATCATACAATCTCAAATTTGGTGGTGGGAATGGTGGGGCGCGTTTTAGTGCACAACCTTAAATGAATGAGAGAGAAAAATCAAAGCTTAGTTCGGAACTAAATAACTGGTAGGTACCAAACTCTAGTTCTAAGTTTGTACTTGGTGCTAAAAAAAGTACATATACTTACATTAACGAATAACATACCTACTTTTGTCGAAACAAGGAAGAGGTTGTCCATTTTATAAGTGAACGCACGTCCACTAATGTACCTCTGATAAATGCATGGGGGAGTGTTCAGTTTAAGATAAGACGATATATTGTGCAACGTTGCAGTATGAAATATAATTATGTAGTTTAATTGTGTTACCCTATACTAATATTATAAAGAGAGTGAGATGAATATTTAAGTTTCTATATATTATATTGTATCTCTGGGACCATTGCACCTGTTTTAAAAATATCTTATTATAATTTTTTTCTAAGACATCTTATCTTATCTTACAGATTTGCCACTTTCGGATTCACTTCGACTTCTCTAGGATCTTTTGTGCAATTACTCTCGTACATACTCGGCTGTTCGAATGTGCAGGTTTCCTCACGATGTTTTTCCTTCGCCTTAAGAGCATCGCGGGTAAAGTAGTTTAGTTAGAAAAACTCATTGGCACATAGTGACCGCAGGGATCCGAACTAGGTACCTTACTATCCCGAGTCGACCACCTAAGCCACTAGGCCACCGACGCTCGAAATATATTTATAAACAGTATTCACGGCCGTACAACAAACAAGAAGGAAAACGAATTTTGGCAAGAAATTACTCCTTTCCACGTGAACAATTTAGAATAACAAAGTTTAAAAAATCAAAGCACGCACTTTCTAAACAAGTTGAGACAAGAAAGAATAAGTTCCAAAAGATCAAGGAGGCCGGAAAACCTTACTTATTTTTTAACAACATGAATAAATACGTATTTTTTTATTATTTAAAATATATTGTAACTTAAAACTCCATGTTTACAATTATTTTGTAATGTTAAAAAATATAATTTGATAAGCCTCATAACATTATATAAACTTAATCACAGCCAAATTCAAACTACAAGCTGAAGATCCGACATTTATGATATCTAAAACGCTCTAGCTCTGCGTAGATAAGAATGTATAATAAATATATATTATTAATGGTAACCCAATGTACAGTCACCCAATAAAAATGTTGAGCATACTTAGAACCTTGTCATTCTGAATGTCTTTGTCATGTGTGTCATTTGATGTTCTGTTTGAAGTTTACTATGACAACGCACGAAAGTGCTTAACATTTTCGTTGGGGTACTTGTATATCATCTCATAGAATTTCCTTCCATCGAACGCTATTTTCTGGTGAAACCATGATGTTTTAGGGATATCTTAAACATTAATAAAAAACTGTGACCACCAAAAAACATACCTCATGCGGTGAACAATGTCTTTCGATGAAGTGAAAATTCTGCGTAATACGTTTGTTGAAAGGTATTTCGATAAAACAATGGTTACCTATTAATAATATATAGTTACGTGACATTTTCACAATCTATTCCAATTTGTAAAACATGTAAGTTTTAACTTCCTTGAGAAGTGGCTAGCGTTATTTTTATAAATATTAATTTACAAAAAGAACTGAGCAAAAGAGTAGTCAGAAACTAAAAAATACACGGGCGAGAGCAAATGTATATAAAAAAACCACCCTTTTGTGAAAAGATAAAGTTTGTAGTCGACTAAATCCAAAAAATCCAATATATCTGGGGTTAGGAAGCAAACGCTTTGTGAGAGGTTGGCGGCTTTTATAGGGTTTTGTATCGCGCCGCCCTCGGAGATCTCTTTTGCAGAAAAAGGCGAAGAGGGTTGGTTAGGGATTGAAAGGTTTCGATAGGAATATAGTTGTAAAAAACTAAGAACATGTTGAACCATGCTCAGTGTAGGGTTTGGTAGTGAGCGTGCCGTCTAGCTGTTTTTTTAGGGTTCCGTACCTCAAAAGGAAAAAAACGGAACCCTTATAAGATCACTTTGTTGTCCGTCTGCCCGTCTGTCCGTGTGTCAAGACACTTTATCTCGGGAACCCGTAAAGGTATCGAGTTGAAATTTAAACCATATACTCAAATCTACAGTCCCTTGAAGCTGTGAAAAAATCAAACTTCACATTTACGTAAAAAACAGATACGGCCGTTTATGTCGCAAAAAACGTGTATTTCGACACTTTCGAGGGAATCAAAATGTATAGGGTATTTCCCATTGACCTAGAACTATGAAATTTGGCAAGTAACACCGTCTTTTACTGCAAGTATAGGAAAAAATCTGAAATCTGTACATTTTTAGTTAAATCACAAAAAAAACAGGGTCTTTATGCAAGGAACGGCGGCGGTGCAAATTTTGAATTGAGTTGACCGTGTCATGTGCGGAACCCTCGGTGGGCGAGTCCGACTCGCCTTGTCCGGTTTTTTTTTATTTGCATTATTTTTGTTTTATATCCGGGATACTGAAGCCGTTAGTTATGTTTATTAGGTTACCTATTTTTGATTTGTGACTACATAAAAAAAATCAACTGCGAAGGAAAACAACTTTTTGGCAAATAAAATTGGCCAAAAACATTTCGCCCAAATGACTCGGTTAGTACAAAAACATAAAACTATCTCCAAATTAAAAAAGTATGATCTAATTTTCTATTTAAATTTATCATCGCCGTACCCATAGACATTTTAGAGATTATTCATTCGTTCCTTTTTCAAACTTAAATGATCGTGGGGTTGTGACAGTTGTATTTTATTTTCGTTGGTTTTTAGTATTTAGGTTTTGACACCTAAAATGACCCTTTTTTCTTGAACGGTACCCCTTTTCTAAAACTCAAAACATACACATCATGGATATCTTAGAGCTATCCAGCAATACTTCACTCGATGCTTGCATTATGTTTGACAGTTACAGTTTAACATTACAACTTAACTACACCTGGAGTTTCCTTAATGGTAACAACACTGTACAAAAATATAAAGAGCCCGTAACTATACAATCAGTCAGAAAAAACTAGGTATTAGTGTAAACACTCAATCTCATTGTAAATGATGAGCGCTAAAGCAAAGAATCAGTCCATAACTTGATTTTTGTAATTGTTTAAAGCAGAAACATCTAACTGCCGTACTCAGAGACGTCAATTAATTTTTTTGCTTGATTAAAGTAGCTGCTGTCTTCTTTGCTATTGCAATAGAATAAGACAACACGTCACTAAACAAGCATTAAATTTAATTGACGTATCTGAGTGTGGCAGTAAGTCGTTAAAAAGTTTAACAAGATGTGAGTCTCACGCGTTTCTTTGTAAATCTGTCAAGGACAGTCAGTAAGTTTTGTAAGTTTAAATAAAGTCTGACTGGGAACTGTAAAGTTATCATTCAGTTGGAATCTGTCAAAACATTACATTTGGATACAACGAACCATTCTTGTGAGATTAAAAGGGGGTTTGACGGTTCTAAACATATTAATAATTGTAAAGGAACGAAACAAAGGTTCAAATTACTACTTAACTGTCTGGGCTTTTATTCCACTTTGTTAAGACCATTTCAGTATTGTATTGTTAATATTAAGACAACAACTCTTTACCGGGTTACCTTTGTATGGGCGAAATATTTTTGCCAGTTTGTATCGTTTCCCATCCGTTTCATTTGCCAACCCGCTTTTTTTTCTATAACCGTAAATATTCCAGATTTTTTATAAAACTAACCTAACCTAACCTATAGGGTTCTACACGATGGTACTGAAATAAATCCTGAAATACTTACAGTTACAGAAAAAAAAAACCGGTAAAGGAGTTACCTTTTTATCTGCGAAATATGTTAGGGTTTTGGGTTAAAAAAATGGGTTGGCAAATTAAACGGTTGGGATACCCTCTTTATCTTTAATGTTAATAAAAATACCATTACATCTTTAATTATGTTTACAATATAATAGCAAGATTGGTTACACAAATTGGAATAAAACTCCTTTTATCTAACCTGTTCATTTTGATTCCTAAAAAAGACGGATGTACCGCTCTAGCTAGAAATGTATAATTTTGCTAACTTGTAATTTAATCTTCTGAAACGCATGGGCATTTGCACTTCATGACTTCGACCCTAAGATGAAATGCCTTTTCGCAAATTTTACTTTTTTATATACTTGCTATAGTTATAGATCATAAAATCTAGTTCTTATTTATTTATTTTTGATAAAGTCAAGGGACAATGTCGCACTCAAGTCCCAAACTAAGCTCTAGGCTTGTACTATGGGTACTACACAACGGTATAAATTACTTACCTATTTAGAGAAATATATACTTAAATAGGTACATAGAAAACAGCCATGACTCAGGAACAAATATTCGCGCTCATCACACAAATATGTGCCCTTACCGGGATTTGAACCCAGGACCGCTAGCTTCGTAGGCAGGTCATTACCAACTAGGACAACGCAATTAATATTATTTCTATATATAATAAATTCCCCTCAAACCGGAATTAATCGGTTAAATGCGATCATAAGTTGGAATTATGTATATTAGCTAAATAAAGGTCAAGAGCGGATTTGGTTAAATCTGCCCTGCTAAGACAAATGGCGGTATCTTTGACATAACTACTGTAGCAAGTACAACCTTATTACTTACGAGAGAGAGTTGTATCTGCTTTGGCTATTGAGTTTGAGATATCGCCTTTTCGCTTATGAGGGCAGAATAATTTTCCCGAATTGCAAACATTTAGGGAGAACGTCTTACGTCGTTACTGTGTCTGTAAGTATATTTGTCTGTCTGTTATGCTTTTACGGCTAAACCGCTGCTGATCCAAATTCGGTGAAATTCGGTATGGAGATTGCTTGAGTACCGGGGAAGGACAAAGCATGTTTTTTTATTTTAGAGTTCGTAATGAAACTATTATAACTTACTTACAGTTACAGATATACTTCTTAATACATCTCAATTAGTAAAGAATAAGCAAAGTTTTTTTTAGGACTTTTGATCAAGAAATAATCATAAGAAGGAATGAAGTATGCGACACGGCACTTAAAGTAAAGTAATTAGTGACCAAATCGCGTTGAGTAAACGTTTACTGAGCTATTAGTCAGCCGTTTGACATCAAGACTCTTTTCTCAGAACTCGGCGAAAGTAGAAACGTGCCCTCGACTTTAATAAGACTTAGATTTGCTAGTGGGTTAACTTTGGGTATCAATTAACCGGTCAGCAAAATATTCTCATTTTGGTGAACAGAAATATGTATTTGGTCAGCCAAAATAGCTAGTTGGTAAGCAACTTATGGTTAGCAAACATTTATAAATCTGTCAGCAATTAATGACATATTGGGCTGCTCTAAATTATTTTGGTCAGCAAATTAAATATTTGAGCTGCATTGAACGACCCACAGATAATTAAATTTTGGTAAGCAATCAGAAGGTAAGCAAAATAATTCATTTTGTCCAGCAGAAAAAAGGAAGCAATAAAATCAAATTGGTCATCAACAAAATGGGCGCAACTATTACAAAGTTCATTCGAATATACTCTCTTTTTTTGTAAATTATTCAATTTATATAGAATTATTCCTCTAGGGCACACTTTCCTCCCAGATACACCCTTGAAAAAAGTTCGCCTTTATTCCTTATAGATCCCCTTTTTAAATACGAATGCAGTGTTTCCTAATAGATACACTTTTGGGTACAGTTGTGTACACAAAGGTGTAATTAACAAATTTACTGCCGTGCCGGCAACACACACATCCCAAACCCACCATCAAATTTACAAATTTAACAGAGTCGACGGAGCTCCGCTCACGCGGATCTCCTATTTCTGGGTTGTTCTGGCCCTCCGGGCCTGATATAAAAACGAACCTAACCTAACCTACCTCATATTTATGTTACAAATTTCGGTTAATCTAGGGTGTGATAGAAAATTGTGTGACAAAACTTAACTTGTAAACACTGCTGACTTTTCAAACTAAACGCAATCCACTTCTATATTATAGATGACCATTATTTTAATATGCATACCTCTTAATTAAACTGCTTACAGACATGTTTTCTCTGCTGACCATTTGTAAAATCTTGCTGCCCAAATAATTATTTTGCAGCTCGACTGTTTATTAGGCAGACAAATGACAAAAAAAGCTGATCGAAATTGTTTAAAATGTTACCCGTTTATAAATTGTTTGCTGAACAAAGAGTTGTAGCCCGATTTTTATTTATTGCCACCTAAATCTTTTTATGCTGCCCAAATGAATTAATTGCTGATTTTTTTTGCTGATCAATTTTAATAACTGCTGACCATTTAATTACTTCCCGTTAACTTTTACAATTACACTTTAGTAACTTTTTGACTTACCATGATTTGAAAGCTAGAAACCATGTCATTTCGTACGTATTATTGTGTACGGTCGACCAACAAAGTCCTTTACCACTTTTTGACTCTATTTGTATAACGTTACGGTCCAAAAGTGGTAAAGGACGTTCTTGGTTTACTGTATACGTACGAAATGACATGGTTTCTAGCTTTCAAATCACGGTAAGCCAAAAAGTTACTAAGATGACTCGACATTGCACTTTCGCATGCAGTATTCTCATTATTTTGTTCCTAGCTATAAGACAAGCATAAAGAACGTTTTAGTCCTAAGGGTTGACAACGTTGTAGTCTTAAAATGGCAGTCTTAGGTTTGCGATCTTGAGATAGCAAATGTCAAAAGTCTCAGAGCCCCACTTACCGTCAGCCTATATTTGTTTGCCTTCTTCGTGTCATATCGTCGATCGTCGAGGTTTTCAATTTAGAAATATAAAGTGTGAAGAGAAGTACGTCGTGGCTGTCTCCCTAAGGTGCTGTCTTCTTCTTCTGTTTATTAATGGCGGTCTTCTGCAGTGATTTCGCCAATGTCAAGTGAGTGAGAGTATAATCAGTGAAGTGTAATGAGAATAAATCAAAAGTTACGGCTGGATATTTTTCAATCGGCCATGTTATCTCCCCGGAGGTTATCCTAAGTACAGTAGAACACAATTTATATGGCGTATCGTGAATCTTCGTTCGCGCAGACACGAACAACGATCCGATGATTTCCGAAAGCACGTTAAAAACCCACGGTTAGACTTGTAAATAAATAGTTATAAGGTGCAAATTAAATTGCATCTCCTCACAGCTGACTGAATGACACGCGGGCGCGCGTCAAAATGACGTCACTAGTAACCAATAGTAGCACAGAATACAGAACGCGAACGCGAGGATCATGCTGATTGGTTCCCGCGCTTAGAAAATTCGTCTTCTGCGCAGGTATGTCGGTAAGCCATATCAGTTGTGTTTTACCGTATTATATTACATTTGCCCTAAGAAGACGCTGTCTTAAGCCGTCAGAATACTTGACATTTACTTGTGTAACTTAATCTGTACACTGTTCTTGGCAGCTTGTGCAAGGAATGCAATTTTCCGGTCTCTGAGTTGTCACACATGTTCTCTCTGTTTTGTTAAAACGGCGCATTTCTGAGGAATACTTTTAACTTGTTTGAAGGGTTGAATTCCTTTTGCCGTGTTTTGTTTGTAAATACTTTATCGTATAGTCAACAGCATAAATAAGTGATCATTTATGTACCTTGTCGCTTTCAATCGTTTCACAATTTTGTATAAGATTTTAAACACGACGTTAAAATGACAAGGTACATTGGTCGAACTTAGAAGTAGCTGAAAACTTTAGTATGTTGTCGCAGCTATTGATATTCGAAATTCAAACCACTCTCACTTTAAAACATTGTGACAAGGTCTTTTCTTATCTTACAGATGGGCCCTTTCGGATACACTTCGACCCTTTAGGTTTTTTTGTGCAATTACCCTCTTACACACTCAGCCTTTCGAATGTGCAGGTTTCCTCACGATGTTTTTCCTTAACCTTAGAGCATCGGGTAATGTATGTTAGTTAGAAAAACTCATTGGTACATGGTGACCGCGGGAGTCCGAACTCGGTACCTTACGATCACGAGTTGACCCCTAAGCCACTAGGCCACTGAAGCTCTTTTAATGGTGACAAGGTACTAAAAGGTAGACATATTTCTGAATTCAACTATACCACCCTTCTTATGGTTTTACGACATGGAAACTGAATTTCACCTAAAAGTGGCAGACCACATACTTAGCAGTTTGCACGTCAATCTTCAACCGTAGTCTACTCCATCGTTACCCTTCTTGTTTTCGAAACCATATTGTTTTATTAGTGCCCTTACTGTCAAGTGAATAAGAGTGGCGTCCGCGGATCGGAAGATGAGCTGTAGGTGGGCCTCCAACAAGATGGAGTGACGACCTTGTAAAAATCGCGGAACGCGGTGGATGCAAAAATCACAAGACCGGTCTGAGTGGAGAGCCTTGGGGGAGGCCTATGTCCAGCAGTGGACGTGTTTCGGCTGACATGATGATGATACTGCCAAGTGAATAAGACATGATTACATGACTTACTGTCAACGACATGGTAATGATTCTGGTTGCAACCTAAAGTGGAATAAGGGTCCCAACATGTATGAAAATATTGTAGGTCATTATTATCTTGTTCATAAGTACTATTCACAGACACTTTTGTAATAGAGTCAATTGTTGAGCGAAATGTACCCAGCAGCTTTTTTAAACATTTAAGATTTTTTAAGATGGTGGCGTGTTCAATGTTTTAGACTGGGATTTTTATTAGGACCCTTACATTAACAACATGTAACTATGTTCATGGAAATTAACATGTTTTTCATTTGTTTTGTATGATCGTGTATATCAATAATGTGTGGTGCCGCCTTAATAATCATAGACTAGGGAATCTAGTTAGGCATAGACTAGAGCTGTCATTGTTTTTAGGTTAGATCACTCCAACTGCCGCACTCATAGACGTCAATTAAATTTAATGCTTATTTAGTGACGTGTTGTCTTATTCTATTGCTGTAGCAAAGAAAATGACAGGGGCGACTTTAATCAAGCATTAAATTAAATTGACGTCTCTGAGTGCGGCAGTTAGACTTCTTCTGTAAACAGATAGCGTGCTGCGGACGCATTTATTTAGTCTTTATTGTAGTTCGTGTTTTACGTTAAGTTATAGATTAAATAACAGTTATAAAGCACCACCGTTCATATTTTCAATTCAACCATCAACAATCCCTGGGTGTTTGCAAAAACGTTTCCAACCCGTGCCAGACTTCAGGGACAGGTCAACGTCTTCACATCATCATCAGTGGTAATACGAGCCTGCCAGGATCAGGCGGCAAATATTATCGTATATCACAACTGTCAATTTTCTACCTTCTGTAAAGCAAAAATACCTACACGCTGTACTGTAAGCTTATCCCCAGATGTTTATTTATTTAACTTGTGTAGGCCCTCCGTGAACTCAACTACGGTTCTTTCATTACTTCACTCCCCAATGTGTTGTAATATTTACAATCAGTCTTCTAGAAAAATAGCTAAGGCAAGTTTAAATAAGTTGGAAAAGAAAACTTGATTTGGCCAACTCTGATAACTTTCGAATTCGACACAGCAGTTAAAAGTTTTCCTCTTCCGAATGGGGACCACGTACGAAGCAGAAACAGAGAATGGAATTATTTCAACTCGTTAAAGCATTGTTTGACTACGCACGCAGAATGTAATTAACAACGACAGACGGGCTAAAAAATCCGGTTCCAGAACAACACAATATAAACACAAATGGTGATTCGAGGAATGCGATCATGGTAATGTGAATTATTATAAAAATCTAAAACAGGATGGCTAGCCTCCTAAAAACATTGTATTGATTTTAGAGTTTATCATCAATCTGTTTCCCAAACTCGAATATTCCGCGAAACATTTTTCCCATTGGTGATTTTACCCAATCGCATTCTTCCCCATTCTTTGTTTTTCCTGGTTGCATATTTTCCATTGTGGATTTTTTCCCAATAGCAAGTTTCTCCATTGTAATTACAATGGAGAATTTTGTAGGTGGGTTTAGGTTACGTTAGTTTTGTAACAGGTCCGAAGGGCCTAACCACCTAGGAGTAGGAGCTCCGCGCTAGCGGACGGAGCTCCGTCGACTCTGTGGAAATGATATAACTGAAAGTACTTATTTCTGTTAAGAAAAGAATCTTAAGCAAGCCGAGGTACTGAAAAAAATATGGACTGGTAAATTTTACGAATGGAAGGATTGCTGCCAGAAAAAAATGATCTTCGAAAAAATATGGCCATACTAGGTGCGTAGGAACAAAAGCAAGTTTTTTTGCTTGGTAACAGCCATTAATATGTACTGTTGCCTATCTCTCTAGAAGTGCGGCGAATAATTTTCTAAGAAAATTAAATTATAAATTGCGCCAATGGCAACTCCAGTTCTATATGCTGTAAGTATGATTGAGACATGCGACCCCGCTGTTTTAAAGAGACACAATAAAGTGTTACGCGTCGTTAGTCCCGACCCACATCGCTTCGATATCGTAACGACTTCAATATTAGTCTCGCAGCTGGGGGTTGAACGTTTATGCAGGTTTACTTGAGGATTACGTACGGTCTTTGTAATTTATTTGACCTTCAGGTTATTTGTGTACAAGACTCGTTTGACCTTTTCGAAATATTTACTAGGAAAGGTAAAGTTATTGTAATACGAAATTAATAAGATAAAGTTCCTTAAAATTATTTACAGTATTTTTATACGGAGATCCCATTTACCCAAGTAAATGGATGTAAGTATAAAAAAAACATTTTAAAGATTTTTGACGTTAGGTTACCAATTTATCACAGTTACAGTACCTGCCCCAACTAACAAAAAAATATTTTTCAACCTTTAATTCCGGAAGGTTTCTCTTAAAAAACTCTCACTCTTGACCTTGACGGGAACTTTTTAAGACTTTTATTTATATATGATATATTTCTATTTGTAATTCTGACGAGCACAGAGTAATTTCTGTTAAATGCTGTAACATTCATTTAAACAAAAAATAGATAAATAAGGACGTGCATGCTCAATTACCTAATTACATATTTTTTCTCTCTCTTCTTCATCAGCGTGTATTCGCCCACCTTTGGGTATACGCCTCTCCAATTTTTCTCCATCCAGATCAGTCTTCCATTTCCCTTGTCCAGACTGGGCATATTTTTTATTATTATTAATTCTGGAAAAGGGCCGAATTTTAAGTACCCGAAACCGACGTGCGTGCATGACTCGATGTATGAATGTGGAAGAAGCGAAAGAGATTTGTCAAGATCGTAACAGGTGGAAGGAAGTGGTCTCTGCCGACCCCTCTGGGAAACAGGCGTGATTTAATGTATGTATGTATGTATTAATTACTTGCTGCTTGCTACGGTGCTTTAGCCGTCGATCGAGCAAGCTCGTATGACTTCGCTCGCTCTACCGACCGTTTCGACGGAGAACCGTTTTTCAGAAATAATTCATGAATGAAGTATAAAAAAAGGCAGGTAAAATAAAACATTTTATAGTTAGAGTTAAATTTTACTCTCAATAGCTTTTAATTCCTAATTCCTTTTAGTTACGTGAGCAACAAATTACGTTGGCGGCGTGGGCGATTGGCAGAGCTGGACTAATTTCACATTCACAAAGGGAATCTGGTTAATCAATGATGCTGCATGTGTACGTGGATGATTCCATTTTAACTGACCATCGGAACCGGTAGCGCGATTCCGCGAAAATTAATGATGGTATCTCTGTATGGTTACGCTTTGATTTGATTTAGTGTCATTGGGTACAAATGGAAAATCGTCAGTAATGGACAAGGACCAATGATGGACACTTGATTCTTATTGTACAGAAGATATTAAGGGTTATTCATTTGTTTTGCAACAATCAAATTAGGACCGTATGATATTTGAATTAAGAGTGAAGTGTCCATTACTGGTGCCTGTCAGCTAAAAGTGTCCATCATTGGTGCCGTTACCTAGGTCAAATATTTAGTATCCAAAGTGAATTTAGTCAAGATGTAATTGTGCTGAAAAGTATTTATAACCAAATTTATTTTCGTTGTAAATTAATTAAGTCCGAATGGAGTTTTGTCCATTATAAATTATGAGCAAAATGAAATACGCACAAGTGAATGTAGTGTAATATGATTTAAGACCAAATAGTTATAATATAAATTGTACATATTTCAGGTAGGACGTATTTATAATTGGTCATATTTCTGAGTGTACGTAAATACAAATAAACATATTTTTTTCGACTAATATCATATTGGATAATTTTACCATGGGACATGATTCCATTTTAGACGTTATTCGGGATGGACAATTTTCCTTTTTGGTGTATTTCAAATGGTCATTTTTCTCAACTGACGTATAATTTCAAGTGGACGATTGTCCATTTGTACCTAATGACACTTAATCTTTGATTTAAATGCTATGGGAAAAAAAAAAACATTGTAATTATAGCAAAATATGGTTCCTTTGAATGAATAGATCTATCATGATATAACATTTACGAATATCCGCTCACCAACAACCGTTTAAACCCATTCTAAAAATAAACGCATCTGGTTTTTAATTACCCAACTTTCAGATCTGAGCTGAATATATTCATAAACAAACACTGTCGAGGGTCTATATTGAGTTGTCTAACTTTTTTCATCCTACTTTTTTTTTCGCCCCATAACTTTCAGGTTTCAGCATAATATACCTAGTTGATACGCATATCCGAACGCGACCGTGTGCAGTATTTAATAAACGCGTACCACTATGGATCGCAAGCGATCAGATACGGCGCGTAGCAGATCGCGTCGATGTTTTTGCGTTCACACTGACGATCATAATACGCGTCGTAGCTATCTGATGGCAATACGATACGGCAAAAATATACAAATGTGGACCGAGCTTAAGAATGCGCAAGCACCATAGCTGGCCTCCATAGCTTTGGCTTTGACCAGCCTCAGCCGCTACGGACAGCTCACTCGGTGTCTGCACTTTCTTACAGTGGGCGGGGGCTGCCCCCCCTCGCTGCCCCCCCTCCGCTCCTCTGGCTTTTTATATACACTCTAGGGGTAAGGCAGACAAAACCACGTGGAATCTGGGTTGACAGATTCGTCTCTATGAATTTGTTGAGTTTGTTAATTATGAAGAAAAAACAAATTTGACTTTTTGTTTTATATCTATTTCAACTGATAATTGTAGATGACAATAATTTTAGAGCTAAAATAGGACAATGGCGTATTAGGCAAGATATCTTGTATATCTGTCAATATTCAATATGATATGACCCTTTAAGGGCTGCCACAGACGATCAGTCGGACTGACGGGCCGAGAGGGACGCAACTATTTGTTAGAATGAGAGACGTATTTAACTTTCTCATTCTATCAAATAGCTGCGTCCCTATCGGCCTGCCATTTTGATCTATCGTCTGTGGTGGCCCTTAGTCATTAAAAATTTAAATTTTTCAATATAAGACCAATAGTAATTTAGGACATAAATCATGTATGCTAAAGTATATTTAATTTTAATAAAAATAGCATATTATTCAACATTGTGCCAATTAATTTCGATTAAAATATTTTAGGACGTTCATAAATAGACAATTCGCAAACGCAATATAGCTTTGTCCTTATCTTTAAATGTGACATTTATAATTATAAAGAGAAAGAGAGAGAGAGGTTTTTGTCAGTTTGTTTATATACATAAGCTGAAATGATCATAATGATACGTGGAAAATATCCAAGACTCAAGAGCAAATACTTGCGCTCATCACACAAGTATTCGACCTTACCGAGAATCGAACCTGGGACCGCTACGTTATATAGTGTCTCTACCTACTTATATTATACAAAGGAAAGATTTGATTGTTTGTTTGTTTGTTTGCATTGAATAGGCTCCAAAACTACTGGACCGATTTGAAAAATTCTTTCACCATTAGAAAGCTACATTATCCCTGAGTAACATAGGCTATTTTATTTCCTGCACGGTCCGAGTCGCGGGCTTCAGCTAGTGTTATATACTAGAGGACGCGGGCGCCAGTGACTTCGCACGCTTAGAATTAGTTTACCGCTACTCCCCCTATTTTAACCCCTTAGGGGATTAATTTTCCTAAATCCCTTCTTAGTGCACCCCTAGGATATCCAGGAAATATTCACTCCAAATTTCAAGTCTGTAGGTCCAGCGGTTCCGGCTGTGCGTTGATCGATCAGTCAGCCAGTCAATTTCTTCCCCTGAAGCAAAAAGAGGGGTGTTATAAGCTTGACCGCTATGTGTGTCTGTCTGTGGCACCATAACTCTTAAACGGGTGAACTGATGTGGATGCAATTTTAAAGCAGGTTTTCTAGCGGTGGTTCTTAGCTAGGTTTTATGGAAATCGGTTCGGCCGTTTAAGAGATATCGGCTCGACAGAAAGGATCGCCATTACATCGGGGGTTTTTAGCTATCTACTAGTTACCTGGGGGGTTATTATAACATATAGCTATGCAGTTCAGTTTACGGTCAGAGAAAAGGACACACCTATATAACTGCTAATAGCTCTGGGGCCTGTTTTATAAAGCTACAAATTACAATTTACAGGTTACAACATCCCATTTGACACAACCTCGACCAATCGCGACCAGCCATTTGAGCAGTGTTGCCAGTTTAGACCTGTATAATTGTAACTTGTAGCTTTATAAAACGTGCCCCTGTTCTTTACGCTCGCCGTGATAATAACCCCCTGTTTATAGATAGATGCATGAGCCCAATTGTATATCATGATGTAACTCATGTTAAGTTGCACTGTACCCAATTTATAATAGGTATTAACAATTTATTACAAGAGAATTAATTAAATTTGAAAGGGTCCCGCGGTACCCGCTCGACCGATCGACCCGTGAAGGGTAATACTTATAAACTTTCGTGCTTTTCACTCATATTTTTAGGTAAAAACGGGTCATAACACGATTAAAAGTACAAGATTAATGATAATTTATTTTTAATCCGACGGTCCGGCTAAGTTGCGTCGGCCGTAGTCAAATAAAAAGTAATTATCAACTTGGGCGTAGATTCTTCCTGCAACAACTGAACGGATTTGCACAAAATTTGGGATGGAGATAATTTATAAACTTGACTAACACATATGATACTTTTCATCAACGGTAATTGTAAAAATGTCTATACAGGAAAAATGATAATCGAAATACCCTGCAACGTACGATGGCCAAATGTCCAATTCTACGCGGACGAAATCACGGGCAGAAGCCAGTAAATAATTCTTAGCAAATTTATCAACGACTGTAAGTTATTTTTTAATTATGATTTTATTTCATTGATTGAGTAAATATCTGGGGTCCTAGTGAAAAAGGGTATAAGTCGACTTAACTCGTATTAAAAAAGGTTACATACATAAACAGAGTATACTATCCTTTTTCACTGGGAACCCAGACATGACGTTAAAGTTAACAAAACAATTGCTGTAAAATTATAATGTCAAAATAACATTAGGTACTATAACAAATGTAAGTATCGGGCCCAGTAACCACAATCTACTAACCAGCGCCTCTATACCCGACGGTAAAAACGATATCGTAGTTGACCTGTTATGGTATTGTTATGACGTCAGACGCCATTACTGTCAAGTAAATAAGAGCTATCAAAACGGTGACAATACGATAACAGATCAAAAACGATATTGTTTTTACCGTGTTGAATAGAGGCCCTGAAATATCCCATACAGTAAGTATATTTACGTGTAACCATAACGACTAATACCATATATTGGGTTAGTATCATCTTGTTTAAAACGTACATTGGTCTACGGCAAGCGGTCTAAGTAGAAAATGGTTTAAAACGTAGCTGGTCTAAGTAGCAAGTGGTCTAAAACGCAGCTGCTCTTACACATGTAGCAAGTGGTCTAAGTTCGCAACTGCCCTATGTATTTTCGAAATTCCTCTCTTATACAACAAGTTGACAGGGCCCCGCAATGTGGGGCTCCTATTTCTGGGTGGTTTGCATTTTGGGCATCTGAAGTTAGTGAATTAGAGCTGCCAAAGCGTCAACGATATGATTAAGACATACAAGCAATATGGGCTGACAAGGTGGAATAGAGATTAGAGGCCCATGTTCTATTTATCAGTATTACATTTTCCCTGGGGAAATAAGTCGCGGTTGGTTTCAGCTAAATGCGGAAATAATGATAGAATTACTGCGTCGTAGTTGGAAGAAAAATATTTATAACGCTCAATTTGTCGAGCTAGATTTCCCCGGGGATGCATACATTATTGATATATGCAGTGAGAAAGACTTCCGTACCATCTATCTATAGTGAGAAAAACGACAACATACGTCACATTCCCCCCCCCCATACATCCACACATACACACAAGCGACACGACGCGTTAGCCTAGTTGGTAGTGACCCTGCTTATGAAGCTAGCGATCCCGGGTTCAAATCCCTCTAAGAGGTGTCATATATAAATAAATATCAGCGAACAAATCTCACACAAATTAACCTAATCCCAAACTAACTCTAGGCTTGTACTATGGGTACTAGACAACGATATAAATACTTATATAGAGAAATATATACTTAAATACATAGAAAACAAATACTGGCGCTCATCAAACAAATATCTGCCCTTACCGGGATTTGAACCCAGGATCGCTAGCCATCTACCAGTGATGCAATTGGTTTAAAAACGAAACGAATAGAAAGGCTAGTTTGCGTAATGTATCTTGGGTAGGACCCAAAACCTTTAGTTTAAAAACACTAACAGACTAATAACAAGTTATAAAAAAATATGCATGCATACTTCACGCCTGTCTCCCAAAGGGGTAGGCAGAGACTATGGAACGCCAGGTGCACCGGTCTATACATCCAACTTTCGCTTCCTCTACATTTATCAACCTTTACATGCAACTTTGTTTAAACATATAGGTATATCACAAACATACAAAATTATGAAAAATATCAAAAAATATTTCGGCTGCTTCGTCTGAGTAGAATTTTTTTATTAGAAAGGGCCAGGTCAGGAGACTCTAAACCGACGCACGTGTATGAAGAGACTTATGAGTGTGGAGGAAGCGAGGGAAGTTTGTCTGGATCGTAGCAAGTGGAAGGAAGTGGTCTCTGCCGAGGCGTGATTGTATGTATGTATGTATATATTTTAGTTTATAGAGAAATAAATGAATTTAGTATTAATAAAAAAGTACATAGTTAAATTAATCTAAATTTTATTATGTAGCACTACCGAATATTAATTAAAATACCTGTTAAAAACAATATGCCAAAAATCATTCCATCCGGGTCACAAACTCACAAATATCCTAATTCTAAAGCGAATGAACAGGCACAATGAAAACTTTAAGAGATCTAAGTTGTTTAGGTTGTACTTGTTTGAGCGGGATCGAGTGCTAACCGCCTAAAGCGTTTTGAAATAACCTTAAGATTATTGTGGTCCTAAAAATTTCCATACAAAATGCGATAACGTTTGTCTCCCCTTAAACATACTTAGTAGGATTTTTTCAATTTTTAGGGTTCCATACAACAGACCCTATTACTAAGACTCCACTGTCCGTCCGTCCGTCCGTCTGTCCGTCACAAATTAATTTCATTTAATTTTCATTAAAGGTTTCCGTTACTTAATTTACATGTCAAAATTATAGGACTTTTTAGAAATTAAACGATTTAACCTTGGTAACTTTAAGGGCTGATTTTTCAATCTCCAGATAAAGCTATCCGGAAGGTAAATTTTAGCTCTGTCCTTATCTTTCATATGACTTCAGAAAAGGATAGTAATACATTTAACTGACGGATAGTTTTATCTGGGGATTGAAAATCAGCCCTAAGAATATTGCATGAAATTTTAGCTGAAAGTTTGTCTTTTGAAACTTTCAAAATATTGCAGACATTTAAGTGAAATTTTCACTTTTGAAACTTCATCACTACACACGACCAATAGCATTCTCAAGTTGCAAAATATTTTTTATGGCTTCGTCGTTTTTAGTCATAATGACACATCTATTGTTGAAATTGCACTATAAATGAGTCCTCATTACAAAACAGATAGAGCAGAAAATAATTCAGCAAATTAATGGCAGTTGTAACTTCAAACACTATCAGTCGAGCTTAGTTTTACAGTTCTACTCTCAGAACTAAAAACTACCCAATATTGTGTTATTTGCTTTTCGTTGTATTTGCTCTTTTGGTTCGGAGCGCTCAATATTGCCGCATTGACGGGGAACTATCGAAAAAGGATTGAGTTCGATAGAAATATTCTTTTAATGTTATTTCTGTTAGTGCATTTTGATGAAAGTGCAGAAAGTAAATCATTTTACACGAGTCCCGACAGAACCGCACGTGTATCGATGTGTTTAATACATCTGCGATAATATTGCAATGCCTCAGAAGTAAAACAGTAATTAAAAGGGAATACTTTACTTCATTCTAAGTCTAATAAAAATGTATATCTATTTTAATTTAGTCATTTAAATTAGCTTGCTTTGATTATCGTTTATTTTCTAATAAAACTAATAAGTAATTTAAGTTCGTTCGTTTGTTTTTATAATTACCTTATGTCAATTGAGAAATCTATCTATCTATATCTATATAAATTAAAATGAATCGCCAAAATGTATGTGATCGCATAACTTCCGAAAGACTGGACCGATTTGGCTGATTTCTTTTTTGTTGTGTTCGTCATTATCAGGACAAGGTTTGTATGATAGAAAATAGTTGAAAAATCCACCGGGAAAGTCAGAAATTTGCAGCGGGGCGAAGCCGCTGGCGGGCAGGTAGTAAAGAATATATAAAAGACTAGAGGACGCCCGCGACTTCGTACGCGTAGAATTAGTTTCCCGCTACTCCCACCATTTCTTCCCGTTGGGGGTCGATTTTCGGAAAATCCTTTCTTAGTGCTCACTTACATCATGAAAGGAACCCATGTACCAAATTTCAAGTTTCTAGGTACAGTAGTTTCGGCTGTGCGTTGATATGTCAGTCAGTGAGTTTTGCCTTTTATATATATAGATTAAAGACATATTAATATCTATCTGTCATACTTGTTTCTCGATGTTATCGATCTTATTTAAGCATAAAGGTAGGGTAACAGCATTAAGTAAGCAAGCATGAGTCTTAGGGCAGGGGTTTACTTTAAGAAAGATTTGTCTAAAACATTTATTTTTGTATTACCAATTTCAAGTCAAGGAATAGGGAAATACATAGAAAACATCCAAGACTCATACATAGATACTCGAGCAAATCAAACAAATGTTTGCCCTACCGGTAATCGAAATCGGGATCGGTGGCTTAAGGTTGGCGCAGACCGGATTCGGATGAGACATTGAAAAGTGAGCGTTAATCTTTAAAAGAAAAAAAAGAAAAAAAATAAGGTAATACATTTTTCAGTGGACGTCACGAGGCCCACGCCCGGCTTTTGTTTTAATTTTAACTTTAAAAATGTATCTTACTAACCACAGATATAAATACACATTGTGGTCATCGCTACTGACGTTTAAAGCGCCTGTTTTTGCAGCCGGTCGGCCGTGAAAATTAAGGAAATTTGATGTTGCTTGATAATAAACTGCAATAGCCCAAAAAAGCGACGACTTTGAATTGATTTTGCGCGGAAAATGGAAAATTCTCTTCGTGTGTACCAAAAAGTGACACGGTTGATTTTCATACAGATTGAGGTGTTTATGTTATCTATGTGTATATAGTATATCTGTGGTACTCAGGGACCGGCCCGCTATCCCATTCAAGGGGTTTCGAATGTGTTTTATAAGGATTTATTTAGAAAAGCCGTATCGCTTGAAAGCCGTTCGATTTGCTTTTTAAAGCGCTATTTTTACAAGGGTTACCCTTACAAGGGTTTGGAATATCCAAATCCGTTTCGTATAAGTCCTGTTCGATTTTGCTTTTAAAGCGCTATATTTTGAGTGATACCGATATCCCTTTGACTTAAAAAAGCTGTTCGATTGTCTTTTCAAGCGCTATTTATAAGGGTTTCCCTTATAAAAAGCCGTTCGATTGGCCTTTTAAGCGCTATTTTTAAGGGTTTCCCTTATAAAAAGCCGTTCGATTGTCTTTTTAAGCGCTATTTTTAAGGGTTACCCTAATATTTGGTTATGCATTATGAGAGGGATATCAATCTACAGCTGACGATCTGAGCGTTAGCTCTTTAGGTTTCCCTTATGTGAATGGTTAGTTTAACAAATAACTAAGTCACATATTTCTTGCAAAGGGGTTATTTTTTTAGTGGGTCATACTTCGAGAGGTAAGTCTTTTAAAGGCTTTTAAGGGGAATGGGTGGTCGGGTCCCTAGTGGTAAGTCAAAGCTCACTTTTCAATGTCTCAGTTTGAGCCGATTTGGTGCCGAGTGGTTATGTTTGCGCCAACCAAAACGTTGTGGTTGGTTGGTCGAGTGTAGAGAAGCTACTTTCATGTGAGATTAATGTCAATTCCGATGATACTAGTGCTAATGGATTGAAACATCAAACAGTCTATCTTGGAGTGAATAACGCTCATGATTGATCTATTTGAGGTTGAACATTTCTCTTGTTCGTCGAACGAATGTCGAAGTCTACTTTTGTTTATTACTCGAGGATCCGCGCGGAGGCTATTGTTTTAATTCCAGTTAAATTTATTTCGAAAAACTGGGTTCCACGTATATTTGTTAAACTGTTGATGGAATATAGGCCTAATGGTTCTGTCAACAAATCTACTAAAAGCAAGCTTTTAAAAAACCCTGTACCCGTGAACTGCGTGATTTACCGTGAATATATTTTGAAATCCGCCATTTTTAAGCGAGGCACCGATATTATGACTGCCGGTTTAAAATGGGGCATTGCCGGTTATCATTGCGTTTAAATATTTATATATACAACTAAAAACATTACTACCAGTAAAACTTTAGCCAGTATTCAAACTTCTTAGCGGTTAAACTAGCTGTAGGTATTATAACTATAGCTGTAATAGTGACATATTTGTAATCAAATATATCTGTCAGTGGTTATTTATGGAATCTTATCAATTGAGTAATTGAATAACTCTATGACTGGACTATCTATGTGGTAATCTCAATTTATTTATTTATTGATATAAAAAAATTACACAGTCCAACAGTAACATGTCACACTGTGAAATGCAATAAAATAATGACAATAGTGACTCTAATTGGATTATAGATATTCATTTGCTACCGGTAGTACTTTGACAGTACCTACATAATAATATGGATATGAAATTAAACCGGTTTTACTATATTATAAAACAAAACTGGCTAGAAATAAAAAGGTGGGCGTGTATTAAACACAAAAAACAATTACGAATACTCTAATGAGACGCATAATAAGATGAGTGACAGGCACGAAATAGAAAAAACAGTGGAAGTGACATGAGCTTCGCTTAGTACCAGACCTGTTGTCGCCAATACTCAAACTATCATAAAAACAACACGCCACCATGGAAGATGTTTTTGCACTCCAAAATAGCACAATAAGGCATGCTTCTAGATTTATTTTCTAATTTAGAAATATCGAAATAAGCGATCGCGACAAAAGTATGGTAGGTTATGCGGAACTCCGCATAACTATGCCACACTTTACACGCCCACTTGACACTTCTACTGTTTTTTCTGTTCTGTAGTGACAGGCTATTGTTGCAAGAAAAGGAGAACGGCACAGACCCTGTTTTAAACTACCATTATGTAAATGAACAAACCTAATTATTTTTTTCTTCATCCAGCTTGATATGCGACTGCCTGCCTCCACAATGCTCATGCCTCTTCTTCTTCCAGGTCTTCCCAACGAGCTGTCAGTGTGCTGGCACCAGTACCCCTACACCCTGGGGATCGTGTTCTGCAAGATGCGAGCCCTCATCTCTGAAGCGTGAGTACTTAATACCGTAATATTTCTTTATTCATAGATTTCTTGCTCTGTAACAAATCACAAGCGGTGAAATAACAATAGATCACGTAACACTACTATCGTAAGCTTGCAACTCGATGACAACCTAGCACATTATTCTACTATTACATTACTTTACTTAATTAATTATAAGAGTATACACCATATTCAGAACGTGATAAAAATACAAAAGTTAGCCAGCGAGTCATTTGATGGATAGTAATCACCGATGTAACTACTATTTCATTGAGTTGATTTTCTTGGCATTTAAAAGTGAGTTGTTGGCTGTTAACCAGTCAACAGTTATAGACAGCGCATCATTAGTCATTAATTTTTTCCTGTTTCCTATCTGCTTTTGAATAAAAATTAAGTATCACGTCTACCACCATTAAACTTACTTAAATAAGGCCAACTTTACGAGATACAGAATGTAAACAAGCTTTAAAAAATCGAGTCATTTCGAACGCATTCCAAACAGGAATGAACTTCATGAAATGGCGGCCCTAATGTTGACAACTTCAGCACGGGTAGCACAAGTTGTATTTTCTCGCTTGTCGCTCAGTGCGTCTCTATCGTTACTGACTAGAAAGAAAGGGAGATCCGAGCGACAAACAAGTCGCGGACAACATGTGCTAGCCGGGCTGGACTGAGCTTTCCTGTACCACGAATCACGCAACGACAGCCGTCATCGACCAACTGAAGATATTATTGCGTACGAGAAATAAGGACAGATATAATAATCGCTCGCCATCGCAATATAACTCAGTAACGGTCAGTTTGTTTACATTCTTTATCTCGTCTCATTGGCCGTACTACACTTTGAACGATTCTTATGCGCGTAAGAGTTCTTTATTCGAATACTGAATTTTAAGCCAGCAAATCGCCTTTTAAAGCTAAAAACAAAGGAGCTCTTGAAGATTCCTCAATGCAAGGTTCCCTTTTATCTTACGTATAAGTTTTAGCCTTCTTCAAACGAAAAAGGTATACTTTCCCACATATTTTAGACCCCACGACTGGTAACAAGAGCTCTAGAGCAACGGCCAACGTATTCTGGTCACAGAATTAGTGAAAACCAGAATATTTACATCTAGATTTAACACTGTTTCTGTGTAACTAGGGGTCATCATATAATGGTTTTTGTATTAATACCTCTGCAAATGCAACTGAGTGGATAAAAGACATTTTTAGAATTAGTCAAGCGTGAGTCGCGCGGAATCCACATTACAATGGTTCATTGAACTGTTATTATTGCGTTCCAGAATCTAATGGAGTGCGTCAAGGACCTTGTTCTGAAGATATACGGTCTATAATCCCTCGATTTAGGAGTCTTAGTATCGTGTTAATACCTGCCTCGGGAATTCAAAGGATTCAATGAATTGAATGTGACTTATGCGTTTGATGGAGGACAAGATTTAATTATTGGATTCCAATGTTGTAATGTACATACCAGATTGCCGGATTTGCATTGGTGCGTGTGTAAAAGTCACGGAATAGAAAAAACAGTGGAAGTGGCATGAGCTTCGCTTAGTATCAGACCTGTTGTCGCCAATACTCAAACTATCATAAAAACAACACGCCACCATTTAAAATGTTTTTGGTGCGGCTATCGTTTTTACACTCCAAAATAGCACAATAAGACATGCTTCTGGATTTATTTCCTATTTTAGAAATATCGAAATAAGCGATCGCGGCAAAAGTATGGTAGGTTATGCGGAACTCCGCATAACTATGCCACACGTTACACGCCCACTTGACACTTCTACTGTTTTTTCTGTTCTGTGGTAAAAGTAATAGGGTTCTGCCAAAAATACATTTTGGAGGCAAGTTTTTGTAGCCGACTGTACTATTTTGCTTATCGGGACCAAACTATCGAATCCCAAATCAGTGGGCGTAGTAAATAATACCACCGAATACCACCTTCCGAATCCATCATCATATCAGGACCTCTATTATACTAGGTAAAACAATATTGCTTTCAAATAGTTTCCGTACAGTCAAAGTTTTAATAGTTCTTATTTACTTAATAGTTCTTATTATCTTTCCGCTGTCCGAGCTTTAGAATTGGTTCGACCATTTTATACGCTATTCCATCTTACCGTACAAATTATGCAAGAAACACATACATACATAGCTAGAGCGTGTACAAGTTATAACAAGGAATACTCAAATTATGATATTTTCAAGCAATCAGTTTGTTTCTCCATTGAGAAAAGAACTTTGGGCTGGTATGGTTGCCTCTATATCGCGTGTCAAATGTGGATAAAGCATCCGTCACTCTCGTTCTTATTTACGTGTCAGAAGGTGACGGATGCCTTATCCAAACTCTGTCACGCGATAAACACAGCCATAGTAGGGCCCTAGAATAACAAATCGTAAATTAAAAAAAAAACTACAGTAAATACTTTTTATATTATTTGGTCGGTGCGGGTTAAGGTTCTCGTGCTCTGCCGGCTATTCGCTACTCTTACCGGACCGTGCTTTTCCCCGCTAGCCTAATCTAACATCTCCTCTCCGTCGCGGTCAGCGCGTACGGGTCCTTGCAGCAGAACTGCTGGCTGTAGATGTCACCAGAACAGAACAGTAAATACTTTTTATATTATTTCACGTATTTCAACTACAGGTTGATTCAAAGCATTCGTTACTTTATAAAATATTTTGTTTCAAACATTCACGTTTTACTTTTGCGTTACATTAGTTGTTACACGGTCAATATTACCCCAATTTATCTCATATTATATTTATCTAGTTCTTCGCGAAATAATATCTATCTATATATATAAAAGGCAATGTCCCGGGTGACATATCAACGCCCAGCCTAAACCGCTAAAGATACAAATTTGAAATTTTGAGGGGAAGTTGATTTTGTAATGGAGGCGTCGTTTAAGAAGGGATTTTTCGAAATTCAACCCCTAAAGGTATGAAAGGGGGTTGCAAAGTTTGTATGGGAAAAAATATTTTTATTATCTAATTTACTTGAAACTTGGTAGAAATGCTCTTCAATGCAAATAATGAAACACTATTTCAGTGATTACTAAAATTCAACCCCTAGAGGGATGAAAGGGGGTTGCAAAGTTTGTATGGGAAAATATACTTTTATGGTCAAATTTACTTGAAACTCGGTAGGAATACTCTTCAATGCAAATAATGAGATACGTATTTCAGCGATTACTAAAATTCAACCCCTAGAGGGATGAAAGGGGGTTGCAAAGTGTGAATAAATAAAATATTTTTATGATCAAATTTACTTGAAACTTGGTAGAAATACTCTTAAATGCAAATAATGAGACACGTATTTCGGCGATTACTAAAATTCAACCCCTAGAGGGATGAAAGGGGGTTGCAAAGTTTGTATGGGAAAATATACTTTTATGATCAAATTTACTTGAAACTTGGTAGGAATACTCTTAAATGCAAATAATGAGACACGTATTTCGGCGATTACTATAATTCAACCCCTAGAGGGATGAAAGGAGGTTGCAAAGTGTTTACAGATAAAATATTTTTATGATCAAATTTACTTGAAACTTGGTTGGAATGCTCTTCAATGCAAATAATGAAACACCTATTTCAGCGATTACTAAAATTCAACCCCTAGAGGGATGAAAGGGGGTTGCAAAGTGTGTATAGATAAAATATTTTTATGATCAAATTTACTTGAAACTTGGTAGGAATACTCTTAAATGCAAATAAAGAGACACGTATTTCGGCGATTACTAAAATTCAACCCCTAGAGGGATGAAAGGGGGTTGCAAAATTTGTAAGGGAAAATATACTTTTATGATCAAATTTACTTGAAACTTGGTAGGAATACTCTTAAATGCAAATAAGAAGACACGTATTTCGGCGATTACTAAAATTCAACCCCTGAGGGATGAAAGGAAGTTGCAAAGTGTTTACAGATAAAATATTTTTATGATCAAATTTACTTGAAACTTGGTAGGAATGCTCTTCAATGCAAAAAATGAGACACGTATTTCAGCGATTACTAAAATTCAACCCCTAGAGGGATGAAAAGGGGTTGCAAAGTGTGTATCGATTCAGGAAAATCTACCTCTGAGGATGTAAAACGGGGGGTAGAAAATTGTATGGTATATTTTTGAAGTGAGAAACGTGGAAAATGTTGTAACGGCTACTGTAGTTATAAATTAAAAATATTGCTTTCGGCAATTTTGGAAAAACTTACGGGTAATTGGCGGTAGAACTTTTTATGGGATTATGATAATTTTTGAAGGAAAAAATGTGGAAATGTATATTTACGCTACTGTTTTAATAAACAAAAAAGTTATTTTCGGTGATTTAGAAAAAACTAAACAAAGGTGGTTAAATGTGGGGTAGTAGTTTGGTAGAAATTTGGTCATTTTTGAAGTGAGAAATGTGGGGTTTTAAGGTAACCTTATGTTTACCTAGCTATAAAAAATCCTACCTACCTACAAATTAAAATTATGACTGAAGTTAGATACATGAAACTCGGTATCAACACCAATATAAATTAAATAATAACCATTTTTTAAAACAATCCCTTAACAGTGTGAAAAGCGGGTGAAAGTTTGAATAGGAGTTTGTTTTTTTTATCCAGGTACATGAATTATACTTAGCATCTAAAACATTGCAATCTTCAGTGTTTATAGTTAGTTAAAAGCAAATCCATTATCAATAAACAATAACTAAAGGGAAAAACTTAGGATCTAAGACTACTGACTGTAAATTTTGAATCGAAATTATGTAATATTCAAAGTTACATACCTGCAAAATATGAAAATGGGTATTAGACTACTATTACATACCTACAGAAAATGTTCAGCTTCGGTGTTTTTCGAAAACCTTCTGCTAAGTGGGTTAATTGTTTGTATAGAATACATGGCAAATTTATCTAGAATCGTATAAAAAAACGTAATGGTGAAAGAGAGGCAGTGAATTTATTTTGTATGTCAATTTTGTTGTTTTAAAGGTTAGAGCCATGAAATCAAAGTTGTTTATGTGGACCGCTTACTTAAAATTCCATTCTAGACTTTTTTTTAAAAAGCCTTTGATGGTGATGTAAACTATAACTGTACTTTTAACAGTTCTGACTCTCCGCAGACGAAGTCGCGGGCGGAAAGCTAGTTATTCATACTCCGCGGGTAATATTAATATTATATTTCGCGGAAGAAGCTAAAGGATTCAAATAAAATGCATTATGAACAGCCAACGCAAACAAGACCGACGTTATGTTTGAGATACAAACCCGGCACATTATAGGGTTACGTAGTACAGTACTAATAGCCAAAAAGAATGAATTCCCGTCACTGTACTAGAACGAACTATTCCGTAAAGTTTCTGCAATTAGTTCATTTCGTACACGCGGAGCATGAACCGAGCAGAGCAGGCAAAGCAGTGAGTGACACTGACAGCAAAGCAATCCGAATGAATGACCGCCCGGCCATTCAATCGGTCAAAGGAGCACAAATAAAGTCCATGAACAGACGAGTTTAATTCAGCGTAGGTACTAGTGTACTAAAAGAACTAAAAGACCGAATTAGTACATTTGAGCGGTTGTACTAGTTAGGAGCGATACGCTCAGTGAACGAGCGCGCAGTCGCGCACAAGCCTTGTTTAATATAAAAGTCAAAATTTCTTCACGTTGTTTTAGGAGAGGAACGTCTTTACGATGTTCACGACTTCGCTTTTAAGCCATATGCTGCCATGCGCTAGGGAATGCAAATAACCGGTTATAACCGCTTTTAACCGGTTATTTTCATAGAAAAACGGTTAATAACCGGTTAAACTGCATTCTCTACCATGCGCACACAATAATCAAAAGGGCTGGCTTTATGTTCTTGTGCGCGCGAAGAACGTAAAACGAAGATAGTTCGCGCACACCTCGTTTATTGCGTAAACGCAGCATTCAAATAATTACTGTGTACTATTATTGTTGTTTATTGTAAAACGATTTCTTTTTATGCAATAAAGGGTTTACTATAGCCAAAACATTAACACAAAATGGTTTACCAGAATTGAGAAGTTGAAGTACTTACATTTAATCAAAAAGATAGTACGATTTACATGATTCAAGCAAAAACATGGGAAAAATATGTCAAGTTTGAAAAATAAAGGTAATGTTATCATGGTTAAAAGTTTCAATGAAAAATTATCAACATAATATATATCTATATTCCATATCCATACTAATATTATAAATGCGATAGTGTATCTGTCTGTCTGTCTGTCTGCTACCTCTTTACGCTTAAACCGCTGAACCGATTTAGATGAAATTTGGTATAGATATAATTTGAGTACCGGAGAAGGACATAAAATAGTTTTTATCCCGAAAATCATCCCCTAAGGAGGTGAAATAGAGGGTGAAAATTTGTATGGAGCTACGATATAAACGAGTTCCGCGCGGACGGAGTCACGGGCAGAAGCTAGTATTGTAAGGTCTATTAAATTAGGATTAATTATGCTCTTGTATTACAATATTCAATTAAGCAAGCAGAGATAAAAAAATAATAATAAGGATTGCGATTGACTTCCACGGGATGTCAAAAATGACAGCGAGGCACCGGCATGTTGTGGTAACGGGGGAAGGGAGGAAGGTCCAGGGAGGACATTGGAATTGATTGGATTGGAATTGGATTATTGCGAGATAATAGAGTCAATAGAGATCTTATCAGGATTGTTTGGAAGTGTTGTATCTATAATTATATGGAGAAATAAACAAGTGAAGTTATAAAGGAGTTTACTTTACTTCAGAAGTGGTAAGTGCCTACAATTAAGCTGATTGAATTTGTGGTTGTAAACTGATTTATGATATCTTTATTTCGTCTAGTTTCTTTAGGTTGGGAAATGTTTGCATTTTTTATTACATTCATATTTTACTTTATCTTTCATTTTGGAATTATGATTTATGAAGAAACAAAATAAAGTAAGTACGAATTCCCTTTCCGTTTTTCGCCATTTAGCCACCTCTGCGAGCGGAGGGCTTGTTGCCAGCGAAAAAAAAAAAAAAAAAAAACAAAGGGAAAAGGAGCTTTGACTGAGGCTCTACTTTCAGATCCGTAGTATTTTCATAAATGAAATATTTTATTTTAGATAGTTATACAAATATACATATTGTTTTTTTTTTAAAAAAAGGAAGGTTATTGTTGTATATTTTACTGCTAGACTAATCGAAACTTTCAAAGAATTACAAGTATCTTGAGTGGCTGTTTACGAGTTTCCATCGCCACAGTCTTTGACAGAGTAAAAATAAATGCACATTTTGCTCTTTGCTCATGATGACGATTTCTGTTTCGTAAACTTGCCGCTAAAATTATAATAAACTTGCATTATAGAGTATATTTCGCAAATTTCTCAATATTAAGAGTGTTATTAGTTGCAGCACATTCGATTACATGCCATCAGGTGAATATTTACTTACATGTTCGAGTGTTTACTGTGGTTGTCAACGTAAAGTAAAGTTTTGAGTCGGTAAACGACAATGGACTGAAAATAACTTGTTTAAAACTTGCAAATTTTACCTCAATTTAGTACCGACTATAGATCGTAAGATCACTAGATTAAAGAGTGAATTCATAGATGAGTTTTGTCTACGAGTTGCAGATAATGGAGTACGGAGAAAGAACTTCTGGGTGGAGGCTGCGGACCCCTGAGCGAGGGCGATCTGACGAGACCACAGAGCGCCGAAGCCGCAGCCGAAATCGTCGTGAGGTACAACACTGCAGTCGACGTGAAAGCTCGCCAGAGCTGCGACTATCTCGTGAATGCAGTGGACGTCAAAGCCGCAGTCGAAGCCGTCGCAAGGGCCGCAGCCGCAGACGTCGTGAAGAGAGCAGCCGCAGCCGCAGTCGACGTGATTGTTCGTCAACGCCGCGACCATTTAAAGCCGGTTATGCACGCCGAAGTCGCAGTCGAAGCCGTCGTGAGGGCCGCAACGGCAGATATCGTGAGGAGCGCGGCCGCAGTCAACGTGGGGAGTCCTACCGCAGTCAACGTGATCTGAGCAGCGTGTATGACCCGGCTACCCTTTGCGAGCGGCAACGCCTGCTCGACAAGGAGCGGCGAATGTATTTCGAGCAGAATAAGCTACGTGATTTGGAGCGTGAAATTTACAGGGGAAGAGACCAATTTCAATGCACTACGAGTAAAATGACTAAAGAAGGAGAACGACGCCTCAACAAAGGTATGCTTGTTCCTGTGGTGAGCGAATCTCATCAACGAAGCCTTACTCCAATAGATGACGCAGGCCCCGAAGGTCGACGAAATCAAGAGCAGCAGATGAAAGTAGGTGAAGGGCGCCAAGGCGAGCAGGTGGAGAGATCAGGTACTCCAGTTTTTACTGTTGAGGATGTCGCTCAGCTTTTTAATTCAATTAAGGGTTTACCACCTCGGTCGTTACCTACGGCAGCACTCAGTTACTCTGGTAATGTTAATCACAAAAACATTTTACCTGAATTTGATCCATCATCTAAATCCCAAAGAATTGACATCTGGATAAAAAAAGTAAATGAGTGCGCCACGGTTTACGGCTGGGACAGTAAAACTACGGTTCATTTTGCCATGCAAAAGCTTCAGGGATTGGCCAAGACTTGGTATCAGAGCCTTCCTACTATACTTTATAGTTGGACTGAATGGCAAGAAAAATTAATGAATGCCTTTCCTTTTGAACAAAATTATGGCCAATCTCTAGAGGATATGCTAAAACGAAAAAGTAAATATAACGAGCCTATAGAAATATATTACTATGAAAAACTGGCTTTGCTAAACCAGTGTGAGATTTACGGAAAACGCGCGGTTGACTGTATTATACATGGCTTAAGCGATCGCATGATGAAGTCTAGCGCACTGGCATTGCGTTGCTCAAACCCAGACCAACTGTTACAATTTCTAATGAGCAATAAAGAACAAATGTTTGACCGACCAAATTTCAAGAGTAAAACAGGGTTTGAACTTGATCATAGTAGCAATAATTCGAATAAGGCATTTAGTAAAATAGGGAGTAATATAAAAGGTCAGATCTATTGTTTTAACTGCCGTGAACGGGGTCACCCTTACTCAAAATGTCCTAAGCCAGTGATTACATGTACACTATGTCATAAAGTAGGTCATCGAGTCGAACAATGCAGTTTTAAACCCGCCACGGGTATAGATAATAGACCTGACAGTGTGCATAAGACCATGTGTATTACAGGCGATAAACCGAACTTAAAGTTTTACAAAGTCGTTGGCATAAATGGTATTTTGGTGAAAGCTTTTGTTGATTTTGGGAGTGAAGTAACATTGTTAAGAAAATCGAATGCCCAAGAACTAGGATTAACGTGTGACGACATAACTTCAGCACTTAAAGGATTTGGTAACAAAATCATTCAATCTATAGGTAAAATTCAAGCTAATTTGACCATTGATGGTGTATCTGCAATTGTTTCATGTCATGTAGTTGAAGATAAATTTTTAGAAACGCCTCTACTTATTGGTCAGACTTTTACAGAACAAACACACATTGTTGTTTATAAAAATGCAGACGAACTAAGATTTTTAAATATTGACGATGAATTGCCGTTTTCAAGTACAAATATAACAAATGATAATTTAATGAAGATAGTAACAACTGCTGACATGAACATTTTTGGTCCGGCTACCTTGAATGCGAGAGTAGAACCAAATTTCGACGGGCATATCCTCTTAAGAGATAAGGTTATTGGAAAACCTACTCGACAGTTTACGGTTATTGGTGGAGTATATAAAGTTACAAAAGGATCGGTAAGAATCTCCATAATTCCTCATTCCGATTCCTGTCATTTGCAACGCGATAAAATAATTGGTAGGGCCTCAGAAGTTGTAGTAGTTAATCAAATTCAATCTGAATTAACTTCTGCAAACTGCAGGGAAATAGACATCAATCACGTACAGATAAACGATACAGTGGGAGATGAACATAAAGTAAGATTAATGGAATTACTTAATAAATTTAGAAAATGTTTTGCATCTTCATTGTCCCAGTTAGGGTGTAGCAATAAAGCTGAGATGTCTATTGAGGTTAATTCTAGTCATCCTGTAGTATACCGGCCTTATCGACTGTCTCACAAAGAGCGAGAGAATGTACGCGAAATGGTTAGTGATATGTTGCAAGCTGGAATCATACGCGAGTCAGTATCGGAATATGCTAGTCCTATTATTTTAGTTCGAAAGAAAGATGGTAAGCTAAGACTGTGCGTAGATTATAGGATGCTCAATTCAATTACTGTAAAGGAACGGTATCCGATGCCTAACATCGACGATGAGATCGTGCGATTGTCGGGTCAAGCTTGTTTTATTACCCTTGATCTAGCGTCGGGATACTACCAAGTTCCCATTTCGGAAAAGTCTCGACACCTTACGTCGTTTGTGACACCAGATGGACAATTCGAATTTAACCGTATGCCGTTCGGACTTGCGAACGCTCCCGCTATTTTTCAACGCATGATGAATAAAGTTTTGGGGTCAACGCGGTTCAGTGAGGCTACGGCGTATATTGATGACGTTTTAATATATGGAAAAGACACAGATGAATGTTTGACCCGGTTAGAAAAGATTTTGAACTTAATAGACGAAGCTAATTTAACATTAAATTTATCGAAATGCAATTTTTTAATGGATAAAATTGATTATTTAGGTTACGAAATTAGCGCAAATGGCGTCCGACCAGGCCCTAAGAAAATACAGTGTGTTTTAAATTTTCCACGCCCGACTGATCAACATTCTTTACGCCAATTTCTTGGATTAGTTGGTTACTTTCGTAAATTTGTTAGGAACTTTGCCTCACTGGCACATGCTTTAACAAAATTGCTATCCAAGGACGTTAACTGGACCTGGACTACCGAACAGGAAGAGGCGTTTACTATTCTTAAGGAAAAATTGGTAGATAGACCGGTTCTCGCTATTTACGACCCTTCGGCAGAGACAGAGTTGCACACCGATGCCAGTAAATTGGGAGTCGGTGGAGTGCTACTACAACGTTCTATAGACAGTAAAACGTTTCGGCCAGTTGCATTTTTTAGCCGCAAAACGTCCCCTGAGGAAAAAAACTTCCATGCCTACGAGTTGGAAGCATTGGCAGTTGTTTCCTCACTTAAAAAATTTAGGGTTTATCTACTAGGACAGCATTTCAAGATTGTGACAGATTGTAGTGCTCTTCGCTCTACGTTCTCGAAGCGTGATATAATTCCCCGGGTGGCACGGTGGTGGCTTCTTTTGCAAGAATTTCATTGCACGGTTGAATATCGAGCGGGTGTTAAAATGGCGCATGTAGATGCTTTGTCTCGTAACCCGATTGATGATAAAGATGCTTCAGAAATTTTAGAACAGTACCCGTCAGTAATGTCGATAAGCAGCGAGGATTGGTTACAAACCTTGCAATTAGGTGATTCGGAACTTATCAGAATACGGAACATCCTTACGTCGGAGGCCGACGCTGACAGATTAAAATACATTAATGATAATTTTCTGATAAAGGACGATAAGTTATACCGGTATCTGGAAGGAGATAGGTCAAACATTCGATGGGTCGTACCTAAAGGTGCCAGATGGCAACTCTGCCGTATGAATCACGACGAAATAGGACACTTTGGGCATGAGAAAACTTTAAATCGCATAAAGAAATCTTACTGGTTTCCGAAAATGTCAAAATTTATTAAAAAGTATGTCAGTGCGTGCATTGAGTGTGCTTATGCAAAGAAAACCAATAATTCTAAAGAAGGACATTTGCATACTATAGACAAGATAGGAATCCCGTTTCATACCCTGCACGTCGACCATGTCGGCCCATTTGTTAGGTCGAAACGTGGAAACACTCATTTATTGGTAATTGTTGACGGTTTTACGAAATTCACCTTTGCAAAACCAGTTCGAAACACAAAGACTCAAAGTACGATCAGAGTGCTAACCGAGATCTTCGATACGTTTAGAAACCCTGATCGAATAATAAGTGATAGGGGCTCGTGTTTCACGTCACATGCATTCCGAAAGTTTTGTTTTGACAAAGGAATAAAACACATACTTAACGCAGTGGCGTGTCCTAGAGCCAATGGGCAAGTCGAAAGGTATAACCGGACCATTCTGAACTCTTTAACAGCTCAAAATCTTAACAAAGACGAAAGAGATTGGGATGATGCGGTTGGTACGGTTCAATGGGGCCTGAACAATACTTGCCAGAAAACCACGGGAAAGACGCCGGCTGAGATCATGTTTGGTACCTGTATGGATTCGGAAATAAATCCAAAACTTAATGAAGTGCGACAGGAAACACGCGAAATTAGTGATTTAATTAGTGTACGGGAGCAGGTTAAACAAAAAATTGATGCAGAACAAGAAAAACAAAAACAGAGACACGATGGGAACAAGCGTCCTGCCCGAGCTTATGCGGTGGGAGAATTAGTAAAAATTACCAAAACGTGTTTCCAAAATGATGGGAAGAGTAAGAAACTACTTCCTGCTTACATAGGACCTTATAAAATTGTAAATGTCTTAGGAAATGATCGGTATCGGGTGGCTGCCGTCCCTGGGTTAACAGGTATGAGAAACAAACGACAGACAACGGTAGCTGCTGATCGTATGTTACCATGGGTACACATTGCAGCTTTAGATATACATGATTCTGAATCTACTGATTGCGATGTTGCGCTTAGTGATGATAGTAATTGATAACGACGTTTAATAAAAAAATGCTACTGTACCTATAACTTTTAAATTTTAATTTTGATACCTATATTTAAAGACAATATATATATATATATATATATATATATATATATATATATATTTAATGTAAATAATCTTGCTTTCTTAATATTCTGTTTTATACTGAGTGTACTTAAAAGTAATACCTAAATAAGAGGTGATTATTTTGTGACTAATAAACCTGAGAATTTATAACTAATAATTTTATTGTACACTAACACATTGTTATTATTATTTCTCAGAGTAAACTGATCTTTGATCAATATGTTAGCAATTTGATTGATTATAAATACACCTTTAGAAATTGTTAGACTATAACAATTATATTTTGTTTATTTTAATTAAGGTAAGATGGATAAAACAATTGGATTTTACAAAGAAAAATATTGTTATTTTCTGAGAAATTTGGAATTAATAAGGAAAATGTTGAAAAAGAAATTTGAATAAGGTTACCCAATACGCCGAGTGTAAGGTTCATTCTGTCGGGGTGCATGTGGAAATTGCACTTCGTCAGGATGGACGAGTGTAAGGTCTATTAAATTAGGATTAATTATGCTCTTGTATTACAATATTCAATTAAGCAAGCAGAGATAAAAAAATAATAATAAGGATTGCGATTGACTTCCACGGGATGTCAAAAATGACAGCGAGGCACCGGCATGTTGTGGTAACGGGGGAAGGGAGGAAGGTCCAGGGAGGACATTGGAATTGATTGGATTGGAATTGGATTATTGCGAGATAATAGAGTCAATAGAGATCTTATCAGGATTGTTTGGAAGTGTTGTATCTATAATTATATGGAGAAATAAACAAGTGAAGTTATAAAGGAGTTTACTTTAGTATAATATATATCTATATTTCACTTGCCTTTTTGGTTACCCTAACCTGAGGGCTTATTGTCTAACGCACTCGCAATCACGATCGTTTTCATTTTGAAAATCGAAGGCTTGTCTGCATACAAAATGAAAACAATTGCTTCGCTTTGACGCGGGTTGCGATTGCGAGTGCGTTAGACAATAAGCCCTCTGATGTTTAATCGATAAGGTATTTAATAACCACTGACTTAAACATTAACTGTACATAATACATTTCAATAAGCGAAGTACAAAGTCAAAGACTAATCCATGATGATGTTCAAGCCCGCCCTGAAACTGGCTCACAGAATACCTAATAAGGTATTTGCGATTTCGGCAGGTGTGAGGAGGAATGATTAATTCGTTGTTAGGCTTACATAAATGCTAGGCACGAAATAGCCCGCTTAGTGCTTGGAAAACGTCTATCATCAAAGAAAGAAATAAATATATTTACTCAATTAAACGACATGATTTACAATGAACAATAAAGGCATACAATTATTAATTATATATTATATAATTAATAATTGTATGCCTAATTATATATATATATATATATAGGTGTAATAATACCCATTAAAGCAACAGTGCTTTAATGGGTATTATTAAATTGTTACGTAATAATTGTACTATATAACAACATTAGGTACAATTATTAAGTTTACTTCAACTCAGCATTAGGTATTTGTTGAAAAGTTGGCGTACCAATATAATATTACACTTTAAAAAAAAACTATTCTGCTCGGTAAAATCATATTTTGTCAAACTTATGATAGATCTTATTTTCTTGAAAGTTATGGCGGCCGAGTAAACTCTAGCTACCTATCGGGAGTTTATGAATAAAAGGGGAAGGATAGTTGTGTACTTAAATACCCGTTCCCAATATTCAAACCGCGGATAATTAGGTTAAGTGTTAGGTGAAATCGCGCTTTGGAAAGGTTCGTCAGTTTTGGACCTTAACTGTATTGAGATAAAGTCGAAAATTGACGAGCCTTTTCATTTCGCAACTGCACTTCAGAATAAAATTTGACTTATATAGTAGCTAATGTCAAATTTTAACCTTAAGTTACCACATTTTAGTAAAAAAAATGCAACCTTAATTTCTCGTGGCATTCTCTATCACTTGACCTTTAACGTAAAGCAGAAAATTGTTATTGGCGAGCAATATTACAGCTGTCTGCGCCTAGAGAGAATTAACTCCCTACGTCGATACATAAAACATCGGGAATAGTTCAAGATAGGGTTGCCAGGTCGGAAAACCGAAATATCTGGAGAAAAATTCAAATTTTACTAAATACTTAGCCATAACATTTTTCTCTTTGGTGTTTAAATTAGTGAGCAGGATAAACACCCTTTCACATGAAGCATTGCTTACAATAATTGGCAACACAAATGAAGTAATTTTGTTAAAAATTTAAAAAGGTCGTTTCGGTCGCATTTTAAAAATAAGCCCATATTTTGCCATCGTCATTTAAAATTAATATAAAATAAAATTAAATAAAATTAATAATTAAATCATCATCTAAAATTATGGCAAAATAAAAATAAATAAAAGCAAAAATAAACCTGATGATAAGTAAGCTAAATACGATTAAATTAAAACTAAATAAAAACTAAAAAAGAGAAGGCCCCCGTGGCAAAGTACCACAGATGCTGGCAGCATTTCCTCGTAGTATAGCAATGCTTATGCTTATGCGTTTCCGGTGTACGAGATTACTAAGCTCTTTTATTTATGAGACGCTGTTTGCCGGGAGATTTAGTATTTTGCCGGGACATGAGAAGAAAATAATGTCGGGGGATTCATATAGACGAATCCCGACCATCTGGCAACCCTAGTTCAAGGTCGTGTTAGTCGCCTGAGCAACAGAGCTCATGCATTTATTGAAATAGTTTCCGTTGAATCGTTTTCAAGGGAAATGTCCCTACAAACGGCTTGTCCAGTATTATTTATTTGTATTTTATTGGAGATCCAGTAGCTTGCAGGACATGATTTAAGTGAAATATACGTGATATTTCACAGCGAGAGAGCCAATTGAAGGTTCTCACGGATAGAAACATGGAAATCAAAGCATTGTCAACGTTTCAGACCGTTTGGAGCTGCTTTTCCACCGGCGAGGTGAGGCAAGACGAGGCGAGACAAGAATTTAATTTTGTATAGATTTTTTTGACAGCGTCGTTACATCAACGGAACAACCTTATACGCACAAAAATATGTTCATTTGAAAGCAATAAAATATTAAAAACAGTGATTTTAAATATAATATAGCTAGTTATAATAAAGGGCAAAGTGGCGTGAACCACGAGAGGCCTTTATCCTGCAGTGGGTGGATGTGGACTGAAATCATGATGATATAGTATTTAATCAGTCTACCAATGTGTAGGTACAATCCAAGGTTGAAATCAGAACGTTATAAAACATTGAGCTCGGTGCATGCTCGGTGAGAAAAGCCTGTCAATTAAATACATTTTTATATTACAAAACAGTCTGTCACAAATTGACCTTGACCCGAGCTTAGCTTTAGACTATACTTTGACTACTAGGTATGTACTAGATTACGATGAACATAGTATTATTAAAAAAATACACTTACGTAAATGCATAGAGAACATCTAAGTCTCAGGAACAAATTCTCGCGCTCTTCTCACAAATATTTGACCGGGAGTCCCGGGACCCGGGAGTGTTAGCATCACAGGAAGAAGTGTTAAAAATGAAATTCTTTGATTTGGCTGACTGAACAAAATGCGCAAGTAAAGTTAACGGGCTACCTTTGTTTCGGCGAAATATGTTTGCCAAATGTATCGTTTCCCAACTTTTCATTTGCCAACCCGCTTTGTTTTCTGTTATCGTAAATATTTCAGGATTTTATAAAAACTAACCTGACCTAACCTATAGGTTCTACACGAAAAAATTGAAAAATCTATATAACATTGGGTGAAGTTTCAATGTTAAGTTTGTATACGAACGTAATTGTATTTGGTTTCATGTGCAATTAAGAGTTTACATTGGGTTGGCAAATGAAAAAGTTGGGAAATGATACATTTGGCAAACATATTTTTGCCAAAGTTAACATAGTAAATGTTTGAAATTACGAAACACGGCTGCCAGCAGGGATCCTCCAACAATTACCTACCGGATTAAACACTCTGAGCTTCGTATTGATCATTTCGAGATGACAGTATCTAGTCTATGGCTTGACATTTACTTTAACATATCTCGAAACCGGCATCTCACTTAAGATCATTTATCAATACGGCTATAAGTTGTCAAAGTGCCGTGTAGCCTACCCATAAAATAACGTCTACTCATCGTTTACTATCAAATATTAAATTATTAAGTAGGATTAATCTATCTATACTAATAATTTTGAAAATTAATGCGATTATGTAAGTGAAAACTGCTATACGATATTTTTCTATCCGTTTATCTGAAAGATTACCTGTAATAGGCTCCGAAACGCATGAATGGATTTTCATGATAATTTAAAAAGGAACTTCGCGTACATTCTTATTTCGATATCTTCCAGAGTTCAAAAGATATGTTTTTTTTTTGTAAAGCTAAGAATATAAGCGAAGCGAGGATGGGTTGCTAGTTAAGTGATTAATAAAATCTTATTAATTTAGGTATGAATAGAGAAGCCAAATAATGATACAGACTTGTTACAAACCTCACGAAATTGGACATTGTCCAAAACAATTTAAGCGACGTAAACGCAATTAAGCATTGGCCATTTATTTCGGCCAAAGATTTAATTAACCCATTCATTGGCGAGCGCGAGATGTCACGTCCGAGGAAACTTTTATCTCGAGGCCGGGGTCTTCTCGAACTAAGTTGGCACCCGATAAATCGATGTCGTTTTTATAATTTTGCGCACATTTAGTTTTTTGCGAGTGATTTATTTAACGTGGGTTATTCATTCTCGTGTGTAGCAATAAACCACGTGGTCAACTGTCATCCCATACATTTTGAGTGATAGAAAAGAAAAAAATAAGTTAGTAGCATCTTGACTATACGGTCGGTAGATGCCGAGAGAACTTGGTAAAGTTGGGCTATACAGCCGAAGACCACTGCAGCTGCGGCGCTTAACCATAGTGCATGACGCATCAACTGCAGCCCCGCGTGCCCCGGCACCTGCACGCGGCAGGACCTTATTATGATGCCACTGGCACTAACACGCCGCCGCACGCTAAGAAGTGAGTCACCCAAAGGGCAAAAAGAGCTATGCTAGTAGTTTGCGGGATCAAATCAGGAATGCCTTTTCAATCCGCAAATGATTGATGTTTTTTTTATAACGTTAATCAATTCAAGACGTCTGTTGCACACTAACAAATGACCTGCATTCCCAATTCATTACTAGCCGTCTAAAAGGTTTAAAATCAATGCTATGGAGTTTAACGGCAATATTCGCTCGAGTAGCAGCTGGCTTAAAACCTGTCCTGTTATGACATTTCACTATACAACGCAGTGGAAAGCGTGCGCGTGCACGTGCACACCACGCAAGCGGTGTGGCTGGGCCTTTAACACTGAGTAGAAACGAGAAGGGGAAGCGTCTGTTCGAAATACGGCTAGAGCTGTGGGTTAGAGTGAGAGGAGGAGCCTGCCTACCGCTGCCGTATGCGTGAGAGAAAGGGAAGCCAGACAGACTGGCAGCGTAACGCGTTACGTAACGAAGCGGTTTACCCTCCCATAAGAAGTTATCACTTCAAAAGTGTTGTAAGAAACTGCTTAATGGTGAATTGTGCTGTTCTCTATTGTTCTGTAATATTGCTACCAACCATGTACCAATTCTGGCAAATGAACTTTGACTTTGAAATAGTAAACTAATTTAAGTTGTGTCGTACAAACGGTAAAACATACAAACGTCAAATTTGGTATGATTATAGGTAAATATTACCCGAAGAAAAACAAGAAAAACTAAAGAAATGACAAAGTGTGAGTTGGGCTCGCGCTGATTCTATTCAAAATCGAATTCAAATTGGAATTTAATAATACCTTATTTGTAGTTACGGGACCCTCAGTGCGCGAGTCCAACTCGGTATTTTTTTGGTTTAAGACAATTCTCTCAACAACTTTAAAAACCAACGCCAGCTGAATCATTATTATAAAACTGGCCTCACCAACGCAGCCATCCCATTAAAGAATGATATCTTATTAAGCTCTTATCCTTTAAAGGGCAATTTCCAGTCAATTTGCCGCTTGAGCTCGTGCTGCATATCGTTACGGAACGTTTCCGCAGCATCTACTGATTGGGTACTAATGTACAGTCAGCTGCAGAGAAATGTAACCACTTTGCTAGGAAACTGGTATGCAGGGGTCGTTACTTTTCTCTGCAGCTGACTGTACCATTTACTGGAAAACTCGCTGGAGATTGCACGCTATTGCACCATATTTCTAAGCGTTTTCCAACGTTTTTATAGCACAAGGTACCTATTTATTGGGTATTTTTATATTACTATATTATTATTGGAGTACCTACGTGTAACAATGATTTGCGAAATAAATGCTGAATGAGAGTGGCCGAGGATTGAAGACATTGGAGATAAAAAGTAAATAAATAAACAAATTATTGCTACCAAAAACTAACTTAGCAATGTATAAGAATAGTCCTCATTATAAATGTATAATTATAACTAATAAAATTCCCGATTCGGTTAAACAAGAACCATCGGACAATCTGTTTAAAAATAGCCTTAAGAAAATATTAATTGAGAAATGTTATTAAACTGTTGAAGACTTTTTGAAAGATGACCAATTAAAATAATCAGATGATCAAACTTTGATATGTGCATGTACTTACTATTAGCTAAATTTATTATTTTATTTGATTTTATTTTAGTTTAAATTGTGCGCCATTTCAGGGCGTCATGGTCTGACCTAATAAATGTAACACCTGCGCCTGCAAATGAAATGTACATCACTTTACAATGAAATAAATAAATAAATAAATATCAGGGTACAATGTCACACCAATTGACCTAGTCCCAAACTAAGCTCTAGGCTTGTACTATGTATACTCGTAGGTACCAGGCTTTTCACATGTTATAGTATTATTTTAAACCCGGCCGCCATTACTGTTAAGTAAATAAGAGCTATCATAACGTTGACAATACGATAACAAGTCAAAAGCGATATATTTTTACAGAGTACAATAGAGCCCATGTGAATTCTTTGCTTTCGCCGCGAAAATGCGGAAAAGAAACACATTTTTACGAGCATTATTTTTCTAAAAGACATTTTTTATAAAGCTAAGAAAAAACTTCTCTTTTATGTGTTTTCTTCGGTATTTACTTATCGATATTTAATCTTTGACATAACAGTCTCTATAACCAGAAATTCCTTTAGAAAAACTAACAATAAAGTTGTTTCCTTGCTAAGCTCCATCACAAATTAAATTAGGCATTCCGATAAGAAAAGCGGTTGAGATTGAACCAAATAGGAAATAACTTTGAGATCAAATACATCAGATATTTTTTAATATCACAAATAAAACCAAGAAATCGTAAGAATACCGGTCAAGAGCATGTACCACACTTGGTTAAGGGTTCCGTCGTATTGACTACCAACACTAAAAACTGTCTCCAAAAACCACAAGTACGATCGAATTTAGAGTTATTTGGATGATTTTCAATGGGTATAAACCAGTGATGGAATAGGTAGAGTATATTCACCTAAAGTTCGCAAAGGGACATAATATAGAGTGGTTGCAACCGGGTGAAATATTAATTTATTTTATTGAATTCCGGATTTCCGCTATTTTTCTGGTACTAGTCGTAATGCTAAATATACGTAATATTTACTCATGGTACGGGATATTTTATGTTAGTTTGTGATAAAAGCGGCCTGTAAATAATTTCTTGTATCTAAATAATAGGTGACTAATTAATTATTTATATAATATTACGTACATTTAGTATTACGACTAGTACCAGAAAAATAGCGGAAATCCGGAATTCAATAAAATAAATTAATATTTTACCCGGTTGCAACCACTCTATATTATGTCCCTTTGCGAACTTTAGGTAAATATACTCTACCTATTCCGATCACTGGTTTATACCCATTGAAGCCACCTGTAACTCTAGAACGGATGATGTCCAGGTAGTGTGATGGCACCAGTGTTGGACAATTTTAGCTGACAATCACCACTCTTAATTCAAATTTCACTCGGTCGTAAAATGATTGTTGCAAAACAAATGAATAACCCTTCTCTTCTGTAAAATAAGAATCAAGTGTCCTCCATTGGTCCTTGTCCATTACTAGTTCCGGCACCCTAGGTCATGGTATTTCTTCTCTTAAATTCGTTATGTTCTTTTAGTAAAGATTTTTTTTCTGATTTTAAGTATTTGTACCTTTGGTTGTACACGGTGGGACACGTTACTCTAACGAAAATTACACATTATTAATTAAGTATTCCTTAAATTAAAAAATATATTATAACACACACGATGGTTTTTTTTAAAAGAGCTATTTACCATCAGTTTTCAGTAACGAAGAGTGCAGTAACTGTGAATTCTAGGAATAGTTTCCTTAACATAAGTGCAGTAACTTTAGATACTGCACAGGTTTTTTAAATAGTTTCATATCTACTATAGTAATTGCTTAACATAAGAGCAGTATGTATAGTTACTTCACTTATCATTAGGAAAAGCCACCTTTAATATTATGGAGCACACCTAGTCATAAGTGCAGGTAGTATAGTTACTGCGCTTTTGATTAGGAGGAACCTTGCTAAATGTTGTTGTTCTATAGTTATTAATGCAGTAAATGACTTTTACTGCGGTTATGCTAAGGAAATATAATCGCAATTTCGTAAACATTATTAAGAATTTGTATAGTATATCAGAGTTACTGCATTTATATTTAGGACAAAATTAAGTCCACCATACATTTTGTAGTGGGGGGGTGCAAGCGGGCGTGCGGGGCGATTACCACCGCCAGTAGGTAATGTTCGACGTAGACAGTCAAGGTAGGTAAGACCACGCGTGTTTGCTCCGGAGTACTCCGGACCGGCGGTAAGTTTAATCACGATTGTTTAAAAGAGTAAACGTATTCTATAATTATGATGCTCTAGGATTCTCGGTTCCGTTTGGTTCTGTATAAACAAAACACCTGAATTCGTACAACCGCGTTATTAGTCTCTTACAAAAAACGCAACTTGTTTATCCACAGAGTGTTGCTCTGTCGGTAAAGCACGTGAAAGTGTCATCTATCGATTTGGTGCAAGACTAGCTAGCTAGGCTGTTATCGATTATCGAAAATACAATGAAGGCGCTGTCCGAATCTTATAATGGAATTGGTTACTTGAATTGTTTTATAATAAATTTAATAAATAATAGTAAACTAACTATTACTCTCGTCAAATAACTATTGCATTGATTTGATGACACGTTTAGCCTAGTTGGTAGTGACCCTACCTACGAAACTAGCGGTCCCGGGTCCAAATCCCAGTGAGGGTAGATTTGTGTGATAAACGCGATTATTCGTTTCTGAGTCTTGGATGTTTTCTATGTATTTAATTATATATTTCTATGTTTATCGTTGTCTAGTACCCATAGTATAAGCCTAGAGCTTAGTGTGAGACTAGGTTAATTTGTGTGAGGTTGTCCCTTGATATTTATTTATTTTATTTTAATTGATAATTATTGTTTATTAAAATAAATGTTTTTAATGAATAATTCAAATTAATTAATCTAAGGCAATTCTATATAATACGTCAAAATTTCATGTAAAATGTGCCGGAAAGGTCAAATGTTGGCTACGGTGTTGGCAAACGATGTCACAAAATCGTCTACCCCTGGTTACAGCAATCGCACTGCTTCCGCTCCCGATTCCAGGCAAAAAATTGCATCTGACTTTAAACAAAACCATCCAATTCCTACAGATATCAACGAAATTTGGTCACTTTATTATGATTTTTATGATTTGTGATTTTTGTGTTCAGGTAAAAGTAACCAGGTATGATATTTAACAGGTAGATGTTTAATTGTAAAGTCTTTACCTACTACTTTACATTTTAAGTCACCACCAACTTGACTACTTGATAGTCCAAGTACCTAAATCTGCAAAATCTAGCTATGACCTGTCACTTTAGGTTCATATATAGCTTTAGCAGATTTACTTGGACTATCAAGTAGTTAAGTTGGTGGTGACTTAAAATGTTTAACCATATACTATGTCAAATATAAATATAACTGTGTAGACTATTTTTGAAATTCAAATGTTTAAGAAAACTATTGTTTTTTTGTGAGTGAAATTAATTTATTAGTTCTTTTTTAAGTTTTTTAATTGAAAGTTCTTATAATTAATAAAAATAAAGCAAATTTTCGTTTCAAACAAAAAAAAACGCATCCCTGCCCTACCCATGAAGTCTCGCGACTAAGTTTATTTTAAATTATTACAATTCAAATCCAGGAACGGACAAAACCTCTCCAAACCAGCTTTTTTTACCATTTGAAATGCGTGTTAATAGAAGATACTGCGTTTATGTTTAGGCACGCCTTTCATCATTCTGTAGAAATAACTGCAGTAAACCTTTTTCCTAATCATAAGTGCAGCAACTCGAGTACTTACTGCAGTTATGGTTAGGGATTGACACATTCAAATAAAAGGTATACCTAGCGATTAATGCATTTTTAAGTTATTTTACTTCATACTAATATATTTTTAGATTTTATGAATAAATATTCATTCTGTACATAAACACGATTATTTTGATATAAGTTTCATATCTGTAACTAAAATAGTTTATGAGACACGCGTAAAATAAAAACTCAATCATTTTACCGCTTTTTCTCGAAAACTGGTTTGATCGAGATACTGCACTTTTCATAAGGAGGGCAGAATAGAGCCCATGTGAATTCTTTGCTTTCGCCGCGAAAATGCGGAAAAGAAACACATTTTTACGAGCATTATTTTTCTAAAAGAAATTTTTTATAAAGCTAAGAAAAAACTTCTCTTTTATGTGTTTTCTTCGGTATTTACTTATCGATATTTAATCTTTGACATAACAGTCTCTATAACCAGAAATTCCTTTAGAAAAACTAACAATAAAGTTGTTTCCTTGCTAAGCTCCATCACAAATTAAATTAGGCATTCCGATAAGAAAAGCGGTTGAGATTGAACCAAATAGGAAATAACTTTGAGATCAAATACATCAGATATTTTTTAATATCACAAATAAAACCAAGAAATCGTAAGAATACCGGTCAAGAGCATGTACCACACTTGGTTAAGGGTTCCGTCGTATTGACTACCAACACTAAAAACTGTCTCCAAAAACCACAAGTACGATCGAATTTAGAGTTATTTGGATGATTTTCAATGGGTATAAACCAGTGATGGAATAGGTAGAGTATATTCACCTAAAGTTCGCAAAGGGACATAATATAGAGTGGTTGCAACCGGGTGAAATATTAATTTATTTTATTGAATTCCGGATTTCCGCTATTTTTCTGGTACTAGTCGTAATGCTAAATATACGTAATATTTACTCATGGTACGGGATATTTTATGTTAGTTTGTGATAAAAGCGGCCTGTAAATAATTTCTTGTATCTAAATAATAGGTGACTAATTAATTATTTATATAATATTACGTACATTTAGTATTACGACTAGTACCAGAAAAATAGCGGAAATCCGGAATTCAATAAAATAAATTAATATTTTACCCGGTTGCAACCACTCTATATTATGTCCCTTTGCGAACTTTAGGTAAATATACTCTACCTATTTCGATCACTGGTTTATACCCATTGAAGCCACCTGTAACTCTAGAACGGATGATGTCCAGGTAGTGTGATGGCACCAGTGTTGGACAATTTTAGCTGACAATCACCACTCTTAATTCAAATTTCACTCGGTCGTAAAATGATTGTTGCAAAACAAATGAATAACCCTTCTCTTCTGTAAAATAAGAATCAAGTGTCCTCCATTGGTCCTTGTCCATTACTAGTTCCGGCACCCTAGGTCATGGTATTTCTTCTCTTAAATTCGTTATGTTCTTTTAGTAAAGATTTTTTTTCTGATTTTAAGTATTTGTACCTTTGGTTGTACACGGTGGGACACGTTACTCTAACGAAAATTACACATTATTAATTAAATATTCCTTAAATTAAAAAATATATTATAACACACACGATGGTTTTTTTTAAAAGAGCTATTTACCCATACCTCATTAAAGAACAGGGCATACCGGCATGGCGAAACTATAAGGGTCCTTTTAAGGGTTGCCATCCGTCCGGATTAGTCCCGACATGTCCAGACTTTTAGACTCTAGTCCGGACTTTGTCCGGCTTTTTAATTTGTCCGGATTTTTTCAAATAGATGGAATGAGTAATAAAACTTCAAATGAGTAATGTTTCCATTTTGTGACTGAAAATTCCGGACTTTTATCTAAATTTCAGGCTTTTCTTTAGGACTTTTCAAATTCTCAAATGGTTACCCTAGTTCCTAGTGACTACGCTACCCTAAAAAGTAACGCAATAGAAATAAAGTGATTTATTTCACTCACAGATTGATTTGCAGCGTATCATAGATGTCGAAGAAGGTTTCATTCACGACACAGTAATTTATTGAAATCGCAGTCGATTGAATTACTCTTTCTTGGGAGGAAATTGTATTTCCGGGTTCATATTAAAAAGATTTTATTGGATTATTTTGTTGAGTGACACTAGCTCGAGGACGAACATTTCTATCCTACCATCACGATTTCGAATCGCCTTTACCATTCGAAAATGTGTTCTGTACCCTTACCATTGAGTTACAATTACCGTACACGCTAGAGAGTCGAATGATCTGTACAGTGCAATAGCACTTAGAAGATGCTTCGGGTTTGTACTTATACAAAAACTCACTCGCTCTCATACGCTCTTATTAAGAGCGAGTGAGAGAAGTATAAACCCGAAGCATCTTCTTAGTGCTCACAGACTGTACAATTTATAAGGCGTGTCGTGAATCTTCGTTCGCGCAGACAGGAACAACGACTCCGGTGATTTCCGAAAGCATGATCAAAACCCATACGGTCAGACTTGTACGTAATAGTTATAAGGTGCAAATTAAATTGCATCTATTTTTTCCATCTCGCTCACGGCTGACTGAATACGCGGGCGCGCGTCAACATGGCGTCACTAATCTATATATATAAAAGAGGATGTCCTGACTGACTGACTCATCAACGCCCAGCCCAAACCGCTTAAGATAAAGATTTGGAATTTTGAGGGAAAGTTGATTTTATAACGTAGGCGTCCTTTAAGAAGGGATTTTTCGAAATTCAACCCCTAAAGCGAAAAAAGGGGGTTGCCAAGTTTGTACGGGAAAAAATGATTTTATGGTCCAGTTTACTTGAAACTTGGTAGAAATGCTCTTCAATGCAAATAATGAGACACATATTTCAGCGATTACTAAAATTCAACCCCTAGAGGGATGAAAGGGGGTTGCCAAGTTTGTATGGGAAAATACTGTCTGTAGGTACTGCAAGCAAATTAATGAGGTTTGTTTTTTTTACTAAGTTCATAAAAAAAAAACTGACTGCCAAAGTTAAAATTATGTTAAGTTTAGAAAATAGAATGGTTAGAGAGTATATCTATATATATAAAAGGCTAAACTGACTGACTGATGTATCAACGCACAGCCGTAACTACTGTACCTAGAAACTTGAAATTTGGTACAGGGGTTCCTTTCATGATGTAAGTGAACACTAAGAAAGGATTTTCCGAAAATCGACCCCCAACGGGAAAAAATGGGGGGAGTAGCGGGAAACTAATTCTACGCGTACGAAGTCGCGGGCGTCCTCTAGTCTTCTATATATATAAAAGGCTAAACTGACTGACTGATCTATCAACGCACAGCCGAAACTACTGTACCTAGAAACTTGAAATTTGGTACTGGGGTTCCTTTCATGATGTAAGTGAGCACTAAGAAAGGATTTTCCGAAAATCGACCCCCAACGGGAAAAAACGGGGGGAGTAGCGGGAAACTAATTCTACGCGTACGAAGTCGCGGGCGTCCTCTAGTAACCAATAATAGCACAGAATACAGACGCGCAACGCGTGGATCATGCAGATTGATCCCGCGCTTCAAAAATTCTTCATCTGCGCAGGGACATCGGTAAGCCAAATCAGTTGTGTTTTTTCTTTATATGCCTGTAGGAGATCCTATTGAATCAACGACACTTATATTTTTGATCGAATTTCTGCTGAAACCTTATTGTTTTTAGGTTATCTTAAGCATGGGTTACGTAGGTCAGGTTAGGTTAGACCTATGACCAGCAACAAATTATGAAACCGGCACGTGTAAATGCCTGTCGATAAAATGAAAATTCATCGAAGTAATTCAGTGAAACATTCTTTGAAATTAATGTCGGTAATTCAAGTGTAAACTATGCCTGTACTGTAGTGCTCGCCCCTTTGATCCAAAAGCTGCGTATACGCCCTTGAATTACTTTGTTGGAAATTTGTACCAGACGAAATCAGAAGTAGTCGTACGTAGTAGGACTTCGCCGCATTAACGTATTGAAGTGAGTGTGGTTTGAATTTAGTACATCAATAGCTGTGACACGGTACTAAAACGTACAGCTATTTCTAAGTTTGACCGTATCTACATAATCTCCGGTTTGTTTATAGCATTACCATGTTCAGTGCCGAACTATTTGGTTTTCATACAAGTGTTACTCAATATGAAGTTATGGGCACTGAATTATTTTTGTTGGAAGAAGGGTCAATCAGCACTTTCCTAGAATTTGTGATTACACGGTTCTGGAGGAAATTGGTAAACATAAAGTCTAGAAAATCTATGAACCCTAAAACGAAATTCGTTTTGGTAAAGACCTTTTTGGTAATAAAAATGGCGGAAGAATGTTGGTTTGTAACCGACTTAAAAAAAAAGAGGAAGTTAGACGTTCCACGATTATAGGGTAATAGGTTAGTCCAACTGAAGTCGACGACTCACAATATTTTCAAACCAAAGCCGAATTCAGTTGGACTAACCTAGTTATTACCTATCATGGCTATCATTTTAAAAGAAGTTTTGTTTTGCGTTTGTAAGGCGGTTTTTTGTTTTTTAAATCATTTTTTTATTTAAGATGATAAAAGGCTATAAATGAACCAATTTCACACGAATCGACCTAGGCCTAAACTAAGCTTTAGGCTTGTACTATAAGGAAACGGTATAACTTTAGACATACCTATCTACTTACATAGTGAAAATTTCAGGAAAAAATACTCTCTGCCCATGCCGGTAATCGAATCCGGGACCGCTAGCGTCGTAGGCAGCTACAGTCAAGGACTTTAATTGTTATGCCACTATAGAACCCTGTCATAATGACAGCGTCAAACTACATGAAAGAAATTAACCCAAAACTAATGATTAACGCTATGCGGCAAGGTTCCATAGTGGCATAACAATTAAAGTGCTTGACTGTAATCGCATTCATATATATAAGGAGGAATAAGGACTGTATTACCAACTAGATTAACCTACCGCTCACACAAATATTTACCCATACCGAGAATTGAACCCAGGACCGCCAGCGTCGTAGGCACTACCGAAATAAAATGTAATATCCTGAAAATGACACAGATCAGCAGATTTCAGCTTTTGATCATATTAAACGATAACTCACACGCATCTGTCACTGGTAGATAATAACGATGGGAATAATATATTAGGTAATATCCACCACTCAGATGGGATGGTCTGAAAAACCACAGAACAGAAAAAACAGTAGAAGTGTCAAGTGGGCGTGTAACGTGTGGCATAGTTATGCGGAGTTCCGCATAACCTACCATACTTTTGCCGCGATCGCTTATTTCGATATTTCGATATTTCTAAAATAGGAAATAAATCCAGAAGCATGCCTTATTGTGCTATTTTGGAGTGTAAAAACGATAGCAGCACCAAAAACATTTTCCATGGTGGCGTGTTGTTTTTATGATAGTTTAAGTATTGGCGACAACAGGTTTGATACTAAGCGAAGCTCATGCCAGTTCCACTGTTTTTTCTATACCGTGTGAAAAACAAAGGCAACAGTGGGCTGATTTCTTTTCATAGTTATTGAGCCCGATTTAAATTGGTCGGGCTTTAGAGAGATATAAGCGTGCTTTTTATTTATATCTTTAAGGGTAAAACTTGCAAGTCAATTTCATGTGATCGTAATAGGCTGATATAGAAAGAACTTAACATTCATAACATAAACAGTGATCTGATGACAGATGGAAAGTCTCCGTTCTACATAAAGTATAGGCAGCAGATTATGATAAGATGATGGCTATGCCAAAAAAAATCGGCAGCAAAAGCTACATTTTTTTTTACAAAAACTATAAATCTATCCTTAGAATTTAATTCAACTAGGTAAAACTATGATACTTTTACTGTTTTGGTATTGTTTTTAACTCGGCCGCCATTACTGTCAAGTAAATAAGAGCTATGGTAACGTTTACAATATAATAACATATCAAAAGCAATATCGTTTTACCTAGTGGAATAGAGCCCATGCTGCGTATATTGTTCTCTCGCAAATGTTCCGTAAATAGCCTCAATGCCTCGTGAGACTCGGTATGCAATTGGATATACTTAATCAAGGAAATTTAAACTATATTGTTACGGGGATAAAGCTCACTTTTCTTTTGTTTCAAAATAGAAAATGGCATTTTAGAGCAAAGGTATGTGAACCATATCTCCTTGCAGATAGATTCAAATTCCCAATTACAAAATTGTCGCTGTTTGTAGTAGGTACGGTATGCCTCAGGAGGTTCATGGTTAGGTAGATTTTACGGTGAATTCTACGTAGGCAGAGTTGCGGGGATAAGCTAGTTAAGTACAGAGCGATAGTTCCGAAGTACCTCTGTTAGTAACAACCATAAATTAGGTCCATTATCGGAGTCGTAAACAAGTTATCCTAGTTACATAGTTACTAGTTACCTTTCAGTAAAGTTTTCTTACCTTTTTCATCTAATGGACGGTACGTACAAGTTAGAATAGTTCATGATATTGAACTTTTACATGCACATAATTTTGACGACGTTCTTTATGAAAGAAGAAAGAAAAAGCATAATGACACATGCAGCTCCTAATACAAAAGAAAGAAAGAGTCCGAATGTACTTATTGTAATTTACATAATCATCGCAAGTCATAATTTTTTTTTTACTGACAGTTATTATTTCAGGGTTTTTCTAAAAGAAACCTAACCTAACCTTACCTTATTTAGGTACCAGCTATATGTATATTTCAAAAATCCTGAAATAAAAACTTTTTCGGTAAAAAACACTGTATCCCTTTAGAGATATACTATAGCCCGTTCGCGTTAAGAATGCAGTAAATCATTGTTGTCCGCATCGGCCTGTCCACGCCCCCTAACCAATCAGGTCGCTCAAAATTATGTTTATTTTTATCCATTAAACTTAATTTGTAATTTGTGCATTCTTAACGCGAACGGACTATAGTTACGCTTACGTGGCCGGCCTCTCCAAAGTTTAAAACGGTTGAATGTATTTGTGAAAGTATTTATACAGATCCATCAAGATTCACAACACATATGCGTGACAAACAAAATAGAATACTCGGATTAGTTGCTCGACTTGTGTCACTAATAAGCTCAGTATTGCATCAGCATGACGCGCGGGCCATGTCACTTTATCCCTAGGTATTACCTCCTGTTAGAGTTGATGACTTGCGTGGATTTCTGTACCTTTTCTAACTTTATTGTCCGTGTGAATCACTCGGGCCATCAGTCTCAGATCATATTGGAGTTAACATCCGTATTCACAAACAATACTTAAGGGATCCTTTACAGAGTAAACGCACTGCGTTCAATACAGCTTTGTTATTGGTCCTTTTTGACCGACCTTTTGTTTATGAGACGATTTGAATAACCCTGTGCGTTAGTGACCACTGTGAGACTTCATAGTGACGTTTGTGAATACGGGTGTTAGTTATATGCCCAACAAAAGTGTGTAGGAATCTGAGCGTTGATTATAAAATCTACCGATAGGATAGGGCTCGTCAAAAATGCGATGCGATGTAACTTTGCAAAAGTTTGGCAAGTGACTGGCGTCACGCTGACTAGTGATAATTATTTACTCTAGTCAGGAGCCTTATTCTACTTCGTCTTGACATCTATTGTCAACGTATAATTTTAAATTCGCCGCCATTACTGGGACTTTTCTACGACGTTTACCAATTTTTTTGTCGTGTTTACGTATTATCAACGTTTTGATGGCTGTTTTTTACTTGACAGTAATGGCGGCCGAGTTGAAATTGAATCGAGAACACGTCGAAATCAATATTGTATTACCGCGTTGAATAGAGGCCCTGTCAAGTTAAGAACTATCATAACATTGACAATATAAGAACGATAGGTTTTTACAAAGTACAATAAGGCCCTAGGACTTTGGGCAGCTGCAACTTCAGTGCTAATTATAGAGCTGGCGGCGAAAACAAAGGCTAAAACGCATCAACACGCCGTCGTAGCGAGATGCGCTTGTCACCGTTGCTGCCGCATCGCGCAGTCGTAAGTTAACTTATCTACGATGTAACGAAACATTTTGTAAAGTTAGCTACATGTTCGTTTCCTCAAACTTTAACTGACAATATCCAAGTTTGTGGACACGTTCGTCACAGTCGGCACGAGTTACAGATCTTGGGGGTTTCGATCGTTTATTCGTTAGTTAGACAACTAGTTGAAAGATAGAATATATGCGTTGTACATGGATGACATGACGATATGTCCGAGAATCCGTTAAGGCTATGTTTAGTTCCTCACACGGAATAGAAAAAACAGTGGAAGTGTCATGAGCTTCGCTTAGTATCAGACCTGTTGTCGCCAATACTCAAACTATCATAAAAACAACACGATAAAAATGTTTTTGGTGCGGCTATCATTTTTACATTCCAAAATAGCACAATAAGGCATGCTTCTGGATTTATTTCCTATTTTAGAAATATCGAAATATTGAAATATCGAAATAAGCGATCGCGGCAAAAGTATGGTAGGTTATGCGGAACTCCGCATAACCGTGCCACACGTTACACGCCCACTTGACACTTCTACTGTTTTTTCTGTTCTGTGGTTCCTCACCACCTTTATTAGGGATATATTCAACTTGTGTATGAAAAATCTTTTAGTAATAAGGGACGATTTTTTTTATTTTTTTCAAGTTCGGCCGGTAGTTCCCGTGTTGAGTTATTGAGTGTAGTGATTTAAAAAATAGGTGTAATTTGAACGAAAGCCACAAATAGAATAGGATTCAGAACATCTGACACAGTAAGCCTGCATTTTTCATTTATCTCACGTACACGCGAAAAACAATTCGATGCTTCGAATATTGCTCAAAGAGAAAGGTTTCACAAAAACAAAACCATAACTCAAAGGATTTATTGCATTCACGTTTTCATGTGGCTCTGCTCATGCTGTATCACTATCTCAACGGAAATAGTATATTTTGGGTCATTATTGACCTTTAAATATACGTATAAAAGTCTTTCGAGGTAGTTACGAGCTCTACATTCATCTTATCTTACTAATATTATAAATGAGAAAGTTTGAATGGTCGGATATTTGAATGTTTGTTACTCAATCAGGCTTCAACCACCTAACGGGTCGGGATTAAACTTGGCACACATATGGGTTAGGTCTTGAAATAGGACATAGGATACTTTTTATCCCGTAAAATTGGACAGTTCCCGAGGGAGCAGCGATAAACGACTTCTACGTGAACGAAGTCGCGGGCAAAAGCTAGTAGCTGATAACTATTTTACAGATAAACCGATTGTTAGCATTATTTAATATTTTATTGCGGTACATATATATTAATACATATTAAATTCACTAATTTGGTTCGATTATTGTAAAATCTATATGAGAAGCAAACGGACTGTTCAAGGCGTAGCTCGAACAGCCCTATGCATCGACAAGATGACGTAGAGTCTTATCTGTGGACATTGCACAGAGAGTTGGACGATTGACGACACGATCTTACAGTTGCGGCTTAAAAAAGTTACTGAAGAAGTTACAAAGTTTATTGTAAAATACGTGAACTTCCATGTGTTTAGAAATATATAAAACTTGGATTTCAACTAAAACGCTGTTTCATTCAACACGATTTATATCAGACAGATAAAAACTATCCCAATTAAACTTACTTTAACATGAAAAACTGGTTTATTCGCATTACACTTTCGCATTTTTATACTAATAAAAAAAATCGTTTCCGGACACCCCTTAGCTTCATAAATATGAGGTAGGTTTAGGTTATGTAAGGTTTTCAGCTGGCCCGGAGGGCCAAACCATCGAAAGGTAGGAGGCCGACTCCCTGCGAAAGTGTATAAAATGCGAATAAATCAAAAAACTACATTAACATCAGTTCCTCCGTTTGGAAGCCACCTACAAAGCCAAAACAACGGCACAAGGAGAAATATTCTTTAAACTTGTAGTTCTCCTCTTTGTTGGGAGATGGAAGTAACTTGTCCTAGCCTCTCACTACCTGCAACTGCCGTATGCAACTATTTCTATGCATAATATCACGACTTGTTGTCGTGAAACTCAGCCTGGGACCACTGCCAATACAACTTTATAATAAACCAACCAGTTCACCTGACTAATACACTGAGCAGACCATTGGGCAGACCAAGGGTTCGAACACATTATAACTCCTTTTTTTTAATTTAATTTTGAATTTAAACTAGTTTTTTTTTTCTTAATATTATGTCACATAATTCTAACGCACGTCTTAACTCCTACAAGTATGGAAAGTTTTAAGGTTAAATAAATGTTACAGATCTCTCATAAATGTTTAGGAAAATTTTACAATTGTTAATTATGGCTCTGTAAGCGTATTTATTCCTTCCTTGGAAGAGTTACTACATGTAAAAGAATTGTGTACTTATTACAATATCACGTAAAATTATAAAATCAAAAATCCGGATTGCGTAAAAAGTAGTATGCCGTGTGGTGCCGGGTTTAGAATGTTGCCACTCCATGTCTTCCCGTGGATGTCGTAAGAGACGACTAAGGGACTAAAGGCTGTGTAGTGCTGTTAGGCGATGGGTTTGCAACCTGTCACTAATACACTGGATAACATCTTAGCCTGGTTGTGCAAAATGTGGTCACAGAATTATCAACAAGTTTTTGGAGTTGTTGGTGAGTCTGTGGCTCTGCCTACCCCACTCTGGGAATGAAGGCGTGAGTTTATGATGATGATGAAAAATCCGGACTGCGTAAAAAGTTAATCTTGTGTACAGTAACCCCCCAGCACAATATCAAGATCTTTAAATCGTTATAAATCATAAATGATCATTCAAAATTAAAAATGATGAAAGAAACCCGAAGATTATTTTTAAATACCTATTCAAAGATAGCCCACTTGTCATAGTTCGTCGACTTTCTTTTTTTCTTTTTCAGAATATGACGTCTGGTTGCCGCCATATTGAATTTTGATTGCTGTCATATCTTCAGTGACACAAGATTAATACAAATCGATTGACATAAGAAACATCAAAATCGGTCCACGCGTTTAGTTTCTAGAGTGCCTCAAAGGAACAAACATACATACATATATACCTACATATAATTATAGACTGATAAACACATTACTCTCCTTTAGAATTGCGCAGTCGGGTAAAAATACTATTGTTTTTGTATCTTATGTTATTAGCAAGTTAGGAAAGCCATGATGATGATGAGGCAAAACAGAACAGATATTTCATTTTAATGTCGTAGTTTAGATAACGACAAAGGGATTTCGACCAAAGTTTTAAACCCACAAATTACAGCGATTTGTAGCAAAGCAACATGCAAGGTTTTTATGTGCCATTAAAACATAATTAAACTACAGGGTGTTAGGCAGAAGGTTGGACAAACTTCAGGGACTAACTCTGTAGGTCATACTTATCAACTTCTATAATGGGACCAACATACAAATCGAGAAAAAAAAACAGCTGTTCCATACGAACTTTGAGAGCTAAACAGCCGAAATGAATGGAACAGCTGTTTTTTTTTCGCGATTTTGATGTTGGTCCCATAACAAAAGTTGATGAGTATGACCTACAGAGTTAGTCCCTGAAGTTTATCCAACCTTCTGCCTAACACCCTGTATATTAATGCGAAAAACTTATGCCAATTTCAATGAAATTTGAAACATGAGTGTTGAATACTTGTTTATTTTACGCATCCGGAACACAACTAAAATCACTCATAAAAATGCAATTGTTTCATTCGTTTAGGAGCTACGTAGCCTTGGACAGACCAACTTACGCATCAAATTAATAACGCCCCGTTTTCCGTCGTTTAAATTTTAGCGCTTGTCGAATGTCGAATGACTGTCTACTTTTGGACTAAAAAATCCCGTTTCACAATTCATATTTCCCGGTACAGCCTGAGTGCACTTAAATGCGCCGCATAGTTGCATAACTGGGTCTGAATTAAATACTGAAAGAACTCGGCGAAAGTTTCGGTATTCGTTCACACGTGTAACGAGGGGTGTTTTGAATTGTCGTACCTAATTGTTTTACCCAGAGTAGGGTAAGGTTTTTAACTTCTTTGTATGTATGTATGTGGGGATGTATGTAAGATAATACCATAACAATTAACAAGTCTCACAAAAAGGAAACTTTAAATAACCCAACTGTTGCTAATCAACATTAAATCGTTTTGTTTTTAAAACAGTATTGCATGTTCGCTAGGGCCTCAGGTCTAGTTAGGACGAACGGACAGAAGAATAGCGTAGACATATTAATAGGGTTCCATTGGATACGGAACCCTAAAAACCGCATTCGAATTGGTCCATCCATTCCGGAGATACACAGATACAGAATATTTATTTAAAGGAGCGTCCTCACTGAGAGCATTCGCGTGAATATTCGAATGGTGTGGACGTCGAGCCGAGCGTTACAAAGCTTACACACCACTCGATGTTCGCGCCGAATGCTCATTACACGCGAATGCTCTCATTGAGGATGCTCAGTTTTAAATATCTAGGTAGAATTTGCAAATGCAGCGGTTAAACTGCATTGAAGCGAATCGAAGCGAATCGCTGATTGCGGTTAATCGCTAATATAATCGATTAAATCATGACGAGTTACATAACTGTATCATATTCTGAGGCTCTACTTTGAAATCCGTAATTCGAACTTCGTCTATTGCTATCCCTTTTACTCTCGACGCGTCACTAATTCGCAAAAAAGTGACGGGGCGATCCGAAGTTCGAATTACTGATTTCAAAGTAGAGCCCCTGATGCCTTCTGCATAAACGGACACGCTACACGTAAACCACGCGGATCAAATTGTACTCAATACTCAATATTTTATTGCAATCATAATAACAAATGCGAAACTAGGAGACGAAGCATGTAGCTGTGAACCGTAGATTGGGCCTTTGGTCTTTTCCAAAAAAACTGCTCATAGTTAAGGGCTAAAATTTAAAACGGTTACTTTTCCAGGACGTCACGATAGTTTACTATACTGCTATAGGTAAGACAATTAGTGGCATCTCAGACAAAACTCCTGTAGCAAGTGCAACTATTTTAAAAGCTTTTATTTAACTTGCAATGTATGTCCGGATGTAGGATCTCCGCTATTCTTAACGTAGACCCACCGGGTTAGGACTCAATAGTTTGGTCTTGATAAGCAGATAAAGATTTTGCAAAAATAGTACAGTCGGCAGCAAATGAAATTTTTAACAGAAACTTATTACTAACGAGTAAGAATTGAAAATGCTTCGGTTATTGAATGGGAGTTATACATTTTCATAAATACATTAAACGCGCGGCAATGACGCCGCCGCCGTTGCTACTGAGGGATTAATATTGCGTCCACTAAACTGTTCTGTAGTGCGAATGTAAAGAGCCTTTGTAAACGCAGTAACTTCCCTCGAGCCTCTCTCTCTCTCTTGTATTAAGCGTGTGACACGTGTGTGCCACTTTACTAGTTTGGTACGAAGTTATATACCTACTTCTCCAGTGTGCGCCGCTGTTGAAATTCCAGCTCAACCATGAATGTTGGTCAAAGTAATTTTTAATTTATTAGCCGTGACGTAGTAAAATTGATAATAGCGACTACAGTGTTGAAAGTACGGCGAAGCTGCCCTGTCAGCTTTGTTGAAGGCTTACTGTGATGCTACATTTTTTATTATATAAAGTAAACAGACCTAGGGAGGAATGGCAATTTTGTAAAAATCATTGGTCAAACAGGCAGCCATTGTTGACTCGTTGCCATGGAGGAATCTATACAGCAATTCCGAAATAATCTATATATATAAAAGGCAAACCTGACTGACTTATACATCAACGCACAGCCGAAACTACTGTAACTAGAAACTTGGAATTTGGTACAGGGGTTCCTTTCATGATGTAAGTGAGCACTAAGAAAGGGTTTCTCGAAAATCGATCCCCAACGGGAAGAAATGGGGGGAGTAGCGGGAAACTAAGCCTACGCATCCGAAGTCGCGGGCGTCCTCTAGTCTCTTTAAAAATTCATTTTAAAATAGTGTCGATAGTAATGTGATCTCATCAAAGTCATCATTTTGTGACAAAGTAAATTCGTTTATTTTATTAATTTTAGATATTTATTTTATCTTCTGTAAATTAGTTTTTTTACAATAAGTATTCAAATATAAAACTAAAATAACAATACTAATACAAAAAAATTAACATTATAAAAACCGGGTGCCGCCGGCAACGGGGAACCTCCTCACAATGCGTGCCGTGTCGAGTCACGTCGAGTGTTTGGAAAAGCCAAAACCCGAATGTGTACTTCCGGCTCGAGAATACTGAATTATTTATTATTCCTCGCATGTGACTTTTGGAATAGTGACGCATTCTTAAATAACGGAAGCATAACAATCATATTGAATTTATTATGTAAGTATTTGCGGAATTTTATTGAAAAACCTTTTGGACCTTTTTTACCTTTTGATAGTTTGAGTGTTATTGAAATAGTTTTTTTTAACAAATAGTAAGAAAACATACATGCTCATTTCTTTTCTGGATTTGTATGACAATAAAAGTCTTCGGTATTTGACATAGATCGTTGTGTTATTACCCTAGTCAATATTTTAAGTTTTTAAGCGGTATCTTACATAATTATAATCATTTATGAATCAGCGAAATTTTTAAACTTATTTGCCCGTTTTTATTCAGTATTTTTTTAAGTAATTACGTAAACTTTGTTTCTCCATACTAGGTATCCCAGTGTTTGCTTTTCACTTTGTATGGATAAAAACAACTTTACGTGATAACTCAAAAAAAATACTGAAATAAAACGGGCAAATAGTTTTAAAAACTTCGCTGATTCATAATGATTCTAATTATGTAAGATACCACTGAAAAACTTATAAAACAAAACATGAAATTAATGATTTTTCGAAACATGGACATAAGGGGAAAATTACAAAAAATCAGATTAAAATGATCAATATCTCCGAAACTAGCAAAAATCGCTTAATATACATAGGGGTTAAATCCACAGCTTTTTAGCTGCTCTAATCAGCCCTAAGCGGGTTGACGTCGGTTTCTGGGACACCCTGTATATTACCTTTCTTACTGCAAATGACCTTAAATATCCACTATCATCGTATTTGAAGACTGCAATCCTAAGTCCGCATAAGCGTAGTCAAACCCTGAGGACCAAGATGGAAAGCCATCTTATCCCACACCGAAACGTAACACGCTTGGCGGTAGGTTAAAGAATAAGTAAGCAATCCAGACGGACCCTGCAAAAGACCCAACCACCACTAAAAATAGCCATTCCATCCTATTCCAACCCTTCTACAAGAATTTTCTCAATTAACCAATCAACCTGGTAAATTGTTCAATCATCAAAGTGCTAAAGACAACAAATGGGCTGAAACGGCGCAAATGTTTGGGTCTGATTTAATTAAATAAATGGCCCACTTTATTCGCGTGACTGTACCCCGGACGACAACATCCGAGCGCAAACAACATTATATTGGTTGTCTTTGTCTGTGACATGACGTTATTTACTGCCTCTACAAACATTCTGTTTGCCTGGTACAGGAAATCACCCTGCCCTGTGTGTAGGCTAATATTACCTAGAGAAACCCTTTGCAACGCGTTCAGAAACAGTACGGTATTGACCTAAATTACGTTAACTCCAACAACCCTATTATCCCATCAACACCAGTGTAGTGTAATAACCTAATAACCTCATCGCCGGTTGTGCTGTAACGTCATTACATATGTACCACCGATACTGTAATGACTTTCAAATTTAGAACATGTTTAAATCTTGCCAAATTTGCCGTTTTGAGGGCAGTAAGAGATTTTTAGAAAATTTACAATTTGCGTGTAGATATATAATATTGTACGCGACTGTGCGTAATTTGTATTATAACACTCAATTGATAATATTATGATACTCGCTCGATGGCTTGTTATACATGGTGTCCGGGATAATAGTAAGAGATTTTTAGAAAATTTACAATTTGCGTGTAGATATATAGTATTGTACGCGACTGTGCGTAAGTAGTATTATAATACTCAATTGATAATATTATGATACTCGCTCGATGGCTTGTTATACATGGTGTCCGGGATAATAGTAAGAGATTTTTAGAAAATTTACAATTTGCGTGTAGATATATAGTATTGTACGCGACTGTGCGTAAGTAGTATTATAATACTCAATTGATAATATTATGATACTCGCTAGATGGCTTGTTATACATGGTATCCGGGATAATAGTGGACTACCTTACACGGCTGGGTAGGTCATCGCCGTCACCTACTACCACAGGTAATGCTGGTCATTTGCCTTTCGGCTTCTGAACCCATCTAAGAGTACTTATAATATGAGTATAGATACTCGTAAAGTATTGTACGCGACTCTGGGTAATTGGCATTACGCAACCGTCACGTAAACTAGGTACTATAATGAAACGAAAAACGGTCCTGTAAATTGAAGGCTTTCTCATGTTGTAATACACGCATCAAGTTCTGGGACACCCTAAAAAGGTTGCTCAGAGGGTAGTTTCAGGAACCAACCATTTTACACGCAAAGGACAGATCCAAGATGCGGTTAAGGGGTCAATCGATCCCAAAATACACTCAAACTGAACCCTTGATGCTTAAACTTGTAACCAGGTTCGTCCGGGGGAGGGTTTTAATATTAGAAATTCAAAAGTTTGTCAGCGTATGTGAGTGAGTATGTTTGTTACTTATTCACGCAAATCAAATGATGAATACCCTAACTTAACACATAACGTCGCTTAGCTAACAATACCGCGTAAGTCAATGATGGATCGCGAGATAATTTAAGAGTTAATTTAGCGTAAATCAAAGTTCAATATTATAATTCAGCCAATTTTGACTTATGCGGTATTGTTAGCTAAGCGACGATAAGTACCTTTTATTTTGACGAAAACACTTTCACCGTGGAATGGTATGGTTAACGCGGACGAAGTCACTGCAGAGGTAGTAGTTAATAATTATTTATTGAAATTTTTGGTAGATTTTTGACGTGTAAAAGTGCCTATGCAGCCTACTGAATAAACATCTTTTATCTTTCATTCTGTAACAATATTGTGATGTGAAATGAACCGTAAAGATTGATGTTCTGAGTAGCCTTAGGGCTTTGAAAAGCCTGTTTGCTAATGAATTTCGGTTCATTACACAAACGATAAGATAGAGAAAATAATAAAGCAAAGACAGATAATGAAAATAAGTTGGTTTGTGTCAAAAAGTAATGTTTGCGATAAGCATTATTGCCGATATATATTTTTTTAAGCTTTTTTATCCCGATGATTGCGAATTATCATCGTCAAGTTATCGTTGCTTTTATTTTTTTGGTTATTGTTGCCAGAAGGTAAGTCCAATATTAACTTGCAAAATTTTACCCTATCGAACAGGTGACATTAAGTGAAAGCTCGAAATGAAACAATTTATCACGTTAGCCACCAGCACACAGCGCGCTTGACATAGGCCTCCTCAAGTCGAGCACAAACAGTGTCTGTACATCTGTCCAAACCACGGTCCTAAACACAACCGCATTGAGCAGGTTGCCGTACCCTCATCAACTACCATAATATTCCGTTCTAATGTAGGTTTATACATGTTCTTATGCAACCGCAAAGAGTATACTAACGGATTTTACGAATTAGTACCCTTATCAGGCTGGTTATAATATTAGTGTGATACCAAGAAGTATTTCCAGCGATGTCTGAACTTGCTAACTTATAATTTCTATTGATATTAATCGTGAGCTCGCAAAAGCTTGCAATAGCTCGTGTGAAGGCAATTTTTGGTGGAACTGGGCCGGCAATATTAACATTCTTTTCTTGCCTCGTCTTGGAAGGTGTGGAACTCCGAACCTTTTAATGTTCACCTGTAATTTGGGATCAGAGTTTGCGTTGCATTGTCATGTAATAACTCCCCACTGCGTTAAACCTGGGTTTAAATGCTTCTTGCTGATAAAACTAGAGGACGCCCGCCTCCCTAATCCCACATTTCTTCCTGTTTAGGGGTTAAATTTCGAACTATTTTCTCTAAAAGCACCCTTAAAGTAAGCAAGGAACTCTCTAAATTTCAAGTTCCTAGCACCAGCAGTTTAGGTTGTACTGATTTTGCACTATTTCTCAGTTTCTTTATCCACAGACCTGGCAAATCGCAGTCTTGAAATGTCTATGGGCTTTAGGTGGCACGTGAGCTCATGTGTCTTCTATACACCATTATAAAAGTCAGTCAGTCCTTTTATTCGATACATTGATAGACTAATTTTTACCTTCTTTTCCAGGGCCTCTTACGTCTCCGTGCTGACCATCGTGGCCTTCTCCCTGGAGCGGTACCTGGCAATCTGCCACCCCCTGCACATCTACGCCATGGCGGGTCTCCGGCGAGCGTTGAGGATAGTGGCCGCCCTGTGGGTGCTGTCACTGATAGCAGCCACGCCCATGGCCGTGTACACTTCTATACATTACACTGATTATCCACCTGGTAAGTGCTTTTTTATTTGACTTGACAACTGTTTCACGCGATCAGAATCTGCTATGTAGGCAACTCCTTTCCGTTGCTGCATTTGTGCATAGGCCGGCTGAGTCAAATAGTATCCACCAGACCTGTGCTAGGTGCGCGAGGAACAAATGTGCACCAATAGGATTACTTAATTTTTCTAGTTTCGCTCAGCGCAGCTCTCCTATTGGTGAATTTGTCCTTGAACACCGCTTCGCTACCTGGCACAGCTCTGACGGGTACTTAACTTACCCTAAGCTACCGAAATGATTATGAAAACCTAAGAAATATTAAGTGGTGGTCACCCTTGTGCATGGTCCGTCCGGATAGCCAACAAAACGTTCCTATGCAGCGATACTTAAATGATGATCTTGCAATGATGGATATGTCCGAAGTGCTGGTAGATAAAAGAGCCTCAATGTGGCAAATTTACTGAATAAATTATTTAATACTCTATTTATTAATTTTCAATAGTCTGTCACTCTTACCGACCAAGCCAATGCCAGTGTACCTATAATAATACTACTCTATATTGCATTTATTATCCGCCGGTAAGTAATTACGTGAGAGATTTATGTTTTGTACCTACCTATGCGTCGCCGCTCTCATACTTATGGGTTCTGTCACACAGCGGCTTTAAATACTACTATTACATACATACATACATCAAATCACGCCTGTTTCCCAGAGGTGTAGGTTTCCACCTGCTACGATCTTAACAAATACTACTATTAATTACACAGAATATCCACCTGATAAGTATGAGTACTTAGGAGATCATCCTCTGGTTTCGTAAGCAACTAGACCAACCAAGTAGTAAATAAAAATGTTAAACGTAGATTAGCGCTATCACGTTCTTTATTTACGCAACCGCTTGCCACAAATGTCTTATGTCTATCGATCACATCACACCAACTGACCTCTGACCTAATCCGACCTACTGCCGTTAGTAAACCTTTTGTCAAAACACCTACCTATAAAGTATTGTTTTTTTTTTAAGTAAAACCATTCCATGTTCCTACCACTGAGAGTTTAAACTGGAATAAAACCTTAAACATAAAACCTCGTAGTAAACTTACAAAAGTTAAGTAAAGCAAAGTATATTATGAATGGGGCCTTTATTTATGTAAGGAACTAACTTGCGTCTTATATTTCAGAATTAAAGGCTTTAAAGGCTTGGGTTTACAGTTGCTTTTTTATTAGTGTTTTGCAATGAGGGTTTGGTGTGAAATATCTTGTTAATTTAACTTGTCGTTTTGACTATAATTTACTACGAGTTAATGTTAATTACAGCGGTTGATCGTGTGACGGATAGGAGTGTAGGTGCGTGTTGGTGTTATAATAGTACATTATTATAGGTAGGTATGAAAAGGAATTCATTACAGGCTAAAGGTCTTTCTGCCGCACTCAGAGACGTAATAGTACATTACTTAACAAGGGCTGTAAAAGAAAGCCCGAAATCGCAGGTATTTGAGACCCGAGCCGTAGGCGAGGGTTGTAAATATGCGATAGAGGGCTTTCTTTTTTACTGCCCGTGATGAGTACACAATTTTACGTCTTCACCTGGCCACAATGCGAGTTTTACCGTGCGCGCAGCGTGCGATAAAACTCACATTATGGCCAGGTGTTACGTAAATTTAATTTTAATGCTTGATTAAAGTTGCTGCTGTCACTTTCTTTGCTACAGCAATTAAATAGAATGAGACAGCACGGCACTAAACAAGTGTTAAATTTAATTGACGTCTCTGAGTGCGGCAGTTTGGGACTAATAGTTGACTCCAACACAACGATTAGTCAAAACAAAAGGTGATCGTGTATGATGTTAATTTTCAATCGCAATAGTCATCAAAATACACCTCTATTGGGCTTCTATTTTACTCGGTAATTAACCTAATTGTCTTTGTATCAATTTTCAGTAGCAATTGTCACCAAAATACACCTCTATTGGGCTTCTATTCTGGATAATTAACCTTATCGTCTTTGATGTGTTATGGTATTGATTCTAACTTGGCCGCTATTACTGTCAGGCAAATAAGATTCATAATACGTAACATAATAAGATAACACGTCAAAGGCCGTATGGTTTTTAACCAGTTTTTATTTTTATTTTTGATTTATTTATTAACAAAAAAAGAGATATAATACATTTTACATTTGAGAAGCGCAACAAAAACCAGCTTAGGTTTTCCTGTGCGCTAACGCGGTACATCGCTGAGCAAGTAGAAGAGACCTAGTTATACTTAAACAATATAAAAACCATTTAAAGATGTTACAATCGTTTTTAAGGGCCGAATTTTAAGTACCCGAAACCGACGTGCGTGCATGACTCGATGTATGAATGTGGAAGAAGCGAAAGAGATTTGTCAAGATCGTAGCAGGTGGAAAGAAGTGGTCTCTGCCTACCCCTCTGGGAAACAGGCGTGATTTAATGTATGTATGTATGTACAATCGTTTTTTTTTTAATCCTATGTTAGTTAATTTTACGTTTGCTTCCAAAGCCTGCTGAAAAAAGAAATATATATTACGGGAAAACTTTAGCAATCTTTTACACGTCAACGATAAAATTGAGTAAATCAACTAGCACTTGCTCTTCTAATTTATGAGTATGTGTCCCTTTTCTTCCTTACCATTTAGCAAAGAAAAGTTAAAAACAATCTCTTGATTGTCTCTTATCTTGTAGCGACTTAGTTAATTGCACCCAATTGCGAACGTTTTTGATTAAGAGGGTGCCGGAGGAAGACATTAGGGCTGTCAGCTCGTTAGTAGAGACTCCCAGCTGATAACGACTAGGCAGGTTTACCACTGGCTGAGGATAGCGAACGCGAGCTATAAGAATTAGCCATTACTACTAGTAGAGTGTCTCAAATTAAATCTAAAAGTAAAGACGATGCTGCGTTACTTTTATTCAATATTACACACATACACACACACACACACACACACACACACACACACGCACGCACGCACGCACGCACGCACGCACGCTCACACACACACACACACACACACACACACACACACACACACACACACACACACACACACACAGATTAAAGAGCGCATTTGACACACAGCTGATCAGAAATCAGAAGGTTTACCAACGGAAAGCGAACGGGATTACCCAAAGTTTCTAAATTTCAAGTGTTAGCATTTTTGCATGAAGCTAATATGCCTATTAATAAGTGTTAATTTGGATTAATGCCTGACTTTGTAATAATCGTTGGCGTTGGCAGTTGAAGCGCGCCATTGTAACGTAGTGAACTTGTGTAAAGAGAATATCAGATTTGACAGAAGCGCGAGGAGCTAACCCCATGTGCTTTGGTAAATGCGTAAGTGTGTGTGTTAGTTGGTTACTCCTTTACGCTGCAATGGGTGGACGGATTTGGAATAGAGATACCTTATACTTGTGGCCCGTTTCATGAAGCTACAAGTTACAAATTACATGCGGAACTCTCTTTCTAGCAAAAGGAGTTAGAAGAGACTTCCGCTTGTAATTTGTAACTTGTAGCTTCGTGAAACGGGCCTCTGGGTTTAGCACATAACCTAAACATTTCAGAAAATTTTAAAAATCTCGGGGTTATAACGGTAATAGAAATCTACGCGGACGAAGTCGCGGGCAGTAGCTGTAGTGAGAGATAAGATAATACTCTTTTACCGAACTTTTGTCCTTGCCTGAGATATGCATGGACTTGTTTCTCTAATCAGTGCATGGCTATTGATAAATAACTCGACATTGGCGAAATACATAACCGGAGTGAAAGCAATTAATCAAAATTAGAATGGAATAGAAGATATTAACTGAATTAAATTAAATATAATTATATGTATAATTTTACAGCAGTGTTAATATAAATTACGCACACATATAATGATACGTATGTAGGTAAACATATATGAATAACATAAGCATCTCCAGCCGGTCTCTAGGCCCACAGTGATGGAAGTAATATCTATTCAGAAAACTTTTTGCCCACTTTGCTGGATCCCTTGAGCACTAGGCAATTTTGCGAGATGAAAACTCGAATCTTTTCAGTCTAAGTAGATACCGTAAATACGCTATTCGCAGCAGGAATTACTCGTATAAAATAAACCAAGGCAAAAAAAGAATTTTTAACTTTTTGAATAAAATAGAATAGAACTCATATTTACTAACAGTACAGACTAACATAGGGTGCAGGATCTCCACTCTCGACTACTGGCGTGAAGGTTTATATGGTGTGTGTATATATGTATTATTAAAAACAATTAGTAAATCCACAGTAACATAACACATAATCTGAAATAACTTTCTGTCAAAATTTCATTTTTGGGACAAGCTTTTGTTGCCGACTGTACTTTTTTTTTGCAAAATCTTTATCTGCTTAATAAGACCGAACTAATGAGTCCCAACACGGTGGGTTTACGTCAAGTATAGCGGAGATCCTGTCGCCACCTTCCGACTCTTATGTGGTCCAAATTTAAGCCCATTCCGTTGACGGAAAGTGGGTCAAATTCAGCTTGCAAGATTTGACCCTTACTTGCAAGTTTTTAAAATGTAAAAAATGCAACCCTCTATCTATTACGGTTCATTACAGCCTTTTAAAGTTAGGACGAACATACAGCGTATAAGCAGCGTGCTCCCTTCACCCTAGGAACCCTAACAGGCAAGGCCATCAACATTAACGCCCGTGCACAAAACTGCAGCGGCGCCGGCGTCACCGCACTTAGCGTAATGGCTCAGTTTTAGTGGTAGACAACCCGCTTGCTTTTAGTGGTACATTGAACGCTGCAATCGCTTTTGGCTCAATAATGTTAAAAAAACTCCGCAATGGATTGCTACAAGCACGTGGGGTACGTACAGTCAATCAATTTGATTTCTAGGCCCCTATGGACTATGTTAAAGTGACGTTGACAACCAAAACGTTAGAGACTTTCTATTACTCGTATTTGGTTTACAATGTCACGTTGACAAAGTCCATAGTCAGGAATCAAATTTGTTGACAGTACAGTGCTACCATTTTATTAATAGCCATCGGCAATCTTCGTTTTTCATAAACGAGTGACAAATATACTTTCAGTAGCGAGTGCAAGCGTGATAGCGATAGTCAGCCGAAAACTATTGAGAAGCTGGGAATACTGTACTGCGTACTGTTCAGACACAGACTTATATGTTATAATATAATGTATATTTTAAAATTGTATAATAACCGCTTCTCTGAAGCCGAATTATTTAATTTCACTCAGTTCAAGAAACTTATTATTAATGTAGTAACTGCGTAATCTTTCTTTTTATAGTTTATTTTTCTTTATTTTTTACCATATGTTTACCTTTTTCTTTTTAAGTTAAAATTGGGTCTACGATCTACTTGTAATCTTCCTTACTAATGTTAATGCTCAGGGCCGGTTTTCTAGGCGGTAATTAAACGATATCGTAGTTGACCAGGCCCGCTATTTTAGGCGGTTAAAACCATATCGCCTTTGATCTGTTATCGTATTGTCAATGTTTTAATAGCTCTTATTTCCTTGACAGTAATGGCGGCTGACGTTAAAACAATACCATTACCGAGTGATTATTGTCTAACGCACTCGCAATCACGATCGTTTTAATTTTGAAAATCGAAGGCTTGTCTGAATACAAAATGAAAACAATTGCTTCGCTTTGAAGCCGGTTGGGATTGCGAGTGCATTAGACAATTTCTGTTTTAGTGAATGATATTGTAACTAGTGGCAACTTTTTTGCTTAATGTATATTCCAAGTGTTTTATTTGTGAGTTTATTGTACCGTTTGTGCCCCAAATAAAATAAAATAAAATTATCCCGCTTGAATCACGAAATTATTTGTACAAATATGGCGAAAAGATTTTTTTACAAATGAGAGTAAATTTACGCTAAAGATATGCTTTTTAGCGTACCCAAAGGGTACCCACGGGACGCAATTACCAGACTCCGTCGATCATAACATAAGGGCTGTATTTTTTTTACCGTATTGCCAGACCCTTGAAATTTTCACATAGCGTGTGTAATTGTGACTCTATAACAACAAATGATACAAATAGGTAAAATTGAATGGGTCCTCATACAAGAAATGTGTTTTATTAGAGGTTTTAGCTCGATCCTAATATTGGTCGGTAGAATCCTTCGTGTGCAGAGGGTTGATTGTCTAAGGCACTCGCAATCACGATCGTTTTCATTTTGAAAATCAAAGGCTTGTCTGCATACAAATTAAAAACAATTGCTCTGCTTTGAAGCCGGTTGCGATTGCGATTGCGTTAGACAATAAGCCTTCTGGTCTGCTTGCTACTAAACTGCGTGACGTATTTTGTAGGAAAGTTACGCCTTCTTGGACTCAAGCTGTACGCGTTTTGGGTAAAGATAATAAGGCTATTATTTAAAGAACAAACTTTAAAATAGAATAAAGTATACCAAATAAAAAAACGAAACTATTTGCATGTATCTGTTGTTGTCGTTCTTAATTTATAACTTAAAGGTGGATGTCTGTAATTGACTCTATTGTCTGCATAACCTTTCTGTTTTTAGGAATTGTATTATATATAAATAAATAAATGTATGTATTTGAGAATTAAAAAAAATCTGCAGGGTGTTTCTCATTACATATTAATCTATACACGTAGAACCATAGCAGCTATATGGTTCTAAATTTTTCTGTACTGAACTTTTAAAATTTCCGTGATGAAAAGTAGCTGAGATATTTGATAATCCAGACTATAAGCTTTCTTCTCTTCAAATTTGATCCAAATCCGCCAAGCCTTTGCAGCGTGAAGGAGTAACAAACTAACACACAAAATTTTGCATTTATAATATTAGTAGTATGTTAATTGTGATCTATCTGACTGCTTGACAGTGGACTTAAAACTGCAAGACCATGTAATATAACCTTTAGGGCCTGTTTCACAATCGTCAAGTAAAGCGTATCTGACACATAAATTTAGCCCTTTCCTTTTCTTACACTTGAACATAGACAAGGAGAGACCTAACTTTAACTGGCACATAAATTTACTCGTCGATTGTGAAACAGGCCCTTAGAGTACACAATTCCGTATCACTTCCTCGCTTACATTGGAACACAGACCTAACGAAAGCTAGAGCTAAGCTTGCTGCAAATAAATGTCTCTGTTCATTACTCGTGACACAAGCGGAGCATTAGCCAGAGCCACTTTAGACAACACCTAGCTATTACTACACATTAGAGTGACGGAACCAGTAATGGACAAGGACCAATGATGGACACTTGATTATTTTACAGAGGATAAGGGTTATTCATTTTGTTTTGCAACAATCAATTTAGGACCGTATGAAATTTGAATTAAGAGTTAGGGGTTCATTACTGGTGCCTGTCAGCTGAAAATGTCCGACACTGGTGCCATCACCGTAGCCTTAAATGTAACTAAGGATAGTTTCTGTTTAAGAACCATTTTAGTGTTTAAATAGTATACTCGTAAAACAAAGTCGCTTCCCATCGTCTGTCCCTCTATATGTATGTACGCATAGCTGATCTTTCAAACTACGCAAAGGATTTTAATTTATGCAACTGTAACTGACCATGCTGTGTTATAACACCCATCTGTGTATTCTTCATTTTCAAATTTTGATTGCTGTCTGTTTTATGTACCTAAATAAATAAATAAATGCAATTTTCATCAATAGATAGAGTGATTTAAAAGGAAGGTTTTATTGTATAATAAATTTTGGTTTATGTACGGATATTACAGAAAACTCACAAAAACCGAAGCGTAGCGAGGGCAGGTCGCTCGTGTTTAACCTCGTAAGGCCCACCGTACTACAAACATCCAGTTTTTTGTCAGTGGGACTTTGAATCTACCATCAAGGCAATAAAGTTCAATTACGTTTGTTCAAAAAGCCACTTTCAATTTATGAAAAAGGAAAATGAACTTTTTTCCTATTGCAATACAGTTCAAGTTAAATTAACTTGATAATGTACATACATCCTATTGCACACTGGGCCTTACGAGGATTAGAGTGAGATAAGTTATAGCTGAACTACTTACGAAGCCAGCATCCTAAGTTTCAACTCCAGTAAAGGCAAAAATTCTTGCCCGTGATTCTGTCAGCTTGAAGTGCATTCATGGCTATTACCGCGGCTATTTCTATTCTACTACTTATCTGTAAACAGTTTTGTGGGACAATGTTCTATTGATATATTGTAATTGTTTTCGTTATTAAATTTTAATAAATAAATAATAATAATAATAATCTAAATAAACATACTTACATAATATTCATATACATATACATATATAATTAAAGTCGTACCTGTAGACCGTAACATTATGCAGACCCTGGCCATTGGAGACTGTTATGATACTTAGTGCTTGCGAAGCAAACGTTTGAACGAGAATTTGCTTTGAGCTTGTCTTACACGAAGCGGGAGCGCATTCCAAAGACGTATTGCCTGAAGGGCAAGGGAATTAGATATGAACCCGGTGTGAAATGTATGTTACTTTATTGTACAAACGGGAAAATAACATACTTACAACAAAATAGAAACACAAAAGGTATGTACAAACGCGAACTTATCCTTTTAAGGGATCTCTTCTAGTTAATCTTTGAGCGATATGCATCGGGGCTATGAACAATCTCAGTGCCAAATTCCACGTAGATCGGTGAACACCGAACACACATACAAAACTCTCGCGTATAATTAAATTTAATACTTGTTTGTGTGTAATTCCGTGTCTGACGCTTCGGCATCAAGCTGTTAGTCAGATATGTTCTATGAATAATTAATAAATAAATTAAGAAAGCCGCAATAACACACTGGGAGCGGAGGCGGCACGGTTCTCATAATATAAAGCGTTTTAAAAGCGGGGCGTAGGCGTTTTTAGTATAGGAACACGACGCACCGCGCCGCCTCCACTCTCCGTGTATATTGGCGGCTTTAAAGATAATCCAAGCGCTAAAATGTGTTTTGTACGCTCTGACGGGACTACTTAAACTCGCTTTAACTACTACGCTTAAGAGAATCACATTTCAAAACAAAAACAATCCCTATTCCGCGGATTAATATCTGTGCACGTTTCTGGGCATGAATATTTGTTCAACAGAAGTGTTATAACAAACTTTACTGGATACTGAAACTTTCGTCAAGGGACTTCAGCATTATGAGTAGTAACAATATGTTTAAGCACCGTTGTGTCGCATTCAGAGAGAAAACGGGGTATTAAATTAGATCTAAATGAAGCAGTTTACAGTTGCAACAGTATGATAAGAGAATTCTTGTGCATGTTGCGGAAATCCGCTTTGTTTTGCTGTTTACTTAATTGTTACGTTAATCTCTTTTTCCTTACGTAATCAATTCAGATCGGAGGGCTTATTGTCTAACGCACTCGCAATCGCGATCGTTTTCATATTGAAAATCGAAGGCTTGTCTGCATACAAAATGAAAACAATTGTTCCGCTTTAAAGCTGGTTGTGATTGCGAGTGCGTTAGACAATAAGCCCTCTGGTCAAAGACAATAGGTTTTTTCCGCCTAGAATACAGGCCCAGCTACAGCCCTAAGATAACTCGAGTACCTATCTTTCGTCCTCCTTATTGATATTTTCGTTTTATCCCCCATCGATTCGTTTCCTTTATTTATTTGATAAATCTCATACATATTCGAATGACTTCTGGAATGGCACGTGTAACTGTTATGACTTAAGTAATTTGATTTCATTTTCAATCTCCTCCATTATTTAGGTTTACAGATTACGTACGTTACGGTACGTTATCAGATTTTGCCAACGAGTTTTTCGTTTTTTGAGCATGCGTTCAACTGACCCAACTTCGCAAGATAAAATTAACCTAAATTTTCGCAACTCTGGTCTTGATGATTTTAAACAGCGAAGTTAAGAAGTGGGACTGGTGGGCTGGACATGTCTGTCATATGTACCTACAGTCAAGGTCATAAATATATTTATACACCATATATACACATTCCTCATTTAATGTACTTATCTTTACAAAAAAGTAAACTAATTACATTTAACGTTGATACAAAACCCAAAAAAAAACAAACAAACTGTAAAGAGATATAAATCTTAAGCGAAATAGATGTTTTCTATTCTATTGTATTCTATTCTAAATAACCAAAATATCAATTAGTAAAAAATATTACATTTTAAGTTGGAGGTATAGAATAACGAATATCGCTGCCAGTCCTGAGAAAATAGTTGTTCAAATTGAATTAAAGTAGGTAAATACTAAATTTTAGTGTTCTCATAAAACTTGAACAATGTGGAGAAACTTTCCAAGAACATTAAAAGGAGATGAAATTCACGGGCTTTATTCCCGCGGGTACATAATTCTTGCTCTAATGGTTTCTTGTCTATAAAACGACTAGCTTCTCTCCGCGACTTCATCCGCGTAGATTTAGATTATCGTCATTCTCTAACTTTTATATTTTCCGGGATAAAAATCCGTCCAGCCGTTGCAAAGTGAAAAAGTAACAAACATCCATACATCCATACATCCATACATACAAACTTTCGCGTTTATAATATTAGTAAGGATTTTAATAAATTTAAGCATTTGTGCCTACCTACTAGCATGATATTCATATTAATTTGGAGCTTTAAGTTTTCGTTTCGAGTCAATTAGCAGAGGACTGTCTAGACGAAGACGGCTGACTAGCCGCAAACTGTTTGCCTAATGGGACCGCAGCCTAATGTTGTGGTTGCAACAGGTTGTTTAAAACTTTTTCACGGCTTGGAAAAGGCAAATGATTGGGTACCTACACAATCACGTTGTTGTTGGAAAAAAGATAGCGTTACAAAAATAAATGAAACTCAATATCTGTATAAACTTGCTAGCAGGGAGGATGGTGATCGTAATTAACTTAGTTCCATTCAAAGGGGATGCCTGCTGTCAATGTCTTGGATTTTTGTAAATTTGGACTTTTCGTCATTATTTAGGACTTTAGGACGAGAAGTAGTTTCTATTCTGACTCGCGTAGATATATACACATACGAACACTTACGCCATCATTCCCAGAGTCTGGTTGGCAGAGCTACAGAATTACCAACAAGTCTAAAAATTCGTTGTTAATTCTGTAATCACATTTTGCACAATCAGGCTAACAAGTTTTTACCAATGTATGTCAGTGACAGGTTCCAAGTCCACCGTCTAACAATACTACAACCCTCATTCCCTTAGTCACATATTACGACTTCCACGCGAAGACATGGAGAGGCACTATTCTAAGTTGGCAACCACACGGCACGGTAGATATATCAAATGGTAGTAAATGGTATAAAGCATTAGGTACAATGTTCTGAACTTGTTTCAAACTTTTTTACAGTCGAGTTTTAGGTCTTTAAACCTTTTTTTCTTGATAGAAAATGGGAATTGACCTTGAATTGAACGAGTACAAGCAGGGGCACGTTTTATAAAGCTACAAGTTACAATTTTACAAGTCTAAACTGACGACACCGCTGAAATGGCTGGTCGTCATTGGTCGAGGTTGTGTCAAATGGAAACTTGTAACCTGTAAATTGTAATTTGTAGCTTTATAAAACAGGCCCCCAGCTCCTTACCATCATATCCACGCCTTCTTCCAAATAGTGATAATTCTACCGGAACCTTGTTGCAGGCTCCGGCAACTCCTCCCTGGAGTCAGCGTTCTGCGGCATGCTGGAGCTGCCCTCCTGGTACCTGTGCGAGCTGAGCAGCCTGCTGTTCTTCATACTTCCCGCCTTCATCATCCTGGGGCTCTACGTGAGGATGGGGTTACGCATCAGGTACGTCATGGGGTACGTATTCGAAGACATGGGTCTACCGTTTTCTTTATTTTGGCCAATTTACGAGTATACATATACCGTAAAACTACATAACTATGGTCATAGCCTGCAACAATTAGTCCAGTTTTCGTCATTACATAACTCTAAAATATGATACCTTACTGCTGATATTGCTGGGTATATGTACTGTTTGGCCTAAAATCGATTGCTCTAAACTCTAGCTATAGCTAAAGCGATCATAATTTTTGAATATTGTGATAAGTAAAATTGGACTATTGTTGTAGGCCTGGACCATAGTTGTGTAGTTTTACGGTATATATTTTATGATTTTTCAAGGATTTTTCATTAATTCATCTGCAATGATCGTGTTAGAAGCTAAAACCGACTGGTGACATGACGCATGCTTATATTTTTTGGATTATCAATATGTTCTTAACTAATCTTTTCATCTGCGCCCTTGCATCTATAAGGGAACCGCTCAATACCTTGGTGGTTGGTGGTTGGAATATTGGTAGTCATAATTTTAATATCGCAGAATAAACTTTTCAGAATTTCTAAAAAATCTTAAGACAAAAAATCTCTAGATAAGGTTAGGTTAGGTTACATACAAAGAAACAGTTTGTTAAAAAATATGTTTTGATAATTATGACTTATAACACATTAAATTGTAAGTCCGCCGTAAAACTCCGTGAGGCTAATCCTGGGCCTCAGAATGAAGCCTGGAGGCTCTTCAACATCAAAGGTTTGACGGGCTTCCTCAAGGGTTGGCTTGAGTGACACTGATCTCTCATGCGAAATAGGTGCTTAACGTTGAGGTTGAATACCTTCAAATTAAGTAATGGCGCGTTTATTAGGTCAGTGACCGAAAGCGTAGCCCGCATTCGTTATTTTTTATGCAATAACAAAAATACAAGTTTTAAAAAACGTAACTGCTGTTTGGATGATGTTGTCAATGTAGTTCGTTCGTTCATGTTATGTACATTATTAGAATCATTACAAATCAGTGCAGTTTTTAAATGCATTTTCCCGATTTTTATACTTAATCAAGTTTTTAAGTAATCATATAAAGTTTGTTTCTCCATACCAAATGAAAAACAAAAACCTACCTACTTACACCTAGTATGGAAAAACAAACTTTATGTGATTACTTAAAAACGTGAATTATAAAAAAACGGGCAAATGCGTTTAAAAACTTCACTGATTTGTAATGATTCTAATAATGTAAAATACCACTGAAAACTACCGAAATAAAACATGGCATTAAGGATTTTTCGTGATATGAACATAAGGGAAAAATCACAAAAATTTACATTAAAATTATGAATATCTCAGAAACTAATAATTTTCGGCCAGGGTAGGTACTACATGACCTAATTTGTTCCAAATGAGCTCTACCATGCCTCCTCAAAAAGATTGTATCGACCTTCCTGTCACCCTGTATTACATTTTGATCGAGGCAAGTACAGTTTATCCTTGTATCTAGCTCATCGAAATTAACTAACACCACAAATTCTCCGTAAGCGTCTCCTCGAACTTGTAAATTTCTATCTTATTTCAACGCGTGCAAAGACGATGATGCTGTGGCAGTGAACAATATTCTGCCCTTCGCTGAATGTGCGCTGGCCCTTAAACTTCACACACCACAGCCATAATCTCTATTAGCCTGTTGCAGACTAATGTGGATCGATCTAGCTAACTCATCACTTAATATGTCTAATGAAGATGAAGCTCTCTCTGTAGTGGTATTCTCTATTGACAACGTTGAAATATAGGTGACTATTTCATCAAACCAATTTATCTTGACCTAGCAACTCTTTAGATTACAGTCTTTATATTTCAAACTAGAGGACGCCCGCGACTTCGTACGCGTAGAATTAGTTTCCCGCTACTCCCCCCATTTCTTCCCGTTGGGGGTCGATTTTCGGGAAATCCTTTCTTAGTGCTCACTTACATCATGAAAGGAACCTATGTACCAAATTTCAAGTTTCTAGGTACAGTAGTTTCGGCTGTGCGTTGATATGTCAGTCAGTCAGTTTAGCCTTTTATATATATAGATAAGATAGATATATAGATATCTTTGGGTCGCACATCACATCAGTCTTTATATTTCAAATATCTTTGGGTCACACATCACATCCTACTTAACCCTTGGGGTGGTTTTGGACTAGCGTTTTTTGAGGCGTATGTATATAGGCTCGTTTTTGTACATTTGTAAACGCGCAAATTTGCCATAGGTACGCGCATCTGGTACGAGCGTAGGTGTCGTTGACGCATGACATAACCTGTGACCTGTGTAATTATAATAATACTAATAATAAATAATACACCTATAAATGGATCTTGGCTATTCTATTTTATTATTTTCTTAATACGGGCATCTTAGGCATATAGTCCTATAGTCCTATATAGATTCGTCTCTTTCAATGTATATTGTTTTATATCCTACCAATATTATAATGCGAAAGTTTGTGTGTGTGTGTGTGTGTGTGTGTGTGTGTGTGTGTGTGTGTGTGTGTGTGTGTGTGTGTGTGTGTGTGTGTGTGTGTGTGTGTGTGTGTGTGTGTGTATGTTAGTTTGTTACTCATTTGCGCTGCAATGAAGGACGGATATAGATGAAATTTGAATTGTTGATATCTTATATACCCTGGATTACATGGGCTACTTTTCATCCCTGAAAATTAAATAGTTCCCGAGGGAAACATAATCGAAATCTACGCGGACGAAGTCGCGGGCAGAAGCTTGTTGTGAAATAAAAACGTATGTCTTCTTTATTATTGAAACTTAGATTACTTAAATTGTATTTTTATATGCCTTTAAATTGAAACTCAGTCATTGGGTTTCTGTATAGCGGTCAAAAAAGTCATGAGATCGTGAACGAAAACGATTTTTTTCTAATTTAATGATCATAAAAGTTCTAAGAAACTTTGGAATAAGTTTCAAGATGAAAATGAATAGGATTCTGTCTAAAGTTGAGATTGAATCTGCAAATCGAAAAGATTTATGTGATCGACAGCTTCCAAGTAATCATTATTAATAAATTAAATTGTATCGTTAATTTCTGTTTTTAATGAACATTATTAAATAAGTCCCAAAGCACTTATAAAATAATGTTTAAATTATGTACTTTGGTGGCAAATCGTCGATTCCTTTATGGCGTTATTTTGTAATTTTAATTATGCTTTTGTGTCCCAACGAAAGTTAATTACTTTTGTTGCAAGGTCAGCACTTCCGTTTGTTTTGCAATTTAACTTTACTTTGAGTAATTATATTATATTTCATAATAACAAATCGCTTCTTATAAATCACACTGTATCAGCTTTTTTTTTGGTATGACAAGTTTACCTTAGTTCATTTAATCTTTACAGATACTTTACTGATTCTACAAAAAAATATTTTTTCTATACTAGGTAAATAGGTATACATATACTAAACTACTATACTATACTATATTTCACTTAAGCACTGTCATTTAAAATTATGTTGTAAATATGAAGAGAGGAAATAAAAAGAAGCAAGCAAACACGGTTCCCCATCTTACAAAGTCCAAATCAAATACTTAAGTTGTTTCTGTCCGTCTGTATGTACAGTTAACAGCATGAATAAGTGATCATTTATGTACCTTGTAACTTTTAACGTCGTGTTTGAAATGTTATACAAAATTGTGAAACGGTTGAAAGCGACAAGGTACATAAATGATCACTTATTTATGCTGGTGACTGTACTTACCCTTAGATCTTTCAAATTACGCAACGGATTTTAATGCGGTTTGCATCAATAGATAGAGTGATTCAAGAAGACTGTTTTTATGTAGAAAATTCTGAATTATGTAAGGGTGTTACAAAAAAACTCACATGAACCGGAGTGAAGCGAGGACGGGTCGCCAGTCTATGTATTGTAATAAAACTCTTCCGTGACGGACGGACTGACTGACGAAGGAGCGCCTACACCATTGAACCTAGGGTCTTAAAATTTAGGGGAAATATTTCTTAGGTACCCTAGAGGTGCACTAAGAAGGGATATTAAAAGTAACCCCTAACGGAAAGAGCTAGGGGAATTAGCAGGAAACTAATAATAAATAATTGGGAGACAATATTATACAAATTGAGCTAATGAACCACCCAAACTAAGCTCTAGGCTTGTACTATGGGTACTGTTAACTTACTTATATAGATAAATACATACTTTAATACATTTTTACAGTTCGTTTGGTTGTGTTTAAATCTTTACCAATTTAAATTGGCACTTACTATATGACTATGACTGTTAAATAGACTTGTAGGTTTAAACTTGTATAATAACAAATCGTTTATATTGTTGTTAATGATGTACGCTTAAATCTGTGTGAAGCTAGTAATTAATTGCCACTGCACGCTAACTCCGACTCGAGAACGAATTTGCATCGTTGATTACTCAGAATTTAGTGTTTACATTTTATAGGACGTGATCACTAAATGTCAAGTTAAACACAATATTAACACCTATTTAGAGGATTGTGAAGCGCCGCTAAAATCGTTTGGCTGTCAAAAAAAATCCATACAAATGTAGCTTCGGGCTATAACGTTTCTCACCCCCCTAAATCAAGCCCGATTTCCACGATTTTTGAATATGCTGTAGTTATTATAAAGAACTAGGTCTGTACGTTTCTGTTTTTTTTAAATTTGTTTCATTCTAAGAAATATTATCTTGGAAAGGTAAACGTGCAGATATAGTTTTTCATGATATCTACAACATATTCAAAAATCGTACTAGGTTTAAGGAGAGAGAACCGTTATAGCGCTTTGTACGGAAAAAAATATATATGCTAAAACGCTTCACAATCCTCGTGCTGTTATATTTTCAACGGTGGCCATCAATATTATATTGTCCTTATACCAACCTTATGAGGTCGGTGCAGCACGTCTTTTTCTTTTAATCATACTAATAAGGGATCCGAATAGGAGACGACCTTCACCCAGCTGTTTAGTTGATAAAAAGTATTTTATATCAATTTAATATGGTAAGTAATGTATGGGGAATAGGTTGATTGAAAAATTTGCTTGTATAGTGGGTGACCATAGGCTGAAGAAGAAAGTGAAAAAACTGCATGAGCATTCAGTAAGTAACATAAAAGTCCTAAATGTTTAAATCATGTAAAGAAGCCAAAAATTTCAAGGTTTAAAAATTAAATTAATAATCATTAAAACTAAACATTATAAGTGAAGAAATTATAAATAATTTAATTTGTAACTTGTTATTCTATTCGTTTACGAAATAAAAACATTTTCAAATAAAATAAACATATTTTTTTGTAGAGTCCCTTAGACACTATTTCTTTGGGTAGGTATGTTGTTGTACCTACCTAACCTACCCAAAGGCTTTTTTAAATATAGAAATTCTTATGCTTAATTCTGGCCTTCACTCTAAGGATACTAAAAATACCTGTATACCTCAAACCCCTACCCCTGTGTCCTATAAAAGCAGCGGCGCAAAAAGCTTTTTGCCAGATTAGTGACACGGGCCGGGAAATTGAGTTGGGTTAGGACAGTGGTCTGTTACGTCATTATAATATAAATTAGCATATACCATCGGTGGCCAAATCGTTAGGGACAGGTTGTAAACAAAAAGCTATTGTAGAGTAGGCATCCATGGTAAAATGACCAAGTTCCTTTTTTTTTTGGTTTTTTGAGTTAACAACTACGAGTAAATGTAAGTAAACTAACCTACTCTGATCAACCAATTTATTGACAACCCGGGGCTCTACTACCTTCCCCCTAATTCACCATCCTGACGATGACAGGTGACAGTTGACATTTCAATGTACATGGCGCAACTTATATGAGACCCAGTGATGTATCAGCGTGTTTACTTTGCAATGAATACCGAATTGTCACCTGTCACCTGTCATTGTCAAGGTGGTGAAATAGGGGGCTGGTCAAAATCATTGCTTTTGACAAGTTATGAGACTAATCGCGGCCGAGTAAAAAACAATACAATAACATGTTAAAAAGCATTTTTTTTACCTAGTAGAATAAAGCCCATGTTGATACTTTAGCAGCCATTATTTGTATTGATTTTATGTTAATGCTGCTAATTATTATTTATTTATTTTTACCTTATATTATCTACTAGAGGACGCCCGCGACTTCGTATGCGTAGAATTAGTTCCCCGCTACTCTCCCCGTTTCTTCCCGTTGGGGGTCGATTTTCGGAAAATCCTTTCTTAGTGCTCACTTACATCATAAAAGGAACCCCTGTACCAAATTTCAAGTTTCTAGGCACAGTAGTTTCGGCTGTGCGTTGATATATAAGTCAGTCAGTTTTGCCTTTTATATATATAGATTTGTAAGTCGCGGTTTAAAAACCAGATGAACGTATCTCAATTTTGTTTTACCGTTACCTCGTTTTGGCATTTTATGCAGGAGCACATTCTGAACCTTTTTATGCAAAAAAAACGATTGTTGATTTTTTTGTAGTTACGTTCATCTGGCTTTTACACCGCGAAGTGTAGGTAATTGTTTTACTCGTATATCACGCACATATTTAAATTACCTTTACTTTTGATTTTTCATGCGTTTCTTCTCTGCATTGATGGTCTTGTAGATTAATTCCATTTATCAACATGTAAAAGAATCCTTATGTGGGCAATTTACCAAATATTTTGAATTTCAAACTTTTGCGATAGCCCCTGTCGATTAAAATAGCCATTACAACCTTAAACTTCCATCTTAAGCGGCACTGAGCTGTGATATGGGTCCCAATTTATTCGTCCAATTAGGGACAAATTGGCTAAAATATTCGCAAAGTTGGCTGACATTTTAATGGGAAACAACATCATTCATCATAAAATAAAGTTTATCATTTATGCACCTAATTGCCTAATTCCATTTGGCCAGGAGAGCTACAGACTGGCTCCCGGAAAATGCTAAGAGAAAGTGGGGCCGCCCCAGGAAGAGATGGAGTGATGAGCTGGGATCATGGGACAAGAACTGGAGGGAAACTGCTCAAGATCGGAAAGAGTAGAAGAGGGGGAGAGAGGCCTTTGCCCAGCAGTGGGACATTATGGGCTCATAATAATAATAATAATAATAATAATAATAATATAAGCTTAGCAAGTACCTTGACTTGGCTCACGAGGTGACCGCCATTTGGGATGTTGACTCGACGATTATTGTCCCGATAGTTGTTTCGGCAAACGGTCTTATAGCGAAGAGTCTCGACCAACACCTCAAGAGACTCTCGCTAGATGGCTGGATCAAGGGCCAGATACATAAGGCAGTACTCCTCGACACGACATGCATTATGAGGAGGTTCCTCTCTCTGCAGCCCTAACCACCGGTGCCGGGGCAGGGCTCAAGGCCCTGCCCCGCTGCCGGCGGCACTCGTAGGTTAGGTTTTTTATAATGTTTATTTTTTGTATTAGTATTGTTATTTCACTTTTATATTTGAATATTTATTGTAAAAATTACCAAGCCGCGCACAGCAACTTGACGGCGGGCGTCTTCCACGACACGCGATCGTAGCCGAAAGTATGCTGCGACGCGCGATCGGCTCCGTCATAAATAGACAATAATAATTTTAATAGACGCGATCGGCTGTCGTCGCCGCATCCGTGCGTATCCTTTCCGATCCGATGCGATGCGAGCCGTTTGGTGGAAATCATCCTTAAGACACGACTTTTTTTTTTGATAATGGTTTTGCTCTTGTCTAACTCTTGGCCTTGGAGGACGAGGATTTCTCGATAAGTTGGTAGCGATTCAGTTGCGATCACGGAATAGAAAAAACAGTGGATCTGGCATGAGTTTTGCTTAGTATCAGACCTGTTGTCGCCAATACTCAAACTATCATAAAAACAACACGCCACCATGAAAAATGTTTTTGGTGGGGCTATCGTTTTTACACTGCAAAATAACACAATAAGGCATGCTTCTGGATTTATTTCCTATTTTAGAAATATCGAAATAACGAAAAATCGAAATAAGCAATCGCGGCAAAAATATGGTAGGTTATGCGGAACTCCGCATAACTACGAGTATGCCACACGTTACACGCCCACTTGACACTTCTACTGTTTTTTCTGTTCTGTGGTTGCGATACAGCTGCTCGTCGTCCAATGCACACGTGCTAGCCGCAATGCCATCACCGCTCGTTTGTGTCGCTATCGGAAGTGCCGTGTGTAATTGGTCTGAGTCACTCAGATGGAAAACGGTTGAGTACAAAATCCAATCCCATTGATTGGACACTACCGTGTGGTAGACGCATTTTGTTTTTAGCGCGTCCCAGGTATAGCCCGCTTTACATTTGGCTAAATTCAGTGTGCTAAATTTAGACAGGCGGCGTGCAGGGAATAAGCGCGTCCTCTTGACTAACATGCTAACTGCCTTTACACTTGTCTTTTTTTAGAGTATTTTTCATTCAGCACACTGAATTTAGCCAAATGTAAAGCGGCCTTATACAGTATTAAATTCTAAACATTGGATGTGCCATCTCTTTACTCGTCATTGGGGACCTAATCGAGAGAATGGGATGTAATTAAGAGGATTGTGAAGCTATTCCATACAAAATGCGATAACGATTATTTTTTTCAATACTTTGTTGATATCATGAAAAACTGTCTGTACATTTTCCTTTCCAATAAAATATTTCTTAAAATGAAACAAATTTAAAAAACAAAAAACAGAAACCTACAGACAGACAGAATTAAATAAATAGGAAGTTGAAGAATAGATACATAGAAAGTGCTCTTCATAATAACTACAACATATTCAAAAATCGTGGAAATCGGACTTGATTTAGGGTGTGAGAAACGTCGCCCGGAGCTAAACGTGTATGGATTTTTTTTGACAGCTACGCGATTTTAACGGTGCTTCACAAAACTTGTATTTTAAAAGGAGGCTAGATATAACGAGATTTGAGCTGCATTTTTTATAACTCGTTGCGTTTTAATGGAAGTGTACACAGACGCAAAGAGTGTAATAAAAAGAACAGCCTGCCTCGTGCTACTGTTGAAATATTGGATATTAGATCCTTAATAGGTAGATATTAAAAAATACGCCAGTTTAAATGCAATAAAGCTTCAACATCAAAGGAAAGTGAAGAATTCAGTTCATTCGCAATCGTCACTTAATAACCGGGTTTAATTAATGTCACTTATCACCTGTCGCTGTCAGTTCATCAAGAAATAGGTGCCAGGGGCTCTATTCTACGCAGTAAAATCATATTGAGTTCGACACGTTATCGTATTGTCAACGTTACGATAGATCTTACTTCATCATCATTCATCACAGCCACCATCCACCCCTGCAGGGTAAAGGCCTCTTCATTTTCACGCCATGTTGCCCGGTCTCGTGCTAACGCCATCCATCCTTTCCCAACTGTCTGCCAAATGTCATCAGACCAAGTAGCTGATGGTCTGCCCACTGACCTGTGACCTAATCTCGGCCACCACTCCGTTAGCGCCCTCGACCACCTGCCATCGTTTCGCCTAGCCGAGTGTCCCGCCCATCTCCACTTCAGTTGCGTTATCCTTTTGCCAACCTCCGCAACTTTAGTCCTGGGTATTGATTCTCTCAAAAGCAAAGGTGAGCGAATGCAGGAGTGAAGTCCAAGCGGCGAGTTTAAGTAGTCCCGTCACAGCGAGCAAAACACATATTAGCGCGTGCATTCTCAATTAGGCAGCCTTATACGTTCGAGAAGCCATGCCATGAAATTGAATACACGCGCTGAAGTGTGTTTTGTTCACTTTGACGGGACTACTTAAACTCGCCGCTTGGACATCACTCCTGCGTTCGCTCACCTTTGCTTTTGAAAGAATCACTACCCTGCGCCTAATCTCAACATTCGGTACGTGATCCAGAAGTGAAATTCCCAACATGGAACGCTCCATAGCTCTTTGTGCAACTTTAGTTTGGTGCATACTTGACAGTAATGACAGCCATAATAGAGCATAATAGAGCTCCAGCGGGCTTAGCACGCGAGGTGAGGATTATACGTCAAAATTCGTCAAACGAGATTTAGTGTCAAATATGTCTATTCCATATTCTAACGTAAGAGTAAACGTTTAAGGTTTTAAATAAAAGTGTAATTTGTGTGACTTGAGTCCTTTTATTATTAAGCATCTTGAAGTGGGATTTAATGTCATGATTATATGTCATTTTCGGTATTGCTAATTGACACTAATTCATGAATAACGTCAAATCTGACAGTAAATCTCGCCTCGCGTGCTAAGCCCGCTGGTGGCCCTTGTGTTTATTCTACTTTTTAGGGTCCCGTGCCAAAAGGGTAACCTAATGGGACCCTATTAATGTGCCTCCGCTGTCCGTCCGTCCGTCCTAACTATAAAGAGCTGTATCTTTCGAACTATAAAAAAATCCTGAAGAAATACAACAAATACTAAAAAATGGTCAAGTGTGAGTTGGGTTCGCGCTGATTCGATTCGTACTGTGCGCAGGTACGGAACGCACCTGACTGGTTTTTTTTAACATGTATTTCACTAAGAATGTTTAAATGGTACGTACAAACTTACCTAAGTATAAAAATATTTTGTGATTCGAAGTCTTCTATAGTGGAAATAAATAGTTGAAAATAACATTCACAATATACCGCACTTTGTGTCATATTCTACATTCTACCGAACGCGCGATACGTGCTCGGTCTGCCTTTCCCGGGTAATTGGCAGCCGAAGCTAGTTGGGGGCCAATTTTGGCCAAGCCGCCTCCCTCTCATTATTCAAGGCTACTATTGTCTAGAATTCACTGGCCAACCACACTATTGAGACTCCCGGAGCCGTAGGGGCTATTTGAAATTGTAGATCAAAGTACCCTGGTTAGCCCAATTATCCTTAAACCGGCTTATTCAGATTCCCAATTATGGTGCGACCAAATATTTGAGTAGTGAGCATGAATAGAGACTAATAAATGTATCAACCTGAAATGTATAGGAGCCCAATACATTCAAAGTTGATTGATAATCGACTTTATTTCTTTGGTTTTGTGTATAACCAAACCATCGAGCCGGTCACGTGTGTCGTTTGCACTTAGACTGTGATCTCTCAGTTTACTTGAGTTTACTTGAGTTTACATTAGTATAGTTATAGTCTAAATTTGTACACCTATTTATAGATAGAAGGTGGAGGTTTTTAATTTTTAATTACCATCAATATTTGTACTCACTTTTCACAAATCAATTATTCATTTCATTTTGGCTCCCGGCAACGTCGTAAACCAAGGCAATTGTGGAGGAATGATTTCGATGCATTTGCATTTTAAAAACATCCTATCCTATCGATATCTTACAAATCAAAATAATATAGGGAATCTATTTTAGGACAAACAACCTTAAACGTTATAATTCAGTTCTTTATTCTTGGAGAAACGATCAAGAACGATATTGAAGTTGAAAGAGAAGCAAACTTTTGCTCACTTAACAGAGGCTACTTAGAAAAATATAGATGTTTAAGAACAGCTGCTAAAAATAAGTGTTTATGTCGCAACAAAAACTTTTCTTTTCTTTTTAGGGCTCCGTACAAAAAATAAAAAAACGGAACCCTTATAGGATCACTCGTGCGTCTGTCTATCCGTCTGTCTGTCACAGCCAATTTGCTCCGAAACTACTGGACCGATTGAGTTGAAATTTAGTACACATATGTAAATTGATGACCCAAACACAGATGTGCAAAGTATTTTTTTTTAAATGATGGTCGTTTTCTGGGGACAAATTAGGAAATTAAAAAAAAAACCTAACCTAACATAACACAGTTACAGTTACACACACACAGTCACACTTACAGTGTCATATATCAAATGAAAGGGATCGTTATGTGGATCTCATAATAAAATTTTTTTTTTTATTATTATGAAATAAATAGTTTTGATTTTATTCGTGAACATGACGAAAATGGACCATACCCAGCTATCCGAAAGTACTGAGCATAAAATTTTTAAAAATAAATACATTGTTTGTATATTACAGGAAAACCTATAAGAATTCTATCAAAAACAAAAAAATAGGTATTTGGGTGAATCAACTTTTAAGGTACTCCCCATTTTTCGACATGTTTCACAAGTTATATGTTTTTTAGAAAAACTATATTTGTTAATGACATGGCTTACACACTTATCAGACATATAGGCTAACATTTGAAATGTTTTGATTTAAAATAGTACAGTTTTAAATAAAAATACAGTAGGTAACGCAGCGGCCAATGTTGTCCCTAGGTTTTGTATGGAAAATGTGCATTTTCCCCTGAGTTACCAGGTTTTTTCGAGGATTAAAAAATATTTGAGGTGTTTAACATGTAAGGTCTGTAAATTTGGTGGTCTGATTTTATTATTTATACATTATTATTAACCATAAGTCACCAGGAAAGTTTTAATACCGCAAAAGAAAAGGAGCACCTTAAAAGTTGATTCACCCATTTACGGAACCCTCTCCATGCGAGTTCAACTCGCACTCGGCCGGTTTTTTCATTATCTTCGTCAAATCCGTTGTTTTGTAATATCCCGTTTGGCAGAACAAAATCTTAATAACTTCAAGAGAAATGGTAAAGTTACTTCCCATGTTATTCTTTCTTTCCCCCTGATAATTTTATTGCGAGCTCGAAAGTTTGTTTTGTTTATTTACCTTTGTTTGAAGTGGTTTTTTATGAGACTTCCGAGTACTTATGATTTATTGACTGTGCAATTGATATGATATGATAATAATTATGTTTTTTATAAGGGTTAATAAAAAGAGATTTCACTAGTTGTTTAGACTTTTGTAGCGACTGTAAAAATCACGGGATTCGAATTTGAATCAGCAAAAAAAACACAATCCAAACAAAAAACGTGAACATTATTGTATGTACAGTATTCTGGATTGTGCCAAATTAAGGGTTAATCTTTTTTTTATTCTTATTATCGTTATCTTTCGTAGAATGCAACTTAATGGCGGTCAGTTCTTTAGTTTGCATTGAGTTAATGAGGCTGTTTAACTGTAACAGGCCATTTTTCTTACTTACCGTAAGTCCGGCCTGTTTTGTCGAATTCTATTTAAATTTACAAAAAAACTAAACCTTTTCTAAGAGAAGACTGGTGTTACCGAAATTAAATAAAAAATCTTAACCATTACCTGGTTAAGGCAAGAATAAGGGACCTTGCGATGATTCCTCAACTGTTAAGTAAACAAACGTGTTTATTATACTTCTAATAGCATTACCATTTATTTTGGTAAAGTACCATTTATTTTAGTATCTTAATATAAACCTTGATTGACCTTTAATTATAATCCTGACTTTCAATGTTGACCTTGACCTCCAAGATAAAATTGAATTTCAATGTTAAGCATTCCAAACTTGACCTTAATCTTTTATATTAACCTTGTCATTTAATGCTCACATTGACATTTAATATTAACCTTGACCTCCAACGAAAATATTATCCTCCAAAGTTAACCTTGACCTTTACCTCCAGGTCCTCGTGCAGCAACGCGGGCAGCCCGGGCACACTGAACGGCGTCAACGGCAGCGTGCACGGCGAGGCGCGCCAGGCGCAGTCCCGGAAGACCATCATCAGGATGCTAGGTCAGTCCATTGATCTACGTAACCATGATTTATTTATTTAAAAATATGTTTACATGGCATTACATTCGATGGACTAATGCAGCATGAAACAAAATTAACCAAATTAAGCTTGGTAAAATTTATATACTATATTGGGGCACTCGATTGCTTAGCATCCGTCAGCTCACAAAATCTCATGCATTCACAGCAAGACAGCACACAGTTATCCATCGGCCTGCAAGTAGGCTAAAAGCTATTGAGCAGCGCAACAGTGAAATGTTTGACTCTAGACTTCTTTGCTTCGGTGTCTAAACATCTCGTGTCATTATGGCCAATAGAACTTCTAGGAGTTTCTTGATAAAATTATCAATCTATTATTAGAAAATCGATGACGGTGCACCTTGTGCTAGCTTATTAATATATAATACTAACGAGTTCACAAACGTAACATTAACCTACATTTACGAACAGTAACTATTGGATCCGCAGTACAAACGAAGAACTGGGGCCATTAAAGTTGGTTTAATTTTGAAAGGTGTATGTAGGGTGATGGAACCAGTAATGGACAAGGCACTAATAATGGACACTTGATTCTTATTTTACAGAAGATAACGGTTATTCATTTGTTTTGCAACAATCAATTTAGGACCGTATGAAATTTGAATTAAGAGTGAAGTGTCCATTACTGGTGCCTATCAGCTAAAAGTGTCCGTCATTGGTGCCGTCACCCTATGTTTATTTCCATGTCGATGTAATTAGTGTAAAGTCGGTGTCAATTATAATGGAAGTGTAAACAAATTAGTATTGTTTGACGCAAAAGCATAACAGTCATCAAGTCAATCAGTGCTGATTATATTTCGTCAACTATACCATTTTCTTTATAACTATCGACGTTCCTCGTACCTATTTTTATGTAAATAATCACATAAAACCAACGTTTCAGTACCAAGTCGATGCCAAAACTTTATCCTTAGTGGCGATCCATTTCGGTGGGATCCATAACACATTATTTAGTTTCATTCCTTTTAATAAGTAGTACTTTAGGCATTGTGATTTATTCTGCTATTATCGCTTCTTAGTACTTTTCTCTTTGTAGTAAAGCCCTGTGTGTATCAGTAAATAAATAACTTTTCTCTCGCTCTTAATATGCCGCTAGATGCGAGGATGAATGTGATGGAAATGGCAGGGGTGTACGGTCGGACTCTTAGGTATCTGCAAACTTTAGTACTTTGTCGCATTAATCCGTCAAAGGCGTTAAAGCGATAAGGCACCACAGTGTGCAGCTACAAGGCCGACTGTACAGTACCAGCCAATAATATATTTTGTACTACCCTAAAAATCATTGCCGACGCGTTCATACTAAATTTATGAGATTTGTATGAACGCATCAGCACGGCTAGCACATGTTGTCCGCGACTTGTTTGTCGCTCGGATCTCCCTTCCCATTTTTTCTGTAATGATAGAGACGCACTGAGCGACAAGCGAGAAAATACAACTTGTGCTACCCGTGCTACAATGGTTTTTTAAATGCTTCCTCCGTGAAAACTACGATATGTCCAAACATTTATATACCATTCTGAACCTTATTTAATCAGCTAACAAATTTAATAATAGCAATTACAATTGGTAAACTAGTTCTTGATTGGTTGGCAATTTTGGTAAGTCATATTTGTAGGTAATCGTGTGAGATGTACCTAAGTAAAGGTGATATTATTGGCCGGTACTGTACCACCCGCACAACCGTGACGCAACTATCCATATCCATACTAATATTATAAATGTGAAAGTGTGTCTGTCTGTCTGTCTGTTACCTCTTCACGCTTAAACCGCTGAACCGATTTAGATGAAATTAGGTATGGAGATAGCTTGAGTCCCGGGAAAGGACATAGGCTACTTTTTATCCCGGAAAATTAGACGGATCCTGAGGGAGCAGCGATAAACGACTTCTACGCGGACGGAGTCGCGGGCAAAAGCTAGTAGGGGAGACCGGGGCTGGAAGTTCCCGGGGTAAGTTGTTCCGACGGCAATAACTTTGTAAGGAATAAAGATAACAATACATGTGAAATGTGCCAATAAAGCGTCAGGTGTCGCGCTGCTTTGGCAGCCATTTTAGTTACTCCGGCGACGACGGTTAAGTGTCTATATGTATGGAGCTGTCAGAACACCACGTCAGTAAATATTTTCATGTTTAAACTTTTTGGTGTATCTCTGTTTATTATGAACCGATTTATACGTTACTTTCCATAATTGTAGTGACATTAGTAAAGTATCTGTATTGTTTGTGTATTTTTAAATTGATTCTACTACTTTCCCAGTATGTCAGTCTTCGTAAAAAACGTAATTTGGGGCTAAAAGTTCCTCCCATGGGGGGCTGGTTGTTCCCAGGAATAATGTACCACATTTTTTTTAAGGATGTGAAAAAACGAATGTAAGACGAGGAAAAGAGGTAAAATTTTCTTTGGAAAACATTTCCCCTTCATACCACAAGAATAGACAAACTAGAGCTGACTGGTTCAGTATTCGATAAGTTACTCCAGAAATGACTAAGTGTTGGGCGTGCATCTGCATTTAACAAACAAAAATTTTAATGATTTTTTTACTTGGCTCTGTGAAACTCCACTAAAATATTAATTGACATTGCACAGCATCAAAATTATATACACACGATCATAAAAAAGGATGTTTTATTTAAGAAAATTTAAGCGGAACAATTTGCCTCACAGATGGAACAACTCGCCCCAAAGCGGGGCTGAATGTTCCGCTCCGAAATTTGTCAAAAATGTGCTTCTGTAAAAATAACTATTGAGTTATTACTAGAACAGTCTATAATTTTACAAACAACGATAAACACCCGTTCTATATGTGCACATGTTGGAAATCAAACCCTTCATTTTCATAATTTAACTTGATGTTACATGAAAATCGGAACTTCCAGCCCCGGTCTCCCTATCTTATAAATCTCATGATCAGCTACGTCACTCGAACATGAGTAATAAGCCGTGTAACACGTAATTTTATACCTGAATATGAATATAAAAATATGTCACCTCATCGTGACACGCTAAGTGTTACAGCCGGCAACGAAAGTAGGTCGACATTCGAAGAGCTGTAATACACGATTCTATTATCAAGAGTATAAGAGCGTTTGTTGATTATTTTGAGCTCTTCACTATCAACTTACTTCTACTGCTGTCTGTACGTGAATAAATTCTAAACATTCCACGAATGTGCTCCAATTATGCGTGTAATTAAATTTTTTAGCGGATTTCCGCAAATCGCGCTTCAGTCATCTCATTAAGTAATGGATCATTTATTTACCAAGTAGACATACTTATAAATAAATATATATGAGGGCTCAACCAATACAAATTAACTTAGATCCAAGCTTAGCTAATCTTTGTACAAAGAGGGGCTTTCTGATACACTTCGACCCTTCAGAATCTTTTGTGTAGTTACCCTCTTGCACACTCAGCTGTTGGAATGTGCAGGTTTCCTCGCATTTTTTCCTTCACCGAAAGAGTATCGGGTTATGTACTTAAGTAATTAAACTCATTTCTGCCCCGCTAATCTAAATAGCAGCATCCCACCAATATTATAAATTCGAAAGTTTGGGTGTGTGTGTGATATACTTTTTTACTCCTTCAGGTTGCAACGGCTGGATAGAATTGGTTGAAATTTAAAATGGAGATAGCTTATACCCTGGATTAATACACAGCCTACTTTTCGTCCCGGAATTAAAAGTTCCCGAGGGAATAACGATAATCGAAATCTATGCGGACAAAGTCGCGGGCAGAAGCTGGTCGCAAATAAAACTGCAATCATAACCTCATTATTGCGCGAGGATTGAATCAACTTCGGAAATTAAATCTGAAATACTGTGTATTGGCTTACGAGGGCAGATTTGAACATGGCTGCCACCGGGGTTCGAACTTATTACCTTCCGGTCAGTTAAAGTTAGCTCTCTCCTTGTCTATGTTCATGTGTAAGAAAAAGAAAGGGCTAAATTTATGTGTCAGATATGCTTAACTTGACGATTGTGAAACAGGCCCTAAGCATAGTATACTATGCGCTACTTAGGGCCTGTTAATTGATCAGTAGTTAAACTAACTAATTGTTAAAAATCGTAATTAATGGTTAAATCACAAGGAAATGTGTCAAATTTTCGATTCTTTTTTCAAAATTTTACAATTAGTTGAGTTAACTACTGATCGCTTAAAAAACCGTTAGGTACTAATGGTTACATCTCAAGGAAATGTGTCAAACTTTCGATTCTTTTTTCGAATTTTAACAATTAGTTGAATTAAATACTGATCAAACAACGGGCCCTTCCTTAGGTACCTATATGCCTAGTATAAGCTAGAAGGTATCAACGACGCTCAATGGCCAAGTCCCAAACTAAGCTCTAGGTTTGTACTAATTAGTAATAGGCAAAGATATATGAAGGTAAAAGGATTTAAAAAAAAATTTAGTCACATCCAAAGATGATCTCTTTATTTTCTCTTCCTTAAAAAATATTAACCCCAGTTTTTGAAGATCTTTAAAAAACAACCATTTTGTATTCCAATGACGTTATTGATTCTATTTCCTACTATTTGCAAACGGTATTCGAGCCTATACATTCAAGTGAATCGTAAAATTCCTGCTTTCAGCAATTTTTGCTACTTAGGCTGCATTTCACCAAACTGGAATAACGCCGAAACTGGAATAACCCTAGATTAAACGCCGAATTTGTATAGACTAATCTCGAAGTAAGTCTTATTCCAAGTTGGTGAAATGCGGCCTCAGGAGGAAAATCACTAGTATTTTACCGTATGGCGCTTACCTAATCACATTTTGCCACGTAAAGCGAAAACTTCTATAACTCCAGTTTGGGAAGTTCGGAACTATTAGGTCAGAGATCGGATCGGAAGTTCCGTGTTGCTTTTGTTCAGTGATACGAGTCGGTGAGGAATAATGGATTAATTCACCAAATCGCCGATACTTTAATGTGAATATTAAAATCTAACCACATCGATAACCGATACTTTAATGACATTTAATACTTTAATGTTAACATTAAAATACAACCACAGATACTGGTTTCTTAATAAAGACCTTTTGCTTATTGTTTCATGAACATATTGTAAAAAAGTTATGATATGGATGTAGGTAAAAGACTTATTAACTGATAACTGAACTGAACGTGAGAAGGACTCACGCTCCGAGGGTTCCGTACCGCTGCACAGTAAGTATTAGTATATTCCGATTTGAATTAGATTTCGAATCGCATCAGGGCGAGCCCAACTCACACTTGACCATTTTTCCGTATTTTTAATTTTTCTTCGTGGTTTGTACTATAATTATATCAAATTGGAGGCTTCTTTAAGGTTTCGTTTCTACAACAAAAAATAAAAATATGAAAAAAAAACACACACGTTACATACACGTTTATGTACGTAATTAACTTGTAATAGATTTTTTGTGCAATAAAAAGTTTACATACATGTATATTCTAAAAACAAAACAACCCGCTATCTATTGCGGTTCAAAAGATACAGCTCTTTAAAGTTAGGGCGGATGGACGGACGGACCGCGTAGAAATATTAATAGGGTCCCGTTGAGCTCCATTCGGGCACGGAACTCTAAAAAGTACCTTAACCAATTTTGCTGAAATCTAATCAAGCGAAGGCATGTTATCGTGATCTAATACTGTTACTTTTATATCACGTATCTACACAAGATAACGTATATCGAATATCGATACTTGCTGGTAAACCCTGTTCGTTTTTACGGGCCACGCATGTTCTGCCATCGTTAGGCTTATTCCGTAGATGCCTTAGGACGGGCACATACACCCGTATTCACAAATAATACTTAACGAATCCTTCACTGAGTAAACGCACTGCGTTCAGTACAGCTTTGTGATTGGTCCTTTTTGACCGACCTTTTGTTTATGAGACGATTTGAACCACCCTGTGCGTTCGTGAGCACTGTGAGACCTCATAGTGACGTTTGTGAATACGGGTGATACACTCGGCCAATTAATTTTCATTCCATTTCTTACAAATTTTAGTATGATAGGAGCTCGTGTCATCAAATAGCGAAAGGTTGTATACTCGGGTCATATGCTACGCCATGATAGATACCAATTGCTACGTCATGATAGGGAAAATCCAAGAGAAGAGAAATGCTGGAAGGGCTATATGTCCTGGCTAAGAAACATCAGATGTTGGACTGGTATTAAAACCGTGGAACAAATTTTTACACTTGCTATGAATAAAGAATAATTCAAGAGTAGTAACCTCCAACCTTCAGAAATATAGGGGCACGTTCGCCCAGAGTTTCGATTGTCAGTATGTGAATCATTGTTGTCTGGGTCACGTACTGCCACATCAATCCAAAGTAGGTTAGCTTAGTTGTGCTCAGTAAAAAAATAAATACATTACTAACATTAGGTTTAATTTTTATTTTTATTTACTAACACTTTATTATTATTATTATTATGGTCCAAAGATGGCTGAAATAAATGATTTGATTTGATTTGATTTGATTTGACTATGTATGTATCATCATCATCGTCATCATCATCAACCTATATTAGCCCACTGCTGGACATAGGCCTCCCCTAATGAGCGCCATGGCACCCTGTCTTCAGCTTGCCGCATCCAGCAGCCTGCAGTCTTTCGCAGATCGTCATCCCACCTGGCCTGAGGGCGTCCTACTCTACGTTTGCCGAGACGCGGTCTCCACTCTAGAACACGTTTACCCCAGCGTTTGTCGGTTCTTCGCGAGATAATATGTCGGCCTGCTGCCACTTCAGCTTGCTGATTCTTTAAGCTATGTCGATAACTTTGGTTCTCTGTCGGATGTATTCGTCACGATATATGTATGTAAAATCTTTATTGTCAGATTTAAAGAGAATAAGAGGCTTAATACAATCATTTTCATGCCATAGGAATTTGCTATAAAAAGTATTATACAGCATGTAAACTAACTAAAACCATCTCTTTAAACCAGTTGATAGCCAAGTCGAGTTAAGTGTTTTAACACATGTTTTGCTAGTACGGGTTGAATATTTTGAATTTAATCATTGTTTAAAAGCTATAAAATTTTACCTTTTTCAAAGTCGGTTAACCCTAAAAACCCTGTGTGTAATGTTTACGTCGTGACAGATTTATGTCATTCAAATTTCACTGGTGTCACTTTATTGTCAATTATAAGGGCGATTACCAGACTGCGTAACAATGAAAGAGCGGTTCCGGTTAGTACCGGATAGTAGTAGTAGTAGTGGTGGGCCTCGTCCTCGTATTGACGTCAGAACGGAAAAAAGGATCTACAACCATTTTACAGAAAATCTTGGCTTCAGCACTAGAAAAGCGCCTCTAGACTATTTCTTCTGGGGATGGGTGAAACAGTTAGTATTTAAAAAAGTGTCGAGAGCGGAGGAAGAAAATGAGGCTGCGGATTGTACAAGCTTCGAACATAATCAAGCGACGTGCCCGGCAAAATCCAGATTTTATGCGTAGCGTTCACTTGAAACAACCATCGTCGCTTGGTTCAAATAACGGCCACATTTGATCTAATCTACGTCGTATTTAATCGGAAGTGTGCACATAGCCTTACTTTAACTGACATTGAAAGTGTTGAACTTGGCCTTGACCTGACAACCAGATGACAATTGTTACAATTGTAAACAAATAATACAGGATGTTATTGAATCATGAATAACTAAAATGATATTTTTTGTATTACAATTATAAATTTTTAAAAGCGTTAGAATTTCAATAATTTATATACGAAGACCTTATTTATCGCCTAGACATGCCCGGATACAAACAAATGGTTTTAGTAAGTTTACATACTGTATTATTTGCAGTTCTAAACCAACATGTCTGTACCAGCCCTACCCGTTATGGTCGGCATAAACGTTAGTTACTACCAACTAAATCACCGAACGGGCAGCATATGCTATTGATTGTTCCCCCTTAGTAGGTAACTTAGTAATAGATTCGAGTACTTATTACAGTAAGTGCGGCCGCACGGGCACTTTAAAACGTCAAGAATCTATAACAACTACTTTGATAAATAGACTTAAAGCAGAGGATTGTCAGGCTACAAATTTTCGGAGACAATTTTTTTTGGTAAATTCATGAATTTAGAAACCAATTTTATTTTTGAATCAGATTTAGAGAGAAAAAAGATACGTCGACATATCTAATTGAAACCGGGGAAACGTTTCTCGTCCCTCAAATTGACAATCTCACAAAAAATTACACTAGGTAGGTAACGTGAGCATATACGAAATACATATTATCATATCAATTACGCCAAACCGTTAGAGATATAATTCGCGACGAGTTGCAAAATACACTAAAATTCTATTCAGACAAAATTGACGAATACGAGAATAAAATAAAGGATCATGATATGCGGGTAAAATTAATGGAAAATCAATGTAAAGATATTGTGAATACATGCAAAAACCTAACTCTCAAAAATGAAGTTTTAGAGCAAAAATTGAGCAAATTGGAGCAAACGCAGTCTTCCAACGATTTAGAGATATGTGGCATGGCCTTCAAGGAGAACGAAGACGTCCGAAAAATTGCATCATCGCTCTGCCAACTGATTGACCAGAACCCTAACGACATTGTAAGGGTTGGTAGAAAAAAGAAGCCAAGCCCTCGGGGCTCCGCGCAGGCCGACCGCGCAAAGATCGACGCGCCGATTACCGTGTCCCTGCGCGAGGGTAAGCGCGACGATTGGTGTGAAGCGGCGAAACTGAAGGCGATAAGTACCCGGGATTTAGGAGGTGAAGGAGACGGAAAGGTGTACTTACGCGAATCGCTCACGCCGATGATATCCTACCTTCTCTGGAAATCCAAGAAAATGCTCAAGGAAAACTCGTTATGCAAGTACGTGTGGTGCAAGAACGGTCAAATCATGGTGCGTCAAAAAGATGGAGACAGGAAGATATACTACGTGCGATCGGAGAAAGACATAGACCGTATCGGTAAAGAACTGAAAAAAATCTGAGTATGTTGTTTTCCTCTCTTATGTGCTTAAAATTATAATTATTTCAATTTACAAATTTAACATGAAGTCAAACAGCCAAATCTATCTCAACTATTTATGGTTATTGTCGACCAAAATATAACAGAGACAACCCACGACTCGTGGAATGACTTCGTGCTAGATTTACCCGACGTGCAGAATAAACTTGTCTTATTCCACGTAAATATTCGTTCCATGGTCAAAAACCATTCACAACTAGAGTATATTGTTGCTAGTAGTCCTACTACTATACATTTATTAATTATAACAGAGGCAAATGTCAGTAACCTAACATCTTGTATGTTCGAAATTGATGGATACGTCATGCATACGGAGCTGCGGGACCACAGAAAGGGAGGAGGCATTATTTTATACGCTCATAAGAGTATCTCTTTTACTAAAACCCAATTAAATACCCTAAACTTTGAATGTCTGTACGGTGAAATCCAAACTTTGAGTGGTAATAAAATAAGCATATGTTCGGTATATAGACCCCCTAACCTAAACAAATATCGTTTTGTAACTGAATTATCGCGGCTCCTGTCAGCTTACCCAACCAGTACAAACTGCATATTGGTAGGTGATATTAATCTGGACACGTCACGTACCAATAATGTTGTCAAATCATACTTAGATAGTCTGACTGAACTAGGTTTCGAATGTTGTATCTCACAATATACAAGAGTCGAGTCGAATACAAAGGGCCTGTCCAAATCCTGTATTGATCACATATTTATCCGCGAAGTGTGTAAACACGGCATGCCCAGGCAGGTGGTGCGATCAGCTGTTGTGCGTGACGCACTGGCTGACCATTACGTTACAGGTATCGCCGTTATCGGGAGCGGCAGATCTAACACCCACAAAATCGTTACTAAATTAGATAATGAAAAAGTAAAGAAAGAATTAGAGCAGATTGACTGGAGCCCGGCCTTTGACCTTAATGATCCAAACGAAATCATTGATCTAATTACAGACAAATTTCAGACTATCTATAGTAAATGTACTTATAAAAATAAAATTAACGTAAATAAGAATCAGGACTGCACCTGGATATCAGAAAAACTTATCAGTATGTCTAATAAAAAGAAAGAGCTTTTAAATGTTTTCTTGAACGATACTAGTAATAAGCAAAACGAGCTAATATATAAAAAGTATAGAAATAGAACTAACAGGATGATTAGTAGCGCTAGAAATAAATCAACAAAAAAGGAAATTTGTAATAACTTCAAAAACCCAAAAAAGATGTGGGAAATTATTAATAAATTAACTGGTAACATCATTAAAGCTATTGATGATGTACTTTTAAAGGCTTTTAGACTACAAGCCAAACAACTGTCGGATAAAATCGCGGTTGATTTCGAAAATAACGTTAAAAATATTATGAACTCTTGTGACGTGCCGTTGCTTGATGAGAATTTGTATGTAAACATTCCCAGTAATTCTCTACGATTAAATAAAATAAATAACGAAATACTACAGAAAATCATATTAAATATAGACGATAATAAGAGCCCAGGTTACGATAAAATACGAGCCAAAGATATAAAATACATTTCTTCAGCTATAATCACACATCTAATCAATATCTGCATATCACGATCTATGTACCCTGACAAACTCAAAATAGGGCTTGTTAGACCCATATACAAAAAGGGCTGTCACAATGATACTAACAACTACAGACCCATAACCATCTTGTCATGCATTAACAAAATCATCGAAAAATATTTTGGAGACTCCATAAATAAGTTCTTATCAGGTAATGGCATTATTCATGAGAAACAATATGGTTTTCAGAAAAAAAAAAGTACATCTCAGCTGTTGTCATCATTTACAGACGAAATCAATGATCTTCTAGATAAAAGACTTAATGTACTGGCTGTAATGATTGATTTTAGCAAGGCATTTGATACCTTGAATTATACTACTCTCTATCAAAAACTTCAGCAAAATGGTATACAGGGTCCTGTCCTTGAACTCATTAAAAACTATCATACTAATAGGTACAACGCGGTCAGCATAGCGGGTGAGCTCAGTGCCATGATTCCAACCTTACAAGGAACGGCTCAAGGGTCGATTTTAGGGCCGACTGAGTACCTATTATACGTAAACGATATGGGTAAAATATTTCAACATGGCTCTGTATACCAATTTGCTGATGATACATGCCTGATCACGGCGCATAGAGATATTGAGACAGCGCAAAGCATGATGCAAATGGATTTCGATAGGCTTTGCAAGTGGGCTCACGATTTAGGACTCTCTATTAATTTCAGTAAAACGAAATTAATGCACATACACTCACCATACCTTAAAACGACCATCACTCCGAGGATCGTGGCCCACGAGCACTCCTGCATGCATATAGTAGAAACTATTTAAAATCACGATTTGCACTTGAGAACTTATCTGCGATGAATAGCATTGTTATCTTTTGTTAAACCCAACCGCAAATGACCTGTACAAAATGAAATGCACTAATAACAAAAGATGGAATATGAATTACAACTTTACCATCTTGAGAATAAGGTTCAAATTGGAATAGGACACATTTCACATAGAACATTTGGAAATAACATTGACTTGCTAAATGTTGTACCCGGTGGTCCTTATTATATGTCATTTCCAAAAGGTTATATGTGAAGTGTGTCCTAATCCAAATTGAACCTTATTTTCAAGACGGTAAAGTTGTAATTCATATTCCATCTTTTGTTATTAATGCATTTCATTTTGTATTGGTTATTCGCGGTTGGGTTTAACAAAAGATAACAATGCCATTCATCGCAGATAAGTTCTCAAGTGCAAATCGTGATTTTAAATAGTTTCTACTATACGCAGAGCACTGCGTGTAATTGTAATAACCTAGATCTCGTAACGGAACACACGTACCTCGGACTATCAATAGACCACAATTTTAATTGGGGTCCACAAATAGGCCGTGTGTGTAATAAATTAAGATCAATCCTGTCTAAACTATGTATACTTAAGCACAAAGTTCCTTACAAAATATTAAGACTATTGTATATGTCATTGGCTGATTCTGTAATTAGTTACGGATTGTCTAGTTATGGAAGAACTTACAAAACATACTTAAAAGACATCTATAACCTACAATTGAGATTACTTAAAACAATTGTTCCTCTTAAGATTAAATACAAATATAGAAATGACTATGGTAACCTATTTAATTACTGCAGGGTGATGTCTATATTCGATAAAGTAGACCTAGCAATCGTTATGTATAGCAACAAGCTAACTCATTTAAATAAAAAACAAAGACCGGACAACCTACGGGAACTATCATATATTCCAACATTTCTAATACCCAAAAGTAACAACGAGTACGGTAAAAGAGTGTGGACGCGTACATTGCCCGGCATTTTAAATAGGTTCCCAAGTCATTTTACAAGTAAACTTGTAAATGCAACATGCAAACAGGTAAAGAACAGACTGAAACGATATTTATTAAATAAAAATAATAATATTATAATGTAACAATATTAATAAATAAACTGTAGTATTACTAACAAAGCGTAGAACTCATGTATATACTCTTAACTGATAAAATCTTTGATTAATTTAAGATTACAAGTTAAGATAAATTCATAATGTATTTGTTTTTTGTGTAAGAAATAAACAGATTAAATTTAAATTTTACATACTTAAACACATTAAAAAAAAAACGAAGAAAAAAGAACCACATTTTTGTCCTTACTGGGAATCAAACAAGGGCCCTCTTAGGGTCTGTTCACACAGACCGGCTCGTATACGCTTGGAATTGGCCACGAGCACGTCGGCCAGAGCAAGTCAAGCAGCCGGTCGGCTCCTCTTATTATTTCACACGAAGCGCGTTTAAGCATTCTTAATGCCAAAAGAAGTGCACATACAAAAAAAACCTTATCACAATAACTCAAAACTCTGTTTCCAACGTGATAAAAATCTGCTCTCCTCCCCGAGCCGATCTGTGTGAACGGACCCTTACTTCCAGAGTAGGCTTACTACCAACGAGCCTAATTGCGTGGTAACAAAGTTCACAACAAGAAGTTCAAGGTCACCTTCAAAAGTAGTATTATTTGAGTAGTTACTATTTAGAATATATACAGTCAAGGTAAGAAAAGGTTCGTCACTTTTCGACTCTATTTCAACGCTATTAAGGTCCAAAAGAAAAAACCTTTTATTACCCTGACTATACCTACGTCATGTTGAATTCAACCAGTCATGTTCCACTCCAATTACTTAATATGAATTAACTGGAAATCGTGAATAACAAGAAATTATGTACATACAATTTGCGTCAAAGGAATTCGTAGAAAAAATCGTTTAATCCAATTTATTTCAGTGATTTTACTATTTCCGTAAAAGTTCGTCAGGATAGAAATTAAAATGACTAATGAGATAGCTTCGTTGTTAAAAGTTGTTCCAATAACGACAGAATTCTGATGAGGTCATAACAGATTTATTTATGCGGCATTTGGTATCAACCACAAAGAAAGTTGGAAGTCGGGAATGAACAATTTAATCTTAACAAACAGGTTTTTATTTCGATTCTTAAACGACATTGTAAAGGTATAGTCAGCGTCAAAAGTAGATGATCACTTTTGTACTTTATCACATTAAAACATTTGACTATCTTGTTTGACATTGCTCCTGCGAGCCTAGTATGACAAAATGTGTATAAGGCATCCGTCACTCTCGTACTTATAAACGTGTCAAAAAGTGACGGATGTTTTATCCACATTTTGTCACGCGATAAACGCAGCCATATTAAGCCCCCTGGTGTGGTGACTATAAAACGACATTACACTCACAGCCAAAAATACTCGACTACCCGTTTTTGTTGTTTACAAAATATAACTTCTTAATCCGGGCGGTAACTTCGGAAATACGTAAATTTTAGTGTTTGGTTGCTAACTTAGGTCTAAAATGGCCATAACTTTGCCCTAGACTTCTAAATAAGTTTGGTCATAAAGTGCCCTCCAGGATGACCCGCTACCCTTGAGCCCTATTCCACGTGCGGCTTAGCCGCATCAAGCTGGCAGTGCACTCGCCGGTGCCTCGCCTGTCTCACCTATACAGTAAGCTGTCTAGCCGGCTCAAGTCACATGACATTAACCACGACTCAGCTTCAAAATATAAAAGTAAAAAAGTCCTCTTAAGACTACACACTTCAAAAATGTCCAAGTCGATTGCTTGTTTTGTTATGAGATGAAAAAACTTTTATTCTTCAACAAATAACCGTACAATTGAACAAAAAGAGAAAACGCCTCAGTGCTTATTGTCTCAGAATTGTAATTCCATTAATTATCAAAGAGTTGTCCATATCTAAAGGCTCAATTTACAAGACAATACGAGGAAGGATGTTTAAAGTACAATCCCCGAGCGTTAACCGTTTTGAATTAGAGCATTGTATAAGTTGCTTAGGGCGTGTTCACACGACACGCGCGATGAGCTACATACTTCGCACACCGTTTTAAAAAACTGTACAAACCTTTGCCTGATAAGGCCCTTGCTGAAATGTTCGCACACACCTCAACTATTCTCTGTTTGGCCTAGTGGTTGATTGGCAGAGAATGCCTTAAGGCATTAAGTCCCCCATTTGTACTTACTTTTTGTGCTGTCCTATAAAGTTTAAATAAATAAAACCAGTACAAATGGCGGACTTAACGTCTGATGGCATTTTCTACCAGTCGACCAAATAATTAATCAGTAATTTTCAGGTTCTACCCGAAATAAACTGAAAAAAATCAGCAAGATTGCAAGTGGTCAGCAGCAACTCTACAATTTAAAATTACTAATTAAAATAGTCTTGCAAAAGTTATTATTAAAATATTAATTTGAAGAAGACTGAAAGTTAAGGATATGTGACATGTAGACTCTAACTATTTAGATACGTAGTGTAAGGAAATGTCGAAGGAGATTTGTCGGGATCCTAGCAGGTGGAAAGAAGTAGTATGTGCCTAGGCCTCTGGGAATCAGGCGTGATTAAATATGTATGTACAATTTAAACTTTTTGATCTATGCCATAAAAAGGTAATATTTGTCGTATTTTAGATACTGTGTGATATTTCGACTCTATAAATTACTGTGACCTCGTTCGAATTCTGGATCTATCCTTGTCCATATACAGTCCCCCAGTAAACATGTTGAGCATACTTAGAACCTTGTCATTGTGACTGCCATTTTAATTGTCATACTTGTCATTTAATTTTCAGTTTGAAGTTTATTATGACAGTGCACTAAAGTGCTTAACATTTTCGTTGGGGGTACTGTACATACTACGTAAATAATAGTCTGTGGGACCTAACAATGCTTACTAATTTTACCTGGCTAGCGGCCGCAACCCCCCCAGTAAGACTTCGCACCCCCCTTTGGGTCGCGATCCACAAGTTGCAAAAACACTGCCCTAATGTACATCCGCCCTTAGTGGTGGATTGTCGAGAAACTTGGCCAATATCGTCTGAAGTTGTTTACTTAGTGCGCTCGCGCCGGCAATAGTTAACATTGTTGCGGTCGAGGCCGTAATGGAGTGTTGTCGACTGTATTAAGTTAAATTGTTTGCTGGGATTGATTACTAGGCCCTTGGTTAACGTTTACGCTATTTGTTATAGGAATTGCTGTGTAATATTTAAAGTATATTCGGAAGCACTAATACACCTGTCGTATCACATTATTATGTGTACACAAGCCTTTTCGATAGTGACATAGAGGTGTGTTCTATGCCAATTGAAATTGGCAAAGATGTAATTGATCTTTAATTTCACATGAAGTTTAAGATTAAATAACTATTCATTATACGATATTTTAAATAAAAATACGCTTGAAGGACATTTGAGGTTATGTGTCAAACAGTAATAATTTGTTTACATCTTTGACAATTTAAATTAACACAGACTATAGATTTTTTGACGTCTTCGGAACTTTTATATGTTTACGACTTTGACCGCACGTCGTTTTGTTACGTTGTCTTCGACTTTTGTAAAAGTATTTTTACATTAATTAAACTCTTCATGCACATACGTCGGTTTCAGGTGCTTTTAATTCGGCCCTTATTCCGTACGTGTCGCGATTTTGATCACTATTTGTGCGTCTTGGGCGGCCCCTAACTCCACTAACTCTCGCCTGCCATAACTCTTTCGTCACTCTTTTTTAGTCTAGTTTAGTTTAAACAACGATAATAATTAAAATGCTTATTGTTACACTAACTAATTAAGACTGGGTTTGTAAATCTTATTGCAGTGGATGGGTCGCATCGACTAAACCCTAAACTAGATACCTAAAACCATGTCTTAGGGATTACTCGTATTATTTCCCCAATTAAAGAAATATGCTTACATTGAATAATAAAAAATAACTTAAGATTTTCCATCTCGCTTATTATATTCGTAAGTAGCTACGTAAGTTTTGCAAAAACAAGTAACTCGTTTTTTTTAAATCTTAAACACAGGAATAATTATAATTAAAACTTTAAATAGATAATGCAAGTTTTTTGTAGTAAAATCTCATGGACCAATGTCGGCTCTATGCGATGTAAATTATTATTGATACTGTATTGTATGTAATTAGCTTTCTGAATATATGTCTCTAATGTATTTAACTTAGATGTTGATTTTCCTTTTATAAAAAATGTTATTCATTCTTTCAAGTTATATTTACAAAGACACAAACCTCCTAAGTTTCATTCTAAGCCCGACTGTACTCTAGACACCGATTAAAAACTCCAACAGCTGTATTTAAAAGTTATTAAGTTCATTAAAAACTTAATAATCCTTTAACTTTGTCTACTAAAACAAGAAACGAGCAAGAGTGAGAATACAGTGAAGAAACACAGTGAAATATACAATTTCCAACAATATAAATGCGAAAGCTTAAGAAAATGTTTGTTTTTTGTAGGGAGTTAGCTTTAGTAGGAAATATTACACAGCAAAAATGTGTAAGGATCAAAAATAATATTTGTCTACGTTATTTCAATATTTTCAACGACGAAATTTTATACGACTTGACAGACAGTACGGAATAAAATGTCTTTATTATTATTACTAAAGTCGTTTATCGCGGCTCCCTCGGGGTCTGTCTAATTTTTCGGGATAAAAAGTAGCCTATGTCCTTCCCAGGGACTCAAACTATCTCCATACCAAATTTCATCTAAATCGGTTCAGCGGTTTAAGCGTGAAGAGCTAACAGACAGACAGACACACTTTCACATTTATAATATTAGTATGGATTAGTATGGATGTCATTATGAGCGTACAAGAGTGATTAGCGGCCTTTACACGTAAAGTTCGGACCGCGGGAAACGCCACGCGCCGTTCCAATCTTCGTCCCGAACCCTAAATTTTTTACTGTTTTACTATTACAGTTGCATTTACACGTACGGTTCGGAACGAAGATTGGAACGGCGCGTGGCGTTTTCCGCGGTCCGAACTTTACGAGTGCAGGCCGCTATTGAGAGAGAAGTACAAACCCGACGAACCATTTTTTACGCACTTTTTATTTGTATGTATGAAAACTCTTTACTGCACTTAAATAATTACAAGACATGTTTGCTTCAATACCTATAGATAATGTATATAGACGAACTTAGAACGAGAACTTGTAATATTAGTAAGGATTTTCCAACATTCGCTAGTAGGTAAATAAACGTTATATGCATCAATAAAAACATTTACGGCTTTTATAAATTACGACAGGCTTATGCCGCCTGCAGATAAGAAGGCATAAAAACAAAAGAAAGAACGTGTAGTTTATTTTAAAACGTATTACGACCTTTTTACGTGTTAGTTATTTGCAGTAAAATGTCACGAGAAACCTTTTGGCAAAGATTCATTTGTGAAACTGGATTTTATGTACTTATTTAATACAACTATAGTCGTAAATTCACTGACGTAACTTAAATTACTATTTAATGTAATATCTTGGAATTTTATGTGGCAATATGTACCATATTTCAAACTAAAATGGTTTAATTAACATTTGTTCAAAATTTAAATTAAACGCTTAGAAAAAGATGACCTGAGGCCCTAGCCAAGATGCATTACGCTAACTAGCGTTTCTATTCGTTTGGTTTTTAAACCAATCGCGTCCTTGTAGGTCACGTGACTCTTCGTATCACGTCATCTACCAGTGACGAGATTGGTTTATAAACGAAACAAATAGAAACTGTAGTTAGCGTATTGCGCTAGGGCTAGGGCCCATGTTCATAAAAAATACCATATTGCTTTTAACGTGTTATGGTATATTTTTAACTCGACTGCCATTATAATAGCAATCGTAATGTTGACAATACGATAATAATGTCGAAGGCAATATGTTTTCTATAGAGGCCCAGGTCAAAAACATAACCTTCTTCTTCGACAGTCGGATAAACATAAAAGGACCGTGTTTCAACATGCTAAGAAATCCCTCACGTTCTTACAATATGTCTGAGATGCCTTGGAATCCTTTTTGGGTAAAGTGGGGTGAGTTTCTAGGACTTGGGCAGTCATTTATAATATGTAAATACACTTCTAGTGCCTATGGTACAATGCTCGAGCTTGTACGGCCTAGCTTACACGGAAAGCAGCTTTGAGAAAAAGTTTGAAGAGATTTAACTCTAAATTGGGCGTTTGGGAAAGTAAAGGTACAATATTTAGCCAGGTCAGGTAACGCGTCTAAAGTACCCTTATATATTGTAAAATAGTATACATTTCCTAAAGGTGCACTTACTTTTAATTTTTATGTATATCTATAGTATAAAAAATGTGAGTTAGTCATATTTATTACTCCTTCACGTTGACACTTGTAATGGATCTTAATAGCTTATCCCCCTATCTAACACATTGGCTATCTTTTATCCCGAAAATAATATCGTTCACAACTGCAGGTCCCATGGGATAGTGGATTTTGTAACTCGACTCTTTAACTTAAATATTCAAGTTTAATAAAATACTTTAAAATAAATTGGACCTAATTTAGTTTTAGGGCTTGTTTCACAATCGTCAGGTAAAGCATATCTGACACATAAATTTAGCCCTTTCCTTTTCTTACACTTGAACATAGACAAGGAGAGAGCTAACTTTAACTGGCACATAAATTTACTTGTCGATTGTGAAACAGTCCCTTAATTTAATAGTATTTAGATTAGTTATAATCAGGTTTATTTTTGCTTTACTTTATTTTTTAACTGGCCCGTTTTAGTTTTAATTCGTAATTTAAACTTTGTATTATTGACAATATTTCTCTGTATCAATAAAATTAATACAAAACTAACAAAAATAAAAATTATAACCGTATGTGCAATATGATTAGTTATTAAAATGTACGATTATTAAGCTAAAGCCCTTTAGTATAGATAACTAAATTAACAGGGGACATAATTAAATCTAAATTAATTACTATAGTTATATTAGGTTAAATTACCCTTTGCCAACACATTGTGGAATGCAATAAACGTTTGAGTATTTGATTTATAGAATTTAATTAGTTAGAAACGTTATTTAAACCAATTTTGCAATAGGTTTATTTTCACTGAAAACTTTTGGTGAAGTCTTGTTGGTATGAGGAAAATTTGAAAATTTATTGGTGATTAGATTACGAAGCTGAATAAGGTTATACTTTGAAACGGCCACAATATTTAAACGGTCAATGAAATCAAATTCGTTTGATAAATTGCGTGTCGATGCTACAAGCCAAGGGTTATAGCCCTTTTTGTTAATTACCTACTTTACAAATAAAAAAACCGGTCAAGTGCGAGTCGGACTCGCGCACCGAGGGTTCCGTATTGAAGATAATATGCTTGGTAACCGCAAAAGAAAATACTCATTTTGTTATAAGCTTTATTTTCCAGGCAATAAGGTCGATTTTGACCAGCTTAAAATTTAATACAGATTTTCTTAGTTGTTTTGTTATTTCTCAAAAACTGTAAATAATGAACACTTTATTTTATTTTTCCCAGAAAATATAAGTAATTATCTATACGTCAGCATTTTAGGAACGGTCATTTTTTGTACATTTTTGACTATAAATCAAAAAGTACACCACAGAAAATTTTCAAATTTGAAATGTTCAGATTAAGACCTTTCATATGACACCCCATTTGCTATAATCGAACCACTTTCATTTTTGAACCCCCCCTTCTAGACCCCTTTTCAATTATTAATAAAATTAATTTCATATTTTTTTTACTACAAATAGATGCGGGCAAGCAAGTTGTACAACTATGCCAAATTTCAAGTTGATAGCATTTGTAGTTGCTGAGAAAACCTGCTGTGACATACAGACAGACAGACAACGAAGTCTCACCATAAGGGTTCCTTTTGTACCATTTTGGTACGGAACCCTAAAAACTAAGTATTTACTTGCCATCATTACTTATTTCATAATATAAACGTAAGTAGCAAGAAATGTGTTGATTCATTAACCTTACTTTTTCTTAATAAACACTTTGAAAAACAAATCAGAAAAGAATCCGAATAAAACATATTTAAACCAAAACTTCTTTGCAAACATACAAGGTGTTCCCAATTTTAACTCCAACTGTATCCAGCAGTAAATCCCGAAACTGGACTGTTTATTCCCCAGATATTCAGTCGACCTACATGACCTAGATCTGCACATGATTTGCGGACGAATATCAAACCTGAGGGCTTATTGTCTAACTCAGTTGCAATCACTTGTCTGCATACAAAATGAAAACAATTGCTCCACTTCGAAGCCGGTTGCGATTGCGAGTGCGCTAGACAATAAGCTCTCTGGTTGTTATTCAACAATCCAGGATATCTTAAGACCGGTGGATACTCTATTGTGAAATTATGACAATGGTAATTGGTAATTGGCAACCTGTGCACATGCTAGGTTGAGCAGGATACAATACAATCACTCACGCTATTGGCACTTGTCCCACCCACCACCAACGATGAACGGGAAGCGAGTAGAGCCAGCAATTACCTATTAATTTATTAGGTCCTTACATATGACATTGGCGTTTTATATGACAAAAATATACCCATAATATATCCATTTTTCGGGTTTTTCACCTTTCCAGTTTGTTTCAGGTAAATTATAACTGTCAGGTAAGTTATCACTCAACTGCCGCTAACTCTGACGTATTTTGAGATGGATCCGCTTCCACAATCGCTTTTTATTCTTCTTATTAATTTGGGTCTCCGGGCGTCCACGGGGCTGGGTTTGTAGGTCAAAATTCCTAGAACGAAAACGTTGGAACCAAAAACGTACCGCGTTTTCTTCTACAGTAGCTGCCTCATTCACAGCATTAATCCTTCGAGCTGTTTCTGCGGCACTGGCGCCACGGTGGAACTCGTATTCGTAAATAACGCGATATTTGAAGTTCTCTACAGGGTGCCTCCGACCTTGGGGCTTTAAATGCAACGATCGATTCTAGAACAGGCTAACTTATTGATGTCAAAGTCTAATTGTAAAATCAGTGTATTCAATCATGGCCACATAATCAATATCTCATGGTACGGGGGCGTCATTTCCTTGGTACCAGGGCTAAAGGAAAATGGAGAATTGGATCGCGTACATTGAAAATTACATTTAACTTGTATGAAAAAATTAAAATGTAAGTTGGACATATTCTTAACAACTTACAGAACAAAAGAAGTTCAGTTTCAGGAGTAAAAACGATCCATGCATTTAATTTATTTAATTTTATTTTCCATGTCGGAGGCACCCTATATTGTGAACATGATGTCAAAGAAAAAACAAATGACGCGATAACAAATGAATCGCTAAATTCGAAGCACAAATACATGAGCTAAATTTTGAAATAAATTTGAATTCAGAATTCTTAGCCAAACACCAAATATTTTGAACCACAGTGGCCAGTTCAACGAAACGCAAAAGGACCCAATAAGTGTCTCTTTTATTGACACGGAATCCATATTATTTGTTTCGACAAACAAACTAGTGGAGAGAGTTCTCGCCGGCAGTAGTTTTATTTAATTACGTATAAAATTATTCTTACCATGTTTAATTGTTTATGCAAACTAAACGGCACCCATTCACATTATTTATTTGTTATTTTTGTTACAGCGGCCGTCGTGATAGCATTCTTCGTGTGCTGGGCCCCGTTCCACTTCCAACGCTTGTTCTTCATCTACGGCACCGCGTCGCCCCACTACAGAGCCATCAATGAATGCCTCTTCTTCGTGGCCGGTGGCCTGTACTACGTATCGGCTACTGTCAACCCAATTCTGTACAACGTAATGAGCCATAGGTAAGTTTTAAATGTTTATTCTCTTCTTGGTCGTTTTGTCATGGCTGAGGGTCGTGACCACCATACTGCCATTCTAAATAAAAAGGACGCAAGCGGAATTTGATAGTCAAAGCCAATTGAACCACGTGTCTTAAGAAATAAGGTCACGAAAACATTCGCGATTCTATGAGACTTCCACCTTTTTTTCTAATGAGGGCAGTATAAGTCTCTTAGATAGAGCATTCCAGGTTGCTCTTTACTGAGCCTGATGGAGTGCTGACTGGGGGTTGCAGTTAATTGCTTCCAGTAAGGAATCCGTCCAATGGGTTGGTGCCCTCCCTCTGCTTCTTGTTCCCTCCACGCCAACCAGTATAAGTTTCTCCAGGCTGTTGGGTTCAGTATGGACTCGTTAGTTCTTAGGCAGGCAGTCTCTGCCATCACCACGAAAAGCATAGATTTTACTGCTATCACGGCTTTTTCGCACCTCTCGACATCGTAGGTGTAGATGGAAAAGAAAAGACCAAGTGTGTGTACCTAATACAAGACCAAGTGTGGGTAATACAAGACCAAGTGTGTGTAATACAAGACCAAGTGTGTGTAATACAAGACCAAGTGTGTGTAATACAAGACCACCATGACATCACAAAATAAATACAAACATGTTACATACCTTCATGCCTTTATTCCCAGAATGGGACAGGCAGAGGCAGTGGGATGGGGAATTATCAAGTCTAAAAATTTGTTGAAAATTCTGTAAAAAAAAAGATAAAAGATGTTTATTCAGTAAGTAAACGCACGGGCACTTCTACACGTCAATAATCTACCAGCGCTTCGCAAGAGACCACTGCTGAGAAGAAACGCCGCAAGAAACAGTCAGTCAGTCAGTCAGTCAGTCAGTAAGTCGTGTTTGTCGTGTATTAATGACAACATGTTAATTTTCCGTTAACGCCAGGGCTCGAACACTATGGAACCCTGTCGCATAACGTTAATCATTAATTTTGGCGTAATTTCTTTCATGTGGTTTGACGCTGTCATTATGACAGGGTTCCATAGTGGCGTAACGATTAAATTTCTTGACTGTACATATAGTAATCCGAATAGGAGACGATTTGCACCGGGCTGCTTATTCGATCAAAAGTATTTTATATCAAATTTGATACGAATAGGTTGCCTGAAAAATTTCAGTCCAGTATATAATTAATTAAACAATAAAAATTAACTTTGGCTTAAAAAAAATCTATTGCTTGTTTAATAGACAAATTACATACCAATCGAAAGTATGAAGCCTATAGAACTTGCAAACGTTAGGTTGACTATTTTTTTCCCGTCAAACTATTGGATGGGCAGGTATAAACAGGTAAGTCGGTACTAATAGTTTGCACCAAACCTAACGTTTGCATATTCTATAGGTTTCATACCTTCGATTAGTATGTAATTTGTCTATTAAACAAGCATACGCAATTTAAAAAAAAAGTTCATTTTTAATATATTTTTTAATGATATAAGTACTGGACTGAAATTTTTCAGGCAACCTATTCGCCACATATTATTTAGCGTATCAAATTTGATATAAAATACTTTTGATCCAATAAGCAGCCCGGTGCTAATCGTCTCCTATTCGGATCTTAGACCAATACATACGGACGGATCAAAACCAGTAACCGCTTTTTAGCCTTTTAAATTAAGAAATTTTAATAAATACTATTTACTAAATCGCAAGATCATTTTCAATCTGAGATTTCTGACAGTTCAAGAGCGAAACTAGTTTTAGTCAATGATTCAAGTGATATTGAACTGGGTACTCAAAAGGCCCAAACTTGGCCCTCGTTCAAACAAAGACAAGTTTAGTTGCGAACTGCTTTAACTTACCCCAGGGCAAGTGCGAGCAGGTCGCTCCAATCAGGCGAGATAAGAGACTTTGATAAGCCAATCCATGGTTTAAACTTACTTGATTATGTTTCGGTAGGTATTGCGTATAAACCCTACGGAACTCTAAAAACCGGTTACACTGGTGACCGAATACGGACTCGAGTCCGTTTCTCGAAGCTCACTAGATTAAATAATAGTAGTCCATGCGGTACATTTCACTAGTGGACTTCTGGAAAATTGTATTGAGTGAACTAAATTAGTTCAAATAATATTATTAGTCTAATGAGTTTCGAGAAATGGGCCCCTGCAGACGAATAAGGGCCAAACCGAATAATGTAAACGCCGTATAAGAAATAGCGTAATGCATCAAGCATAAAAATAATAATTACTGTAAATTGACAATATTTTTTTACTTTATCTATCAGAAGCCGTATTATGATCTTATACCCTTGATGGTCCAACGTTTGGGTAAAAAAAATATAAGCTTTGCATTACATGTATGCGAAGATTTTATTTAACAACTTGTACTATGTATAACTATGCCAAATTACAGCTTAGTACTGCTACTCTGAGTAAAACCGCGGACAGACGTACAACGAAATATGGGTCTCTAGTGGATCGCTTAATTTTTTTACGCATAACCTATCTTTACGCATAAAATCGTTTGACCTAAACCGGTTTTTACAATAGAAAACGTTTTATTTTAATTATTTTAAAAATCTAACCTAACCTAACCTAATCTACACAAAAGACGTTTATTAAATTTTGAAAGGTCAGCAGCATCAGCAGTCAGCATAGAGGGTGTTTATGCGAAAAAAAAATATGCGTAAAGATACGTTATGCGTAAAAAGTTTATGCGTTTCAAAGGGATCCCCGAAATATAACGGTTCCTTGTTGACTACGGAACCCTGAAAACTCACCTGTGTTTAAGATGTTACGTATCTTAACCTTAAACCCCATTTAATATAGCAAACTCTTTTCAAAGCCGCTCATGAAGTTTACAGACTTCCACGAAGATATTACAATATTTATGAACCACATCTTGAGATTCTGCGAAAGAAATTCCAACACTTTTAGATATACTTTGTAGTACTTATGAAGTTTTGTAATATTTGTTTTATGTGTAAGTAAATACGAGGCAAAATTACAATTTTAACATTCTAACTTTACTGTATCACAACTTCGCGTCATGGCAGATTTTCAATAAGTAATAACTAAAAAAGTGTAAATTATTTTATCTTTAACTTATTCATTACCAAAGGGCAATAAAATAGAGTTTCCATCAAAAAAATACTTAAATATTAGCTCTTAACGTCTACAATTGACGTTCTATGAATACGTATTTTGTGCGTTCGTTTGTTAGTGCCCATTTAGTTACAAAGAAATGAAAAACAATACACTTTATTGACAGCAATTGGGTAGTGAATGATCCTCATTAATTAACGGCCTTTAATGAGCACGATCAAAGACAGCTATCGTAATTAATAAATTAATGCTTCATTTTAACGAGTTTAGTACTTGTTACTTTCACTTGTCCTTACATTTAGCACACTTGACACTAGTTACACATCAGCATAATGAAATAACATAAAACTATAAAACTGATATACATTTTTTTTGTTTTTTTTTTCTATTCGTTGGTACATCGAAAATTAGGGTCTAAGTGTACTAAGCATTAATTGTGTATTTGACAAGTGCAAGTTAGAAACGCTTTTCGCTTGTCCTAACAACCCCAGTAAGTGCTTAGTAAGAAAGAATATGTATTGGAAAACGTTACCATTGTGTGTTGTTATAACTGTGGTTGATTTATCGGACATTCACTCATACACAGTTGTAAAGTTCTCGTTCAAGGATTAAGAAAAAGGAAACTGTCATGTAACATCTGCAACAGCAATCTTAGTACTTATTTATTATTACTATTATTAATTCTCTACTTTTACTGTTTCATTTTGGTTTACATGATCTTATTTTAACAGCTAGTGCCTAAAACCAGTTATTATTAAGTGGTTAGTTAGTTAGTACACTTGCTACTAAGCAGCTTAGTACTAAGCGCAAGTACTAAATACGATAACTAACCTCGTGTAAACCCTGTCATAGTTTACTGAGCTCATTTGTAAATGATTTTAATGCCACTTATTATTTATAATAAATAGCATTATCACCTTCTCCAGCCAATTTAGTTTCTTTGAAGTTCTTAAACTAATTAGAGGTATTAATTTCAATTAAAATTTCAAAGACTGGGATTACCTTTAATATTATTATCAATGTTGCTTATTTTAAACTCTGTTAGCAAAATAAATAGGTATCGGGAGACAATATCACACAATTTAACCTAGTTTGACTAAGCTTTAAGTTTGTACTGTAGATTAAGTTTGATCATACATAGACTACGATATAAATAAATACTTGTATACATAGAAAACCACCAAGACTCAAAAAAATAATATTCGAAATGGTAATATTTATTCAAAGTTAGAGCCGTCTTTATAAAATGTCAAGGAAAAAGGACATGAATATAAACTTATGTATTTAAGGATGCCTATTCTCAATCTCTTAATTACTTTACTTTTCACAAAACAAAACGAAAAAACTCCTTTACTGGGTTACAGCTTTCACTTGTTTTCAAATGAACTTTAATCATTTGCGTAAAAAACAGAGTTTCAATCTCTACTCTACTTAAAAACCTGCATAAATACAGCAGTTTTTAATACATACATACAATCACAGGCAGAAACCACTTCCTTCCACTTGCTACGATCCGGTCAAACTTCCCTCGCTTCCTCTACACTCGATAAGTATCTTCATACACGTGCGTAGGTTTACCCCCTTACTAATAAACGTTGAGTAACGGTGGTATAGCTATACAATGTTTTGTCCTTATCTGTCATTGTGACATTTGGATTTGACGGATAAGGACAAAACATTGTATAGCTATACCACCGTTATTCCACGTTTATTAGTAAGGGGGTTAGGATACACTTGACCTGGCCTTTTTTTAATACGTCCCCGATCTGATCGTGGAACGTTCGCCGTGGCCTTCACCTTCCAACATTCCAATTTACTCTAGTCTCATATATCTGTTTGTTGATCTCGCTTCATCCATTCTCTTCACATGACCAAACTACTATAGCGTTCCTTTGTTTATCCTTGTCACTATATCTTCTTTGAAACCACAAGTTTTTAAACATAAAACTTCCTTGTGACTCACACAGACATATTAAAGAGATCAGATCACAACGGGTCACTCAATAATGTCGAAAAACGCTCGTTTAAGTGTTCGTCGTACTGCGGCCGCGTCTGCTCATGATTAGGGACTCCGGACGCGCCCGAAACATGTCAAGCGTTTTTCGACATTATTTACGTGAGTAATCTGAGGGCCCTGCCAAGACGCACTACGCTAACTAGCGTTTCTATTCGTTTCATTTTTAAACTAATCGCGTCACTGGTAGATCACGTGACTTTTCGTATCACGTCTTCTACCAGCGACGCGATTGGTTTAAAAACGAATCGAATAGAAACGCTAGTTAGCGTAGTGCATCTTAGCAGGGCCCTCTGTTTGTTGATCTCGCTTCATCCATTCTCTTCAGATGACCAAACCTTTTCATCATTCCTTTATGTTTTTAAACATAAAACTTCCGTGAGATTCACACACATTAAAGAGATCAGATCACAACTGGTTACTCACGTAAATAATGTCGAAAAACGCTCGTTTGAGTGTTCGTCGTGCTGCTGCTGCCGCGTCTGCTCATGATTCGATACGAGCCCGAAACATGTCGAGCGTTTTTCGACATTTACGTGAGTAACCAGTTGTGATCTCTTTAATACACAAGTTTTTAATAACTATTTCTTTCAGGTACAGGATAGCCTTCAAAGAAACCCTCTGCTTCGGCCGCTCGCGGAGCAAGAGCAAGTACTACCGGGAGCACTCCAGCGTCAGGGAGACCACCGTCAACCACACCTCGGACGGCTCGCACCTGGTGCGGGTTCGATCCCAGAGCCGAGATAGGTGACAATCCAGAGGGGCTAGACAAGATGCATTACGCTAACCAGCGTTTCTATTCGTTTCGTTTGTAAACCAATCGCGTCACTGGTAGATCACGTGACTTTTCGTATCACGGCATCTACAAGTGACGCGATTGGTTTAAAAACGTAACGAATAGAAACGCTAGCTAGCGTAATGGACCTTGTCTAGCCCCTCAGTTTTACACACCCGACGCAAAATGAAGGCTGTTTTAAGTTTGACCGCTATGTGTGTGTGTTGCACCGTAACTTTTAAACTGGTAAACCGATAGGGATGCGGTTTTTTTTGAAATCAGGTTTTTTTATCGGTGGTTCTTAGCTAGGTTTCATGAAAATCGGTCGATCAGCCAACGTTGGTTTTTTTCTGTTATGCTTTTTGTGTATGGTGTAAAGATATATGACTTGTGTTGTAAAAGCCGAGTTTATTAACCCGTATCTAATATTTAAACCGCTGATGAATAAGGTTAACTTCGGGTTGAAATTTGACATTTACCATGTTGAAAAACTAGCAAATTTTTACTCGTAGTATCATATCTGTCCGCAGTTTTAATTTTGCGTGTATATTTTTTATTAATTTGCTCTGAAACGCCTGGGGGGATTTAGTTACAATTTGAAATGGAGATAGCTTATACCCTAAATTAACACAAAGACAACCTTGTAATAACACAAGTCAGGGGTCGGTAGTTGGGCAGCGTAAGGGAGCAGAGAGGCAAGTAAACACCACTAGTAGCTGTAAGATGGGAGACATTTATTACTGTTCTGCCTTAGCTTATAATAGGGTTGTCGGTGACACAAGCAATATGCGTTTATGTAGCAGTAAGCTATGCGTTACTGCTAAACACTAAAAGTGGCCAATTGCCATATGGTCTGAAGATCCGAATAGGAGACGACCTTCACCCAGCTGTTTATTCGATAAAAAGTATTTAATATCAAATTTAATATGGTAAGTAATACATGACGAATAGGTGGACTGAAAAATGTCAGTCCAGTACAGTCCATAATTAAAAAAAACAAAAAATGAACTTTTTTTTAAATTGCTATTGCTTGTTTAATAGACCAATTACATACTAATCGGAAGCATGAAGCCTATAGAATATGCAAACGTTAGTTTTAGTGCAAATTATTAGTACCGACTTACCTACCTACCTACCCAATGTTTATGATGGGAAAAAATAGTCAACCTAACGTTTGCATATTCTATAGGCTTCATGCTTCCGATTGGTATGTAATTGGTCTATTAAACAAGCAATATCAATTTTTCAGATCCCCTACTAATACTACAAGCTTTTCTTCTGAATAGAAATAATGTTCGCGTGGGATGGTTAACACGGAGGAAGTCGCGGGCAGCCGTTAGTAAAGAAAGGACTAGTCTTATTTTAATCCAGAATGGCCGTGTACTATCTGAAATCTCTGGATATTATGTCTAGAAGTTTTATTAACAAAGTGGAAGTCGGTTGATTCAGGGGTTCCTTTATTGGAGTTCGAAACCAGAAGTCATTGGGAAGAATTGAGATGGTAGCATTATCTTTCTTTATTGGTATTGGGGTTTGAAAGTTCTTATACGTTTTATTGATTTCGCAGTAAGTAATGAATGGGTAAACATGTCAAAGATATTTTTACTATCAGGAAAATAATTTAACACCTGTATTCACAAACAAAACTTAAGGGATCCTTCACTGAGTAAACGCACTGCGTTCAATACAGCTTTGTGATTGGTCCTTTTTGACCGACCTTTGGTTTATGAGACGATTTGAACCACCCTGTGCGTTCGTGAGAACTGTGAGACCTCATAGTGACGTTTGTGAATACGGGTGTAAGGCTCTCGTCAAACCAATATACCTATGCTATAGCAGAAATTTTAGGTAAAAACTACTAAATTACTTAACTTAGTGATGAGAAGGGAGTATAAATCCCTTCTCATCACTAAGTCCATTACTCAACACAATTACGCCTTTTCATTATGTTTTACTTTTGTATTTTTTAAGCAGGCTAATTGCATAACGATGAAACTCTATTTTTCTTCGATTGGAAGATAACTTATAATAAATCACCATTATCATCTTTTTAACAATTACCCTTAATTCTTACAGGTATATTCAGTTAGCGGAACGTGCAGATTTCCTCACATTGTTTGTTCTTACCATGAGATAATTCTACAAAACAAATGAAAATCAGCATAGCTTTATTCCACCTCGTTTTACCCCAATAAGAATAGAAGCCCAGGATACTTTTTTTTACAAATACTCGAAATATAATAACATTTTTTCTACAGGACAAACCGCATTACTGGAAAAATGTTCCGTCGTTCCAGCTACTCCGACTCCAGCGTCTCCTCTGACCGTTGGAAGGTCAACTACTTCAAGGGCAAGGACACCTGCCTGCTCCACAGCGCTGAGTCTTCCCCTTACAAGTGCAAGGAGACTAAACTGCTCGTCAATGGTACTGACGACGTTAAAAAGGGAGATGTCAGCTTTTAAACGTGGGGCTTTGACTGGTTAAAGGTCAAAAACTTCAAGGTCAACAATTTTAAGGTCAATAATTTCAAGGTCAACTATTTTAAAGGTCAAGGTCAAATGTCACACGTGAATTCTGCTTAATGTTATCATAACACCTTGAAGATGATGATGCTGCTTGTTACCAGTAAAAATTACATTAAAAATGGATATGCCTTCAATTATAATAAAAAATGTGTATAAATTATTAGTTTAAGCATGATTGATTGTTGGAAATTTAAATGTTTCAAGGTCATCTTCAATAAGACCTAATTTGTCAATAAAAGTGACAACGCGACGTTAAGAAGGGTGATGTCAGTATTTAAGTAGGTAATTCAGGATTGGTTTACGTGTGTTAAATACCTAATGCGTGTTGTGGTCAATATAGTAATGTTTAAAGTTTAATACGTGCATAAAATATGTAAAACCGCTGTATATAAATTAATTAATTAGGTACCTATTTAACAAACTCTTATAAAGGGTGAAATGAAACAATATGATTAAATAATGTTACTTTCTAACCATTGTCTGATGTGATTTTCTAACCTTTTTTTGATAAATGTATAAATGTGTCAATACCATTTCTATAACGTAGGTACGTTTAACTCTTATTACAAAATAAGTAAATACAAATCGTGTTCAAAAAAGGACACACATATGTTTTCCCAGGCCAAAAAGTTCCACATTGGCAGTAGCTTTTTTAACACAAGCGCATAGTTTTTTTTAGAAAGAAAATTTCGAGACATATTTAGTAAGAAATCGTATGCAGCATGACGACCATGATTGAACCTTAAATACCAAACAGAGTTTTTTTTATGGCATAGAGATCGCAAACGATCACACATACCACCCGATAAGTAGTAAGAAGAATCTAAAACCCAAACTTGAGACTGCAATCTTAAAACTATTATTTTGTTGCGAACCCCGAGGACTACAAAGTAATGCTTTGTAAGTATCTAGAACCTCTCTATACTATAGCCGTACAACTTTGTTGAGAGCCGGGGTTGGCATGAGGTGCGGGGGTGGATATGATAAAGCTCGACTACAGTACTATGCAGATAAGAAGTCAATACTGACACATTGCACGACAAGAGCAATGGGAGAGCTACAAAATTACCAACAACTCTAAAACTTTGTTGATAATTCCGTTACCACATTTTGCACAATGAGGCTAAGATGTTTACCAGCGTATTAGTGACAGGTTGCAAGCCCATCGCCTAACAGTACTACAAGCCTTTATTCCCTTAGTCGCCTCTTACGAGATCCACGGGAACACATGGAGTAGCACTATTGTAACCCGGCAACGACACGGTAATTTCAAAACGGTAAAATTAAAAAATAAACAGTAGAATTCTATACCTCTGCTTTTATTAAATTACACCAGACAGTTCTGTTTCTAAACTGATATTATTCATATACTTAGTTCCACAGAGAAGCGCAATTTGCTCGAAAACGCAATTCAGTATAATCCTATTACTACAAAGATACCTACACACGTGGCGCCGTCAAAGGAAATAGTAAAAGCAGAGCTTGTATGAACGCGATGGGCTCTATCCTCTTATAAACAACAGTTTGACACGGAAATTAAAATTGCTTTGCCGTGTTCGTAAATTTAAAATTTGAAATTTGCATGCTGCAGGAATATGTAATCGAGATTTCATGTGAATACTGTAGATTGTATTCTATATGTTGGCGTTGTAAACAATGCAAGTTTATCTTAATGATGAGATACTTTCCCTTCATCTTCGTCGTGCCACCAACCAGTTCCACTAGTGGCACGAGAAGTGTCATTCCTCGCCGTACCATTAAATGCAGATACATGCACCTGTGGGGGTGTGACAGCGTGAATGAACTAGCATAGTGGCATCTCTACATGATGATGAGTGGGGACGCCGGGCCGGATCAGGCGGGCGGTCGATCGGTCCTCCGGTCATTCCTACGTACGAGTATAAAACAAAGTCGCTTCCCACCGCGCCGTCTGGCTCTCTGTATGTACGTTTAGATCTTTCAAACTACGCTACGGATTTTAATGTGTTTTCTATTTATTTATTTTAGGAAGACTAGATATGATATGACTAAGATATGACAACTGTAAATTGCTGAAGACAAGTATCCGCTTATTACAAATAGATAATAGTGATTCAAGAGGTCTTTATGTATAATCAATTCTGGATTACGAACCGGTGTTACCGAAAACTGACATAAACTAAAGCAGAGCGAGGGTGGGTCGTCAGTTTTAGATAGGGGAAGATGGGGTGGCTTCGTACACAGGGAGCATTCGTACAATGGTCATATCTTGACTATCCAACATGCTGAAGCGTTCATATTTGTATGCGTCACTGCCGCTCATATGCATAGGCTACCCTCAAAAAGTGATGGCAGTGCAGCAGCAGATTTCGCCAGAAATAATTAATATGTGTTTTCGCGATCGGAAAGTAATTTTTGGTTCTCCTTTGAATGCGTCTGTCTCTAATAAGTTTTACACGAATTAGAAAAAATATTTTTAAATAGTTTGTAATTAGATGCTTGAGATTAATATGTAAACAATGGTTTTGGTATTACTTTAGCGGTTATTTTTTATTTTTATTTATTTTCGGATCGTTTAGGTTGGGGTACCTTCGTACAGTCAAAATGTATGTAATTTTAAGCTGTACGAATGCACCCCATGTAAGTTAAAAAATTGTAGATCAAGAATAATTATAATTACAAAACCAGGTTAGTAAGATATGCCTAAAAGGTGACTGAAACAGGTGAAATAGCAGAAAATTCAATGAAACCTGGGAAAAAACGAATAGTGTACGAAGGCACCCTACGTATGGGGTGCATTCGTACAATTCCCACTTTTTGGGAAAACTATTATATCTTGGTACAGTTGCTTTGAATCCAAACTGAAATAATCAATTATTATAGCCAAATAAATGGATGATAAAGTAGCATTCATCTCATTTTGAAATAAAGGTTAGTTTTTTTATCAAAAATCTGAAAGTAAAAAGTGTACGAGGCCACCCCATCTTCCCCTAAATAATAAATAAATATCAGAGGACAATCTCACGCAAATTGATCTAGTCCCAAACTAAGCTCTAGGCTTGTACAATGGGTACAAGACAACGGTAAACATGCTTATAATAGAGAAAAATATTATTAAATACATAGAAAACATCTAAGACTCAAAACCAAAACGCGCTTATCACACAAATATTTGCCTATATCGGGAATCGAACCCGGCCAGCCAGCTTCGTAGACAGGGGTCACTACCAAGTAGACTGAACTCATCGTCATTTTTCATCTTAGTCTTTAGCTTTAGTACCGCATTTACAGTCTTGAGAGATATTGCAAAGCTTACCATCAACCCTCTATTTCAACTCAACATCCTGACAATGACAGGTGACAGGCGACCTTTCAGTGTACATAGCGCAGTTTGTATGAATCATACAGAGATACAAACTTGTTACCTTTGCAGTGTTACCTATACCGAATTGTCACCTGTCACCTATAATTGTCAGGATGGTGAAATAGTGGTCAGGGGCCACCTGTCCGTCTGTGCTTTCTCTATGTCATATATTTTGTTGAAAATAATATCGTTAAAAATTTCAATGACGTTATTTAACGTTATTTAAGTCAATAGTATTATTTTTTGTAGTTATTCACAAATAATATTGCTTTAACAAAAATATTACTTCAGTAAATCTAGACTTTACGAAGTGTGTGATTTTAAGAGCAAAAATAAGGTCTGTTTTTAATGGGCCAATTACTAACTACATTGTTATTCTAAGAAATATTTTCTTTGCCCGCATCGTTTCTTTAAACAGTCAAGATATATTTTTATGTTTTTAATCATTGTGTGCTACTATGCCACAAAACTTTTATAATTATAATTGTGTCCAAACTTAATTAAGACTGCTTAAAAATCCACTCAAGGAAGAGTCCTCCCTATTCCACCTACATAAGAAGTCAATGTTAGGAATCTATCCAAGAATAGGTTTAAGGTTATAATTTGAACTGGAATCACAGGCGCCAGGACCATGTCAGGACTGACTTCTTGTCTAGAAGAAGAAAGTACCTACTAAGAACATTCCCGAAAACTTTTGTAAGCATTGAGTATTTTCTCTTCCTATACAATAAATATTTTTGTAAGCGTCTCAGTTTGGGAAAGTTTCTTGTAGGAACAATGCAACTTTGGGATACTTAAAAATACTAATCATTTAAATGTTAGTTTAACTAATGTCATTAAATTTCGTGTAATGTCTGTGTCGCCGAAAATATTTTTACCCTTTATTTATAAATGCACAATAAATTTGTGTTTAATTGTGACATTTTAATTTGACAGAAAGTGACAAAGCATACCTTATCTAAAATAGGTTTATTGTACGTTTAAAAATAAGGGGTTAACTTATAAGGAAATCGATTGTAAATTATGTAAATATTGATTATGATACATACATAAACTAATTTTATTTAAAATCTATGAAGTACTCTAAATATGATGATTTCTATTTGTATACCTAATTACTATATTGTAAGTAAAACTCACGTGCTACCCAAAAAGGTAATCTCTTGTATTTAATATAACTGTTGTATGTTACTCACAGATGGCGCTAAGGGCTTATAAAACGACAAGTTAGTTCGCGACGTTCCCGTGGTAAAAAATAGTATTGTGGGAACGTCGCGAAGTAACTTGTCGGCCTTGTCCTTAAGCTTCCGTCAGAAGACAGGGAAAAGTTCAAAGCCCTGTTCAGCTTCGGGTTAAAACTCTGGAATGACAAGAATTTTTCAATGTCTATTTGGTATTTAATTTTTAATGTAAGTAAAACTTAATGTTGGTTACGAGGAATGTACATTAAATGTATTATTTTGGAAAATAAATACTCTTTTTAAAATAAATATTTGTTTGATTTTTTTACTAATTTTGTTGGACTCCTTAATTACTCAAAGTGCAAGTTGCATAACATTCCTAAAACTTTGGTACTCTTTTCAAGAAAATACTAAGAACATTTTCATAACCATACATAATCAAGAGGATTGATATTGTTCTCTTTTCATGATATAATATATAAAAATATTCTGAGAAATTGTTATAGAAAAGTTTCTCGTCATTATAGTCAAATGTAAAAATATGGGAGAATTCAACATCTCCAAAATATGTCCCAATGCACCTTTTTTCCCGTGACTTCGTAACATATTTTCTTTGTTACATATTTTTGCACTTGACTGTACAAAACACATAAAAAATTAACCCTACTTTTCGTTTAACTTAAAATCAGATCATTTTAAGAAACTAAACTTCATTCATTGTTAATATTTTGCCATGTTCGGACGTGTTGATGTCTGTCCTATAAATAAACATGATCGTCCAGTAAGTGTCAAAATCATAAAACAGAATAATTAAAAAAAAACAATGCCCCTTTACTGCACTTTATACATAAGCCTATGAAGTTTTTACAAAGTTCTCTTGGTGGAGGGGCGCGTCAATATACGTGCTCTAACGCCATACAACAGAAATCCTACTCTGTATTCATAGTAAAGAGCATTGAATGTGACAACAGGAACAGGTTGGAAATAAATACAATAAGAAATAAAATGTTTTCGTTACGGTCTCGTGACTTCTGTAAAAGTAACAAACGACTTCTACGTGGTCGGAATTGCAGGGAAAGGCGACTAGACGAGAAAAAAGGGGACATGAAAAACTAATACTGAATCACAGTAAAACATAAATGAAAAATAAGGCCAAGTTATCATGTGTCACCAAAAGTAGCGATATTTATACCTAAAAAGGTGCCAAGTTTAGCACTAGATTGTTGACATATTTACAGGCCAATTTCCTTGCCAATAAATGCATTATGTATGAGCCTTAACTTGACAGTTTTCTTAAATACCTAAAAGACTTGATTACAATGTGCTATTTTAATTATTATGTCATCAAACAAATGATTGTTTGATGACATCATTGTAATGATACAATGATCAATTGTACAAATTGTAATAGTACTAGTACATAGAAAAGGACAAAGGCCGAATAGAATTACAAGTAAGTTAATATTGATGAACAAATTTTGAGCGTAACTAAGAGGTATTGCTAGATATAAAAGGCTCTTTAATATACAAAAAAAAAGATCTAAATTAACACGATAAGTATGATTTACGTACTGCTGATCTATACATTTTGAGTGATAGAAAAGAATAATAATAACGTTCGTAGCTTTTGCATCTTGGCTAGAGCCCCTCTTGGTTCCGGGCCCAGACTTACAAAAATGGCTATAGTCCTTTAAAAAACGCCAAGTTCAATTCCAGTCAAACGAGATTAGAGTGTGATGTGCTATAAAGGGTAAGTTTGTATGAAGAAAATTGACATATTTTTTTTCAGCGGCCACGTTTGATTTTCACGTAGTTATTTAGAGGACCTCTAATTACACATAGATATATATAATTTATGGCGTTAAATAATATCGGATTGCTGTGCCCCTACGGGGTTTACGTTGACGCTAGACTTTAGTTTAAGACCTTATGTACCTACAACGTAAAACGCAATAAAGAATTGAATTTGAATTTGAATTTGATATTAAAGATTTAAGTAAGTATTCAGTTTCGATACTAAAAGTACGCCCAGGTATATTTTAAATATTTCTGCTCCGATGCACTTAAGAGTATTACATTACCTAACAAAATGTGTTTATTTTGAATAATTCTATCATAATTTACCACTTTTACGAATGGCCGCTCACCTTAAAAATGTATGACTTTTACAAATGACAACACTTTTACCCAAACCCCTTTAGGTTTAGGTAAATTTAAAAATAGTGGACGCTAATCCGAGTTGGCCCGAACCCAATGTACATCAATTGCTACGGTAAACCTTTACTAGGAACCAAATGGAATAGCTTATCGTACCAATTCAGAGAAGCAGCTTTGATCAGGCCATCATTCGCGTCCTCAGCGCCACCGTGTTTGAGGCTAGATTGACAGAAGGCAATCAGTCTGTACACGTGAACACGTGTGACCAACGTATCGGAAATACTGGAATAGCGAATTCAATGGAATTAGCTGTTTGTCGTGTCACTACGACGAGGATACCCATTCTAACATGCGGTTTGGGAGCACGTCAAAATAGTGATGTATAGATTGATTCAGGATGGAACCTTTAAGTCCACATCTGGATAGGAATAGGTAGCAAATAAGACCCGATCGCTTTTCGACTATATCTCGATCTGACTACATTGCTTTGAGCCTAGATTGCTAAACGACCAGATCGCTTAACGACTACATCTCAAAAAGTCTGAGTCGCAAAATAACCACTTCATTTGCGTTACTAGGTAGATTAGGTTCGTTACGTAACCTCAACGGCCCGCAGGGCAAATTGCTCAGAAATAGGAGCTAAGACTGACTTAAAATGAAAAAAACAATGTGGTTATTTAGCGACTCTGCCTTTTTGAGATTTAGTCCAAAGCCATCTGGTCGCGTGTAGCGATCTAGGCACAAAGATATGTAGTCAGATCGAGATGTAGTCGCAAAGCGGTCTGGTCGTATTTGCTACCTAGTCCTATCAAGATGTGGAACTAAAGCTTCTATCCCGTACCATTGTAAAAGTGGAAGTAACTCTGTCTGTTTGTTTTCACGGCTAAACCGCTGAACCGATTTAAAGATTATCTTCTCCTCAAATTGGGGCACCAGCGGGAAACAACTTACAAATAAAACTAAGAATAGTTATTGTTATGCATTTCGGTGTAATTCTCTTAAACAGGGGCTCTTTTCTATTCGGTAAAACCATATTGCTATTGACACGCCATCGTATTACGCCGAGTTAAAAACAATACCATAAAATGTTTTAATAGAGCCCCAGAATTCAGTTTAAAAATATATCTGTGATAATTTTCTAAACCGTGAGGATAGCCTACATTTATAATTCAGTATTTGACTGCAGATTTACAAATATGCTTCCTTATTATTTGAGTAACTTATGCATTTGTTATAAATCCGCAACTGATTCCGAGTCCCATAATCGCGGTTCCAAGTTACGTTAACCCTGCCCTTTTCTCTCGATTTAGTTGCATATGTCAAATGAAAGTTCAGTCTAGGTTGAGAGAAAAGGACAGAGCTATAGCATTCGTTTTTAACTAATTCGAAAAGTACTTACAACTTATTGGAACAGTATTTACGTAATTAATGTTCGCATTGTGCTGTGCCCTGACAGGACGTCACATGTATACCTCTGTATTTGGTTCCATTTGTTGTTTTGTGTAATGTTACATGCAATAAATATTTTGACTTTGAGTTTTAAGATGTTTAAAAAACAATAACACTCCAGCAGAAGATAACTTTTGGTAAATGATATTAGGTATTATCCTGTGATTACACAGAATAAAATTACGTACTAATGCTAAAGCAAAAAAGTTTGTCGGTATATGCAACCAGTCCCAGTCTGTAGGTATGTTTAAGTCTCATTTTTAACTGCATACAATATTTGTACCGAACAGACGAGCAAACATACAGCCAAGAATGCGAGATAATAATAGCGCGATAAAACAAAAATATAACAAAACAACAAACTAATCAAACAATTATTTAAAACAACTGCATTTATAAGTATTTATTTGACTTAAGTACTAACTTTTCCCACGAATAGAATAATTAATGACGATCCATAATTTTGATTAAAGCACTCTACACGGAATTACTTAGCATTCATAATTAATCCTGTTCTGTACCAACCCTTCTTGCCATTAAACTTTTATGATAGCTAAAATCATTTAAAAATCTCAATTCGTAAGAGTCATTATATTAAGCCTACAATTTCAGGGCTCCGTACCAAAATGGTAAAAAAGGAACCCGTATGGTGAGACTTCGGTGTCTGTCTGTCTGTATGTCACAGCAGTTTTTCTCTGAAACTATAGAAGCTCTCAACTTAAAATTTGTAATAGTTGTATGACTTGCTTGCTTGTAAAAATAATATTCAATTCAATTCAATTATAAAGTTAATAACAATATGAGTACTTTCTTATTAACAGTATGTATGGCCGATTTTACCGCTTTTTTAACCGATTTAGTCAAAACTATGGTAATGGTCTTTGCCGTAGGTACGTAGGTACCCGCTCTGAAGTTTTCTTCGCTTTTTCCATTAAAATATCGCAGATCGTCAAGTTAATAAAATATTTGTTGTGGGTGGAACAGGCTGCCTTTTCATGAGCCACCAGTTATTCGTGTTACTTAAAGATTTCTTAGGGTTCCGTACAAAAAATTAAAAAACGGAACCCTAATAGGATCACTCGTGCGTCTGTCTGTCTGTCCGTCTGTCACAGCCGATTTTCTCCGAAACTACTGAACCGATTGAGTTGAAATTTGGTACTTATGTAAATTGATGATCTTAATACAGATGTGCAAAGTAAATTCTTTTCTTTTTAAAGTGTCATTTTGGGGGACAAATTAGGGAATTAAAATAAAAAGTTATGCAAACCTTACTGTGTCATATATCAAATGAAGGGCTCGTTATGAGGATCTCAAATATACTTTTGTTATTATTTTAAAATAAATAGTTTTGATTTTATTCATGAAAGAAGACGAACATTTACCATTCCCCCTGATCTCCAAGACTACTGGGCCTAAAATTTTTCATTGCTTGTAGATTACAGGAAAACCTATAAGAATTCTATAAAAAATTACCATATTTACACAGTATAAAACAAAGGCAACGGAAGATTTTTAAGTATAAAAAAGTCTGGTTTATGTTCAGGTGTTCCAGAAAACTCACATAAATTGAAGCGAAGCGGAGGGAGGCTCGCTAATTAATTATATTATAGCATTACATGTTTCTTCTATAAGTAAATGGAAATACAGACGTTACAGATTCGCTCTAAATCCAACAGAATGTTTATTCAAGTTACGTGATCTAATAAAAGCCAAACAACTTATGGCTTTCAATTAGTCAAACGATATTGAATCTCAATATTAGCTTTGATGCCAAAGGATTAATTCTCCGAACAGTTTTCGAAGAAATGTAGATGTTTATTCTGAAAGTAGGCCGCACGTGCACTGTAACAAGTCCGAATCTACCAAAGCAAAGATCACTAGAATGGCCGCTTTTTACTAATTTATAGGAAGTTTTTTTTTATGAATATCGCTGAATACTGAATTTCTAACGCTACATACATACATTAAATCACGCCTGTTTCCCAGAGGGGTAGGCAGAGACCACTTCTAATCTTTCCACCTGCTACGATCTTGACAAATCTCTTTCGCTTCTTCCACATTCATACATCGAGTCATGCACGCACGTCAGTTTCGGGTACTTAAAATTCAGCCCTTTCGCTAATTATAGCAAATATCAATTACCCCGTACTCGTAAACAAGATGTCTCTCATTTTTACACTCCCAGCGCTTCAAAAGACATTACATCACCAATTGTCGGTCGAGAAAAAGTGTTTTTTAAACAATTAATCGTATCCCAAATTATAGTTATCAAAAAATAAAAATTCATACATAAGATTTAATTTAAACTAGCTTCTTCCCGCGACTTCGTCCACGTAGATTTCGATTATCGTTATTCCCTCGGGAACTTTTGAATTTTCCGGGATAAAAGTACCCTATATATTAGTGCAGTGTATAAGCTATCTCCATTCCAAATTTCATCTAAATCCGTCCTCCCGTTGGAGCGTGAAGGCGTAACTAACTAACACACAGATATACACAAACCTTCGCATTTATAATATTAAGTAGTATAGTAATGGCCCTATTCATTATTTCTGTGAAACGTTGGTTATAGCAGTTAATCACGGTTACCAGCAGCGGGAGCGGGTATTTGCGTTTGCGTGTCATATACGGGTTCACCCATAACAAGTCACTTATATTAAAAGTGTAACTTTAAAAGCTAGGGATAAAAAGTATTTTTAAAAGCCTATTGTTTTTGGAAGACCATACCGATCTAAATTTTATAGTTGATCTCGATTTCGTTGACGACTCAGTTGGTTTAGTTATTAGAGGGTTCGATCCCCAATAAGAGATAAGCATTATTTCCTAAGCTACCTTAATATTATGAACAGTTTACCCTTGTTTCAGTTCAGTTCAGTTCCGTGTGGTTGCCGGGTTAGAATAGTGCCACTCCATGTCTTCGCGTGGATGTCTTCAGAGGCGACTAAGGGAATAAAGGCTTGTAGTACTGTTAGGCGATGGACTTGCAACCTGTCACTAATATACTGATAAACATAGCCTAATTTGTGCAAAATTTTGTTACAGAATTAATTATCAATAAAGTATTTTTAGAGTTGTTGGTAATTCTGTAGCTCCTATCCATTACATACAACGTATCACTTCGCAGAATTTTCGTTTCATACAAAGCTATTTGCTCAAGCACGTCTTGATTTCAGGTTATCTTATGATGGTTACAAGTCTAACCTAACCAAACCTACGTGAATCATATTTAAGATAACCTAATGAGTCGGTAAAACAAGGGTAAACCGTCCATTATATTTAAGTGAGGTTACAAATGTAATATTGCGGTGTTGAATATCTAGAACAACTTTAATAAGCTTAAATTAAAGTACCTATGTATTGTTATCTCTCCTTAGCTGACCAAGGGTGGGCTTAAATTCAGCCGAGCTGTGCCCACGCCTTTTTCAATACCCGTTTACTGTACCGTAACTTAATGCGATTGTGTTCCTAATGTAATTAAATGAAAAATAAACTTGAAATTGAAATATTACAAGGTCTTGGTTGTTTTCTATGCATTGAGATATTTATTTCATTAAGTATGTTGATCGTTGTTTATCAAAGGGGAACAATCGCACTCGAATTGTCCGAAACAACAACGACGCAAATACTTATAGAAATTAATATCTACTCAAAAGCAAAGAAAATGTAAGAACAAAAACTTGGGCTTATCAGACATTTTCTGCCGCCGCTTCTAATAATCACCGGCTCCGCTTAGTGTAAACCTTTACCGTAAAATGTGCCTACTTTGCTCCCCCATGGGTTACTATGCTCCATAGTAACTTTTTCGTTTGTTATTTATAAGTTAAGGTTGATGACAAATTTTCTAAATACATTCGATGTATACATCCAACCACGCAGTGAATGAAAGCAATAGAATGATTTACAATACAGATTTACAATATAACAAATTTACAATACAGATTTACATTACAGATTTACAATACAGATTTACAGATTTACAATATAAAGCAATAGAATGATTTACAATATAACCATGGAGCATAATTACCCGTGGGGGAGCAAAGTAGGCACATTTTACGGTATTTATTTATTGTGCATGTATTATATTAGAATATTGGTTTTGGGATAGTGTATTGATCTAATTTTTGTTCCTAGCCTATGTGAGTGTCCCACTACTAGGCAAAGGCCTGTCCCCTTGATCTCCATGGGTCCCTATTTTGTGCCTCTTCCGGCCAGTTGCTGACGAATGCGTCCAAGTCGTCCCGCTATTTATTTGTTTTTTTTTTGTTTTTTTTTGTCATTAGGGTACTTCGCTTATCATAATTTCAAGGTTTAGCTGGAAGAAAGCTGGATTAATGCACGTTTGTAAAAAAATGATTTTCGATAGCTCGTGTTTTGTATTTCATTTTTATTCTAATACAATAAAGAGTATACATACATACGAGATACCTAACCTTTTTAGGGCTCCGTACCTCAAAAGGAAAAAAACGGAACCCTTATAGTATCACTTTGTTGTCCTCCGTCCGTCCGTCCTTACGTCTGGCTGTCAAGATCCTTTATCTCGGAAACGAGTGGAGGTATCGAGTTGAAATTCAAACCATATACTCAGACTTACATTACCTAGAAGCTGTGGAAAAATCAAATTTCTTAGTTAAAGTAAAAAAAGATACGGCCGTTTATACTCCAAAAAACGTATATTTCGACACTCTCAAGGGAATCAAAATTTATAGGGTAATTTCCGTTGACCTAAAACTATAAAATTTGGCAATTAATACCGTATACTACAAGTACTATAGGGAAAAATATGAAAAATATTTTTAATTAAATCACAAAAAAACAGGGTCTTTATTTAAGGAACGGCCGTCTAAATTTCGAATTGAGTTAGAGCTTGTCCAGAAGGGGCGAATTCGTCGCGAATCGTATCGCGCGAATTCATACGCGCGTTGTCGAGGTACTAGACATCAATACATCGCGTCCACAAGCATCGCGCGAATTCAAAATACGCGCGTAAATCGCGTGCACTACGCCAGACTCTCGACTCGCGCTTGATTCGCGCGTATTGCTCGCGAGTCGAAATACTAAGGACGCCTTGTTGCGTCCAGTTAACGCGAGAGAATCGCGGCGAATTCGCCCTTTCTGGACAAGCTCTTAACCGTGTCATGTGGGGTATCGTATGAAAAAATTAAATACGGAACCCTCGGAGCGCGAGTCTTACTTGCACTTGACCGGTTTTTGTTAAGATATAAATTGCAATTTCTTCAATTATTTCAGTAACGTATTTTTCGTCATTCCCCACTGCCCTGTCACTTAGGCATCGTTTCCATTAAAACTTTTCAGACACGTTATCAGCCCCAAGTCAATCTTAGTTGCGAAAACTTGCTCTAATAATATATATATTCCTTAAGTATATTTCTTAATTAAAAGATGTAGATATAAGCATAAAAGCGTTGACTACTCAAAGCTGTCTAAATCAGCTGTGAAATTTCTTTACAGTGCTGGAGATTTATGTGATTAGGAATTCTGTTTACGAGTTAATTAAATTCGTAATAAAGTGCATGAGGTTGAGAAGTCATTTGCTCTGCAAATGGGGTAAAAAATACGTATTCGCAGACGAGAAACTTCTAAAATTGTATCATGTTATTTTAAGTAAACCTTGGTAATTTCCAGAATATTTTATTATTTTGTATAAAAAGAGAATATTCTCAGTGCTTTTAAATGGTTTCGAGATTGTTCTGTGTTATTTTATGAGATTGAAAAATTAAGAATAAGAATAACTTTATTTTGCTTAAAATGTGGTAGGTATATAAGTTGTCTTAAAATTAATAGTCTCACACAATTCACCAGCAGCTGGCATGCAAAAAATATAAAAAAATAAAAGTAGATTATTTATAATAGTCAAAATATTCATGAGTATTTCCTGCAACTTGCGCATGCTTTGTTTAATTTCTCTTTGATTAGTAAGTCTACTTAAGTTATTGATTTTAATCTGGAATTACATTTCAATTCAAAAATTGACTTTTTTTAAATATATTAATACAAATAATTTAAGTTGAAGCACTAGTTAAACAAATAATAAATATAATATCATCGAAAAAAAATTGTTTCATCCTACTTGTATTATAAATGCGAAAGTTTGTGTGTTAGTTTGTTACTCCTTCTCACCACAACGGCTGGACGGATTTGGTTGAAATTTAAAATGGAGATAGCTTATACCCCGGGATAAACACATCGTTGTGTAGTGACCCTGCCTATAAGGCTAGCGGTCCCCGGTTCGATTCCCGGTAAAGGTAAAATATCTATGTAATGAGTTTATTTGATCCTAAGTTTTGGATGTTTTATATGTATTTATCTAATAGGTACCCATAGTACAAGCTTAGAGCTTAGTTTGATGAGCTTAGTTCAATTTGTGCAAGTTGGTCTGATATTTATTTTAAAATATGTTTACGATATAGACGCTAAATAATGTTAACAAAGTGGAATAGAGAGCTAATTATTATTACTTTTATAGTTTTTTCTCCGCCAAATTCACCGATTTACCTCGTTTCGACCCAATTTAACCTCCCACGGTAAAAGGGTAAAGATACACAGGGAAGGATTCAATTAACACTGCTCCCGGGGCACACCGGGAGCACTTCATTAGGCCGGTGCTCCATCACTAGGTAAGTATTAATTAAACCATTAACCTTTTACGGAAAGAATCTTAGGAGTTGAAGCTTCCGGGTTTTTTAATAACAGACCTCCTTTGAGAATTATTTGAAAGCGTGTTTTTAATTAAATTAAAGAGGAAAAGAATTCTAAATTAAATACACGTTTTTAACGTTTTAAACAGTTGTAGTACTTTTGATGCTGGAGACGTTAATTTGCATACAGGTGATTAAAAATGAAAGACTAGTATTGAAAGGTTGAAATTTGGTTCGAGTATCGCCGAACAAATTCTACATAAACCTATAGGGAGTTTATGTAACAGGTGACCAGTACTGAATCTAATGCCAATTAGATCACTATCTTTTATTTAAACTTAATTTTAATTACCTACAACGAATTAACTACTTGAGCCCCAGGCAACGACTCATGTGCACATGCACTGCAATATGAGTTGACGCAGCATTATGTGTCCCTCGAAACCCTTATTAAACTTTCTAAGTTTAACGATTCTGACAGTGGCAAACATCACCGAGTAACATTATAATTTACAAAAACTGTTTCTATATTGTACTAAAAAATAATATGGTTAATTTGTCCCGAAGGTCAAAACTGCACAGAAATAGGAGCTCCGCTACAGCGGAGCTCCGTCGACACTGTCAAATTAATTTCTGGAATGGAAAAATGCGTCAGGGAAAAACGAGCCAGTGAAAAAACACGACAGTGAAAAATTAAGATCGGAAAAAATGGAAACAACTAGAAATTCTGCAACCATTAAAATTTGATTGTAGGAAATTATGAGCCACACTCCAAGACGATAACAGATCAAAGACGATATGGTTTTTATCGCCTAGAATCTCGGTCCAAGGGGCCCAGTCTAGATAGAAAACGGTAAGTTAGCCATTTCGAAAATAGACAAAATAGGAAATAGGATTAACGTAAGCTAATGACATATCGCGTCGACCGCTTATCGTTGGTGATACTGCGATACCACGTAACTAACAACTTCAATGAGTTGCAAAATAAACCTTACTGATTACGTGCTAAGGTGTATTTTGCACTTTATTTAAATTACGCGTAATTGCCATATCACCGACGTTATGTCCACTCCATTCATCTCGATTCGATAGAAAACAGAAACTTAAGTATCGTTTGCATCTCTATGGCAAGAATGTATTATTTTCTCTGAGCTCTTGAATATCTGACACGTTTTTATTACTAGTTATAAGGGTTACAAATAAATAAATATCAGGGGACCTAGTCCCAAACTAAGCTCTAGGCTTGTACTGTGGGTACTAGACAACGATAAACATGTATGTATATATGTATGTTAACACTTTATTGCACAAAAAAAAAACCAAAACAATACAATTAATATAAAATATGTACAAACTCGAACTTATCCCTTTAAAAGATCTCTTCCCGCTAACCCTTGAGAGATTGAGAAAAGTGAAAGGTTGCGCATCGAGTAAGCAAAATGACAAAGACATGCTTATAAAGAGAAATGTATACGTATAAACACGTAGATAAAACATCCAAGCCTAAAGAAAAAATACTCGTGCTCATTACACAAATATTTGCCCTTCCCGGGAACCGAACCCGCGACCGCTAATGCGTCGGCCACGAGCACGAGTTTGTTCCTGAGTCTTGCATGTTTTATCAATGTGTTAACATTTGAGACATCATACCAACTGGTCGTACAAGAGTGATCCGAGAGGGGTACAGTTGTTCGATTCGGCGTTAGAGCATGGGTTTGTATCTCTTAACAATGGAGAGGCGACTAGAGTTAAGCTCGTTGATGGTTTCTTACGAGAAAGTTCTCCGGATATTACCTTTTCTTCTTCTGATATTTCTGTCAGTTTCACTTGGAAGGTCACTAGCGAGTTTTTGGGAAGTGATCATCTTATCATTAAAGCCGGTTTATTAATTTTATGCAGATAGACGTCATATTTTTAAAAGATTAAATTTTAAGAAAGCGAATTGGACAGAATATCGGGACTCAATTAAATCATTTTTTCATAACGCAGATTCTTTAGACGGAAATGTTCAGGTAATGTATGATTTTTTCGAGGCACAAATTCAAAAGGCAATTGGTTCAAGTATTCCGCTAGTTAAAATTTGCACAGATCCTACTCGAAAGTTTATTCCTAAGAGCTATTGGACTCCTTCACTGTCGAAGGTAGTTGCACAAAGGCGTCTCGCGCTGCGTCTGTTTAGGCAGAATCCGACTCCATCTAACTTGTCAATTTTGGAAGGCAGGGTGGCAGAAGCACAGCGTCTAATACGTAAGGCTAAGGAACAAAGTTGGCAAGATTTCTGTGGTCGTGTGGATGAAACCACGTCTGCATCAGACATGTGGAAACATATGAGATGGATGAAAGGCTTTTCTAGATCTAGGGTAGTCGCGTCAGAGGAGAAAAAAGAAGAATTGTTGTGTTCTCTTACACCGGATTCGGTAGTGCCCGCCATGCCTGTGCTGAATTCGGTTAATCCACATCTCGAGGTTGAGTTTTCTTTCGAAGAAATGGTTAGATGCCTTAAGAAGAAAGACTCCGCACCGGGTCTCGACTGCATTACATACTGTTTGATCTATAATCTGCCCTCGATTGCTAAATTGTTCCTGCTCAAATTATACAATGCCATCTTCTCATCCGGAATTGTTCCGAGTCAGTGGCGTGATATTCAGGTTGTGCCTATTCCAAAATCAAATAATGCTCAAGAACCATTAGCGAAATTAAGACCGATTTCTTTAATCTCTTGTGTTTGCAAAGTATTTCATTCCATGTTAGTCAGGCGTTTGGAATGGTTTATTGAAAAAAATGATGTTTTGTCTCCAAACACCGTTGGGTTTAGGAGAGCTCAATCATGTTTGGACTGCTTATCCCGTCTTGTATCATACGTTCAAGTAGGTTTCACGAAAAATTATTCTACATTGGCATGTTTTTTGGACATTGAAGGCGCATATAATAATGTCTCAGTCGAGAGAGTCGTTCGGATTCTCGATGGCTTGGGAGTTGGATCTAAGTTTTGTAGTTATTTATGGGCATTTTTGAGCCAAAGACATTTAATTATTCTGGGTGAAGATGGAGATAAGTCCCTTATGAGATGGACTGACAAGGGTTTAGCTCAAGGATGTCCGCTTTCACCTTTACTGTTCAACATAGTTACTTACAAAATTTGTAAAGAGGTTACTAATGTTATGATCTCACAGTATGCGGATGACTTTGTACTTTATATTAGCAAAAAATGCTTGCAAGACAGCACAAACATGATGCAAGATGCCTTGGATGTAATGTTGAATATTTTGGATACTTTAGGGTTAGATGTGTCAGCGAGCAAATCAAAACTTTGTATTTTCTCCAGGGCTCGTAAAGTGCAGCAAGTTAACCTTGAAGTGAGTGGACAGCTATTAATCGCTGAGGACACTATTAAGTATCTAGGGGTGTGGTTGGATAAATCCTTGAGGTGGGGAAAGCATGTTGGTTATATTTTTGAAAAGACACAAAGGTTTCTTAGTATTTTAAGAGTTTTGGCTGGCGCTTCATGGGGAATTCATCCGAAACATCTTCGTAGGTTGTACATTTCATTAATTCGTAGTAGAATGGATTATGCTTGTTGCCTGTACGACAACAGTGCTAAGACACATGTGTTTAAGCTCACTAAGGTGCAGAATCAAGCTATGCGAGTAATAGGAGGTTTCATCAGAACAACCCCCATTCATGTCATGGAGAGTGAATTGTGTATTCCACCCTTGCATATAAGAAGACAATTTCTTGCCTCTAAGTTTTGTTTAAAGTCACTCGCTTGTACAGGAAGTCCTACTATTGAAGTTATTCGTGAATTAGAGGAGCAATGTCATAATAGTTACTGGGACAATAAAAAGAAACCTTTGTTAGCCATAGCGATCAGTGGTATATGTTTAGATTAAGTATGTGGGTGACGAAATTTGAAGTGGGTAATGTTTTATTTTGTAATTTAGATTGTGTTTCAAACGCTAAACGTACTTACAATAATTCTGCTTTGCGTATTAATGTAATTATGGAGCTACAGGAGAAGTATTCTGGATGGTTAAGAGTCTTTACCGATGGTTCCAAGTCTAACGACAAAATAGGAGCTGCATTTTATGACCCACTCAATGGCAAAAGGGTAGGATTCAAAATTACGTCCAAGGTTTCAATTATGTCAGCGGAACTCTATGCTATTTCCGAAGCACTATCTTACGCCGAAACGTTGGAAGATCAGAAGTGTGTGATTTTGACAGATAGCAAAAGCGCTATCCAACATATCAACCGGTGTGCTTCGGGTCAGCAGTGTGTCTCGCTTGCGTATACAATCCTCGAGCAGATTAATAAATTTACTACGTCTGGTAAATGTCTAAGCGTGCAATGGGTTCCGTCGCATATTGGTCTCAGTGGTAACGAGGAGGCTGACCGCCTGGCTGGTTTGGCTGTTTTGGAAGGGGCGGATGTAGTAATTGTTCCTGATTTTTCAGAGGTAGTGCCGAAGTTTTATAACTTGTCTCGGCTTCACTGGAAAGAATATTTTAACGAGCGTTCTCGGGATGTAGGAATATGGTACAAAACCATTCAATGCGAGCCTCCTCGAGTACCATGGTTCGATAGTGTTAAGTTAAGCAGGGCGCAGGTTGTGTGTGCGCACAGACTTCGGTCCGGACATGTTCCACTGAACAAGTTTTTTCATCTGATGAAGAAAGTAAATTCACCTAGTTGTGAGACATGTGGAACGTCTGAGGATGTGTATCACTTGTTAGTGGAATGTGTCCGGACTCAAACCAAGAGGGAAGGATTACTTACTCAACTCAATTTGAATATATTGAACATCGGACTGTTTCAGTCCATTTTGGCAGAACCAACGACAGATGCTGCAAAATCAGTTTATAGATTTTTGAACAAGTAGTCCTTCCACCTTCCTTTCCTTTTTTTTTCTGAATGATAACTATTTGTATTTTATTTTTGTATAGTTTTGTCCAACGGGGCTGCCATGATCAAGATTGATCAAAGCCCTCTACCTTAAAGATTGTAAATAAATAAATAATAAACATTTGAGAGATTCGACCAACAAAGTCAGCATACACCAGTTCACCCTTATTCGTCTTTTCTTAACCTATTTACCGCCATGTCGAACACAAAATCCATTACTCACTCGAGAGCGGCAGCTCATTTGCGCAAATTTTAATCTTACCGGTACAGTCAATTATGTAGTGCTCCTCTATTCTAGGCGGTTCAATCCAATTCGTATTTGACCTGTTCTGGTATAGTTATTAACTAGCCGCCATTACTGTCAAGTAAATAAGAGCTATCAAAACGTTGACAATACGATAACAGGTCAAAAATGATATGGTTTTTACCGTGTTGAATAGAGGCCCAGGGGGTTACCAAACATACCAAAGCAGTTCAGTTTAGGTAAGAGGGACAGAGCTTTAGCAGTTATACAGCTCTGTCCCTTTCTCTTAACCTAAACTGAACCATTGAATTAAATTCTAAAACTGTTGTTTTATCTACACTAATATTCTAAAGAGGAAAGATTTGTATTTCTGTATGTTTGTAACGAATAAACTCACAAACTGCTGGACCGATTTCAAAAATTATTTCACCATTAGGCTACTTTTTATCCCGGAAAAAATGAACGGATCCCGTGAGAGGGCAAAAATAAAAATTCTACGTGGACCAAGTCGCTGGCAGAAGCTAATGAAGTTTATTTTTAGACCTTTTCCTCCGAGTACGCCCCTGTCTGCTCAACACTGTGCCGCCCAAAGCGTGTCCCTGGAGTAATCACAGGCTAAAATGAGCCTAAATGTCTACTCAGCGCCTTGTTGGTTGAAGCCTTAAACACATAGTGTCCTTTGACTGCAATAAACACATCTCTTTAAAGGCCTACATCTCCAAAAGCGATAGTTTAAATACATAACAATATACACGGTGGTTTTTTTTTTTAACCGACTTCAAAAAAGCAGGAGGTTATACGTTCCAATGTATGTATTTTTATTTTATTTTATGTATGTTCACCGATTACTCCGTCAATTGCGGACCGATTTTAAAAATTATTTTTTGGTTTGATAGAGTATACTTCCGAGGTGGTCCCATTGTCACCAAATCTGAATCTGATGAAGGGATCAGTGAGGAATTGAGGGAACTCCTCAAATATTGTATGCAAACATATAGCGATTTTAGTATTTTTAGTAACAAGGGTAGCATTTGCATTCAGAAAGTGTCACTAGGTGAAGCGGAACTGATGATGAAGACCACAGATGGCCACCGGAACTCCTCAACGGTACCGATTTCAAGGGTGGCGATAAGATATCTCGATTAAGATAGTTGAGCGACTACAACGAAGCACATTTAATTGTTTTAAAATGACTATGACTTTCCCGCGGCGTTGCTTGCGGCGAGCTTGAAATGTCTTAAAGTTTCATATATCAACTAAGAAGTGGGACTACATAAGCTTATTATGATCACTAAAAAGCGTAAAATAAAATAAATGTTTTAAAAAACAAAAAACCGCCTTCAAAAACGCAAAAAATTACTTCTTGGTTTTTTGTTTTTTAAAACCTTTATTTTTTTCCCTATGTGTATACAACGTGATCGGTATTTGATAGGATTCCGCTTAGGGCTCTATTCTACACGGTAGAAACATATTGCTTTTGACAAGCTAGGGTGACGGCACCAATGATGGACACTTTTAGCTGACAGGTACCAGTTATGGACACTTCACTCTTAATTCAAATTTGATTATGGTCCTAAATTGATTATTGCAAAACAAATTAATAACCCTTATCTTCTGTAAAATAAGAATCAACTGTCCATAATTGGTGCCTTGTCCATTAGTGGTGCCATCACCCTATCGTATTCTCAACGTTGTAATAGCTCTTTATATTTGACAGGATCTCTTTTTACTGAGTAAACCCATATTGTATTTGAAATCTTATTATTTTTAACTCGGCTGACATTAATGCGATAAAATGTGGCAATATGGTTTCAACCGGTAGATTATAAACCCTGTAATGGTGACCGAGTTAAAAACAATTTATCAACAGCAATAATAGTTTTACCGAGTGCAATAGGGCGGGTATTAGTACGAAAGAAGGTTACGAAGTGCCCTGTCCGAAATTCATAATCAATTTAAATATTTAGCACAAAACTTTGAAATTCAACTTTACGGTAATTTTTAATGTTATTAATTCATGATTAGTTTATGACACGCAGCATACTACATATTGCTCGAGGCGTCCAAATTATCAATGACAATTCTAGACAAAGTCGCGAACAAAACCTCGTTCATTTTGTTGGCTGGAATATCTTTACATAGTATAAAACAAAGTCGCTTCCCGCCGTCTGTCCCTCTGTATGTACGCTTAGATCTTTCAAACTACGCAACGGATTATAATGCGGTTGTCATCGATAGATAGTGATTCAAGAGGAAGGTTTTTATGTATAATAAATTCTGGATCATGTACGGGTGTAACTAAAAACGGACAAAATCGAAGCGAAGCGGGATGGTTCGATAGTTTAATTAATAACCTTACCTATAGCTTGTTTTAAAGTGAGATTAACCTGTGGCGGGGATATTAGCTACAGTTCCAATATCCGCGTAGTTCCGCTCCAAAGAACGGATTTGCATGTAAAAGAGGATGAGATAGCGACTCGGGTATAATAAAATGTTATAAACTTCGTGATGTCACGGTCATGCTCGTTTATAATTGGAAGAAAATCGCTTTACGCTGGCTATCTAATTTAGTGGTCGGTTTTTTCACACGGCATAATGTGAACAGCTTCATATAAATTGTACAGCCACATCCGGCAAAATTGCCGGTCCGGCATAGTGGGAACCAGGCCATAACACTTTGTCAGTTTTCGAAAATCGTTGAGCAACTTGTCTCGCCTTCCAGCAACCATTAATGCTATAAGGCTTCCCGCTGCCACGCAATTTCCAACAATTTTCCCATCCATTAATTCCACCCCAGATATCGTACGCCCGTTTACGTTGACAGAACCCGGCACCCTTATCTATTGGAATGAAAGAATCGGGTTAATATTGTATTCTCGCATCATCTCCTTTGCGAGAAGAAAAAACGTTAAGGATGTAGAGCGAAAAGCTACTGCAGAGTGTCCCGATTTATATAAAAAACATAGTTAATTTTTGTAGAAAAACTTATTTATGGCTTCAAAAGCTGTCTGAAGGGCTAAAACTCCTAGGGAATCTATTTATAGGTCGAGATAAAAGCTGTCTGACTGAAAGTATTCGTTAGTGACTTTCCCTCGGGACTTAACAAATTTACCGGAGTAAAATTACACTATTCTAATCTAGAAGTACGAGAACTATCTTCAACTCTTATAAATAATCATTTACTGATTTTGAACTCTTACAAAACTTGCATATAACTTACTGTCTTCGTTTGCCCGCGACTCAGTCCGCAGAGCTCATTTACAGCGGTGCCACATGAGCGTTGCCAATGCGCTGCGTTGTTCTACATATAAAGTAGAACGACACGCCACACGATGCGTTGTAACACTTGCGTCGCGCTATGTTGAAATCACAGCGGTGGCACCGCTCGGTAAGTTGTCTGTTTCGAAGTTGGCAATTTTTCGTGATAAAATTATTTTCTTTGTTTCTATTCCTTAAAACACCCCAAGGGTAGCAGAATTATTGCTTCTTCTATGATACCGAACTGCTGTTTCTAACTTCATTTACTAAACCATTTATAACCCCCTACAAAAAAAAGGGGTGTCAGAGGTTTAACTTGTGTATCTGTGTATTTGTCTGTGGCATTGTAGCTCCGAAACGGATGAACTGATATGCATGCGATTTTTATTAAAAAAAAGCTGTCTAGTTAAATTAGGGTGGTTCTTAGATGAGTTTCAGGCTGTTTATTTTTATTTATTTAAAGAAAACAACAGCTAACACAAATACATTAGAGACATACATACATTCAGAAAGAAAATTACAGGTTCTCACCGATAGCAATACAGCAGCAATAATGATTTTCGGCGAGTAAAGATTTTTAATAATTACAATATTTACAATTACTTAGGTACTACGGACAAAGTGTACAAAGGGTAGGGATAAACAACATTTTTGGTCGGTACTCTCTATCCACCTAAGCCTATATCTTTCTTTTCATTATTAAATATTTTGACTTACCAAATTTTGGTTGATTTGAATCCCCAAAAGAAGATTTTCACAAAGTCTTCGGATTATAAAAGATTTTATGCAAAATACGTTAACGTCTACGCGTGTCAGAAAGTACGTACGAGTACATACAACGAGTACAATACAGAACGAAGCAAGTTTACTTTGATAAGTGTTTGAGCAAATAATAAAGCAAGCAATAAATATTACGAGCATCGAAATTTTCGACTTTAACCAGGTGATATAAAGTAGTTATTGCTAGAATGTATCTGAGTTGGAAAGATGTCAACGGAGTGGGTTATTTGATTTGTCTTCGGTTTTAATGAAATATTCGTTATGTGGTTATTTCAAATTATTAGGGACGTCTGGCTTGTTATTTTTTGAACACGTCGACAAATTATATCAGCACCCTTAAATTAATAATTGATTTATGTTTATAGAGTAAAAACGGGTACATTTTTGTGGTAATAAGTATTAAACAGCGAAATTATAGTGACACCTGCCTCCCATTTCACAATCAGGTGACAATTCGGTTTACATTGCCGAGTTAATAAGTTTTCACATCACCGGGATTCATATCAGCTACGCCATGTACACTAAAATGTCACCTGTCACCTGTCATTGTCAGGATGGTGAAATAGAGGGCTGATTTTAGAGTTGATGACTCTTATTTATTTATTTAATCTTTATTGCACAAAAATACAAATTAGAGTAAAAAAGGTGAACTTAATGCCTAATGGCATTCTCTACCAGTTGACCTTTGGGCATATCAGAACCCCCAACCCAACAAACCGAACGATAAACCTAGCTATGAACCACGGCGATTTAAATAGCATTCTGTTAAAACCTAAAAGTCGCAAAAGGACACAGGTAATTCGCGGTGTAAAAGCCAGATAAACGTAACTACATTTTTTTTTATCAAAAATCGTTTTTTTGCATAAAAAGGTTCAGAATGTGCTCCTGCATGCAAAATTCAAAATTCAAAATTCAAAATATTTATTCAGTAAATAGGCCACATGAGGGCTCTTTTACACGTCGGTAACATGAGTGAATCTACCAGCGCTTCGGACAAGGCCATCATTGCGAAGAAGATGCGCCGCAAGAAACTCATTCAAGAAGGTAATTTTTTCAATCATAATAACAAAATAATACTTAAAAGTAAGTTACATTAAGTAATAATAAGGTAATAAAGTAATAAACAATAAATTCTTAAAACTAGCGAAAATGAAATGCTAAAACGGCGTAACGGTAAAAAAAATGTAGATACTTATACGTTCATCTGGTTATAAAAACGCACAGTATAGAGTGGTTACAACCGGGTAAAATATTATTGTATCTTTATTATCTTCGACATACTTTTATTTTTGTTGTATTGTTAAAACGGTAAAACGTGCAAACGTCGAATTTGGTGTGTTTATAGTCCAAACCCTAAAGAAAAACAAAAAATACGAAAAATCGGTGAAGTGTGAGTTGGGCTCGCACTAATTAGATTCGAAATCGCATTCAAATCGGGAAATACGACTCGCACTAGACCGGTATTTTTGAAGTCAGCCTGTGAAGATTTAGCTATAAAACGTTTGCACGTGTAAACGGAAAAAGCTAAATTTAGATATCATTTCATATTCAACAGAAAGCTTAAAGTAAATAAATAACAACATTTTAAGGGTTGCGTGGGCATCCGTGATAAGTACAAAATATTGATAGTTGCAAAATGAACTCAATGTTAACGACGCAAAGTTTTATATTGTATACCAACAAAAAGCAAGTTTGTAATATGTCTGCAAACCTTGGAATATTTCTTTGAGATGGGCTGACAGGTCTGATCGCCCGACCGGCGTATAGCTTAAACAATATTTGATATGATACATACTAAAATAACTGTCTTCCTGTCACCTTTGTATGGATTTGAATACAACTTGAGCTATTATAGAAATAACGTTATTTTTTAACAATTACACATTTTAACCGATACCCCGATTTTAAATAACTTACCTTTGCTTGAAGATAAAAACAAAAAGACCTTTAAAAGGTACCCATAAGCATGATATTTTCAGAACACTTTTAAAATAAAGTTCCTGTTAAACTATATTAAAGCGAAAAAAAATCGTCGGTCTTAGGCAGGATTCGAACCTACATCTCCTCTGGCTCTCCGGGCCGATGCAGGCGCATTACCAATTATGCCACCAAGACCCTACTTAAGATCCACGAAATTAGTAATCGCTTGCTTTTCATACTCGGAGGGTATGGTGACGGTTCGAATCCTGCCTAAGACCGACGAATTTTTTTCGCTTTAATATAGTTTATAATTATGTAAACAGACGTTTCTGTTAAAGTTAAAAAAAAAAGTTCCTGTTGTTAATTTTGATGCAATATTAATGTAAGATTGCATTCGTAAATTAAATTATGCGACTGCAATGTATTATTTAGAGGATACCTTTTAATGAACAGAAATACGGTCAACGAGAAACAGTAACTGCACCACGGACGATTCATTAAATTCGACAACGGAACCAACTTTAGCATGGCGGAGTTAGGGTTGCAATGCATCCGAAAGCTTATGCAGATCTCCGGTATTTAAATAAAACCCACAAACAAAGGAGCAACCAGAGGGCTTATTGACTAACTCACTCGCAATCGCAACCAGAGGGCTTATTGTCTAACGCACTCGCAATCACAGTCGACTTCAAAGCGGAACAATTGTTTTCATTTTGTATGCAGACAACCCTTCGATTTTCAAAATGAAAACGATTGCGATTACGAGTGCGTTAGGCAATAGCCCCTCAGCTTCAAAGTGGAGCGATTGTTTTCATTTTGTATGCAGACAAGCCTTCGATTTTCAAAATGAAAACGATCGTGATTGCGAGTGCGTTAGACAATAAGCCCTCAGGGCCGCTATTCTTTCAAAAGCAAATGTGAGCGAACGCATGAGTGAACGTCCAAGCGGCGAGTTTAAGTAGTCCCGTCAAAGCGAACAAACCACATTTCAGGGCGTGTATTCAATTTGGCAGCATGGCTTCTCGAACGTATAAGGCTGCCTAATTGAGTATGCACGCGCTAAAATGTGTTTTGCTCGCTCTGACGGGACTACTTAAACTCGCCGCTTGGACATTCACTCCTGCGTTCGCTCACCTTTGCTTTTGAAAGAATGACTACCCAGGAGAGATGGGTGGTTAGTGTTCAATCATATAATTATCATATTACTTAATTAAAGTTGTTTAAAGGGCTGCGTGTTCATTTGATTTAGCCTCCATGTACTCGTTTCAAAGGTCCCGTACTAGTTTCGTATATGTATGTATGTATGTATGTATGTAAACACTTTATTGTACAAACAGAAAATAACAAATCAAAAAGAAACAGAAACACAAAAGGTATGTACAAAGGCGAACTTATCCTTAAGGGATCTCTTCCAGTTAACCTTTTTTTATATGTTTTTACACCAATTACATATAAAACACTACACTTATACACAGAATATTAAACTATTAATTACTAATGCTATTTAAAACTTTGAGATGATAAAGTAAAAAAAAAAGAAACAAAAGGTAGGTATTGGGACTCCATTCATATGGAGTCCAGAGCTAATATATATAGGATTTTTTAAATATGTACATTGTGGTTACTAACGTAGTTTTATAAGACTTTTATAATCTAACCCTCTATGGACACATGTCTGAAATAAAAATTTGAATTTGAATTTGAATTTGAATTTGAATAAGGCAGCAATTAAAAAAATTGCTTTTCACTAACAAAAGAGTACATTAGTAGAACTTTACATACCTACTATCCGTAATCGTGAAAAAAAATTCAGACTTTTACAAATTGTACCTGGAATTTTCCTTTTATTTGTTTGGCAACCCTAGCTTAAGTGAATCGCGGTTTAGAGATGACAATGCAATTATTATTTCTCTCGGCAATATAATTATTGTATGCCGGAAAATCTGAATTGAAACAATTTTATTTGCACGTAAGAGTCCACGGCACCGAAAGCGTTCCTGCACTTTACGTTATGTTTCAGGTGGTGGTTACACCGACCCTCACGAAATATGGTATTTACATCAGGGACGAATTAGGGTAAAACACCTAGTAACAGGCCTCTAAAATAGTTACCAGTTACTGGCACCTAGTGATTGTTGAATTATCATTTCTATTACCTTATGTTAAAGTTCATGGGGCCAATAATCGGTAGGCAGCCAACAATAGGTCAGTTTACCCTATGAGTCAATTTCGTCGTTATTTAAATTTATGATGAGCATTCAAGATAGAGAATTCGTTACTGAACTTTAAAAAAATATAGTTAATTTTCTGGGTGATAATCTGACACAAATTGATAATAACACTACGATATAAAATACTTTTGTAGATTTAACCTCGCGCTGCCGAATTTACATCAAATTGTACAAAGTGACACTTAGCATAAACGCCCAACATTAAAAAAGTAAAAATTTGAACTAAATGCCCAGTGAACATTACACTGTGCTCATAGCAGTTTCGCCACAAAAATATTTTGGCTTATACATTGCACACTGGGCGTGTAGCTGATCTCGAGTTTTTTTCTTGGGCGGCACGAGGATAAACACTATTTATACAAATATAAAACATCCAAGGTTCTTCAACATACACAAATATTAAGTAAGTATCATGTATACATAGATATTTCAGACCTAACCGAAGATCGATATTAGAAGAAGATTGTACTTTACCCTAAAACCTTACTAAACTTTCATTTGCTACACATAAATAACGGGTAACTATTATTTATCGAAACATCTTTCGACGAATGTATTATTTCATCGAAAGGCATTTCTCGCGTGTTTTTTTTTTGGTTGTCTCAAGTATACCCTAACCTAACCTTCTAGGTAATTTATGATTAAGAATTTAAGATATCCTGGGTAGAGATTCTCTCAAAAGCAAAGGTGAGCGAATGCAGGAGTAAACGTCCAAGCGGCGAATTTAAGTAGTCCCGTCAGAGCGAGCAAAACACATTTTAGCGCGTGCATTCTCAATTAGGCGGCCTTATACATTCAAGAAGCCATGCTGCCAAATTGAATACACGCGCTGAAATGTGTTTTGTTCGCTTTGACGGGACTACTTAAACTCGCCGTTTGGACATTCACTCCTGCGTTCGCTCACCTTTGCTTTTGAAAGAATCACTACCCTGGGTAGTGATTCTTCTACCCTGGGTAGTGATTCTTTCGTAGTAGTCCCGTCAAAGCGAACAAAAAACATTTCATCGCGTGTATTCAATTTGGCAGCATGGCTTCTCGAACGTATAAGGCTGCCTAATTGAGAATGCACGCGCTAAAATGTGTTTTGCGCGCTCTGACGGGACTTCTTAAACTCGCCGCTTGGACATCACTCCTGCGTTCGCTCACCTTTGCTTTTGAACGAATCATTACCCCAAACACATCATGGTTTCAGCAAAATATAGCGTCGAAGTTTTTTTGCTAGATTTAAGAATTTATTATTTATTACTTATTATCTTATTATTACTTAATGTAACTTACTTTCAAGTGTTATTAAGTTTTTATGATTGAAAAAATGACCTACTGCTGGAGTTTCTTGCGGTGCTAAAAACCACGAATTTATTCATCATCATATTCGTAATGGAAAATAAAATAATATTGTATTCTTCTTCGTCTCAGAAATTGAAACAGTAAATTCAAGTCCTTTCATGTTACCTAAATATCTACAGTTCATTATTGGGTTTGCTGTAGATTTATGACTCAAGAAGTCGAGTAAATCACTCCAGCAGCGTAAGGAGAACAAGGTTCATAAAAAATATGAAGGTTAAATATTTCTTACGCATGACATAATCACTTCTGTCACATAAAATACGGCAATTTTACGAGACGGTAAGGGAATGAAAGCGTTTATAAAAAAAATATGGTCAAGTGCGAATCGGACTAGCGCACTGAGGGTTCCGTACCGCTGAATAGTAGGTATAATTATATTTAAATTTTAATTCTATTTTGAATCGTCCCAACTCACATTTGACCATTTTTTACTATAATCATACCAAATTTGACACTTGTATATTTCACGATTTTCACGACACAACAAAAATAAAATCCGTTGAAAAAAAACGTTTCTCTTTTTATTTTACTTTCTTAAGTTTATTTAATTTATTAGTTAATCCGTCGTAACAAACCGCTATCTATAACGGTAATTTATATGAATATGTGAACCAAGTAGCAGTATTTAGTTCCTCATAGCATCATCCTATTTCACGAAAATGAAATTTTAGCTTATCCGGATTAACTCAGGGTGACCGTGCTTAAAATAGCTTATTCGGGTCGCGTTATTAACATACTTACCTACACGTGCTGTACCTGTATTAAAAAACCGGGCAAGAACATGTCTAACCTTGCTTAATGTAGGGTTCGGAAGCCGTTACACAAAAACTATCTCAAAAAACAACAAGTATGTGTGCTAATTCTCTCTTTAACGTTATTAGATGATTTTCGTAGATATAAGTTTAATGTGTCTGTATATCTCTGTGCCTGTCTTTGGTGTCGTAGCTCCTAAACAAAAAGAAAGCAAGTAAAATAAGCATGGTTCTTAAGAGTTTTGTGAAGCTAAAAATTTCCATACAAAATGAGATAATGTTTCTCTCTCCTTAAACCAAGTCCGATTTTTAAAATTTTTGAATATGTTGTAGATATCATGAAAAACTATGTCTGTACGTTTTCCTTTTATAAATAAAATATTTCTTAGAATGAAAAAATTGAAAAAAAAAAGAACAGAAACGTACAGACCTAGTCCTTTATAATAGCTACAACATATTTAAAAATCGTGGAAATCGGGCTTGATTTAGGGGGTGAGAACGAGAAAAGAGGGGGGGGGGATGGTGCTACGCGATTTTAGCGGCGCTTCACAATCCTCTTAACTAGGTTTCATGAACTTTTTTCGGCTAAAAACCATACGATAGCATGTCAAAAACAATTAAGTTTTACCGAGTAGACAAACCCAGGTCAAAAACATTAGATACCGTTCATCTTGAACAGTTGGAAAAATACTAAAATATGATTCAATTTGGGAGCTATAATAATAATGTTAGCTCGGTATTTTCGGTAAATATTGCGGATTATGAGAATAACTTATGATCGTTTCAATAATAGCTGTCATTGACAAATGTGAGGGTTTATTCTGTAACACAAAAAACCGGCCAAGTTTAGTTTTTTTTTTGTTATATTAGCTATAGAAATACACACACTATGGGAATATTAACTACCTATTAAAGTTTACAGACCGCTGACAGAAAGATTGACAGATGCACGGGCGGGAGGACGGACGGACGGACGTATAGCGGACGGTTATTATTTATTTATTTATTATAACAAACACAAAGTTTACTACACATAAAACATAAAAGCGGTACTTAATCAGATATACACTAATATTTTAGTATGTATTAATGATATGATTTTGCTCATGCACACCCATAATCATATAATTATAGGTGAGCTTCGTATTCACAATGAATCCAGGAGAAGCCTGTGTAACCTAGCTTTAAATCTACGTTTGTTGGTTTCCAGAACAATATCGGCTAGTTAGTAATATAGGGTCCCGTGGCACTCTTTGGGTCCGGGACCCTAATAAAAAACAATAAAAGCGAGGTCGCCGGCGGCTCACGTACTAGGTAGAGTAATATATGTGATACATGGACCCATTAAACGTGTAGGAACTCAAAAACCCCCATAGCCCATCTAGCTTTTATATGACTAAGCTAGTCTAGACTAGAGTTCGATTCCCAGTATGGGTACAAAAATTACTTAGAGTGCTGGCACCAGTGTTGGACATATTTAGCTGACAAGCACCAGTAATGGACACTTAACTCTTAATTCAAATTTCATACTATCGTAAATTGATTGTTGCTAAACAAATGAATAACCCTTATCTTCTGTAAAATAAGAATCAAGTGTCCATCATTGGTCCTGTCCATTACTGGTTCCGTCACCCTACAACAATTTTGAGATTAGTTGTAAACATGTAATAGCTGTTTTTTCCTATTTTATTTTTGTTAACCGAATCAATTTCGTATATAGATTTTGGTAAGATATTTAGATTTATTTTAGCAGATTTTCGCTACATAGAGGCAAAATACTGCTACAGGCTACAGCGTAGCACTCGTAGCATTGCTGACACTGAATGCATGAAGGTTTAAAGATTAGATGAGACATTAGTCAAATAGCCCGCATGCTTGTAGCAATCCATTGACGGGTTGTTTTGTCAATATCGAGCCGGGAGCTATTGCAGTGATGCAATGTATCACGAAAAGCATGGCAATCAACCAATGAAAGTGAGCCTTAAGGGCTGTTGCACTGAAAGTACGTTTAGGGCTGATTTTTCAATCCCCAGATAAAGCTATATCCATTAGGTAAATTTTAGCTCTGTCCTTTTCTTTCATATGACTTCAGAAAAGGATAGTAATACATTTAACTGCCGGATAGTTTTATCTGGGGATTGAAAAATCAGCCCTTACATGACGACACGTTAGCTTAGTTGGCACTGTTGGCAGTGACCATGTCTATAATCTAGCGGTCCTGGGTTCAAATCCCGGTAAGAGCAGATATTTGTGTGATGAGCGCGAGTATTTGCTCGAGAGTCTTGGATGTTTTCTTTGTATTTAAGTAAGTATTTATCTATATAAGTAAGTTAATCGTTGTCTAGTACCTATAGTATAAGCCTAGAGCTTCGTTTAAGACTTAAATCAGTGTGAGATTATCCCTTGACATTTATTCATTATTTATATAGAGATGCGAGACTTTTGACGACTCTTAATGATATAGAATACCTTGGTTGATTCTAAATCAAGAAAACCCCGACAGAAAATCGTTAATACATTGGACTTTTAATATGCCTATTCAAAGACATACTTATTCTGATGTTTGTAAATTGTATTATAAAGATATGAAAGACGAAATATTTGTAATTCTCCGAGGAATAAGAATTGCTATCCAACTGATTTTGGAACCTTGTCGCGAAGAGTAGACATATTATAAACGACATTACTCAAGTTTGAATGACGTTGTCTGTTATTGCGACAGGGTATTACGGTGGTACACGATAAATTACTTACGTTTGAGTGGTATGGTCGTGGATTTGGATTGGCATTTGACATTGACGGTTTACGTAATATTTTTATGTTTGTTACCATTCTGGCACTGGCAGAATATTTAGATCTCCAGTTGTTATTAAAAATATCAGCAAGTTAGGCACTAGGATCAAAATTTTAGATTTAACAATCCTGTCCCTAAACAAGCAGTGTTCTCAGTGTTGTGTTTCGGTGCTGGAGCAAGACAATCGAAATTACTATAATATAGGCAATCCATCTAAGTTTGCAACGCATTTGCAGTCTTGAGATTGTCATCCTAAGACTGCAATCTTGAGATTAAAAAATCTTTGGGCTTCAGAGTCCGGACGTTTTAGACGGACCCTGCACAAGTTCCTAAATACCACCAGTACCACCACTAAAGACTGCATATGCGTTGCCAACCCTGAGGACTAAAAAAATCCTCTACAGTCATTAAAGCTACAATAAAAGTACATACACTGAAAAAAAAAATTGCTCGCTTCTAACAAGATTGTGATTGTTGTGCATAAGCGTCTTGATTCCATACGAGCCTAACTAGACGTTAGATACATCAGCTAAGACGTTAGATACATCAACTAAGACGTTAGATACATCAACTAAGACGTTGGATACATCAACTAAGATGTTAGTTCAATCACTCAAGAAATTGCTGTTGTTACTGTCAGCTTTGGTTGATATAACTAAAATGTAACTATTGTAATAATTTTTTGGACAACTAAGAGAAAATCTCTCTTTGTTGGCTCCCATTTTTTTGAGTGTATGCTAGAGGCATCAAATAACATCGTGAGTGAATTACGTACCGAAGTAGTGTTATTACGGAATGCTGTTTCGAAAAGTAGGTCACCCGATGCCTCTATTGTGAGTGCTTGTCACGGGCCGCAAAATTTGGAAAAAATTCCTACATCCGACCTAAAAATGTTTCGGCCAAACAGCATCCTCTTTGATACTTAGAAAGAAATTTTCTAAGTAAACTCGATTTTCTAAAAAGAATTAACTCGCAATCTTAATTTCAGCAACCTAATTTGCTTTGATCTTTCCAAATTACCCACCATTGTTAATTTCATCCAAATTCAACGGCGATCTTCAAACTTCTTCAACTCTTTAATCTTTTTCCGTGACAATTAAACCTTTTTAACGATAGAGTAACGACGTGATTGCGATTCAGCGGGCCGATTATGGTCGTGTTTATCGACGTAGATAAGCGTAGATAAAACATCTGTCACTTTCTGACCAGTATGTAAGTGCGAGAGTGACGGAAGCTTTATACACCGCGATAAAGGCGACCATAATACGGGCCCAGGAAAGATCGTGCGACGGATCATTAGGTCGCGAGGTTCGAATCTCGAGTGACAATCGCTAAAGTTACTTAATACCTTTGGAAAGTTTTTTAGAAGCTGAATTACAACCGAAATTTGGGCGCCCTACCACTGTCAGTTCTTTTTTTATCAGTCTAACCAGGAAGAGGTCTTCCTGAAGTTTTAAAAGACTTATTATGGCTAAGGATAATTATATGTATAGGTGGAGAAAGCGAATTCTACTCTGTGATAATTCGCAGTTCAAAATTGATATGCCTTGACGAAATACCTAGGGTAAAACTCCCAATTGACGACTCGCTGGCCACAGGGCTTATTGTCTAACGCACTCGCAATCATGGTCGTTTTCATTTTGAAAATCGAAGGCTTGTCTGCATACAAAACGAAAACAATTGCTCGACTTCGAAGCCGGTTGCGACTGCGAGTGCGTTAGACAATAAGCCCTCTGGTTGGTAGTGACCCTGCCTACGAAGCTAGAGGTCCTGGATTCAAATCCCGGTAATGATGTACCTGCGAGATCTTTTGTCTATACCAGAGGGCTTATTGTCTAACGCACTCGCAATCACGATCGTTTTCATTTTGAAAATCGATGGCTTGTTTGCATACAAAATGAAAACAATTGCTCCACTTTGAAGCCAGTTGCGATTGCGAGTGCGTTAGACAATAGCCCTCTGGTTATCATTTATCGTTTTTCACTCGGGGTTTTTTTTTTGGTAAAAAAGTATCATTATCATCAGCATTATCATTCCCGAGGGAATAACTATAATCGAAAATCGCTTTAAGGCCTATACCAGATAGTACAGCAGTTCCAACATGACGTTAAAGTTACAAAGCACTATAGTGTGTAGCCACTTATAACGTTACTATGTTAGTATAATAATAGACAACGAGATAATTAATATACACAAATGTTGCCTTACCGGGGATCATACATTATATCCACCTGCTACGATCCTGATTCTTTCGCTTCTTCCACATTCTTACATCGAGTCATGCATGCACGTCGGTTTCAAACATGGAATTACTAACTACGTCTCTACCAACCAGGCTAACCGTGTCGTCAAAAACCATTTTGAAGAATTCTTTATGTTAAATATAACTTTTTTGTCAAGTAAAATTAGAGTTTTGAAATCGTTCTTATAAACTATTTTTCTATAACTCCTTTTTTTAATTTCACCATCATCGTTTCACCCTACATCCACACCGAGGCCTCTTCATTTTTTTAATGTAACCAATAGTAATTTTGTCGATATGGAACGGCGTTTTAAATTTCGTTAACATTGCGCCCAAGCCTGACTGAGAAGTACATTCAATTAAACCGCTAAGTCCAATTTACTTCTCGAGGAAAAATGAGAATTGAAATGTAAGACCCACAGATAATTGAATATCGCAGTATGGCAATAAGGCCACATTTCACCAAACTTGGAATAAGACTTACTCTCTAATCTATACAAATTCGGCTTTTAATCTTATCTATATATATAAAAGGCTAAACTGACTGACTGATGTTATCAACGCACAGCCGAAACTACTGCACCTAGAAACTTGAAATTTGGTACAGAGGTTCCTTTCATGACGTAAGTGAGCACTAAGAAAGGATTTTCCGAAAATCGACCCCCAACGGGAAGAAATGGGGGGAGTAGCGGGAAACTAATTCTACGCGTACGAAGTCGCGGGCGTCCTCTAGTATATATATAAAAGGCAAAACTGACTGACTTGTATATCAACGCACAGCCGAAACTACTGTACCTAGAAACTTGACATTTGGTACAGGGGTTCCTTTTATGATGTAAGTGAGCACTAAGAAAGGATTTTCCGAAAATCGACCCCCAACGGGAAGAAATGGGGGGAGTAGCGGGAAACTAATTCTACGCGTACGAAGTCGCGGGCGTCCTCTAGTATATATATAAAAGGCAAAACTGACTGACTTGTATATCAACGCACAGCCGAAACTACTGTACCTAGAAACTTGAAATTTGGTACAGGGGTTCCTTTCATGATGTAAGTGAGCACTAAGAAACGATTTTCCGAAAATCGACCCCCAACGGGAAAAAATGGGGGGAGTAGTGGGAAACTAATTATACGCGTACGAAGTCGCGGGCGTCCTCTAGTCTAGGTATAAGACCTTATTCCAGTTTGGTCGAATGCAACCTAAGGCATAGACGCTATCGAAAAGATAATCTTCAGCGAACTTTAACGTTATCGAAAATGTTTAAGAAAGTAAATATTTATTAGCTAGGTTCTGCCCACGACTTCGTCCGCGTAGAATTAGTTATTCAGCCATCCTATGTTGGGGATTTTGACTATCGTTATTTCATCGGAAATTTTTAAATGATCCGGGATAAAAGATAGCCGCTAGCTCCACTTCATCATCCAAAACGTCAACATTCTAAAAACCGTTTAAATGATACTCATTTATAAATCCTACTTACATTATAAATGCGAAAGTTTGTGTGTGAGTGTTATTTTGTTACTCCTTCCGGCTGCAACGGCTGGACGGATTTGGATGAAATTTGAAATGGAGATATTCCACCCTGAATACGAGATTAAAAATCTCCGAGGGAATAACTATAATTGAAATCTAGTAATGTATTTTATTCAGTTCGGGGACCTAGTCTAAACTTAGGTAGAAATTGTATAAGACTGACGTAAGCTGATGATAGATGACGTCGACGCTTATGTCGACTCCATACGTTTAGTAAACGATTTTCGAAAACTGGCAAAATATATCAATACAATACAATACAATACTTTATTCATAACTCCATAGTTATAGGTCACATGATACAAAAATATCAATTATTACATAACAGAACAGTCAATAAAAATTAAACAATCGTACATAAGTGAACGATAGAAACGTAGATTGCATTACAACATTTTAAATTAATAATTTCACATAATTATAACACACCACACACACATTTAAAACATCGGTAGATTAAAGAAATCATCTACATTGTAAAGGGTCAGCTCTAAGAGCCACTTGCGGAGGCTGCGCCTGAAAATGGTGGTGGAAGCTGCATCTCTGACTTTTTCGGGCAGCCTATTGTATACCGACGGTCCCAAGATGTAAACGTGTAGTATAGTGATGTATCGAATTGTCGTAGACGCTCGACGCGACCGTCTGACAGTTAACGTCAATCCTATACATTTTGGATTACGATAACGAACGCCGAATGCATCTAGTCTAGGGCTTCAGAAACGTTAGCTTAGCTAGGAATACGGTGATACGGAGTAAAGCTACCAGCCCTTTTGACAAGACCATCATTGCAGAGAAGATTTTAATAGCTATTTAGGTATAGCTTTATATAATGCTAGACTATGTAGTACCATTGTACCGAAATATGATTAAAAAATTACTGACTGCTGAGATTCTTGCGGCGTTTTTGAAGTGATAACTTCTTATGGGAGGGTAAACCGCTTCGTTACGTAACGCGTTACGCCAGTCTGTCTGGCTTCCCTTTCTCTCACTCTAACCCACAGCGCTAGCCGTATTTCGGACAGACGCTTCCCCCTCTCTACTCAGTGTTTAGTGTGCGATAGACATATACTGTTGACAGTGAGCATATAACCTAAAACTATCACCGTTTTCACTTCTGTCGGGAGTCCCGAGACGCACACGTTTTTTTTTTTTCAGCAGTGGTCTCCTCTTGGGAAGCGCTGGTAGATTCTTGACGTGTAAAAGTGCCCGTGCAGCCTACTTACTGAATAAATGTCTTTTATCTTTTAAAAGAAATGCCGCAATAAAATCTAGCAGGCGATCATTTTATTGAATAATAAAGTAAGTAATATTACTTACTATTTACACTTGTATCTATACACAATAATTATTAAAAGTAAGATACACCACATAGCATCTAAAGATATCGAACCAAGTGAAATATAAGATACATGAATTTCATTATAGATCTTGAAAGTTTAAAAATACAAAGCGTTCCAAGACGAACTCAAAGATATTATGTCAAGTTTATTTATGTCTGTCTTCAGAAAATTCAGAGCCATTGCTTTCAGTGCTTGAGATATATCGTCCCTTAGATAAATAATGCAGTTTATTTAGAAGATTGATGGAAACACCTACGCTGAATAGTTCCAGATATATCGAATTGGTCTGAGAAATACATATATTAAATATATTAATCATAAAATAGAATGTAGGTAATATTTGATGATAATATTAGAAGTGATTTATTTTGACAATAGAATAGTCAACAAGATTTGCGGTTGCCTTCAAATACTTCGCAGCACACTGGGAATATATTGTAAAAGGTTTTACCGAGCAGAAAAGAGCCCCAGTTATAAAGTTTAATTTCTTTTAAAGCTAAGTTATTTATTTTAAATACGTACATTTTAAGACAGCAGTTGAAATGGGAAAATTAATTAGTTTAAGCGTATTTTCGTCAACACTCGTGAAATGGCTCTCGGCAAATCAAGCGTGCGAAGCGGTTCACGCCCCGTTAGTTCGTTAAAAAATGTGTCGCACGTAACATTACATAAGATAACCAAAAGGAAAAGCGGGTGTTTCCAATTGCACCTGCATATTTTTCTTTGTTTATTTCATTTCGTCGCCATGGGAAAACAAGCGCACAGTGATCTTACACAAGATGATTTCGCCGACCGTTATCGTTGTTGAAAATGTCGGACGGTCGCCTCAAGCGCTTATGTGAATTCTCTACATTTTGACAGTTTTCGATAATTATTTACGTTAACGCTAAGCCTTTTTTTAGGCCCCAGTAGACAAGATGCATTGCGAAAACGTTATCGTTATCGAGAACGCTTACGCCAATTCCAAACATTTAGACTGTTTTCGACAAACATTTAGCAAGCGTTAAGCATGAAACTATGACCACTAATCAGTGGTTAGTGGGGTTTGAGGCCCATGACAAGCAAACTCAAGAATGCAAATAATCCATATCCATATACCCTGATCTATGGTAGTAATTGTTACTTAGTCTGTCTTGCAAAACACTATAGTTATCTATAGAACATCACAATGTACTGCTACGGCGGTATGTTAGAAGGTGACATGGTGCGGGGATTTTGCTTCTCGCGATTAAGTATATCATTTTAGAATACTTTTGAGATAAACAATGTTAAAACTTTCAAAATGTCATTGCTTGACCTGATGCGTAATTTAAATGTTCAAAAGTTTTAAAACATTTTATACATACATACATAAGACGCGGTTGTTCACAAATAATCTAAACTCGTAACAAACTTTACAATTACACGTATACTTAATTAACCCGGAGCGCTTATAAAACACTTATAACACATTAATTTCAGGTGTAAATAATTATAATTATGTAATGAAGTAGAAGTGCCATTAAAACTCGTACTTAAAATTCGTGGCGTGTTGTTGACGGCGATGCTTAGTTTGAAATATTCCGATTAAGGCTGTGTTTACTGTAAAATCTTGGTTAGTTCTAGCTTGGAACTACTGTCACATACAGATACACAGATACACAATGCATACGTTACACTAATAACAAAACATTAATTTTATTTCTTTTAAGTCTGCCATTTTTGTTCATATTGTTAGTATTGTTACGTAACTTTATTTTCATTGGCATAGCATAACCCCATAGACTACAGTTTTTTGTTTTTTTATTTTATTTCCTTAATGTTGCCAGTTAACTGATTGCGAATTTTATGGTTGTTCGAGATATTGTCGAGCGAATGATTGTTTTTTGTCCATGTTTTTGTTCTTTTGTCTTTTTCTCTCAATGTTGTTTTGTGTTAAGTGTGTCACTTTCCGTCTCTTCACCAAGCGTTTCCAACGGAAGACCAGTGCTGGCTTTACGGCTAGCGAATGCTGAGTTGGGACCGTTTCGCAACAATTTCTCTGTCTTGTTCTTTTTGTATCTACTTAATGTAATCTTGTATTGTTGTGAATAAATGTCTCTTTATCTTTATCTAATAATTCCCCTCTATTTGCACCAGGGGTTAAAAATAGTGTTCATTAAGTCAGAGTTTCACTATAAGAGGACTCTCGGATAGAGTCTACTTGGATGGCTACTCGGACGCTACTTTAGTGTGTAAACATACGACCCAAGTGCACTTGGATATCGGCATCCGATTGGAGTGGATGGAACGTGGTTCTATTTACACTCAGATAATTTTATACGAAGAAAATGGCTTCAACAAAGTTAAATTGGAAAGGAACGTTAACAAATAAATATTAAGGGTGATCTCACACAAATTCCCTAGCGTTTTTGAGAGCACAACACCAAATACCGCCTCTGATCGGGTCTTTATTTGCATCCCTAATAGTCATTTGTCCTAATGCATCGTTTGTCCGAATTTTCGTTTATCCTAAAGCCATTTCCGTCTGAATTCTAATTTTTCAAGTGTTATTATGTTATAATAGAACCCCCGACGGGGGCCAGGACGGGTTATGTCCGACTTGCACGGACTGAAACCCCCGGGGTGCTGCGCCAATCGCTTTAGCTCAAAAAACGGTGTTTTTTGGTGTTATTATAACACAACCAGCGCTGGTGCACAACCAGCGCTGACTTTAAAGCCAGCATTACGCTGAGTTTGGACCATTTCGTGGCTATTTTCTTTTTGTACGTTTTTATCTGTTCTTGTTTATGTTTGTCACGAATAAATTATTTTCTTCTTCTTCTTCTTCAACCCTAACCGAACTAAATTTTTGGTAAAAAGTTATCTAAATCAGTTGAAAACAAACGATATTAGGGATTCCGATCGGACTCACGTCGCCGTACGTGAGGGCAAACGAATTCCCAGTAGACTCGACGCACTCTAGCGTAGGAAACGCTCTACAAACTTTACAGTGACACTCAACGTGACTTACGCTTTATTTATTTAATCGTATGGCGTATTATTACATTTTAAATAAACATAACTAAAGAGATATAGATCCACATTCAAGGTCCCGAGCCACGAGATACTGACAGGTGTTAGTTTGTACAGATATTCCGGGGCACCCGAGTGCAGAGGGCAGCGCTGTACAATGTGCTCTATGGTTTGAGCCTCTCCTCCACAGTCGTAGTGAGCCGTGTTACGCCAGCCCCACTTGTTGCGTATGTAATTGGGATTGTTCTTATTTTTACAATTACTCTAATTCGAAAACCATTTCTGCATTATTGAGTTTTCGAAATATTTATCTATTTCGGATATTTCGACAATAGTAGTCTACGTGACGGTTGCGTAATACTAATTATGCAGAGTCGCGTAAAATACTTTATCTACACACATATTATATTAAAAGTACTCTAAGATGGGTTCAAACGCCGAAAGGCAAATGACCAGCATTACCTGTGGTAGTAGGTGATAGCGATGACAGCTGTAACGTAATTTCATTACTTACGTTATCGTGAGTAGTGTAATGAGATCCAAATTTGGAATATCTTGGCTGTCACCTACTACCACAGGTAATGCTGGTCATTGCCTACGGGTTTCGAACGCATAATAGAGGACTTATGATATGAGTGTACTTAGTTAAAATATATTTAACCTTTGTTTGACTTTCGTTTTCGGCTTGAAGCCCTCCTAGGTGTATCTTACGTATTAGGCGAAAACCGCTTGAAATAGTATGTTTTATTTTAATCACTTTTTATCATTATCATTAGACATCATTTACTTTCAGCAATTGTTTTCATTTTGTATGCAGACAAGCCTTCGATTTTCAAATTGAAAACGATCGTGATTGCCAGTGCGTTAGGCAATAGGCCAGCTGGTCAATTTGTGTAAGATTATTTATTTTATTTATACAACAAAAAAAGTGCTACATGGAAACCCTGCCCTGCAGTACCACCAAATTGTATTTGTGTTTACTCAAAACTTGCAAGAAAGAAAAATTCAAAATCTGCGAGGGGATAAAAGACAACGTCTATTCAAATACTTGATACGGATGCTGACTGTACCAAATACCTCAAACGAATACCGCCGAGGTATGTTCGATGCGGGGATATTTAGCATTAAGGGGATTCCGAGGTGACATCGTGCAGACATTTTTCGTTCCGAGTTTACCATTGAGGGCAGATGGCGATGGAGATGACTGTCCTTTTTAACCCCAAACAAAAAAAAGGCTTTTAAGTTTAAAGTTACGTCTGTTTGTCTGTCTGGGGCGTCGTAGCCCCCAAACGAATGGACCATGAAAATGTTTTCGTTCTGTTATTTTTAGGGTTCCGTACCTCAGAAGGTAAAAATGGAACCCTTATCACTTTGTTGTCTGTCCGTCTGTCTGTCAAGACCCTTTATCCCGCAAGAATGAACGCGTGGAGGTATTGAGTTGATATTAAAACCATATACTCGTACTCCGGTCTTCAGTCCCTTGAAGCAGTGAAAAAAATCAAACTGAAAAGAAATTACGTCAAAATTAATGATAAACGTTATGTGACAGTGTTCCATAGTGGCATAACAACTAAAGTCCTTGACTCTACAATCTTAGAGCTTAGTTTGGGACTTAGTCTATTGGTATGACATAGTCCCCCGATATTTATTTATTCAAATCTCCGCCTTATCTCTGCTCCGTGGTCCGATGTCGGAATTGAATGTTCTGCAATGGGCATATTTATTTTGTTCTTCGTGACGCATCGATAAATTGCCTCGTACAGATGATATTCCAGTAACAGCTGGTGTTATTCCCTCACAATACAACGTTTTCTTTGTAGAGTTCTGTGATAAACCAGCTGTATTTTATCTTCAGAAAACAGCGTGAGAATAACAACTTTATTTTATTCAGGTGACTAAGGTCTGACTTAATTCACTGCAGTAAGATGACAGAGCCAAATGTCATTCTGTGAAATAATGATAACACATTTATTTTAATAGTGCTTCACACGTTCACCTAATGAATGATTTGATCAAAGAACGAACTAAATATTTTATGAATATTACGTACTTAGCTAAGTATATTATTTTATTATATTTAGCTGATCACTTTGCTTGCGACAGAATGTTAAAAATATTAATACTAGACACGAGTAAGCCACAGACTCCTAAATATTAATATTATTACAGTAGTATACAGGAGTCACTCAAATGAACTACATTACATTGTTCATTCATTCGACAAACCGACAACACTGAAGTTGACAATACTAATGCAGTGAATTAAAAGTCGGACATTAAATGTGTAAGGGGGGTAATCTTTAACGTAATGTCTTCAAGTTAAAAATGACGGCGCAGTGAAATGTCAATTTGCTATCAAATACTAGTATTAAATACGGACACAGGCGCTGATACCAATTGCCATACACATTCTCTCGATGACGATATGTATGTATGTGTGTATGAACTTTAGTTACGCCCTTTACCCTTTTTGATTTAGTATTCTGAAAATAGCTTTGTTTTCTGAGAATATGTTCAGAGCACGTTTGAAAGAGGAGAACACACAGGAAATTGCACACAACACACACAAACACGTGACTGCAAAGTTTGTCAAGCATGATTTAGCAGTGGACGTCTTTCGGCTGACATGATGATGATGATGAAGACAAAATCAAATTAGAAACATTTAACGTCAATTCCCTATATTCAAAACGATGATCAATTCAGTATCTGAAGCATGAACATTATCAAACGTATCGGCATCAAGTTCGCCTTTTGTATATTAAGCATATATATATACTTATAGTTTAGTAAATATTAAACAAAATAAATTTGTTAAATCGCTCTAATTGTTGCATAACTTTAATAATGACGGTCTGTTGGGTAACGACCAACAAAAGCTGCACTTGAAAATAACTGTAATAATTAACAAATCTTACTCCGCTACCTAAAATCAGCTATCCAGCAACTAACAATAACAAATGGAACCCGAAAACGTTTATTCCAGGAACTCCCAACTTTCTATTCCCAATTGAATAAATAAAACTTGATCAAGTTCGGGAAGAGGGCCTAACTTGACTCCGACCCATTAATATACTTAATGCTTGTGCTTATATAAACTTTTATAATTTTCTCCGACTCCTATTACATTGGTGGTATCATCTTAAGTTGTTGTTTATACTTATCGTTCGCCATCTTAAGCTGGGCATTCACGACCGCTCCAACGAGCCAAATAGAGCAGCGCCGCGCCAAAATCGATCCGTGAATGTCAAAACTTTAGCGTTTAAGTTTGGCGCGGTCCGTTGGATTTCCAAATGGACGGAAAGCCAGCGCGATGCGCCAACGCACATTCCGAATGGAACTATCGTAAATGTCGAAATTCAACGTTGGAACACGCCACGCCAAATGGCGTCGCCGAGAAAGCGTTCTCTGGCTGCCATTTTCTAAAAAGTTTGATCCGGAATGTCGCAACGTTGAGACGTGGTGTGGCGCGCCCGTGAATGTGGGGAAAATGTTACGCCCATCCAGTTGTATACACTCCATCTGTCGCCGAGACAATCCTCGCGTCCGTGAATGCTCAGCTTTAAGGTTTGGGGACTGAGCGGGTACCTGTTGAAGATTTATGCTATGAATCATTGTAAGTAATAGGATAGGTAAAAAACTTTCCTACAGTATGTTCCGAAACAATAAGCAAATGGCCTATTTTCAGAAACCTTTATCTGTGGTTGTATGTTAATGTTAACATTAAAGTATTGCATGTCATTAAAGTAACAGAAAACTCACACAAACCGAAGCGAAGCGAGGGCGGGTCGGTAGTAATTAATAAAAACTTGCGCGTACATTTTGTGACTCAGTCCAACTTTGGGATGAACTGAAAAGTTTTAATTTAGTTGCGAAAATGGCAAAGTTGCACAGATCTGAGAAAAGTTTCAAACTAACTTAGTTACGCAAACCTTTTACACCATTACACGTGTCCCGACTTCCAAAATGACAAATAAAAAAAGTTTCTATGAAAAACTAAGACACGCTTTTATTGACGACTGTACTTTTTTTGTGTACAGTTATCCACCTGTTTACCGAAACCGTATTAACGCATCCAAACTAGGTACTCATAAAATACAGTTCCTGTTGCCTTCTGCGACTCCATCATCAGATCAGCTCTTAGTTACCAAAGTTGCCAAACTATTGAATTACCTGTATAATATGATAAAGTAACGGAATTTTGTTCAACATTGACTAGCAAGATTTTAATTGGAATAAGTAGACAAATGACATATTTATTCTCGATTATTAGCTAGGATTGGTCCGACATGTATCGGACCTATTAAAGCTAGGTACTTCATCGAGAGAAACAGTACAGTCAGCATCAAAAGTAGCTAAGCAGAATAACATGCTCAAAACGATCTAGACACGACATATTCTGTTGACAATAGAGTCGAGTGCAGATCATTTTGACCTCTTCGGTTGCGTAGCTCCTTCTGCTGCTGACTGCACAGTACACCAACAAAAATGTTAAGAACTTTAATGCGTTGTCATAGTAAACTTCAAACAGAACATCAAATGATACACAAGACAATGACAATGACATTCATAATGACAAGGTTTTAAGTTTGCTCAACATTTTTATTGGGTGACTGTACATACGTTTACTAAATTATGTTCCAGGTGAGTACGCTCTCAATTGCTTGGCAATGCAACTGTACACTGTTGCAGAATTGCTACAATATTATAAAGTCGTATTTTTTCTTTTTTATGGCAAGAAGAACGCATATGAGTACTAAGGCCACGGTAGTAAACTAGACCCATAGACATTTGCATTCTCCAGACTACAATCCTAAGACCACATGAGTTGATAAATATCAAACTGCAATATGTCCTTGAAATTTGGAATACGAATTTAAAACTTAATTCGATCACATTAAGTTTTAAATTCGTATACTAAATTTCAAGGACATATTGGAGTTTGATATTTGCCAACTCTCATATAAATATTTATGCGCTAAATTTCCAGCAACATTAACTGCAAAATGCAATTTTCATACCCCGTTTCATAGCCTGTCTATTACACGCTGCTTGAGAAACAATATAGAAGAGGCATTCCCATTACTTATATTTCCTTTTATCGAATTGATATCACTTTTATGGAATTGCTTCCCATTGAGGAACGGTTCCGATAGCTGAGTCATAAATCATCGGCATTCAGGCTGTTTCCTAGCGATTAGAATGCTAACCGTTGAGTTACGGTTGCCAAAGGGCTCGCAAATTATCATAATTCACCAGTCAGCGGGAAAGTGTTGCGGGAACTGTCGAAGAAGGAGTTCTATCGGCTTTATTATTATACTAACTTTTGCCTGCGACTTCCTCTGTTTCGTTTATCGCTGTTATGAAAACTATTCAATATTTTGTCCAACAGACAAACACACTGTCACACTGTTAGTATTAGTAAGGATACGGTAAAGGATAAGACATGCGGCGATTATTAATATTTCTACTCGAAGAATTCCCGGTGCTTTGAAAATATAGAGCAAAATACATACCTAAACGCCTGTTTCACACTTGGGATAGACCAAAAAAAATAACTCATGGTTTTTATATTATAATTCGAAAGAATAGGTAATTTTAAGAGACCAAGTTCATTAATTTTTTATTTGACCCAATATTATTTAGCAGACATTTTATAGATGACATGATTATTTTAAATTTGGGATGGCATTTTCTAATAAATTACAACAATTAAATGATATCTAATGATAAAAAGTGATTGTAATAGTGTATTAAAACATACTATTTCAAGCGGTTTTCACCTAACCTGTAAGATACACCTAAGAAGGCTTCAAGCCGAAAACGAAAGTCAAACAAAGGTTAAATATACTTTTGTCAAAATATCAGAAATAGATAAATATTTCAAAAAAATTATAACGCAGAACGGCTTTAAAACCCCATTCCTGGAAATGGTTTCCGAATTAGAGTAATTGTAAAAATATGAACAATCCCAATTGACAAGTAAAGCATATTTGACAGATAAATTTAGCCCTTTCTCTTTCTTACACTTGAAAATAGACGAAGAGAGAGCCAACTTTATATGGCAGTTAAATTTACTTGTCGATTGTGAAACAGGCCCTAAATCTGGCTAGATTAATAAAATAAAAAGTTACTGTAATACACATGATACATAAACATGAGCTAAATAAAACGTAATAAAATCAAAATAGAGACATCCTTATGGAAGACCTGAATATGTCCAGCAGATGACATCTTTGACATGATGATCATAACAGTTATTTAATTTCAACCACAATTCAAAGAACCTCCTACCCCAGCATCAGATTCGACCTGATGGCAGTTTGAGCACTCCGTAAGGGTGCGGCTCCACTTAGGCGGAGACGAGCGGAGCTGTGCCAATATTAACCAATAGAAGGCGCATGCGATCACGTCGAGCGCGCCTTGTGCACGTTAGTTTAGATTCTATTGGTTAATATTGGCGCAGCTCCGCTCCACTCCGCTTATATCTGCCCTTTCAAACAAAAAAAGATTTTTTCAAATCGGTTTATAAATGACAGACTTCTGAGGTAACTAGCATAAATTCCTAAACAATTTAACTGTTTAGATTTTGAACATAAATAACTGTTCTGACTAGTTCTAACCTAAGCTTCCCACGTATGTAATTTATAATGAGCTATAACTTCGCACAACCAACCAACTAGCGCGGTCGACTATAATCCACCGAGTTCGCGGAGCCACTAGATCACAGTCCAAATCAGGATGTGGGAAGAAACTAACTAACTAAGTAACTAAGGATACGGCACTTTCGAGTTGGCACAGACCGAGCCACCGGATGCGTGCGCGTAGACGTGCACGTGCGCGTGCACGTTCTACTGCGTTGTATAGTATGAATCCTCATACAATATGTCACACCGCTTACGTGACACGTGCACGCGTATATCACGCAAGCTCTGCCGTGCTAGTGTAAAAGGCGATCTTTCGACATTTTGACCAAATTGAGTTATTATGACCATTGTGATGTGGAGAACAAGCCGCGTCGACCCATCTTATCCGTTTGTCGATAAGAGGCTTGGTTGCGAAGATACGGTAAGGAAAAAGGCCGTATAACAGACAATTTTCCAGCAAATACTAATCAATAAAGCGGCAACTACACAATACTACATTAGAAAGACGTAAAACAAGACACACCGCATTATTGTCCAGTGTAGGTTTGATTTATTAATAAGTTGAACTACTCTATAAGGCCGTAATTGCAGATTACTAAGTAAAAAGAACGAATAACATATTTTACCGCCTTTTAACTTAGTATTTCAAATGTTTTTTTCTATTTGCTCATAATCTAAATGAACATAACATAGTTTTCTAGACAAAAAGACCGTATGTCAGTATTTTGCGGTATTTTAGTCTAGCTAATGCCGATTTTTTAATAATGATAAACTTGTTTAAATAAACGTTTGTTTTGTGATACGGTATTTTTACTTGGGACAGAGGTAGTTTGTAACGCTTAAATTACTATTCGAATATCCACAGAAGGCCCATGCTACTTAATAAAACCGTATAATCCCAACTCTCCTACATACCCCCCGCGGACGGAGAGGGCCCGGTTTCGGGCGACGCGGGCCCCCGCCACCTTCAGTTCGCTGACGTTACGAGCAATGGAGGTGCGTGTGCGCTGGCGCTCTTTATCACGCGAAAAGGCGACCGAATTGGCGAGAAATAAAAAAAGTGAGTACAGTCAACCAATTTAATTCCTAGGCCACTATGTACAGTCAGGGACATTCGCGGTCGTCCACTTAAGAAAATTTTGGCTTGTTCGTTGCAGCTAGCTAATCCTACAGCGCTCAGGTCGTTACGCGTCGAACGCGCAAACGAATATCACCCTAGAGGTGGTCGACCGGGAATGCCCCTGACTGTACTTTGTCAACGTGACGTTGTAAACCAAATCATAGGAAGTCTCTTACGTTTTGGTTGTCAACGTCACTTTAACATAGTCCATAGTGGCCTAGAAATCAAATTGGTTGACTGTACATAATACCTTTCTAAATATTTATTACCTGAGTTCAGAAAATATAAAAGTTTCTTAATGGTATGTACGATCATATGGGATTAATTCGTCAAAGAAGTTGCTAGTGTGTTTGTTTATTGCTTTGTAACCTACATACTTTAGGTTTAATTGGTTATGGCTCTTGCTTTTTAACACTTATATTAGCTTGACTACTTGAATATAACTAACTATCTATGTAATACTCTAGGAAGGGTTCTCATCGTCGGATCGACGATGTTAGCATACCTAAATATTGTGATGACAAAATATACCTAATAATAGATAATAGCAGAGGCGAAAGGTGGCCGTACAAACTCCTCAATCCATCCATACTAATATTATAAATGCGAAAGTGTGTCTGTCTGTTACCTCTTCACGCTTATACCGCTAAACCGATTTAGATGAAATTTGGTAAGTATAGAGATAGTTTGAATCCCGGGGAAGGACATAGGATAATTGGGTATGGATGAACTACGCCAAAATGCTTGGATTCGTTTTCGTTGGTACAAAATAAAAACAGTTTATTACATTTGGGCCGGATTAAGATGGACACTAACCTTAGTCCGTCACGTATTCAATGATATTTTATATTTAGATACGTTATGCTCATACTAAGCGCACTAAAGCCCGTCACCAATTACTGACAGTTGCTACGTTACCATGGTTACGATACTCCTACAGACAACGACAGCAATCTGTAGCGAACGCTATTGTTAGAAAGAGATAAATAGTTATTTCAAATTGCTCGCCATTCCCGCCAAGACAAGTGCCCGCTCACGGCCATCCTTATCGCACTCCTGCGATATCTAATTGTGTATCTCATGTTTCACAGGTGACAATGACGTCTTTCAATCGTTTCACAATTTTGTATAACATTTCAAACACGACGTTAAAGTGACGAGAGGTACATAAATTATCACTTATTTATGCTGTTGACTGTACAAACAAAATGTAAAAAATATTTACGGTACTTACGAATGAAATGAGAATGGATGTTCTTCCTTTTACAGTTACAGTATAATTTCGTCAGCCTCGAAAAACACAAGGCGGCATTTTTTATGATTTATATTTGTTGCATTTCGGTAATAAGACTTTACTGTTTTTGATGCGTGCGTGTCAACGGCCGCGGTGCAACTGATCGGTAGTCAAACGGTAGTAAGCCAATTGCCTTCCTTTTTGAGGAACGCTTTTGCGCGCAGATGACGTATCTTAATATAAAATATCATTGCACGTAGGTATTGATAAAAAAAGTGACAGGTGTGTCATTGACAACTACCAGGGCGCAAAATCAATAGCTCAGAGGCCCTACTTTGAAAATATAAGTTCAAGTTACGTTAGCAGACGCAACCAAAAAATCTGATATATTTTTTATTTAACTAGGACGCTTATTACCTACCAATGGAAACATATCAAAGCATTTTGGCGAAGTTCACCCATACCCAATTGCTGAGCACACAACTTATGTTAAGTACTTAATAAAAATATATAGGTAACAACCTTTTAACTATAATAGTGTTTTCACTTATCCAAAATGCAGAACCCTCGTATTGAATGTCTAAAGACATGTCATTGATGTCTTTGTTTATTTCGAATATATTGGGTCCTTCCTTACCTATGAAATTGGCGTTATTTTTACGTGTTTTATTTCGTACGGAATTTATTCATTTCAATTTTAACTTCCAAATTATTTTTAAATTTCATTAATACAGTATGTTACAAAGGTTTTAGATACAAATAATATGGTTCAATTTCTTACTTAGTGTTTAAAATTAAAGTGTGAACTCAACTCTTTTCATGTGCTGTCAGTTCAAGTGTTTCAATTGCGCAGAGTTTTATGAAGCTAACTGTTTTTAAGTAATTAAGATATGTATAATATAGCTTAGAAGTGTCCAATATTCCTGACAGAATTTTCTTTGGTTTGCATTTGACGTTACTAAATAGTCCGCAAAATTAAATGTATGAAAACCAACATTTTCATAAAATTCTCCATATAAAACGCCAATTTCATAGGTAAGGACCTAATATTTGTACCGAATTTATGATGGTTTTAATTAGCATTTAGTCTAACCTTTCATCGTAGTACTAGATTAAAAAACCGTATTTCGTCTGACTTTTGAAGACATACGTTTTTTTAAACTAGTATACAAATATAAAATGATCGATATGAAAACAAACCATATTTTTTTTAATGGCGTACTAGACAAGATAAACGTATTTCTTATATTCGGTTTTATTATTTAGATCGGAAATCATTCAAAAAATATTTTATACTAAGCAATAAGGCGGTATGTTACAAATATGTCTTTTTAATCAAGCATTTTTGTGATACGTTCTAGCCCTAGTTTATTATGTAGACGTATGAGGAAAAACCTAGCCTATAAGGCGGTATAGTGCTCATATACCGCCTTTTTGCTTGTTTTTCAGTGGCAATTATTAATCAGCAACTAAGCAAAAAGGAAAAAATGCGTGTAAAAAAAAACCTGCAGGTAATAAAAATACAATACTTATGTAGAAAACTAGTGAAACACAATATCTATCCGACACAAAAAGTTTCATTTCAATATCTGTTTAAATTTCCTAGAAATATGAAAATTAAGATTTCGGTCACTTTTTTGCGATTATCTCGAAAGTGTCTTTTGTCGAAAAGTCGCCTTTTACACTAGCACGGCAGAGCTTCCGGTGTGGTTCCGCCTTTAAGTGTGCTGATGACCCCATACAAACGTTCAATACAATATAAAATACTCTTTATTGAACATCACATACCTACAAATTAAAGCACGGAAAAAATACAAAGGAAATGTTATAAAGTGAGAAGGCTTTTTGATAGACATTGATCTCTTTCAGACAACTTTACAAAGAAGAGAATTTCAAAGATTATTAGAGCGTGATTATAAAAATACTTAGAGATAGATGAAAGACAACTTTTAAAACTGTTAACGTAACATTTACATTTAAAACATAATTATAAATTCACCCGTTAAGTGTTTCTTTAGTATAGCAACAGTACTACTCGTCATTCTTTCTGATGGATGTGTGAAGTGTGAAATAGATTTAGAAATATTTTCATCCGTAAAAGGAAGTATTTATTCTTGTTTTAGTCATTTTTTACTTGACATTCATTTTCACTTCCAGCTTCTTCTGTAAAAATCACTTCATAATATTTTGTTTTTGTTTTATTATCATGATCATCATCATCAGCCTATACTAGTGGTAGCTGGACGTAGGCCTCTCCCATGGCACGCCACCGAGCACGATCTGCGGCCGCACTCATCCAGCTCTTGCCAGCCACCTGGCGAAGATCATCGCTCCACCTAGTCTGAGGGCGTCCTACACTTTTTTGTTTTATACGAGGTCAAAAATTGGAAAATGTCCACAAGTTGAACACTTGCCCAAATACTCATTTTGTATCTGTATTTTTCTTGAAATTGTTTTCGGGATAAAAGACATGAATTATTCGTATGAGTATGCATTTCATGTCAATAAAACGTGTGAGTAACATTTATGACGATTTTTGAGAAAATAAAAGGAGTGTCAGGAAGAGAAGTAGTAAATAAATTTAGTAGTTCCTAGTCAGTTTTAATACTCATGCAACTTTTAATTAATCCAAGCCGAAACGATCGCCGGACAACTGTCATACAGGCGAAGTTATTTCATTACAAAAGGTCACCAGTCATTTGTATTTCCAGCAGTCTAAACCAAGCAAGGAGTTCAATTTCGTTTATGCGGGTGCTAGGACTTTGTGCAAGGTCCATTCGGATGGTAGAACACCATTCTACCCGCTGATCTGCCGGGAAACTGCATGCTTGCACTGTTGTGTTCCGGGGTAAGGGTGAAACAGTCGTCGGTGACACTAGTATTAGGGAAAATAGATATTTACTTCAAAATGGTTTACCTTATTTTCTTGGTAATGACTTGGCCGGACGGGAAAGACCGGCAGATTCCCGTGGAAGTCGTAAGAGGCGACTAAGGGAATGGAGGCTTGTAGTATTCTCTAATATACACTGGTAAAAACATTTTAGCCTGATTGTGCAAAATGTGGTTAGAGAATTGACGACAAATATTTAGACTTGTTGGTAATTCTAATAGCTCTGCCTGCGCCACTCTGGGGATGAAGGCGTGAGTGTATAATGTAGATATATGACAACTTTGGAGTGGTGATCTGAATGACGTCATTTTGTTGGTAACCGCGCGTACGCGTTACGTAGCACTAGCTCTGACGTAGACAAGACCATGTGAAGCTAAACCATAGCAGAAATTTGTTTATTTTCTTAGTAAACAATGAAAAAAAAAAAGTAGGTACGATTTTAAGACCAACCTCTATAAGCATGACTATTTACAGAACACCTATTAAAAAAGTTTCGTTGACAATTAAAGTTAATGAAGTTTATTAAATAACTTTACCTAGTTCTATTTTGTGCTCTTTTTGCCTACAACTATCGTACATATTATACGTACATAAAGTTATGTATAGCATCCGCAAATTACACATGCGTAAACTCAGTTACTATTCCCATTACTACTGATTGGAAAATATCTATAGATACCTACATTAGTAATCGCATGAAATTTCGTCACAGTCGAACATACCAGTAAGCGTACATTATACAACGTGTTACAAAAATACCCAAAAAAATGAACTATAAAAATATTGACCACCCTAGTAAGACGGTTTACTACAGTATTCCCAGCTTTTTAATAACTTTCGGCTGGCTATCGCTATCACGCTTGCACTCGTAACTGACAGTATATTTGTCACTCGTGTGTTATGGAAAAACGAAGATTGCCGCTATTAAGAAAATGGTAGCAACACGTTCTAGTTTACAGTAAAAATGACAGTTTATTAGGGATAACATTTTTTTTTTTTGGGTATTTTGTATGTTTGTGTTTGATCCGTTTAGACCTCTTGCTTTTTCTGGATGTTCTAGATTTGTTTACATACACACATACATAGGTACTCACTCCTGTAATACCAGAACTCTAAAAACTTGTTGATAATTCTGTAACCGTATTTTGCACAATTGGTACCAATTTCACCATACCTACGATGTTAAATTTAATCAATATTAATGCTGACATTTTGACAGCTGTTAACGCTCTAATCGTCTGTTAACTGGTTAACATCGTTTGGTGAAATTGGTACTAAGGCTAAGATGTTTACCATACCAGCGTATTTTGCGTATTCAGGGAGATTTGTTTAAACTTGCAATAATACTCATACCTACGTAATCGCGTAAAATTATTACATCATTATTACGAAGGCAAGAGGCATTTTTCAAAAATGAATCGCAGTTAATTGCTAAAGTATTTAATGATTTTCAAGAACATCACTACAGCCTTCACAGCGTGTCGGAACTAATGGCCTCACTCAGAGTCAATTAATGATGATGATTAAGTACCAATTTCACCAAACGATGTTAAATTTAAACAATGTTAATCGACTGTTAGTTCATACATTTTGACAGCTGTTAACGCTCTCATCATTTGTTAAGTGGTTAACATCGTATGGTGAAATTGGTAATTAGGCTGGGTTTTATAAAGATCCGTTAGATCAAATTTCGGTCAGGAATGTCAAAACTTGTATGAAGTTACTAAAATTTGATCTGACATATTTACTAACGGACATTTATAAAACCGGTAAATCACAAGTTTGAAAAAGGAATTAAGTAGTTATTCGTAGTATCTTAAATGTCCGAGTATGGCGGTTAGTATCTGGATGACCGGCCTTCGAAATTATCCTCTGTTCTTTTTTTTTGGGGCTTCTTTTTCTGTAACCAATCGAATTGTTGCGTTTTTAGTTCGGCCGCATTAATTTAAAAACAACTATATGCTGTACTAGCTTCTGCCCGCGACTTCGTCCGCATAGATTTCGATTATCGTTATTCCCTCGAGAACTTTTCGGGATGAAAGTAGCCTATGTAACTTAATGGCACGAGTGTTCGACACTTTAAGCTGACATGCACCAATGATCGACACTTAACTCTTAATTCAAAGATCATTACGGTCATACATGGAGTGTTACAAAACAAATTAATGAAATGAATAACCCTTATCTTCTGTAAAATAAGAATCAGTGTCGATCATTGGTCCTTGTCGATTACTGGTTCCATTACGTTATTAATCCAGGGTATAAGCTATCTCCACTCCAAATTTCATCCAATTCCATCCAGCCGTTGCAGCGTTATAGAGTAACAAACATCCATACATACAAACTCTCGCGATTATAATATTAGTAAGGATGTACACAAATTCAAGGTTTGTATTGTTAATGGGCAGAAATACGGTTTTGAGCTCTTATCCTATTAACAGCCCTTTGAAAATAATTGTGTTATTGTTTCGTTAGTGTTCTATGTTCCCATTGCAAGCTCAAGCTACACTAAATTTCATAAGAAATCGAACATACAGAACAACAGCATATCGAACACAGAAGGACTAACTTTGGATTTATAATATTAGTAGGGGTGCAATTATTCTTACCTTTAGGAGTAATATGTTTGAGGCCATTACTTCCAGTACGGTGGTGCTTAACACCGTTGTCTGGCCTGCGGTATTTACTTTGTAACAAACTATTGAGAAACCTAACACCATCCGAACTGCCACCATCCTTCCTACCACGGCCACTTCCACGGTCTTCGCGGTCTATACGACCTTTACGACCTCTACGACCTTTTTGCTCTTCATATATACTTGGGGGTATATAGACCCCGCCACCAGAGCCGACCGACCTAAGAACAAGATCCGATCCTGGTAGGTAGCCGGTGCTCTCAGCACTTGATCGGGCGTCAGAGCTACCAGGGATACTCCTGAGACTGTTAGAATTAGTGAACTCAACATTTGAGGGTTTCCTGGGATTGAAAAGGGGCAATTCTGATCTGAGAGCAGGGCGTGTCCTGAGGTTACCAAAGCCTTCATAACTTCTGAGAGCGGCCGAGAGTCCGCCAAAGTTGAAAGTGTCTTCAGTTGTCTTGACATCATGTGGAGGTGTCCTTAAGCTGATGAAAGAATCTTCAAGTCTTTTAATAGCTTCCGGGAGTCCCTTGACGTTGTCTGAAGTTCTAATAGACCCACGATTAGAATTCCTAATAGTATCTAGAAAGTTGAAGAAATCGTCAGCCGTCCCATCATCGGTTTTTTTGTGATGTTTGTTTGCCGACGCCCTGACGGAAGGTTCTCTTAGCTTAACTGCGCTCAGACTTAAAGAGCCTCGAGGTGTTTCGAGTTCATTCGTTGGTATATTTGTCCTCAGAGCACCTTTCGATGATGTCCTGAGCCAGTTAGGGTTTCCGTAGCCATAGCTCACGAAAGCGTTTTGATATGTACTGCGGCTTTCAATGTTTTCAGGGAGTGTTGGGGATATCGTTGTTGTTTGATCGTCACCACCTGAGATTTCAGGGGTTCCAGTTGCGTTTTGCGGTGCTTTTGGGGGTAGCTGGTTACCCTGCGGGTTAGGAGGTAATTGGTTACCACCAGAATTTTCAGCGGGAGCTGGTGCCTGTTCTAGCGTGTTAGCACTGCCATTGTGATAAATGATAGCTTTTTCAGGCGCGTGAGTTGTGAACGGGGTCGGCCGTGAAGCCGGTTTAGGTTTCTTGGGCATCACGGCGACTACCACCAGGTCCTGCCACCGGTTCTTTGGGACTCGGTCGTCGTTTTCTGATATTTTCAGTTGACTGCAAAGAAAGGTCTACATTACAAGTATTACAAGTAAGTCATATATATATATATATATATAAAAGGCTAAACTGACTGACTGATGTATCAACGCACAGCCGAAACTACTGTTCCTAGAAACTTGAAATCTGGTACAGGGGTTCCTTTCATGATGTAAGTGAGCACTAAGAAAGGATTTTCCGAAAATCGACCCCCAACGGGAAGAAGTAGGGGGAGTAGCGGGAAACTAATTCTATGCGTACGAAGTCGCGGGCGTCCTCTAGTCGTACATACATATTATAATTATGCTTCTAGTTTTTTTTTTACTGTTTGACAAAGTCCTATGCTGCCGCGCAAAAATTAATCATAGTAAATATTAAAACCGGATTTGGAGGAAATCGCGTTGAAAGTTAACTTTATTTTCTAATAATAACTACCACGAATCGGAATGGAAAGATAAACCTCTATAAGCTTTTTTTTTTCATAACATATGTTAGAAAAATATTTTATTCTAAAACCGTTTAACTTTACTTGATTGTTAAAAACATAGCTCGGACACGTCGTCGCAAAAAAAGATATGGAAAATGGAAATAGAACAAGATTCGATAGTCGTAATACCTAAGATTATGATTAACTAAAGAGGATATTATCGTAATTTAACTTTTTTTTGTTGCATATCTATCTTAGTTTTGTCAAAGTGGCATTCCTGAAACAGTTTTGTGACAATTTGAAATTAGTAACATAAATAATTTCAAATTGTCACAAAACTGTTGGTTATTTCTAAATATTTTAAATATGGTAAAAAATCTAAACGGCTAATAAGTAGATTAAGAACTATCCCGAGCCCTCTTATGATGAAAATGTTTGTGAAATATTGTGTACAGCATGTGACATTCGTATTAAACAGACAAATAAAGATAATATTATTTAAAAAATGTTAATGAAAATACCTTCACAAACATATGGACAATTTTGGGTTACCGTTATAAATGGAATTTTAAAAATATAATTCAAAAATACTGTTCATAATAAGACTCTATTAATCCTGTTCTATAACCGTGTTGCTATTGTTTTGCGATGACCCGTCCGAGCTATAGTTATAAAACAAACCTAACCTAACCTACAGGCTCTATAGTTATTTCTATTTTAACATTTTAAAAAGTTAACTGGCTCAGGAAAAAAAGGCTCTTATGAATTTTCGAACAAATGAAACGGTTAGAAAAAAAACCGGACTTACGATAGGATACACGTTTAGGGTTTACCTTGTGTTTTCTTTAATTTTGCAGTTCCGTCCTTGACACTGTAAAACATTATCTGTATTTTATGTCTAAAATAATACAAAAAAAACCGGTCAAGTAAGATTAGGACTCGCGCACCAAGGGTTCCGTACCGTTGACATTAGGTAAGGTTTTTCTTCAGGGTTTGACGCTTGTATGTCATATCGTTTTTACCATACAACAAACATAATACATTGAAAAAAAAAAACGTTTCCTGTATGGGGACCCCTTTATTATAATAATAATAAATAAAATAAATATCAGGGGACAATGTCTCACCAATTGACCTAGTCCCAAACTAAGCTCTAGGCTTGAACTATAGGTACTAAATAACGATAAACTTACTTATATAGAGAAATATATACTTAAATACATAGAAAACATCCAAGACTCAGGAACAAATATTCGCGCTCGTCACACAACTATCCATGATTTGAACCCAGGACCGCTAGCTTCGTAGGCAGGGTCACTACGGACTAGGCCAACGCATCGTCTATTCTATCTATTGTTTCTATTATTTCCCGCATAGTAATAAAATATATTCTGAAAAAAACAACCCGCTATCTATTACGGTTTAAAAGATACAGCTCTTTAAAGTTAAGACGGACGGACGGACAGCGTAGGCATAATTAATAGGGACAGTTGGCCTCCCTTCGGGTACGGAACCCTAACCATAATGATGGTGAACTGAGGGAAATAATATCATACCACCGCTAGTTTAAGATATGTATTCCCTCAGCATACTGTAAAATCGCCGAAATGTTTCAAACTGAGGTTAGTACAGTCAACAGCATAAATAAGTGATCATTTATGTACCTTGTCACTTTAACGTCGTGTTTGAAATGTTATACAAAATTGTGAAACAGTTGAAAGCGACAAGGTACATAAATGATCACTTATTAATGCTGGTGACTGTACATATGTAGTACATAATCCTTTCCCATCGTTTTTGTCGGATAAGTTCGTATTTATCTTGCTTTCTCAATTAGCTTCAGTACAAGTGAATGTCACACCCATCAATAAGCCAACTGAGAATGCAAATAAATACGAACTTATCCGAAAAAAAAACGATGGGAAAGGATTATTGACTACATCTGTAAGCCACAAAGACACAGAAGAACATTTTTTTAAAATAATGTTTACGCATCATTAACGTAATCCTGTCCTATATTCCCCAAAACCATTTAGAAATAAGAAACATAGGTTTGATTGGCACTTTTAAAATTACTCGTTCGTGTTATTTGATTTTGTTTACTTACCCAAGCGGTGCATAAAAATCCTTCGCACTAAAATTTTAAAACAAAAAACATACAATTTATTTGGTTTGGTCTACTGAGTACCCAAAGAACTATAATATAACTATATAATATGTATTTAGTGAAACTGATTCGTAGAGTAAGGCTTGGAAAAAAAAGGTCAAAGAGGAATGTGGACTAAAGGAAGATGTAGTGACTAATATTTAAAAAAACATGCTTGTATGGTTTGGTCATTTGGAAAGGATGGATGAAAGAAGATTGACGAAAGAGATATACAGAGCGAAAGTGAGTGGGAGGGTCGGAAGGGACCGCCCTAGGCGTACTTTTTCGGATCAAATCGGAGAAATACTCCGACGTGCATGCATGACTCGATGTATGAATGTGGAAAAAGCGAAAGAGATTTGTCAGGGTCGTAGCAGGTGGAAAGAAGTTGTCTCTGCCTACCCCTCTGGCAGAGCTGGTGAAACAGGCGTAATTTAATGTATGTATGTATGTACGTAATATGTATTTAGTATACTAACCATCGATGTGCAATAATCACCCTCACACTGAAAAATATAACTCATATTAGTTTGCGGCCGAACTTGTTTACATAATTTTACAAGACGCCCATATTTCCACACACACACACACACACACACACACACACATACACACTCACACGCACACATTGCACATTTTTTAATGGCTTATGTTTAACGATTCACCAGATATAGTAAAATACAACGCCAAAAAAACACTTTTTACTGCTAAAAATAGTAAATGATCACCAAAAACTAACCTAACCTAATTTGGTGATCGTTTACTAATTTTGGTGCTCATTATATTTGTTGTCTTTCTTAATTGTTGAAGATAGAATTCCTAAAGCCCTATTTTAATTCAACGCTATATATATATACTCGTATCACAATGGTAGGCCGTAGTAAAGAAATCTAAGTAAGAATGCCTTTGGTCAGATTTGTATTTTTTCCTCATGAAGTCGTTGTAAAAAAAAACCCCCGTCTGGAATGCGTAAAACATATCCAAAAATCACTGACAACTTTAAAACTGTTAATCAAAGCTAACATACGTTCAGGTATTTAAAATAATACCTAACATCTGCAAGGTTTCATAACGCATAATTTTTATTACACCGATTATTAGGTACATCCGGTAATTACATCGATCTGCACATCGGTTCATCGATTTACCGGTTTAGTATTTTTATAAACAATATTATCTTAACTCCAAAAAAAAAACGTTTATTTAAGACGTGTTGTTAGCTTGACAGATTCATACGAAATCAACCCCTTAAACGCGTTAAAGCGACAGGTACTAAAGTCAATAGCAATTTGCACCGTTGACCGTACGTCTCCAAACAAACCGACTTCGAAAGCAATTCAAGATTTCGCTATTGCTCTGTCTGCGGTTTGAGAAAGGTCGGGGACCCTTTTCAATGGGTTGCCATTTTAAATTCAATCGTGAAGGAACATTGGGTAATAAAGGAGGCAACATGTGTTTAGACGACGCATTCTTCTGAGACAAGAAGCTGATAAATTGAACTCTTAGACGCAATTTTGGGTATTCCTTGTAAGTAATACGCGAACATTATAAGTAATATTTATGTCATGAAGAACGCAATCGAGCACAGTATAACATCTATGGATCGTGCGGCTTATATGTGTGCGCGTCTTTCACACACACACAAGCAGACGATATAGGCACTGATAAGTCTGAGCCAGTTAGGGCTGCACCTTTGCCCCGTTCGGCTGCGTTTTGATCGAAAAAAATAGGCATCGTCGCTTATTATCGCGCCACCCTAGAAGTCGTCTTAGATCCGGTTTTATAAAGGTCCGTTAGTAAACAAGTCAGTTAAAATTTAGTAAATTTATAAAAAAAATGGCATTCCTTATCGAAATTTAATCTAATGTATATTTACATTTATGTATAGCCTTACATAACTAGAGTAGTTTTGTTTCGACAATACACTTATGAAGATAATAATGTTCCATACCATGCCTACATTATAATGTAGGCTGCATGTCCCCGTGTCATAAATTATTTATTACAAAAAATGAGCGAAATTAAATAATTAAATTCCTTTTACAATCGTCATTACACAAGTAACTACTGATACTAAACATCTTTTGCAAACGCCCCACTAAAATAGAACACCAAAATGGAATACTTTGCCCCACCAAAATAGAATACTTTGCCCTTAACAGTAAATCCGTGCACAAACTATCTAGTTCCCCTCAATCACCTCGGTTCATTATGCCCTTTTATTTTAACCCTTTCAACCGTCTTCAGTTCTTCTTCACCCTTTCAAAGGTTCAGTACCCTTTTGGGGTTTACTGATATTAGAAGCATCAGGCCGCAGTAAACCGGTAATTTATTGGTTTTCTTTATGTACGCAAATGAATACGTATAGGTATTAGAACGTTTCTAATCTGCTCAAATGTTTTGTTTACTACATTATTTATATAAACGTAAACGAAAACCATTGAAAAATCGCTGTAATTTCCGATTTATTATATATTTCCGAAAGCTATTAAATGCGTAATTGAATTGTTTAACACATTGCTACAAAATACATGCTTAGTACTGTAAAAATCGGGATTTCGTAAACAGTATTAGGTTATAAGAGACAAACATGGGATCTTGGCAGGCATTGCGAAATGCCTTAAGGTTTTGTCTCCATAGCAGTCCAAGTAAAAGTAGCATTTTATCTCTTTTTATTAAGGTATTTGATTTGCCAACAGATATTAAGGAAGAAATACAGAAAGTTTACCCACTTGCAAACTATACGGGAATTTGCAGGAGTGGTCGGTACCATTCCTGCGAAAATAAACATAGCCAAATGCTACGTAGACGTGGGTACAGTGTCTGAAGATTTGTCCCATAAGTATAAGGTTTTATTTAAAATGATGGAAACTTAAACTGTGCGAGACGCAAACTATACTCACGATTGCTTCGCAACTGAATCCCCTGCACTGAAAACAATAGTCAATCATTCAATAAAGCTTTTCGTTTTTATTTTTATCTAGTTCTCTCTCTATTCATTTAATTAATGCAATATATAAAAATATGGAAAAGTTTTGTGCTTTTGTAGACCTCGTAGAGGAGGCAAACAAGGACAAAGGTACTCCATTCTACTCTGTCAATTCATATTGCCTTTATGCAATCGTATTGTTTTTAACTCGGCCGCCATTACATTAAGTAAATAAGAGCTATCAAAACGTTGACAATACGGCAACATGTCTCAGGCAATATGACTTAACCCTGTAGAATACCTGCCCTGGATACTTGTAAGTTGGATCTGAAATGCGTAGATATTTTATATCTCAAGATTCGAATCAGAAACTGCAATCGAAAACTGAAAATGCTTTGACAACCCTGGGTATTGATTCTCTCAAACGCAAAGGTGAGCGAATGCAGGAGTGAAGTCCAAGCGGCGAGTTTAAGTAGTCCCGTCAAAGCGAGCAAAACACATTTCAGCGCGTGTATTCAATTTGGCAGCATTGCTTCTGGAACGTATAAGGCTGCCTAATTGACAATGCACGCGCTAATATGTGTTTTGTTCGTTCTGACGGGACTACTTAAACTCGCCGCTTGGACTTCACTCCTGCATTCGCTCACCTTTGCTTATGAGAGAATCACTACCCTGGATACTACGATGGATTACCTTTTACTGTTAGTGTACAAGCTGCTCTAACTTACGTCAGTGGGGTGGTTTACGCTGGTTTCATGTAGATAACAGAACAGTCAGTGGCACGTTTTATAAAGCTACAAGTAACAATTTTACAGGTCTAAACTAGCAACACTGCTCAAACGGCTGGTCGTCATTGGTCGAGGTTGTGTCAAATGGAAACTTGTAACCTACAGGTTAGGTTATTGTATTTTGTAGCTTCCTGAAACAGGGCTTAAGAGTCATGTGGTTGCTGTACCAAACTCATCTATGAAACTTACTCAATTCCATATTTACGTAACAAAACTATGCTTTAGTTAAATATTATTTAATTATGAATTTTACTCACATACGATTCACAGTTTGGCCCACGGCACTGGGAAAAGTAAAAAGTTTTTAAATGTTCAAGTTGACAAAAAAAGAATTACGAAATAAAGATTTAAAAATAAAAATATAAATTCTACTTACAGCAGCAGCGCATTTGTCCTCAAAACACTATAACAGAAAGCAGAGAGAAACAAGAAATATGCGCACAAGAGGGTAACTTTATTTTGGCTCAAAATACATAGGGATTTTTGCCATTTAATAGCATTGTTTTGAGTAGTGTTGGCGTTTATACTCCTTCTTTTAAACATCGACCAACAACAACAAGAGGCTAAATGAAGCCCTTCTAGAAGATCATTTGTAAAGCTAAGTCTGACTTTCGTCGTGTAATTTTCCTCGATCTTTTGGCGGGTCATTGCACCCTGGCGTTTATTCTACTTGGTTTTAGCCGTTTCGGTTATTTTTCATCCAACTTTTTTTTGTCAAAGCAATCCTAAGCATATTTATATTTTTTTTCAAAGATAAATAGTTGTTTAGCAAACATTTTACTACAGCGAATAATTAATTTATTCCCATAAAATATTTGTTCAAGTTAAAACTTATTTATTCCTTACTACACAATTCATAGGTTAGGTTAGGTTAGGTCAGAGTGGTATCAAGGCACGTAGGACCGTAACTATACAGTTTAGGATGAATTTACGTTTTTAATTTGTATTAAGTTTGTATTATTTCCTTCTGAATTAGTATAGAAATCATATGCATTCGACGAAAACCATCATATGATTATGATTTAATATGTAAAAAAATGACATAGTACTTAATTATTAATTAAACAACAATTTGATGATTAATAATTAATTAAACAAGAAATTGTTATGCCAAATAATCATTAGCCGAAATGAAATCATGGAATACAATGCTTAGGATGTGATAACTTGCGATTCAATTTTCATCTACCTACACGATTTAGTAAACCAGTTTAACCCATATTACTTCGATATCGTAATAATATTGCTGACTTTATGACCGCTTATTCACTTGACGTAAGATAATTCATAACAGTAACAGTGTGATAACGATATCGGAGCAATATTGGCTAAACCAATTTGGAATAAAGGCAAGGGGGCAATGCCCCGCCAAAAGATCGTTGAGGAGAGTACAGTCAAATAATTTAGGAAAACATTTTGCGCGACATAAAGAACCTAATATTGAAATCTTACCATTGATTTGCAGGAGGTAATGGTCATAATCTAAATCAAAAAAGGTGATTTTTTTTATAATGAAATTAATATTAATTTTACAAAAAGAAACTAAATAAACAACAAGTGAAACACGATACCTGATGAGGTCTAATATTCTTGCCTCTCTTTGGATTGGGCTGTGGAAGTTATTCAAATATTTAAATAATGTATGATGATTATTATTGTGATACATTACAAGACTATATCATAATATACATACAATACATACATATCTTCACGCCTTCATTCCCAGAGTGGGGTAGGCAGCGCTACAGAATTACCAACAACTTCCTTGAAATTGTTGATAATTCTGTTACCATATTTAGCACAATTAGGCTAAGATGTTTACCAGTGTATTAGTGACAGGGTGCAAACCCATCGACTAACAGTACTACAAGCCTTTATTCCCTTAGTCACCTTACCTTTAGACATCCACGGCAAGACATGGAGTGGCACTATTCTAACCCGGCAACCACACGTATGGAATGTATCGTAGTAACTTAACACATAGTTATCACAGTTCACTTTTCAATGTCTCACTAAGAGCTGATCCTGTGCCGAGCGGTTATGTCTGCTTAACCTTAAATTGCAGCAAAGACAGGATAAAATAAGTAGATTACAATCGATGATTACAATAGATAGACGTACCCCCGAAATGCACCCAGCTCCAAGACACTGGAACAAAAGAAAGTCATAAGTCTCAGACATCATTTCACGGTCGTAGAACAGATGGCCGATGGGGTCGAAGACTTCTCAAGTGGCGTCCGCGTACTGGAAGACGCAGCGAGGGTAGGCCTCCAACAAGGTGGACCGACGACGTCTTTAAGGTTGTGGGAAACCGTTGTATTACAGCGGCGCAGGACCGGTCATTGTGGCAAACCTTGGGGGAGGCCTCTATGTCCAGCAGTGGACGTCTTTCAGCTGAAATGATAATGATGATGATGATCTTATCTTGTAAAGGCAGACCATTTCGGGCATCCAAATCCGATCCGATCCGATCCTTTAGGCTCTTTTGTGCGATAGCCGCGTTTTTCTCATTATGATCTTCATCACCATCATCCCCATCTTAAACACTCCACTGTTAGAATGTGCAAGTTACCTTTCGATGTTCTCCTTTACCGTAAGCGCAAAGGATAATGGACATAAGTTAGAAAAACATTGGTTACGTCGGCCTCATAAGTAGCCCACTCTTTAGTGCCTTGTCACTATAACCTGACATTTGAACTACAGCAGTAATCCGTCAAAGGCGTCAAAACGACAAAGTACTAGTGTACAGCAACTTACTTATAAGGCGACTGTACATGGCCACCGCTGTAGTTCGATCTTCGTACCTTACGATGACGAGTCGACGCTCTATATGGCATTAGAGACACGAAGCACAGAATACACAGTACTTCGTCTTCAAACAAAGTTATATCGTGCGGCTTGCATGTATGCGTGCCTCGACCGTACGCCCCGCGAGCCACCACAAGCAAACACAACAGGGCGGAACAAGCCGGTTTAGTCTGGGCAGTGCCGTTGCCGAATTTGGTTGCGTTCGTATTAACAATAGGTAACAGAACAGAAACTCTTGCCGGGCCAGAGACGAACCACTTTTGTGTATATACTTATTGTTATGATCGAGTTCTGAATTCACTAATTCCTCTTCATAACAGCAGGATTAGGTACTTACTCTGGTATCGCACTGGCATGATATTATCTGCAATCGAAAATAATCATAATATATTATGTTTTGGGAATATAATACTCTCTACTACTAAAGCCTAGAAACTAACAACAATAAGCACTATGTCATCGGATATCCTTTTTTATTCTAAAACTATTTTGTGTAGCGGGACACCTCAAATAACTGTAAGGCCTGGTTCCCACTATGCCGGATCCGGCAATTTTCCCGGATCCGGTAAGGGTTAGTGGCTGTACAATTTATATGAAGCTGTTCACATTATGCCGTGTGAACAGCGTCATAAGCCACTAGCCTTACCGGCATCCGGCAAATTCGCCGGTCCGGCATAGTGGGAACGGGGCCTAAGAAATATTTTCAAAATGTGGAACATCGGGACGCCTACACAGACAAAGTTAGCATAATTACTTTGAAACACCGCTGTCTTTGCATGGCGATAACTTTTTTCACACAAAGATTTCGAACTACCTGCCATAGGAATAGTTTTACAACTTAGAATTACCTATCCGGTGATATATCGCTTGTCCTCATTGGTCATATAGGCCAATTGAGTACCGTGGTTAACTCTGGTTAACATTTTGAACATTAACCTTTTTATTTGGGAGGAAACTCTGACCTACTTCACCTTTTAGCCAAACCACATAATGTGTCGACCCGCATTCCCACATTTCTAAATGGAGGACAATTCTAAAATCGTTAGAAAATATGTCGCTCATGACTCAATTTTTAAATTACTAAGCGAATGATTTTAAACGTTAACAATCTACAAAGGGGAGCGCCTGAGTGGATTCAAAACACTATAATTATTACAATAGTGGTGACAACATTTGAGAATTTCGTACGTACGTTTTATTGTTTGTACTATCACACTAAAATTCATGCTTGTTGGTTTACTTGTTTTTTATTTTTTAGATAATCTGCCGCTATAACACAAACATTCTGTAAAAAACCTGCTATCTATTTCGGTCCAAAATGTACAGCTCTTTAAAATTAGGTCGGATGCACGGACAACGAAGGCCTACTAAAAGTCTCCTGTTTGGCACCCTTTTTACATGCAACCTTTAAAAAAGCGACATTTCCAGCTTAGCTTTTGTAAACGACTCTCAACCTATCAAAGATTTCTACAGCCGAGAATAGGCCCCCAGGGACGCGTCACGGACGACCAAATGTGAGTTTTATCCACGCCTGATACGTCGCCCACTTGACACAGGTCTTGTGGGAAACAAAACAGCTGTTGTTTTCGACGCCTACGGGTTATTTATGTTGTTAAAAAAGAAAACTGTGTCGTAAATTATTGCCGAGGCTGGAAAGTACGCGATTTAGAGGAATTGCAGCTGCCTTGCCGGCCTTTGAGAAAAGAGTATGCTCATACCCAAGTAGTACCAGTCCGAAAATTATCTCTAAGCTGATGCCATAGCACTGTTGTGCACAGCAAAAAGATTCGTCTACACTGAGAAAAATTCCCGTAGCCGCGCTACGTAAAATACGTACAAAAATCGACCACTATTACGTGTGTAACCGGCTCCATTACGAGTATGCCGCACACTTCCAAATACTGCATGCCGCTTAATTATGAGTAGGTATGCCTCATATAATTTACGAATGTATGACGAAATTACAAATTTGGTCACCGTAAGTAGCCCGTTTTTGTCAGTGTAAAAGGAACAGTACTATAGTTCAGGAAATATGATTTGACTGTGTGTTATCTACTTAGCGATCTTTTTTTGCGTTAATACTTACCAGACCTAACTTTAACCTGCTGCTGTTTGAAGAACGAGGACAGTTTTACGATTACCTTTGGTTTGATATTAACAAAAAGATTTTAGTGAAGATTACAGACGGCCGATTCATATTTCCTGAACTGCCATCTATCGAGGTGGTGGGGATGAAAGGACAACCGTTATCGAGTGGTTCGTAAATACATTTTGGCTCGAATATCAAACGGTTTTTAAAGTATGTATCATTGTCCCCTCCACGGACGTCTACCGTTACTACCTGGAATCGACGATCTGCTGAAGATCAACCGTCGTCTTGGAAGGCCTTTGTCCTTCGGCATGTCATACAACTTACTAAATTTACTTAAGTCGGGTTTCTTGGCGAGTACCCAGCCTAGGAAGCTAGCGGCCTGGGTTCAAATCCCGGTAAGTGCAGATATTTATGTCCCGCGCGCGTGTATTTATTTCTGAGTTATGAATGTTTTCTATGTAGTTAAGTCTGTATTTCTCTAGTACCCATAGTAAAAGCTTAGACTTTAGTTTGGGACTAAATCAATTGTGACATGGTCCCGCGTTTTTTATTTCTTTTTCTATTTTTGGACCTGGCCAATGCTTGCCTATATACAGGTTGTCTGCTTCGTTAAATACGGGACGCCCCTATTTATTACTTTTTTGGGCACTCTTCCACGTTATAGCAATGTGACGGTCGGATGGATTTTTCAATTTGATATAGTCGGAGAACCGTGACATTTTCCCCACTAAAAAATGGACACTAAAAAAGTTTATACGTAGATGAAATTACAAAAAATACCTTTAAAACGGCTGAGAAGAAACCGAAGAATAGTGCGATCCGCTCCGGGCCCATTTTGTAATGAGCAATTTAATACAATTTCATGCATAAATCGCAATTACCGACGGTGTCGGTCGAATGGAATATAAGATGACACGTGAACATCTTTGCGCTGTCGTCAAGGTTGTAACAATTACATACAGGCCGATAACTGTTAATAAAGCCTTTGGGTTGGTTCTTATTTCTCTTTCGCTTTTGTTATCTTCTTAAACTCTGTAAGTTACTGTTATTCTCTTGACTGGAGATCGAACCCGGGACCATATACTTCGTAGGCAGGGTCATTATCAACGACACCTATCTGCAGGGTGACTCTGACCTTGGGGCTTTAAATGCAACGATCGATTCTACTCGCTAAACTGAACTACTTTTGTTCTGCAACATTGAAAAATAACTTAAGTTTAGATAACTAATTGATGCTAAAGTCTAACCCCCGTACTTATAAACGTTGAATAACGGTGGTATAGCTATACAATGTTTTGTCCTTATCTGTCATTGTGACATTTGGATTTGACAGATAAGGACAAAACATTGTATAGCTATACCACCGTTACTCAACGTTTATTAGTAAGGGGCCAATTGTAAAATCAGCGTATTAAATCATGGCCATAATAATCACTATAATTGAGTATTGAGTATCTCAAGTTACGGGGGCGACATTTCCTTGGTACGAGGGCTAGAGGAAAATGAAGAATAAGATCGCGTTAATTGAAAATTACATTTAACATGAAGGTATGAAAAAAATAAAATTTAAGTTTCACATATTTTTAACAACTTATAGAACAAAAGAAGTTCAGTTTCAGGAGAAGAAACGATCCATGCTTTGAAAGCCACAAAGTCAGAGGCACCCTATACAAGATATGTCTGAACGGTGAAATATATATGTAACATTTCTCATCGTCATACAAACTGGGCTAATCCAGAATAAACGAGAAGAAAAACGGATCGCATTATTTTTCATTATTTACATCATGGAAACTCTTAATGTAGAACGTCATTATGTAAATGCTACCGAAAGTTTAATACAACCGCATGCCGTTATTAAACGTTGTCTTTTTTAACATTCCAACAACAAGACCAAGATGGGCTATTACCTAACGCACTCGCAATCGTAATCGTTTTCATTTTGAAATTCGAAAGCTTGTCTGCATACAAAATGAAAACAATTGTTCCGCTTTGAAGTCGAATGCGATTAAGAGTGCGTTATGCAATAAGACCAGCAGGAGGCTTATTAGCGGCCTTTAACCGTACGTGTAAATGCAACTGTAATAGTAAAATAGTAAAAAATGTACAGTGCGGAACGAAGATTAGAACGGCGCATGGCGTTTCCCGCGGTCCGAACTTTACGTGTAAAGGCTGCTATTGCCTAACGCACTCGCAATCGCAATCGTTTTCACTTTGATAGTCCGAAGGCTACAAAATGAACTCGCAAGCTCGTCCGTTTAAACCAATACTCGGCCCGCAATTGCCTAGATTCCTGCCTAGGCAATAATGTACTATTAAAAACCTTTGACAAGCACCGCAGCACCGCCGCCTCACTTACCCACACTGCACCTAACACAAGTTAGGTGTACGGTATTTTTTTCATGGCACTTTCGATTTTGTATGCAATAGAGAACAGTTTTAAAAAACAATATGGACACGGACGGAAAGTGTTTTCATACGTTTATTATACTCCTAGGAAGAAAATTAGGCACATCGCGTCTCCGTTTTTCAAAACAACTGCTGACAAGCATTTCTATTCGATTCGTTTTTAAACCAATCGCGTCACTGGTAGATCACGTGACTTTTCGTAACACGTCATCTACCATGCGATTGTTTAAAAACGAAACGAATAAAGACGCTTGTTAGCGTAATGCATCTTGGCAAGGGCCTCTGGTCTTCAGTCAACTGTGACATCATTACTTAAGTAACATTTAATCACAAAAATCTAATTATATCAATAATTTGTTAGGTATTTATCGTCTGCGATAAGATTTAATGGTGGCTCAAAAAATGAAAGTTCTTGACCGTCATTTGTTCTTTAATTGAAAGGAAAATTAATTTATTTTGCGCTGTGAATTGTGAATGATTATAAACGTTATTAAAATCTTAATGAGATTGTAATGAGGCTTGTTAATTGCTGTGGGTCTGCTTGTTTTAATTACAAGAATTATAAGGAAATGTAAAGAGACTATAAAGTAGTCGACATACAAACAGACATCTAAGTGTTCCTTTTTGATACGGAAACCTTGCTAGCGTATTCAGGTTTCCAAAAGTTATTATCTAAACTCTTTACTGATCGCAATTTTATAATGAAATTCAGATTTTTTGTGGGCGTTTTTAGCTATGATTGGAAACCGTATTCTTATAGCGAGAAATAAACCCAACTAAACTACAAATTAATCAAAAGTTAACAAACAAGTTAAGCTGCATCTGTAAGAAATACTAGAAAAATATAAACAGACGTACTAGCGCCTAAATTTATAATAAATACTATTATCGCTCATTCTTACATAATAACATAAATGCAGAAAACAATTTCAATCTTAATTAAAAATGGAATTAGGTTTTTGAAACAATGGCGGACAAAACTGTCATTTTCCCTTAATTAACTTTTTGCTGACCATTTTAATTGTAACTAATTGAATATTAAATTAATAAAATAAATTAGATTTAGGTATCCTTATATAAACGTCTAACTTTGAGATGTTTAAGTACGTATGCAGTGGGCCATGAGAAGTTTTATGCGGAAATCTAATTTTAGAATTTGCATAGGGTTGACCTCAGCTGTCTTGCGTTGAATTGGGATAGACCAAAAAAAATAACCTCATGGTTTTTACATTATAATTCGAAAGAATAGGTAATTTTAAGAGACCAATTTCATTAAATTTGTATTTGACCCAATAGTTTTGTTTTAATATCTTTATTTATTTAGCAGACATTTTATGGATGACATGATTATTTTAAATTTGGGATGGTATTTTCTAATAAATTACAACAATTAAATGATATCTAATGATAAAAAGTGATTGTAATAGTGTATTAAAACATACTATTTCAAGCGGTTTTCACCTAACCCGTAAGATACAGCTAGGAGGGCTTCAAGCCGAAAACGAAAGTCAAACAAAGGTTAAATATAGTTTTATCGAAATATCAGAAATAGATAAATATTTCAAAAATTTAATAATGCAGAACGGCTTTAAAACCCCATTCCTGGAAATGGTTTCCGAATTAGAGTAATTGTAAAAATATGAACAATCCCAATTGAGTCATTACAACTCAAACTCATATCATCATATCATTTATTTGTCAACAACACACTAAAACACAACATAGTAAGTACATAACAGAAAAACAAGATAAGATTTGCACTGTAGTGTGAAGTCAAATAGGACTCAGATTAGCATAGGCTGCAGTTGGTTTGCTCCATATGCACTCTCCGTAAGGCTATAATAATAATGAATACGGCAAGAATAAAGAATATTTGTTAGAAAAAACATACAATAGGGAATATGCATGGATTTTTTCAATCGCATTTCTTAACAAAATATGAAAATACCGTAAAAGAGATCACCGAAAGTGAAATCAAATTAAAATCAGCCAAGAAACACGGATAATGCAAACATTTTAAACTGCTAATTAGACATCGATTAGACAGAGAGATCCGGTACGCCTTGTGACGTCATGTAACACGTCGGCAATATAAACTCCATGTTAAATTCTGTTTTGCTAGAAATAGATAGGAACAAATGTTTGTTGGCTTATATCTTGGGTATATTTATAAATATTAAAAAATTATCTCAACTGTTTGTTACATGAATCAGTATTTATTGAAGCTGTAAAAAAAGTCATGAACATTCCCTATTATACACACACACTATACTTAAAAGAAACTAACATAGATCATAAAAAGTCACAAATATAAACTTCTTTGTCCTTCGATGCTACATTTTGACCGATTACTAAAGCTGCCAGCTTTCGTTAAATGTGACTTGGCTAGACTCCAGTTCAATATGGCATTACTTCCGGCATACTAAATATATTCATCAATCAATCGATATTAGCTATTGTCGGTTAATGCTAGCTTTAAACCTCCTTTTGTGAGCGCCAAGCGTCCGGGTCTATAGCAGAGGAGTCATTCTTCGTCGACGAAGTAATTCATCGTCAAACCGACGTTGCCCCGTCATTGAAATACTTTGTACGGTGGACGAAAAAGATATTTTTACAGTTTCGCACCTCATTTCAACGGAACAAGTTAAAAAGGTTTCTGGTTTTTAACGTCAAGCGTACAGAATGTTATGGGATAGAAACACTTACTGTGTAAATGTGGTGCCCTCGCCGGAGTAAGAATGAAAATCCTCGGTTGTGGCTACCCAGAACCGAACGATTTCAAGGCAATGCCATTGCACTCCGCTTTTTGGAAGGGGTGGAAGGAGCCATTGGATTAATCGCTAAAAGAGGGGTAATTACACAAAAGATCCCATAGGGTCGAAGTGTATCCGTAAGATCCCCACCAACAAGATAAGATAAGATGTTATGGGATTAAAATTATTATTTATTTAGGCCCACCTGTTCGTTTGACTTGCTACTTAATTCAATTCTTAAGACAGCTTCAATATGCTCACTTTTTTATTTACTTTTAAACGCTTTAAATTTCATGACACATCGATTTGCTAAGCTACGCAGCTTTTTTTTCGCTTTTCTGAGACCATCTTAATTTGCCTCATCATAGCTTTTTAACAACCTTAATCGTGATATCTTATCGTCAAATTCACCACCTTTGAAATAGGTATAATTATGAGCTTCCAGTGGCTGTAGTGTGTATAGACAACCCTGCCAGGATCCTGGAAGGATCGCCATATCCGGATGGGATCACCAAATGTAAGGCGCACTCGAATAATGCGTGTTTATTATACCAAAGCTTCTTACAGACTAACTTACAAATCAATATCATGCCATTTTTGGTCTTCTTCATCAGTTCCACTTCACCAAATGATACTTTCTGAATACAATTGGCTTGTTACTTAAAATACCAAAATTGCTATAAGTATTATATGAGAAGTTTCCTCAATTCCTCATTGGTCCCATTAACAGAGATGGACTTTAAAAAAAAAACCATTTTTCAATCGGTTTATAATAAATATTTCGGAGTTCCGAGGTAACAAACATTTACACAAATAACCGAATTGAGGCCCCCTCCTTTTTCTTGAAGTTAGGTAAAATTATCCCCTGAAAAGGACGGTTACAGCTACCTTTAGGCTGAAGTTTATTTCAACAAGAAAGTTAAATAAAGCAAAGAAAAGGGATAACATAATAAAAGGAATGCTAACTCAATCTCAAAGTATTTGTTAGATTTATTTTTGCACTTCTTTGGGATTTATTTTATCAGACTTTACTTGCTTAAATACTAATGCAAATATAAAAGGAGCGTAGGGGCCGCCGCCTACGCACCCTTGCCCTGTCTCCCACACAGATATGCTATAGATGATTAAAAATTCCCGAAATCGGCGCGTCTCTTGTAGGGACAGTAGCGACCTTTACACGTAAAGTTCGGACCGCGGGAAACGCCACGCACCGTTCCAATCTTCGTTCCGAACCGTACATTTTTTACTATTTTACTATTACAGTTGCATTAACACGTACGGTTCGGACCGAAGATTGGAACGGCGCGTGGCGTTTCCGGTGGTCCGAACTTTACGTGTGCAGGCCGCTATTGTCAAGAATTCTTGCGAAATTTTAAAAACTGTCTACTCCCTCATAACTTTCTTTAAAAGATTGACGAGGAACTAGCGTGCTTAGATTTTTGCTAAGCGGTCTTAAGCTTATATATGTCGGAGCGGCCTATGTCAGGCAGGACTGACTAGATTAGATTTAAGTCTTATGCTTAGTTATTAGAAACATACCTAGCCTTAATTATCACTAACCTATTTATCAACAGTGTGATAATAAAATTCATTATTTACGATTTGTTTAGGTTGTTCTTAAAATAATGTAATCAGTCCATAACTTAGCATTTTTATGACTTTGTGTTTGTATTGTTCAAGTGCCTGCGATTTTCGAAGCATTCTTAGAATTGTGACGAGGTATGCATTTTTTTGGTATACCGAACGTGGTCGCGGGGTGAGGGGAGAAACGGGGAACCCGATGTTAAGGCGGGCTGCAGGAAGACTCCAGAGAGAAGCGAACCGAGACGGTCATTTTTGTGGTGTTATCCCAAACCCCGCGAACTCGTTGAATCGTTACGCAAACTATTGTACTTACCTTAGACACTATTGTGACGTATTTGTTTAATTAACAGATTACATTGTTTCATACCACTTGTGCGTATTTCCTCGCCTACTGACTATCCTGACAAACATGAAAACCCGCCGGAACCTCAGACTGAAGGGCTTATCCACCCCTTCCACCTCTTCTAACTCGACATCAGAAGTGGCCGAAGCGCATCAAGATGGGTGTGAAAACGAAAATCAACAAGGATTACGGAGTGAAGAAGTCTCAGAATGTGGATCTGAAATAGAAAACTGCCTGAAAATGATGATCAAACAGCAAGAAAGTCATATGGAAAAATTGATAACCACTTTGATTGGTTCATCCAATATCATGCCGTCGAAAACAAGTCTCCCGGAATTTAACCCAGAAAAAAATGAAATAAATGCAAAAGCATGGTGCGACACTGTCTCACTCTTCATCGGAGAAACAAATTTTAAAGGTAGTTCCTTAATAATTGTCTTGGGAAATGCTTTAAAAGGGTCTGCTTCAACGTGGTTTTCTGAAGTCTTATATCCTGAAATGGACTGGACACAATTTAAAACTATTTTCTTGTTGAGATACGATTGTGTTGAGACTCCAGCAGCATCATTAATTAAATTACTTAACAATAAACCGAATGATGGAGAGAGCCTTGCCGCGTTTGCAAGTAAAATGTTGACTTCAATTATGACATCGTGGAAAGACATGAGCAAAGAAGAAATCGCCGTTGCAACAGTGTTAGTTCAGTGCACACAAATTGAACCACGTTTGCAACGCCTGGCTTTTACAACCGAAATAAAAACAAGGCAAGCTATGCAGCAAGAATTAACAGCATTCAGCTTCAGAAAACGAGTGAATACAAATCAAAACACTTTTGCTGGATTTGAGGCAAAAAAACCAAAGAAAATAATATGCTTCAACTGTGGAGAAATTGGACATAAGTCGAATCAATGCCAAAGAAAATATGTACCACGAATAAGTCCGTCAACGTCACGTAAAGAAGATTTCAAAAAGAAGATCGTCTGCTTCAGGTGTGGACAAAATGGTCACATAGCGCCGCAGTGTTCGAGGTCGTCAGTGAGCAACGCGAACGAGCCTGCGAAGATCGAGCAACGTCGTCGAGTTCAAACATGTGTTATGCAGCCAGCGACAGCTCAGCTTACTCATAATGGTCAGTCGTTTGATTTTTGCTTTGATTCTGGTGCTGATTGTTCTCTGATGAAAGAAAGTTTGGTAGACAAATTTGTTGGCAGACGTGTTGAGTCATTGGTCACTCTTGTTGGAATAGGAAATGTAGACGTCCCTTGTAAGTTACAAATTTCGGCAAATGTTTTAATTGACGAAACAGAAGTTGCAATAGTGTTTCACGTTATTCCCGATAATTTAATAAGCCACGATATAATTATCGGTAGAGATTTAATAAGCGAGGGTTTTTCCATAGAAATAACCAACGAGTCATTATCTATTAAAAAGAACCAATTAGTGAACTTATGTGATTCGAGCAATAATAACAAATGCTTAGATGACATAACAACGGATTTAGATAAAGATAAACGTATTATTCTTATTGATCTGTTAAGAAAATACCCATTGCTTTTTGTCGAGGGCACGCCAACCACGCGCGCAAAGACCGGTGAACTTGAAATTAAATTAATTGACCCTAACCGTACGGTGCAAAGACGCCCTTATCGACTTAGTCCACATGAGCGACAGGTGGTTCGTGAAAAAATCGACGAATTACTAAACGCCAATGTTATTAGACCGAGCAACTCACCGTTCGCCAGTCCAATACTTTTAGTAAAAAAAAAGGATGGTTCGGATAGATTGTGCGTTGATTACAGAGAATTAAATAGTAACACAATATCTGACAGATTTCCTTTGCCACTCATAGACGACCAAATTCAAAGATTAAAGGGTGCAATTTTTTTTACGACCTTAGACGCAACATCAGGTTTCCACTAAATTCCTATTCATAAAGACTCTATTGAACGTACAGCTTTCGTTACCCCAGAAGGACAATATGAGTACCTGACCATGCCATTTGGGCTAAAAAATTCACCATCAGTATTTCAGAGGGCAATGTATAAGGCTTTAGGTGATTTAATTAACAAATTCGTGCTTTGTTATATGGATGACATTCTCATTGTTTCTGAAACCGCGGAAGAAGGGTTAGAACGACTTAAAATAGTTCTAGACACTCTTCAAAATGCAGGTATATCGCTTAATCTCAAAAAGTGCTCATTTTTAATGACCAAGGTCGACTACCTGGGTTACGAGGTTACTAGTGGTGAGATAAGACCAAATTCTCGAAAAATAAGTGCTCTTGTCAATCTCACACCTCCGCAAACAGTTACTCAATTAAGACAATTTATAGGTCTTGCATCTTATTTTCGTAAATTTGTCCCGAAATTTTCTCAAATAGCTTCCCCACTGTACAAATTAATTTCAGGGAAAGGCAAAATAGAATGGACCTCAAAGCTCGAAGAAATTAGACAGAAAATAATACAAATTTTGACGAATGAACCAGTATTAATAATTTTCGATCCTACATACCCAATTGAACTACATACTGATGCAAGTTCAGAGGGATACGGATCAATTTTACTGCATAAAAAGGACAATCAATTGAGAGTTGTAGCCTATTATAGCAAAAAAACGACAGATACAGAGTCTCGTTATCACTCTTATGAGTTTGAAACAATGGCAGTTGTAAATTCAATAAAACATTTTAGGCATTTTTTGCTAGGCAGAAAATTTACGGTCGTGACCGATTGTAATTCCCTCAAGGCATCTTTAACAAAAACAGACCTTTTACCTAGGGTTCACAGATGGTGGGCATTTTTACAATCATTCGACTTCGATATAGTTTACAGACAAGGTACTAAAATGGGCCATGTTGATTTTTTGTCCCGAAATCCCTTACCAGAACAATACATTCCAGAAAAAATTCAAGCGAAGTTTGTTAACATACTTGAAATCTCAAGTGCGTGGTTACAAACAGAACAAAAAAGAGATGTTGAACTATCTGAGATTATTTTAAAGTTAAATAATGACGATGTTGATAACGATATGTTGAACACTTATGAACTCAGGTCAGGAGTACTTTACCGTAAAATACAACGTCGTAATAGAACTTTAATTTTACCTATAATTCCGAGGGCCTTTTGTTGGTCAGTTATAAATCAAGTGCATGAATCTGTCATGCATCTGGGTTGGGAAAAAACCTTGGAAAAAACCTACGAGTTATATTGGTTCCCTAAGATGTGTAAATATGTAAGAAAATTTGTCGAGAACTGCATTACCTGTAGATTATCAAAGTCAAAATCAGGAAAAACACAAGCTCAATTACACTCTATTCCCAAAGAAACGATACCTTGGCACACAGTTCATATAGATGCCACCGGTAAACTTAGCGGTAAAAGTAAAAACAAAGAATATGTTTTCGTCATTATCGATGCGTTCACTAAGTATGTTCTGTTATCACATGCTATGAATATAGATGCAAATAATGCTATTAGATCTATTAAATCCAGTGTTAGCATTTTTGGCGCACCCGCGAGGATTATAGCAGATCAAGGCAGATGTTTTGCGAATAAATTATTTCGTGATTATTGCAGTGAAAATAATATACAACTTCACTTAATTGCAACTGGTTCTAGCCGTGCTAACGGCCAGGTAGAACGCGTCATGAGTACGTTAAAAAACATGTTGTCAGCTGTTGAAATAAACAATGACAGAGACTGGAAACACTACATAGCAGATATTCAGTTAGCTTTAAATTGCACTGTTAGTCGTGTAACAAAGGCGAGTCCTTTAGAATTAATGGTCGGGAAGGTAGCCCGACCACTATCAATAACACCTCTGAGTGACCATGACGAAACCGTTGTTAACATTGAGCAAATCAGAGAAGATGCAGCGACGTCCATACGCAAAAATGCGTTATGGGACGAAACTAGATTTAATAGCACAAAGCAAAAGTAAATAGTTTTTCTGTGGGTGATTTTGTTTTAATTGAAAATCACGAACGTAATCAAACAAAATTAGACCCTAAATTTCGGGGTCCATTTGAAGTTATAAATTTATTACCTGGTGATAGATATGAATTAAAAGCTCTCGATTCAAAGAGAACATTTAAGTATGCACATGACAGATTGCGTGCAATGCCTAAAAGTTATGTTCCTAGTGAACTTGATTATCTGAGTGAAGATGAGTGATAACCGATCCGTAGCCTAGTGGTCCTGTGGTTGGACTACAAAGCTTGAGGTTGCGGGTTCGATACCCGTATTGGTTGTTTTATTTTTTTATTTTTTGGTATTTATTTGTGGACATTTTGTGTGTTGTTCACGGGTCCGAGGTACAGTTTTTCAATAGTTTGGGCTGTTGAAAATGAGATGTTTTTATTGTTATTGATAAGGATAAGCCAGTGTCGGAGTGACATTGACTAGTGAGTGAGTAATAAACTGGGCAAATGTGTTGATAATTGATTATCATTTTTATGAACGATCGTACTTATGATATCAACCTCTTTTTCTACCTGTTTGGATTAATAGCCGCAAGTCATAACCCTTGTTTGACGAGACATCGGGACGGCGCGGTGTAACGTCCGGCAGGCAGATTTAGTTGTTTGATTGCCCGTTTGGGGCTGATGTGTAAAAAAAATAATGGCACAATGGAAGTCAAGTAGTTGACATATTGTGTGGTCTCGGGAGAGAGATCTGAGAGTTCGGTTTCGCTGAGAAACATTGATGGTTGCCGGGCTGACTACCTGTTGTGGTCTCGTCTAGTAATCTGGAGTTCGGTTTCGCTGAGAAACATTGATGGTTGCCGGGCTGACTACCTGTTGTGGTCTCGTCTAGTAATCTGGAGTTCGGTTTCGCTGAGAAACATTGATGGTTGCCGGGCTGACTACCTGTTGTGGTCTCGTCTAGTAATCTGTATCGTGGATGAGCAATATGTATTGCAAGGCTGGCCATCATGTTGTGGCCTCGTCGAGTGATCTTGTTGTTGCATGAACGATGTGACTGGGTTTCGCTGAGAAACAATGACGGCCGCTGGGCCGACTGCTATATGTGCAGTTTTGATGAGTGATCTTATCAATGTAAATGGTAATGATTTGAATTAAATCAATCGAATTTGATGATGCCCTGATAGTTTAATACTCTCTCTCTTTGTCTTAAATGATTATTTTAATTTTGGATAATTAATGTGTACCTCTGACCACCAAACATAGTTGAACATTGTTTCCTCGGTTTGTAGGATAGCCGAACGGTTTTACTTTGCGGAACATTGTTTATTTACAGGTGACATTTGAACTGACCACTGCCCGCGAGGTCGCGTGACAGTCAGGATCGCCGTGTCGGAGCGGCCTATGTCAGGCAGGACTGACTAGATTAGATTTAAGTCTTATGCTTAGTTATTAGAAACATACCTAGCCTTAATTATCACTAACCTATTTATCAACAGTGTGATAATAAAATTCATTATTTACGATTTGTTTAGGTTGTTCTTAAAATAATGTAATCAGTCCATAACTTAGCATTTTTATGACTGTGTTTGTATTGTTCAAGTGCCTGCGATTTTCGAAGCATTCTTAGAATTGTGACGAGGTATGCATTTTTTTGGTATACCGAACGTGGTCGCGGGGTGAGGGGAGAAACGGGGAACCCGATGTTAAGGCGGGCTGCAGGAAGACTCCAGAGAGAAGCGAACCGAGACGGTCATTTTTGTGGTGTTATCCCAAACCCCGCGAACTCGTTGAATCGTTACGCAAACTATTGTACTTACCTTAGACACTATTGTGACGTATTTGTTTAATTAACAGATTACATTGTTTCATACCACTTGTGCGTATTTCCTCGCCTACTGACTATCCTGACAAACATGAAAACCCGCCGGAACCTCAGACTGAAGGGCTTATCCACCCCTTCCACCTCTTCTAACTCGACATATATTACTATATTCTCAGTCCTTATCCTACGCCGCCCGTCTGTCCATTAAATTTCGTCCGTCTGTCCATTACATTCTACAATGTTGAGACCTTTTTGGACAGGCTGAATTTCCAAAATAGTGGCTTTTTTAGGTACCGAATTAAACAACAACACATTATAAACAATAGTTAGTGCCTTAAAGTTAACATCGTTTAACAAGGCTCAAGGTCAGACAAAAGGCAATAAAAATTCTTCTCTGTGAGTTCGAAGGAATGTCGTGATTCCTAAAAGAACCAAAGTTACCGACATAGCTCAGCGAATTGCAAACCTTTTAGTGGCAGTGGGTGGGACACTTGCTTGTAAAACTGGTGGCTGTTGGGGCGGAAAGGTGCTAGAGTGGTAACCGTGTACCGGAAAGTGAAGTGTTGGTCTTTTTTTGGTGGATCGAGGATCTGGTGAAGATCACGGGAAGCCGATGGATGCGAGTAGCACAAAACCGACCGTTGTGGAGATTCTTGAGGAAGACCTGAGGGGCTAGACAAGATGCATTACGCTAACCAGCGTTTCTATTCGTTACGTTTTTAAACCAATCGCATCACTTGTAGATGACGTGATACGAAAAGTCACGTGATCTACCAGTGACGTGATTGGTTTAAAAACGAAGCGATTAGAAACGATAGTTAGCGTAGTGCACCTTGTCTAGCCCCTCAGTATCCAGCAGTAGACGTCCTGTGACTAATATGAAGATGATACTGAGATCAAATGGACTCGATGATTTTAAAGATAAAGAGACATTTATTCGCAACAATAAAAAAATACATTACATAGATACAAAAAGAACAAGATACAGAGAAATTGGTGTGAAACGGTCCCAATTCAGCATTCACTAGCCGTAAAGCCAGCACAGAGGGCTTATTGTCTAACGCACTCGCAATCACGATCGTTTTCATTTTGAAAATCGAAGGCTTGTCTGCATACCAAATGAAAACAATTGCTCCACTTTGAGGCTGGTTGCGATTGCGAGTGCGTTAGACAATAGACCTTCTGGTCTTCCGTTGGAACCGTTTGGGAATTTTAGTGGTAGACTGTTTTGCTTGGCTCTTGTGGTTGCTTAACTTAACTGGTTATTTTTTTTTACTGCCTCGTGTATTATCTGAAGAGGTTTCTTTTAAAAAGTCTTGCTCTACCGACAGCTATTTTATTTCTGAGTTGAAAAAAATATTAATATCACATTGTTGGTTTAAAAAGAAACAAACCTTCTAACTCGCAATGTTTAAAGTTATAATCATGCGCAAGTATCGCATATCATATATCTAAAACGTCATAACTAAAAACTAGACGTTATTGAAACTTGCATCGTTAACTCATTGTTTTAGGGACCAAAGTGCAACAAAATGTAAGTTATACCGTTATGGCATATAAGAAATATGTATGTGCACCAATGGATTCGCGCACGAGTTACAATTAGTATGACGAACAAACCGACGAATAACTTCGAGTTACGTGACGCAGTACACTGTGAAATGGCAGTAAAACTTAATTCAATTCTCATTGAATTGTGTTGAGTACACATTTTATCATCCCATGGGTATTTACTAGGTATACTGCCTCTATTAAGCTGCGACCACACCGGTGCTTAAAATACGGTGACGGTACGGAATCGCAGTGACGCGTCGTATCCGTACCGTTTTTGACGCATGCCCTCCACACCAATGCTTAACGGTGCGTATATTACGGTACGTCAAAAACGGCGCCATGTTGTTACTATGACCCCGTCGTTTGTTTAAGCAACGACACCGTTTTTTAAGCAGCGGTGTGGGGAGCGTGCGTCAAAAACGGTGCTGATACGACGCGTCACTGCGATTCCGTAACGTCACCGTATTTTAAGCACCGGTGTGGGCGTAACTTTACGGTGATTTTTATCGGTGGGCGGTGGTACCATACGCAAAGGAATCACCTAACTTTAATATTTGTGAGACGTAGCTTAGTACTATAAAGTTTACACAAAAATACATCATCGTCATTAGCATCATTTTAATCAAAACTCGTCCTCTGCTGGACATGGGCCTTAGGTACCTAAAGATCTCCACCGTAATAAAAATAAATACATTAGATTAAATTCGAGAATTAACTATACCGCAGTTTTCAGCACGCCACCCGTCGCTATCTCGCCACTACCACTACCGCTGGCGCGCTATATCTTGGCCTTATAAAGTATAAGAGGGTTTATAAGATTTCCTTCAGCTGTCACTTTATCACTTTCCATAGTATCACGGTCATCCACTATTTGAAACGACCCCACCTCACTTCCCGGTGTCTGTCTGTCCCTATGTATGCTTAGATCTTCAAAACTACGCAACGGATTTTTTAAATAGATAGAGTGATTCAAGAGGAAGGTTTTCATGTATAATAAATGCTCGTTTATTGTACGGATATTACAGAAAACTCAAATAAACCGCAGCAAAGCTAGGGCGGGTTGCTAGTCTATATTAAAATTATAATAAAAAGATTATTTAAAAAATCTGTATACTACGCAAACAGAGGAGGTTTGCGGGTGTTAAGGAATTGCGAAGTTCTGTGTTGAAATAATTAACTAACCAAGCTAGTTGGAGTTTGCAGGCGGAGCTTATTTCCTGTGGAAACGTGGTGGGTGGCGTCATTTAGAGATAACAGCTGTTGTAGCTTCATTTTAAGGTTATATCAGGGGTGTGATTCTCTTAAAACCGCTGTCGGACGAAGTGGATGTCGCAGCGGCGAGTTTACAGTTCGTCCGCTCAAATAGTTTGCATACTTTGATGTTGTTTTTTTTAAGTCTTGCACTAGCCGTGACGTAGTAAAGACCACGTGGCGTTTAAGCTATTTAGCCATTAGCAGAAATTAGTTTATTTATTTCCTTGCAAATAATGAACAAGAAATAGTACGTTTCTGAAATCGTCCTCGATATTTAAGTTCCATTACAAGGTAATAAATTTATAAATAATTATTTTTAAAACTAAGTAGTAAAATCATTACAAGTGTAAGATCAATAACATTAAATAAAAAAACTACTAAAATACTCCAGACGCGAAAAGCGACTTTGCTTTATACAATGTAAAATAAATAAATAAACAACATAACAAAGATTCTAGGCCAACAATTTTAGTATCAAAAACTGCTTTTGCTTCATTTGTAATTAAAACATGAATTAACCTGTTATGTAATGGAGATTAGTCCTAAGGAGAGGTCTCTTTGCAAAAACAAATTCGCAGTGCCAGTGGGCAAAGGGAAATTTAAGCAGATTGCTTTACATCATGCCTAGGTACATTTACCAGGATGAGGCGAGGCTGGTATTTATAAAAGAGAGGTTATTTTTTAACTGACTTCAAAGGTAAGGCACGGACGTAAGCTCGTCTAATCATGAGTGAAGCATGCAAAATGGCAGTCTGTTCACGTGTGTGCGTGCATTGAGAGTTGCTATATAAAACGTCAATTTCAATGTCAATTCCTATGACCATCTCCATCATCATAACAGCCTGATAGTACCGTATTATTGAATTGTCATTGCAATTTACATAAGTATGCAAAATTTCAAAACATCTGTCAAATTATTTCGTAACATTTTTAGTTTCTTAGATTGTTTGTGACTTAGTGATGACTAGTGATCGGGGTTTTGGATGCGACTTGGGGTGAATGACCTCAATCATTATGCTAGTATGGATATGCCGCGGGATTCCGGGCTTTCGTGTGGTTTGATAAAGGACAGTTTTTTTGTCATATTATTAGATTACATATTGATTATACATTTTGATAAAATCATTTATTTCAAATATTGAACATATTATTTTTTATTACTTTTGGTCTCTATAAAATTAAAATAACAAACCATTATTTTTTCAATGTTCCCTAATGTTAACCTATTTCGTTTAACATCTAAAACCCACTTATAAGCCGAAAACGATCTTACTACTTCAACTGATGTTAGCGGGGCGAATTTATATAAAGAAATTTAATCGGATGCGGATTCGTGTGATATTTGTTCGGCGTATGTTCTGATATCATCTAAATTCGGATTTCGAGCCATGACTGCTTCTATTTTAGTATCTATACGTAAGCTATTACTCCAACTTATAACTAGACGAACAGAATAATCTTTAAATCATTGAGTCCATAAAACAATCCAGAATCGTCGAAGTAAAAAAATTACTATAAATCACAACGTGCAACTTAACCACAGACTACTAAGAGATACTAACGTATCAGACTGCCATCTCGCGAACAAAATCTGCTCAGCGTAGGTTTTTGACATAATTCTTACCTCGTATGACATATTGCTGTTTTTTTTAATTCTAAATGTAGCCACTGGAGCTTGTAAATAATACATCCTATTTTTTTACAAATAGTGATCGGGTGATTATTTTTCCAGCGAATTTAGACAAAGGAACTTCTAAATAATACAGCCACATTTTTTTTTTAAATGGTGGTTGGTTTTTTAAACCATACTTACGACTATAGAACTATAGACAATAATGCCTGAATTTATTTATTGACCTATTCTACTCGGTAAAACCATATTGCTTTTGACATGTATTTTTTTTATCCTCTTCCACCATTACTGTCAAGTATGTAAATGTCAAAAGTAATACGGTTTATCCGAGTAGAATAGAGCCCCTGCTAGAACACTATGTTAACGCCGCCTATACGTGATTCGGCGTATAGACGCCAACACGAATATTCGCCGAATCCCGCAGTGTGGCCCCGGCCTGGGAAAATAAAACCAATCCACATTTGTAAACGTGTATACTTTTTAACAAAATCACAATTAAAATACATATAAGTTTAAAACAATTATGATTTTGTGGAGTTTGCAGTGAAGACTCTGGGACCTGCCTTGACCTGGTTAGCTGCCATTACAGTAGTCTGTTGTTATACACGACTCCGGGATCCCACGCCTGGTGTTTACCTCTTCTAGGATAGATCTAGCTATCCAGATAGATGATGGTGCCAGCGCCATGTATACCATGTGCCTAATAAAGACGGTGAATATTTTAAACTATTGTATTAGGCCAGTTCTAGATGGTCCTTAATATACAATATAACAGAATGTGTGCCATTGCGGCAGTGAAAAAAAAGACATACTTCCTCGTGGTCATACTAATTTGTCCATGATCAGTTCACTTTTTGACTAGTACCAAAAAGTGAACCTAGATTTGATCTCTAAATACTAATTGTGGTTGTAAAAGTAGGTAGGTTAGGTTCGTTAGGTATCTTCAGAGGCTCTATTTTGAAATCCGTAATTCGAACTTCGTCTATTGCTATCCCTTTTGCTCTCGACGCGTCACTAATTCGCAAGAAAGTGACGGGGCGATCCGAAGTTCGAATTACTGATTTCAAAGTAGAGCCCCAGATGCCCGAAGGGCGGGGCTCCGTCGAAAGTCACAAGGACAAAAATAGTAGGACCACGAGGAAACGGCAAAAAAAGATACCTACCTTTCTTACTCTTAAAGAAGTTATAAAAATCAAGACGGGCAAAAGTGATTGTGCAATAATGAAAAAAAAACTATAGGGAGGAACTATCCCCTCAAATTGAATAAATGCAATAGAAAAACTAAATTATAATATCAAATATATCATACGTACGATAAGTACGATTACGTAGATACTTGCTCATTGTATAGCTCGGCAAACAAGTTCAAGTCTTGGTCAAACGAGGCCACTGTTAGGAATGAAATGTTTTGCGGGCGGTAGGACCTTGTGTCCGTCCGGATCGCTACCACCATCTTATCCATTAACCTATCGCCAAACAGCAGTGTTCGCATTGTTATGTACCGGTTTGGGGATAAGACAGCCGGTGTAATGACTAGCATAGAGGCATATGTTCCATCTTGGTCCTCAGGGTTGGCAACGCATTTGCAGTCTTAGGATTGCAGTCTTGTGAATGTGAATGTTTATGGGTCATAGTTTCCACTTACCATCAGTGGCCCGTTTCACGAAGCTACAATCATTACAAGCGTGTAACTTATAGATTCATGAAATGGGCCTGTGTGCTCGTTTGCAAAAGAATCGGCAACATGATCCAATTTTTAAACCAAAAAGCGGTGCTGAACGTTCTGATCGCCGCAAAATAATACTTATTGCATTCCTCGCGACACCATGTCGTCAAAATCTTTTTTGCCATACTAATAATAAAATATTAAAAATTAGCAAAAATTACCCTGCCAAGAAGCATTCGCTACTGAGTACTGTTAGTACCTAGTCTTGTTAAACCTGGGCCACATCTGCAGGATTCGGCTGTATACGTGACGGCGTATCTTTCATTTATTGTGTTAAAGAAAGTGACACTATCATGGACGGATAAGTACTCATGAAATCCTGCAGATGTAGCCTGAGCACTTTTTAGGCCCATTTAGATTATTTTTAGGGACTGATAAGGCTAATTGTGACATCATTGCATAATATGCTGCTGTAAAATAATAAAACTTTGATAATAAATCATACCTGCTGACCCAGGTTTTTAGCTTGATCTGCTTTACATTTGTAAGGACTTATTATATTTTGAATACGTCGCCTTGCACCTTGCACGGCTTGCACCATCTGTCATATACAAAAACTATCTCAAAAAAGTGCACCAGCAAAAGAGCGCATCTTCATGGCACTTGCGTTCTTTTATTGAGAAGCGCAGTTTTTCAGCAATAACTCAAAAACAGTATATCCAATAATGGCGAAAATATTTTTTATATAGATAAAGGGGGGACACAATTTATACAACTTTCGCAGCGATTATTACCGAAAAAATCTCTTAATCAAACAAACTGCATAGGACCCATAGTTTTTTTAAAAGAACTGTCTAAATAGGCTATTGTGAAAAAAAACCCAGTTGTCCGCAGGATGGGCCAAGGGGTACGGACAACTGGGAATAGCCGGTCGAAATACGTGCCACACGATAATTCAGGCTGATTTATTTTCTCCTCTTCTGTTACACGTATTGAGTGCCCCCCTTAGTTATATTAACTACCAAACTAAGTAGGTAGTGGCTTCTACAAGACACCTATACCAACTGCCAATTTCATCAATATAAGGTAAGGTGGGCTGCAAGAGCGTCAAACCAATAATATGTCCTAAAAAAGTATGGTTTGTCACACTTACCCCGTTGACGCACTTGCCGTAAGGTGGGGTAAGAGCGTCAAACCAACAATATCTCCTAAAAACATATGGTTTGTTATTGTTACACTTGCCCCGTTGACGCACTTGCCCCACCTGATCTTCAAATTTTCGAGTAAAATGCCTGTGACATACGGACGGACGGACAGACGAACGGACATGACGAAACTAGTGTTCCGTTTTTGCCATTTTGACTACGGAACGCTAAAAATTATAGCAAAACAAACTAGGTACCTATATATTTTACTTCAATATAATATTATATTAAATACAATAAAGAAATAGTCTAGATTATTTTCCTTCAATATTATCAACTCTTACTTTCATCTGGCTATTTGTCATGCGTAATAAAAAGTAACTCTCAAGTGAGGTGTCTGCAAAACCCTCTAGTTACTAGAGGGTTTTGCAGAAACTACTAGTCTAGTAGATAATAACGGAACCAACTTTATATACTTACCAAGGGCTTTCGCCGATAGTTCTAAGAGTAAAGCCTTTGCTCTACACTACTGTACCTGAAATTATTGTGGAACTATTTACGGTCTAAAGGGGTAATTTTTTAAAACTCTAAGCAGTAGGTATACGTTTCCAGCCCCTACTTCACCCTCTTACGGGGTTGGTATTCTACAAGTACCTATAAAATAGGTTCTTTCATCTTTTAGAAGAGTAGCTAAATTCCGGGTTTCATGTTCATTCTAACCTTAAAAATGACCAAGGTCCCATTCAAACCCACAATTTATCCCTAAAGGGGTAGATTTTTTATAAATGTGACTACACTAGATACACCTTAATTCAGTGTCACAATCCCAAATTTCATAATATTCGGTTTGGTAGTTTTTGCGTGATAGAATTATTATGATTAGTATGGCGTTACTTTCAGACTAATATTTTTCAAAACGTGCGACATTGTTAACATAACTCTTATGACTCATGACGAAGTTCTTTAAAGTTAGAACCGTGTCAAGAGTTTGGTGGAATCCAGCGTTTTAATCGCCTTCTGCAAGAATTCATGATGCCCTGGCGATTGTCTAACAGCGGTCCGCAGTAGGTTACCCCTGCTTGTTTTAGTGGAGCCAGAGGCCTTACTTTGAAAATCGAAGTTCGAAGTTACTTTAGCTCCATCTCTTTGTCTCGATTTAGTCTCGAATGACGAGTGACAGGGATGGAGCTAACGTAACTTCGATTTTCAAAGGAGGGCCTCTTCTGCGCCGTTAAGGCTGTCAAATAAGTCATAAAAAAGGGCATTTCGTGTTTTTTAAACTCTGGCTTACGGGCCTTCTACCGACGTAGTTGCCTGGAACAAAAATGTTAAAATATTATAGAAATTGGTTCACAAGGATCAGAAAATTACCGCCATCAAGTAAAGCCCAATCAAATTTAACTGATTCTTGCTACCAACTTCGATATAGTTAGGTGGGGTTTATCAACAATCCATTTCTCATAATATTAGATAGAGCTACCAAATAAGATATTCCAAGAAGGCCAGCCATTGTTTCACGCCTTTCAGTAGGTTTTGAAGCGGGTGGTTTTTAATAATTAATTTCAATATTTAGTGATTAAGTATATAGGTAGATAACATTGCGTCGTGCGAGTCAGTACAGTACGGTACACATTCAGTAGATATATTAAGTAAATAACAATAGCCTACTACCTAATTGCTCATCAACCATTACAAAATTTTGCGTTCCAGTATGCATTGATGTTAATCGTTAAAGGGTTCTACTGAGTTCTTTTTTTTTTGTGCTCGTCGAATAAATGTTTCTATTTCTATTTATATTTCTACTTTACCACCAGTGCCACCTTGGCCACAAGCGCGCCGCAAGCAACGCCGCGGGAAAATCATAGGTAGTCATATTTCAACAAGTAAATATTCTTCGTTGTACCTAGTCGCTTTTGAAATAGGTACCGTTAAGGAGTACCGGTGGCCATCTGTGTTCTTCATCATCAGTTCCACTTCACCAAGTGATACTTTCTGTATGCAAATCCTAGACTGGTTACTAAAAATACTAAAATCGCTATATGTTTGCCTACAATATTTGAGGAGTTCCCTCGATTCCTCACTGATCCCCTCATCAGATCTATCAAACCGAAAAAGAATTTTTAATATCGGTCCACAGTTGACGGAGTAATTGGTGAACATACATAAAAAAATACAGTGGAACGTATAACCTCCTCCTTTCTTGAAGTCGGTTAATATCTACAGACAACCGCGGCGGTAAAATTCCTAGCAAGAGGTGTCATAGGCATTCAGCCTTACTCGGGTTGGAAACGCGTTTGCAATCTTAGGATTGTAGTCTTGAAAATACAACAAGTGTATGAGATTCATGTCCCACTTACCATCAGATGGCCTGTGTGCCCGTTTGCCTTCTGCTTGTCATAAAAAAAACATGTACCGTTTTACTGATAGACCGAGGATTATTTCCTTCCTTTCAAGCACTGGACAGCTATTATGCTTATACAGACCTCATAGTTTTCCTGTAATCGATAATAAGACGTTGACTATTGCTCTTCCTTCAAGAACTGTTAAATTTTACGGTATATTTATATCTTCCCTTCCTTAGAGTTTAAGTTATCTTAATATCAAACTAGCTTCTCCCCGCGACTTCGTCCGCATAGATTTCGATTATGGATATTCCCTCTGGAACTACAAAGCGTTAAGGAATAACAAACTAACGCACACACACACACACACACACACACACACACACAAACTTTCGCATTTATAATATTAGTGGTATTTATCGAAATCGGTTCAGCAAACAAACAGACAATATGGAAAGAGAAAATGGACATAAGAGAAAGTCGCAACCAAGCCCTTTCATTAGATGTCACACGGTACCTATGATTGGAAAAACATTTATTTTTATTTTATGTAGTTAGGTATGTATAAACTTTATTTTACTAACATTAAGTTCTAAGTTTCAACTTAATCGGTCCAGTGGACAGTAGATAGAGAAAGACAGATAGATAGACAGACAGACAGACAGACAGGCAGACAGACATACCGAAAGACTGGCAGACAGACAGATAGACAGACAGACAGACAGACAGACAGACAGACAGACAGACAGACAGACAGACAGACAGACAGACTGTCAGACAGACAGATTTTTTATGCGGTTCCGTACACAACCTTAGAAAACCGGGAATGAGCATGTCGAACGAGTCTCAGTGTTGGGTTCGGTTCTGATGCTGTTACTACAAACACATAAAACAATCTCACAAAACAACAAGTATGAGTTAATTTTCTATTTAAAGTTATTGTTGGTAGTTGCTTTAGTTTTGGCTGGCAGGAGCAAGCAAGTTATACTAGTATACCCAATTTAAAGTTGATTGCTTCTATGGCTGCTGTGTCATATAGTCAGAGAGCACCGAAGTCTCATCATAAGGGTTCTTTTTTACCCTTTTTGGTAACCAACCCTAAAAAGGACCCTCTTTCACAAATTGACTTTTTCCGAACTAAGCTTTACCTAAGCTTATAGGTTCAATGGACGCCAGACAAATAAACATACTTAACTACACAGATAAATTGATACGTAGGTACAAATTTTTGGCCTTAACGGGGATCGAACCCGATGATACCTACTACCGATAGTTTCGTAAGTATGCACTTTGATTACAGCAGCAGCTTAACCCTAAATATAAAAACCTGAATGCTTTGATTTACTAATATCCAATTCTGGTATGTCACTGCAGTCACTGGAAACTTCTTCAGTGTTAAAAAAGTTTGGTGGGCTTTGGACACAAGCTGAATAATATCTCTTTTTAACATGTTTTCCACAAACGGGATATTTTTATCTCATGTCCAACCATGGTTTGATCACCATTTTCTTCACGAAGGCATTACAAGGATATTTACAAAATGTAGCATCTTGTCACGTCAAGTTATACCCGAGAACACATGCAGATGAAATAAGACATTGTTTACCCACCTGGAATAAACAGGCCATAATGGCAATTAAATTTGTCTGGCTTGCAAACATGCAGTTTTGAGGCACATTAAACTCTAATGGATATTAAACAGTTGAGAGCATTACATACATTAGCCTGATAACGATCTACAAGGATATATTGACCAGAACAGCTACATTATTTAATTTTTTTACATGGCTGATAATCAATTAATCACGTCTAAAACAAATAGGAACACCTACGATGAAACAAAGAGGATAATTTCTTGTATTTAAACAATACACATACAAATACACTACAAAAACTGTAAACATTGCATGAATGAAAAGTTATTTTTAAGTTAAGTTTAAGTATACATATAGCTAAGGGGGTTTTCACAGGCTCTCCCACAAATTTAGCTTTTTCGTCGCAACGTACGTTCTTAGTCTTAAATATAGGTACCAATAAATATAGCTTCCTTTCACATACAGTGAACCGTCCTATTGCGAGTAGTAAATACTGCCGTACATACCCCATAGGTAGGTTACATTAAAGTACCTAGTATTGAAAATGTTAGGTCACATACAAAACACATACCAAATATACCAATACATGTTTTCCATCTTTACCAAGGTCAGGGTTTCAGGCTTAGGTGATCGGTTCTGTACAGCATCAGAAATGCAGCCTTAATTAAATGTATTATAAAAATACCAGTTCTGTTTTTCATATTTTTTTCTCGAAACAAAAAAATGACATGACAGACAATTTAAAACTGACTTAACAGCTCAACAGCCACTTCGCGCCGATTTATTTATGGCGACCGCGGTAGTCTATGATCTGAGGCTAGCTCGTGACAAAAGGTGGGTTAAACTGCAATATAATTCCGGAATTTGACATCGGTTTGACAGCCCGTAAGGTGAGTTTTTTTTCTATGAAGTTATAAGGCCGTGAACTTAACTTACCGAAGGGGTTGGTTGACAGCAGACTGTTTATTATTTTATAAAGTTTCGTTAGAACAACGTGCCAGTAACAACATATAGATTACAATAGCAAAAAGGTTGCATTTAAATGTGTTTATTACTTGCTCTTGAGCTTATCTATCACAGTAATGGGAGTTCCCGGTGCAATCTGGGGTGATTGACCTTAAACGTTATGCTAATAATGAATATGCCCGGGATCCCGGGATTTGTATTGATGTTGGAGGTTAATTATTCTATTTTATTTTACATGATATTAATCGATATTACAGGTCAACGTTTGAAATATTATTGAAAAAATATCGCGGGATTATAGTCACATCCATACTATGATTACGACTCGAAATCCCGCGAATTGCATCCAAAACCCCAATCATTGGGATGAGTGTGTTTAAAACCGGTCAAAATCAAGTGACTCGCATAAGCGGGTTCCGTACCATAACTACCGGCGTTGTATTTTACTACACATTTTCCGACTTTTAGGAAAATTTAACAAGCAGTTTAAAATGCTTGTATCATCCGTATTTCTTGGCCAATTTTAATTTAAACTTCACGAAAATTGCGATTTAGAAAATCCATGTATATTCTCTATTAAAGTGCGGCATGACATGACTACCTTCTGACTCATGACAATCAAAGCCCACAATCTCACAACGACGGACAGTACCTAAATACTTTTTCACTTGAACGCAATCTGCCCCGAATTCTTAGGGCTTTCCTCAGGGATCCGCCTTTAGCCAGGGCTCAAAGGGATGCAAATAAGGGTAAGAAGTTAAGGCGGTTTAATTTAACAAACGGCCGTTATGCATAGTAATTTTGTCGTGTAAGGAATTTTGGACGAAAGATAACTTTATGTAAAAGTTGTTCGGGTTACGAGTGTAAATTCGTAAAAACTTTTTATAAAAAGGTTATTTAATTTAAGGATGATGTCCACCAAACGACTCGCATCGCATCGGATCGGAAAGGATACGGACGGATGCGGCGACAGCCGATCGCGTCTATTAAAATTATTATTGTCTATTTACGACGGAGCCGATCGCGCGTCGCAGCATAGGTACTTTCGGCTACGATCGCGTGTCGCGGAAAACGCACGCGGTCAAGTTGCTTGTTGCGCGGCTTGGTAATATAGACTTTAAATACTGTGAAAATGATTAAATATCGTTTAAAGACCATACAATTCTTTCCGTTCCGATCCGTTGCGGGCCGTTTGGTGGAAATAGTCCTTTAAATGTTAACCCGGCGGCATTATCTGCGTAGAACTTGTTCAATGTTTTTCCTTAGGGAACTATTAATTTTACGTAAAAATTTACAAAAAATCGACAAAGCTGGGCCTCTATTCGAGACGGTAAAACCATGTTGTCTTTGTCTGTTGTTAGAAATTTGGCCGGTCATTTAAATTTCACCCTGTAGAATGTTGTTCTTATTAAATTGGTGCATTTTTACACTTGACCTTACCTAACAGAAATGCAGTTCTGTTAGAACATGAAACACAGTGAGTCCAGAGTAAACGCAATAAACAGAGACAATAACAGAACACTAAAGAAGGTCGGTAGGTACAATCCACAAACTTCCCATTTCCGCCCCACGACACACCACACACAACGATATTACATTGCAGAATCGCACGCCATTTTTCTATTTCATTTGAGGCAAAAAAAAGAACTCAATTTGTGAGTTTGCTGACAAAAACACCCGCTTTACACAAAAATAATTAGTCACAAAGATAAAAGTAAAAACCGCGGGTTTTATGTAAAGGAATGAAACAATTAATGCACTGTGGCAGAAAAGTCTGCTCTATTTCATTTTAGGCAAAAATTTACAAAATGTGTGTAATTGCTAAAAAAGGTGGCTCGCTCTACATTAAAATTATAAATTGTCATGAAAGCAAAAATTTAGTTTCGACATGTCCGTTTGTCCGCGGTTTTACTACTCAAAGGCTCTTGCTACTACAAAGCTGTAATTTGACACAGTTGTACATTTTAGTTACGCCGACATAGTTGTAAAATAAAGGCTTGAACTCACCGTAGACAGCACTAAATAACTTTAAATAGAAAACTAGTTCATATGTCCTATTTTTTTACATTATTTTTATAGTGTTGTCTGACATGCTCTTGCCCAGCTTTTTTTGTTCATTTAGAATAGAAGAAATAACTTTGTTTGCATTGCATGGGCTCAAAACTTACTAAGTTTCTAGTAAATTTTTAATTTGTACGTTGACAAAGTCGCGAAGTTGAAACCTACCCGATAGAAAGAGACGAGGACGGGGAAGATGAGATCTTCAAAGCATTTTTTTTTTTGAAATTATCAGTTCTGTGTTTTATTTTAAGTATAGTTGGCAACATGATCCTTGAAGCAAAAATGGATGCTAAGCGGTTTCATCTTTCACTGGTCACTTGTCAAACTGTATTGGCAAACCTTTATTTGGTGCTATAAAAGTGGCGTATCTTATAACAGAGTTACGGTAAATTCTCAAGCCATTAACCACAAAAAAATAGTCACGTTCATTATGCTGATAATATCATAAAAGAAATATTTTTTAACCAACTGCCGAATGAGGATGTCTGGTTCTTAGTTCACTTTTACAGGCTAAAGGGGTGGCCTGATTTCGACAAGCGAGAAGTCGTAAGATTCGTCTTAGCGTCGCGAGTCCAGTGTCACTGGGTATTTATTTTTTAAATAAGATATTGGCGAAACCAAAAATATATTATGCATGATAACTAACATTACATACAAACCTTCACCCCTGTAATTCCAGAGTGGGGTAGGCAGAGCTACAGCGTTACCTATAACTTCTAGGTACATTTTGCACAAATTTAATAATATTACATTGACTTGACGATATTATCCAATCAGCAGTGTTTTTTTAGCAGTGCTTTTTGTTAGACATGTCTTATAAAAAACACGTTTAACACATTTTACAGTCCTTCGCTTTTACATGCTCCTTTTGTAAAGCAAAAATACCCACCGACTGGATTATTTTAGGGTGCTATTGGAACGTCGGCGATTCCTATTCAAATCGGACTCGTTGGGTCTGAAAGAGACATTCCTTAAATAGATGCGCGGGCGCCCAAATTCAATCAATCCCAATGATTAAACGATTGAAGTACGATACGACGCGCAATAAGGATTAGTGGAGCGGTGTAATGGCGGATTATGCGCGTCGGGCCACCAAATAAGCGGACACAGAACTATAGAGGTAATGGATACTTTGATGAACATGATAATTTGGGTAACATTAGTCATATATATAGTTATGCCCAAATTATCATTCAGCAAACCGTATCATTTTATAAATTTTCATTTCGCTAATCGTGCCCGCTTCCCGCCAAAATAATTATTTTTTACCCCCCACCCCCAAAACGGTGTTATACGTTTGACCGCTATGTGTGTGTGTGTGTGTACACGTGTGTGACAGGGTGCAAGCCCATCGCCTAACAGTACTACAAGCTTTTATTTCCTTAGTCGCCTCTTACGACATCCACGGGAAGACATGGAGTGGCACATTTCTAACCCGGCAACCACATGGGAAAATCGGATTTATTTACTTTTAAAGTAATATAATTTTATTGAAAACTGCTTATTTCATGGCCCAATCCGATTAAATTTAATACGAACTATGTAGATTAGTAGATTAACGGCAAATTGTATTTTTTTATACAATTTTCCAAGAGACAAGATAAAAGACCCTCATGTGACATTATGACCCTAACAACCACTGATCTCTAGCAAACAGCCATAACAATATCACAAAGACAAGGACAATAACAGTAATACCAAGCGAATGATACAAAGACTACTTGGCAGGCTCGTTCACTCCAATTATATTCCATATAAGCCATAACAAAAGAAAACATTTAAGATAAGACTCCATTAAATCTCAAAAAGGCACTTGAATAAATGGTTTTAACACTCGAGCAAGTTTCTACTCAACTAAAGCCTAATGTAGCGACGCGATGTCAAATGTGATATTATTTTAGCAATTTATGAGAGGTCGATCCCTATAATGCTCTGGACACACGACGACACTGACACTCAACACAAATGTCGACACTAGTGTCTATTGCTTACCATCTACATCTGCAACTAAGTGTCGCGGCAGTGGACACACACAGACAGTCGATGTAAGTATAGACTGAGTGTCTAGTGTCAGGTGTAGTCGTGTGTCTGGAGCATTAGAGGGATAATGCTCCAGACGTGGTTAGCTTAGTGAGTAGTGCCTTGGCTACGGACCTAGTCTTATGAACTGTAATTAGTAGGTAAACTGTAGAAATTCTCAAACTGAAAATTTCAAAAGAAAATGATATAAATATAATTCAAAGGGGAGCCCAATACAAGAATGGTCCAGTCACCAGCAATTATATATTATTCAACATTGGGCCCTAAAAAATCTGACACGTCTATTACTAGAGGTATAAGAGCGTGTCAGATATTTGCCGAACTTTCTGTCAAGTAAATAAAAGCTATCATTACGTTGATGATACGATAACATGTCAAACATAATTTGGTTTTTACCGCCTAGAATAGTTTACTCGCGGATGCGGTGGTAAAATCAACAGGGTGTAATCGTTAAGACAGGTGATTATTCCGTAAATATAACAGATATCAGAAAACTTTAAACTGATATCGAAAGTACGTTACCCAATGAGTAAAATCAAATGACAACGGTGCTATAGTTTTCACTTCAAAAAACATTGAACGGAATGTTTAAATTTTACTATATCCGGCTTCGTTCGCAGACGATCGGGTCGCAGAGGATTTAGGTCGCAGTTATTTACACGTGACAATATTTGATAAGGACGGCATGTGTAGAAATCCTTCGATGTTGTTTATTTATGACTTATGACACAACATACCATGATTATGTTTGGTTTGCTGAGGTTTTAGATGCATCTTTAGAATATAATAGAATGGAATAACTTTAATTCAGGCAACAAAGCCCATATTTACAATACCTTACAGACTGACTTAATAACATTGTATAAGTAAATTAAAATGAACAATACACTTTCGTTGCGTCAGCTAGCCGGCGGCCACAAAATCGACGAAGTATGACTTCCCTCTGCCAGAATTCTAAACAATCCCTTCCATCCATCTATTTCATCTATGCATGTAAACTCATCCGTGGCTTACAGACTGAATGACATAATCTAAACCGTTAAACCTACGGACTTGAAATTTGGAAAGAGTAGGGGTACAATAAGAGAGAATTTTCTGAAAATCGACCCCCAACGGGAAGAAATAGAGGAGTAGCGAGAAACTAATTCTACGCGTACGAAGTCGCGGGCATCCTCTAGTACAATCTACGAGTATATCTAATCTAATCTAACTAAATCTTCTTTCTTTCTTTCTAATATATAAAATTATCGTGTCACAGTGTTTGTAACAAAAGTCCTCGAAAACGGCTTAACCGATTCTTATGAAATTTTGTGTGTATATTCAGTAGGTCTGAGAATAGGTAGGACGTAAAGTATATTTCATAAGGTTTTTATGAAACAATATACACCCGTGCGGCGCCGGACGCGGACAGAACAAAATCGGGTTAGTTTAGCCTGGGCGTTGATGAGTCCGTGAGGCCTTCTCTTTTTACCCGACTACGGCAACGCAAAGGAAGGATAATGATTATATTATGTATATTGATAGATAGATAGATAGTTAACAATTGAAACTTTCATTCCTCGTTCTATCCATTCTTGTCAACTTTGTAAAAATAGCTATCGTCCCGAAGATGGAGACCTCGATAATTGACTTGACTTTGAAGTTTGGAGACAGTTATCGAGGTTTCCATCTACGTTGTGGACTCTACAGAAAAGCTATTAATTCTCAGACTAATTTCGTTCATAGACAAGTTTAGTGCACAAGAGTGTACACATAATTAAACTCATAATAAAATTATCGTTGTAAGTAGGTATCTCATTTGACAAAACTAACCCTAATTTATAAACGCACAAAAACTAAACGCCTCAAATATGGCTTGTACTTATCTTTCATATTAGTCCCATTTGGCTCTCTTCGGGCATGCATGGAACCCTATACAGGATAACGTAAGTGAGGAGGGAAAATTATGAACAAAAGGTCAGTAATGATTCGTTTATTGAAACGATCACAAGGACTCTATGACATTCTGGATGGAGTTCACGTAGACCGTGGCGTCACGGCCCAGGACTGCCAGCTCTTTCTTGGCCTTGCGTTGCTCGTCTTGCAGCTCTCTGGAGGACTCGTGGCTGCTGTCATCACGACCCAGTCCTGCAACAAGCGCAAGGTGATCTGTAGGTAAATTACGGGTGTTGGGCGTTTACCAAAGACGCGGAAACAGGCAGACATCACTCAGACTTACGGTACGTCTCGGCCGGTATTGACCAGTCACTTCATCGTATTAAATAGAACAGACCATCAGTTCAGTGGAGACCGCGTCTCGGCAAACGTAGTGTAGGACGCCCTCAGGTCAGGTGGGATGACTATCTGCTAAAGACTGCAGGCAGATGCTGGATGCGGCAAGCTGAAGACCGGGTGCTATGGCGCTCATTAGGGGAGGCCTATGTCCAGCAGTAGACTTATATATGATGATGATGATGATGATGATGATGATGATGATGATGATGATGATGATGATGATGATGATGATGATGATGATGATGATGATGATGATGATGATGATGATGATGATGATGGTGATTTTGATGATGATGATGATGATGATTTCTCTTAAGGTTTAAGATTGACTGATACTTGCGGATGGGTGACAGGCCAGGGACCCCAAGCCAGGTCAAAACCATATCGTCTTTGAACTGTTAAGGTATTGTTTTTAACTCGGCGTTACGTTACGTTAGCTCCTCTTAGGTCTTATTTACTTGACAGAACAGCGACCGTAAAAAACAATACAATAACATGTATTAAGCCTTATGGTTTTACCGATTAGAATAGAGCCAGCAGTTCAGCAGCTAAAGAGTAAAATACGTTTTGCTTATATGATTTGAATGAAATGATATTGTAATTTCAAACATACCTGGACTACCTGATGCCCTCATTTGCATTCTCTCTTCAGCAGTGTCATAGTGCTTCCTAAAGGTGTCTGATGCTCGCTTCCAGGTATCCTTGATCTCGTTCACCACCGGGGAATTGACCACTTGGTTGGCGATGGCATGGACGTCTTCTACGTTCGCTGTCAGCAGCACGTAGGATTGGGAAGCTTGGAGGATGGAGAGCGTAACTGAAATTAGATTGGACTATCAGATCTGGCTGTCCGTTGCTTGCAGGCGTTGTAGGACCTCGTGTAGGATACTTTCAGTTCGCTACCACCATTGTCCATTTGATATATTAATGCTCAGCCAAATGTAGTTGTGTGTAGGTACATACACACGGTTTGGGAGTAAACAGGCACAACTAATATGATGATGTCGTGGAGATCCTTGGGGAAGGCTTATGTCCAGCAGTGGACGTCTTTCGGCTGATATATTAATGATGATGATAAAAAAAATACTTTGACTTTGACTTTGATGATTAATGTTATGACTATCGTTGAGTAAAACCACCTTACTGCCGTAAACAGAGATATTTATAGTGACAGGTTGCAAGCCCATCGCCTAATAATACTACAAGCCTTTATTCCCTTAGTCGTCTCTTACGACTTCCACGGGAAGACATGGAGTGCCACTATTCTATCTAAGCCAGCAACCACACGCTAATATATATTATACAAATATTGCTCGTTTATTACTATAGGATATTATTATCTATTCTTGTATTTACTTACAGCAAACCCAGGCGAAGAAAGGCATTTTTAGATTTTCAAGCGGTACGTAGGTACGTACTAGTTATTCGCGAAGTGTTAAATAAATGACAAATTATAAAAGTTTACAACGCGTAAAATTATAATTTTATTTCCATTTCAATGTTTAAGTAGTCGTAAAATTGCAATAATTGCTTGATGAAAATTATGAATGAAACCTTATGTAATTAATACATTTGTGCCGTTTGAAACGGGTAGTTTGTAATACATCGAAGCGTTTATACTGTAGCGTACGTGCACGTTATGTGTAAACTTCAATGGTCACGAAATGGGACCATTTCAACGAGTAACGTTCATTAAGATTGAATTTTATAATGCTTAATTGGATTTAGTTAGACAAGCCCGATAATAGGTACCTAGAATTCAAATTATCTCTTTGGTATTCGGTCATTTCAGATTTTACGTTTTCGTATGAAGGTTTAACTGCGTTTTTTCGACATTATGAAACCATGACAATGATTCATGACGATCATTCATGATCATTCTTATGTATCTTAACGATGCCTGCAGCTGAGGCGATAGACAAGATGCATTTACGGCCAAACCCTATATTCAATCCGCGGATAGATAAGCCTTACCTCGGGTTAAAATTTGACATTTGCCCATACAAAGTGTGTCAAATTTTAACCAGAAGTAAGCCTATCTATCCGCGGTTTGAATATAGGGTTCGGCCATTATTCGTCTCGTTTTTAAACCAATCGCGTCACTGGTAGATAGATCACGTGACTTTTCGTATCACGTCTTCTACTTACGTGTGCATGCCTTCTCTGATCATGTTAGCCACCTTAGGGAGGTCTTCTGTAATAGGGTGACTTCAAATTGGTAATACAAAAGACTTGATTGTGGCTCAGTTCATGAAGAATAGTTGTATTACATTTACTTAGTTGTTTAAATTAACCTTCTTTAATTATAGTAAATTTTCTAATAAATCTAATAATGAAAATCCTGAAGTGTGGTTACCCTACATTTAATACCTATCATACCTATGACTCGGTTTTATCAATCTAATTTAGCATTGTGATGGGGTAACCGCATTAAGCCAAAAAAATAGGAAAAATAAAAACTTAGAAAATAATAATTTTAATTAAATAAACAGCATGAGACCTAAGGCCCGTACAGACTACGTTAGTAATTTAGTCGAGTAGTGAGTATTTTAGGAACTAAATGTGTCTGAACAACGAAAATTTAGTCGAGTGGTATTGTTCTCGACTACTTAAATCACAACTAAAATACTCGCTACTCAACTTAATTAGTCTGTACGGGCCTTTAGGAGGGTCGTTTAGTTTAGGGAAGATGAGTGTAAAATCATTTTGTATTACCGATTTGAAGTCACCTGGTGTATAAACAAACAAACAAACAATTACTATTGGTGGAAGGGGGCCGAGTGACTCGATCGCCTCACAACTAGTTTTCTAGGATTATTGGTTAAGCGGTTTGTGAGATTGTGGTTTGGCATGCCAAACGTACACGGAAACGGAACGGGTCGATTTTCACAAAACGTGTGAGTATTACAAAAGAGGGATGCCCCACGAGCGTTGCTGCGTTGTTCTACATTAATTAGAACGTCATGCCACACGACGCGTTGAATCACAGCGTTTCGATGACGCAAAGCACCGGCAACACTTATGCGGCATCGCTCTTACATAGGAGGGTCTTTGAAAAAGTAATATAAAGTCGTAACTAAATATAAACTTTCAACTTTAAGTTATCTCTCTCTTTATCACAGTCATCTCTGTCTCTTTGTGGTGATGGAAAAGGATAGAACTTAGATTTATCTGTTATCTGAAAATGGATAAATCAGCCCTAAGCCGTAATGAAACCTACTCGCCTCGTCGGCAAAGAGCTAAACTTCGGTTTAGGCGATATTTTACTCTTTAGCAGCTGGACTTTGGGCTCTATTTAACACCGTAAAACCATATTGCTTTCGAAATATTATCGTAAGGTTTTTTAACTCAGCTGTCGTTACAATCAATTAATTAAGAGATCAACCGGGAATCGAACTGGTCGAATATGATAAAACAATAAAGTCGTGTTCTTTTTACGTGTTTATTTAGTTTAAAGGTGTATATGTATTAGATATAAATGATCATTGTCAATGACCCTTTCGATCTGTATCAAAAAAATCGACTATAGTTTCGTCATATTCGACCGGCAGTTCGATTCCCGGTTAAGGCAGAAAAAAAATCAAAATCCATAAATGCAGGAATTGTTTTTTTCAAAAATAAAAGTAAGTCTCGTTTGCTTTGAATTTGCTATTGCCAATATTTAACCCTTTACAAGGCATAAGTATTCAGATGTCAAAAACAGGTGATTCTTGTTTTTGGATTAGCTTTTTTAATCGTTTACACATTAGGAAAATTAAAAAGAGGATATGGTGGAACATATATTCCCCTGCCTTATAAAGGGTTAAAGTTGTTGCCGTCCATGTCACGTTCGTTTTTTCCCCCCTGAAAAGATATAAAGACCCTGCTTTCAGAGCTGATATCTCTTAAGACTACGCCGAGCGCACAGTGGCGCCCTCATCACTATTATTGTGTTTTCTAATAAAATAAAGTATTTTCTTGAAATCGGACGGTGCATTTTTGTACTACAAATGAAAACACAACTTATAGGACATATCACATAGTTTAATAACAATTGACCTTTGAGTTATCAACTTAACGGAAAAAAGTGGCCACCTTTTCCCGTTAAGCTGACTACTCATACGGTAATTGTTATCAAAGTTTGTTACGTATCCCATAAATTGTGTTTTTACTTGCTCTACAAAAAAGCATCGTCCGATTTCAAGAAAATACTTTATTTTATTAGAAAACACAATAATAGTGATGAGGGCGCCACTGTGCGCTCGGCGTAGTCTTAAAAGGCCAAACCGATTTTCATAAAACCTAGCTAATAACCGTTATTATTTAATTAGCATTTTAAAAAGCCGCGTCCTAATCGATTAATCGGTTTGAGAGGTACGATGATTATTAAATCAAAGAGTAATTTCAAAATACTGAACGAATTTTGATGTCTAAACTGGCAACCAAACATTCTTTTAAAAGTCGTAACTCTTTCCAACGGAACCCAAAATATCAATTAATTACCTGCACGTGGTAAATTATTGTTTTGTTCGACTTTAAAATGTATGGATCTTTTCTGTTCCTTTGAATGAAATCACTACTAACGGCATCTATTAACGTAGTGTGGCACAAGCTACGCTTAGGACCAAAAAAATCCGATAGATGTCGCTAGTGTAGTTCAGGACCAAACATTGTCATAAGCTAAAAAGAAATGTAATTTAATAAAACTCTGGACTAGTATAAATAATTGAAATTATTTCAAGACGTTAGGTTATATATATTATATAAAATGCACTGGTTGGTTGAAATCGAGTACGTCAATTTTGATAGTTTAAAGCACCAACAATTGACAGCTGTCACACCACCTAGAGTTGTTTTTTAGAAGTAGGTAAACCTAAGTAAACAAATCGATTATTTCATTTCATTTATTAAAAGTTCAAACGTGCGGTCTGGAAATCAAAGTCTAAAAAATACAAGAGTAGGTTTAGAGTAATAATTCAATATAATGTTTAACCAAAACCAAACGAATAGCCGGTCGAAGAGTAAAATATTTCGCTCTTGTTCAAAAATAGAAAAACGCCTAACAGCTGTCAGAGTAGTATTTGCATTGTTTTCCTCATTCAGCTGATCTAATCTTTTTCTTAGAAAGATATCGAAGACGAGGAAAAAACGTAAACATAACATCAAATTTTGCAATTCACGTTTGGTGTTGTAAGGTCATTTCTTCTCCAACATTTTCAAAATGGAGATAAATTTGCAGCACGAAGATTTGTTGATAAAATTACGCGCAAAGCTCAACGAAGACCGGATTAAGCTATGGGAGTCACCTTATATTGCGCCCGATGATACTATTTCGGAGAGTTTAAAGGTTAGTTCTTTGTTTATCCAACTGTTGTAAAGGTCAAGCAACATTTTAAATATCCTTTGTCTTCATTATAATTTGTGAGACGTAGTTGCGTCGCAAATTTTGTGCGAATTAATTTCATAGATGTACTTTAAATTACAACATCATTTCTATAAAAAAGCTTAACATTGGTTAAGGGTTGTATTATCTAAAAACTTGGGCTTTATTTGTATATCTTAACTGAATTCCTTATGGATAACTAGCTTCTGCTCGCGACTTCGTCTGCGTAGATTCCAATTATCTTTATTCCATCATAAACTTTTATATTTTCTGGGATATAAAGCTTAGCTAGCTTATGAGTTAATCCAGGATATAAGCTACCTCCATTTCAAATTTCATCCAAATCTATCCAGCCGTTGCAGCGTAAAGGACTAACAAACTAACACACAAACTTTCACATTTATAATATTAGTGGGATACAATGTAATGCATATAGTATGATAGTAGTAAGATAGTTTTTAATTATTTATTATTTAATTTCTTATTAACTGTCTTTTTAAAAATCCCATATTCTATGTTAATTAAAGCAGAGATCTTGCTGCCATTAAGAAAATTGGAAATTGGAGATAAGAAGTAGTTCTATTTCGTTACTGTATCTTTTCTATGATTTACTGTGTTGATGTGTTTGTCGAATAAACGTTTTTCTATTCTATTCTATTCTATTCCATTCTCTGAGTCTATTATGAGAGTAGGCCTTAATAACCAAAAACATGCATTACATAATATGCATTTTACATATTATGTACATACATACGGGATTATACAGGCGTTTCAACCACTGTCAGTCCGCTGTCCTAAATATTTAAGAAATAGGTGATAATATATTTAAAGTTCGATCAATTGTGGCAAGTATTACGATAACAGTATAGCTCTGTGTGAATGTTAGCTGCTTGGTTTAGCTCATTCTTTCAATATTTATGACAGCGGACTGACGGCGGTTGAAACTCCTGTATAACCACCCACCTTCACACCTTCATTCCCAGAGTGGGGTAGGAAAAGCCACAGAATTACCAAAACGCATTATCATCAGATTTACTTAATGTATGCCATATGTCAGCCAATTCCAAACGAACTATTTGTGAATATAGGGCAAAACCCCGCATAGAGTTAAATAAAAGCTTTGCATAGTTAAATAGTTTGCTTTGCTACTTCTTCAGGAGTTGTCAACGAAACTCTCTGGAGAACTATCCTTACCGGACACCGTGATCCTCTCGGCGCTGCATGAACTCCAACTACACTCCATCGACCGTTCCAAGGCTAACTCCGAGTTCCAAGAGACCGGGCTGGCCACCTTCAGGGTCAAGGCTACTGTTCCTGGAGAGAAGTCTCAGATTTTGAAGATACAGAGGAAATTGGACTCGATTGGAAAACAATTGATTGAGGATGTGGGGGGTGAACTGTCCATCAACGAGAGTAGGTAGGAATTGGTTTAGAAATTGTCCAGTTTCAATAAAAATGCTGTTGTAACTTATGGGTACCTTTTAGATTTTTCAGCTAGATGACATAAAAGTAAAAAAAACAGTTAGCAAAGAGTCAATTCAGCTGGACGACATGAAAGTAGCATACTCAGTTAGCAGAGAGTCAGCTTGACGGCTCAAAATTAGAATGAGCAAAACATCCAGATATGTAAATAGTCCATATAATTAGTATACATAATTAGCTGAAAATCAAATCAAATAATATGACCGCAGAATAAGATAGTTAAAAAACGTCTGTAAATGTAAATAGTCCATATTTATTTGGTAATTAAGACATTCTCAGATACTGACTTTTCGCCATTTAACGTTTATGCCTATTAAGTAATAAAGACTTTTTGCTGCTAGAGTATTTCAAATTGTAACATTCTAAGATCCAGACGTTTTGCTTAAGAGGCATTATGGTTTCATGTCTAAAATAAGATAAGATAATCATTTATTGCCAAAAACTGTCTGAAACTGAGCTGTCTGTCAAATGACAATATAGACAATATACATAGGTATTCTGATAGGCACCTTAACTTATTTTGTTTCAATCTTGTATATAAAGAGGACCATATCCAGCAGTGGACGGCTATAGGTTGATGATAAGAATGATATATAAGTATTTACAGCAATGATAATGTAAATTCCTTTATAAAATAAAAACAATTATTTGCATGAAACTCGTGTTGCAAATATGTGAAACTTAGTTGTAGGATATTATACAAATATGTAATGATTTGCTTTTTTCTAGAATAAAACTAATTTTCAATGGAAAAGTGATTCAGCCAGCTATGACCTTAGAAGAACAGGGCATCAAAAACGGGGTACAAATCATGGCCCTAGTGATGGCTTGTGAGTATTATTAAATCCCTAAATAAGTTTAATTGTTTATGTAATTCTTAATTGATTATAACCTTATTGCTCGACTAAACCAAACTTACAGGAACTTATGTAGCATATATCGCGTTAACAGTAACTGGTGTACTATCTGTATGGTATATACAAATCTAGTCCTAGAACGGCTCCTTGAGACACACCTTTTTAAATATTTTTTATTTTCAAGTATTTGTCTGAATATTGATCATACAACTTATTGAAACACTGAAATATAAGATTTAGAACGGCATAGTATGTCAATGGTAAAGTTTTATAGAGCTCTGGCAAAAATTAATGGTGCTCTAGCATGTCAAATGCTTGCTTAACATCTGGAAATTTGCTAGAACCGTAAATTTTGCCTTCAAACGATAGGCATACTTATTTAAGGAAGGTTTTTGAGTAGAAAACTAAAATAACTGGGCCTAAGATTGTTTTAATTAAATATTAAATGTATTGACTGTTTTGCACAGTAAACCCCGAAGATGCGAAAAAGCAAGACCTAATGTATCTAGAAATGAAATCGACAAGAGACGACGCCATGCTCCTCTCGGAAAACGTCGATGAGATGGACTCCGAGGAATATATTAAGGTATTCATTTTCACTTTCTGGTACGACACGACCATGAACTTGTGTGAAATTTCTCCTTCCTTCCCTTACGTCTTCTACCTTCTTCATTCAAAAAGAAGATCGTGTTGTAGCACCTGTCCCATCACCCATCATAATTCCTCTCATATTTCTATGGCTGTCCATCAAATTTGTCCTTTATTCTGCTTCAAGTCTAAATTACCATTGTAGTTAGAAGACCAGTCCGGTAAGACGGTGGAGCTGCCTCCGGCCGAGCGCCGCGCGCTGATGGTGGGGCTGGCGCTGCACGAGCGCGGGCGCGCGGCGGCGCGGCAGAAGGACTACCCGCTAGCGCTGGTGCTGCTGTTGGAAGCCGATCGGCAGCTGAGGTAAGCTGGTGAGAAACTAGGTAACTTGACAATAATGGTAGAATCCTTTAATGCCTTGATAGTCACTATTAAATAAATAAGTCGCCCAGAGTCATGGCGATTTTCACTGCCGACGATCACTTTGAGGACACTTTACTACTGTACTAAATCACTACGGAAATTCAAACTGCGTCTTATTTCTTTATAAGGTGTTACTGCATCAACCTCTGGTCGATCGTTCAGCCGTTATTAGCAAATTAGATTGATCGACGTCGAATGGTCGATTGTTTATATATATATTTATCATTAAGTACAGTCACGAGATTAAATTTGGTACCCACCTTAGGTCCAAAGTGAATCTGACATTCTACAACAATAAGGTTGAGTTTCCTAAAAGTTACAAATGACTTGACATCTCTAATGACATTGACAACTTCAAGCATATTTTTCTTGAAATGGGTCACAAATTAACGCTCGTGACCGTACATTCATAACATTGTGTGCTAACACCGTTAGATAAGGTTGAGTTTCTTAAAGTCAAACGTTAATGGATTACTCCTCTGTGGACTGGCGCTGAATATTGTTTAATTGACTTAATAATTTATAATTAATATTACATTTCAGTGAATGCAGTTCATCTATCCTCTGCTCCGTGGACAACGTAGCCGTACTCCAATTGGACATAGCCTGGTGCTACCTGTGTCTTCAGAACTTGCAGCACGCCGGCGACGCCGCGGCGCGTCTGGCGAGGGCTGAACGCGCGCTCAAGGCGAGCTACGGGGAGGAGAGGAGGAGGGTAGTGGCCCTAAAAGGGACGGACGGTGAGTGACATAGCCCGGTACTACCTATCTTCAGAGCTTGAAAACGTCTAGAGCACGGAGCTCCTGCCAGCCACCTCGTCGCTCCACCTACTCTTAGGGATCCTACACTGCTTTTGCCGATCCGCTGTCTCGACTCAAGAACACGATAACTCCAGCGGTTATCCGTTCTGCGGCTCATGTGGCCGCCACACTGCCACTTCAAGCCGCTAATTCGATGGGTTACGTCGATAAACTTAGTTCTCTGTCGGATCACCTCATTACGGATCCGATCCGTTAGAAACTTCCAACATAGCTCTCTCCACTCCATAACTCGCTGAGCCACTTTCAATTTGTGGACCAGCCCCCATCGTGAGAGTCCACTTTTCGGCTCCGTATGTCATAACAGGTAGGACGCACTGATTGAAGACTTTTGTCTTTAGATTCTGTGGAATAAATCAAAGTGAGATGTTATAATTAGATTCTAAAACCACGGTATGCCATCAAGAGTTGTAACCCTAGTCATCAGTTGATATAATTGCCCGCAGCGAACGAGCGGGCGTTGATGATGCGGCTGTACCTGCTGCAGGGCATCGTGTTTTTCCACCAAAACAAGCGCGAAGACGCGCGCCGCCTGCTTGACAACGCAGAGGCCGAGCTTAACTCGCTCAGGGTGAGGCTACAACACTATTTAGTTAGAGTGTGACTACAACACTATGTGCCTTGTCCAAACGGGACTTATTATTTTGTTTTGTAATAAAGCTGGACTGCAACACTTCAAACTCAGTCTGAGTGGGACTATAACACTGTGTATCCGGTTAAAGTGAGGCAACACCTCGTAACCGTTTAGAGTGAAACTACAAAACTTCCGAACCGTATTAATAAACTGATCACAACTGTATTACTCGTCGAGATGCTTCAAAAATTACAGTGTTCAATGGTTTGACGTTTACTTTGACGTATCTTGTGACGGGCATCTCGGCCATGATGAATTATTAATACGACCCTTACTACCAGTCAGAGTTGGGCGGCAACATTTATGCACTCGCTCCTCCAGTACTACTACATTATAGAGTTGCTACTTTCAAAGCTGATATCTCCTTAACGGGCCAACAGGTATGAATGAAACATAAAAAAAAAAGAACTTGGCTCCACCACTTCCAAACATTTTTGACAAATGAGGACTGTATCGCAGGCGTGAACGGCTATTTTGCAGACCCCGAAAAATCGCATTTATTGGAGGGGATAAAAAAATGGGAAACTCGCTGGAATAAGTGTATAAAGTGTGTGTAAAGGAGGCTGTTGAAAAATAAATTAGAATTGTATTAAAAAAAAACTTTTTATAAGGACTTCTCAAAAGGAAGACTTTTTTTAAGGACCGGTTTTAAAGAATAGTTATCCTTTTTTAAATACAAAATGTATGAAAATGATGGTTTCCTTACTAGGACAACCTGAGGAACGACCGGCAACGACTAAGCACAAAAATCATTCAAAAGTGAATTTTAGTAACGTGTTTTTAACGCAAATGCTATCGGTCGACTGAGTAAATTTGACCAGAGACCAGACTCTATGGAATCTAGACAGACTAAGACCCGGACCGGTACCCAGACCAGACATAAAGTCAGACAGACTAAGGCTCAGACCAGAACACGGAGTCAGACCAGAACCCAGACAGACACAGACCAGAACTCAAACAAACTCAGACCCGGTCTGGAACCTAGACATACTCAAACCTGGACCGGAATTCAGACAGACTTAGAATCAGGCCAAACCTAGACAAACTCAAACCCAGACTGGAACCCAGACATACTCAAACCTGGACCGGAATTCAGACAGACTCAGAATCAGACCAAACCCAGACATACTCAGACCCAGTCTTAAACCCAGACATACTCAAAGCCGGACCGGAATTCAGACAGACTCAGAATCAGACCAAACCTAGACAAACTCAGACCCAGTCTGAAACTCAGACATACTCAAAGCCGGACCGGAATTTACACAGATTCAAACCAAACTGAGACATACTCAGACCCGAACCGAGTACAAGCCTAGAGCTAAGTTGGGACTAGGTCAATTAGTCGTTCCGATCTCGTCGATATCATGCCAAACTGGTTTCTGACCAAGAGATTCCGGATGCATGTAGTCCGAGTCTTATGTCATCAAGTGTGTAGGTGGACGCATCGGCAGTAGCGGCGCTCGTGGAGCTGGGCTGGTCGGCGGCGCAGGCGCGGCGCGGGCTGCGCGCGGCGCGCGGGGACCCCACGCGCGCGCACCACTACCTCGAGGACACCAGCGCCGCGCGCGCCGCGCAGCGCCGGCAGCACAACATGGCGAGGTACGTACTCTGATATGGATCCTCGGCGCAGTTATGTGACCATACGCTACGCTTCGTGTTTCAACTTCGGCATTCATATCTCAAGACAATAATTTTAAGGTGAATTGTCAATTTGCAGGATTATAACATTTTAGTTGCTCGCGTGCTCGCCGGAAAACGTATAACACGGCTTATTTACATAGTACGTCAAACAGCTAAACAATTATTTTCCTTGACTATACATTAAACAAAAAATAAGGATATATGCAAATAAAATGTATAGAAAGGCGTTTGTGGACCCCGTCGCCTTAACCCGTGAAACATCATGTTAATACATACCTATTTATTTCAATAACAATCTTAGTTCAAACCACCACTTTGAATTCCAAATTCAAATATTCTTATGGACCACCGTTGGTCCACAAGAACGCGCCACGAGTTAAATCTTTATTAATATAGACACGATACTCTCCTTTGCGTCTCGCAGTTGGGTAATAAAACAAATAGGGCATATCTTCGAAAGTCCAGTTTAGTTTTTGCGAGCAGGGAGCGGCGCGCGCTGGGCACGTGCGCGGACGGGGCGCCCGTGAACCTGGCGCTGGTGGAGGCGCTGGTGGGCATGGGCTACGGCCGGCGCCTGGCCACGCGCGCGCTGCGCCGCTCCAACAACCACGTGGCCGAGGGCGTGCGGCTCATCCAGGAGCAGCCCGAGCTGGTCAGTGCCGGGGGACTCTGGGATTAACTGTTTCAGCCTGTATGGATCTAACTACTTCTGAGTTCTTAGTTTAAATCTGAGTCCCGGTCTGTGTCTGTCTGGATTCTGGTCTGAGTCTGAGTCTGTCTGAATGCCGGTCCGGGTATAAGTATGTCTCGGTTCTGGTCTATCTGAGACTGTTTGGATTCTGGTCTGAGTCTGTATCTGTCTGAGTATGAGTACTAATTGGGTTAAGAATGTCTGGGTTCCGCTCTGGGTCTAAACCTGTCTGAGTTCCGGTCGGGGTCTGAGACTATCTGGATTCTGGTCTGAATCTGTCTGAATGCCAGTCCGGGTCTGAGTCTGTCTGGGTTCTGGTCTAAGTCTGAGACTGTCTGGATTCTGGTCTGAGTATGTGTCTGTCTGAGTACTAATCCGAGTAAAGTATGTCTGAGTTCCAGGTTGGTTCTGAGTCTGTCTGGGTTCTGGTCGAAATCTGAGACTATCTGGATTCCGGTCTGAGTTTGTGTCTATCTGAGACTCAGACTCTCAGACTCTGAGTACTAATCCGGGTAAATCATGTCTGGGTTCCGCTCCGGGTCTAAACCTGTCTGAGTTCCGGTCCGAATCTGAGACTATCTAATTTCTGGTCTGAGTCTGTGGCTGCCTGAGTGCCGGTCCGGGTATGAGTATGTCTGGTTTCCAGTCCGAGTATGATTATGTCTGGGTTCCAGACCGGGTCTGTGACTGTCTGAATTCTGGTCTGAGTCTGTGTCTGTCTGATTACCGGTCCAGTATATACTTTATAGTCAATCAGTCTGTTTTTGAATTCATGACATGACTGAGACGCTTAGTTCTTTTCTATTTTACGAGTATTCCATGACAGCATGCAATTATGATTACAATTTTTATGAACAGCTGGATGACAGCGACTTGTCTGATGAGGACATGGATACGCAGAGCTCCGAAGAATCATTAGTGGAGCCGGACAATAAACTTGTCGCCGAGGTAAACTTCAACATGTTTATGTGAATATATCCTTGCGTTTGTGTAAATATGCCCCAAAACCTAACATGATAAAAGCTAACTTGAAAACTGCAAATTCGTTGCATACTAAGTTTTAACCTTTCGATTCTACTACGATTTGAACTTCTTTTCCGCGCTAACGGTAGATAAAAGCAGGGGCTCTAAAAGAACGAATAAATAATTAATTGCTTAATGCGAGGTTCGTAATCCGATTTACTTTAACTACTCTTAAGAGTAGGTAGGTGTCAAAAAATCTGAAACCAATTACATAAGTTAACTTTTGAATGAAATCATTATTTTTGGAAAACCCTAAACGGGAAAATTGGATTTTTCGCACTAGTGTTTTTTACTCTTAATAGTTCAAATCGCATTGTGAATTTTATCATAGGAACAATTAAGTAAAATTGTGTCTTTTACTGTTTTATTTATGTTTTATTGACATTTTTTCGCTGTATTAAAAAACGCCGCATGATACACGTGGAGAACTGTCATTTTCACCTTGTGTAAAATGGCATAGTTTCCGCACTTGTATTTGTCCCCCCGTGATGTAAGTTGTGTCCGTCGCAGCTGGAGGCGATGGGCTACGAGGCGGCGGATGCGCGCGCGGCGCTGGTGCGCGCGCGCAACCACGCCAGCGGCGCCGTCGACCTGCTCGTGGCCGCCCACGGACACCTCGCGGACGGTGCGTGTATTCCCCCCACATCTCCCTATAGTCTATGCCAATTGAAATTGCCAAAAATGTAAACAAATTAGTACTGTTATCAATGCTGAAAAGTATCACAAATATGTCGGGAGTTTTTATAAATGCAAGTAAAAGTTATTTTTGTTTGTGTTATAGCCACGGACGCCGCGAACCCCTCGACCAGCGCCGGTCCCGAGTCCAAGAGGAAGGAGAAGAGGCGGCAGAAATTAAAGAAGTGAGTGTCTGTTGCTTCACACATACAGGGAAGGGACGCGGAAACAAATCTCATTTATGTAGCTTTAGGAGCTCACGATCAAAAAACCTTAGGGTGTTTTTGCTCTTACTGCGTGGACATAAAGATTTTCAGACCCACTTAAGCCGATGCCGCTTCGATATTAATGTGGGGAGATCCTATACAGGACTTACGAAAATAGAGAGGCAACTGTTAAAAAAATTACAAATGTAGCTCTGGGCGACAACGTTTTACACCCGGTCCCCTAAATCAAGTCCGATTTCCATGATTTTTCAATATGTTGTAGTTGTTATGTAGAACTAGATTTGGGTATGTTTAAAACGTTGCGACAGCAAAAAATTACCTATATGTATGTGAACTTGTATGTTTCCAAATTTTTGATCTTTGACTCGATATGCAGGCCTCGCATTAATAGGGAATTTGCATGGATTATGGAATATGGATAGGTATCGCATTTCTCAACAAAATATGGAAATACCGTAAAAGATATCACCAAAAGTAAAATTAAAATTAAAATCATTTTAAAGGTTAGGGCGCATAACGTCCCACTCGCAAAACTTCCCTCCAGCAAAATTACGTCCCATTCGCAAAACGTCTTCTCTGCAAATGGTCCCTTATGTAAAATACCCCATTAGCAAAACGTCCCTTTATTAAAAGGTCCCATCCCTTTCGCAAAACGTCCCTATTGCATAACGCCCCTATCGCAAAACGTCCCGTCTGCGTAATGACCTACCTATTCGCAAAATGTCCCGTCTGGAAAAAGCTTGTTTAAGTAGAGACTAGAAGTCTTCTCATGGAAAGGAACGTTTTGCGAACGGGTCATTTTGCGAAAGGGACGTTTTGCGAACGGGACTTTATTTGTGTGAAGGGACGTTTTGCGAACGGAACCTTTTGCAGAAGGGTCATTTTGCGTAAGGGACATTTAGGAAAGGGACATTTCGCGAAAGGGACAAAGGGACATTCTGCGAGTGGGACGTTATGCGCCCTAACCATTTTAAACTGCGAACTAGACAGCGAGATCCCATATGCACTGTGACGTCATGTAACAGGTTGGCCATATATACTTCATATTAAATTCTGTTTTGCTAGAAATATATAGGAACAAATCTTTGTTGGCTTATATCTTGGTTATTTTTATAGCTATTAAAAAAATGACTATTGTCAGCTTTTATTGAAGCAGAGAAAAAGTCATGAATATGCCCTATTGGTAACATCCCGGTTCATGCTATGCCAAACAAAACCGTTGGTATAAAATCTTCCTAGTGGTACGTTTGCCAGGGTGACTTATCCCATGAAGTGCCTCAAAAACCAATTTCAACCTAATATCGTTTGATCGCAGGAGGCAAGAGCGAGAGCAGGCATACAACCGTCTCTCTTCCGCCATCCACACCGAAGAGGACGATCATCTGGACACGTCGCTGGTCGACGAGGAGGAGTTCCTCGTGCAATACAAGTCCTTGTTGTAAAGAGGGGTAAAGACGAAAATCGTATGGAATTCAATCGAAATATGTAGGAAATGTTTAAACATTATAAGGTTTTTTTTGACTTGGGGAAAGAATTATATGAAAGTAGGGATTAATTTTCTAGACAATGGAAAAAAACTCATGATATTCCTCAAACAATTTTTTGAACTGTCAATTTTGTAAACGAAACGAACAACAAGGAACATTTTGGGGAACATGTGGAGTTTTTTTTTATTGTCCAGACATGTCCTAAGCAACATGCCATTTTCCAAAACGTAACGGAATATTCTACTATATTTAAAACTACCTTTTATATACAATGAAATTGTCCAAAATATAGCCGCGAACGTACAGAAAGCGAAGGCAGCGCGTTCTACTAAAAAGCGTTTCGTAAACGTGGCTGAGGCGTTTTTAGTAAAGGAATCCGCCGCAACGCGCCGCTCCCGCTTTCTGTGCGGTTACCCGCAAAATTACGACTACTTAATTTGCGTATACGTAAATTAAGTACTTGTACAGTAGAACACAATTTATATGGCGTGTCGTGAATCTTCGTTCGCGCAGACACGAACAACGATTCCGATGATTTCCGAAATCACGATTAAAACCCACGATCAGACTTGTACGTAATAGTTATAAGGTGCAAATTAAATTGCATCTATTTTTTCCATCTCACTCACGGCTGACTGAATAGCACGCGGGCGCGCGTCATCATGGCGTCACTAATAACCAATAATAGCACAGAATACAGACGCGCAGCGCGTGAATCATGCTAATTGGTTCCCGCGCTTCGAAAATATGTTATCTGCGCAGGTAAATCGGTAAGTATCAGTTGTGTTTTACTGTACGCGTCATCGAAGTTTTAAAACTTTAAGATTATTTTCAATAATGACATATAGTGTATTATGAATTGAAAATTCATAAATAGGTGAGGTTTGAACATTAATCTTTTTGTCTTTTGTTTGAAAGGAAATAACGTTTTATGTATTGCGCCATGACACAATATCCGTCGAATTTTTATACAATATTCTTGATTATTACTAAGATACAAATGGAATAAAGACGTAGGTACAGTCAAAAGCATAAATATCAGCGATACAGTGATATAGAGGCGTGTAGATATTTTTGAGATCTTGGGAAGGTGAATATATTTATGACTGACTGTAGAAGGTAGGGGTCATAAATACCTAAACAGTTTTATTCGCTCTTCCGCTCTTGAGGATATTATAATCATGATCACTTCATCACCACAGAATAGAAAAAACTGTGGAAGTGGCATGAGCTTCGCTTGGTATAAGACCTGAGGGCGTATTGTCTAACGCACTCGCAATCACGATCGTTTTCATTTTCAAAAACGATGGCTTATCTGCATACAAAATGAAAACAATTGCTCCACTTTGAAGCCGGTTGCGATTGCGAGTGCGTTAGACAATAAGCCTCGTTTTCATTTTGAAAATCGAAGGCTTGTCTGCATACAAAATGAAAACAATTGCTCCACTTTGAAGCCGGTTGCGATTGCGAGTGCGTTAGACAATAAGACCTCTGTTGTCGCTAATACTCAAACTATCATAATAACAACACGCCACCATGGAAAATGTTTTTGGTGCGGCTATCGTTTTTACACTCCAAAATAGCACAATAAGGCATGCTTCTGGATTTATTTCCTATTTTAGAAATATCGAAATATCTAACTAAGCGAACGCGGCAAAAGTATGGTAGGTTATGCGGAACTCCGCCACACGTTACACGCCCACTTGACACTTCTACTGTTTTTTCTGTTCTGTGGTGATCACCGTCATGACAGCCGAAGCAAGTCCACTCCTGGGCCTCTACTTTGAAATCAGTAATTCTAACTTCGGATCGCCCCATCACTTTCTTGCGAATTAGTGACGCATCGAGAGCAAAAGGGATAGCAATAGACGAAGTTCGAATTACGGATTTCAAAGTAGAGCCTCTGGACACAGGTTACCAAAGCACTTTATCGTCGACAAAACCTTCGTCCTCCAAAGTTAGTCAAGAGCAAACCCATTCTCAATAATAATAAAAAATGGGCGCCGGTCGCAAATCCAGATGATCTCTGCCCCGTCAACGGCCTTCTGAGGCCCTTGCCAAGATACATTACGCTAATTAGCGTTTCTATTCGTTTCGTTTTTAAACCAATCGCATCACTGGTAGATCACGTGACTTTTCGTATCACGACATCTACCAGATTGGTTTAAAAACGAAACGAATAGAAACGCTAGTTAGCATAGTGCATCTTGGCAAGGCCCTCTGTTCTACAAACAATGTGACCCGCCACTACCAACAATTAGGAAGACTTAGTCGTGTTTAGATATTTTCAAATATCATGTCTACTTCGCACTTTTTACTTCTTACAATATAAGAACTTTTGACTGGTTATTTGGTGCACATTTTCATGAAATGTAAATCTTCGATTGTAAGGTGTAATAATATGAAATATTAATATAAAAAACGTATTTAAAATGCATTTATATACAATATGTATTTACATAGATCTATAGATCGTACAGTCGGCCTCTGTTCGTGTTCTATATTTAGTTTTAAGTTCGTGTTTTTACGTCGACAGTACATAAAGTTAAGTCAAGAATGTATTCTAATGTATTGTGAAAATAAATACAAGTAAAAACGTAATAAAGACTTTTATTAAAACAAACATTTCTAAATTAATTGTCATACATTTTATTCGCAGTAAGTATTATGAACACTTCTAATGTCAGGCTTTTCTGATCCAGTTTTTTTTACCTCCACCCATTTGAAGACGGATTCGACCACACACTATTGGACCCTTAATCTACATTGTCTTTACCCCAATTGCTATTGCATTTTTAACGTTAGCTCTTCTTATCTCGACAGCAAAGGGCGGCTGAGTTATAATCAATACGATTGCAATATGGGTAAAACAAAGCAGAAAAGAAGCCCTGATGAAATGGTAAAGTCACCCCACTTATTTTTGTGGAAACAAGAAAGCGGGTTACCTAATGTAAGTGACCACTAATGCACACATCCAACACCAGAGGAAACGCAAGTGCATTGAAGAAAATAGTAGTGTTGACACTGAAGGATGTGATAACTTTTCTATGGGTGGAGGCTTTAATTTCATATGGGTAATTGGAACGATACACTTTCAATAGATATGTTAGGTTCGTTAGATTGTTGTATATGCCCGAAGGGAACACCGCCCAGAAATAGGCGCCCCGCATGGCGGGGCTCATACATTTGATAATACTAATTTGTTTCTCGTTGTAATTGTAAACGAAATCGTGTAAAGGTATTTCTACTGGTTAACAATGAACTCAAAGAACATCACGTCTCCCTTGACGTACTCGAACTTGTCTAAACTGGTGTGCGGTATGAAGATGTACTGCCTCTTCAGCTGAGGCACCGACTTGTCCAAGGCTTCGTTGGAGCGCGTCGACTCGTCCGTCGAGTCGTAGTCGTGACGCTTGGAGGAGGACTTGCGGCGGACTTGCAGCGATTTAACTATATCCATGGCCTGAAATAAATAAAATAATAAATATCAGGCATATCTCAGGAGACAGTCTCAAATTGAGCTAGTCCCAATAAGCTCCAGGCTTATACTATGGGTACCAGACAAAGATTTAACATACTTATATAGAGTACCTAATACATTAAATACAGACAAAACATCTAGCACTCGGGAACAAATACTTGTTTATTACTAGGCTTGGGACTTTTGGGTGCATACCGTGGTTCTAGAATCCATGGAGTCGTTCATATGCTAAAATATCATATTACACATTTAACACAACAAATACGCTACTGTTAGTAAACAAAATGAACTAAAACAAAAACTTTTAAGTTAGAAAAACAAACATTTCTTCTTCAATTGTCTTATATATTACTTGTAACTAAAATGAAAAATGTCTGAGGAGGTAGGTACAGGCTTTTGGAATAAGTGTGTCATAATCATAATCAATTACTATTTCGCGTACAAAGAATGGATCTTTAGAATTTCTTCTTTATTTTGCGGGGTTATACGAGTTCTAGATTGATCAAAAACTCCTTTGTGTGCTGAGAACGATAAAATAATGTTTTATTTTTAGACTTTGACTTCGAAAAAGATTTTTTAACATGTGACGACTCCGTGCATTCCGGAACCACGGTATGCACCCAAAAGTCCCAAGCCTACTTATTACATTTTCGATAGCGACAACGATTTCACCACGCATCTTGTCTAGGGCAACTTGACTGTCATGAGATCGCAATAAACCAATTCCTCGTAAAACTGGTATCTGAAGCCGACCTGACTCCGGTTGTTGGGCTGGTCCCTGAGGACGATGTTGATGCCGATGTCGCAGGGCCACTCCAGCAGGGCGTCGTAGGGCCCGCCCACCAGCCGAATGGTGCAGGTCACGTGCCGCCCCTTCCACTTGCCGATGCCGTTCAGGTTCAATTCCGCCTGGGAACGGTCATATTGTAATAAGATTCTGAGAAATCATGGCAGTCTAACATATCCCAAAATTCTCTACTGTGATCGGTTGTGTGCTACTCGCATTTAGCTTCGAATTCAACCTCAAAATCATTAAACCCTAGGTTAACAGGTTATTTCGTTAAAATTTACAGTTTTCAGATGAATCTGACATTCGTGAATAAATTTAACCTGGGGTTAAACTAGCGCGTGCAAGCGGGCCTTAATCATTAACCCTGTCAACTCAGTACCTACACCTTTCATACCTTGACAGTCTAGCTATCAAGTGTAGCATAGTAGTTAGAGATTCTATAACTTTGAACCTTATGAAGGACTTATCATTTTTCCAACCACGTTGCTTTGGTTATGGTATCCCTGGACTATCACTTCGATTCACATATCATGTGGCGGCTTGAAGAGGGAGAGGGCGAGAAAACAATCAGGGGTCCGAAAAAAAAAATTTTATAACCACCACTGACACATATCGTGGTCCTAATAATCCATCCACACCATAAGCTGCAAACGCACTGAGAGCGAAACGGCGCGGTGCGGCGCGTTCCCATACTAGAAAGCGTGCCCAAAGCGTAGCTGACGCGTTTTTACTATTGCAACGCGCGGAACTGCGCCACCTCCGCTCTCAGTGAGTTTGCGGCTTAGAGCGGTTGATTTACCTTTAGCGTGTACCCATATTTGCTGGTCCGGAACAGGGGGCTGCTTATAACTGTGTCGTTCTCCTTGGCGTCTTTCATCCGCGCAGAGAACTTGTCAATCCGCCAGATCATGTGCCCTGGAAAAACACACGAAAGCTTTGAAAAAAAACGTATTAAGACTGCGCCGAGCAAACGTCGACCGTCCAGTGGCGCCCTCATCACTATTATTGTGTTTTCTAATTAACTAAAGAATTTCCTTGCAATCGGACGATGCTTTTTTGTAGCGCAAGTAAAAACACAATTTATGGGCTACGTAACAAACTTAGCTTAACGGGAAAAGGTGGCCACTTTTTTCCGTTAAGTTGATAACTCAAAGGTCAATTGTTATTAAACTATGTGATATGTCCTATAAGTTGTGTTTTCATTTGTAGTACAAAAATGCACCGTCCGATTTCAAGAAAATACTTTATTTTATTAGAAAACACAATAACTGTACATCCGGCGTACGCTCGGCGTAGTCTTAATTTGTTTGCCAGAATATTAACTTACAGTCAAGAAAAGCAAATGCGAAAAATAATGACAGCAATGATACCTTATTAACATGTGCCCAATCCAAGATCTAATATAGATAATCTAACAACAACAACATTCAACATTTTGGATTGAAAACAAAGCTGATGAAGCCATTTTGATCGTGCCTTAGAACGACACGCTAAAATAGAAGGAGTGGAGTGATCGAATTGTCTGTTTGTCCGTAATATCTCCGTATCAGAACACAAACTCGCAGTCTACTCAGCAGAGCGCCAAGAAGAAGGCCAAGCAAAAATTAATTTTGGCATTTTAATGACACGTTGTTTTACGAACGAATTGAGGGTAAAATATCAAAATTTTCTTGACCTGTTCAAATAAGAGGTGGTTTGGCCATCTTTGCAAGTTTATTCAAGTAATGTTGTCTAAAAATCTTACCATCATCGCTCCCAAACTCAGCTCTCTCGAAGCCGACCCTTGTCTGAAAGTCCGCCAGCTCGCTCCTGATCTTGAGATACGACTTGGTGAGAGCTCTCAAGTCTCGCGCCACGACGTCCACCCGCGACGCCTGCTCCGACGCCTCCGCGCGAGCTTCAGTCGTGGCGAGCTCCAGCACTGCTAGGCGGTCGTACTCCTGGAATTCATTGGAGAATAGAACAGACGGGGAACTGTATTAAAAGGCAGCAGCTTCTGAGTCCCTGGAATGGCTGGAGTCTGTAGGCGACTTGTCTGATCGTTTGCCTTTGATGGCATACAAGAGAAAGGCCATTTCAATTGAAAGACACACCGCAATATAAAAAGAAGCCTAGGTATAAAATCTTCGATGGAAGAACGGGTCCTCTGCAATTCTAGATGCTGAGCAGTAATGATATTAAAGGCAGATGCTAGTTCCATTAAGAACGTCCTCTAGACCAGGGACTTACATGGCACGTGAACTAACTGCTGTGTTCAGATAGGCATACAGTATACGACATGACTCAAAAGTAACATGAAAAATTTAGAAATAGCTACAATTCGTATAGTAGCACCGGCAACTAAAAACAGCAGTGCCGATTCTTGTACTTGGCGGCAGATTAGGGAGTAAAATGGCGGTCCAGATGGAACCTACACGAGGTCATACCACTAGAAGCATAAGCTTAGAATTGTAGCTTCATGTCGTCACAAATGAGATGAGATTACATAACGCATGATTAGTAGTAAGGTGTGTGATGTATTTATTTATTTATTTATTTAATAAGTACAATTTTAATTAAAACTAACAATAAGGCATTGCCCCACAAAACTGGAGTAACAGTTTGACTGTGGGAACGACTTTGTCTAAGATAGGCATTCACTAATCTAAAATAAAATTAAAATTAATTAACAGAAATTATGCTGTCCAAAAAAATCTGTGAAGTACACTAAACATATATTTATAATATTATATAAGCAGATCTAAATAATGCTTTTTTAATAGCCTCTTGAATTTATTCATATTTGTTTCACGTCTAATGGCTTCAGGCAAACTATTGAGCAGGTATGGGATACGCTTTTTGAGAGTTCTGTCTCCATAGTAATTATTTATCCTAGGAACGAATAGTTTACCAGTCGCCATAGCCTTGGTGTTATAGGTATGATCAATGGGTTTTAATGAAGAATACACTGAGTTATGTGCGAGACAGCCATGGTTATTAGTTGCAAGTAGATACTTATGTTTCATGCTTACCGGTAATATTCTACAGATTTTAAAGAGTTGTCGATAGTTACCTTTACATTTGAGTTTAATTTTTTCATTAACAAGTAATTTTAAAAATCTAATTTGAATGGCTTCTAATTTATCGATATTGGTCTTAGTTGTAAGTCCAAAGCTGTCGAGAGCATAACTCAGTATGGAGTCTACCAATGACATATACAAACATCTAAGTGTGCTAATAGGAACTCTGAATCTTAAATGATAAAATTTACCTAACAAAACTCTAAGTTTTTCATAAATAAAATTGACATGACAAGACCAGGAAAAATGTTCATCTACTTTCATTCCGAGATAAGTGATACATTTAACTTTTTCTATAGGTTCACAGGCACAGTTACACTTATTTTGATGGAAGCAAGGATAAGTATGAGCGTATAAATCTGGATGAACATTAATTAATGGTAGATATGGGGAGTGAATTAACAAGAACTTTGTTTTGTCAGCGTTAAGAACTATCCCATTGTCATGAGACCATTTAACCACCGCGTCAATGTCTTGCTGTACTAGGCGGAAAGTTTCCTCAATGTCCGTACCTGCACGCATAGCACAGAGGTCATCAGCGAACATGTGCGCTGAGCAGTGCTGCAGCACCCCACACAAGCTGTTGACGTGCATCAGGTAGCAGACAGGACCACAACCGGAGCCCTGTGGCACCCCGCAGTCCACTGAACACTCACGACTATATGTGCTCCCAACTCTCACTTTAAACGAGCGTGAAGTGAGATAATCGCGGAACCATTGGTTCAACGGCTCGCCCACTCCACACTCGTACATAGCCTTCAATAAGGTACTCGACTCTAGAGTATCGAACGCCTTTTTGAAGTCAAAAAATACAGCCAATACGATTTTTTTATCATTAAGGTAGCTATTAATTTCGTCTGTAAACTTTGACAATAAAGTTGCGGTACTTTTACCCTTTTGAAAACCATGTTGGCGGGGATTCAAGACATCGTGTTTATTAAGATAGGTACTAAGCTGGTCAATTATACATTTTTCCATAATTTTGTCAATGCTAGATAATATCGCGATAGGTCTATAGTTAGAAAAGGATTTACGGTTGCCTTTTTTGTAAATAGGACGAATTATGGCTTCTTTTAGTTTATTAGGAAATGTATGGTGTTTAACTGATAGGTTGACCAACTTGGCAATTACAGGACTTATTTTGTTTATGACATATTTTATATCCGACATGCGTACTAGATCGCTACCCGGAGATTTATTTACATTCATGTTCTTGATTATTTTTCTTACTTGATGACTCTTTACGGGTTGCCATCTCATACACATATCTATTTTTTTTACATAGTTATCCCGATCAAGCCAATTATCATTACATTCATGTTTTATATCCTTGATTTCGTTTGTAAAAGTTGAGGCGAACTTATTAGCTATACAATAATCATTAGCATCACCCATGCTTTGCATATTTGAGTGTATCATGTCATCCAAGCTTTTTTTCTCTTTCCCCATTAACATATGTATCCTTTCCCATATTTTCTTTATATTTTTATTACACTCTATTATACACGTTTTGTCATATTTATTCTTACTTTTATTTATGGCTTTGGTACATTTATTCCTATATTTAGTATATCTCAGTCGCTTAAGCATATTCTTAGGCTCATTACACCAAATTTCGAAGAGTTTATCCCTCTCAATTATCATTTTCTTTAAGTTATAATTAATCCAAGGTTTATAATTTCTACTAATATTACATTTAATGGTTTTAAACACATAGCACTCATTATATATATCTGTGAATAATTGCGTTAACGCGTTATACAATTTAACTGGGCAATTTATAGACATTAAGTTTACAAAATCAGTTTGCAAAAGCAATTCGCGGACTTTGCGGTTGTCAAGGACACGTCGCCGCTCTGCGTGCGCCATTTGGTTCCTAACCGGGCCACCTGTGTTGCCGACGGCGCCACTGCCGCGCGAGCCCGACGTCGCGCCGTTCCCAAGCCGGTCTGCGCTGCCGCCGGGATCGCGCGCCAGTGCGCAGTTCCATTGCACCACAGCCGACACAAAATAATGGTCCGACATTTTATGCTCTATAACAGCTGAGTAGATACGTGCTGTGGCTAGGGATGTTCTTATATAAATGTGATCAATGCAAGATTGAACAACCTTATCCATTACAATTTCTTTACGAGTAATTTGATTAATACATTTAATTAACCCAAACTCGGACATAATAGTTTCATATTCTAACACATATTTATTCTGTTTATTCAATAAGTTTATGTTTATATCACCACAAAGTATCAAATTAGCATTTAAAGGTATAGATTCCAGTAAGGGACGAATATCCTCAAGAAATTAAATAATTTTATCCTGCTTACATATTTTAGGTGGCCTGTAGATACATAACAAATACACACTTTCATTATTGCTGACTATGTTAATGGAAACACACTCGGCCGATCGCAAGGTTGAAGCGGGAGTTTCGTTCGCCCGCGCTTGGATCCCCTCCCGCGTATAAACAAGAACCCCTCCCCCGCTACGGCCCACACGGGTAAAACTATGAAGACTAAAACCTTTTATACTATAAAAACTTAACAATGAGTAACTAATATTAGGTTCAGTAACAACAAGGACGTCTATGCTGTCAATGTAGTCATTGAGCGTTAGGAGTAGTTCTGCAAAATTTTTCTTTAAGGAACGAATATTTATGTGTAATATACATAAGCTATTACTCGAACAATCTAAAGATGAAAACCAGTAATTAAAATTATCAAATTTAACAGCCGTTAATGAGTCATGTGTAGACCTGCTTTGACATTAACCCTCACCGGTCTGTCATGAGCAGTGTTCTGCAGCTGCACCCTGACCGCCGCCAGCTGGCCCAGCTGCTCGGAGCTCCTCCTGGCTTCCACCAGCTCCTGCTCCATGGCTGCGCGGCTCTCGGCGTTACGTGCGCGCTCTTCTTCTACCGTCTGCTTTATGTACTCTATCACGTCTTCTGGAAGTGGAGGAAACAGTTACAACTGCCACCGGCAGATTTATACTTGAGTTTGTAGTCAAGTCAAGAAATAGTTATGGCTACACTATTATCTTATCTAATCTTATTGGTGGGGTCCTTATGGATACACTTCGACCCTATCAGATCTTTTGTGTAATTACCCCTTTTTTACATTTAACCCAATTATGGGTTTGGTGACTGCCAATTGAAAATATATTGTGGTTCCTCTAAGAGACACACGGCGAGCTAGACGCCATCGGAGCAAGATCTGTGTGACCGCTCGCCCTGTATGACATGAAATTTTCATGCTTCGCTTGCAACCGACGGAAAAGAAGGAAAGTAGCAATGGAAATTGGAAATGGCAAGGCTAGAGAGAGATTTTTGACAGACCGAAAAGGCTCAAAAGGCTTTGGTGGTGATTATTACTGGCCGCTGATGTTGTGTAAGGTTGGCACTACCAACTGAGCCAACAGTACATCCATGCCACACCAATTTAAATCTCAGAATTCTAGCAGCACTCACCAAGCTTGTTGACCGCGCGGAGCCTGGAATCATGTTGCGTCAGCGCCGCCTCCAGTAGCTCTCGCTCGCGCTGCTCGTGCAGCAGGCTGCTGACCGCGCTCTCCAGCCGCATCGCCGTCGTCAGCTGTTGGCTCTGCAGCTCCTGCAGGATTTGGGAGACCAAGTTTTATAGAGCCGTATTAATGGACTGATCATGAGGGCTGGGAGAGATGAGATGCCCATCACAAGATGGCTGAGGCCCTACTTTTGAAATCAAAGTTCGAAGGTAGCTTTATCCCTTTCTGTCCATTCAGTCACGAGAGATGAGTGGCGGACTCGGCGCTTGAAGTTTCGAATTCAGTGGTTCATGATAGATGATGTTTTCTTTGACTTGACTCGTTTTGAGACATCTTACCATCTGTTTTTATTTATACATTGTGTGACAGAAGCTCTAGATTGGGTAGCAAAACACTGATCGTCGTGGCGATCCTTGAGATATATATTTGGGAGGTGATGTAATACTGATAGCTTAACAAGGAGGGAGAAAATTATATATCATAGCTAATGGGATTTTGAACTAGAAGAAATAGGATGTCGCTAGGGTTTTAGGAGGGATAAGAATAACCAAAGCCCCCTAAAAGTCCTGGTAGAGCCTGGCTTCAGGCCAGATAGACATAAAGGCCACAGTCAAATATCTTCATGATGTATTTAATGTAACTTATAGCGGTCATCATTATGATAATTTATACCTGCAAAGCCAACTGCACATTGGCCAGGTCGTGCTTGAACTGCGCCGCCCAGTTGGCAGCCCGTTCCGCCTCATCGTCCACGGCTGCTCGCAGGGAGACCAGGGTCGAGAGGAAGTGCTGGCTCCGCTCCTCTACGATGACCAGCTTGGCGCGAACGGTCTCCACTTCTGAGGCCTGGAGATCACGGTTGTTGACTTCTTCAGTGAGGACCAGTCTGTAAAAGGAATTAAGAAAGAAGCAAATGGTCTTCAAAGATGAAGGCCTTTCAAAGTGCCTTACAATTTGCCTTTTACCAAACTGTTCAAGCAAGAGGGTGCTATTTTTTACAATTGAAATACTTGCTGCAAGTTTATGAATGCAAAGCCAGAACGTTAAACCGAGCCCTTTGCCTTTGTGTTACGTCTGTGCTTGTTATAATTAAATGTAATAATAATAATAGTCATTTTAGTTTTAGTATATAGTAACTGTGTGTTTCCTCTAAATTTAATTACTCGAATGCTTGGACGATTGTATGTACTAAGGAATGTGTGATGATGTATGTCAGGGTTTCTAATATCTGGATATTTTTAAGTTTTTGTGTAATTGTATCTTCTCCTCTTCTCTTGTGTGTGTATCTATCTGTTTGAGGCAATAAATCTTTTTTATTTATTTATTTATTTATTTAAACATGAACAGACGTTTGACTTGCTTAGATAAGACCACGTTTTGAAATGTCATTCTAATATGCTGATTGAATAGGTTTTTCTTTCTTCAATGGCTCCCGTCACTTTTAGTTTAAAATGAATACCCAACAAAACGCAATAGCGCAATGGATTAAGCTTAATATTAAAATGAACTAACTTGATATTCGCGACTTCCTTCTCTAGATATGTGATGCAGTCGTCCAGGGGTACCGCTTTGGGAGACCAGGTGTGGTTTTTGACAGGTTCTGGTGGGGTTGGGTCGGCCATGCGTGCGTGCGACGGAGACGAAGAGTTGCGAGTCTGAAAGCAAACCTTGCGTCATTTCTCTGATGAATTTCGTCATACGTGCGTTTTATGAACCTCATCTTATTCATCATATATTACAGACGTAGTGAATAAAGGGGAAACTTACCTTCTCCATCTTAGGGCAGTCTTTGACGTGGGTGTCCTTGTGCTTCCTCTGGATCCAGGCACCGCAGCGCAGGGGACACTGCTCCAGGATGCTGCCGCATAGCTTCAAGTGGGCCTGCGCATTACGTAATAATGGTGAAGTGGGTCAAAATTCAAAATATTTATTCAGTAAATAGGCCACATGAGGGCTCTTTTAGTGCTTTTACACATCGGTAATGTGGAGTGAATTTATTAGCGCTCCCGACCAGACCGTAATTGCGGGAAGAAGCAAAGGTCAGTGGACGCACTTGTTTAACTTAGCTATTTATGTGCGAGCGGAAATATTGACCCCTGCCCACAATATAACTGTGTCACATTGAGTTATAAGTCAAATGGTAAGAATTGTCAAACCAAGAGTCACTGTGACACAGTTCTATCGTGGGTCAGGTTTCCACTTTGGTGATTGTACCTACATTAGGAAGATTTCGTGACCCGTGAATACATTCTCGTGGATTTGTTATCCTCACTTTAATTATTTTAATTTATTTACTATGTACCTACTCGTAAAGTATTCGTACAAAATTGGCAGTGAATCATTTTTTTATCGGAAGTATGGATATAGTGATTTCAATCAGCGCAGGCGCCGAGTTGTTGTCCAGTCGAGTTGACGTTGCATTAAAACCGGTACAATTTCGTTCATCCCTTAACTGGTTTATGAAAGGAATTGTTTAACCACCACGAAAATATTTAGATTACCGGTAAATAGGAAGAACTGAATTAAAGAACTGCTATAAACCTGTTTTAGCCGGTTAAACTCAGACTAACGCCATCACCCCTCGTCAACCTGGACTTGTAAAGGAGATAGCATACGTCGCTCTATCCATTTATGACGCAGTGTCAAGTTCAAATTAACCGGTTAGTTTCGCTCGCCAGAATAAAATTTGTGAAAAACCGGGTTTGCAATTAGCCGATTTGTAAACCGGTAATCACAAACCAAACCGTAATTGTTTCAGGTCTAGGGTCGATGACCAATACCGGTTAAACTCTTAACCGGTTTCCGAGCCCTGAAAATACTATACCTAAAAAGTTCTAACGGCTACCTACAGGGTGTTTGATGTTCACAAAAGAGCGGAACCGGTTCCTTGATTATTACGTTATATTATAATGTAAAAAACTACTGGCTATTTAAATGTCCTATCAATTAAACATCTATATTGATGGCCGATTGATAGGATAACCTAATTAAAATAAAGTTTGACGAAAAATCAAAGTATATTATAGTACAAACGAACCTGTAACTGCCCCAATTCAAACAGGTCATTGCAGAAGTAGCACGCACTGTCCTTCTTCTTACCGTTGTCGGTAGCACTCATTCTGGTAACACATTTAACACTTGCACGATATCACATCCCCCTGTAGGGCACAATCATAGCATAGTTTTATAATTATAAGTTTATAACACTAGTACAATATTACTGTATTTTTTTATCAGTCTTAACACAGTTACATGCGACACTTAAAAACAAAACTTAAAACTAGTCACATATCCTCATTAAAAGAACAATCTAATAAATATAACTTTAGCACCATTTAATGAACGATATCTCCTATTTATTCACAAAATTGAACATGTAATGTTCTTATTATTTGTAATAAATGTGCGAATTGTGCTAAACTACAGCGTGTCTCTTTTGTCAGTGAATCATTGTATAGATAGCGTTATCTCCCATTGATACCTGATACGGGGCGTTGGCTTGATAACAGAAATAAAACCTAAGTACATAAACAGATCCTACTACGACTAAATACGTCCTTCCTTGCTGCATACGTGTGACATAATGTAATAGTACATGTATGGGTAAAGGCTCAGTTTAATTGGTCGTTAGGTTGGTGTTGCTTTACGTGATACATTACATCGCTCCAATAGCTCCGGGCTCGATGTCAAAACAACTCGTCAATGGATAGCTACAAGCATGCACCCTGCATGCATGTACCAGGGAAACTGAGCCTTAAGTGTAAATAGATGGCGATTGAAGTTTTTATATGTGTAAAGGATATGTACTGAGTACTTGTTTAGTTGGGTACCACGACATACAAGAGCCATACGCATCAAATGCCGAAAATTGATATGCCAAAAGAGTTAGTCATCTTTATTTATATTATAAATGCGAAGTCGGTTTGTTTGTTCCGTCTTCGCAGCTTGAAGCCTCATCCTATAAAAAATTACCCGAAAAGTTCCGGAGTTCACAAGGAAATAGTGAAATAACTTCAGCACGAACGAAATCGCTGGCAAAAGCTATCGATAAACGTAACTGAATTTAAGGTTATTTACTGACTTATCTACCTACAAGGTAAAATCGTTGATTACTGTGATTTATTCAAATGATCAACGTGTAAATTCTACAAGATGTTGAAAACAGGCGGGTAGTGGGTCAACTAAATAAATAAGTAATGAATAAATATCAGGACACAATATGACACAAACGGACCTAGTTCCGAACTAAGCTCTAGGTTTGTATATAACACTAGATAACGATAAACATACTTGTACAATGATTTATATCTTAAATACAAAGATTAAAGTGATCTTTAGTGTTAATAGTAGCAAAATTTACTTTTATGGAAACATTAGATTATAAAAATACAGGGGGGTAAAATCGCGTGAATTATGGTTAATGTTTTTGACCACTATACTCCTATAAAATAAAAATAAACAGACTTAAAATGCATAAAAATAAAACACAGTTTTTTCTCATATTTTTATTAACATCATTGCTTACAACGTACTTCTACTGCGTTAAAATGAATATAGATTATATCACAAAAATAGTCCAATGTCAAACTTTTATTAAAATAGGACAGCCCTTAATGGCTGATCAAACAGTATATTACAATAAATAATTATTAGTAAGGTAGGTTTTTATTTCCGTTTAGATTCGAGATAAACAATATACTATAAGTAAGTATATAATTATTTTTTACAACGTCAACATCAACAGGTTTTCTTCATACTAACTAGCATTTAAACTAAAGTATACTTAGTTTAAGTTATCCTTAACAATAGCAATATTGACAGTGTTTGAATCACTACGAAATAAGACTCATCAAAATCGGTCCACGCGTTTAGTTTCTAGAGCGCCACAAAGGAACAAACATACATTAAAGGCTGATAAACACAATACCCTTCTCCTCCGAAAGTCATGTGCTTAATAAAAACTTCCTCAAATACTCGAAATTAAAAAGTCTGCACTTAATTTTGTACTATTTACAATAGTTATAGTAACAATCACTATAAACAGATTTGACTACGGAATATAAAAACAGTGGAAGTAGCATGAGCTTCGCTTAGTATCAGACCTGTTGTCGCCAATACTCAAACTATCATAAAAACAACTCGCCACCATGGAAAATGTTTTTGGTGCGGCTATCGTTTTTGCACTCCAAGATAACACAATAAGACATGCTCCTGGATTTATTTCCTATTTTAGAAATATCGAAATATTGAAATGTCGAAATAAGCGATCGAGGCAAAAGTATGGTAGGTTGCGCGGAACTCCGCATAACCATGCCACACGTTACACGCCCACTTGACACTTCTAATGTTTTTTCTGTTCTGTGGATTTGACTTTACCTAATCGTGACGTCATTGTCTTTCATTCCAAACACTTTTGAAACCGTATTGAAGGATTTTCATCAAGTTCCCAAGTATATAAATGTTTTAGTTAGCGTATCGGGATAGTGTTATATTTCAGGAATTATGAATTAGCCGTCTGTAATCTTCACTAAGATCTTTTTGTTAATATCAAACAAAACTTAATCGTAAAACTGACCTCGTTCTTCAAACAACGCAGTGGGTAGAGAGGTTTTGATACTTAAGTCACCATTGTGGATATATCTTAACACAGAAAAAAAGAACGCAAGGTAGATAACAGACAGCCAAATTATATTTCCTGAACTATATATAGATAAACAATTAGATAATTATAATACGACATTTCCGAAGATAGTATATTATCCAGTATAACACAGACCTGTTGAACTATTTCGACATTAAAAAAACAAAATTTCCTCATCACTATTAAATTACATACATATGTGTCTGATTACATCTATCAAACTCGAATCAGATTCTAGTTTAGGCCTTAAGGGCCGTAAGAGTTACAGAGACATAAGTACAGTGTCAGTCTGTAGTGAGTTTTGAATCTTAAAATAATATACAGTAACGTTCAGATTCAAGTGAGCGGCGGCCGCTCATCGCTGACCTCGGCAGCCAGGTCTGCAAACTTGGCGACGTAGTCCACGCTCGACTCCGCCATCAACGACTGGAGGTGGGAATCCACCTGGATACATAAAAAAAATATGTATTTTGATATTTTTTTATTTATTTCATCTACTCCTATACTACAATTAGGAGGGCTAGCACAAGTTGTCTGCGACATATTTGTCGCTCGGACCTCTCGTTCTATCTAGTCTGTAACGATAGAGACGCACTGAGCGACAAGTTTATGAGTAAAATAATAAAATAAAATAATGATTATTATTGTTACCAATAAAAAGATATGGTAAGGTGCGTTGGGGTAAGTTGGAAAACGGTGTAAGATGAAAAACCGTTCGTAACTCCCTATTCCGTGCACATTTTTGGTTCCTGGGCACTTAATTGAGAACGCCATTTTGTTGCTCCTCGCCCCTCAGTCAGTGCCGTTCGCTCAGTTATTGTGGTCGTGTGTTATCGTCAATTTTCGACAAGGTGAATTTTTTACGTTCAAATCATGTTTTTTAATCTTACCCCATGTTTTGTAACTCCTTTTGCAGTGACGCTAGAGAGATGTTGTATTGGTACGTTTGCTTGTAATTGTTATTTTAATTACCTGTCAATGTGAATTTTAATTATCTTTCTTAGTTTCCGAGTTTTTATATATTTCAATCTTGCACCGCCTACTTTTAAAGGGGTAAGACGGTAATATTTTTGTTTTCATGTTACCCCGGTTTCAAACCCCATAGTAACAGTCACTGGTTCTCAAAGTGTGGAGGAATAACTACTTTCATTAAATATACTTAGGTAGGTAGGTAGTTTATAGAGGTTTGTTATACAACCTATACAGTACCTACATTATTTTAATTAGACGGGACTTTATCGTGAACTTGCATTTAATTATTTATTTCTGTGTTTGTGTGCGTTGCGTTAATAAAATTGAATAGAGAATGTCAGCCAGTTTAGATCTTCAGCTTATTTACCGTATTTGTAATTAAAACAAAAATTACCTGTGAAATAATCATTCGATAGGTACGTCAAATCGTTTCTGAGATATTGAACTTTAAACTTCGTATGATTCGTACGGATGATGATGACATCGCTGCACAGCGATTATATGATTGAGTAAGTTTACAGGGCTAATGACCGCTTAAAACATCATGTTGACAAAATCAATTTTGTCACATATTTGTAGCAGTTTTACTTGAGATTGCTATTTAGTCGTAAACTTTGAAAGTTAGACTACGATTTAAGCTTAACATAGCATCAAAATCAGAAGCCATTATAAAAATACAATCCGTATAAAAATGCACAAAAAAAAGGTTTTTCTTTATATTTCTGGTATAGGGGGGTCTTGGGATTTGATTCAAGCTAAGTCGTATTCTATAAAGAACAGTTTGAGAACCCTTGTCTACCTATCCTCAAAGTGGGGTAAGACTGAAATATCATTTTATAGAAAGCCGAATTTTAGCTGTAAATAACGGTTTTTTTTTAATATGAAATAATGTTTTAAACTGCTACGGTGCTATACCGTTGGAATTTATGCATCACATTCACCTACGGCGCATATTAACGATTTTAAAAACTATATCAATCTTACCCCGTCACCATTCCATCTTACCCCATGGATTTTTTAGTAATGAGTGTAACTTTATTTCAACTTTTTCAATAGTAAAAGTATTAGTAACTTCCTTTTTTAAGTTTTAATATAAAGGTTCATATGTGCTCTTTACCAAAAGCGTAGCTTCCTGTAACTAGTCCTCATATTCTTGGTATAATATCACTTTTAAAAAAACACCTCTCATCTCGTGTAAAATCCGTTCAATCTTACCCCAACGCACCTTAATAAATAAGTGTAAAAAGTCTATGTTTTAAAGCCCATATCAATACATAGGGCTTCGCCTCATATCCTACCCTACTCATAACTCGAGCACTCATATCACAAGAGCAATGTTGATGAGACGTTGCAACGCTAAAAAGTTAGTAAAACTAAACGAAAATATGTTTTTTTAAGTCTAAAAGTACAATTTGTAACATTTTAACTAGTGAATGCAAATAACCGGTTATAACCGGTTATTATCGGTTATTTTCATGCAAAAACGGTTAATAACCGGTTAAATTGCATTCCCTAATTTTAACATGACGAAAGATGATACTCGTAGAGACAGTACAGGCTCACAATAAAAAACAACAAGCACTAGTAATGTTTCATGAACAACGGTTATAAACTTATAACAACCAAAAGCAAGAGAGAAGAGGTTTCTAACGACCTCTTGTAGGTGTACAACCGTTATATAGGAATTGATCTGCAATATCCGCAAGTGAAGAGTGCCTGTTGAAGCTGAATAAAATTGGGCCCTGAAACACAGGGAATCCTAGTGCAGGACCCAAAACCATTGTTATGCCTGAAGTTGAGTTTTTCAGAATATTTTTTTTTTTCCTTTTACGCTACTCCGGTTTTTTTGTAAATACATTTATTTATCCGACACTAACCGCGTGCGCCGGCTCCAGCTGCCCCAGGAAGCTGCTGAGCGAGAAGTCGTGCGCCGCGCCCGCCAGCCAGCCGTCGCCCGCCAGCAGCCGCGACGGAGACAGCGACAGGGACGACTCCGCGGGCAGGAAAGCTGGAACACACAACTCAATTACATTCAGTCAATAGTTTTTGATGAAACTAGGCCAACTTACCGTTTTTTCATTAACCTGACTAAGACAGGTGAAAGGTGACAATCTTACTTCTTGCTAAAATTACAAATGCGAAAGTCCGGTTGTTACTTAATCACGCTAGAACTCAACTCTACCAACTCAACTTTATATAAGTTAAAACAAGAAAAACCCAACTCACTCGTCATATCAGACCCCTTAGTTTTCTTGTCACCATCCACCGTATCTAGCTCGCCGCACGGTTCGCCACTCGGTTCGCCGCTCGGCTCGCTGCCCGGCTCGGTGCTCTGTTCGTCCGCTCTGCCAGACTCCGACGCCGATAAATCCATCTTGATTTCATCTTTAATATCCTCGTCTTGTATTTCTTCATCTATAGACAAGTATTAGTATCAGCAGGGTATAGTTTTTTTTACAAACAAAACCTTTGTGCGGGGAATAAGTCTCTTGCACTAAAATGACCCATAATAACCCATGTATAAGCGGACTACTTTTTGAACCTTACACATTCAAAATTTGCACCCGCTGAGGGCAAGTTTTGTTAATTTAAGATTTATTACGGGAGGTTTGATCCCCTTAAACCCCCTTGGATCCGCTAGTGCCTGGACCCCTGGACTCCAGGGCCTGAAGCCCTACGTGAGCAAGTACACTCAAAAAAATGGGAGCCATCAAAGAGATATCTTCTCTTAGTTGACAAAAAATGAATAAAATAGTTAAGATATTAGTTATATCAACCAAAGCTGATAGTAACAACAGCAATTTCTTTGGTAATTCAGCTAACATCTTATTTTGATGCATCTAACGTCTTTGTTGATGTATATAACGTCTTGTTAGGCTCGTATGGAATCAAGACGCTTATGCACAATAATCACAATCGTGTTAGAAGAGACCAATTATTATTTTAAGTGTGGTACCTTCATCGCCGTGGTTCAGCGGCGAGATGGGGATGCGGCGGTCGCCGTCGTGGAAGAAGAACTGCCCGTTGGACTCGCTCAGCACGTAGAAGAATGACAGGCTGCCGGGGAGGGACACGTTACCAACATACAATGCAGTAAGGTTGAATTTCGCTGGACATCAGAAAAAATATGCAAAATTATTTAACAAAGTGTGACACCTTTTATCATAGAATAATTTGAAGATGAACTGAATTTAGTTAAATATAACTGTGATTCGTTAAAAAATGCGCTCATTTTCAAAATACTAGAATTTTTAAATATCAATCTATACCAGATACCAAGTTCTAAAAAAAACCGATTCAAAATATTGGGTGAAGATAGTAAACAATAGGTACCGATAAATTGAGAATCTTGTATTTCGGGAATGAGCGAAAAAATGATCAAGCCCTAAATAGGTAAATGCCCAAAGTGTAAGTCAAAATTACATGCCGTCTAAAAATAACATTAGGTAGTTATATTTACAAATGGTTTGCAATTAACAAATAAAAAAGAAGTCTATCAATTACAATTCGGCATCATTAAAATTCCTCCCAGGGTTAATGTTTTTTACATCATCTTCAAAACTAAGCAAAACCAGTTGACGCCCATCATCATCAAAATTAAGAAAATCAGTTGACGTCCATCATCATCATCGCTGGGTACTCACTCGGAGGTGGAGGTGGGCGGCGGCCGGGGCATGATGCGCGGCGGCGCGGGCGGCGAGCTCGGCACGATCTTCACCGGGATCAGGTCTGTACACATACACTATAGTACATTGTACGATAAGGGACATAAAACAGCTCATGTAATCTAAATGAGACTTACTGCCGCATTCAGAGACGTCAATTAAATTGAATGCTTGTTTAGTGACGTGTTGTCTTATTCTATTGCTGTAGCAAAGAAACTGACAACAGCGTTTTTAATCAAGCATTAAATTTGATTGACGTCTCTGAATGCGGGAGATAGAGGCCTGAACTAATTAATATTATTCGAAGTTGTTTCAAATTACGCTGTTCAAAACAGTAACTATCCAATTTTGTACGTTATTTTTGTGTAGTATTATTTAAAGATGAAAAATAAAAGTTTTAGTAATTAGTAATAGTTAATTGCAAATTTTTATATTTTGTGTTTTTTTTTTTTGAAGTGATTTGTTGTGTTCTTTCCGTGTACTCTTCATTTTATATGAACTATAATAAAATGATTGTAACTTTAATCAACAATTTTTTTTTGAGTCACGTCATAAAAAAAATAAGATCGCGTGTCAAAATAAAAGACTCCTTTCAGCCTTCATACAAATTCAAAATGTGTATTCAGTATAAATTGATCCGAATGAGGCATATGAGCGTGTAAAAGCAAGCTGTTGTATACTGACTGCTGGGCGGCGGCAGCTTGGGCAGCAGCGGGAGCAGCCGCTGCACGACGACGCGGCGGTCGGCGGCGCGCGGCCGGCCGCGGCGCCAGCGCGGCACGCCCGCCAGGCTCAGCAGCTGCGGCTGGGGGGGGGGGGGGCACTCACTATACCCACTACTTCATACACTAAATGGGCGTTTTCACTAAAAAGTGTATTAAGGACGGAAATTAAGGAACTTTAACTTTGTCAGTTTGGTGACGATACATTCACGGCCGCAATCTATGGCTAATTACCGTCACAAAACGGACAAAATTAAAGTTCCTTAATTTCAGTCGTTAATTGGGTACCCTTTTTAGTGAAAACGCCCAAATAGGCTATTTGACAGGTTTCTGAAAACCATTTCAGATTTTTTGTTGGTGTTTATTGAGTACTCCGAAAGTGGAAATTTTAATTTCTTTCGTGTATTTCTTCTAAAAAAAGCAAATAAAAATTCAGTTTTAAAATATGCCACCAAAACGCTATCTCGGGCGATATGGCGTCGCACAGGAATCAGTGACGTCACTGGTCAGTAAACAACCAAACGTCACGTCAACTCTTGGGTTCTCTCCGTTAATGAACGACAGATGACAAATGCAATGTTTACAGACCTGTGACGTCATCATACATTCGTCGCCGTTTTCGATAAAATGGCTACAGATAAAAAAATATCAATTTTTATCCCGGTTTTTTGGATAAAAGATCCATTTTTTTTTAGTTAAAATACCTTAAATCGCTGTTAAAACTCATAATTTATACGAATATGCATAATTATCACTTTTTTTTTCACACTGTCTAATAGCCTATCACAAATTGCTAAAATAATTATGTAAAGCTATCAATCTAAGGAGTTCTGTCGAGCTTCCATCTTCAGATTACGCCTTTATCGATATTACCTTTAGAAACAAAATAATTATCGTAATCGATTCACAAGGTCATAAGGTCCTTTTTTTGCGGAATATACACGTAGTATAATTATTTACTAATTTATTAACATGTAACAATTGTGTCAATATACTGTAGCAAATGCATGATTTAGATAATTTCTTAAAGGTTTTTAGAAATTCATTAAATGTTACATCAATGAAGTAAATCACACGATAGGACCCAATTAAATTGGAAACGATTGACGAAGAGAAATTCCTGCAACAATAAATTACAAAAAAAAAACATATTTTTTTTATTGTTTAAATAGTAAGGTGAAGTCTTGTAATTGCAACTATCTGGTTATTGCAACTAACATAAATAACTCCTTCTAGGATCACTGTTTTGAACAACGACAGGCGTGATATTGTTCTTCCTTACTAAGAAATACAATATCACGCCTGTCGTTGTTCAAAACAGTGATCCTAGAAGGAGTTATTTAAGTTAGTTGCAATAACCAGATAGTTGCAATTACAAGACTTCACCTTAATAGTTTTTGTAATAAGGTAATTAAAAAATAATGTAAACTGGTTTACACACTGAAAAAAGCCAATTAAAGTCGGTGATCAAACTCGAGATCAAAATCCTAACCTCAACGGGCGCACATTCGCTGTGATTCCTGCATTTTGGTTTAAGTGTAGGTATTTTTATCAATAAAACTTACCCTAATATTACTCGTTACACGAGTTCTCATTCATGTATTTATGAATTAATTTTGTAATAACTAAATAATCAAGATGGAACTGTCAGTTTTTGATCTCGAATTCGATCACCGACTACAGGTAATAATAAAGCATTACCTCTTGTGTGAGTTTCGGGGCGATGGGCGTCGGGTGGCGGAACACGGGCGCGCCCGCGCCGGCCGGCTTCAGCGCGCCGCACGGCGCCGGGAAGGCCTGCTTGCCACCCGCCACCTGGCGACACACACATTCATCCATTTTTTTTTAATACTGCACTGCTGCTGTATATCGCGCGGAAAGCTGGATTTTTCGCACTAGTGTTTTTTCAATTCGTTTTTTTTTTACTTTTTTTCCATGTCATGCATCCAACCAAAAAGTTAGCATGTTCATCCAATTTAAGTAAAATTACCTCGTATTGTCTCTTTTTTAAATTTAGAGTACTGTACTATTCATTTGAACAACAAAAAATATACTTCGATTTCAAGACAATACATACATTTTATTAGAAAATAATAATAGTAATAAGAGCGCCTCTGGACGCCGTAGTCTTAAAGTTCATGACAATTACTCAACACCACATTACATTTTTAATCAATCAATCAGCCGTGAATCCTATGAAGAGAAAATTTCTGAATGAAATTGAAATTGTGTCCGGTTTGTTACCAAGAATTTAGGTAACAAAACGGACAATAATGAACTATATTTATACAAATTCGAAAATAATTGTATTAAAATGATCTAAGCTTAAATATGTATAAAAACGCACCGGTTTCCTAGGCTGTCCGCACACGTGCGGGCAGGCGCAGCGGGCCGGCGCGGCGCTCGCGTGCGGGTTGCCCGCCAGCGCCAGCAGCCGCTTTAACCTGCACACACTCTTCGTCAGTACATCTACATATAGGGTTGAAGTACCGTTTGTGGCCACTGTACTCTTTTTGGTCACTTAAGATTGAAATGAGTATCAAAAATACTGTAAAATTAAAAATAATATTCATAAAGTGAAGATTAATATTAAAATAAAATTTAAAAATGTGTTTGTAATTTCATAATGCTTTAAATATTCGTTAAAATTTAGAGTGGCCAAAAACAGTACGGTACTACAACATGTACTAAGACTTGTACTTAATATTATAAAGAGATAAAAAAATTTGTTTGTTTTTATGTTGTAGTTTTATCAGGATCTTCTAAAACGATTATAAAAGGTTGAAGAAATATTAAATATGTTGAAAATCAAAGCTGCTATAGCAGAAATGAATAACTTGATATAACTTTTAATGTTTACAAAAAACAATAAAACGTAAAACAATAAAGACCGCCAAATGAATGACTCGCCGCTGCCGGCCCTGATTTTACTTGCGACACCATTTACAATGCTGTAGTGACAGGTACCTGTCGGTGACCTGCTCGGGCGCCGGCGGCGGCGTGGGCCGGTTGAGCAGCTTGCTGGCCACGCTCAGGCTGCGCGCCGGCTTGCGCTCCGGGGACGAGGCCGGCGGCTCCGCTGTACGGACAACACGGGCTTTGTCATCGTCGTTCATCACCATCACCACCACCGTCACCGTCACCGTCACCGTCACCGTCACCGTCACCGTCACCGTCATCGTCATCGTCATCGTCATCGTCATCGTCATAGTCATAGTCATAGTCCATCGTCATCGTCATCATCATCGTCATCGTCATCGTCATCGTCACCGTCACCGTCACCGTCATCGTCATCGTCATCATCATCGTCATCGTCATTGTCATCGTCATAATCATAGTCATCGTCATTGCCGTCGTCGTCGTCGTCGTCGTCGTCGTCGTTATCGTCATCATCATCATCCATCATCATTATCATGCCAAGGTCTCTCCTAAAGATTGCCACAGTGACCAAAGAATGGGCACGTCTAGAACATCTTTTATGTCTTGCTTGTCGCTCTGTGAGGTTTTTCTTTCACTAGAGATATAAATCCAATTAGAACAAATCCTAGATTGATTGAAGGAAACGATAGGAGGTCTGCATTACTTAATTGAAATCAAACTATACCAACGATAAAATGTGGCTAATTCATAAAGACGCACCTCACTTCACCAGTGTGTTTTACATACATTTACGAAACCGTGCACCGTAAATAAAGTGTCGGAGCACGTATTGGTAAACTTAAAGCAGTATATTAGCTTAAAACATGATAAGAGTGTATCAATGAACAATCACTTACTTTTCTTCTCATCTCCAGACAAGCCATCATTGCTGTCCTGCCCAAAAGCCTTCGGCGAGAATATGTCCGAGTCGCTCTCCCTCCTCTCCCTCTCCCTCTCGTCTTCTACCGAGCTATCCGTGCCCTTGTCAGGAGTTCTTTCCAGGAGTCTCTTGTCAGAGGGGGGGGAGATCTCGAGCTCTTTGGGCTTAGGGAGGGGAGGGGTGGGTTCCGCCCACCAGTAGTCCAAGTCTAACTTGGAGCGGGAACCGAACTAGAAATTATGGAATGTTTTTTTGCTCATTGGGTAGGCATTACAAAAAATTATACAGTCACGTGTAGAAAAGAATCCTTTCATAAATATGTTACAATGTTCTTATTACACTGGAATAAGGTGCATTAGAGATGTTGCGTTCTCCTATATTTTTACACTTGATTGTAGCAAGATGTATGTAATTCGGAAAATTAAATAATCAGGGCATAATAAAAATAATAAAATTAGCTCTTTATATCACGGCGCATGATAATAATTTATGAATGTATATCTCGATGTTTGCCTCCTAATCACTAATAAACAACTGAATATATTTGGATACAATTTGGTACACTCATAGTCTACGTCCTAGAACCAAAAAAAAATTAAACCCTAGAAAACTTAATAAAAAATCAGGTTACTAAAAGCACATAGAATACTTATTCCCGTTAAGAAAAACATGACTAAAATATATATCAGTCGAACAAATGTTAATAGCTTCTCACATAACCTACAAGACCTACGTCTGTCAAAAAAAAACCTTACCATAAGATACAAGTCCCCAATAGTGAGATCGCCAGCGTCATACACGCTCCATCCCTTTTTGATCTGCGCGATGGCTTTCTCCTCGTCGATGTCAGGCTCGTCGTCCTTCGGCTCGTCGGCTTTCGGCTCGTCGGCCTTCGGCTCGTCGCTGTCCTTCTCTTTCTCTGTCACCAGGGTGTAGATGCTGCCGCCGCGTTTCTTTGGTTTTATGCGAAATTTCACCTAGACAAATTTTGTGATGAAAAACGTTATTTATTCTAAAAAATCCTCAGAACTAGTTTTTACTAACAAAAATACAAACTGCGTTAAACATTTACCCATCTATTTAGCGTTATATTATGATTACAAGTATATGATATGACTATGATGTTTGGGTTTAATATACTTTTATTTCTTTTAGTGTTATATGGCTATTAGTTGTAATTAATTATTGCTCAATCGGTCAAAGGTTAACTGGAAGAGATCCCTTGAAGGGATAAGTTGTTTGTGATGTATACAAGTTCGTTTTGTATATCACAAAGGTGAACTATACTTTTGTCTATTTTATCATTGTTATCCCTTTCGTTCGTACAATAAAAAGTTTACAAACATACATACATATGAATACTTATTCCAAAAAAATTAATATAGACATATTTGTATTAAACATCTCATACTCATATACTTACAACAATAGTGCATATCATTATCAATGTATCACACATGAATGATTACTACATTTTAATCCATAAACTTTACCACAGAAGGCAAGTCTTTACTGAAGAGCCAGATAGTCATTGAAATAAATATTAAATAAGACATTCAAGTTTTTATTATTAACTAGAGGACGCCCGCGACTTCGTACGCGTAGAATTAGTTTCCCGCTACTCCCCCCATTTCTTCCCGTTGGGGGTCGATTTTCGGAAAATCCTTTCTTAGTGCTCACTTACATCATGAAAGGAACCCCTGTACCAAATTTCAAGTTTCTAGGTACAGTAGTTTGGGCTGTGCGTTGATATGTCAGTCAGTCAGTTTTGCCTTTTATATATATAGATGTTACCTTTAAATTCTTAAACTTGGTGTCCTTCTCACTCTTCTCCTTGTGATCACTCTCATTGTCGCTGTCGGTCTTGTTATATTTTTCGTCGTCTTCCATCTCGGAGAAGCTGTCCTTCTCCCGCTCTGACATGTACTTGTCCCGCTCCCCTTCTTCTTCTGCGATTTCTTCAGTTTTTATCTCTTTCTCGTCTTCTGTGCTTGGTTTTTCTTCGTCCTCCTATAAAAAATATGGGTTAAAGTTTATACTTGTATAAGTAGCAAAAAAATCCAGTACGCTTAAGTCTATGTTCATCATCATTTTGTTATAACATGAGGCTTGTGAGAATCTATGTTGAATTTGATATAACCAATTTGCTAGTAGACTCACTATTCACTATTCACTTTGCATTTGTTTTTGTATATTTGATTTCGTATACTATATTTGTCTGTCTGTAGCACCGTAGCTCTTAAACGGGTGATCCGATTTGGATGCGGTTTTTTTTATTCGAAAGCAGGTTTTCTAGCGGTGGTTCTTAGCTAGATTTCATGAAAATCGATTGGGCCGTTTAAGAGATATCAGCTCTGAAAGAAGGGGTCACCATATCGGGAGTTTTTATGTATCTAAAAGGTATTTGGTTTCACTAGAAGGGTACATGCCTGGTGAGTCTTGTAATTGGCCATGAGCTCGATCCCGTCGACGGCGGTCTCGTCGATGTCCAGCAGTTTAGGCTCGTCTTCGAGCTTCGGCTTCTTCTGTTCTACTTCTTTGTCCTTCTCCGTGCTGCTGTCTTTGCGGTGGCGCTTGGGCGTGCGGATTTTAGCTGGTACACACAAATTGGGAAAGTTTGGGATAAGTCCAATGAAACTTTACGGACATAAGAGGAATAAAGTATTGTCAAACTTAATTTGGTAACTAAATAATCCGTCATTTTTCGCAAAACAACGCTTACTAAAACGGCAGGTAAGATGAGATTGATTTGGTTGGATTTGGGAAAATTTCAACCCCTTAGATATTACGATTTAAAATATAAAAGCCCTTGAAAGGTAGCGCATGACGAGCAGCTTGTCTACTGACCTCCACAGTCGTTGGCCTGCGAGGAGCGCTGCAGGTAGGAGGAGAAGCAGATCTTCTGCGAGGAGAGCTGCTCGGACGCGCGCACGACGGGCAGGCGCACGACGGCGCCGGCGCGCGGGCCCACGTGCAGCGCCGGCGCGCGGGGCAGCTGCTGCTCTGTTATATGACAGAGATACCAAACAACTGTCAGGTTGTTTACCCATAGTCGCACAGTTTAAGAATGCGCCACTAGGTGGCTGCTTTTCACCGAAATTACTCACTTGAAGGTCATGTATTCATTTGTACAACAAATCGACACCCTTCGATTTCCAGAAAATACATTAGTTTACTACAAAACACTAACAGTTATGAGGGCGTTAGAGAACGGTCGACGTTTGATCAGAGGAGTCTTAACAAAAAAAGTGCCCCCAAGTAAAATGTACCTAATTAAAAAAAAAAATCCCGTCGAATTGAGAACCTCCTCCTTTTTTTGAAGTCTGTTATATAGAAAATGTTCATTTCGTTGAGTAAATTATGCCATAGAAGGTAAACATTTTACGTTTTTTGAAATCTAGCAATTATCGCAATTATTGCTGCGAAAATTTTATCTGAACAAATGGGAGTGCAAAGCTGGTTTTCTGAGGAACCAAGGAGTGGATTAGCTTTTTCAAAAATCATCCACGGAGGACTGACCAAAAAAACATACACATCAATAGGAAAACACATTATTAAGTCAATTCATTTTTACAAGCTCTTATTTAATTTGCTTCGTTCGTATGACTGTCATTCCGGCTCAAATCTTGCTAACCAATTTTGAACCACTTACCTAATCTTAATGGATTAAAATAAGGAATACAAAAGTAACACCGATGGCAATACATTACTATGGTGCCTAAGAGCTGATCTGATGATGGAGTCAGAAAGTGGCAATAGGATCTCTGCCGTACTTAATGTAGATCCGAGTTTAGACTTGTTAGTTTGGCTCGTTTAACAGATGACGACTATCCAAAAGAGCATACAACTCAGGGCATATTTTTTTCAGTTTTTTTATACCTTACCTTGCACAATCATCCTGTCGGGCTCCAGGTTGAGGTGCTGCTCCAAATCATCCTCGTTCTCCTCAAAGCGCGGGGGCTCCGCTTCTTCAGTCTCCGTTTCCACAGGCTCAATCTTCGGCTTGCACTGATTGTTGCTAAGGAATTTACTTAGGAAGATTTCTTACAAACTATAGAATACATAAATCGATTAATCGATCGTTTAATGGTAGCTATTCACAACCAGTTTAATTGAATAGTTTAGACTGTCAGTCAAAATTGAATGTGTGTAGAATATGTGTGTGATATATGTATGTAGTATAACTGAGGGATATTAGTGAAAACTCCGATCGTGAGTAAAACCATTATTAGTAATGATTAATCAAAATAAGAAGAGGAAATAATACTTCGAGTCATGACTCCAACTCACTAATTAACAACATTTATTTGTCAAACACACACTGTAACACAACATAGTAAACCTTTTTGACAGACACATACCCGCTGAAGCCATTCTAGTTAAGGATGTTAGTACAGTCAACAACTATATATTTTTGAGCTACTAATACTCGTAGAACCTGTCAGCATGACTTTTTTCACAGGTCCAATAAAAGCCGGTTCATGTAACAAACAGTTGAGAAAATCATATCTTGAATAGCTATAAAAATAACCAAGATTCAAGCCAACAAAGATTTGTTCCTACATATTTCTGACAAAACAGAATTTAACATGGAGTTTTATATGATCGACCTGACGTCACAGTGCATGTCGGATCTCGCTGTCTAATCGCTGTCTAATTAGCAGTTTAAAATGCTCGTATCATCCGTATTTCCTGGCTGATTTAAAATTTTAATTTCAATTTAGGTGATCTGTTTTACGGTAATTTCATATTTGGTTGAGAAATGAGATTTAAAAGATCCATGCATATTCCCTACTAGAGGACGCCCGCGACTTCGTACGCGTAGAATTAGTTTCCCGCTACTCCCCCCATTTCTTCCGGGGGTCGATTTTCGGAAAATCCTTTCTTAGTGCTCACTTACATCATGAAAGGAACCCCTGTACCAAATTTCAAGTTTCTAGGTACAGTAGTTTGGGCTGTGCGTTGATATGTCAGTCAGTCAGTTTTGCCTTTTATATATATAGACTAGAGGACGCCCGCGACTTCGTACGCGTAGAATGAGTTTCCCGCTACTCCCCCCATTTTTTCCCGTTGGGGGTAGATTTTCGGAAAATCCTTTCTTAGTGCTCACTTACATCATGAAAGGAACCCCTGTTCCAAATTTCAAGTTTCTAGGTACAGTAGTTTCGGCTGTGCGTTGATATGTCAGTCAGTCAGTTTAGCCTTTTATATATATAGATGCCTGCAAGTCGTTGAGTATACTCACAAGTAGTACTAGTAACAAAGGATACTCGTCCCTTCCTGGCCCGCCAGCGCCGCTCGAGCGCGGCGATGAAGACGGCGAGCGGCGCGCGCGGCGGCAGCGCGGCGGCGGCGCGCGGGTTGTGCGCGGCGGCCTGCACGCGCGCCCACGCCGCCGCCGAGCGCGCGCGCAGCGTCACCTGCGCCAGCGCGCACGGGCCCGGCGCCATCGACCGGTCTAGCGATATAGTACACCGTTATGACTAGGGATTGCAAATCCGGATTTATTTTGTATGGGGAAATCCGGATTTAATCCGGATTTCCCCATACAAAACGAATCCGGATTGCACTCCCTAGTTATGACGAGTGGTGGCCGGGTTAGAATAGTGCCACTCCATGTCTTCCCGTGGATGTCGTCAGAGACACCTAAGGGAATAAATAAAGGCTTGTAGTACTGTTAGGCGATAGGCGTGCAACCTGTCACTCATACGCTGGTAAACATCTTAGCCGAGTGCAAAATGTGGTGATAGAAATGTCAACAAGTTTTTAGAGTTGTGAGTAATTCCGTAGCTCTGCCTACCCCACTCTGGGAACGAAGGCGTGAGTTTATGTATGTATGTATTATGACAAGTTAGTGCTTGTCAAAAGGCTATATTATGGTCTCTAAATCTAAAAAGTATAAATATATTTAACTTACGAATAGATAATATATTTTTGATACCATCATCATTTATCATGGAGATAGTCGATCTCTTTGGATTTTAGGAGTAAACATCTTTGCAACCACCACTCTGATACATTCCATAGGTACATTTTTCGATATTTTTCCGGGTACCTAAAGTCCGACCAGCAAGTGGTGACAAATTCAAAATATCACTAACTGGTAACACGAAATGTATAGCGACTGAATACGTACTAATATTGTGACAGCTTGTTTCATAGGTAAAATTATTGCCATATGAAGAATTTGTGAAAAATGCTTGTGTAACCACTCGCTGGTGGGACTCTACCTATTTTTCAATCGAAATACCTTTTAACGAACGTATCATTACGCAGAACTTTCATTTCATTAAAAGGTATTTCTCGACGCATTTTTTTTGCAGTCAAAAGTCAAACCTAACCTTATCTACGTAATTAACTAAGATATCCTTAGAACTTCATAGTATCAGCAGCAAAAAGCGTTCCATGAAGTTCCATGATACAATCAATTAAGTGTAACTCGATAAACTTATCAGTAACCATTTTCTCCAGCCTTGTCAATACTAGTCTACAACCACTGACCGGTGATCTGGTTGAGCCTGCGCAGCGCGCGGCACATGGGCGTGCGCGCGCGCAAGTTGCGCCCGCGGTGTCGCACCACCATGCTGCCGCACAGCACCATCTCGTGCAGCCGCGCGCACGTCTTCTCGCTGACTGAGACCAGCTTCTTGCGCAGCTCGCCGTAGTTTATCAGGGCGTATAGTTCTTGGGCTACCTTCTTTACGTCTGAGAATAAATATGTCGTCTATATAGACTGCTCAATAAGCGACAAGGGATTATTTATGCTTGGAAAATGAAAGACGTAGCAGATTTTTCCACTACGTGAATGTCACCTTTACCACAAAGTGATAAAAAAAAGGTTAAAAGCCTCGAAAATAATGGGAAATAAAGAGAAATGGTAAAAAATTATGATGAATTAGCTGAAATCACAAATGTTAATTCTTATCATTTAATGTGATCAATACTGAAAAGGCTGTATATGCAACATTAAACAAAATATGCGTCGCGGCCGAAAATTGAGTAGCAACAAAACTTCTCAAATACTCTTGTTACTTGAACGAATTCACTGCCGTCAATGCGTTTTCATGAATGCCTGCTTTTCAAACAGATCAAGCAAGACATATCTGCCTGTTTATACTTTTATAGTATGTGAGCTTAGCATCACACAAAATATGTGGCACCTGAAGAAAGACCTGGTCAAAGGGACGGGGGTGACTATGCTCAATAATTTGACTACAACTTACTTTCCCCAAAATGCACATGCTTCGATAGCTTATGCCACGTCCTGTAGTAAAAATGACTGACTTGCGTCTTCGTCTTCAGGTTTATATCGGGCATGCCCTTCTTCTTCATCTTGGCGCAAATATGGGCGGTGATGGCGTCGAAGTCCTTCCCGTATTCATTCAGGGCTTCGAAGAACAGGCTCTTCTCATCAGCCGACCAGAGGGCCTTGGGCATGCGTTGTTTGACCGTGGGGAATTTTAGGTTCTCGTCGATTTTGCTTGGTGTATCGCATTCTGGAATGTCTGAAAAATTATACAAATTAATTTGTTACAAAAATTTGAGGATTTCTTGAAAGTAGAATTGAAGGTGAACATTTTTATTAACGTTCTACCTACAGACTCGACAAATATTAAACTTCATGTGACAGAACACCCGGTGAACAGAGTTCAAATAATTTTCAACTCTAGGCGCAACTTGTTGATGCATGATGCTGCTGCATTCAGTGACTCTACAGCTTGCTAACGAGTTTAGTGACAAAAGCCTAGGCTCCTGTTCTTTTGCCAGGGTCGAGCACAGGCGGATTCAGGCGCAGTTCTCTGATGATTCTGCAGCTAAAACTGGGTTCACATTTGTATCATTTTAGCGATCACAACTATGGGGTCCATGGGTATCGAATAGAGCACGCGTCTTTTAATTATGGACGCTGTCTTTGGGCATACCACGTATCACTAGCATCGTTGTATGAAAAAATGCGTCCATAGCAGTAGAGTAGTAGCGTATCAAATCATAACTGCGTATCATGATACAATATTAAAACTCGTCCAAACTTCCCGAACTTGATACTCGTATCCGATCGCGAGCGTGTGGGGAGCGATCAGATACGGCGCGTAGCATGATCGTATCTTTTTGCGTCCACGCAATATGGCAACATGATAGGTACAAATGTGGACCCAGCTCAAGGTCAATCGCCAGCAAGCTGGGTCATCTCGCGCCTGGTGACAGATGGCTAGATACCTGTTCTCTTGTCAGGATCGGGGGCTGGCGGCTCAAGGCGCAGCTTCTTGATTACGCGCGCGCTGGTGCGCTGCTGCTGCTGGGTGGTCAGCGACCCCAGCAGCTCGCTGGCGTGCTCGGCCGGCGCGGCGCCTGGAGACATTTGCTCTTTTGTTGCTGTCTGTGAACCAAAAAATAGTTTTTAACGCACCATCGTAAAAGCAATACGAGTTAATAGGTAATCAATGAACACTTATTACATTTCGGCGGTTTTGGGGCAACCTACCAGCAGCGAGCATGACGCCAACTTTGGCAAAACAGGACCACGCTGCGCTGTTCTCTCACCTCGGTGTTAGTTTTAAGTATTATATTGTCTTCGTTGTTTCTTACATCATCTGATAAGTGTTTGTCTCATTTTTTCCGTTAGCTTATCAAATAGGCTAGGGACAGTCCATTAGTTTCAGTAACGATATTTTCGAGTAAGTTAGAGAACGGATAAAGCAAGATAAATAGGATATTATCCAACGTTCAAAACACGACGTACCATATTTCCTTATTACATGTGACATGTATTATATTAGAATTGACGTGACGGGACAGACGAGAATACTTCTTATTCTTATTCTTATTCTTACAGTACGGCTAGCACATGTTACATTTTGTCGTTTGTCGCTCAATGCATCTCTTTCGTTATAGACTAGGTAGACTGGGATTACCGAACTGGCAACTTGTGCTAGCCACCCAGAACACCAGCCTTTACTGACAGGGTGAAATAAAAGCAGAGTTCCTAGGAAATGTCCTAGAAATCAAAATTTAATAAAGAGCTTTCAAATTTAAGCCCATCGACGAAGAGAATGATGGCATGAGAGCCGAGACACAAACGTTAAATACTTTTGCTCTACATTTGAGAGTGAGTGGCGAATAAAAAACAATAGTAACCTCGCCTTTGATGTCTATAACTAACTTTCAATATAGGATACAGATGAAACGTAAATTGAAACAGACAAAGTAAATAACTGAAACCTGCTACTACGCATGTGCCAGAAGCAGCGCAAACAAACCATAGCACACATTATTAATTACCAATTCGCGCAGGCCGCATTTTTTTTTTTGCAAGCTACATTAAAAGAAGAATAGTTATTTGTTTTACAAGGGGGGAAAGTTGTATTTTACCTGCGAGTGTTCATTTGAAACACGAGCTAGCGAAAGGATTCTATGATTGACCACGAGCGAAGCGAGTGGTTCAAAATAGAATCCTGAGCGTAGCGAGTGTTTCAACACACGAGACGTAAAATAACTTTTCACCCGTGTATAACACAAAACTTTTCACCTCACTACAGCGAGGAAAATATAAAAAAGGGTTTTTACTATAAATTATTATTTATTTACCTCTTTGTCAGTACATTTTTTTTTTGTGTTTTTTACTCGATGCAATTCATTCATTGTGATGTTAAAAATTCAGCAGTTAACGTTTTACGTTTTGTTAGCTGTCAAATATCACTTAAACTGCCTTCACTAGGCTGTATGGATCAATGTCCTTTGCCTTTCCCACTGGAGTAAAACAAAAGAAAAAAAATTTAAGCTGCCTTCAAATGTCAAAACTCTTTCTTCACATGTGGATAAAAAGCGATTTTCTCAATAGATATCAAACAAACAAAAAGGGCTTTCCGAGCTAGTGAGATGAAAACACTTTTACTATAACCTCGTAAGGCTCACCATACTACAAACAGGGGGTTCATTATGACATAGCTATGCAGTCACGGAATAGAAAAAACAGTGGAACAGCGGAAGCGTACGCTGCTGTGGAATTCCCGATTATGGTCATCCACGGAATAGAAAAAACAGTGGAAGTGGCATGAGCTTCGCTTAGTATCAGACCTGTTGTCGCCAATACTCAAACTATCATAAAAACAACACGCCACCATGGAAAATGTTTTCAGTGCGGCTATCGTTTCTACACTCCAAAATAGCACAATAAGGCATGCTTCTGGATTTATTTCCTATTTTTGAAATATCGAAATATTGAAATATCGAAATAAGCGATCGCGGCAAAAGTTACAACACCCGTTGCCACACATTACACGCCCACTTGACACTTCTACTGTTTTTTCTGTTCTGTGTATGCATTTCATTTTCCGGTGAGCGTAAAGGACAGAGCTATAGCAGTTATATAGCTCTGGCCTTTTCTCTCACCGTAAACTGAACTGCATAGCTATCTCACAATAACCCCCCAGGGCGTTTTTTGTCAGTCGGACTTTGATTCTACTAGAAAGGCAATAAAGTTCAATTATGTTTGTTCTATAAAGCCATTTTCAGTTTTTGAAAAAATGACAATAAAATATATATTTTCATTGTAACACAGTTCAAATTAAATTGCCTTGATTATGTACATTCTCTATTGCACACTGGGCGTTACGAGGATAATATTTAAGTACACCTTTTTGGACCTTAATACAATGCCATAAGGTTAAAAAGTAGATGCATCTTTTTATAGTCGTCTGTACTAAAATTTCAGTCTTGAGATTGTCAATGTACTATAGATAGACATTGTCTCTCAAGGGTTTCATATCCTACTAATATACCAGGTAGCTTGTGTGACTGTGTGCTTGTTTGCCTTCGTCTTACCAATAAAACCTTGACATCGAAACTATGATAATTTACCTTACGAGTAGTTTATTCCAATAATAATAAGTCTAATAAAAAGCAAGCTTTAAAACCCGACTATTTACATTTTTTTAAATAATAGTCTATTATGTAAAAAAAAACCCTTTCATTACTTATATTAAAATATTTTAATCTACGTCACTCTCCCAACCAAGATGAATCTAACCAGAGGGCTTATTGTCTAACGCACTCGAATCGCAACCGGCTTCAAAGAGGAGCAATTGTTTTAATTTTGTATGCAGACAAGCCTTCGATTTTCAAAATGAAAACGATCGTGATTGCGAGTGCGTTAGACAATAGGTAAGCCCTCTGGTTAGATTGTTAAAATCCATTCAGATCCTTCCGACATAAAAAAAATACCTAATTACAGGTGCTTCCATACACGAGTTACTTATCTTATCTTATCTTATCTTATCTTACAGATGGGCCCTTTCGGATACACTTCGACCCTTTAGGATCTTTTGTGCAATTACCCTCTTACACACTCAGATGTTGGAATGTGCAGGTTTCCTCACGATGTTTTTCCTTCACCGTAAGAGCATCGGGTAATGCACTTAAGTTAGAAAAACTCATTGGTTCATGGTGACCGCGGGGGTTCGAACTCGGTACCTTACGATCACGAGTCGACCCCCTAAGCCACCAGGCCACCGATGCTCTTTTTACACGAGTTACTTACTACTAATAATGATTGCAATAATCTTCTATTATTCAAGTGACTACGCCAGACAGATTAGTTCTCAGCTCTCAGCTCTAATACTTGTAGTTAGCCAGATTATAGCTATTTATAACCATTGTTACGAGGATGACTCGGCTGTTTATAAGTTTTATAACGCGTACGCATCACATGAAACTATCTTGTACCAGCTACTTAAGCGCCTATATATACTTGACAATTAATATAAAAAAATATAAGAAGACAATCTAACACAAGTTAACCTAGTCCCAAACTACAAGCTCTAGGCTTGTTACTAAGGTAACTAGACAACGATAAACATACTTATACAGAGAATGTAAAGTGTATTCTTTATATATCCGGAACCTCAAAAACAAAAACAGTCACGGAATAGACGAACTGCCGTCCTCTTTGATCAGACACTGCGCCGACCAACTTGATTACGTTTTTGCGAATTAATTAATCAATCATTTATTGAAGGAGAATTTCCAAATCTACTTAAAAAATCTATAATTAAACCGATACATAAAAAAAACAATAAAACAGATTTAAGCAACTACCGACCAATCGCTCTTTTGCCTACAGCTTCCAAACTCTTCGAAAGAGCAATGTGTGACCGCGTCTACGCCTTCTGCGAAAAATATAATATATTTGATGAATGCCAAAATGGCTTCCGGAAGAAAAAATCCACCACACTAGCAGTCTACAAGTATATTCAGGAAATACTGAATGCGATAAATGAAAAAAAATATGCGATAGGGATACTTTTAGATATGTCGAAAGCTTACGATAGAGTTCAATATGACATATTACTGAATAAATTATATGGAATAGGTATTCGCGGATCGGCTTATAAGTGGTTCAAATCCTACCTTACCGAGAGAGAACAATATACAGAAGTAGAGTATATCGACACAAAAACAGGCGAAATATCAAATATCCGGTCAGAGTGCAATCTAATTAATGCATCCATTCCCCAGGGGAGTGTAATAGGATGTCTCTTATTCATCATATATATTAATGATCTTCCGAAAAGCATCCTAGAGCCGTGCGTATTATTTGCAGATGATATATCTCTAATCACAACATGCCAAACTAACAACAATAATGTCATAAACCAGAAACTAAAATCATTACTAGATAAAACTTCAAACGGGCTATTAGAACACAATCTAGAATTAAATTATACCAAAACAAAAATAATGTCTTTCCATCCGTACCAAAAATCTCCATTAAATATTATTTTCCACTACAATAGTATACAATTAGAAACCGTATCGGATTTTTCATTGCTTGGGCTAGTCATAGATAAACACATTAACTGGAAATCACATATAAAAAAAATTAAATCTAAATTATCTAAGTTCATTTATGCCCTACACGAAATAAAAAAAACTACAGATTTACCTACTGCGCTCGGTGCCTACTATGCGTTTGCGCACGCCTGGTATTCATACGGCATAATTCTGTGGGGAAATAGCACAGATGCGCAATCCCTTTTTACACTACAGAAAAAACTTATCCGTATCCTTGTGAATATTGATAACACAGACAGCTGCAAACCTCATTTCAAACGACTAAAGATACCTTACCGTGTATATACATAATTGAAATTTGCAAATTTGTACGTAAATACCCAAACTTCTTCAAAAAACGACAAGACCTACCATTAGCACTTACTTTAAGACACAAAAATAGACTAATTTTACCTTCTTCAAGATTAAAACTTCACTCAGATAGCACGCATGTCATGTCTATTAAAATTTATAACAAATTGCCAATTACACTAAAAAATATCAAAAATGAAAATAGCTTTGTTAACACACTTAAACATTTAATGATAGAAAAATGCTATTATTCAATAACCGAATACTTAGAAGATAAATTATTATGTTAATAGATACGAGTATGTAAGTAAAGAATAAACTACTCTTAGCAAATAAGCGCTCTCACTAGTTTTTAAGTTTATATGTTGCTGTGCCCTACAGGGTCCATAATGATCTCATAACTTTTAAGTTAATTTAAGTACCACCTATGTATACCTTATGGAATGCAATAAATAATTGAGTATTGAGTATTGAGTATTGAGTATATATAAAAGGCAAAACTGACTGACTGACATATCAACGCACAGCCGAAACTACTGTACCTAGAAACTTGAAATTGGTACATGGGTTCCTTTCATGATGTAAGTGAGCACTAAGAAAGGATTTTCCGAAAATCGACCCCCAACGGGAAGAAATGGGGGGAGTAGTGGGGAACTAATTCTACGCGTACGAAGTCGCGGGCGTCCTCTAGTTAAGTATATATTACTTAAATACACCCAAGACTCAAGAACAATTATCCGCGCTCTTCACAAAAATATCTGCCCTTACCGGGATTTAAACCCGGGGCCGCCGGCTTCGTAGGTAAGGTCACTACAAACTAGGCTAACGTGTCGCAATCGACATGAAATAGATAAATACATACAGAGTATGACACAATTTTTCCCAAAATATTTTTTTGCTGGTAGAAATATTTCCATTTGCAAAATTTACCAAGGTTTATTTTTTCAGTAGCTTATTTTGACAAAAAGAATTTCCAAATCTGTATTTATCTGAAGAGTTATATCATTTGCACAGAGTCGACGGAGCTCCGCTAGTGCGGAGCTCCTACTTTTGGGTGGTTTGGCCCTTCGGGCCTGCTGCAAAACAAACATAACCTAAACTTCACTACCTATTTCGGCCGTTACGAAGCGGAAATTTGCGACCAGGAAAATTTAAAAATGGGAAAAAATTCGATTCGGTTAAATCACGAATGGGAAAATGTTTGGGAAAAAGATTGATACACTCGATGCCACACGATGACCAAATTTACACGTCCACGTCCACATCCTAATTCTTTTAATATTCATTTTCGCCAAGTAATAAAAAACAGGCCAATGTATTTTATTTTTTCAAGCTCTTTATTTATCACATTGCATTGCATCGCCTTACGTCTCACATACATACTACGCACTGAATAATAATCATTGCAACATTGTAATTCGTAACTAATGATATGGGATAACTAATTGCATTATTGTTACAAATCAGGTGTAATAAAGAAGTCGCTATTACTTTTATAGGTATTCTCGGACATAATAGGCACGCAATAGTACGCGTATCTTGCGCACTATCAACACCCGGGGACACGGGCGGAATGTGTCGCGCGTAGCGCTGGTGTAATTGAATGATATTATTTAGGCTGCGGCTCCACTGTAGCGGATACGAGCGGAGAGGAGCGGAGCTGTGCCAATATTAACCAATAGAACGCGCATGCGGTCACGTCGAGCGCGCCTTGCGTACGTTAGTTTAGATTCTATTGGTTAATATTGGCACAGCTCCGCTCCACTCCGCTCATCTCAGCCTCAGTGGAACCGCAGCCTAAACAAGCGAGCCGTACATACACCAGAATTTATTTTACATAACAACCTTCCTCTTGAATCACTCTATCTATTGATGATAGCCGCATTAAAATCCGTTGCGTAGTTTGAAAGATCTAAGCGTACATACAGAGGGACAGACGGCGGGAAGCGACTTTGTTTTATACTAGATTTATGTAAAGAAGAACTTCCCTTCAAACCACACTATGATAGACTTTTTAACTTTTCTAGACCGACTTCAAAAAATATAGAGTTTCTCTATTTTATTTTACTGACTGCCACGTGTAAGCTACGCGAGCTCTTCGTCTAACTCTACAATATCTCTATTATACTGTCAGGATAATGAAATGGCGGGCAGGTGAAATTGTGGTCAATGGCTTACCTATTTTACATAAATATCAATCAATCAATAATCAAACTCGATACTACATTATATTCCGATCAAAATATTTAAAGCTGTGGTCGACATTCTAACGACACCGTCAGAGAACGTCACTGTACTGAACCAATTTGAATCACAGGCCACTATGGAACTATATCAAAGTGAGGTAATTATTCAAATTAGAAGAAACTTCTTAAGCATTGAATTATAACGCCACTTTGACAGAGTTCCATTGTGTATAAATCAAATTGGCTGAGTACACGTACATCCTCATCGTCATCCGGTATTCATTTAGAACCACAATCCATTTATTGTATTTAATATGTTTAACGATGAGCGTAATTACTTCGGCGTATCAAACAGACGTTCGGAACTACATGGATAGGTGAATCAGGTTAAGTTAACTCCAAATATTTATTTTTATTCTATGGCAAAGAGACGGCCAACGATCCCATAAGCCATGATGGTAAATGGAATTTGAGAGCCACGGTCATTTCCATTCTCAAGACTATAATCTCAAGACTACAATCCGAAGACTGCAAATGCGTTGCCAACCTTGGAGACTAATATGGAGTATGGAATGCCTCTGTGCTAGTAATTTTACCAGTTGTCTTCTCCCCACACCGGAACACAACAATGCGAACGCTCCCTATTTTTCGACGTCGATGAGTTATTATTTTTCACCATTAATGATTTGGCTTACTCATTTATTAAAACAGACAGGCTTTTTTAATTATTTGTTGGTAACGCAAGGGACGATTTTAAATTGTAAATTGTATTAGCCTATACAATTTAATAGTATATTACTTAACAAGGGCTGTAAAAGAAAGAAAGCCCGAAATCGCAGGTATTTGAGACCCGAGCCGTAGGCGAGGGTTGTAAATATGCGATAGAGGGCTTTCTTTTTTACTGCCCGTGATGAGTACACAATTTTACGTCTTCACCTGGCCACAATGCGAGTTTTACCGTGCGCGCAGCGTGCGATAAAACTCACATTACGGCCAGGTGTTACGTAAAAGCCTATACTTAGTATCACCTGTTACTGCTATTTGCATGCCTCGATTTCTTTAGCCGCATATATTAAAGTTACTACTCGTGTGTTCCGACTCCCACGATACAGGCCCAGTCTAGTGTGGGAGCCACCGTTTAAATTGTAAATGTTAGTTTATAAGTCTTTTGGTAAATAAATGATTTTATTATATATATTTTTATTATTATTAGCTATAAAATTATAAATTTTGTTATATTGACATTAATATTAACAAATTAACAATAACAAGATACTAGAACTAGACATTAAGTAATTGTTAGAATTAAGTAACTAATAAAGACATAAATGTACCTACCTATGAAAAAAAAAATGACTTGAAGAAATGTGTTCTTTACCACTAAATATCTGAATCTGAATCTGATGTCTTGAGATTGTAATATTAAGATTGCAAATGTTTAGATGAACCCGGTGGTCTGTGTGCTTGTTTGCTATCTCGAGATCTTCAATCTTAAGATTGCCGAATCCAGATACCAATAGGCCTCGAAGCTGGACTTAGCAAGTGGTGGCCTGTGTGTGCACACGATTGCCTTCTTTATGCCACAAATAAAAGTATCCTTTTATGGTATAAAGGGACAAACAAACAAGTAGATCAATGATTAATTCGTTACTACTTTAGAAAAAACTCGTATCTGAAATATCGAGAGGTATGAGTTTGAACTTAATTCTGTTCACGTTTAAGTTTAAAATCGTACTCAAGAAATATGAGATACGAGGTTTATACAAATCAATGATGATTTGTTTGATATGTAAGATACAATCAATCAATCATAAACTCACGCCTTCATTCCCAGAGTGGGGTAGGCAGAGCCACAGACTCACCAACAACTCCAAAAACTGGTTGATAATTCTGTGACCACATTTTGCACAACCAGGCTAAGATGTTATCCAGTGTGTTAGTGACAGGTTGCAAACCCATCGCCTAACAGCACTACACAGCCTTTAGTCCCTTAGTCGTCTCTTACGACATCCACGGGAAGACATGGAGTGGCAACATTCTAAACCCGGCACCACACGGCAAATGCACGGGCCCCAGCATAGTTTAAAAGTTTTAAAACAGCCTTGGGGTCAACGATACGTAAACTTACTATAGGTATATTATGTAAACAAACTTAAAAACATTAATGAATTTAAAAATATTATATAGGCATTTACGACTTTGTTCAAGTAGATGTCACCGCCACATACTTATAAGTTATAATCGTCTTAATTTAAATATTATGCAACAAAAACCACTTTATTTTTATAAATGTCCTAAATTTACATACAAAATCAATCATATTAAATCTTTTTTAGGTTCCGTACCCGAAGGTAGTTCAACGGGAGCCTATTAATATTCCTACGCTGTCCGTCCGTCCGCCCTAAATTCAAAGAGCTGTATGTTTAGAACCGTAATAGATAGCGGGTTGTTTTTAGGGTTCCGTACCAAAATGGTACAAAAGGAACCCTTATGGTGAGACTTCGTTGTCTGTCTGTCTGTCTGTATGTCACAGCAGGTTTTCTCAGCAACTACAAATGCTATCAACTTGAAATTTGGCATAGTTGTACAACTTGCTTGCCCGCATCTAATGGTAGTAAAAAAATATTAAATTAATTTTATTAATAATTGAAAAGGGGTCTAGAATGGGGGGTTCAAAAATGAAAGTGGTTCGATTATAGCAAATGGGGTGTCATATGAAAGGTCTTAATCTGCACATTTCAAAACTATTTTTTTGAAAAATTTTTGTGATGTACTTTTTCATTTATAGCCAAAAATGTACAAAAAATGACCGTTCCCCCCCCCTTTATCTCAGTTTACTAATCAAAAATTCTGAAAAAAATCCTGCCGTATAGATAATTACTTATATTTTCTGGGAAAAATAAAATAAAGTGTTCATTATTTACAGTTTTTGAGAAATAACAAAAAAACTAAGAAAATCTGTATTAAAATTTAGGCTAGTCAAAATCGACCTTATTACCTGGAAAATAAAGCTTATAACAAAATGAGTATTTTCTTTTGCGGTTACCAAGCATATTATCTTCAATACGGAACCCTCGGTGCGCGAATCCGACTCGCACTTGACCGGTTTTTTTAGTTTATGATCAATATAATATAGTTTTATTGTTACAATGGACTGGCTACGATTGACCCAGTTGAGAGTAGGATGTACTCGACACATAGTCGAGGACCAAGTTCACTGTCCAGTAACCTATCCGACCTTGCCTTGAAGCGACTAAAGGTTAGTAATTTTCCGGAATTATCAGTCGTTTTATTAATATCAAATTAACTTTAAAACGCCCGCTACTTGGATCTCTCGTAAATCTTGTGTATGAGTTCGTATGTAAAGTCCACGGAATAGAAAAAACAGTGGAATGGCATGAGCTTCGCTTAGTATCAGAGGGGCTAGACAAGATGCGTTACGCTAACCAGCGTTTCTATTCGTTTCGTTTGTAAACCAATCGCGTCACTGGTAGATCACGTGACTTTTCGTATCACGTCATCTACAAGTGACGCGATTGGTTTAAAAACGTAACGAATAGAAACGCTAGCTAGCGTAATGCACCTTGTCTAGCCCCTCAGACCTGTTGTCGCCAATACTCAAACTATCATAAAAACAACACGCCACCATGGAAAATGTTTTGGTGCGGCTATCGTTTTTACATTTCAAAATAGCACAATAAGGCATGCTTTTGGATTTATTTCCTATTTTAGAAATATCGAAATAAGCGATCGCAGCAAAAGTATGGTAGGTTATGCGGAACTCCGCATAACTATGCCACACGTTACACGCCCACTTGACACTTCTACCACAAAATAGATAGGTACAGAAGTCAATCACATGTACGTACTTCACTTTTCATACCTACGCTCGGCGTTCGCTCTATGGTTGTCAACTATGGCTTATGCACAAAAAACTATCGTGGTAGTGGCACTCGTAGGTATCTAGTTGTTTGATTTATTGTTGAGAATTAAACGGGAAGAATCGAAATATAAATGAATAGTAACTAAAATATTTTTATTTTAATGTCATTGTTATGTTATTACAAATTTGACTATCGCAAATCCCTAATAACTTCTAAACGGATTACCCTAGTTACACAATTCCTTTCAAATGACACTAAAAACAACACAATATCTACACAAACAAAAAAACATGTTTTCAACTTACGTAATGTGGCGTGAATTTACCTTACAAAAATGTTGTTACTTTGTTTATACTGATTCAAAATAGGAAACTATTATATAAATCGATCTTACACCTTTTAATGTCGAATTTAAACAACCGTCCACTGAACAGTTATAATAACTTCTTTTTTGTTGCTCCATTATTGCACAAAAAAGTTCACAGACGCGTGTCTCGAGTGGATGGCACTCGCGCTCGCACTGGTCCTAACCGGTCCGAGATATCGTGTCCGTGAGCAGTGTCTATGTGTGCGTTGCTCGAGCGCACTTTGTATGTAGATTGACTTCTGTACCTATCTATTTTGTGCTTCTACTGTTTTTTCTGTTCTGTGGTAAAGTCTGTTCCTATTCGGACTGCCAATGACAATAACAAGTATACCTGACAGTAATTTGCCTTTAGATAGAGGATGAAATAGCGATGAGAATAATGTTAACTCTAATTCATGATCATCGTATTATTATGCTGGGTGCGACAGAGACGAAAACCTTTCTTATCAATCAAATCTATCAAAACTTCTACTACATTTTCATGTCAAATATATTTCGAACAAACAAAACGTCCGTCAGTGTCATTATATTATTACCGAAAGTGCTTTTATATAAAAATACAAATGTAATAGAGATTACTAGCTCAAAATAAACATTAAGGCAATGATTATGTATATAAATAAATAATATGACCATACTCAACCTTCAAAAGTACGCGAATATGGAGTAATAATGGCAAGTTGATTTGTTTATATGAGTGGCGAAATGAAAAGGTCCCGACTGTATGTCAAAGCGTAAATATTGAAAATCACTATTATTATCTGACTTGAGGGACTGCCTACGATGCTAGCGGTTCAGGGTTCGATTCGGGGTGCAAATATATGTGTGATGACACTGATGACCACGATTTGTTCCGGTGTCTTGGATGTTCTCTATGTATTTCTCTATAAAACAACCTTTAGAGGTTGTGCTTGACTTTGAGACTAGGTCAATTTGCGTGAGATTGTCCCCTGCTTAATTATATTTTATTTGTTTCGATTTTACGATTCGATTCGTGTAAACATAACAATGAGACCTCGTGTCAGCATACATACACGTGTGTAATCATGCAAAAATAGATGTTATCTATTTTTGCATGACATCGCAACTGACATTCAACCTGACACAACCCCTTTAAGTAACAAACTCACGAATGGCGGGGGCGGGCGATGAGGCGCGTGCCACTATTGTAGACAGGTGATTTTTTATAGTGAGTATTACTATTGCTGCTATAACAACAAATGATAAAAATCTAAATATATAAAAGACTAGCGGCCCATCCTCACTTTGCTTCGGTTTATTTGAGTTTTCTGTAACACCCGTACAATAAATAAAATAGCATTAATTATACATAAAAACCTTCCTCTAGAATCACTCTATCTACTAATAAAACCGCATCAAAATTCGATGCGTAGTTTTAAAGATCTATGCATACATAGGGACAGACAGACAGCGGGAAGCTACTTTGTTTTACACTATCTAGTGAAGTGAAGAAACTGACTAAATAAGTGACTGACAGATATATAAACGCACAGCCCAAACCGATGGGTCTAGAGTATCCAAATTTGGCACGTAGGTTCCTTATGAGGTCTAGGGGTGCACTAACAAGGATTTTTTGGAAATTCATCCAATAAGAGGTTACAATAGGGGGAGTAGCTGGACACCAACTTTACGCGTACGAAGTCGCGGGCGTGCAGTAGTAAAAATGTATTTTAAATACAAAAATGGTAAAGGAACTTTTCGTTTGCAAGTCCGATTCGCAATCAGGCGCACCTCCATCAGATTTTGAACTCGAATTCGATCACCGTATGTAGAGTAGACATACATAAACCTCCCAAGTAAAAATTAAAACCCAACAGGTTTAGTGGCCTAGGCTAATAAATTCTAAATACAAAAAAATCTTCCTACCAAATATCGCAAATAAGGAAGTGTATTAGCATTAGAATCTTACCGTTCGGCGGTCGTCACAACACAAAGGCTCGCAAATATGTATGACAGGCTGGTCACGCATATATTTCCATTCATATCACTATTGAGTCGTACTAGACGTAGTTAGACGTCAAGGTTTAACTGTTAAGATAAGTAGTCCAGTTAAGATTTTAGGCCTCATGAAAGACAGCTTCGTTTATTTTATAGCCTACTTTATGTTTTTGTTTTTTCATGTTATATGACTATACATACAGTTGCAATTTCGGATCCAAAGGGATAAAGTATACTGAAATAAACGTTGGCAAATATAACTACTCGTAATTAATAGATAAAAACACCCGATATAAAGCCCGATTTACATTGGTCAAGGACTGTGGACATTGGACAGTGTACAGTACAGTAGTGTAAACCGAACGGACAGTGGCGAGTCGACTTGCCTTGCCAGTGGATCCAAATAGGCTTCATGGCACCAGATTACCTTTAAAAAAATATCACAAAAACCCAAAAAACATTTCGTCAACACAAGAGCCACACCCATTATAATATTACTTAACGCTTTTTTGTTTTTTATTGTAAAGGCTATTATTGGTCCAAATTCGGGATAGACGACGACATACCTATATTAAACATAAGTAATAACGAATACGTATTTTTTAATATTTTGTAGTGTTAACATTTAAGCGAGTTGGGTACTCTGAATAATTAAGTTTTATTTATAATGGTGTTTTTTTACTTTTCCAGGTACTCAAGCCTTTTAATTTTAATGAGCCTCGGTAATTTAAAGCCTAAAATAATTGTCATCAGTATTGCAAAGGTTTAATGACGTGCTTTCGCAATATTATAGCTATTATCCCTAATTATCAATTAAAGCAACAACAAGAACCTATTTGCGAATTAGCGTCGTTATTGCATACGGATACACAATAACGTATGCTAATTATTTTATCGATCTAAATATTTGACCAAATTAATTGATCAGTCACAGTGATTTAGATACAAATTATACAATCAAAACGTTATATTAGGATGAAAATAGAGCGAAGCGCTACGCTTTGCTTGCGAGTTAAGGTTTCGACTAAAGCTTGTTGGTCTTAGAACTCGAATCGCTTTTCTACCTTTCGCTAGCGTAGCTTCGCTAAAAGATTGAAAAAATGAAATAAGAGCGCTGTTTCTGGTAAAATTGGCACCATGATCCAATGTTTACTCAAAACTGCTGCACTGCCATTTTTTTTTTGTATTATTTGGCTTATGATTGTTTATTTACTCAATATAAAAATATATAGTAAATCTTGAAATTATCTTAAAACAACACAAATGACACACATTTTTAAACAAATCATATTTACACGGTTAATAGACAACATTTGAAAAATTCACTTCAATTATCAAGAAAAACAAAAATATGACAGTGGCAACAATACCACTTCGTGGTCGCTTTACCACTATTTTCTATCTATGCTTTACCACAGCACCATATCCGACAGATGTCAGTATAAATTAAAATACATCCAAAACTCGAATTTAATCATAATGAAGAAGTAATTTTAATGTCATTTGCCTTTTCGCCGATTATATTGTAGGTCATACTATAGCTGAAGAATTTTCCACATTCTAATATAGGTAAATAATAGCATTTTAATCGTTAACCGCTTCGTAATACTCAAAAACGTACGTCCATTATCCAGTAACCAGTCATTTGCTTACACCAATGGAAATTTACTAAATTAAATCAAACCGGCAGTAACATAGACATTGTAATAGTTACATTATTTGTCTAGAAATGATAACTTTTTTGGCCGAAGGCGTCAGAGGAGGGAGGGTTATGTCTTTGAGTGTATGTAGCTATGTCTATCTCTTTGGCACGCTCTGCCGACGACGAAAATGTCAAAAAATGCAGTCGGGTCTTGTTTTACACCATTTAGTCTACAAACTTTTGCCCGAGACGAAAAGAAAAGTCGTTTATAGCTTCTAAACTCAATCTCTCAACATTTACATAATTAAACAATATGGCAAAAAAACTAAAAGTTTAAAGAATAGAACATAGATAAAATATCAAGTAGTTTTCTTCGGAAGTATGTATGTGTCAATCCAGTCTGTGTACCAAATTTAGTTTTAATTCGTCCAACCTTTTTGGATTCCCTTAATTGAAACGCAATAGTAAATTACTTAAGAGAACGGGAAAACGGCCTTTGCGGGACGAGTATGAATTAGCGCCTTTTTTTTAACAGTCTCTTTTTTCAATGCTCCAACTGTGTAAAATTCGTCTAAGGGCTGATTTTTCAATCCACACATAAAACTATCCGGCAGTTAAATGTATTACTATCCTTTTCTGAAGTCATATGAATGAAAATTCCCGTCATCCTGATCATCATCTTAATTATATACAGAACTAGCTGTTGCTCGCGACACCGTCCGCGAAGATGTCGTTTATCGCTATTGCCTCTGGAACTGTTCAATTCAGTTCAAACAACTAGAAGTAATATCTGTATATATATATGGATATGGATTATACCTGCATTCGTTATCAAATACATAGGTACATAATTTTTTGACTAAATGTTTCGATTTCTGCTTACAAATAATAATGCATAAACAAGTTTCGACGATGACACCTTATGATGATGTTGAATGCTGTGCGTGCGCAATAATTTAGTATTTATAAAAAAAGAACCTGTCTTATTTCCGCAAATTACGTTTCCTAAGAAAACCGGTCTAAAATGATTTAATTCAGTTCTTAACATCAGCAATATTTATTCATTTCCCTAAATAAAGTAACCTTGACTAAATTAAACATTTTTTCATTAGAAAACATCGGTGACATTTACCTTTATTAAGTATGGCACCCCTCCCTGGCCACCCTGATCACCTACTTTGTTCCTATCGCGCCAACAGACTAAACATACCATTCGATATTCAAATATTTTTATAATTCAAACAGAGAATTGCCCATAGCGTAACGCGCGTCACAGACAATACAATATCAGCGATGAGTCGAGAAAATGATAAAAACGCCGGCATGTCAACACGCGCGCACACTTCGCACGCACCGCGCTCACTGCAACGTTCAAAAATACTGGCCAGTTACAATTTAAAAAGTTACGAACTTTTTTAAAAATGGCAGTGAATTATTTAAAGCCGGGGTTGTTTTTAATTATGTGTATGAGTTTGTTTTTGTTATGTGAATCGCAAATTTCGAAGAAAGATTCGTTTATGACAGTGGTAAGTTTTATTTATTTATTTGATTTGTTTTTTTTTGTGAAGTTACAGAGTTTAAAACTGGTTTATTGTGGACTTTAGGTAAAACTTCAACTTAAAAAGAAATATTAACAATAATATTGTTTATTTCTGCAATAACAACTTGAGAAATTTAACCTTCAATATTAAAACATGAATTAACTTTTTAGCCTAATGATAATCTCTACCAAGCAACAAAATACAAAACAATTGCACGAGTCTTCCCAATTGGCTTTTTTATTACCGTTTAGGCCCCGTTCCCACTATGCCGGACCGGCGAATTTGCCGGATGCCGGTAAGGCTAGTGGCTTATGACGCTGTTCACACGGCATAATGTGAACAGCTTCATATAAATTGTACAACCACTACCCTTACCGGATCCGGCAAAATTGCCGGATCCGGCATAGTGGGAACCAGGCCTAATAATGTTCATTTTCACCACCTTTACCATTGGAGTACCTACCTATAATAATAGCTACAGAGCAAACAGATCGTCACCTAAGTCAATATGGCACAAACATTCTAAATGGGAAACCATTTAATATTTTAGCAAGATAATTAAAAAAACAGACGTAGTGCCAAAAGCGTTCCGTAACATTTTTGTATAAGGACCCCTTTATTTTTTATTTGTATTAAAAAAATGATTTTATAGCGGCAATAAAAATACACACTGAGAAAATAGCAACTGTCTTTATACTCGTATTACGGTTCACGAGATTCAGCCCGCTGACGGACAGACAGACGGACAGATGGACAGTTGGAGGGTTCGTAATATTTCATATTTATTTATTCCATTAATAAATACATTTTGTGTCGGAAATGTTCAATAGGCTACTTGCCTCATATTAAATTTGGCTTAATAAATTAATATTTTCTTTAGTATTAGACTTAAGAAACCAATATTTATCGATTTCAGATATTAAAAGTGTAAGATGGCTACATATTTTTTGTTTAAAAATTGTTCATTTTTATTTTTTATTTTGAACTCTGAAAACGCTGTCGGGCATGTTGTGACGTCATAGGACCTTAAGCAAACTTCATGTCGGTTTTTATACGAGTGAAATTCGGAATGGTATATTCTGCAAGTATTCTGTGCTGTGACATGACATTGTCATTTATGTTTATCTATATGTCAAATGCTCTCGTCAACTGTCAAACAAATGTTTGTTTTCGGCCCGTATGACGTCACAGCACAGATAATCTATAGACTAATATGGCTGTAAGCGTTTTCGCCCGTTAACGAAAACTAAACTTTTAAAATAAAGTTTTGCGGTTTTGTACGTCCTAAAAAAATGTGGGTTTTTTTTTTTCATCTAATCGGACAATAATTAATAACTTGAGACCTACTTTAAAACAGAGGCAACTAGCCTATTAAAATCACATTTTCATAACATGCACATAAAAAAAAACAATATTACAATACTAGGCAGATAAGAAGTAAACCCTGACACATTGCACGACCATGAAGTTTCAGACTATAGACATTGTTGACAGCAGTAAAACAATGCTAAACTTATTTGTTGCGTGTGAAGGAACAGTAATAACAGCATTGTTTGACCGCTGTCAACATTATCGACATTCAGAAACTTTATGGTTGTGCTATGTGTCAGAATTGACTTCTTATCGGCCAGGCAGTTAGATACAACTCATAAAATAAATAAATTAAGTGAACATGATTTTAAATACTAATTAACAAACGTCTATATCACAGAAGCACTTCTTTAGCAAATAGTTCCATGGGCGGAATGAAAAAAAACGGTCACGTCAGCTCCCTTGAAACTTTACTTTTGACATGGTAAATGGAGCCTTACAAAATAGACATATACAGAGCAAAAACCTTATCTTTTCTGCAGCGAAATAAATAATTTACCGACAAGTTACCAACGATAAAGTTTCTTTATCATTATGAGAAATAATATTTCAAATCTCCCTGAAAGATAGGTAATAGGTAATCATATCTTTTTAAGATTAAAAAAACAATGCGTTTTAAGATAATTGGGTAAATATTGTGAAACGCATGGACCCCACACACCCCGGACCACCCCCGGACCCAGTATCTAAATATATTTAAAAAACCTATTATATTTACTATATTACACCAGGCTAGCTACAGGAAATAAAAAAACGTTGTGACATTTGGGTGTTTTTAAAGATTAAAATTGACGCAATTGTCTATCGGAGAAGATAAAAGATAGATATTTAGACACGATAAGATAAGGATATGAGTTTTAGACCATAACCTCAGGAGCATTTATTAATTAAAGGCCCAGCCACACTGCAGTTTCCGCAATAATGGTCTTGTCAGAAGCGATCGATTCACTCCATATTACCTACCGACGTGTTAAAGAGCCCTCATGTGGCCAATTTACTGAATAAATATTTTGAATTTTGACCATCAGTTTCTTTTAAGGTTTCAAACATTTCGGCTAACCAGACTTTCAGATTTTCAGACAGGTAAACAGTCAGTACCTAGTGATCTTAAACCGAATACCAAATTTCTTAACGTCAAGTAGATTACACCGAAGTTCTAATCTTCTGAAGATCTTTCCTTTACTCTAGAGTCAATCCGTTATCGAGAGAAAGGGACTGCTAACGCATAACTATAAGTTTCAACTCTGGGAGAAAGCACTAAATTTAGAAGCGCCATCTGTTACCTACACAACCAGACATGTTTATTACCTAAAAGTGCCTTTTTGAATACTGAACTTCAAATGGCGGGACCATTTTAGAACTCTGTTATAGTGTCATCGTTAAGTCACAACACAATTGAGAAAAAACGTCAAAATTGATCATTAACTTCTCAACTCTAACTCAACAATCAAAATCCTTGAGTGAACAATTTCCAAGATGCACGTGCTACATAAAATTAACATCAAAAGAACAAAGTGTCCAATTAAAAATAAAAATACTATCACGACTCCGATGATTCGATGATGACAATGCTGGTCAATCATCGCTAAACAGTGACACTCGTGTCAGCAATTATCAAGGGATAAATTTTTTGCTCGGCTATTTTGAGCTTGCATTTTTTTCCAGACAATGCGAGAACCGTTTAAGTTTATAGGCTATTCAATGTTAAAACAGTTCGCGTGACGCGGTAACACGAGCACGAATTTTTACCTTCTATCGATTAAATAATGTTATCGAGAAAACGCGTGGCGATTGATATCAGCGCCCTCTATGTATTAAGTAAGTAGTTAAATGTGATAGCAAAATAACGGGATTTTTTTGAAAAGGTGTTCTAATAAAAATCATGCTTATAGACTCTTTAAGCATGATTTCAATGTTGATCTATAATACATATAGAGGATCGTCTCAAAAGAATAATAATGGTTTAAAAAAAAACTGAGAATATTTTTTTTGGATATTATCAGTGTTTGCTTCGTCGCTTTGGTCGGAATGACGTCCAGCTGTATCTGTGACGTATAAAAGATCCTGTGGCATTTAAGCATGTGGCATGGGGCCATTAGCAGAAATTTAATTTCTCAGTAAATAATGAAAATGTTAAATAAAAAATGCTTTTGAGACAAACCACAAGTATTTTTTTTCAGAAACCTTTTAAAAAAGTTCCTATTGTCAATTTGACAATGACGTTGACTTTCGTATCGTATCAATGAAAACGCGAGTGCTTTAAGAGTTCGTGCTACCGATAGGTTCAGTACCCTTACCATGGCCCGTATTATGGTCGCCTTTATCGCGATGGATAAAGCAACCGTCACTTTCGCACCTACATACTGGTCACAGAGAGACAGATGTTTTGTCCAAGTTTATCCACATCGATAAACACGACCATAATAGGCCAACATGAGTTACAATTACCGTACTCGCTAGCGAGTCGAATGCTCTTACCCTCATAGAATTTAGAGCAGGGACCGGAACCGCTTACCCTTTAAAGGGTTTTCGTTAGGGTATATAATTGACTGGTTTTTACAAACCCTAACGATGCGATAAGCATATCTTCGACTTACCCCAATGAAAAACTATCCCATACGATACAATTAATTAGACTAAGCGCTTACCAATTCCTTAAAACCCTCGTTAGGCTTTTAATCTCTACGCGTAGTCCATACAAAATATTTTTGCATAGGCTTGAAATCAACCAATCACACGAATCTGCAAAACAGAGTCAACGGAGAGGGAGAATGGATAGGGTAACAATAACGTAATGCTAAGTTCTTAAATCGAAACCCTTACGAAACTGGTAACCTTAATGGTTGTAGTTAACTAGTTCGAAGCAGTTTCCATGTGATTAGGGTAAGCCTATCGATAGGGTGAGCCTATCGATAGGGAGAGCATATGATGTAGTACTCGATCGATAGACTTAATCAAATAAAGGGGTTTTCCGGTCCCTGATTTAGAGTCACCTTATAGAGTGCGAGGGACAGAGCATTCGACTCGCTACCAATTACGGTCACACCCGTATTCACATCACAAACAATACTTAAGGGATGCTTCACTGAGTAAACTGCGTTCAATCCAGCTTTGTGATTGGTCCTTTTTATGTATTTGTTTATGAGACGATTTGAACCACCCTGAGCGTTCGTGAGCACTGTGAGACCTCATAGTGACGTTTGTGAATACGGGTGTTATTGTCACCATGGTAAGGGTACAGACCGCACTTTCTTGATGACAATACGTCTTAACATTACAAAATAAGGTAACGTTAGGAGGCAAAATTTCGTGCTCGGGTTACTGATAGATGTTATCAAACAAAACCTACTGCTATCATTTTTCCGAGCGAGTTTAAAAACTGGTTGTCTACAAGGACAAAATACAGGAAAAAAATGAGACTTTATTTTTCGCGTAGAAGTGGAAATACGTACCTATTTCGATAGATAGATTTCTTTTTTTATGACTATGAAGATATTCTTTTGCTAATAAATAACAAGTTGTCAAACTCGGTTAGTTTTATACCCTAACCCCCGTACTAATAAACGTTGAGTAACGGTGGTATAGCTATACAAAGTTTTGTCCCTAGCTGTCAAATTTGACAGATAAGGAAAAAACATTGTATAGCTATACCACCGTTACTCAACGTTTATTAGTAAGGGGGTAAGCAAAGAAAATCGCATCATCAACTAATAAATTGAGACATTAGGTTTCTTTGCTATTTTCTTCAAATCCAGACTTGGATACTACAATGAAGGGCGTAGTTATTTTGCTATTGTTTTTAGGAGAACTGAGGTATTACCAAGTTAGACAAAATTAGTTTTAAAGGTACGAGATTCCGGACTGGTTGTTTAAAAATCATAAGAGACATGGCAGTGGCAGATATTAATTGTACGGAAGTTGTCATATTCCAGCAAGGAATCAAGGGGTACCTAATACGATTGTATGGTCCGATCACCCGCCCGCATGTCCTTTAGAAAATTTCTTAAAATAAGGAAACAATATAATTTTACAAAATCTGCAAACCTCTAAACATCATCGGTTTCCTCGAAAGGGCAAATTTACCTCAACCGTTAATATCTAATTGAAATTCACGCGGAGTGACATCCTCCTTAATTCCCATTACATTATGAATCACTTTAACGTAAAGCTACGTATTTCCCAATGTGCCGGACCGTCATCTTGACCCCCGAATAAGTCAAATCACAACTATCAACTTTTGTCGATTTTTGTAGATTTTTGTCGGTTTTTGTCGATTTTTGTCAATATTTGTCGATTTTTGTCGATTTCTGACGATTTTTGTCCACTAAGAGCGGTGCCACACGAGCATTGCTATCGACTGAACGTGACTGAACTGCGCCTCTTTTCCCGACGGTAAAAACGATATCGTAGTTGACCTGTTATGGTATTGTTATGACATCAGACGCCATTACTGTCAAGTAAATAAGACCTATCAAGACGGTGACAATACGATAACAAACCAAAAACGATATCGTTTTTACCGTGTTGAATAGAGGCCCTGAAGCGAGTCTAAAAACGTTATTAGCGCTTGCATCTTGGCTAGGTGTCCAAAAACGATAACTATAACTAAGTCGCTTAGCTTCAAACTTGGAGAGTTCATGCAAAGGGCCAACGGACTTTGCGTCTTTTTCAAACAGATTAATTTTTAAATTCGTATACCAAATTTCAATATCCGAATATCCGAATTTGAAGCGACCCAACTTTTAGATAGGTAAAAACCCCCGATATAACGGTGACTCCTTTCAGAGCCTATCTCTTAAACGGCCCAACCGATTTTCATGAAACCTAGCTAAGAACCACCGGTAGAAAACCTGCTTTCGAATGAAAAAAAACGCATCCAAATCGGATAACCCGTTTAAGAGCTACGGTGCCACAGATTGACACACAAAGACGCATAGCGGTCAAACTTATGACACCCTTCTTTTTGCGTGGAGGTTTAAAAATAAGTGCTACGCTTTGAAAATGATTTTTAGTATGGGAATGGGAGGTAACGCGTCGCAACGCACCGCCTCCGCTTTCAGTGTGTTCGTGGCTTAAGACTTCATATAATTAGACTTATTACGTCACTTTGACATAGTTTTATCAGTGTTCTCCTAGATCAAAACATTGTTACATGCATAATCCGGCTGATATTCTTAGTAACAGAAAAATATTCTTAATAAAAACATTGATTGTAGTGGAAAAAAAACTGGAGACTGTGATTGCTACTATTGTCGGATTATCAAGTAATGACTTGATAGCTAATTAAGATGTAAATGCTGCATTCATGAGGTGGACGTGCATGCTTTTTATAAAAGGATTGTGAAGCGCCGCTAAAATCGCATAGCTGTAAAAAAGAATCCATACAAATTTTGCTCCGGGCGATAACGTTGCTCACCCCTATCAAGTCCGATTGTCGCGAATTTTAAATACTTATATTGTAGTTAATTACTATAAAAAGCGGCCAAGTGCGAGTCGGACTCGCCCATGAAGGGTTCCGTGAAAGGTAAATTGCGGTTTACGATTTATGACGTATTAAAAAAAAACTACTTACTAGATCTCGTTCAAACCAATTTTCGGTGGAAGTTGGCATGGTAATGTACATCATATATTATTTTTACATTTATCATTCCCTTATTTTAGAAGTTACGGGGGGGGGGACACACATTTTTCCACTTTGGAAGCGTCTCTCGCGCAAACTATTCAGTTTAGAAAAAAAAAATATTAGAAACCTCAATATCATTTTTGAAGACCTATCCATAGATACCCCACACGTATGGGATTGATGAAAAAAATATATTTCAGTTTCAGTTCTAAGTATGGGGAACCCCAAAAATTTATTGTTTTTTTTCTATTTTTGTATGAAAATCTTAATGCGGTTCACCGAATACAACTACTTACAAAGTTTACATACGCTCTTATAGTTACGGAAAAAAGTGGTTGTGACATACGGACGGACAGACGGACGGACGGACAGACAGACATGACGAATCTATAAGGGTTCCGTTTTTTGCCATTTGGCTACGGAACCCTAAAGAACGTAGGTACTTTTCTATTTTTTTTTTCTATCGAAGAAATATTTTCTTGGAAAGGAAAAGATAAAGACCTAGTTTTTTATAATAGGTAAGTATCTACAACATATTCAAAAATCGTTAAAATCAGACTAAAGTCGCCGTCAATAGAATTTGCGAACTATGTATACAAATTAGTACTGTTTGACACAAGCGTGTTTTTATTAAAAATAACGTATAATGAATAGTTATTTCATCTTAAACTTAATATGAAAATAATGATTTAGTGTATAAATCGTTGCAAAGACCTCACTTGATCTTTAAAAGTACGTGATTATCGAGTAATCATGGTGAATTGGTTCGTTTGGTTTTGTTTACATAGTTCGCAAATTCTATTGACGGCGACTTTAGGTTTAAGGGGAGAGCAAAGATATCGCATTTTGTATGGAATTTTTCAGCTTCAAAACCCTCTATGTCATCGGGTTTACACATGTATGTATTCCAAATTTCATCCCATTACATTGACTGGTTGGTTCAAAATCGACTTGCAAAATTCCAGGACATGTGAGATACCTAAAGGCTTGATAAAAGTTAAATGTTAATTACTTAATTTATTATTAGTCATTGACATAAACAAATATCTTGTTTTCACGTGTTAAGAGGTTACTAGGAGAGTCTTCAGACCGTTGAACCTTAAGCCCTTGGGTGCACCCTAAAGATTGTATCTTAATTGTCTTAATCAAGAGGTCATCTTTTTATATTACAGAGTTCACAAAAATAAAGAGCTAAACTGCATTGGTCCCTATTCTTCAAATCCCCGTCAAAAAATGCTATAAGTTTAATGTGTGTATCTAATTATGTGTGAATCTGTGTGTCAGTCTGTGTGTTTGTGGCATCATAACTTCCAAAAGAATGGACGGATTTGTACGCGGTATTATTTTGTTCAAGTAAAAATTTGGACCGCCGTTCCTTGCATAGAGACCCTGTTTTTTAGGGTTCCGTAGCCAAATGGCAAAAAACGGAACCCTTATAGATTCGTCATGTCTGTCCGTCCGTCTGTCCGTCCGTATGTCACAGCCACTTTTTTCCGTAACTATAAGAGCTATACTATGGAAACTTTGTAAGTAGATGTATTCGGTGAACCGCATTAAGATTTTTATACAAAAATAGAAAAAAAACAAGAAATTTTTGGGGTTCCCCATACTTAGAACTGAAAATCCAAATTTTTTTTTTCATCAAACCTATACGTGTGGCGTATCTATGGATAGGTCTTCAAAAATGATATTGAGGTTTCTAATAAATTTTTTTTCTAAACTGAATAGTTTGCGCGAGAGACGCTTCCAAAGTGGAAAAATGTGGTTCCCCCCCCCCGTAACTTCTAAAATAAGGGAATGATAAATGTAAAAATAATATATGATGTACATTACCATGTAAACTTCCAACGAAAATTTAATACGTCATAAATCGTAAACCGCAATTTACCTTTCACGGAACCCTTCATGGGCGAGTCCGACTCGCACTTGGCCACTTTTTTGGGATTTCATTTAAAAAATATAGTTTTCTGAATTTTCCTTGGTTTTAATTTCAACTCGATACCTCAACGCATTCCCGAGATAAAGGGTCTTGACAGACAGACGGACGGACGGATGGACGGACGGACGGACGAACGGACAACAAAGTGATCCTATAAGAGTTCTGTTTTTTCCATTTGAGTTACGGAACCCTAAAAATATTAAATAACGTATATTAATAATAATACTTTCGTTATTTTATTTTTCTGTTTAAATATTTATTGTAAAAATTTAATCTACTGTAAAATAAATGAATTTCTGATTAATAATATTTTATTATACTTCCGAAATTTGACAAAGCTGCAGTTTCAGCTAGCTACTTTTAGGGTATCGTACCCAAAGGGGGTACCCTATTACTAACCCTCCGCTGTCCGTCCATCTATCAGTCAGCGGGCTGTATCTCGTGTTCGTGAACCGTAATTTTCTATTACGGAACCCTCCGTCTGCATGTCCGACTTGCACTTGCCCAGTTTTATTTAAATTACGATTAAATAATTATTCTAATTAGTCCATTAAACAATGAGCTCCATTAGTTAGTATGATCGACAATCACCCGGGACCGCTGACTCCGCTGACGATCAAGGAAACGCAGCGATTCCGCATCAAAACAACGTATGCGCAGACGCACGTGACATGACAGTCATCTGAATGGAGAATTCGCACGCCACCCGCGCGCGCGCTGCCTTTGTAATATTACGGCACAGCACACAGATAATTGTGTTGCTTATATTTAATTATAAGTTGTCCCGACAGACGTCCTATTCTAGCAAACCAATTTTCCAATTATTTCCGTGAAAGCCCTATTCGGACTATTACCATAGTATAAATAGAATAGTCTATTTATACTATGCTATTACGAACATGAAACATTAAGTGATGCCGTTCTCAAGTGATGCGCGTATCAAAGAACATCATTTCATTTTTATTTATATAGATTTATAACTTAATGGTAATAGTAATACAAATAACGGAATGAATTTCCAATGGTAGCCTACTAGTAGGCGAAACAGAAAAAAACAAAGTATGTGTAGTAACTGAACGCATCTTAAAACTAGCAACACTTCTTCCCCCTCCGCCCTCTAGGCTTTTTGGGCTGCTAGCCGCGTACTGTGTTTTTCTCGAAAATATTAATAGTAAATAAAATAGTGGATTAATCAATTCCACGTGTTTTTATTATAAACAAGGATCGGAAATTCGGATCGATATTTACCTAAACTTTCGCGGCGGCGTTGTTGTTCAGTTGTATGGAGGCGGACTCAATCATATAATTCATTAATAAAACTCCCGGGATTTCTAAATAAATAATTTACGCCAGCATAAATTCATAATTAAGTATTTAATTTATATTAACTATTTGAAGTTATTTTCCATGTATAGATTTACCAAATGTTATTTAATTTACGTGTAACTCATTGACCTAACGAATTTATAAGAGCAAAACGGAACGTTTTATCCTACATGTAAAATAATAATAATTATTAACGTTTTGTAGAATCACGGAATCCCGGAACTAATATTATTAAAATAATATTTTTAAGAAGCCGACGCCATGTTCGCCTATCTTTTTACGGGATTTTGTCAACTTTAGGTAAATATCGATCCGAATTTCCGATCCCTGATTATAAACCATTCGGGAGTGGGAACATAAAACAACCCAGGGGGGTTTCCAAATATTACAGTATGTAGTAAAAATTGTAATACGAGGTGGGAGAAGAATATATAAATATTGAAAGCTTTCAGTTTGCGCTACAGGAAAATTTTGAATGTCGTAATGGAGTAGTAGCAAGGTTAAGAAAATATGCCACCTAGCTTAAACACCTTTTTCGCTAATAATTAATTAATGAAGAGACGGTTCTGCCATATCTGCGCCATTGATATTATGTCTAGTGAAAAATCGAGATTTCGTAATCCACTTCTCTTTATTGAATGTCTCTGCTAAGTACCTACACTTGTGCAAGAGCTATAAATAAAATTCAAATTCAAGAAAAAATATACCTATTTAAGGATAGCTTTTTTTTTAACTTTCAAACGGTACAGGATGCTCTATTAAATTTTATAACTACTGTTTTTAACAGTGTGCTGTGCTAACGCATGCTCGTCAGCTGGATGATGTCCATTGTTAGAGTTTTTATATACCGCGAGCAAGTTCAGGAGCAATTACCTTATCTGGTAGATCCTTCACTCATTTTGTAGCGGTTTAATTAGGACGCACGTGCTTGCTTCTTCGAGTCTTTTTTTTATAAGAATCCTTTGACCAAAACAGCCAACTACGAGTTTAACCTTTCGTATGCGGGAGGTTAAAAAAATACCAAGTTCTAGTCTCTTCGGATTATGATATAGTCGGAAAAAAGAAGCTTAAAAAAAATACAAAAAGATATCCAAATTTTGGGAGCAGATCTGCTCCTACGCGTACGAGAGGTTAAGATTGCTGGTAGATAATTTTTAGAGCTTTTTTTACAGAAAATTATTTCAAGTAATAACATACATTATGCATACATGTCCCTAAGGTTGTCTGGAAGAGATCGCATATCAGCGATAAGACCGCCTGTTGTTAACCTGTATTATTTTTAAATGTGCTGTTTCTCTGTTATGTTTTTGTTTGGTGTACAATAAAGTGTTTTGCATTGTATTGTATTATATTTTGAAAGTCTGGTTCGCTGAGCCCTGTGACTCCGTAAGGCTTCTGCCAAAAAATCAAATTAAAATCGAACTTATGTAACGTATCATTTTTTTTATTCTTCTTTACATAGTATAAAACAAAGTCGCTTCCCGCTGTTCTGTCCCTCTGTATGTACGTTTAGATCTTTCAAATTATGCAACGGATTTTAATGCAGTTTTCATCAATAGATAGAGTAATTCAAGAAGGTTTTTATTTATAAAATAAATTGGTTTATGGGCGGTTGTTACAGAAAACTCACGAAAACCAAAGCGAAGCCAGGGCGAGTCACTAGTATTATAATTTATAATAAATGAAACCTTATAGACTTTTGCTCACCAATAATCTTTATTACTACAAAAATTGTAAAAAAAGTAAATATTATACGTCAAGGCTTTCTTAATTGTTAAACGCATGACTCATCCAAATTAAACAAAATTAACCTACTGTTTAATGTCATTTCTGCGACAGGTTTTGTGTGTCATTAATATCATTAAATAATTCAGCGCTCATGATCGTCATTTGTATAAACTTTAGACACACCGTGGAGCCAAGGGCAGTGAACGCGGTAATCTAATAATCGATCAAACCGTCCTTCCAATTATGCTAATACGCAAATACGTAGTTTCTCGGCAAACAATAGCTATTAAGAGTATGGCGGCTATTAATGTCATTAAAACTGCATTTTTTGTTACGAAATCTCTGTAATTAGACTTGGTTGTAGTTGTAGCTTTTGTTAGTATATTTGAAATCAATCCAGTACTTTTTGAGTTTATTCTTCACAAACATACAAAAATTCAAATCTTTCCGCATTATAATATAAGTGTACATGTAGATACCATGTAAAACAAATATTTCAAGGAATATGCTTACCAACCCTAACTGCAATTGACAAATTAAAATATTCATTTTTGTACGTACAAGTTATTTATATATTTGTCCAGCAAACGTTTGAAAATGAAAAATGTTTATCACATATTTAGAACTTACAAGCGATAACGTTTTACACCCCCTAAATCAAGTTCGATTTTTACGTTTCGTTAATATATTGTAGACATTATGAAAAACTAGGTCTACAACTTATTCAAAAATCGTAAAAATCGGACTGATTTATGGGGTGAGAAAAGTTATCGCCCGGAGCTAAAGGGCATTTGTATGAAGAAAATTGTCATTTTTGTTACAGCGGCCTGCTGAATTTCACAATTTTATTTAGAGGACTTTTAAATACACACATATATATTTGTTTATTTTGAATAATTCTATCATAATTTACCACTTTTACGAATGGCCGCTCACCTTAAAAATGTATGACTTTTACAAATGACAACACTTTTACCCAAACCCCTTTGTATGGAACATTTTTGACGGCTACGCGATGATGATTATTTTCATAAGTACATCGCAATGCACTTTAAAAAGTCGTAATTCTAACAGAGTTTCCAAATATTTTTTCATTTTACGGTCATTTTACGTGTTATAAGCTAAATAAAGTGTATTCCATCGACGCGCACGACGTTTTTTCCAGTTATCATTAAAAATAGGTATGTATAACGTTGCTATCAGTTATCTGGCCAGTTTTATTAACGATTTTTTGACTGCGGCGGACCGAAACCTTTTAATATGAGTATGATGACTTCTGTATTTTTCTAAAGTACGGTTAGGTTATAAATTATTATGGATAATACCACAAAACAGTTAATAATAAAATGTATTTAGTATGTTCCTAACCGTAACGAACAAGTCCCATATTTTTTTTTGGCTTTGAGATCGGACTCAAATTCACGGGTCGCCATTTGATGGGAAACGGAATCTAAGGGTCATAGACATTTGTAATGTCACATAATGCGGTGCCAACTCCGAGGACAAAGATGAAATAATTATAAACTAGTCTTTCACCATTGTCACACTTTAACTGCCACCAACCAGCTAGGCGAACCCATTTTGTATGAAAATCAAAGCAGCTCTTGGCATTAAAAGTGCTAATGTGCTTTTCCACCGGCGCAGCGAGACGAGAATTGAAAATTGTATTTAAAAAAAAACACAATTCCCTCCTTGCGCGGAAATGGATTTGTAATACAAATTAAAATTCTTGCCTCATCGTTGGAAAAGCAGCTTTAGCCCTACACCATCAATGTGAAAACTGCTGCTTGGCGACAATAATGTTGGAGAATGTTACTGGACTCCCAGGACCCCCCTGTTCTGTTGTTGAGATTTGTGATTCTTAAAAAAATGGTATTTGAAATATTTCTCAGAGTTTTAGTACCTACTTGTAGATATGGCTATAGTTTGGGGGGGGATTGCTGCGTTACTCGAGCGAAAACTACACGTTTCGGAGTCAATCTTTCCTAAACGTTCATCCAATTTTAAAAATAGATCATAGCACCAACATTATGTTTTTTTAAGAGCCAGCCAATTATATCTCTCTCGATGTTATAATGTAAAAATAACCATAAACAAGTAGGTACCGGAAAAATAACATGTTTTTGTTTACAACTTTGCCGGCGTAATTAAAAGGTAACTATGCAAAATTACAGCTTTGTAAGTACCAAAAGTCTAAGTTAAACCGCAGACCATTGAACATGGCGAAACTATAATGGCTGATTTAAATGGGTCCAGCAAAAGCAGGCCAGTAGGAGTATATTGCGTCATTACAAAAACTCTCGCTGAAAACCTGAAAACCAACTCGCAATGTACTTCTACCAGCCAAAAGGGTTAATTTTTTACTACCTATGGAACCCTAAAAACGTATTCTTGGGAAAATTTAAGAGTTACCAGCTGTCGCTAAGATCGCAATTATTTTATAGGTTTGCAACCTGTCACTAATACACTGGATAACATCTTAGCCAGGTTGTGCAAAATGTGGTCACAGAATTATCACCAAGTTTTTGGAGCTGTTGGTGAGTCTGCGGCTCTGCCTACCCCACCCTGGGAATGAAGGCGTGAGTTTATGTTATGTTATGTTGTAGTAAAACATACACACGCAAAGGCCATACCACCTGACCTTGTGTTATTTATTAAACACTTTTATAACCATCGCATCGTTTTGGCTCAAACGGCCGTTTAATGGTGAATAAACCAACCAGAGGCCACATTTTGACCATCATTTTCCCGATGTTACCACATGGATTTTTTTTAATGAGGACATCGTTGATTTAGGCAAAAAAGGAGTATTTTGAGGTTATAAAAGTGTTTACTAAATAAGACAAGTCAGATGGTATGGACTATAGGCATTTAAGGGTTTAACACCATAATATAGGGCTGACATTTGGACACCTAAGTGTACCTATAACTTACTAGTAGTAATAAATATTGAACGGGGTTAACAGCAGTTCAAATAACTTAAAACAAAGTAGTTTGTCAGTATTAAACGGGTGGCTAAGTCACTTAGCACCTAGTAAAACAGCAAGTAGTAGTAGTAGTATAGCGAGATCGTTTGGCGTCAACTTAAATTCAGAGGACGTCGTGTCTATTTTCCTTAAAAAGCCTATGCCATACAAAGTACATATTATATTTGAATTGGTTATGCGGTAATAATAACGATGACCACCCAAGAATAAATAATGCATAATATATTTTTTTTTTTATCTCAAGGATTACTTTGTGTACAAAACTATAAACTAAACTCTGTGTAGTGATAGGACCGGGACTACCATATTTCCTATAAAATAAATTGTCATAAAATTAGATGCCATAAATTCGCTTCCTATAAAATCACTTGCTATAATCATTCATTTGCTATAATAGCCAGTAGGTAGTTAACATAATTTAAAAATTTCTAATGTTCATCATGCATAACACTTATAAGTTATAACTAAATGAAAAGCAAGCTTTAAAAACCCTACTGCATTTTTTTTGACGTCGATATACCTACCTATGTTAATAATTGACATTTTGCTATTTTGGTTATTTCAATTTTAACAGTTTAGGTATCCTAAGTCACCCAGGATAGTGAAAGGATTCTAACGATGATATGTTTCTGTAAGTATGTGTGTCTGTCTGTGTGTCTGGGGCATCTAACTCCAAAACGGATGGACCGATTTGGACGCGGTTTTTTTTAAATACAGTTATGTTAATCGGGATGGTTTTTATGTAAGTTTCATAAAAATCGGTTGTGCCACTTAAAAGATATCAGCTGTTTATCTTTTAAATAGTTATGACATTCTGTGCCTTGGTTTTAGCGCATAGAAAAAACTGCTGACTGTAGCATCTGTCATTGTAACATTTTTGACAGATAAGGACAAAACATTGTATAGCTATATTAGCTATAACACCGTTACTCAACGTTTATTAGTAGGAGAGTTAGTGTAGGACTATTTAACAAGGATGGGAGCATTAATAATAGGCTATATGAATGAAATAATACGGATTGATGAACTATTACATTTATACATACATACATTAAATCACGCCTGTTTCCCAGATGGACAGAGTAAATTATATAACTATACATTTTGACTCCACGTTGTATGAAGAGCATAAGATGAGCGTCGATTGTTAATATTGTAATTTATATTACGAGTATAATATAATTAACACGTTCTGTTCCTACTCGATTTGCATTGAACTCTGCCTTCAGACAAAATGGTCATGCAAACCCCTATACGATACAAAAGGTAACCCTTTCAATATCGAAACTCATTTAATAGAACGTTTCCAAGTGCAGGAGCTTTATTTTTTTTGTTGTCACAATTCTAACCTAACTTAACCTAACCTACGTAACGAATGTTTAAGATAACCTGAAAACAATAAGGTTTCAGCAGAAATTAGCTTTCGATGAAATGAAATTCGGTGAAATGACACATTCGATTAAATTTTTGTCGATATTTGAAGGGGATCCCGATACAAAACTTCATTATCAACATGGAAGTGAACACTTTACCTTAACAATAAAACTACAGTTGTGACCTATAACTTGAACTAAGAGTCTCATTATCGTAAAAAAAAACCTTATTATTGCAATTAAACATGGCCTTTGCTTCTTCATAATTTATGGCATTTGCACTTCCTAGGTTCTTGAATCTCTTGAATTCCTTGAAATACATTACTACGCAACACATTAGGTACTATACGATGTTAACCCCCGACTAAAAAAGGGAGGGTGTTATAAGATATCTGCGTCTGTGTATCTGTAGAACAATCCGGACTTATTTTCAGGTGTATGTTCGCACTCGCACTTGTTTATTTACTACAAGTTTACAATGTAAAAATCTACAAGTCGAATCGGCACTTAGTCATCAGCATTAAAATTGATGTGTCCAATCAAAGCCATTAAAAAGCAGTTCTACAAGCCAAGCCTAGTCGCTAGTTCAGGGTTGGCGACTTGAACTTATTAGCTCCCGTTTTGGACAAACGCTCCAGTTAGACAACCCTGACTTGAAGCATTCAACGCGACAATTAACGTGAGAAACTAATGGTCCAATTAAACTGATCAGTTTGCAATTTGGAGTACGTATAACTACTCATAATTACCTACTAGTTTTTGGTCGCACTGCGCGTAGAAGTCGTTTATTGCCATTCCCTCGGAAATTGTAAAATTTTCGGGGAAGTATTCTATCCTATGTCGTTCCCCAGGATAGGATCTATCTACTTGCCAAATTTCATTAAGATCTGTTCAGAAGTTTATCGTGAAGAGGTAACAAACAAAATGTTACTTTTGCAAGTACAATATTAGAACTAAGGCTATGTTTTCGTGAAATTTTGCTTCAAAGAATTAGTTAAATGTTTTCAAGCACACAAGACGAGCTCCTTCATATAATTGTACCGTTTTACGGTGCATGATTGTGCCATGGTAGTGAATTGAAAACACGCCAGCAAAAAATCCAGCATTTTTACACCCGTAGCTATCGAAAATATGTCATGCTAAAAAGGAGATGGCGGGAATAGAGATTGACAACTACCCGGATACCTCAGAAGTGGGTATCTACCTTTGTTTTCCAAGTATCTAATTACCCCTTGCGCATCTCTAGATGGGACTTAAACGCGTTTTAAAGTAATTTTCGCAAGCAAGCCCTTAACAGTTGTAAGACTCTAACAGAGAAACAATAAATTATAACAAAAAAAATTACAACATATCCCTTTCTAATTTAAAGAAAGAAGAAATATATCATTGTGATAAAGAAACAAAAGGTACAAATAAAAGCCTCTCGTCACGGAATGGTCCTAACTAAGCGTAATGCTGGCATTAAAGCCAACGATGCGCTGGTCTTCCATTAGGACCATCAGGTGAAACCACGGCGGGTTACACAAACACACAAAATGTATGACGACGCGATTAGCTTCGTTGGTACTGACATCATAGTACACGCCTAAAGCTTATCTGGGATCAGCTTTATGTCCCCTGATATTTATTTATTCACTATAAAATCTACAGGTTTTGCTTAGCAACACCAATAAACACTGAGATATTACAAATGCATTTAGGTACCCTAGACCTAGATAGAGCTCTTAGCTTAGGGCACAAATTCACAGGTCACGGTTGGCAACTGGACTCGCCTTGTACCGGCTCATTACCACCGTTTACACGGACATTCTGTGCCAAGAGCACCATATGGAGCCCACTTTATATGGAGATCAAGGAGCTATGTGAGAGTTAATGTTGATAGACTTCTGCTACTGTTTATCATTTGGCTGACTCATTAGAGTCCTTACATGGTTACAAACATTGATTTATACAACTAGATAGAGTCGTGCGGTGCGAACAAAAATGTCAAATATGTCTGACCAAGCAACAATAGCGGCATGTTTTAAATTTCTTACAAACTACGTCGTACTAAAGGGTGAAGTCAGACGAGCGTAATTTTGAGTTGGGAGCCGCGTAATTTCTGCTGCGTACAAAAGTTCAGCTGATTTTGCGTCGCCGAGTGAACCAACAGGACTTTTGTATGTTACTAGCGGCCCGCCAGCGGCTTTGACCCCCGCTGCAAATTTCCGACTTTCTCAGTGGATTTTTTTTCTGCACTATTTTCTTTTTTTTTTATATGTAAGAACTTTCTACTTAGTATTACAATACATTTTTAAAAAAGATAAATGAAATTGGTAGAGCCTTTCTCAAGTTATAGCGTGACCAGGAGACATAGGGGTTAATTTTTTTAGATTTCCTGTTAAAAAGTATTTTGAAAAAACAGGAGAAGTGAACGGTAGACATAGTAGAGATGGGGATCAGTGCAACCTTAGTGAACCCTTTTAAAAATAGACTTGATAAATATTTAAAACTACACAATAACGACGAATTATTTACACGCATCGTGACGCGTCACCTTTGATCTTCTATCAAACGTTTAAACGTTTGTTGTTATTGGTTTATCGAAATAACTGACATACAAGCATCAAACTCGTAATTATTGTACAAAGTAAACAAATAATAAAAGCCGGTCAAGTGTGACTCATTTTCTTCCTTTATTTTTTTATACCACCCAAGACCCTCACCTCACTCCATTAAAGGCTTGTGCCCAGCACACAAAGAATGATAATATTATGTTAGATGTGATAATGCTCAAGTTAGGAAAATTTCTCATTGCACCTTTGTGCACCCGACCGCATAATAGCCATGCAAGGTCGCATCAGTAAACAACGATTCGCTTACTCATTATGTAATAATATGTAATAAAAACGGATGATAAAATAAATGACAGTTTCCATTGCGACACCGGAATTACTGTTCAGAGCAGATTGCCTTTTGTTCTGTCGCAAATAAGTTTTATAACTATGTCTGTCAATATATACTGTCAATCCAATTTAATATTTATGTAAATAAATAGGTCAATAACTCGACCATTGACTGTTTAATGATGTTGTCTAATATTTGCCAGAAATCCATCCATAGATAGAGTATATTGGAAGTCGATAGACGAGAAGTCCCTATGACAGTTCAAAAGTGCTACGAGAATTCCAGTCTGTACTCATTACTAAGAGGAGACGATTGAATCTACTTTGGCAATTGAATCTGAAATAGTTATTGGCTTAGGAGGGCAGTATAGATCATCAATATAATTTTCTAACGTATAATATATTTCTCCTTCCAGCCTCAACTGATATCGGCAGCAGGCTACCCAGTAGAGAAGCACCGGGCACGGACGCCTGATGGCTACTCCCTGCAAATGCACCGCATACCCACTGGTCGAAGAACGCCTAGACGCTCAGATTATTCCAAGGGCAAGAGAGCAGTACTGGTGGTCCACGGCCTTATGGGTTGCAGCGGAGACTTCGTCATCATGGGGCCTGAGAGGAGCCTTGGTAAGCTACAGTACTTTATGGCTCGATATTTTCTGGGGCAGAGAAGGCAAATAAGCTTGAGGCCACCTGGTGTTCATTTTGCCCATGGACATTCGCATTCCTGATTCCAAATACGTTGCCAGCTATGAGGACTAAGAAATCTATGCCTCTTTGGTAGTAATTTCGCAGACTACCTTAACTAAGCTCAACAGCAAGTAGTTATATTAATGTGTGGCGGCGAGACTGTAGATCTGACCTAGGTCTTTAATATTACCAAGCCAATGAGCTTTCTCAAGGATATTTTACAACATTGCACAGTTACGTTGCCGAGTATTTCACACTGATTTTCTTAATGTAATATGTCTAATTAATTGTTTTCAGCTTACATCTTGGCTGATGCAGGCTACGACGTATGGCTCGGAAACCTCAGGGGCAACATCTACACAACACATCAGAATTTAACCAGGGACAATCCAGAGTTTTGGGAATACAGGTAGCACTTTTTTTCAACCTCTTTTTGCTGATAATGTTCCTTATTCTTCTCGATATGTTGAAATTACTACCCAATTCCTTACTGACTTATTGCAATGTTTCATTAGTTATCATCCTATCGTCTTTCCACCTGGTGTGGTGTGGTGGTCTAACTGTACTATGTCACTTTATGACTTAATTTGCCATAATGCATTAGATGTTGGGTGACCATCTGCTTTGATGTAGATACAGATTTCAAACGCATCAATTTCTACAGCCGTTTCCATGCGTTGTTGCAGTTTCCACGAGCACGGCAAATACGACGTCCCCAGCATGATTGACAAGGTCCTCAACGTGACTGGCTTGCCAAAGATCATGTACATCGGCTACTCCATGGGCACCACCAGTTTCTTCACCATGCTGGCCCAGCGGCCGGAGTACAACAGCAAACTCATAGCCATGGTTGCTCTGGCTCCTGCCGTGTACTTGGACAACGTGAAGCCGCTGGTTGATCTGTTTATAAGGACTATTAATGTGCCTGTGAGTATTAAACTTTCTTCTTAGAAGTCTAAGTCTTAAGTTTAATTTGCACGTCAATGTCAATTCGGAGGGTCGAATTTGGCGACACTTTTTTATTACGTTGTTTAAGAATTGACTGAATGTCAAAATAATAATAAGGAGTAGCACCCGCATATAATCAAAAAGTTATATTATGAGGCCCGAATTTTATTGACAGTAATGGCTGTCAATATTTGACTGTCTGCTCGACCAGCCATTTGTCGTGGGTTTGATGTCCTCCAGAGTCCGATACTCATTTGATTTCGATCTGTCTCCGAGACTGCTTATCTAAAAGCAAGTCTGTACACCATAAACGAAACGTCGGATGCCCCTTCAATTTTATTACCCATTCATGGCTAAATCGAAAGAAAGAGATGGAGTTGGCCCTTTACAACTTTCCAGAGGAAAATTCAAACGAAAAATATACTGCGATCTGATAGGTATCGTAGGTCTCCAATCCTTATTAACCTTCACGAATCACCTATTCTTTCCAGGGCACCATGCGCTCCCGCGGAATGATAGCCCTCAATCTACGTCAAGACGTCATGGACATGATCATTAATAGCTTCTGCAACCCGCGGGACCCGCGGCAGGACCTGTGCCTCAGAACCGTCTTCTCCATCGTGGGTGAAGACTATGAACAGAGCGACCCAGTGAGTATTACTACTAGCTTCATGATCTGAACTGATCCCATGCCTCTTAAAAATTCTAAACCAAATTACAAAAAAATATTCAGTAAATTGATCACGTCACGTCGGCTATATGGAGTGAATCTATTAGCGCAAGTAGAGTGCAGTGAATCCAGCTGATCTTGGTCTATACATACATAAGCCAAAAGGCGATATCTCAAACTCGATAGCCAAATCAGATACAACCCTCTCCCGTTAGTAATAAGGTTGCACTTGCTACAGGAGTTATGTCAGAGATACCGCTATTTGTCTTAGCGGGGCAGACACTGATCGTCGATTGGTTAACCTTATGTCTTGGACTCTTGGTCTACCCAGAACTAGCTATTCTTTACTTTTGTGTTTGCTTTTCTGGCAAGAGTTTACGGATAGGGACCTATAGTAAAATAAATATTACAGGTCAATCTTGCAGTATGTAAGTTTCGCATAAAACAAACGATGTGGCTCTTGGCGAAAGTTCGTAATCATATAACAGTAAATGCATCAAAACTGGAAGGTTAATAATATAGGCTAAAAGCTGACCTGGGATGGTTTAGTAAAATAAATTGTTAATTTCAGGTTTTGTCAAACATCATTTTGGCAAGGTTCCAGCCAGCTTCTTGGCGACAATTAGAACACTTCGCCAAAATTGCCTCGTCAAGTAAGTATTGAGACACCCTTAAGCGATTAAGTTACTAAGGACCCTCACTTTCACCCTCATAGTGTGATAAAACATATTACATCACATTAAACAAGAGGAAGCACGGTCACACCCTTAACACCATTCTCGTAATATCTGGGCATAGACCTCCCCAAAGTGCCGCTCCCAACCAGCCCTGGGAATCAACTGGCTGCAAGTGGATTCCCAGGGCTATCACCAGGCCGTTGGTCCACTCACGAAGTCACGATGCGTCTTTCTGTATGTGGCCACATGTCTACCTATACAAAGGTATAGGTAGCAACTTAAGATAACAATCCAATCAGCCCAGATTAACTTACTACAGGACAAAGGCAAGCTCTCTCTTGAACAATTGAACATGGTATCCAATCCTGTGCATGCCTCATTTAGCTCATTCCCGATCACCTTAGCAAAATATACACAAGAACAATAATTGAGTGTAATCAGTAATCATTATTACAAATGGAGTAAATAAAAGACGAAATCCGAATCACAAAGCCAAAAGCCAAAAGAAACAATCAATCAATCGATCTTCTTGTTTATTTCCAGGTGTGTTCACTTCTTGGGAGGATGGCCTATGGGGGCAGGTCAAGCCATACAACCTCAGCAACGTTCAAGTCCCGGTGACCCTACTGTACGGCATGAACGACCAGCTGACGGAGAAATCTGTAAGTACTTTTGTCAGGGTTTTATGAGAGGGAGTGATGGTTGGAACTTGTGCAGGTTCTGGAATGCTGAATGATGGTCGTCCATCTAACCCTGACCTGCCGCCATAGAGGTCAGATGTGAGAATAATACGGCCTGTGAAACAAATAGCAGTCCGTCTTAGTACTTTGGGTTGGCAATGCACTTACAATCATCATCAGCGTCTTCAACTATCAGATGGCCGGTGTGTTCCTTCTCCTGGAGTTGGAACTTGAAATTTAGTGCAAAATTGGATCACAAACCCTTAATACTATTTATACATTTTAAGGGTGTACCCTAATGCAGCTTATAATAACACTCTTTGTATAAAGATCAATCCGAGGTACCTTGCATCTCAAATCTGCCAAGCCGTCTAGACTACAGGTTTGCAAATGAACCCGCAAAACTAACAACACATCTACAAGATGACCGTTTTCTTCCTATCTGATAACAAATTACCGTTGTTTTCAGCAAATAATGCGGCTGGCAGAGGAGCTGAACAGCACAGGCATGCTGGAAGACGTGCGGCCCGGCTGCAACTGGCCCAAGTTCAACCACCTAGACTTCGTATTCGCCAAGGACGTCGGGAAACTGCTCAACAAGCCGCTAATCCGGCATTTGGACAACCAGTACAATAAATACAGCGTCTCCTGACTCTTTTGTTTTATTACACCCTGGTCCTTAGGGTTGGCAACGTAATTGCATCTTCAGATGACAAATGTGTTTTGGCTTCAGAGACCATCTACCTTCGGGTGACCTGTGACTGTTGCGCTTTCTCCATGGAGTAAATAAAAATCTGCGACCTAGTTTGACAGCTACTTTTGCACAAATATTGTCAGAGTGTGGGTAGTGCTGTTCCTTAATATTGTACTGTATACGTGTAAAATGACTGATGTCGAGTTTCTTACGGCGTTTCTTATCAACAGTGGTCTCCTCTTGGGAAGGGAAGCGCTGGTAGATTTTAGCGTGTAAAAGTGCCCGTCAAATACTGGAAAAGGGCCGAATTTTAAGTACCCGAAACCGACGTGCGTGCATGACTCGATGTATGAATGTGGAAGAAGCGAAAGAGATTTCTCAAGATCGTAGCAGGTGGAAAGAAGTGGTCTCTGCTTACCCCTCTGGGAAACAGGCGTTATTTAATGTATGTATGTATGTAAGTGCCCGTCAAACATCTTTTTTCTTTACCTAACTCAAACTTGGTAGAGATCATCTAAGGTTGAGTCAAGATTGAAACATCGAGATTGCCTTATCACTATTTAATTTTATCCATTTCTGACTTCACTTTGTGTGACGAACTAATCCGCGGAAATAAGAATTTTGGCTAAAATTTACTGCGTATTGGAAAACGAAGAGTAGGGCTCTCAATGACTAAATAAGGCGACGATATACAGTTGCTGATTCACACGCCAAATAGGAGCAACATATCAAGTTGCGGATAATAGCAACAAAAAAAAATGGACGGTCTGATAGCGACTGAAGAACAGCCAACGTGCTGAGTTGCGCACATAGGAGTGACCTATGCCCAGCAATGGCCTAAAGGTGAGACCGCATCGCTGCTTAACGGTGCGTATATTACGGTGCGTCAAAAACGGCGCCATGTTGTTACAATGACCCCGTCTTTTGGTTACGCAACGACACCGTATTTTACGCAGCGGTGGGGTCGCACCTTTACGCGGGCTGAAGATGGTGTTACATTGCGTCAGAAATAACAGTTTTCTATTACTTGATGTATTTTGAGACGCGCATCTCACTCTTAACAAAGAGCAACCTGGAGTACTCTACCTAAAAGAGCCACTTATGGAGGTCATGACCCTCAACCATGAGGAAACGACCAAGAAAAAGATCTCACTCTTTAGTCTTACATGATTAGTATATGTAGGTACATATACAGGACAAACAAATGAAGCAAAAATAATTTCACTGCTAACAGAGGAATAAGGAGGTATAAATCTACAGCATTATGTATTATGTCTAACATAAAGCTAGCGTTTAACCACTACTGCATATTTTGTTAAGTTACTATAAATATAGATATACTTCTTAGCCATTTCTTTTTTATATAAGTACCCGGTTGCACTCGCGGCGCTAAGACGAATGTAATGACACAGACGAAAGGAATAAAGAATCACACATACATACAGGCCCAAAACAACACCATCCTTCTTCAGCAGTAGGGTAAAAACAATAATGGAGTGAAATCAAATCTTAACATTTAAAAAATATTTAAACACTCTTTCAAAGTCAAAAACAATGAGGCATCTTGTTCATAGATCTACAACAAACACTGCCTAGATACACAAAACTTGAATTGGAATATAGAAAACTACACAATCAAAATAGTAATAAAAAAGTTTTGAAAAGAACATAAAAAATACTATTTAATAAAGTTTCATAATTTTTATTAATTTCCACTTAGTTTATTAAAGAGATAACAATGGGTTACTCATGTAAATAATGTTAAAATAATATGTCAACGTGTTTCGGGCTCGACATGTACTTATAAAATGACTTACCTTCACAACACTAGCTTTCGCAGCGGCTGCCCCAGGCTTGCTAGGGGCTGCATTTTGTACCACTGGCGCTACCTTAACATCAGCTACTATGTTGCGATTCAATTCTGAAAATTAACATAGACTTTAAACATACAAACAAATTCTGATAGCCGGAGTTATTACTAGATTTTGAATTTTACTGAAGGAAATAAAAAAGAAAGAAAGAAAAATTTATTTAACTAAAGCTGAAAAGGTCAGCTTGTGGCTGGGCAGAGCCTCAGCGCTAGTTTTCAGCTGGTGCCTGAGATGGAGGCACGTAGAATATTCAAAATGTTTAAAATAATGATTCAAACTCAAACTCATAACATTTACTTGACAAAAACACTGCAACACAACGGACATAGTACCAAAAAAAGGCAAGAGCAGAGCAAATTTAGAAACGTTGCACTGTAGTGTGAAGACAAATTGGACTCGGTTCAGCATATGCTGCAGCCGGAGCTACAGCGCAGCTGAACCCTGGCGTTTATGTTTTCTTAGCATGACATATGATTCAGTGTTTAAGATTGTGCTAGTTTGGTTTATTTACATTAACAAATTACCAAAATAAAGAGCACAGCTGATCCGGGGAAGCGTAGTTACATTCCCTTACCTTTATTCGGCATAATTCAAACAGCATGAAGCTTGTAAGTCGAGATCATGAGCATGATTAAAAACTCGACATTTTGTAAGCTAATAAATATATGTTAAGAACAACAATAGCAAAATAACACAAAATAAAAGGTTATTTACGATAAAATACTAAACAAACCACTAGAAACGTCAACTTTTTTTTTAAACTTACGAGATATTGCTAGAATTAGCCACAGCCGACATTAATTTTCTCATAAATTAAGAAAGTAAACTATTAGAATAAATAATTTAAAAAAACGTGAATTTGTGATTAATCGTCACACAATCCGAACAAAGAATTTCTTGGCTTGGCAAAATAAATACTATTCTTGAAGCGACGTCGCAATCTTACAATAATAGACCTGACAACCCACCATGTCATGTCAATTTGACAGAATTGCCAAAATGACTGCCCACAGCGGCTTACGTTTAATTTTACAATAAACACTCTAATCTATTACAATTCATGTTATCAGTTACATTACTTATTAGAATAAATGCTAACTAGGTTATAGTGAATTGATTTTACTAACACAATATTCATCATGGACCTCCACCGTCCAGTAGATCCTAATAAGGTATTGCAGCCTGAAAACATAGTAAGGTTTCGTTAATTTGCTGTATTTGTGATTCCTAATATACTTTCTAATTACAGACTTACGAGGAACTGACATCAGAAGAAAAATTAAGGTAGGAATTGTTTGTTTTGATAATTTTACATAAACTCACGTATTGCACTTAACGGGCGGGAAATAATTGATTTTTGTGTAGTTAAACTAGTTAATGCGTGACCAAGTACATGCCGTGAAAGATGTCGTAAAGAAATGTTTAAGGTTGTTAATACAATTTTGTATAAAGTACTGTTGATACTCTTTACAAGTTGATCAATTATTTTGAACTCAATGAGACTAGAGAAAGAGATTGTTCATGGAGTGAAGGGGAATTCCCGAAAACTTTATTAAATAATGCCTGAAACTTATCATTATTCCCTCAGTTACTAATAGTTTTTTGCTATGAAAAGTATTATAATGCCCTTCCCTGGGGCTCAGGCTGGCTTCATACCAAATGTCTTAAAACTGTAAGAAATAAACAGATAACCTCACTTGTACCTACATATCCTCCTAAGGCCCAAAGTCCTTTTAAAAGGCCTTCGTCCGGCCATTCAAATAAAGGTCTAGTGCAAAGAAAGTAAAATGGAATGTCTGTTGTTTTTATAACTAATGATCAAATTAGAAAATTGAATTTATTTCGTTCACATTAGATTCACATTTCATTGATAAATTTCGTTGTATGGCTAAATATGAACAATATACACTCGGCTCGGGTATTGCATAGTTAATATGGTGTTAATATGGGTTATTCCCATGTTCTAACCTATCCAACCCAGGTATAGTCTATGGAAATTTTGCCATATGGGTGAATATCAAAAATATTGTACATAGTTAAGGACTTAATTGACACAACAATAATTTTCTTCCATTGTGTGATGAAAATTTGTTATATGATCTTATGGCAAATTTTCATCACACAACGGAAAAAAATAAGGTGTTTTTAATTGAGTCTTTAACTACGAATAACCTGTTAATATAATTTTGTGCCAAGTAAAAAAAAGGTAGATATGCAGCATGGCTAGTATTTTTAGGGTGCCAAACCGCACCCTATTTATTACTATGCATATGCTGTCTTTCAGTCTAGATTTAAACACAACCATAATAAGTGCACTCTGGCCATGTTTAAGTTCCCATTAATATATCCTCGTAAAGCCATAAACTGATTGTGTAACAATCTCATATCGATTAGCCAAGTACTACTGTGAAATGGGAACAAACAAAATTATTTTTGTATTTATAATATAATATAAGTAAAAGTATGCGGAGTATGCCATCTTGCACATATGTTTATTGAATGTCGCCTAAAACTGCGTACTGTTTAAATCTTTTCGAAATAGTAGGATATTAGTGCTAATAAACGTTTGCCAGCTACATGTAATGTACGTACAGATTACAATGTATAATAAAAATTCAAACATAGTAAATAATCCAATGACTAGTACGTAGATAAGTTGTTCTAGCCTTGTAGCAGAGGCCTGATGTGGCCAAAATTTTATAAATTAAAATAAATTATTTCTCCTCATTTCATGGGCGTGTGTCACTGATGTAATTTCGTGCGTGTGCCACTGTAGGAGTAACTACATACATATTGATACGAAGCGAATTAAAACCGACGTGTGCATGCGAAGCGTACGCTGCTGTGGAATTCCGGCTTATGGTCATCGCCACGGAATAGAAAAAACAGTGGAAGTGGCATGAGCTTCGCTTAGTATCAGACCTGTTGTCGCCAATACTCATACTATCATAAAAACAACACGCCACCATGGAAAATATTATGGTGCGGCCATTGATTTAATATATACAAGATACACAATCCGCTACAAAAATGTTGTTATAAACTGTCCCAAATGACATTGACAGCTGTATTCAGATACATGCTAACATCGCTATTTTTTACCTTAAACATTCATGCAAAAAAGAACTCAATATACTCGTCAAGTATAGACGTCAAGTGTCAAATCTGCAAACTAACGTTTCAAAGTATTTGCAACTATTTAGTGAAACGGCCATTATCACAATATTTACGACAAAAGTGAACATCGGACGAATGGAGTCGCAATTCTCATTTTTATATTGTATTAATTATATCGAAATGACAAATTAAAAAAAAAACGCTTATGAGATGTTTTATAAATGTTATTGTATTACACAACTTAAGCTATATATACAACAATAATAATAAATAAATAAAGGGAAAACAAGCTATAAAAACCCGTCCCGTCGATTGTTGTTATTTCAATTTTAACAGTTTAGGTATCCTTTGTCACCCGGAATGGTGACAGGCTTCTAGCGACACACATCTAAATCGGCTCAGGCGTTAAGAAATTATGGTGGAATAAAGAATCGTACATACATACATACATGAACCCTGAAAATATTACACTCCTTTACTCCAAACAAAACAAGATCTTATCCTAACTAACAAAACGTAAAGTAAAACCTAATTTCCTTGAAATAAGTTTAATTTATTATATAATTGTCTTTTAGACCTACATTTACTTTGGATGCTTTCTTTTTTTGCAATGTAATGTAAACGGACGCACATCTATTAAGCAAAGATGAGAAAAAAAGTTAAGCGAAGCAACTTAGCAATACATCTCTAAAAATATATATTTTCGTTTTTGTTTTTGTCATTAGATTTGTTCATAAGAAAATCATCACCTAGAAAAAGCTTTATAAATGCGATTTCACCCAGGATATTTTAATGCACTAAGAAATAATGTAAAATTAGCAAGTTCTCTTATAAAATGAGTGGAAGTGATTACAATTATTATTATTATAAAAAAAACAATCACCAGCCTGATAAACATTATCTCATAGTTAATTTTTGCTCGCCCTTTTCTTTACATAACAAAAGGAAAGGGCTCACTTTAACTGACAGATACTTTTATTTGATGATTGTAAAGTCAAGCTTTAATAGTAGTTTGTATTTTTTGAGATTAATATAAAAACTATTGTGTGACATTTACTTACATTCAAGACAGGTATTGCAGATTTAGTCAGTCTACTAATGCCTTTCTCTGTGGTATATACGTATGTGGTACGAAAATGGGTCAAACACTTATTTAATAAACAGACGACTTATTTGGCTTGAACAGTTGATCACGCCTATCTCGTGCTAATATTGCGACCCATTTTGCACGTCGTAGAGGATTTCGTGGAAAGCTTTAATTTAAAAATATAAGAAATATTATTACCTCTATAAACACTTTTTTGGTCATAAGTCAAAACAAACAAACTCGATTAATTAAATTTTTAAAAGTAATAGCTACTCCATATATTTTTGTTTCGTGATAAGTCATCATTTGTACGTACAATATAAATTACAAAAAATCATGAAAGCATTATAAGTTTAACAAGAATCTGTTTATAAATAAATAGAACTTATGTAAAATAAGACATTCCATCCTTTTTTTTTAGTTTTCTTGTTATTATTTTTGCAGTTTTTCACTGCACATTTCGTCATGATTGACAACTGCCACTGTCTGTGGTCGAAACAAGACTAAAAGCAAAACTACTGCCCAAGTCGATTAGGCAGTAGTTTTGACTTGCCATTTTTTCCTGCTGATTGTGTATCTAGTATATATTAAATCAATGGGTGCGGCTATCGTTTTTACACTCCCAAAATAGCACAATAAGGCATGCTTCTGTATTTATTTTCTATTTTAGAAATATCGAAATAAGGGATTGCGGCAAAAGTATGGTAGGTTATGCGGAACTCCGCATAACTATGCCACACGTTACACGCCCACTTGACACTTCTACTTTGACGTCCACTGAAAAATGTATCGTATTAACACAGATCAAAGCTCACTTTTCAATGTATCACTTGTAGCTGAGGCGTTGCAGCGCCTCTTCAACACGGTTATAACCTTATAACCATATCATCTTTGATCTGTTATCGTATTGTCAACGTTTTGATAGCTCTTATTTCCTTGAAAGTAATGGCGGCTGACGTCAAAACAATACCGTAACCGGTCAAATACGATATGGTTTTTACCGCCGGGAATAGAGGCCCTGATCTAGTGCCAGCGCGCTGTAGTGTTATATGACCATTAACCATCAAAATACGATATCGTTCGGTTATTCACTATATCTGCATGAGGGTTGGTCTTCTTGTGGTCTTAACCATTCGTGGTCTGTTCCCCAGATATGACCACCAGAAGCTGCACGAGATGCACCGCGGCCACGAGGGCATGCACACCACCATGATCCTCATCCTCATCGGCACCCTCGTGGTGGCGCAGATCATCGTGGTCGAGTGGAAGAAGAGGCATTATAGGTCCTATGCTGTAAGTGCTAGAATTCACCAGGAGCCTCCCATTCCTCAAGATTTCTTTTTCTTTGTCGCGAATTTTCTATTCTCATTTTTCTCCGGTCTTAATGTTTTCCACTCGCATATTTTCCCTTAATATTAAATACTAATTATTGATTACTGTTTCCAGTTCTTCACAATGATAGCAATGTGGTGTATACCTCTCATCATGAGCGCGCGCAGCCACTGGTGGCGCTTCGTGACCATCTGGAGCATTTTCACGCTGCTCACGGCGCTCGTCATGCGCAAGAGCACCATCAAGCCCATGAGCGCCACCACACCACGGTGAGTGCTATCATTAAACATCATTATAATCATCATTGTCGTGGTTTTCTTCGTATTCATTATCAATAACAGTAACATCCACGGTATCATTACTATTATTCAGCTAATAAGCTTCATAATCGCCATCGTCAACGACTCTACTGAGATCGATACTCGTTATGATCACTTTTGACAATTCAACACCTTCAGACATTATAAGTGCTATCTCTGACAATAAGCAGCACCAAGCTCATAAGCGCAACGCCCCGTGGAGAGTGCTGTTATCATCAACTTTGACGTAATATTTGTCTTCCTCATCAGCGTCCATATCACCATCACCATCATCGTCAAAGTCATCATTATCATCTTCATTCACATTGTTATTACAATGAACCACATTATGATCATCATTATTATTGTCATCATTTATCATTTTCGTCATTCCTCTAGCATCATTCATAGTAGCGACAAAGCTTAAATTAAGAATTAAGAATAATTAAAAAATGCAGGGTTTTAATGATCAGTCTTACTTCACTGAAATTATATACATCTGCAGGCTAGTCTACAAATGGTTCTACCTAATCTACAAAGTCAGCTGCTTCATCGGCGTGATCGGCTACATCATCATGATGCTGACCTTCCTCGGGGTGAACCTGCTCTTCGGCCACAAGCCGCCCCAGTGGATGGACGTGGGCATGGTGCTCCTGTTCTACGGACTGTACTTCGGAGTGCTCGGGAGGGATGTGGCGGAGTATTGTGCGGATAAAATGGCTGCGTCTATTGGGGTAAGGGTTTAAATGACAGTCTTAAATTTTCAGGGCTTTATAGAGAAAATAGTAGGCAGTAAATATTTAAATGAGGATAATATTGCCTGTTTTTCATTTGTACAATGGTTATGTTTACGCAGGAACGGGAAACATATGCAACAGATTTTTTTTTTTCGTTTCTTTTGTAGTTAGGGGACTCTGTCTTGTCCTTAACGAAGGATGATCAACTATATAAGACATTATTTTCAGTATTACACGCAAGAGGGTATACCTACGCGGCAACTTGAGAGCGACGTGTGCGCAGTTTGCGGGAACAAACTGCTCGTCGCCGTTAACGAAGAGGGCGTTTTAGGTAAGGTTATATCAATCTTACAATTTCATAATGCAAGTTTAGTTTCTATACAAGGTTTACTGTGTAAGTTAGATTGTTTATGTACGAAAGGAACAAGGGTAGGCCAAGCATGGAGCCTTGAGGCACTACTAAATCTACCAAAGTTCGTTAATATTTTTACAAGAATCTGATATGAATGCGTTCGATAATTCGTTAAGTGGTGTAGGTACTTTTTGCTGAGAAAGTAATCATATTTATCGTAGTTAACACATTTCAGTATCTTGTCGCAGTAACGTAGGAAAGTGAGAGTGGTTATAATTTAGTAAGTAGGTATATCAAAAGCTGCGACAAGGTACTAAAATGTAAAACTACTTATGAGGTAGACCGTACGGTATTTCCAGCTTCTTCATAGTTTTCGGCTGGCTATCGCTATCACGCTTACACTCGAAACTGACAGTATATTTGTCACTCGTGTGTTATATAAAAACGAACATTCCCGATCGCTATTAAGAAAATGGTAGCAATGTACACCCAATCGATTGAAATAATTGTCTCTCATTTTAACTTTATCATCTTCATTATCATCATCATAACTTAAAAGCTACGCTCTTTTCGGTAGAGTGCTTGCCGTTATTCTCTATTCTTCGCTAATTCGCTAGTCCTTGACATTTCGATAGGACACACCCTTAACTTCTCTTTCTCTTGCCCTGAGTACCTTCGTCTGGGTCATCCTCAACTTAATTTACTTACCTTGGATTTTTCCTTCTATGATATTTTTTGTATATACTATCATTATTATTGACTAAGTTTTTTTTTTATATGCCAATAGCTCTTTAACTTTCAACGCCACAGTCGGCTCTGACCGTCAACTAAAATTCGTGCCCCTGACGTCACAGCGGCTACAACCGTCATAAGTTCAAGATTAAAAGAGACTTTGTTTCGTATCAGTAAGGTGTAATTTATGTTTGGCCGGAGAGTGACACATTTTGTATTCGCGTTCAAAAGGTTAAAATTTATGTTCTTTGTTCCAGAGAACACATACAAGCTGCCGTGCGGGCACGTGTTCCACGAGTTCTGCATCCGCGGCTGGTGCATCGTCGGCAAGCAGCAGACCTGCCCCTACTGCCGTGAGAAGGTCGACCTCAAGAGGATGTTCACCAACCCGTATCCTTTTACTATATCATGATTCAAGGGTAGCCATTTTTAACTACTGAGGGGTACTGCTAGTTTGATGCTTGTGTCTTGTATGTGTGGCTGTGCGGGTTTCCTAGATGCATAAGACCGATTAGCACGAGTTTTTTTTTTAAGAAATTTATTTTAACTGGTGTGTTTCTTAATTAGGTTTTTTATGAAAATTGGTTGGGCCGTTTAATTGATATCGGTTCTGAAAGTTAAGGTCGTGGGCCGTTTAAGATCAGCTCAGCTGATCAGCTCAAAGTTGCAGTCGTTACTATGTCAAGGATTTTGACATACATTAAATCACGCCTGTTTCCCAGAGTGGTAGGCAGATACCACTTCTTTACACCTGCTACGATCCTGACAAATCTCTTTCGATTCTTCCACATTCATACATCGAGTAATGCATCCACGTCGGTTTCATGTACTTAAGATTCGGCCCTTTTCCAGTATTTCTCCGATTTGATTCGAAAAAGTACGCCTAGGGCGGCCCCTTCCGACCCTCCCACTCACTTTCGCTCTGTATATCTCTTTCGTCAATCTTCTTTCAACCATCCTTTCTAAATGACCTAACGCATGCCTTTTTCAATCTTAGTCACTACATCTTCTTTTAGTCCACATTTCTCTCTGACCTTTTCATTCCTTACTCTTTCAATCAGTTTCACACCACACATACCACGCTGGAAGCGCATTTCAACTGCAAATAATTTTGATCAATATAGTTATGTCTAACTATAACTGTGCTAAAGATTTTATTTGACAGCGCTTCCCCAACATAAGTTTGAACCCCTTAACCATGACGTGGCCAGTTGGGACCGGCCGCACATACTGTACGGGCAGCTGCTGGACTGGCTGCGCTGGCTCGTGGCGTGGCAGCCGCTCGTCATGTTCCTCGCGCAGGGCATCAACTGGGCGCTCGGGCTCGAGTGAGACACCAACACGTTCTACTTGACCTTCACCTGCGTTTGAGCGGGACGGGGATAGGCGCGGGTCACGTTATAGCGGTCGTGTTTGTGAACTGATCTGTGAGCATACGTCATAACTTTAACCTTTTAACCTTTTGACGCCACGACGGTTACAGCCGTCACAAGTTCAACATTAAAAGAGACTTATTTTCGTATTAATAAGGTGTAATTTGCATAGTGTTTGGCGTGTGAGTGACACGTTTTGTATTCGACGTAAGACGATCAAAAGGTTAAACTTATTTTGAGGTGGCTTGAGACAAGCATCTTACGATCAGTTTGTTAATACGGCTTTTAGTAATCGGTGTCAATCTTCAATGTAAAACAGTATGAGTACCTAGATCTAATTTGCAATTTTATTTTGGTCTGATTATAAGACCGGTTTTAAGGTTATTAAACAGCGGCAATTAAATCATATATTTTTTTTATTTTTAATCCCAAAGTCAGTCATCCTCATCATTATTGGGAAAAATACTAGTTGTGTAACAACGTCAATACTTGCAAAATCTAGTATCAACATTTTTCTTTGTGAATTTTTTAAAATTTTGCTTATGTCATATTTTTGGGAAAGGGGGCTGGTTTGAGGATTGACATTGTATTACTAAATCTTCGTTGGTGTTACTACAAAAATCAAAACCATCATTGAACTCGTGTTTAAACCTCAATACATATATAAACGAGTCTAAGATGTGTTCGAGTTTTCGTAGTAAGACTGCGAGATCTGACTCGAAGCTTATAACCGTCTTAATTACGTTGTATAGTGGCTGAAGTAGTTGTTTTTGGGTGAACAGAGGCCATATCTGTCGCACCCTGCCAATGTCTAGGCAATGAAAGGGAATGAAGCTATAGTAGTCTATATCTTTCTCCCTTATACTGACTAGAACTTGTCAGTTGATAGCTCATAAAACGGTCCAGAGGTTTTTCAAGCGTACTGTCGAAAACTTAAATTTGTGACCATCTTAGGTCCAAAGTTAATCTGTCATTCTACAGCAATAAGGTTGAGTTTCCTATAAGTTATAAATTAACTTCATATATTTTCATACATAAACAGTATTAGAAAGTTAATAAGACCCTGTTTCACAATCGTCAAGTAAAGCATATCTGACACATAAATTTAGCCCTTTCCCTTTCTTACACTTGAACATAGACAAGGAGAGTGCTAACTTTAACTGGCACATAAATTTACTTGTCGATTGTGAAACAGGCCCTAAAAGTCTTATCCATATTATGCTTTCGTCACTATATTGCACCCGTCAGCCGCCCTTTACTCATCATCAGACCTCGGATATACGGAAAAAGCATCGATAATTGAGTTTACCGATATAGGCGATCCCTATAGTCGGTACATTTAGGTATTTAAAAAAATGTAAACAATCCAAACCACGTGGCATTGTTGAACAGCCAATCAAAACCGTTTAATCGAACTTTGACGTATCAGTGCTCTACTTCTATTGGCTGACGAACTATATCACGTGGGTTTTTTGTTTACATTTTTTTAAATACCTAAAAGCACAGACTATAGCTGTCATTTAATTTTGCCTCGTTTATTCCGAGGTCCGTATAAACTAAAGTCTTATGGCTAATGTTCACTCAAAATAAACTACATATTTCAACTGGTATGTACCAGACAAATGCAATAATGATATTCTATTTTTAATACGGATATTATAATAGGAATTTAAGCTCATCTGTATGACCAGTTTGAAAGACAGCCACTGTACGTTTTGCTGCTTCGTCTATATTATTGTATAGTTTAATTGTGGAATGTTCATAAGACTTGTTGAGACAGGATACGCATGTCATTATTATTACTGACTATTGAAACACAAGACCGGTCTGAGTGGAGAGCCTTGGGGGAGGCCTATGTCCAGCAGTGGACGGCTTTCGGCTGACATGATGATGATGATGATGGATTGAAACACCAGTCAAATGAGCCCAAACTCAGCATATCTGCTATGAGCCATTGATGAGTTCCTATGGCCACCTTCCGTCTTCATCATACCGGCTCAATGGTACAGTCACCAGCAATAATACATGATCCAACATTGGGCGCCAAAATATCTGACACGTCTTTATTACTAGAGGTATAAGAGCGTGTCAGATATTTTTGCGGCCAATATTGGATAATATATTATTGCTGGTGACTGTACCATATTATTGTTTTGCCATCGTAATTGCGTAAATATGCCAAATATCAAGTCAATCCGACGATTAGATGTAGGTTAAAATCGACTACCATTACGTTTTTAATTTGTTCGTTACTAATAAAGCATTAGCTTATAAACCTGCCTAAAAAGTATTCGATACCAGCAACGCGTTCGAGTACTTTATTTTTAATCCTTTTTTACTATAAATTATATTAAATGCAAATAAAAGTAAAGGATATGCGTATTCCGGTTCTAAAAGTCTTATTAGTGTAATAGAGTATTTAATTTTTATTTAGTTATAAGTAAAAGTACTTCAAAGGTATTAGTGACGGAGTCGGAAATGTGTTCAAAATGTTACCGGCTGACAAAAATGTAATTTTGTATGAAATTGTATTCTATTTTGATCATTTTCTCAAATTAATTGGCTCGATCTTGCCTTGCTGTACATGCTATATTGTTTATTATTTAAGCGTAAAACACACAGGCGGCTTTGCATATTTTTTTGTAAAATATTTAAATATGATATAAATATAGAAGCGGAAAAGGTTTTCAATGATATCTTTACACGCCTCTACTCTTCTTCAGGTTTATTCACTCAATTCGGATTCGATTTATTCATTCTGTGATTTCTTTTTGTTTTCATTCATTCTCTTAATTCATTTATTTATTTCATTCATTCGATCATTTATTTATTTAACCTTTATTGCACAAAAAAAGTACAAATGGTGGACTTAATTCCTAATGGCATTCTCTACCAGTTAACCAAATGATCATACAGAAACTTACAAAAGTGGTGCACAGAAATAAAAGGACAGAAAACAAATCAAAGAACATATTTACAAAATAATAATACTTCACGCAAAAAGTACTTCTTGTGTGTTTTTTTCTTTTAAATTAATTCATCATAGACACACACAACTTGCTCATTTCTATTATTTATTTATTTTTAATTGGAAGGAATACTTTTTCTTGCCGCTAGTACACAACATACCTCAAAATCTTTAGCAGAGCTGCCTGTATGGTTTAGACCTTAACAAATTTAGTACCAGAAGTACATACTCTATTAAGAAAATGACACGAATAGTAGTTCTTGGTACTGAATGAGTTACACTGTAAACTTTTGCAAACCCGAAATAAGTCAAGTAGCAACGGTGATTCTGATAATAAACATGGATTAATCATAAGTGATATATGGCAATGAAACGGTATTTTGATGTGTATATAAACTGTATTATAGATGTAATTGGGAAATAGTCAAGTAAATACTATAGATTAAACCATTCCCCATCAACAATTCTGTTATACAATTTCAATTAGCGTCATTCTTGTGTCGACTTAGGTTAAAACCATGACTGTCAAATAAAAAACTACGTAGCGCCACAAATATATGCCTTTAGTGCCATTCACCATTTCTTTACAGAAATCATCAGTGGTAAAATTAATAGCATAGAGGCATTCCAGTCCTAGGATTACAGTCTTGCGATTGCAGTCCCACTTAACATTAGGCGGCCTGCTTGCCAGGAACCTTACTGGTGACAGCTGAAAATCAGTGCTAATTTCATGGAAATTTTGTTTTCCTAAAGTTTGGCCATACTGACGTGTGGGTCGTCCTCCGACGAGATGGTAAGACGACCGTACGGGCGCGGCTCCACTGAGGCGGAGATGAGCGGAGCGGAGCGGAGCTGTGCCAATATTAACCAATAGAAGGCGCATGCGGTCACGTCGAGCGGCCCTTCCGCACGTTAGTTTAGATTCTATTGGTTAATCTTGGCACAGCTCCGCTCCACTCCGCTCATCTCCGCCTCAGTGGAGCCGCAGCCTTAAGCAGAGAACAGGATTATGTAGGAAACAAATGCCCAACAGTGGACTGCTGTGGGCTAAGAAGTTGAGCTGTGATCTTACTGTTGACATGTCCTAGTAGTCAAAATAAAATGTAATACAATGTTAAGTGATGTTAAGTGGAAGGTAACGGCACCAGTGTTGGACACTTAGCTTACAAATTGATTGTTGCAAAATAAATGAGTGACAAAAATTGGTCCTTGTCCATGACTGGTACGTTATCTAAACTTTTTTAATTATTTAGTCCATTGTACCACTGGTGACCATTGAATCGTTCCAATATTAATATTAAAGTTCCAAAATTATGTTTAATATACCTACGTGGTGCTTCCAGGGCTTGTTTATCGCTCGGTAATTCCTCTCTAACTTGTCTGTAATGAAAGAGACTCACTGATCAACAAGCTAAAAAGTAGAACTTGTGCTGTCCGTGCAGCTGTTAATACTGTCACTTATAAAATGGCTAGCATTGCTAGATTTATCGCTTGTCGCAGTTCATTGCATATACAGTTTTTGTATGTACAGTCTACCAAATATGTGGTTTTTCAACTTTCTATCAAATAAAAATGTCGTTAAAATCGACACTTCAAATTGACAGACTCATATTATCGACCTTGGTTTAGTGACGTTAAAACTAAATTTAACCACTTAGGGCCCTTGCCCGGCATCTCTCTTCGGTAGTACAGTATCCGGTAAACAGGATGCTAGTGTGGCTGCTAGTATTAAAACACGTACACTACTAAACGGGATCCTGCAAAAAACTGTACCTGCCAAAAAACGGGATGTTGCCGTGGGAAAGGGCCCTTAGTAGACTTCTTATTGAACCAACTGTACAGTGTACAGTGACCCGATTTAATTACTATTTAGAGAGATGCCACGCGAGTGTTGCCGATTTAACCTCGTACGGCCAACCATACTAAAAACAGGGAGTTTTTTTGTAAGCGGGACTTTGTATCTACTATTAAGGGGAACGAAGTTCAATTATATTTGTTCAATAATGCCATTTTCAGTTTATGAATGTAAGAAAATAACCCTTATTCTTATTATTAAATTGCCTTGATTAGATGGTATAAAGTTGCGACTTCACCGCTGCTTAAAATACGGAGACGGTACGGAATCGCAGTGATGACGCATCGTATCCGTACCGTTTTTTTCGCATGCCCTCCACACCGCTGCTTAACGGTGCGTATATTACGGTGCGTCAAAAGCGGCGTCATGTTGTTACTATGACCCCGTCTTTTGTTTACGCAACGACACCGTTTTTTAAGCAGCGGTGTGGGGAGCGTGCTTCAAAAACTGTACGCATACGATGCGTCACTGCGATTCCGTACCGTCACCGTTTTTTAAGAATTGATGTGAGCGTACCTTAAATTAGGACGACATGCCACACAATGCGTTGTAACACTTGCGTCGTTCTATGTTGAAATCATAGCGGTGCGACGACGCAACGCACCGGCAGCGCTCGTGTGGCACCGCCGTTAGTTAATGAGGGGCGTAATGTGCAGTGATGGGAAATAGGTGAGCTAATTTACCTAAACTTGATGCATGTTCATTCAATAATGTATTCCCATCTCACTCACGCATGAATGAATATGCGTCAAGTTTAGGTAAATTAGCTCACCTATTTCCCATCACTGGTAATGTGTGTAAATAAATAACTTCAAACACTGTTTGTGACTTTTGTATGCATTTTGTGAAGTGGTGTGATTGTAGCTATTTCCTTGTTATTATATTTTGCATATTGGAATGGATTGGCTCAAAAATGTTTTACATTAAGGACATTTAAATGTTACTAAATTGTATATAAGTTCCTGCTACTAGAAACCATGTCTTGGGACTTGGGTTAATCTACTTAGGACACATATTTTTTTCTTTAACGCAAGGAGCAAGCTATTGTGTGAAAACAACCCTGTCATGCCCACGGAATAGAAAAAACAGTGGAAGTGGCATGAGCTACGCTTAGTATCAGACCTGTTGTCGCCAATACTCAAACTATCATTAAAACAACACGCCACCATGGAAAATGTTTTGGTGCGGCTATCGTTTTTAAATTCCAAAATAGCACAATAAGGCATGCTTTTGGATTTATTTCCTATTTTAGAAATATCGAAATATCGGAATAAGAGATCGCGGCAAAAGTATGGTAGGTTGCGCGGAACTCCGCATAACTATGCCACACGTTACACGCCCACTTGACACTTCTACTGTTTTTTCTGTTCTGTGGTAATGCCTTACCGTATTGTTTTAAAAGTATAATCAAAAATATGCGACAAAAGTTGGATGACTAGAAAAATCACACAGATGCAATACGCCGCTAGTACACCTAAAAGTACAACAGCACCTGTACAAACAGTTACAAATCATATTTTTTTCTTTTCTACAGTTTCCAGGTTTTTTGTAAATGATTTCCGTTTGTTACTTAAATTTCATCTCTAACGGATTCATAATTACACCAATGCTATAACTTATTATAACTTAACCAAAAGGGGCACGGCGCCTTATGTTATGTAAGTACGAACGTCGCAGAACAATACGCTCAGAGCGTTCCGCCTCTTGCGTTTTCAACAGGGGGCCACGGGGCCAAAGTCAAAAGGCCTTAAGTAGCCGCATAAAGTTACGCCCACACCGGTGCTTAAAATACTGTGACGGTACGGAATCGCAGTGACGCGTCGTATCAGCACCGTTTTTGACGCAAGCTCCACACACCAATGCTTATAAAACGGTGACGGTACGGAATCGCAGTGACGCGTCGTATCAGCACCGTTTTCGACGCACGCTCCCCACACCAATGCTTAAATAGCGAAGTACGCACAAAAATTGGTGCCGTACCGGCCGCTGCCGGATATGGTCCTGTCACGGTCGCCATGTAGGGAAGGTAATGGGAGAACTAGTGAAACGTCTGAGCTCCGAGTAAATACTGGTTTATTGAGACAATAACTATCGATTATATTCTACATACAAGCATACGTCACCACTACATGCGTATATTACGGTACGTCAAGAACGGCACCATGTTGTTACTATGACCCCGTCTTTTGTTTAAGCAACGACACCGTTTTTTAAGCAGCTGAGTGGGGAGCGTGCGTCAAAAACGGTGCTAATACGACGAGTCACTGCGATTCCGTAACGTCACCGTTTTTTAAGCATTAAAAATACGGCGTATCGTATCCGTACCGTTTTTATCGCATGCCCTCCACACCGCTGCTTAACGGTGCGTCAAAAACGGCGCCATGTTGTTACTATGACCCCGTCATTTGTTGACGCAACGACACCGTATTGATATGAAGTTGAAATGAGACAGTGAGAGCAAAAAGGGCTTATCATATGGTCGAGATCATTGTAATTTGTGTCTTCATTTCTAGATGCTAAGGTTCCATTTGTGATTCTTATAAACTAGGGATTAGTCTCCTTTGCCCTTATTGCCTCAAATATATAAAGTGATTAACTACTTCCTGCTATCCCTGTATAATATAAACAGCGTAAATGGATTATGCATTTATTTTAATCAAAATACAACTGTATTATACACAATATAAGACCTATTTTGGCGACAGCTTTTGTCTTGCATGGCTCAAGTTGTAGCTCTACTGTTGTAAATTGAAATTATTTTTATTTCGTTTTAAGTTAAAAGTGTATTATGCGATTTTTAATATTAAAAAGTACTTTATAAACATTTTCATTGACTTTTCTTACAATCTATATACATATATTTCTTTGTAGTCGACTGTACTATACTATAATTCTTATCGTTTGAAAAGGGGTCCATATTACGTTGCATAAAATTAAGTCATAATTTTGATAGGCATGCATAACGCGTTACGCATAACTGACATACTAACTAATAAAATAAATAAGCATAGTAAGAACCCCCATCTAATATTTCGTATAGGTACTGGGTAATGTACCACCCACGACAGCTACAACGAACAGGGTAGTGATTCTCTCAAAAGCAAAGAGCAAAGGTGAGCGAATGCAGGAGTGAAGTCCAAGCGGCGAGTTTAAGTAGTCCCGTCAGAGCGAGCAAATACATTTTAGCGCGTGCATTCTCAATTAGGCAGCCTTATACGTTCGAAAAGCCATGCTGCCAAATTAAATACACGCGCTGAAATGTGTTTTGTTCGCTTTGACGGGACTACTTACTTAAACTCACCGCTTGGACATTCACTCCTGCGTTCGCTCACCTTTGCTTTTGAAATAATCACTACCCTAACGAACCACCGATATCGCGCGATTCTCTTGTCCCTCGTCAAACTGACACCTGCTCCCCCCTTTTCATTATAGCAGATGTATAGGCTAGGTTGCAATGGAAGAGGTCATAAAAAAGAAGGCAGCGCAAGGAGACACGCGCAAAGAAAACATTATCTCCAGGCAAAAGAGTAAGCCTCAAAAAAAGGGTAGCCCCACCTATAAAGATGGTGTCCACAGCCACACAAGCGGTCCAAAAAGATCTCCGACCCAACCCTTCCATTGTCGGGCAAAAGAAAGGAAGCCCGTAGTCTGTAAGCATGCATGCGTCAGGATTCCCACTCCGCGACTCACCTAAGTTAAGCAACCCCCTTCCCATTCCCCATTCCCCATTCCCACCCCCTTTTTTCTAACCCCGCGGATAAATAAACGGAGGAATGAACTTCTCCTCCGGCCTTTCAGCACTGGCTGGGGTAGTATCCGCGGGAGTTTATAACTTCATTCACAACAAGGGGCATTGGTGTTTTTAGCCGGTGCGAGCCCGGCAGTACCTGGGCCCTCCATTCCCAGGTCTCCGGAAGGGATTTTCATCTCTGCCCCTTTTAAATGTAAATTTCAATATCCTGCTAACAAAAGCAAGGACTTAAGTCTTTGGCCCTTCAGGCGACAACCCAAAAAAAAAAAAAAAAAAAAACCACCGATATCGTCGCGGTGGACAAACAATCGACGTCACGATATTTTGATATCGGCCGTAAAAATATCGTTATCGATATCGTGTCGTTGACGGTGTGCGGTGGACAAACGGCCTTATTTGTGCTTTCAGCCAAGTGTAAAACTCTTTTCGCGCATAAAACGTCATTGAAACGACACAGCAGGGAAAAGAAAAAACAAAATCTTCAATGAACCTTCGATATTTGAATGAAAGTCAAAATTTTCATGTTCCTCACAAAATGAAGACCTATTTTTTGACCTTACAGAAAACAAATTAAAAATAAATAGACCCAAGAAAAATAGCAGTGCATTTCAATTTGGTTTACTAAATTATCTCAACATGTTTGGAAATACAGTAAGATGTTGCAACCATATCAAACACGTCACAGGAACTCCCTTTGAAATGTCATACAACTTTAAGAGTGTAGTGGCAGGATTCGGTAAGATGATCTCTTCCTAATTACACCATCATTCTTTCATGCTTCATGGCGTCAGGTCTTGGAATGCGTTCCATCCACGGAATAGAAAAAACAGTGGAAGTGGCATGAGCTTAGTATCAGACCTGTTGTGGCCAATAAGTACTCAAACTAACATAAAAACAACATGGACAATGTTCTTAGTGCGGCTATCGTTTTTACATTCCAAAATAGCACAATAAGGCATGCTTCTAATAAATAAATAAATAAATAGTTGACTTAGTCCCAAACTAAGCCTCTAGGCTTGTACAATCGAGTAGAGTACACTTTAGTACGTGACACTTTAATCGCTGTGACAATTCATATGCGGCAGTTTAAACATGATATTAAATAGACAAGGTACTTAAGTGTACATGAACTCGACGTACTAAATAACGATAAACATACTTACATAGAGAAATACATACTTAAACGCACACAAAACAAATACTCGCGTTCATCACACAAATATTTACTCATACCGGGAACCGAACCCGATACCGAGAGCTCCGTAGGCCCCTGCGTCACGACGAACTAGGCTAACGTGTCGTCAAAGTAAGAACAATCTATGAACCCTTCGACTGTAGGTAATATTATATTCGAGACAATATTGAGAGTATTGCCTAACAAAGCAAGATGCCTAACAAAGCAAGATGCGCCTAATAAGTATAATGAATACCAAGCCAACTAGAAAGCCTGAAAATAAAGATGCCTGAGAATTACTAGCTAGTTACTATAAAGCCAGATTCCTGTAAGAACAGATTCCTAAAGACGTTCTTTAAAGGACAGATTACTAAAAAGACAGAAGTACAGTCGAGAATAGTAAACTTTAAATATCAGCATGGGAAACAAAAAAGTATTCTTACACAATGTAAACAAGTCTTCTTTCTTAGGTACCTAATAAGAATCCCCTTACCCACTTTAGTAAAATAAAATAGTCATTCCATTAAGACGATAAGATCCTTTAAAGCATTCAATATGTTGACATCATGTTGACATCATGTTTGAACATGTTATTTCGTTTTCCTCTCGACTTTAACAAGGGTAAAATTTATGTGCATGAATGTATTTTTCCTGCCCATTTAGTAATGTCATTTGAGGAATCTATCCTTTTAGGAATCTGTCCTTACAGGAATCTGAGGGCTTATATATTGTCTAACGCACTCGCAATCACGACCGTTTTCATTTTGAAAATCGAAGGCTTGTCTACATACAAAATGAAAACAATTGCTCCACTTTGAAGCCGGTTGCGATTGCCAGTGTGTTAGACAATAAGCCCTCTGGTCTTATAGTAACAAACGAAGTATAATTGTTAGATAAATTTTCTAGTAGTACCGCTTTTGCGGAGCTTCTATTTCTGGGTGCTTAGCCCTTTAGGCAAAACCGACATAACCTAAACCTGCCTACCTTTTTCGACCTAGTTATAAGTATTTTGTTAGGCATCCTGCTTTTTAGACATCCTACTCGATAGCCATTTTCAACAAAACTCGTTAAATTGTCGTAATAAAATGTTGTCACAACAGGTTACCAGAAAGCCTTCTATGCTATGGATAAAAAGGGCTGTAGTAAGGACACGCCCCAAACCAAGGGCAGGCAGGTCGAGGACTGGCCCACGCACGACCCCCCCCCGCCGATGTGGCGCCCGGAATGCCCCCGAGACCCTTCCCCCGTCACCGACCCTTACAGGATCAAGGTGCCGGACGTCGTGGTGCCTCAGCTGAAAGGCTCCCCAGCTCAGGTAATGCTGTCACTAATATCTCCTACCTCCTAGTTATGCCCACACCGGTGCTTAAAATACGGTGACGGTACGGAATCGCAGTGACGCGTCGTATCAGCACCGTTTTTGACGCAAGCTCCACACACCAATTCTTAAAAAACGGTGACGGTACGGAATCGCAGTGACGCGTCGTATCAGCACCGTTTTTGACGCACGCTCCCCACACCGCTGCTTAAAAAACGGTGTCGTTGCTTAAACAAACGACGGGATCATAGTAACAACATAGCGCCGTTTTTGACGTACCGTAATATACGCACCGTTAAGCATTGGTGTGGAGGGCATGCGTCAAAAACGGTACGGATACGACGCGTCACTGCGATTCCGTACCGTCATCGTATTTTAAGCACCGGTGTGGTCGCAGCTTAAGTATGTCACTTTAGATCAACGCTTCTTAATTCCTAAGGCCCACCATACAACGAAATGTGTCAATGGAATATGAATCTATTGTGAATGGAATAGTCTAATTTGATCATTAGTCATAAAAACAAAAGAAATTCCACTTTACTTTGCACTAGATGTTTATTTCAATGGCGGTATTATGTACTATTTTTAGTACAAGGGGCCTAGGAGGATAGGGTTCGGCTATAACTAGTCACCAGGGTTAGGGATTTTGGTGGCTTTCCATGGTTCTAGAATCTATGGAGTCGCTATGTCCTAATTATTATCCTCGTCCTGCCCAAGCATTTTTTTTAATACTTCCGTTTTCTGCCCGATGTCCTCTATAAAGGACATTTTTACATATAAAATTTTATTTTCCGGGCAGAAACTACCAAATCGTATGTGTCCTTTATTAAGAACACTGGGCAGGACGAGGATATAGGTACATAACATCGTGATTTTGTCCTTCGCATTGTCATATTTCAAAAATTCATTAATTTAACCGCTGAACCTACTTAAATGAATTTTGGTATGGAGGATATCTCCGCTGTGAAAGCGTAACAAACAAATATTAGTAGGTATGGATAAACTAAAAATGTTTTTAGCATATTTTGAAATATGACCACACTGAAGGTCAAATAGGAAATAGCGAGTCCATGGATTCTAGAACCACGGTATGCCACGAAAATCCTACCCCAAGCTATCACACTAGAACTCTCAATTGACAGTTTATTTGTCACTCGATTAATAGAAAAAACTTGCCGTTCGCTATTGAGGAACTGGTAGTACCTACTGTTAGCGTGTACCAGCAACAATACATTATACATTGGGTTCAAACATATCCAATATGCTCTGCCTTCAGATATTTTTGGAATTGATGACGAATGCTTAAAATAATACGACTAATTAGACTAACTAATTGTAAGTCCTACCGTAAACGTGTAAACGTATATCGCTCCTAGCCCTCGTCATAAGTTCTTAACTTAAGTACGACTTGAGTAAGGGCAACTAGACGAGATAAAGAATGTAAACAAGCTTTCAGGAGATCAAAACATTTTTACTTGAAATTGTATCACTTCGAACGCAATCCAAACAGAAATGAACTTCAAAAAACGCGACCCTTATGTTGACAACTTCTGTACTGACAGCTTTCCTGTACCACGAATCACGCAACGACAGCCGTCATCGACCAACTGAAGATATTATTGGTGTACGAGAAATAAGGACAGATATAATAATCGCTCGCTATCGCAATATAACTCAGTAACGGTCGTTTTGTTTACATTCTTTATCTCGTCTTATTGTCCGTACTTTAGTATCTATCGGCAAGTGAAACTTATAGTTCCTCGTGGATCAATATATTGGTGAAAACCAATTGTAAATTCTTACATTCCCTTCTGAGCTACAAACATACTAGAGAAAGCGCGGAGGAGTAGGATCAATAATGTGTAGTCAGCTAGTAGTGATGGCTAATGGGTGGACGACGGATGCAATATGGTGACGAAAGCACAAGATGGATAAGACTTTTATTAAATTGTGGATACTATTTATGTGTGAAAATATGTCCAGGTTTTGTTATTAATCAGTCAAATGTGGAGAGGTCATTTTCCCTATATAAGTAGATAGTGAACTATAAAAGGAATGTACTGAAAATATCTAATAAAGAAAAAGATATGTTATTTAAGTACTTCATATTATAAAATTCTATAACTTTTTTTCAGCGATGTCCTCTTTATTTTTTTAATCAATTGTAGTCATATCCATATTACGGATATCGTTTGGCATTATTTGACGTAATTTGCATCCGTCGTCCGCCCATTATGATGGTATTAAAAGGGGTCAAATAACTTACAATACCGGAGGCATACATGTTATATTTTCCATAAATCAAGACATTTTGCCATAAAAAAACTCAACCTTTTCAATACCATTAACGGATATATCCCCACTACCGGGTCACCGCTAGTGACGGATAGAACCGTCATCGGCGTGTGAGCGACAATACTTGTATTTGGCGTTGAAAAATATATTGCATAGTACTTAAGCAACTGGATTTTTACTAATAGTAGTAGTAGTAGTATAAGCGGGGAAGCTAAGCAATAGAGGGAGTTGTATTCGGATTCATCTGTATAATTGACACGCATTCCAACTTAAATTAACGATTGGTATCTAAAGTATAATACTGCACGTTATTTTTTGTTTGAATATAATTAAATTTAAGTATATGATCAATTTTATCAAAAGTGGGTTTTACCCCGCTATGCCCCGTATATTGGGGTAAAGTGGGGCAGCAGAAGGGCCATTGTGGGGTACGAAAAAGGGGCAATGTGGGGTATGAAAAGGGGCAATGCGGGGTAGTAAACTATGAAAATTACTATAAACGAATTAAACCTTTATCAACAAAAAATATCAATTCGAACTATACGAAAACTAGTTAAATTAAGGATATAAAACACAATTAATCATCAGCACCCTTTGTACGGACATGATTGGCTTCATCATCCTCATCTTCTTATTATTTCATGTTTCTCACTATGCCCCATCTATTTAACCCCGTTTTGCCCCTACGTGCTGTCACATCGAAATATTCACACCTGCTATCTCACCTTGTTTATAAGCAGACTTTGTTGTTGAAATATAAAATCCGTCAGATCCCCTGCAAATCTCGAAAAATATCCTTCACGACTACGGTATAAAGTTACAGATTGAAAGTGAATCAAATATCAACAATATTTTTAATAAAATTACAGGTTTTGTTAATATTTAAAATATTTCTTACCGGGGTCAATCGGCAGCGTTGAATCTCGCGGAGGCCACGTGATGGCTGAACACCAGTCACGGGGCCTTATTTAAATTGCCATGCCGTTTTTCCTTCTCAAAAAAGTACCGCTGCCTCGCTATGCCCCGCTACCCACTATGCCCCCCCTCCCCTACCCATAGTACAAGCCTAGAGTTTCGGACTAGGTCAATTGGAGTGACATTGTTCCTGATATTTATTTATTCTAAAATATTGTATTTCTGGCTAGTGATGACTGGATCAACGTCCTTTTTTGCTAACCTATACAAAATAGCAACCCACTTACTTTATATACATAATTTTAGTAAATTCTGACTTGTAATTGTCTGAAGTCTACTTTTACATTAATACTTAGTCCGATTCTGGGGACTTAGTGAAAAAGAGTATAAGTCTACTTAACTCGTAATAAAAAAGGCTATATACATAAAGAGAGTGTACTAGACTTATACCCCTTTTCACTTGATCTTCAGGTGACTTATAACCTTTTTCACTAGGATCCCAGAATTTTCCTCATTATTGCCGGGTATATGTACTGTTTGGGCTAAAATCGTTTGCTCTAAACTCTAGCTATAGCTAAAGCTTTCATATTTTTAGAATAATGTGATAAGCAAAATTGCACTATTGTTGTAGGCCAGGGCCAGGTTGTGCAGTTTTATGGTTTTAAAACCTGAGTGCTATTATTAATCATTTACTGAACGAAAATATGAAGGTTTTTTAATCCAAGTTTTGGTGCGTTACCCCTTTGCACGTAATTTATTTTCCATGTGTTCATTTGAGAGGGCAAAACACTTTAACTATAATTGTATTATTGCGCGGCACCCTCAAACGGACACTAAACCCAAAGTGTGTGTTCGTTTTGATTAATATCCTTACCTTGCGACCCGATGTCCTGAAGTGCGTTAGACGAAATCAGAGCCTCTCGTGGATACATTAAATATCTAATGAAAACCAGCTTGTGCTTTGTTCATCAGTGGACGGGAGTTGTGCTCACGTCCTCCGGCCCGGGCGGGCGGCGCGACCCCCCCCTGCAGCACGAGGAGCAACAGCCAGGTGGCTACATGTCGCCGGAACCCCAGGACGAGGAGGAGACCAAGGATGAGGGCTTTCTAGGCATGCTAAAGAACCTACTCAGAGGAGGAAAGAAAGACAAAAGCGACCAAATGATCGGTACAGACCACCAGCTCCTAAAGCTTCAGTTCCAATATCTCCGGGACGAAACGAAGAAACAATAAAACTAAACCACCATGCGACCGAGAATGCAAAGAAACTAACAAAGGTACCTCAATTAATTTAAGTAGAACAGGAGGTCCTGAATTTCGTCAAACGCACTATCACATCGCGACCGTAAGCGGTGAGGATGTTCACTAACGTTTTTCAACAGGAGAGCGGCAGCAGGGACGCGCTGTTTGGCAGCTGCGTGACCTTGGGCCTGGGCCCGGCGCTCGCGCCCGCGGGCGACATGCTCAGCCCCCCGGACGTCCCGGAGTACTGGAGGGAGGAGCCCGGGAATAGGCTGGAGAGCCCGCACGAGATCTTTCCCAAGCTCGGCTACCACGGGCGGAACAAGCTCAAATACGCCTTCCATGAGCCGTGGAGACCCCTGGACCGAATCAGCTTACTTAACCAAGCCGAGAAGGATGAAGGCCAAAGTACCAAGGAAATTGAAGCTGGTGATACAATAGAGAAGGAAAATGTTTAACGACCACGCGAGCTCTGATTTCTGTTACATAAAAATTGCAAAGTGGCTTTTTGTTCTAGTCGTGTCGCATGGTATGGATAATAATAAATACGTGTGAATTATGTTGCAGTTTATTTTTTACTTTTTTTCTTAGTCCGTAGGACCCTTTTAATAGCTACAACACAAAGTTCTCATTTTTTTTTATTTTGTAGGATAGGTAGGATTGGCAACTATCCGAGGTAAAACTAAGACAGTTTTCCCTACTGCAATGACAGAATACAAGTAAAAAGATAGGTTTAGGTTGTATTTATGCTATTGAGTTAGTTTTTTAGCAGTGCCGACGGGCAAAAGCACCTTGAAATACGCGCCTTTGAACCGTGGTCCCACCGCTATGCCCACTGGTGGGTGCACGGTGACTTCCCCGCTGCTGAACTTAACTACTCAACTTATCAAAATTTGTATCATAAATATGAGGTAGGTTTAGGTTATGATAGATTTTCAGCCGGCCCGAAGGGCCAAAGCACTCAGGAATAGGAGCTCCGCGACAGCGCAGTTCCGTCAACTAGTGGAGCTCCATCGACTCTGTTAAATTTGAATTAGCTGAGCAATCTAGTTGAGCAGTGGGGAAGAAGGGGGGTGCACAGGTACCTATTTTTTCCCCGTAGATCTACTGCACTGGAGTGGGACTACGGGTAATTGAAACAAAACTGGCTTTTACCCATGGTCCGACCGCTGCCGGGTGCAGACTCGTCGTCACACCAGGTCACACCACTGCTATTTGATTCCTGAGCGATTTACCCTTCGGGCATCTAAGATAACGAACGAACCTAACCTACCTACTTTTGCGAAATAAAAATGACTGACGAATTTCCGATGAAAGCGATTAGCAGTGGTGTGACAACCTGAGGGCTTATTGTCTAACGCACTCGCAATCACGATCGTTTTCATTTTGAAAATCGAAGGCTTGTCTGCATACAAAATGAAAACAATTGCTCCACTTTGAGGCTGGTTGCGATTGCGAGTGCGTTAGACAATAGTTACCTCTGGTGTGACCACGAGTCAGACCCTCCGCTGTTTTTTTGTCAAGTGGGGCATATGTATGCAACTGTAATAGTAAAATAGTAAAAAATGTACAGTCGGAACGAAGATTGGAATGGCGTGTGGCGTTTCCCGCGGTCCGAACTTTACGTGTAAAGGCCGCTATTGCCATAATGTTGAGTTTGCGCGTGTGATGATGATGACGCGGGCAGGTACACGTGCCGCCTCTCTCTCTGTAAACGGAAATTAAACGCCCCGCGCCTCCTTCCTTCCTCCTTAGAGCAATGAGAGCGAATGAGAGGTAAAGGCACATATGAAATCCGGTATCAATTATCGGATGAAATGTGGCACCCGGGTAAAGCCGGAATTCCACAGCGGCGCCTGCAGTTGGGTATAAATTCGCTTTGTAGGTAGGCCACCTGGCCCGGTATTCTTGGCGGTAAAAACCATATCGTCTTTGGTCTGTTATCGTTCGTATTGTCAACGTTTAATAGCTCTATTTACTTGACAGTAATGGTGACCGCGTTTAAAACAATACGATAACGAGTCAATGCCGATTTGGATTTGACCGGCTAGAATAGAGGCGCTGGATGGTAAGTGGCCTCTGAAAACCATAGACATTTGCAATCTCAGGATTGCAATCTTAAGATGACAATCTTATGGCAGCAAATACGTTGCCAACCCTGAGTACTGAGATGGAATGCCTCTATGCTAGTCATTTCACCGGTTGTCTTATCCCCGCCCCGCATCGAACACAACAATGCGAACACTCCTGCCACGCTGCTGTTGTTCTGTTGTGTTCCGGAATCGTGGACACATTGCTTGTTGCCCCACTGCAATTCGACGGAGCCCTGCCGGGGCTCCTATTTCTGGGCTGTTTGCCCTTCGGGCAATGCTACCCAACGAACCTATCCTACCTACTTTTGCGGGGTTCCGGACTGGAATAGCAGTGGAGCAAAAAGTAATGGGACCTCTAAGACCTCTAAGACGGGTACACTACATAATTCCGAAGTCATAATTCCGAATTGATCAAAATTTCGAATTTTCATAATTCCGAACGAAATTATTCGATAGAACTTAACTTTTTGTTAACTATTATAAATCAAACTTAACCTAACCTACGTATGACAGTTAAATTATGCATTTATTCTAAAACAGCTCCAGCGTAAGATAACTTTCGGAAAAATGAAAATTCGGACAAGTGAATATTCGGAAAAAAGTTATTCGGAATTTTAAGTTTTTCCCCCTCTAGGACCTTTATTAAACGAGTATATCTTGGAATGATGCACGATTTCAGCCTGCCATAACTAGTATAAAGTCGAGCCCGTGCAGCGGCGTGCCCGCGCCCCCGCCGACGCCGTGCCCGCCCCCGCCCCGGCCCCCCTTCCCCTGGATCTACGTGTGGGTCTCCTGCGCGCTCTTCGCTACCACAGGCGTGGTCAGTATTAAGATGAGATATTCATTGAACGTGCAAATGGGTCGTCTCATATTGACCAATATAAATCACTTTGCAATACGCAAATTGCCCTATACTTACGAGCGATCAGTCGCAAAATGACCTTATGAGGCAAAATGACCAACGCAAATATGAGGTAGGTTTAGGATATGTTAGTTGCTCAGCAGGCCCGAAGGGCCAAACCACTCAGAAAAAGGAGCTCCGTCGACTTCGTCAAATTTGAATTAGAAATAGAAATCATTGGTCAGTAGTGGGGAAGGAGGGCAATGATCATAAAGCGTATTGGTCAATTTACGTATGTCATTCTGCGTAGTAATTACTTAATATTGAAATGATCGTAATGCGTATTCAATATGCGTAGAGGGCAAAATGGAACAAAATCAGTGGGTTTGTAAGCCATGCTTTGTCCTTATCTGTCATTGTGACATTTGAATTTGACAGATAAGGACCAAGCATTGTTTAGCTACCCCACTGTTCTTCCACGTTTATAAGTAAGGGCCTAAAAGCGAAACCTGTGTTGTGGATTTAATTTGTATTCTTGGATTTTGTTGAAAATAAATATATTTTCGATTATGACATTTGTCTTTCTAGATTTACAAATATTGGGTGTACCTGGACAGTTTAGCAAAGAGTGGAGAATCTGAACCGATATGTGAGTTGCATTATTTTATTAATATTTTAATCACGTGATAATGGGAATCCCGGACCTTTGGAAGGTGAGCGGACTTTATTTATTTATTAAAGGATCACCAACAGGATTACTTGCAATGCTTACAGTAAACAGATTATGGTCTAGAATAAACGCTATAACTAATTGATCTCCCTCTTAAAGGTGATCATGATCACAACATGGACTGGCATATAGATAATTATTTATATTTTATGGGAAAAATAAAATGAAGTGTTAATTATTGACAGTTTTTGAGAAATAAAAAAAAACATTGAAAGCTTTTTAAATTTGGGCTAGTCAAAATGGACCTTATTGCATAGAAAATCAGGTTCATAACAAAATGAGTATTTTCTTAAATACGGTACCCTCGGTGCGCGAGTCCGACTCGCACTTGACCGGTTTTTTTACAGTTGCAAGATATTATATATTATTTAAAAGTGCCTCGGTGCTGTTTCTCAGTTGTTGTTAGTCCATCATTGATGTCATATCTCCAGCCCCATTCTTCTGGATTTTTCCAATTCCGTACCATATCTTGCAACTGTAAAAAAAACCGGTCAAGTGCGAGTCGGACTCGCGCACCGAGGGTTCCGTATTGAAGATAATATGCTTGGTAACCGCAAAAGAAAATACTCATTTTGTTATAAGCTTTATTTTCCAGGCAATAAGGTCGATTTTGACTAGCCTAAATTTTAATACAGATTTTCTTAGCTTTTTTGTTATTTCTCAAAAACTGTAAATAATGAACACTTTATTTTATTTTTCCCAGAAAATATAAATAATTATCTATACGTCAGGATTTTTTTCATAATTTTTCATTAATAAACTTCGGAGATAAGGGGGGGGACGGTCATTTTTTGTACATTTTTGGCTATAAATCAAAAAGTACATCATAGAAATTTTTCAAAAAAATACTTTTGAAATGTGCAGATTAAAACCTTTCATATGACACCCCATTTGCTATAATCGAACCACTTTCATTTTTGAACCCCCCATTCTAGACCCCTTTTTGATTATCAAAAAAATTAATTTCATTTTTTTTTACTACAAATAAATGCGGGCAAGCAAGTTGTACAACTATGCCAAATTTCAAGTTGATAGCATTTGTAGTTGCTGAGAAAACCTGCTGTGACATACAGACAGACAGACAGACAACGAAGTCTCACCATAAGGGTTCCTTTTGTACCATTTTGGTACGGAACCCTAAAAAGGATGCAGTAGAGCGTAATGTAGTTATGTGTGTAATGATATGAATAAACTGTGGATTTATAAAAATGATTAAGTAGGTACAGTCAAGTATTTTAATTGTCATGCTACTATGGAACCCTGTCGCACAACGTTAATCATTAATTTTGGCGTAATTTCTTTCATGTGGTTTGACGCTGTCATTGTGACAGGGTTCCATGGTGGCATAACAATTAAAGTCCTTGACTGTATGAGTATGGGGCCAGTTTTAATATGAATTTCGAATCCATAGCTCGCTTTACTCTTAGCGTGATATAAAAACTCCGAACCCTGAGGGCTTATTGTCTAACGCACTCGCAATCACGATCGTTTTCAATTTGAAAATCGAAGTATTGCTCCACTTTGAAGCCGGTTGCGATTGCGAGTGCGTTAGACAATAAGCCCTCTGGTTATGTATGTTAGTTTTCAAGTTATTTGTTATTTGGGCCTTGTTGCTTGAAGCAAAAAAATATTATTCCTTAATTACACGTTTTATCCTGCCGACAGGGCGTCCGCGGCCCAAGCGCAAGGATCCGCTCTCCGAATTGGACCTCCCGCCCTGCGTGCAGTACCTGATCGTGGGCACCGGCATCGCTGGGTGGTCCGCCTACCAGGCCATCAAGGCGAACGACAAGGAAGCAAAGGTCTGTGAGGCTAGACAAGTTGCTAATGTACCTAAACGATTTTTGAAAACTGACAAAATGTATGGAACTGACTTAGGCTCTCGACGTTACCGTCTGACAGCTTACGTCAATCATAAACATAATGGATAACGGAAAAGAACGAAAATGCGTTTTATCCCAAGGGCGTCTGTACGAACTTTAACCTACCTTTTCGTACTCGTCGATTAAAATCTGTACATTAAGATTTCATAGAAAATACTGCAACGTTACTCTTTTCATCGTTATGTGTTATATGTTACTTCCGAAACAACCGAAATAACTTTTTCGATACGCTCTAGACAACCGAAAAAAAATTGAAAATAGAACTTCGTATTTCAATAATTTATGTATCCTTGTTTAAGAAGACTCGATCCGATACAAAATTGCCAATCTATGGCGTTTCGGAACGTAGCAGCGTCGCGTCAACTGTCAAAAATGTACTTAAACTTGCTGCTGTATACTGGGAATAAAAAAAATAAAAAAATACGCTTTGTGATTGGCTAGTATTTAGCCAGTCACAACACAGTACCGCAACATTACGGACGCCGGTGGTGTGATAGTTACTTACGATATTTAGACTTAAATTATTAATTTTAATGAACTCGTACAAAAAGTATTGTTCACAATAGTGTCATAATCAAGCTTTTCAATCTCGTACCTTACTTAGGCCACGAAGCTTGCTGAGTACACGGTACTCATCTAAAAAGCTCTGTATTATAACACGATTGTGAAAAATAATATTTAGCTTTTAGGGTTCCGTACTAAATAGTGAAAAATGGAACGCCCCTATAAGGTGGCTCTGTTGTTCGTCAGTCCGCCCGTGTGTCTGTCTGTCAAGACCCTTTTTAGTGTTCCGTAGTTAACAAGGAACCCTTAAAGTTTCGCTATCTCCATCGTCCATGATTTAAATCGGAGACTATTGGTAATTCCCATTAAGTAAAGCAAACGTATTTTTGCTATTTTAGGGTATTTTTACACGAATGTTATTAGGTATATAATCTTGTAAATAATGATAGCATTATGTCTGCTTAAGTGTACCTGCTTATTCTGCTATCTACTTTATAATACCTAATAGTACATGGCATTAATATTAACGACATAAATTCTTAAAATACACACAAGTAAAATATGGGTCTATATTGGAATCCATAATATCGTTTGTCCTAATCGTCATTTGTCATTTTTAGGGTTCCGTAGCCAAATGGCAAAAAACGGAACCCTTATAGATTCGTCAAGTCTGTCCGTCCGCCTGTCCGTCCGTATGTCACAGCCACTTTTTTCCGTATCTATAAGAGCTATACTATGGAAACTTTGTAAGTAGATGTATTCGGTGAACCGCATTAAGATTTTCATACAAAACTAGAAAAAAAAACAATTAATTTTTGGGGTTCCCCATACTTAGAACTGAAACTCAATTTTGTTTTTTCATCAAACTTATACGTGTGGGTATCTATGGATGGTCTTCAAAAGTGATATTGAGGTTTCTAATATATTTTTTTTCTAAACTGATTAGTTTGCGCGAGAGACGCTTCCAAAGTGGAAAAATGTGTGTCCCCCCCCCCCGTAACTTCTAAAATAAGGGAATGATAAATGTAAAAATAATATATGATGTATATTACCATGCAAACTTCCACCGAAAATTGGTTTGAACGAGATCTAGTAAGTAGTTTTTTTTTAATACGTCATAAATCGTAAACCGCAATTTACCTTTCACGGAACCCTTCATGGGCGAGTCCGACTCGCACTTGGCCGCTTTTTTTAAGGTATAGGAAGTAAGCGGTCACCGGTTTGTCCTAAAAGCCATTTCCGCCTGATGTTTAAAACTTTTTAGTGTTGTTATAACACAACTCTAACCTAATCTAACCGCAGTTATTTTTGTAAAGTTTAAAAAGTTGTCTGAGAACCAGTTTAGGAAAAACTAAATTAGGACAAAATGTCGATTAGGACAAACGATATTATGGATTTCGAATGATACCCGAAAAATATGCCTACAGTCTGTGAGCACTTAGAAGATGCTTCGGGTTTGTACTTCTCTCTCACTCGCTCTTAATAAGAGCGTATGAGAGCGAGTGAGAGACAAGCACAAACCCGATGCATCTTCTAAGGACCGTATCATAAAGAAAGTAGACAACTTTCGGCATCTCTAAAAACTAGCACGTACATAAAATAGACATATTTTTTTTTTAATACCGAACTTACATCCTTTTCTTTAAATTGAAACCAAAAATAATTGCTATTTTTGTCAAACCGTCAACATGGGGCAAATTAACTAACACATTCGAAAAAAATATTTGGACGATTGGTGCAAAATAAACGGTATGACGATAAGAAAACTGGCTAAAAAGTACGAGTTGAGTCCCGCGGGCGTACAAAATATAAAAAAGAAATTAAGTGATTTCTGTACTCTCGAAGATTTGCCTAAATCTGGAAGAAAACCAGGGACAATCGACTTGGCACTAGAAAGAAAGTTGTAAGAATGTTTAAACAAAATCCGTCCCTTTCAATAAGAGATGCGGCAAAAAGAGCCAAAACTTCTTCGGCTATGGTACAAAGAATCAAACTAAGATGCAACCCAAAAACCTATAAGAAACAAAAACAACCAAAACGAGATGAAAATCAAACAATAACTGTCAGAAAACGGACAAGGAAATCATACGACCGTATATTGAACAAGAAAAATCAGGGCATTGTAATGGATGACGAGACCTATGCAAATTGGACTTTAAAGCCTTACCAGGACCTCAACTTATTACGGTGCCGGCTAATAAGGAGGTTACTCGATAAGATAAGGCCATCATCATCGAGAAATTCGGCAAAATAGTATTAGAGTGGCAAGCGATTTGTCAAAGCGTTATGCGATCGCAATCCTTCTGCGATACAGGGACTTTGACCGCCTGCGGTACACCGTGACGAGTGCTTATTGAAAATATTACTACCACTCATAAAGAAGTACAGGATTAGCACTTTATTTAGGCCGGATTTGCCTTCTTGTCATTACTCTAAAACAACGAAGGAAGGGTATAAAGCCTATAAGGTAGAAGTAGTGAATAAGGATATGAGTCCTCTTAATTGCCCAGAAGTTCGCCCATTTGAGCGATATTGGGCTATCATGAATCGATACCTCTTAAAAAACGTCAAAGCTGCCACATCAGTTAACGACTTTAAAAAAAAATGGAACAGGGCATCTAAAAATGTATCAAAAGTGGTCGTCTATAAATAGATGAGACACATTAAAAAGAAAGTTAGGTTGCAGGCAAAATAGATATAATACGGTGAATTCATTCAAAACAGCTGTTTATAAAGACCTTATTTTTCAGTTTCTTTTTGTTTCATTATCAGTTTTCACACAGAAAAAAAGTTATAACATTTTGAAGTTGTCTACTTTCTTTTTGGTACGGTCCTTAAGTGCTATCGCACTGTACGTTATTTTGATATTTTAAAATGTAACACAATGCAGTAGAGAAGTACCTTTTTTGGCCATTTAAGGTTGAAATGAGTAACAACAATAACGGTAATATTCAAAATTAGTTGAGACTGAAGATTAACATGGTATTTAAGATAAAATAAGTAAAAATAAATTCGTAATTTAATAACCGGGGTACCCTGCGCCGAGCGGCAGTATCAAGGGGCCCGAAATGCATATGTTCAAGGAATAACTAGTAGATTGTGTCACAAGGGAGCAAAATGTCATATTTACGGCGAGGGCGTAAATTGAATCCTGAACGAAGCGAAGGAACCCATAATTGAATCCCGAGCGTCGCGAGGTACTCTTAAATAGAATCCTGAGCGTAGTGAGGAATTCAAGTGTTAACGCCCAAGGTGGAAATAATTTTGCTACCGTGTGACACATACTGTTTTTCACAACACCTAAGATATTTTCATATTTCATTGCGTTTATATTTTATACTGGCAACAAAATGTCCTTAAACAGAAAAGTGCAACTTTGATCCCTCCTAGCAGGGAAGAAAAGTCCCCTTTCCGAATAGGTGATGTGAAAAAAAACTTGTTTATAACGCTGGACCTGGTGGATAGGGGGCGCCACTGTCAAGTTCTGACTCGGTTCGGAAAAACCGGACAAGGCTAGTCGGACTCGCCCTCCGAAGGTTCCCCACATGACACGGTTAACTCAATTCAAAATTTGTACCGCCGTTCCTTGCACACAGACCCTGTTTTTTTTGTGATTTAACTAAAAATTTACAGATTTCAGAATTTTTCCTATACTTGTAGTAAAAGACTTGCCAAATTTCATAGTTCTAGGTCAATGGGAAATATCCTATACATTTTGATTCCCTCGAGAGTGTCGAAATTCACGTTTTTTGCGACCGTATCTTTTTTTTTGATAAATGTAGAAGTTTGATTTTTTCACAGCTTCAAGGAACTGTATATGGTTTTAATTTCAACTTGATACCTTCACGCGTTCCCGAGATAAAGGGTCTTGACATACAGACAGACGGACAGACGGACAACAAAGTGATCCTATAAGGGTTCAGTTTTTTCCTTTTGAGGTACGGAACCCTAAAAACATAGATCCGGATTGGTACAAGGTGTTGTTACTTTTAAAGGTATTCTTCATAACGAAAGAGGACACGCTACCGTACGTGCGGCCGCCCCTGTCCAAGTACTTCCTCTGGAACCTGGAGCCGCCAGATATCTGCACGCTGCGGTTCCTCATCGACGGGAAGAGAAACTCGTACGTAGTCTTACCAAGCCCCGGGCAGTCAATGGCGTTGCACGGTTGTACAATAGGTTGACAAAAAAAAGTAATAATTATGTATATTCGTATAAATTATGAGTTTTAAAAGCGATTTAAGGTGTTCTAACTGAAAAAAATGAATCTTTTATCCAAAAAACCGGAATAAAAATTGATATTTTTTTATCTGTAGCCCTTTTATCGAAAACGGCGGCGAATCTATGATCACGTCACAGGTCTGTAAATATTGCATCTGTCATCTGTCGTTCATGTCGTTCTTACCAGAGAGAACCCGAGAGTTGACGGACGTTTGGCTGTTAGTTTACTGACCAGTGACGTCGCTGATTCCTGTGCGACGCCATATTGCCCAAGATAGCGTTTTGGCGGCATATTTTAAAACTGAATTTTTCTTTTCTTTTTTTAGAAGACATACACGAAAGAATTTAAAATTTCCACTTTCGGAGTACTTACTCAATAAACACCAACTAAAAATCTGAGATGGTTTGTTTTTGTAGTGATAACTTCTTTACGCATACGGCAGCGGTAGTACTAATTCTTCAACAATTTTTAAAATACAAAAAGATGCAGGAATCTGATTTGAACCGCAGCACCTTAGCGTCATAGACTTACCTCTCAGTCGCTAGGAAAATCTTAAGTTACAAGGTACATACCTATGGACGAAAATGGTAAACGGTATTAAATACCGTATACCTACCTACCTACCTATAAATAAAATCAAATTTTGATCTTACCTGCTGATGTCACCGTGCGTTTCTAAGCATAAATACTGTTGACAGTGAGCATATAACCTAAAACTATCACCGTTTTTAAAAGTGATTAGTTTAAGTTATCACTTCTGTCGGGCGTCCCGAGACGCACACTTTTTTTTTGCCCTCGAATGGCAAGTAGACAGACGGAAAGTGGTCACCGCCGCCTATGGACATTTGCATCGCCGGAGGCGTCACCAATGCGTTGCCGGTTTATGATACCAAATTTAATGATACCCGTTTTAAAAAGCCCCCTATTGTAGCGCATTGGGAAAGTCTCAGCAGGAAGCTCATTCCGAATTCCTTTAGTACGCGCCAGAAACGTTCTAGAGAACCGGCGTGTAGTTAAGCGCAGTGACTCAAGAAAATCGGAATGAATGTCCTGCCGATGACGAGAAGTGCGAAGGTAGAGCGAAGCCGTTGGCACCAGTGTAAACAGTTCCTCGGAACACTCCCCATTATACAGACGGTAGAAAATGCAGAGAGATGCAAAGTGTCTTTGGAGGCTAAGCCTCTCTAAACGGGCTTCATTCATGTATTAAAAACATTATTACTTAGTAGGCCAGTTTCTCACCGGGACACCAAGGCGGCGTATCCAATCGCCGCGCAACAAAATGCAACAACACGATACTCAACCATTTGGATACCCTGAGTGTCCTTGAGGCCCTTGCCAAGATGCATTACGCTTACTAGGTAGCGTAATTTTGGTAAGCGTAATGCATCTTGTCTAGCGCCTCAGGTGAGATATCCTCCATAATATAAGGTAACTGTACGGAATTCTGTAAACGTACGGAATTCCGGAATTTATCGGTTAAGGTCCAAAAATAAGAAAACTATCAATTATTTCCAAAAAATATATATATACATATAAAGTGTGGACCATATTGCGTCAAATGAACAAGAGGTCAACGAACTGTGAACATATGGTATATTGTTACGTAATCAGTTTTGATCAGTTCGCGTCAAACCGCCGAAACGATAGATAGTGAACGCGTGTGCGTAAGTGCAGACACGGATTTTACTAAGGGTTTCACAAGTAATGGGTAAGCATTTTCATTATAAATTGTGTCAATCATTGTGTAGAATTTCATAACAAACCGAGTAAATGAATTTTCATAAAAAAACAGTTAGTATTTAGTAACTTACGGTCGATTTACTGATTGCCGCAATTAGATACATCAAAAACCAACCTTGTCCCGAAAAGCGTCAAAATTACGCAATTTAAGAAAGTAAAGGGGTTTAGTCTTTATGTTTTGCCGGGAATTCAGATAAGAGTGTCAAACAAACTCTGTCTTTACGAGCGTTATGTTCGCCATACTTTCATATAATCAAATTCCGTATTATGATTTTGTGGGCCGTTGTTATGAAATAAGGTGTCTAAAGTAATCAATTTTGCCTACTTTGTAAACAGTTACCACAAAAATTCCACATGCTAAATAGCTGAATTATATTGCTACAGTTCAATGTTTTAATATACTTTTTGATTAATCTACTAATCTAAATACATTACTATAGAATTTAAGTAATTTCAGGATGTTAAAAAGACGTACTTCTTAAAAACATCTGCTTTTCTGACTTCCGCAATTCCCTACAACGTTTTTGGGCTGTGCTTCTAGTTGCGTTAAAATAATTGCGTAGTTTTGCTTATGTTTTCAAATGATTATTCAGTATTTTCTGAGTTATATTTAGTTAACTTTATAACGCACATCGAGTTTTATGACCGTACTAGGCACTTAGGGGAAATTGGGGACATCAATCATCAGTGGGGACAAATTCAAATTCAAAATCAGATTTTTCCTATTCGTCTCGGTCACAAATTTGTAATAGAGTGAAACTGTCATTTATATTGTTAAAATTCTCAGTCTATGGGGGACAAGGAGTCTGGACGGGATCTCCTCACCCCCATCTCCTCTAATTATGAAAATAAATCCTTTTTGTCAAATATGTCATGTCATTTTATTTCTGATCACGTTATATTTAATTTATATTTCATATTTCATTAATTTTGAAGGAAAGGGGCATTTACTGAATTTACCGGATTTACGTGCACTCATTTACGCAATTACCGACAGAGACTATTTTTAATCCGTAATAACGGACATTTAAGAGGTTCATAAAAATGGCTATTAGTTATACAAAACACAGTTTAATATAAAGTTGTTATATAACATTTTATACTCTGAAAGCCAATCTTTACTAGTGAACCGATTTCAATTAGGTATGATTTCAGGTTTCCCTGGAAATAGCTTACAAAGTCAAAAATGCCTTAATATTCCGTAATTCCGTACAGTTACCTTACATTTCGTTGGAAACGGCGACTGGTTGCGCAGCCATGGTGTCAAGGCGAGAAGCAGGCTTTAACACTTAGGGTGTTACCAGACCAATTGATCGAACGTCGATCGACGGCATTGATATACTAATCCATTCTACCATCGATCGATGCCATTGATCGATGATCGATGGATGATTGGTCTGGTAACACCCTTAGACTGCGCAGGTACATCGTTGTAACTTATATTTGTAGTACTATTGTACGTCCGTTTTCAGCGCTTTCTATACCAAACGCGAAGCCTTTATGAACCCTGTGAAGTTTTACCGCAAGAAGACCGGCCCAGCTGTCTCCATCGCGACCGGCTGGTGCGTGCTGCGCATCGACGCCGACGACCACATCGCTTGGGTCAAGACGAAGTGCGGCGAGAGGCCCATGTCCTACCAGCGATGTCTGCTGGCCGTTGGTGAGCCACTCTGTTATAGATTCTTAACCTTTTGAACGCCATATGCTGGTTTCAAACGGAGGCAGAGCAGTGATAGGCAAAACAGTATAGACAGCAGAGTATTGCTAGCACAGAACAAAAAAAACAGTAGAAGTGTCAAGTGGGCGTGTAACGTGTGGCATAGTTATGCGGAGTTCCGCATAACCTACCATACTTTTGCTGCGATCGCTTACTTCGATTTTTCGATATTTTGATATTTCTAAAATAGGAAATAAATCCAGAAGCATGCCTTATTGTGCTATTTTGGAGTGTAAAAACGATAGCCGCACCAAAAACATTTTCCATGGTGGCGTGTTGTTTTTATGATAGTTTGAGTATTGGCGACAACAGGTCTGATACTAAGCGAAGCCCATGCCACTTCCACTGTTTTTTCTATTCCGTGATTGCTAGTGTGAACGCGCATGCCACGACAGAACAGAGGGGCTAGACAAGGCGCATTACGCTAGCTAGCGTTTCTATTCGTTACGTTTTTAAACCAATCGCGTCACTTGTAGATGACGTGACACGAAAAGTCACGTGATCTACCAGTGACGCGATTGGTTTACAAACGAAACGAATAGAAACGCTGGTTAGCGTAATGCATCTTGTCTAGCCCCTCAGTACCTACTGTTTTGTGCGTTTAGACAGTAGCACTCTGCTGTCCACTGTCTGCCTACTGTTCCGCCTCCGTGTGAAACCAGAATCACGTCGAATTAGATATGAATGCCGCACCGGCGCGCCAGAAATACAATTCAGTATTGCTACTACTGTTGATTTAGAACCTTATAATGGGAGTGTCTTGCTTATTTGGAAAAACAGAAGAACTTCGTTTCCGTACTTATCAGCACAAAGTGCTGTGAGTGATTTAGTATATTTATTTACCTGCGTCTCTTTACTTATTAGAGTATCGTTTATCCCTCTCTAGGTCTACCTAGGAGCTAGGTGGCTAATACTGTAAATTATTAAGATCTTTTATTCATGAATATTTTATCTCTGGGTGCCACAAATTGTTGAATGGCTTTCCAGCAATATTTTTAAAGACTTCATATTTGTTAAATTCAACATAGAATTATTTATATGTGTAGGTATACCTCGTTTAAACCTATCAATATTTTGTTTACAGTATATTTATTGTTAATTTATATTCATAATTTTATAATTACGTTGTTTTTTCCTAAGTAAAGTATAAAGGGCCAACAATGTTACAGTTTCCGAAACCGTAATTTGTTTATACATTTCCAATAAATAAAAATATTTGCCATCGTCAAAAAAATCCTTGGAAAGTCACGTCGCCACCACCGACCCCAAAAACTCGGCGCGCCGCCGCCGTCCTTCCACCTATCGGCGCTCATATCTACATCGAATACAAAGTGTCACTCACACGCCAAACATGTTTGCTATGCTCTGCAAATTACAACTTAATTGATACGAAACAAAGGCTCTTTTAATCTTGAAATTGTGACGGCTTTGGCCGTCTTTCAGTTGACGGCAAGAGCCGTTCGTGGGTGAAGAATAACGTATCTGGGGCTCTACTTTGAAATCAGTAATTCGAACTTCGGATCGCCTCGTCACTTTCTTGCGAATTAGTGACGCGTCGAGAGTAAAAGGGATAGCAATAGACGAAGTTCGAATTACGGATTTCAAAGTAGAGCCTCTGTTGAGTGGTGGTAGCACGCACCGCAGGGTATTTTTTCACGCATTTCAATCAGCCGTCTCAACCTGTAGATGTGATAGTGAAGAAATAATCTGGGAACAATCTCTCCCAAATGGACCTGATCCCAAACTAAGGTCTAGGCTTTAACTGGGTTCAGACAACGATAAACGTATATAGAGAAATACATACTGAAATAAACATCTACGACTCAGGCAGGAATAAGGTGACCAGATGTCAGGAATTTTCCTGACATGTCAGGAATTTTAGACATATGTCAGGAATGCGGCCGGTACAGGGAAATGTCAGGAATTTTCGGCATATAAATGAAACAATAAAATTTTATACACTAAACTTTTATTTTTAATCACAATAACAAAAAAGGTTAAGGCAAGTACTTTGGAGTTTCATAAATTGTAACTTATAAATAATCGTAATTATCTTTTTACGATATAAACATAAATCAATCAACAATGACAAATTAAAAATTAAAAAATCAACAAATAAAAAACCTCCTCCTCCACCCGCCGCGGCCCACGAAGTAATAACAATAGCCGCGAGCGCGTCAAGCTCGTGTCAGGAATTTTGGCCGAAAATCAGGAATTTTGTCAGGACTTATGAAATTTGTATCTGGTAACCCTAGGCAGGAACCAATACTCGCGCTCATCACGCAAATCTCGGTTCCTACCGGGATTTGAACCCAGGGCCTCTAGCTTCGTAGGCAGGGTCACTACCAACTAGGCTAACGTCGTCATCTGCTTATCTTCTCAATTAATTCTTCCAGTTTATATCAGCTCGTGTGTTTTATATGCCAGGGGCGAAAGCCAAGAACCTCTCGATATTCAAGACAGCCCCGAAGAAAGTCCGAGACAAGGTGTGCTGCCTCCGCACCATCAGGGACATGGAGATCGCCTACCGGAAGGTGAGGGAGGGCAAGCACGTGACGGTCATTGGAGGGGGCGTACTTGGCTGCGAAATAGCTTATAGTCTCGCGAACCAACGTAAGTTTTTTTTAAATATGTACCTACTTAGGTGTTTGCATTGTTTTGTGTGCTGGGGCCTGTTTTATAAAGCTACAAATTACAATTTACAGGTTACAAGTTTCCATTTGACACAACGTCGACCAATGACAACCAGCCATTCGAGCGGTGTTGCCAATTTAGACCTGTAAAATTGTAACTTGTAGCTTTATAAAATGCGCCCCTGGTGTGCGGAATAAGACAACCGGTGAAATGACTAGAGGCATTAAATATTGGTCCTGAGAGTTGGCCACGCATTTACAATCTTAGGATTATTCTTGAGATTGTGTTCTTAAAGGGTTCTAAACGGGCCATATTTTCACTGCAATATGTGGCCGGCAACTATTGGTGTCTCTCTCTAACATATGAGTAAGAGAGTGACACCAATAGTTGCCAGCCACATATTGCAGTGAAAATATGGCCCGTTTAGAACCCTTTAAGAACGCAAATGACTATAGGGCTTAGATCCCAGTTCACTCCTAATCCTAAACTAAACTTTAAACTTGTACTATATTTAAGTACGGACAACGGAATAAATGCTTCAATAATTAATATAATTATACAATGTAGAGTAGTTACATACTTATTAGTAATAAATAGTTATTAGTTTTAGTAAGGTATAACCAGACATAGGAATCCAGGGGGCAAAATTGTATGACAGGTAGGGAGTTCCTAAATCTATAAACTCAATTATCGATGCTTGTCCTATATAATAGTGATCACTCCGAGTTTTGTTTGTAAAAATATAATTTTATTAAAATTGTAAAAATTCAACAAAATAATAACATTCGTTCTCTTCTTCTTTTTTAAAACCGATTTTTGAAATTTTACTCATGTCACCAACTGAGGCACTACTTTGAAATCCGTAATTCGAACTTCGTCTATTGTTATCCCTTTTGCTCTCGACGCGTCACTGATTTGCAAGAAAGTGACGGGGCGATCCGAAGTTCGAATTACTGATTTCAAAGTAGAGCCCCTGGTATTGTAAAGTGTACTGAGGGTCAAAAAATTGTGTATTGGTCTCTGCCCCGCTCTATGTTTTGTCTATGGCAATAAGAAAATGGCGATGCCGATGTACATTATTAACTTGGTCAGTGATTATTAAAAGTGTGTTTTTCTAACTAAGTAGACGTTTGCATTTATAATTTTATGTTCATGGAAAATAAATCCCATAACCTGGTGCGACGAGCTATCGAAGAAGTAATAACTCATCATATTTTTTTCTTCGTTACTGTCCCATATACCTACTAATGTTAAAATAAACGATCAAAATTGGTTCAAAATTATCGGACGTTAAACGTCTCCGTCTGGGCTGATAAATCCATTTCAGGTGGCTAAATGACTTCAATTTGTGTGGAGGTCATAACATTTTTTTTAAAATATGCTGTGCGAATTTCATACTCTTCTTAAAAACAATAGGTACTTGTTTACAAAAAAATACATACAATGCTGGGGGCGATCACTAGTATATGGCAAAAGCATCGATAATTGAGTTCATCTATATAGGAACTCCCTACTTGTCATACAATTTTGCCCCCTGGATTCCTATGTCTGGGTATAACTAATAATTAGATTGGTAATCTATTTATCCCGAGGTATCCCGAGGTATCCCGAGACATTGCGATCCCTACATTACATTCCAACTTTCATCAAACATAGCTAAGCCACTCCAATTGGGTACTCTAACTGGGATAGAAGCTTTCCGTTCACATCTCGATATGACTAGGTAGCAAATACGACCAGATCACTTTGCGACTACTTCTCGGTCTGACTACATCGCTTTGTGCCTAGATCGCAATACGACTAGATCGTTTTGCGACTACATCTCAATAGGTCTGAGTCGCTAAATTACCACTTTGTTTTTTCATGTTATGTCCGTGTTAGCAATGTCGACGGAGCCCCGCATGGCGGGGCTCCTATTCCTGGGCAATTTGCCCTTCGGGCATTTGAAGTTACCTAACGAACCTAACCTACCTAGTAACGCAAGCGAAGTGGTCAATTTGCAACTCGGCCTTTTGAGATGTAGTCGCAAAGCGATCTGGTCGTATAGCGATCTAGGCACAAAGCGATGTAGTCAGATCGAGATGTAGTCGCAAAGCGATCTAGTCGTATTTGCTACCTAGTGCTAACGAGATGAAGACCTAAAGCTTCTATACCCTCTTACTATCTATAAAACAACACCGCCTCCGATTCAGTTTGGGAATTAATATTTTTTTATAAAATTGTCGCGCAGTAAAGTCATCTAGATATATAAGTAAGAAGTACTTGGGTGTGTCATACCGACATAATTACGACGTCATCGCCACCTATTCGCTTCCTATAACCTATCCCCAATGTTTTCCAGATAATCATATTCCGCTAGAGGAAGAGGAGGAGCGGAAGGAGGTGGTACTCATGTACAAGGGCGCCGGCGTGCTCAGCAACCTGCTGCCCGAGTACCTTGGCGAGTGGGCGGCCGAGAAGCTCAAGTGTGAAGGCGTCAAAATTATGCCCAAAAGTTGGTTTTGGTTTTGCTACACTTGTATTAATGTACAAGTCGACACACGTAAAAAGAGCCACCTGCGCAGTGAGTTAATTACGGACCAAATTGGTGGGGGCGACGGGGGGAGTGTAAACTGCTCCGCTTTGCCGCCACGCTATTGGTTTGTCAGTAGACACCATGCGCAAACATATCCACTCCACTAGCCGCTCGGAGCTCTTTTTACGTGTGTCGACCAGTATAGATGAAGTAGATAGATAAAGACCCAAGATATAAATGGTTCCCCTTCTGTCAGAGCCGATATCTTTTAAACGGCCCAACCGATTTTTATGAAACCTAGCTAAGAACCACTGCTAAAAAACCTACTTTTAAATAAAAAAAACGCATACAAATCGGTTCACCCGTTTAAGAGCTACTGTGCCACACACATATAGCGCTCAAACTTATAACACCCCTCTTCTTGCGTCGTGGGTTAAAAAGTAGGTCATCTCCCTGGTTTAGGAGTTGCTGTTACCTATTGCCGCTCGGGTGCTAGGGTTGCGTCCGGCACCCAACGCGGTCCGTCCGGTCGAGGCACGCTCTGTTTAAGGCCGGACGCGTGACGTGCACGTGCACGTGTGCGATCGCTTTCCACTGCGTTGTATAGTACCTATGAATTCTCATTACGACATGTCACTATACAACGCAGTGGAAAGTGATCGCACACGTGCACGTGCACGTCACGCTTCCGGTGTGGCTGGGCCTTTAACCTTGGATCACCGACACTCATTTCATAGATTTTTTATTTATACTTCGCCGAAGTTTTATTTCATCGATGGGCATTTCCACCTGCAGAAGTTATAATTTTTTGGTGATCACAGGTGTAACCTAACCTACGACAAAACAATAAGGATTCAGCAGAAATTAACTTTTGATGAAATAATACATTCAAAGGGATCCCGCTTAATTTCCTTGTATGGGTTTTGAGGGATTTACCGGTTTCAAATACATGTATTTCTGGCTCATTGTTTTTTTTTATCACAGCGCAGGCATACGATGCTTTCCTTACAAAAGACGATCGGCTAGAGATGACTTTAAATGACGGAAGTTCACTTGTCACGGATTACGTAAGTTACTATATAGTTCATATACCTATGTATGCTGAAAAGGTAGGTGTATAGGTTACTGAAAAGTAAAAACAAGTTCTGCACGGTTAAATTTACGGGTAAAAGCCTGTTTCTATTCTTTATCCCCCTTACTAATAAACGTTGAGTAACGGTGGTATAGCTATACAATGTTTTGTCCTTATCTGTCATTGTGACATTTGGATTTGACGGATAAGGACAAAACATTGTATAGCTATACCACCGTCTTAACGTTTATTAGTAAGGGGGTAAATCTATAGAAGATGGCACAGACTTAGTATTTTTACGATAGGGGAGGACAGGAGTATCATGAGAGGAGACCTGTATCATAGTTCATATTACACAGAGAAAATCCGGTTCTTTTGGAGTTTAAGTTACATTGCCTCTCGCACGTTAGGGGTGCGTTGATGCGTGCGGTCGCACCCACGGAATGGAAAACACAGTGGAAGTGGCACGAGCTTCGCTTAGTATCAGACCTGTTGTCGCCAATACTCAAACTATCATAAAAACAACACGCCGCCATGGAAAATGTTTTTGGTACTGCTATCGTTTTTACACTCCAAAATAGCACAATCAGGCATGCTTCTGGATTTATTTCCTATTTTAGAAATATCAAAATATCGAAAAATCGAAATAAGCGATCGCGGCAAAAGTATGGTAGGTTGCGCGGAACTCCGCATAACTATGCCACACGTTACACGCCCACTTGACACTTCTACTGTTTTTTCTGTTCTGTGGTCGCACCAAACCGGCTTGGTGCGTCCTGTTGAGTTTGCTTGTAGTGGCTCGCGGCGCGGACGGTCGAGGCACGCACACACGCAAGCACGCGATATAAGTACCTTCCTTTGTTGCAAAATTAACTACAGTTTATACTGCGCCTTTACTGTTTTTTTATTGCCTTAGACGGGCGACCAGAGGCCCGTTTCACAAAGCTACGTAGTCACTTTCTAACTCCTTTTGCTAAAAAGAGAGTTCCGCTTGTAATTTGTAACTTGTAGCTTCGTGAAACGGGCTACAGGTAGACGACCCATCTGATGGAAATTGGTAACCGCCGCCCATGGACATTAGCAACGCCAAGGGTACTACTTTTTTGTTTGTTCTTAATGAATGGCTTTCACTCCTTGTTTTGACAAGGTGTATTTCGCCAGTATCGAGTTTTAGACAATCGCCATGGACTTATTAGAGAAACAAGACCATGGATATCACACGTGAGGACAATTGTTGCGTTAAAGAGATTTACTCTGGTGGACTAAACAGAAGCACACGGAGTTAGCTCCACGCGCTTCTGTTAAGTCAGGGTACCACTTATAAGAAACTTGAAGACACTTTCATTTGATTCCATGTCATCAGGCGTTCGTGTGCGTTGGCACCAAGGCTCGCACCGAGATAGCCGAGCCATCCTTCCTGGAGATAGACAAGGTTAACGACGGCATTCTCGTCAACACTGAGCTACTGGCGCGCACGCACCTCTACGCGGTGAGTACGGTGCCCGACAGGTGGCGCTGTTTGCAACAAGTAGCGCCATCTATCGACGTTCATCAGAATAATAGTGTAACACCGGGCAAGAGCATGTCGTACCATGCTCAGTGTAGGGTTCCGAAGCAGACCGTGCGACAAACTTCACTTTGCCGCTGGAAAACTGTTATACATCGACATAGGTCGCGGTCAGTTTACCAACACACCGCAAATAAGTTTTCGGTAGGTATAAACATTTAAACAGTTTGTAACTCAAGAACCAATGAAGTCTACTAAGTCGTGATAGTTTACCTATTAAACTCATTATATGTGCTTTCATTTAAGATTTTTTCAGATTTTTAGTAGGTATTTGAAGTTTTGGCTGTAGGGGGGGAGGGGGACACTTGACTAACAAAAATTAGCACTTTAAAGCTTAATATTTCATAAACGGATCCCTTAATCGCAAAATAGTTTACACAAACCCGCAATATTTTTGAAAGACATCATACGACACCCCAAACTATGGGGTAGACGAGAAAAAAAAATCAGATCACTTATTGATGCTGTTGACTGTACTAGGGTGCGGCTTACTGAATTCGTAGAATATATTTTGCAAATTTCACCCCAATAGCTTCAATTATTTCTGAGAAAAATGGACTGGATATAGACAGACGGACAACTGTACATACATCTTACGACTATAAGAGATCCGGTTTAGTACCTGATGCGGAATCCAAAAACAGGTTGTGACTTGTTCCCCAGGCGGGTGACGCAGCCAGCGTGTACTCGCAGTGGAAGAACACGCGCATGCGCATGGATCACTACCAGAACGCTGAGGAGCAGGGCTACGTGGCCGGGCTTAACATGACTGGCTACTGGAATCCTGTCAACTACGAGCCCACCTTTTGGTTCCGCCTTGGCGAAGTGATCCAGATGCAGGTAACTAACAGTTACTTCCAAAGTAAACCTAGACCAATTTTAGTAGATTAGTATGTGGCGACCTAGCGACATCTAACGGCAACATCAACCAACTCGCGAGCGCCACCAGCGTCAGACAGCGGAACTAAAGTGTTCTACATCGCGCTAACGAAGTTTCTTCAGTCGGTTGACATATATACGACTTCCAATTTCATCCCAATGGACTTCGGTCCCCAGACATAGCACCCGTCTGGAGAGAGATCTCTATATTGTCCTCTCTCCCTACAAGTATTAAACTACCCAGGGTGAATGCAGTTAATAATTCTATTTGAAGCTATTGACGTTATAACCAGAGGTCGGAATTTTCACGGCAAAACATAAAACTGTCGCAATCTAGCTAGTATTAGAAACGTGTCTTTTATCGATATCGTTTATACATTATTTTATAATCATTCGCGACAGTTAATTTAAAATATGTAAAAGAAGTGGTAAGTTACGGGATTGTTTTATAATGTGTTATTCGGTCTAAACCTTAACTGTACTTATAATATTAAATAATAACCCTTTTTTTGGCTTTTGTAGTTTGTAGTCCTAACCCTATTTATTACAATGAAAGTTTTTAGACGCACATACTTTCCGCTCTCGCCAGGTGGTCGGCGAGATTGGCGCGTGCATGCCGATCGTGGCGCTGTTCAAGCCGTGCCGCCCTGAAGACCTTCCGCAGCGCATAATCGACGCTGACGCCAAGCTGCCCTGCTACAAAGAGTTAGTGTGCTCATGTTGCACCACCATGTAAAGTTGCTACAAAGACTGAGTGTCCTGATGTATAATTGCTACAAGGAGGGCATGTATGCCTTTAATACTTGAGGAGTTCCCTCAATTTCACGCGAATTCCCTGATCAGATTCAGATTTGGTGACAATCGGACCACCTAACACACCAAAAAATCGGTGAACATCCGCACCTTCGGTAGGACAAGGGCACAATTGCCCCTATAATGTAAATGTGCTCTTTTTCTAACAAAGGTGCGTACGTAAAAAAACATACAGTGGAAAATAGAACCTCCTCCTTTTTTGAGGTTGGTTAACAAGCCTTTAACTTTTGTTTCTTTGAGTGTGCATGACCCAAATGTGTGATTGACCCGGTCGTTTGTGGCAGCGCGGCGGAATACAAGGAGCGGTACAAGCGTGGCCTCCTGTTCTACCTGCGCGACGACATCATCGTCGGGCTGGTCTTCTGGAACATGCCGCCCATCGAAGACCGGTTGGAAGTCGCCACCGAGGTAACGACCGACCACTCCGGAGCTTGAAGGCTCCGCAACACGATCGGCGATCATCGACGATTGTGATCGTTGATGGTCTGATCGTCTATAATCGGCACGATCATCGTGCGAGCATCCACACTATCGCCCGTAGTAGTTTGTCGAACGGCATGCGTACAAGATTCCCTTTGATGCGTGCCTTTGAACCGACAAATCACGGGTCGCAGGTGATCATCGGCGATCATAGACGATGATCGGCGAATACAACCGAGTATGCCCTCTACACTATCGTGGTCGCCCGTAATCGTCTGTAATCGCCGATAGTGTAGAGGAGCTATCAGACTATCAACGATCATCGCCGATTGTGTGTAGGCATGACGATGATCGGCGAGTACAGCCGAGAATGCACTCTACATACACGATCGTGCTCGCCCGTAATCTTCTGTAATCGCCGATAATATAGAAAAGCCATAATATAATCCGATTTAAACTTCAAAATGACTTTAATAAAAAAAAAGGAATTTTTACCAGGGGTAAGGGCCCGGTCGAGTAGCTCTATACAATGGTCCGTCTATTCAGGGTGGATAGACGGACACGCGTTTCTGAGTATCCACCTTAGGGTGGCTGTTTTAGGGTGGATAAAAAGGATAAGCCCGATAAACCACGTGTTCAACTGTGTTCCCATTCCCATTCATTGCGGATGTCGTGTTTATGATCGCGTGTGTGTAGATCCTGCGCACGCGCCCCCACTACGAGGAGATAAACTTGCTGGCGGAGGTCCTGGGCTTCCCTGAGACGCATTGCGTCTACAAGACTGCGGAGGAGTTGCAAGAGCCTGGACCTTGCATAAAATTGTAAGGACTAGGGATATTTTATTTACACTAGAGGGATATTTTATTTACATCAGTAGGTACAGCTACAAAAAACACATGCAGAATGAGGAGTCCAGTCTGTAGGCTTTTGTAGCTTAGTTATTTTTTGACGGATTTTGTAACCCTCCTAATAAAAATCCAAGTTTTCAATCTTAGAGGTGGAAGGGAGACGTGAAGAACAACTTTTGGCACATTAAGGCTGCGTTTCCACTAGAGCTGTGCGAGGCAGCTAAGCCGTGTGCGAGGAAACTTCCGCCAATAGGATAGCGTGGCTCGTAAATCAAAATAATCCTATTGGTGGATTTTTCCTCGCAACACCGCTTAGCTGCCTCTCACAGCTCTGGTGCAAACGCAGCCTAAATTCAAGATGGTGGCCCGCTTACTTTTTACGTGATGACGATGGGACCTACAGCATGTGTATTTTATTTAAGTAATAGATACTTGATAATTTTTTCAAGCTTTACTTTATTCTACTGTAATAAGTGTTTTCATTTATGCACTACCATTGATAATGTAATTTCCAGGGGTCGGATTTTTCATCGCATGGTGAGATGAAAGAAAACTGTGGAGTCGATATTAAAGCTAAATTTTAATTCATATTCATACTCATTCATTTAATTAAGAACGAAATTAAATTATAAATAAAATAAGTCATATGAGTACAAATAAATTATATCGTAAATAAAAATAAAATAAAATATTACTTTTTTTTACCGCAACAAAGTAGTCTGAACCAAACAAAAGATTAACTAATTTGATATAGTCACAGGGTAAATGTAACCATTTACCAAGCAAAAGGCTTAACACTTCCCAAATCATACTACACAAATAATTTTAATTACATTCAGTAAGATTAATTTTCGATTAACATTTTCGATCTGTCAACCTGCACAAGGGACAAAAGTATTACGGGACTAAGAAAATTGGTGAGTATGAGTATGAATATGAATTAAAATTTAGCTTTAATATCGACTCCACAGTTTTCTTTCATCTCACCATGCGATGAAAAATCCGACCCCTGGTAATTTCATCTATTAATTCAAAAACGACATATGTATTACTTGATTATTTTTTCAAGCTTTACTTTATTCTACTGTAATAAGTGTTTTCATTTATGCACTACCATTGATATGACATATGTATTATGAAACCGCGATTAGTTTGGGATCGGAATAGCTGTCAATTCATATACACTTTAACGTAAGTATATGGTAAAACTGTCACCTCTAATCCCTTTCCAATCACGGTTAGATAATATATGTGCTCAATCCTACTCTGATCACGGTTTGATGCCACGTATTATCTGCTAACTATTGCTGCTTGTAAAAATATGACGCCAGCAAGTCATTTAGAGCTCTCAACATTCATCATCATTTCAGCTGAAAGACGTCCACTGCTGGACATAGGCCTCCCCCAAGGTTTGCCACAAGTACCGATTCTGCGCCGCTTGAATCTAACGGTTTCCTACAACCTTAACCACGTTGTCGGTCGCTTCACCTTGTTGGAGGCCTACCCACGCTGCGTCTTCCAACCAAAGTCAACGCCACTAAAGAAGTCTTCTCTCAGCTCTTGTTAACGCTAAACTACGTCTCCTTGCAGCCAAGTCTATTAAACGAGGTCTGGATATGGACGTGGAACTGCGGTTTCACGTCTTCCAAAGCCCTTCTGCCGGCCTAGAGAGGGCTGAAGATTCCGGTGTACACCGGGTTGTGGGAACGAGAGAGGTCTTCGTTGAAGATCATCGTGGAGCAGCAGCTGAGTAAGATGACTGGCATCATCATGCCTCGAAACTAGTCATGTCTAATTATCAGGGTTAAGACTTTTGGTGGCATGCCGTGGTACTAGAATCCATAGAGTCGCTATTCCCTAATTATTATTTACATACCTTGATTTTGACCTTCAGTATTGTCATATTTCAAAACTCATTTATTCGTTAAATTGCCAAACCAGTTTAAATTATTTTTTGTACGGACGGAACGGAGGTATCTTACTTATATTCATCGGATTGACTTGAAATTTTACATAGTTTAATAGAGAGTTCATCAGTGTTAGAAGTATATATTAGAGTCAAGGGAACAAAAGTGTGTAACAATTTTTTTTTTTTTTTTTAATTTCAGTTGGAGAACTTTCTAGACAGCGCCCACATTGCAACAAAGAAATATTTCGGAGTGTGAACGTGATTTGATCTTTAAAATTTATAAAGAGCCAAATAGTTTTGTACTTACTAAAGTTTTTGTGTTAGTTACCTTTTTAAATAAAAATTACCTTTGGGTTAAGGGTTTGATTTACGTATGTTTTTTTAAAACGTTAAACACTTTAGTAGTTTAGTAAAAGTGTATTCCCGTGGCGCAACTAAATGGCATTAATGGTCAACAAGGTTATGTTAGATCTTCAGCAGGCCCGAAGGGCCAAGAACACCCAGAAGCAGGAGCGGAGCTCCATCGACAATGTTAAATTGCTTTTGGTTCGAAAAAAATAGTTTTCAGTCGTGGATTTTGGTGCTTTAGAGGCGTTTTCCACTCCACTGGATCCACTGGGCTAGCTATTTGAAGAGGAAGCCCTTTGAAAGGCTTTGACCGAGGAAAGGGTGGTCCGGTGCATCAAACCAACAATATCAATATTTGGTTTGATGCACTTACCCCGTAGATGCACTTGCCCCACTTTATTTAAAAACAAAACGCAATGTTAGAATAATAATATATAATTTTATTCATATGTTCTATAATAATACATTAAGTTTAAATTATAACATCACAGTTATGTACATAACAACTTGATCTCTAATATACAATCAAAAATAGGTAGCTTACACTTAACGAAAAAAATATACACAGATTTTTTCACTATTAACACTAATATTATTTAAAAAAACATTTGAATAGGGTAAATCGTCTATTATTGGCCACTACCAGTAACTAGCCACTTTGCAATAATATGTGTAAAGCAAAAGATATGCTGATATTTGAGCGATTAAACTAGAATACCTAGAGCCGGAGTTAATATCCAGACTACTATCAAAGTATCTTTACGAACGGCGACAGTATATAAAATTGGTGGCTATACTCGAAAATCTAATTCAAGACCAAAATCCTAACCTCAACGGGCGCACAATCGCTGTGATTACTGCATTTTAGTTTAAATGTAGGTATTTTTATCAATAAAACTTACCCTAATATTACTGGTTACACGAGTTCTCATTAATATATATAATAATAATGGGAACTGTCAGATTTTGGTCTTGAATTAGATTTTCGAGTATAGTAACTAAATTACATTTTCTCAAGTGGCCAGTTATTGATGATTTACCCTATGTTACTTGTATTGGAATGCGTTTTATTAAATTCTATTAATTTGTTAAAAATATTGTGCACGTCATTTATTTAAAAATAAACATTAAAAATAATTGCCAAATGTTGGTTAAGACCGCTCATGGCCTTGTACTTGACATAAACTATTGCTTAATTCCGTAAAATACTAAAGTAAGATTTCACAATTTACAAATTAAATATTTAAAAAAAAAACAATTCCAAATTTCTCATAATTATGACTGTTACAGATTACAGAAGAACAGTAACACAATAATATGTACATATTTAAATTAAAAATGCATCAATAAATAGCGGCACGAAATCTGCCGCAACACCAAAGAAGGTGGACAGACAAATAGGGAATTTTCATGACTTTCACAGCTTTAATAAAAGCTGATTCATGTAACACACAGTTGAGAAAAATATTTTTTTGAGTAGCATTTAAAATAACCAAGATATAATCCAACAAAGATTTGTTCCTATCTCTTTCTAGCAAAACAGAATTTAACAGAGTTCATATGGCCGACCTGTTACATGACGTCACAGTGCATATCGGATCTGTCTAATCGCTGTTTAATTAGCAGTTTGAAATGCTTGTATCATCCGTGTTTCTAGGCCAATTTTAATTATCATTTCACTTTTGGTGATCTCTTTTATGGTATTTTCAAATTTTGTTGAGAAATTGCGATTGAAAAAAATCCATACATATTCCCTATTTAATGAAGTTAGAGTATTAACCCTTTCAACGCCAAGAACCACTAAAGTGGTCGTGTACTGTCGTGCCTATCACGCCATCGACCTATATAGTGGTCACAGATACACTGCAAAATAGACCCGAGTACTTGTGACGTAAGGTTCACATTAGCTGTGGTTTTAAGCTGTCATTGGCGTGTGAGGACGACGTTTGTATCAAGTCAAAGGCGATGAAAAGGTTAAGAATGTTTCGACTATGAAATTAATAAGTTAGCTACCTTCTTAGTTATTGCGGCATTATACACAGAGAGCGGGGATTAAGCGTATTTATTGGTCATCCATTAAGGGTTTCTTGGTAAACCAGAAACAAGGGATCGGCAATCCCGAAGCTTAACACTTTCAGCACCCACGACCAGATATCGGGTCGACCGTTCGTAACAGATTTTCTAGCCCACTAGTCCCATTGAGTTATGTCCACTGTACATTATGGAAAAACTGAGACCGATTTCATCCCAGAAGTCCCATGGGACAAATGGCACTAATATTTATAATTTATTTTTGTCCATGTCGCATTTTTTCTCATTCCAGAAATCAATTTAACGTCGGAGCTCCGCTATGGCGGAGCTCCTTTTTCTGGGTGATTAGGCCCTTCGGGCCTGCTGCAAAACTAAAATAACCTAAACCTACCTTGGACTTTTGGGACAAAAATATTAGTGCCACTTGTACCATGGGATCGATGGGACGGAAAAGTATCAGGGGACAACTCAATGGGACTAGTGGGACGAAACTATAAATCCTGCTACAGGCTACAGCGTAGCACTCGTAGCATTGGCTGGCGGTAATTGTGTTGTAATACACTGAATCTGCTTGAAATCGCGTGAAGTTTACCACACCGACCAGCGTGAAAGACGCGTTACAAACGTGACGCAGTAGACGCGTCGCGGGGTGAACGGTGCGTCAGCGTATTTTAAGTTTCGGACCAAGACGCATAGGGTACGTCATAGCGAGATGGTGTCAAATTGGGTTATTCCCATCTGTTACCAGCCGCACACTTGTTGGTTCATTCATTACACATTTAACTGCTCGGAGTTGAAATTAAATATCTAAAGAAATAGTCTGTTTTGAAAAAACATCCAAACTTGTGTGACTGTACATTCCAAAAAAAATGCATTAAAAGTAGCAACAAAATAACTGCGGTAATAACCTGAAATCTAACTATTTGTACGTATATGCATCAGACAATAGGCGAAGTTATATGTGTATGGTTGTATTACATTACAATTAACACGATTCTAAACTCTCTACGCAAACAGAGAGGTATGTATCTCCCAAGGGGCGTCATATCTCCCAAACGGTTAAACCGATTTAAATTATTTTTAGGGTTCCGTACAAAAAATTAAAAAACGGAACCTTTATAGGATCACTCGTGCGTCTGTCTGTCCGTCCGTCTGTCACAGCCAATTTGCACCAAAACTACTGGACTGATTGAGTTGAAATTTGGTACTTACACATATGTAAATTGATGACCCAAACACAACCCAAACACTTACTGTGTCATATATCAAATGAAAGGCCTCGTTATGAGGATCTCTAATATATTTTTGTTATTATTGTAAAATAAATAGTTTTGTTTTTATTCATGAAAGAAGACGAAAATTGACCATTCCCCCCAGATCTCCGACACTATTGAGCCAAAAATTTTGAAAAAATGTCTAAATATAGTACATTGCTTGTAGATTACAAGAAAATATATAAGAATTCTATCAAAAAAAAATACGTATGTACGGAACCCTCTCCACGCGAGTTCAACTCGCACTTGGCCGGTTTTTTAAATAGAAAGCTTAACCAGGGTTGTTTTAAGCCAGGTTTCATGAAAATCGTTTGGGCCGTTTAGGAGTTACTTAAATATGAATTATCGGAACAATTAACGCTCATTTTGTAAAATTATCAAATACTATGCGATATGAAATTGTTCACAAAAATAAAATGAATCTTAATTTATAAAAAGAGTCGTTTTAAAATACGTTATCTAACAAACATGATATGATAGCTGTCTTTGATAGCTTTGGGCTAATTCTGTTAGAGCATTTATAAGTCGAAATTACTCGCCCCTTTGTCGAAATTTAGATTACAAAACTATGAAGATTTTAATAATTTTTGTCCCAGTATATGTACATTATTATATGTGTGGGCACAAAAGCATTTTGCACTTTAGACACGAAGCGTGCAATAGCTTTCAATTCGAATAAAGTCCATTAGACTATAAGAGGATGTGAGAGCGAGCGAGAGGGAGGTACAAACCCAAAGAACTCTGTACGATCGACGTCAAAGATACTTTTTTCCATTAAAATAAGGCGACATAAACATCTTTGATGTTGACCATACAAGTTAATTGTAAAGTTTGAGTTGCGTGCGAATGAATACAATTTATGCGATAGAAAGGGTACCACAAAAAACGTTGGACCTACCTAAATGATGATTCAGATTTTGCTAGGAAGAACACTTTGATACTTGTACTATTATAAACTGTGTCTATTTGTGTGTCGCGAAAAATGTCAGGCCATTAAAGCGCGCATGTTGTGTATGGATGACCTGATAGAGCACGATGCGTGCGTGTTGCGTGTGTGTGTTGATAGAGCACGATGTGTGTGTGTGTGTTCAGGTGGAGGGCGTGGAGGGCGCGCAGGCGGCGCAGAGCGGCGCGGCGCGGGGGGAGGCGAGCGCGGGGAGCGGCGCGCGCGCCCTCACGCAGCGCGTGCACACGCAGCGCCCGCAGCCCCAGCAGTGGTGCTGCCATACACCAGCCAGTTACATCAAATTGGGGTCACCACGGTTGCCATAATTTTAATTTTAAATCTTTCATTATTTTAGGACTAGGTAAAAACCACAGGTTTATAACAAAAAAATTTAGCAAGAGCATGTCGGACCATGCTTAGTATAGGGTTCCGAAGCCGTTACGACAAACGCTAAAAACTATCTCAAAAACAAACTTGTATGAACAAATTTAACTATTTAAAGTACTACGATATTTTGGCAAGTAGCTTTAAAAGATGGCGCATTTAGTGTGGATTCCAAAATGGTATGGTACTTTATGGATTATCTAATGATTAAGAAAAAAAATGCTCACACAGTACAGTCAAGGTCACCAATATGTATACACCACAAAGTCTCAAAAATATGTACACAGACCTTATTACTATGGGAATAAGGTCTATGTGTACATATTTTTGTAACTTTGTGCGGATATTTCTTTTTAACCTTGACTGTACGAGCGTTCCTCGATCGAGAATACCCTGACAGGTGGATAGGGCGGGCTGGCGCTATTTGTGGCCGGCCAGGTCACCCGACTTAAATCCACTTTTTTTTACTGGGGAGCGTTAAAAGAAAAAGCCTACTGAAGAAAACCAATAGAAAATTTAGCTCCTCTATCTATTGGTTTTTTAAAGCTTCTAGCTAAATGAACGCAGAACTTTTTTTTTTCAGTACCGTCACTTCAACTTTGGCGGTTAATTAATTTTGAGTACATGGTTGAGATAAAAACTAATATTTTAGTCTTAACTAGTTTGTCTTCGGAACCCTAAAAAAAACTTGCTTAATTTAATGAATACATACAAACAATACTCGTACTGTCATATTGCTCGTATTCTAACTCACAACTCATGTCATAAAAGCTTTATATGTAACCCTTTATTCGCGCATAACGATATAAAGATAAAGATCTGGGTACCTTCGTGCTGAAGTGGTCCAGAGGCGTCGAGCAGCTGCACTCAGTGACCAGCTTGAGGCTCTTCCAGTCGAGGGCTACGGTGTTCACCTCTCGCTCCAGGTCTTCGAGGGTCGGCGGGATTGAATCGTGCGTCTTCTGATGACAATCAAGCCCTTTAACTTGTAGTCAAAATCAGTTACAACTAGTAACTCAGACAGATATTATAGTCGCTTGAAATTTCTGTACAAATGGTCATTTTGCGCTTAATAATTTGGCCACGAAAAACTTTTGATACAAAAATACTGCCACTACTGTCACTACTGCAATACTGTCACGTTTATTGAATTAGACAAAACATCTGTCACTTTATGACGGTATCTAAGTGCGAGAGTGACGGATGCTTTATCCACCGCGATAAAGGCGACCATAATACGGGCCCTGCTAAGACAAATGACCGTATCTCAGACAAAACTCCTGTAGCAAATGGAACCTTATCACTAACAGAAAAGGGTTGAATTTGTCTTGGCTAATGAATTTAAGTTACCGCCTTTTCGCTTATAAGGGCAGAATATAACCCTGCAAATTAAAAAGATACTACTAAGAACTATGACTTCTTGTGCCAATTTAGAACATTGTATTGCCACCTGTTCCCACAAACGTTACAAACTCTTTGCCGAGCTATACAAACCTCGGTGATGAGGGGTATGTGGGAGCCGGAGGCGGCATCTTTTAGAGGGTGGTCGTCGTTTGCACACGCTAGTTCCGTCACCGTCGCACCAGCGTCGTAGATTAACCTGGAGATTACACACAGCTGGATATAAGAAGGGCAGTAGATTAACACGGAGATTACATACAGCTGGATATAAGGGCAGATTTAGTTGGATATTACATACAGATGGATATACAAAGGACCGTAGATCAACCTGGAGATTACATACAGCTGGATATACAAAGGGCAGATTTAGTTGGACATTACATACAGCTGGATATACAAAGGACAGTAGATCAACCTGGAGATTATATACAGCTGGATATACAAAGGGTAGTAGATTAACCTAATGATTACATACAGCTGGATTTATAAAGTACAGTTGAATAACCTGGAGATTACAAATAGCTGGATACGTAAAGGGCAGTAGATTAACCTGGAGATTACATACAGCTGGATATACAAAGGGCAGTACATTAACCTGGAGATTACATATTGCTGGATTAACGAAGGAGTTTGAAACGAGCGCGACGCGAATGTTTGTGCTATGAAGCAACTAATTACAACTCACTTGTTGTCAATTTGTAACTGTTCAGTTTTGGTCTCTATCTCCACCATGTCGCTGTTCCCGTTTTGAAAGTTGACCACGGTCGATTCTTTTTCGTCGTCCTTCTTGCCTGACAGAAGCTTTTTGAATGTTGCTATCCTCTGCAAAAATATGTCAAAAATAAAGTAAAGTGTGTAGTGCCAGCACCTCTAAAATGGAAAAATAATTCAGCAGATCAAAATTAAGGCTGGTTTATATTGTAGTTGCATTGGCTCGAAGGAAAGATTTCCTGTCATTTCGGTTAAAAGGAAAATTGACCGTTCTGAAGTTGGATCAAAAGTAACAGTATCCAAAGTTAATTTAGTCAAAATGTAATTATGCTTCGAAATACTTATAGCCAAATTTATTTTTGTTAGATATTATACTCAGTGTTTGGTGCTTCTTTATTAATTAAGCCCAAATAGAATTTTGTCCATTATACATTAGGTGCAAATTGAAATAAGCACAAAGTTAATGAAGTCTTTTATGAATTAATTAATTCAGATTAAGATCAAAATGTATTCAGATTTAAAGTGCCGTTTTTTTGTGCAATTTTACCATGGGACATTATAGACGTTTTTAGTTTGATTAAATTTCCTTTTAACCCAAGTGGCAGTAAATCGAAGGGCATCTCCCCCCTCCCTACTCGTGCCCCACCTTGACGAGGTAGGCGGCGTGCAGCTGCAGCGCGGCGGCGTGGTCGGCGGCGGCGGGCAGCACGTCGGCCAGCGGCTCGCGCGGGTGCACGCCCTCGTGCCGGCAGTACATGCCGCGCCAGAACCTGACACAATTAATGTACTTTACGTAACACCTGGCCATAATGTGAGTTTTATCGCACGCTGCGCGCATGGTAAAACTCGCATTGTGGCCAGGTGAAGACGTAAAATTGTATACTCATCACGGGCAGTAAAAAAGAAAGCCCTCTATCGCATATTTACAACCCTCGCCTACGGCTCTGGTCTCAAATACCTGCGATTTCGGGCTTTCTTTCTTTTACAGCCCTTGTTAAGTAATGTACTAACTTCTTCAGATGCCTATTATGTGCTGGAGACAAGTCTCCCTCCATCAAAACTAAAGAGCGGCTGACGGGTGCTATTCGGTGACGAAAGCATAAGATGGATAAGACTTTCATTAAATTTCGAGTACTATTTTGTATATTAAGAAAGTACTCGAGTACCACTTTACGAATACGCCTTTCTTACGTCTGTAGATGTAGGAAGGTCATTTTCCCTTTATAGGATAGTGAAAAGGAATGAACTGAAAGTACCCAATATAGAAAAAAACATGATTATTTACTTGGAAGCAATAAAATTATATATTAAGGAGATCACACCGGGTTACTCACGTAAAAATTGTCGGAAAACGCTCGACATGTTTCGGGCTCGTCCTGAGTCCCTATTCATGACCAGCCGCGGCCGCAGCACGACGAACACTGATTAACCCGGTGTGATCTCCTTAATAGATCTGAGTCTCACGGAAGTTCTATGTTTAAAGTAACAATACAATTCTATAACTTTTTTGCAATAATGTTCTCTTTAAAAAAAAACAATTGTAGTCATATCCGTATTACAGATATCGTTCGACATTATTTTGTTTTGACATAATTTGCATCCATCAGCCGGTAATTAATATAACTTTTGTCCTAATATATAGCATTCTTTAGTTAAAACAGGTTTCTTGTACGTTTATGCATAAGGAGGAAAGTCTCGTACATAACATTTAAAATCAACAAAAAATTAAGCCTATAACGTTTGTGTGTACCGTATGCTCTGCGCGCTGAGGTCCGGCTTGAGCATGTCGGGGTGCGCCTTGGGGTTGTAGAGCGGGTTCTTGTACTCGTTGAGGTGGTTCGCCATGAAGCCCCACAGGGAGAACGTGCGCTCCGACAGCCTGTAGGAGAGGACACAGATTTGAAGGGAACACCTTAACATTCCAAATTACTTTTTTCCGAATATTCATTTGTGCGAATTTTCATTTTTCCGAAAGCTATGTTACGCTGGAGCTATTTTAGATTTAAAGCATAATTTAATTGTCATGCGTACGTTAGGTTAGGTTAGATTTATAAGCGATAACAAAAATTAAGTCTTCTATCAAAAAATTGCGTTCGGAATTATCAAAATACGGAATTTTGATCAATTCGGAATTATGACTCTTCGGAATTATGTAGTGTACCCAGATTTGAAAATGGCATGAATGGCACATTGGCTATTTAGCACTCTGGAACTTTTGACTCTTTAGCACTTCGGCAAATTGGTGGAAAAGGATATAGTGTGCCCTAGGGTTAAAGTTTCGTCCCATTTTGTATGATGATAGGTTGGATTTAAATCTCATGGACTTAACCAATCTTAAAATAAATTGATTAATATCAGGGTACGATTTTACATAAAACTAAGCTCTAAGCTAGTCAGTTATCGGTAAACTTCGTTATTCTATAAAACACGAGTGAAAAAAAAACTATCAGTTGTGTATGCAAGTGTGATAACATTAGCAAGACGAAGGCTGGGAGTACTATGTGTACCATGGGTACTCAACCTTAAACATACTTGTAAAAAACATAGAAAACATCCAAGACTCGGTAAAAACAAGCGTATCAAACCTGAGGTCCCGCCGGTCCTTCTGACAGTTCCCGACGAACGTGCCGTACTGGCACGCGTGCACGTGGTCGTGCAGCGTCAGCAGGAAACGCTCGTTGAACTGGAACGCCTGCCAACAGTGAACGAGTTTCAACAACTGTAGGTAGTCTACAACAGCTGGTAACAATTTTTACGTAACACCTGGCCATAATGTGAGTTTTATCGCACGCTGCGCGCACGGTAAAACTCGCATTGTGGCCAGGTGAAGACGTAAAATTGTGTACTCATCACGGGCAGTAAAAAAGAAAGCCCTCTATCGCATATTTACAACCCTCGCCTACGGCTCGGGTCTCAAATACCTGCGATTTCGGGCTTTCTTTCTTTTACAGCCCTTGTTAAGTAATGTACTAGTACATCGCGGGGAACTGGTGACCGGAGCCAGTCTGATGATGTACCGACCTCGGGACACTGCCGCAGCAGCTGCCAGGTGCAGTCCAGCAGCTGGGTGAACACGGGCGCGCGCTCGCGAGAGTCGCAAGCCATGTGGCCACACCGCGCTGTGAATTTGTGACCGAACGACAGCCAGTCTTTTTCTATTAGTGCCTGAAAACGAACATACCGAAGTTAAAATCAATAGACATTTATCCGCCCTCATATGCTTTTATACTAGTCTAACCGACATTTTCCCTAACGGAAACGGGTTCAGTCGGTTATATGTATTAATCGGCTAAGGGCTGATTTTCAATACCCAGATAAAACTGTCCGTCAGTTAAATGTATTACTATCCTTTTTTTAAGTCATATGAAAGAAAAGGACAGAGCTAAAATTTACCTCCCGGATAGCTATATCTGGGGATTGAAAAATCAGCCCTTAATCTTGGAGAGTAGCAAGTGACATTAACATTGCCGTGTTTCACGTATCCATTATAAATACCAGCTAGAGTGTCCCCCGGGCTCTTTGGCACATTGGTAACTTGACGCAGGAAGGACCTGGATCAGGTCCTGTTCCATCCTCCCAGTAGACCGACCTGGTACCCGTTGATGGTGCGGTAGTGCGGCTCCAGCATGAGCGCGGCCAGCGAGCAGGCCTGCGCCGTGCGGTCCCAGCCGTCGCTGCAGTGCACGCACACCGACACGCCCGACTGGATGGCCGCTGCTATCCACCAAGACGTGTCCAATATCGACCTGGGAACAATCATCATTTTCACGCCACATGCTCGGAAATGTGGCGAAAGACGGTCTGTTCATGGTCCCCAAAACAACCAATAGTTGTACATTGAATGAGCAGGCCTTCTATGAATTTATCCTGGTTTACTAAAACATAGTTGCCCTGTTCCATGGAGCAAGTCGACCAATCACATCGGTAGCTGATGACTGATTCGACCAATCAGAACACGACTTGTGCTGCATATCGGAAAATACAGTTCTCACTAGTTTCCGAGTCAGGGGTACACACTTTATGCTCGTATATTAATGCATAAGCTACATCTAAGCAACTCAACATGTAAAAATTCTGGTAATAAATATATTATTATCTGAAATTAAATTGGCCAATGAGAATTCGTTTTATTTTTTAATAATATTCATCCCTTCACTGATAGGCAAAGGGATCAGATTCCATACAGCCATATATGTCTGTTTTTAATCATCTGAAATATAGTTCTGTCACGGTCAGAGTCGTCAGTTTAAAAAACGCCTTTGAATGACTGGCCACTAAGAGGTATCGTTAAAAAAAAAGTAAAATTTGGCGGGAGAGCGTACAATTTATTATAAGAATGGATTTTTATTTCCTCGCAGTAGTCGTGAAAAGCACTGTGTTAGACCTCGGCCGAAAGTACAATAGATGGACTCGTACTAACTCGTCCATCTTTTGCTAACTTTCTAACCTCAACAACAATGTACTATAGTCATTAAAATATATGTTTTGCACGCAAATATCTACCATTATATCAGCCAATATTTCTCTGATCAACAATCTCTTACCAACTTAATCTCTCGATCACTCAGTCACTCAACCTCTTCTTCGCTCAGCGTCATCTCAACCGCTCAATTTCTCGGCTGCTCAACGCCTACGCTCAAACACTGATTCTCATAATCATAAATAAATCCATAAATCTCTCTTGAAACCTCACTTTTTCAAACACTCAATCTCTCGCACGCTTAATTACATACAACTACAAATAATAGTACAACTTACTTTATATGTTTGAGCCAGCCCGAGGACTCCAGCCCGCTGAGGAACGACGACATGGTCGGGGAGTTTTGCTCGCAAGCTGAAACAACAATACTGTTAACTCTGTTATTAATCTAGCTACAAAACCTTGACTCCATTTGTTTGGGTACTTAACTAATTGTTAACGTATCAATTCGTAACGAAGGTTACCGGAAGCTATAACGTCTTTTTTTTTGTGTCAAGCTAAATCGGCGCCCTTTCATAACTATGCCGTGACTCACATCTAGTTAATTTTAGATGTAGGGTAATGGGCAGCAGTGTTGGACACTTTAAGCAGACAGGAAACAATCATGGACACTTGACTCTTAAATAAATTAAAGAAAGAAAGAAAGAAAGAAATAAAAAAACATTTATTTGCTACACAAGTATAGATAAGTAAATTACAAACAAAAACAAAAATACATAACATCTGAACCAGTGCCAGACGGAGCAAAATGGTTCCTGCTCAGCATGTTACATGTTAAATGATCATCTACACTAATATTACAAAGAGGAAAAATTTGATTTTTTGTTTGTTTGTTTGTTTGTTTGTTTGTTTGAATTGAATAGGCTCTGAAACTACTAGACCGATTTGAAAAAATCTTTCACCATTAGAATTGTACATTATCCATGATGAACATAGGCCATGTTTTATTTTTCTGCGCGGACGGAGTCGCGGGTTACAGCTAGTACGGTCATAAATTGATTGATGCAAAACAAATTAATAGTATTTATCTTCTGTCAAATAAGAATCAAGTATCAATCATTGGTTCTTGTCCATTACTGGTTCCATCGCGTGACGTTTAATTCGCTTAAAAAACATTTAGCATAATATCAATCCATCCACGTACCTAAACAAATAGGGTGAAAAGTTTGTACGGATCCAGAGTCTGCAATCTATATATATAAAAGGCAAACCTGACTGACTTATACATCAACGTACAGCCGAAACTACTGTACCTAGAAACTTGAAATTTGGTACAGGGGTTCCTTTCATGATGTAAGTGAGCACTAAGAAAGGATTTTCCGAAAATCAACCCCCAACGGGAAGAAATGGGGGGAGTAGCGGGAAACTAATTCTACGCGTACGAAGTCGCGGGCATCCTCTAGTATATAAATAAATTGAATTGAATGAACACGACCGCAAATTTCTTAGAGCTAGACTCACTCTCGACCAGCTTCTGCAGGCTCTTCCTCATGACGTGAATGTTGCCGATGCCCATGAACTGGAACTTGATGTTCTCATAGAAAGCCTCGTTCTCATACCCTTTGCCGGCCGCGCGGTTCACCATTGCGTTTATCTGAAAAAAAAAAAACTTTTTAAAGCTTACTTGATACCTACGCTGTTTTATCAAAGGTACATCGTGATATCAGTTTACCTATACAAAGATTGGAAGAAACAAAGCTTTGGGGCTTTATTTTTTACCTTTTATACACTTCGCTGCCATTTTTTTGTCCTTTACGCCAATTGGCATTTTAGCTTCAATTATGGTTAACTTTCGTTACGAAATGGAAAAAAGTTAAGGATTTTAATTGAGGCTTTAACTGTCCTTAAGTATGGACAATGTTTTTGCAAATGGCCCAAGTACAAACCTTAAAGAAAAACAACAAAACTAAAAGCCTAATGGTCAATGGTCATGTGTGCGCGCTGTTTTTATGGTAAAGAAATAACATTCAAATTGAAATATAGTAATACCTATTGTGCGGTACTGTGTACTGTGTGATACGGAACCCTCGGTGCGCGAGTCCGACTCACACTTAACCGATTTTGACAAAGCACCTGGGCTCTCACAATGGACTCACCCGAGGCCTGGTGTCGACGACGTACATGTACCCGCAGTTGGGATTCGCCCGCCTTATTAGATCGAGCATTTGTTCGTCTTCCATACATCTGCAACAACGAAACATACATCCTCATATTTCATGTGTTGTATGTGTTTTCAGCTCACTTGGTCAAAATGTACGCATTTAAAAAAAATTTTGAAGCACTTTTCTGCAATGTTGGGCGTTCTTAGGATAAGTGACGAGGTACAAGTTAAAGTTAAAAAAAAACACTTTCTTTTGTTTTTATTCGTTCCCGTACGCCAGACAGCAGTGATAGAGTTTCTTAAAAATTGTTATAATTTATACTTCTGGTGCTCTCAGGAGAAAACCCATAAAGTAATGATAATTACTTATATTTTGAAATCATAGTTTCAAAGAGTGACCCAAGAAACGTCACCATGGCAACGAGGTACAACGAAAAGTTCGTAAGATAAAATAAAAACCATAGTTTTAAAGAGAATAATAAAAAAATGTTATATACACTTACTTATTCAATATATTTAATCCCAAAATTTATTAACTTTATATGTCTATTGTTCTTTATTTGTGTTTGTTCTGTCCATATGTTGTATTTGTTCGCAAAAAACCTCTTCAATTCCTAGTTTTCGAACCTACTTTTAACTTCGGTCAATCATTTTATACACTGTGCTGTTGTCAAAAAAGTCATTGGCAGTAATAGTCGCTTATTAACCGCTGCGCTCGCGGCCGCTTTCATATAAATGTATGCATTGGAACGCGCCGCCGCTGCCGCCGCCTGCTGACTTCGTGTCCGAGAACTAAGGGAAGTACTCCTCACCTAGCGCTGAACCCGCTGAGCGGCTGGCTGCAGCGCGCGATGGCGGCGTGGTTGTGGTGCAGGTAGGCCAGCGCCGGCAGCCGCCCGCGCGACCGGAAGCTGGCGCTGCCCAGCAGCACGGCCGTCGACGCGCGCGCCGGCACGTAGATCTCGCTCGGATATGTGTCGCATAGCTGAAACATAACGGGAATATTGCATACAAGAGGAAAGTTCTCTTGTATCGGGTATAGATCAACCAAAAAAGTAAAGTTTATAAATATAGGCGCTTGTCCCACTGGCGGCGAAAAAGCAATTAGCTATCAACTATTTTCTCGCTTAGGAAACGAACGACAAAAAGACATATATTTATAGTTGATAGCTCTGGCTGTTCATACTGCCGGCGAGAACTATGTCCACTAGTTTGTCGAAAGAAAAGATATCGATCCGGTGTCAATAAAAGAGACATATAATGATAGTTGATCGCTGGCTGTACTCGCTTCCCGCTCATCATCGACGGTGAGTGAGACAAGTGCCTATACCTATTTATGATATTTATATACGTTCCCGAGATTAAAAAATAAAAACACCCCTATATTACTAATAATAAGGTCTATTTACATATTTATTTGGTGCGAAGGCAGGTCACATATTAGTGCTTTTGACTGTACAAGCAACCTTATTGTTTGGAATGGAGCCAAATGCAGAAAGGTTTTTTTATGACAAAAAGGCACACGAGCACACCGGACACCAGATGGTAAGCGGGATCGGAGACCCATAGGCAATTGAATTATGAAGACTACAATCTCAAGACTGCAATCTTCATCATAATAATTTCAGCAACGCCTGACCATAGGCCTATTTGATGTCCAACGAGAACGATGCAATGCGGCCTGCACCCATTGACTTCCTAACACCTTTATTACTCCATCCATCCATCGTGCAAGCGGTCGTCTCACGCTGCACTTGCCAGGTCGTGGTCACCACTCAAAAACCTTTCTGTTCCAATTGTTGCGTACAATTGGACTGCAATCCTAAGAGAGGTAGCACACGGCGACTTTTTGAAGCAATGCAGTCACGCGTTCGGTATCACTGTCACTATCAAACTTTAGAGAGCAAAATTGACAGCGATGCGAAACGCGCGACTCCATCGCTCGAAAAACTCGCCGTGGGCTACCTCCCTAAGACTCCAAATGCGTTGCCAACGATTAAGACGGAATGCCTTTAAGCTAGTAATTTCACCGGCTCTCTTTTCCCCACGCCGGATCACAACAAGAACGTTGCTTAACGGTATGTTAGAGGATAAAATGGTGGTAGCGATCCGTACAGACAACGTGACGTCCTAATACCACCAAAAAAATATTTTAATAGGATATTCCCACTTACCTCATAGTCCTTATTGGCGGTGCAGAGCACCCAGTGCTCGTTGGGCACGTCCATCCTCTGGAACTCGGTCTGGATGTCGAAGAAGTTCCACCCGGCCGACTTGGGCAGCTCGTCGGGAGTCGACTTGTAGTGGAAGCAGTACAGCTCCTCGATGCTCACTGCAGACAACGACAGGGGTTCAGTCAGACCAAATTAATCCTTTATTCCATCTACACTTATTTCAAAACTATTCTATTTACACAAATTCCCAGAAAAAATTGCCACTCTAAGGCTGAGTTTTATAAAAATCCGTTAGATCAAATTTCGGTCAGGAATGTCAAAACTTGTATGAAGTTACTAAAATTTGATCTGACATATTTACTAACGGGCTTTTATAAAACCAGGCTTAAGTATATCAAAGCTGGTAACTAAGGCGCCCTCTTTACTATTATTGTGTTTTCTAATAAACTTAATCTTTGTCTTGAAATCGAAGGATGGCTTTTGTTGCACAAATAAATACTCAATCTATAGGGTAGGTATATGACATAACTTAATAACAATTGAACTATGAGTGAGTAACTTAAGGGAAAAGGTGGCTACTTTTTACCGTTAAGTTGACTACACGAGGGTTAAAGGTAATTAAACTTTGTCATGTATGTATGTTTGTATGTATACGTACATTGTATATTCACCTGTACTTACAACAAAAAACCATCCTTAATGCCATTTCCTAAGTGCCATTTTATTGTATTATTGAATAAAGCACCGCTGAATACATACAATATTTACCTAACCAATGAATACAGAATACAATTTAAATTCTATAAATGTAAACTAAGAAAAACATTTAAATAACGCAAAACTTTTATTAGACAGAAATGGCTTTGAACTCAGTTCCGAACGCCCGCAATCTGTTTCAATCCAAGCCATTTATTTCAATTGAAACGTCCAATCCATCTCGATTTACCTTCTCCTGTGCGGAGAACAGACTTTGAAAACTCGCAGACTATTTTACACATTCCTTTCGATTCGAATTACGTAATCCTTAGTTAGGAGAAATAATTTACGTTCTGAAATAACTCCTCTTCTCGATTGTCTTGCTTGGGAATGCATACCGGCTTCACGATAAACCGGTCGGTAAAAAACTGATAATTTGACAGCCAAAACGGGTCGTTATGGGTAAGTTACCAAACCGTGAAAACGCATTGAAATAACAATTGTAAGTGTACTTTATTTTACGAGGTTTAAATTAAAATATAATGAAAAAATCATTAAGTCCTACTTTTTGAGTGAACGAATAAAAATGGCGGGGAGCGCCGCCTTGGTTACCGCACCATCTCCTGAAGAACGCCTCCTAGTGAGTCCAAAACATCTCTGACTTATAATCCTCCGGCTTATAATCTCAAATTTGAACCGTTTTTTGCATTAAATATACTAATAAAATTATAATTAATTTGAAATCAGTTTTCAGTGAATGAAATACACGAACAAGGTGAAAACCGGTTATTTACCGGATAACCGGCTTTGACAGCCCCGAGTAGATAATTTACCGGTTTCTACATTGCAGAATTACATTCCATGTTTGCTCCTTCGGTCTCTAAATCTCACTCTCTCTGTCAATTAGTCTCCTAACTAACCTAACCTAACCTAACGTAACCCATATTCAAATACCATTTCCCTTTCTCAGGTCCCTCCCACTATCCCAGTGTTATAATGTAACCAACTGACCTGGCTGGCTCAGCCGCACCAGCGTCTGGTGCATCTCGTGGCAGTCCCGCTCGCGCGGGATGACGAAGAACACCGACTGGAACGTCTTTGTTCGCACCAGGAGCGGGGAGCCGGTCGTCGTTATGGGTAGTCGCTCTACCGTTGATATGTGCATTAGGGGTATCTGTAGAATTTAAATAAATGTAAAAAGAAAGAAAATAATTTATTTATCACGCAAAACACTTACATACGACGAGATACGTCAAAGTAAAGAATGCATTAAAACTTTGCGCAAATGGCTCTGCTTTTTTCTTATCAAATTTTAGTGCAGGAGAAAAAAACCGGCCGTGCTAGTTATACTCGTACCATTCTTGTATTTTTTTATAACAGCAATAGCAAAAAAAAGGGGGTATTTATTACGGTTCAAGAGATACAAAATGATTGTTAAAGTGTAAGAAAAGTAATTTCACAAAAGATTCAGTTGGATAATCAAACAACATTAAGGGCCGTATTAATAAACTAATTTTGGCTAAATCTATGCGTCAAAAATTACAGTTTACTTTTACGTAGCTTGAAATGGGCATCTTAACAAAGACTAGTTTAGTAATAAGTTCTTGATCTTGAGTAAATGGGAATGTTGGAAGACGAACGTTCCACGATCAGATCGGTCTTAAGAAAGGGCCAGGTCAGGAGACTCTAAACCGACACAAGTGTATGAAGAGACTATGAGTGTGGAGGAAGCGAGGGAAGTTTGTCTGGATCGTAGCAAGTGGAAGGAAGTGGTCTCTGCCGGAAAGAGGCGTGATTGTATGAACATACGTACGTTCTTGACAGCCTTACCCAGGTCTCCTTCTTCAAGTCGTGGTCGACGAAGATGAGGTGCGTGGTGGCGAAGTACAGCGTGCCCTTGGAGGGGTTCCGCAGGTTGTACTTGTCCATCAGCTGGACGTTTTCCAACTGGAACAACCACATGCAACTATAATTAGTATTACTACCACAGAACAGAAAAAACAGTAGAAGTGTCAAGTGGGCGTGTAACGTGTGGCATAGTTATGCGGAGTTCCGCATAACCTACCATACTTTTGCCGCGATCGCTTATTTCGATATTTCAATATTTCGATATTGCTAAAATAGGAAATAAACCCAGAAGCATGCCTTATTGTGCTATTTTGGAATGTAAAAACGATAGCCGCACCAAAAACATTTTCCATGGTGGCGTGTTGTTTTTATGATAGTTTGAGTATTGGCGACAACAGGTCTGATACTAAGCGAAGCTCATGCCACTTCTACTGTTTTTTGTATTCCGTGATTACTACTAATCAATGCGTCGCTTCTTATCAGCAGCTGGTAAATTTTTGATGTGTAAAAGTGTTCTATCTTTTGTATATATTTTTTTATTATTACACTTATCCGCAAATACATAAGTTACTTTTTTTTTATGAGACGTTAGACCGAAAATGTGGAACGAAATTTAAACCCAAAAGCCGTTTACGTGTAGGTAAATATTCTGATAAGGAACGCACGGGAAATTTAAGCCCGTACTACTTACCTACTACCTAACCCAAAGCAAATATGCAAAGTGAAAAATTCTACCCTTCCGCGAACCTTAACATTTCCCAACTTTAACATCAAACGCAAAGTAAACGGGCAAAAACCTTAAAGTTAATACAAGTATTTTGTTGTGTATCTAGGATAAGTCAACATAACTTTGGCAAGTTCAAAGAATCCTGGATACCAAGCCCGAAGATTCCTCATTTCTCGTATTTTTTTCCGGGAATTTGCGGTTATTGGAGTATTACGGTTTTACAAAAGGTTTATTCAAATATCGACGAAAGATGTATTTCAATTTATTGTCGTTAGTTCACTAAACAAATGTTCCAAGGTCTTTGTTTGTGCCTCTGTCATGAATGAATGTGAGAAATAACGCGATAATTTCTTCGTAGACGGAGACGCGGGCCTAAAACTAACTTTATAGCAAGAAGGTATTCGTGTTAGCCTGCTCGTCTTCAATCTTCAATCAATAGCTAAGTAGGAACTAGCTTTTAATATTTTTTTAAATTTCTATCTGTGAATAGTAACCTCTCGCACCGATTAGCATTTACGATAAAATGTACCAATGGATCGATATTTTTACAGTGACTGCAAGGCAGACTCGAAGTGCAAGACTATTTGAAATCATTGTAAAATTATTTAACTCTATTTTAAATGTAATAAATGATATGATGATGATGTAGGTAATAATAAATTATGAATTATATAAATAGAAATTATATTCATAATGACTACAGACCATAAAGTTAACATAATTCACGATATTCCCCGAACTACGCTAACACGTTACAAGACAGCCACACGAATGCAAACTTCGTCGCTGCCGTCACATACTTAATAGTTGTAGGTATTCCGTCTCCTAACTTCACATTATACCTAGCCTGAAATACTAGCTTGTGCCCGCGACTTCGTTCGCCTAGACATTTCCACAGAAATATAAAGTGACCTTCTTACCCATTATAGGCTAGCGGTGCCGTGTTGCACCCTATGTCGAGGTTTGAATTTGTGCTTTATTGTTCTACACATTAAAATTGAAAATAAATTTAAATAATCAAACAATTCAGCCTATAATTGGTTAAATAACTGTTTGTTTGCTACGCTTTTACGGTTAAACTACTGAACTGATTTCGATAAAATTTTGAATGGACATAGCTTGAACCTCGGAGAAGGACATATGGTATTTTTTCCTGCGAGTAGCCTGTACTTATTCAGGGGGTAAGAAATTCGTCCGGTGCTGAATTTGTATGTAATTTTTTTGACAGCTACGTGATTTAAGTATGCGTCGGTTCAAAATCCACTTAACTTGAGTCTATATTGGAAAACAATCTAATCTGCTAATTACTTCGAGATTAATATTATTAAAACTAGCGTTTACCCCCGACTTCGTCAACGTAGAATTCGTTCAATATTATTCCCGCAAAAAGTATCAAAGTTTCCGGGATATTAATATTAGTACGTTACCGGTAACACAAAGATCTACCCATGTCTCTCCCACCCGCTTTCTACAATATTCAGAATTACAAGGTACGACTACAATGTAAGGGTAATTTGAAACTATATCATGCTTTGGGTTTAAACCCAAGAACATCGTAACGTACGCCTACAGAGCCCACAGTACATTTTACGTACAAAGGATTTACTCTGAAACTCTGATACCAAGCTTTATTAATTAATTAGCTTAACAAGAGCGTATACATTCTTACAATAAGAAATAGGAAGTACTAAACTTGGATATAGTAAGGTAAGGAATAGTTAGTGTGGAATATCTCAAACCCTAATAAATTATTTAGTAAATCAGCCACGTCAGGGCCGCTATTCAACACGGTAAAAACCATATCGTTTTTGACCTGTTATAGTAATATCAACGTTTTGATAGCTCCTATTTACTTGACAGTAATGGCCGAGTTTAAAACAATACCATAACAGGTCAAATACCATTTGCATTTTACCGCTTAGAATATAGAGAATATAGAGCCTTGGGGTTTTTTACTGTAGCGTAAAATCGGTAAAATTAACATACAACCGTCGAATTTTCTATTATTAATATAAGTAGTACAAACCCTGAAGAAAAACAACAAATTATAAAAAGGGTCAAGTGTGAACTGCGCTCGCGCTGATTTGGTTGGAAATCGAATATGACATTACCTAGTTACCATTACGAAACCCTCGGTGCGTGTTTTTTTATTGATCTACAAGGGCCAGTAATTTCGCCAGCGCAACTGAGCGAGACAATAATCAGAAAAGAACCCAAAAGTTACAGTCGGTCATTATTCAATCGGCCATACCTCCCCAAAGTTAACCGCGTGAAAGATTCTCTCCCGATACCTATTTATTAGTGACTAAATCCTGGGAAAATCACGGAGATAACTTCAAACTTCGAGTTTTGGAAATATCTCAAACTCCCGACAGATTCTATCGCAACAAATTTAGAAAACAGCCCGGGCTTTCGGCGGTGGAACGAAGTTTTGCGAAGTTGGACGTGTTCAACGCCATACAGGAATACAAATCAGGGTAACTCTGAGAACCTAGTGAAAAAGGGTATAAGTCGACTTAACTCGTAATAAAAAAGGGTATATACATAAACGGATTACCTATACTAAAACCTTTTTTCACTTGGTCTTCACTAGGACCCCAGAATTTATTTGGATGGGAAGAAAATCAGGTTCCTCTGAATCACTCGTTCGGTCGAATGTATCATTTCATCGAAATCTAATTGCTGCTGAAACCTTATTGTTTTTAGGTTATGTTAAGCCAGGGTTAAATTGGTTAGGTTAGGTTAGGTTAGACCTGCAACCACCAAAAAATTATAACTCCTGCACTGCCTGTCGATGAAATGAAAATTCGGCAAAGTATAACATTCTATGAAATTAGTGTCGGGGATTCCACTAAGGAAATCTGTATGAGTGTGACACTGAAACTAAAGTTTACAATATTTACACAGATACCTGGTTACTTAGGCAATTTATAATAATACTAGAGGACGCCCGCGACTTCGTACGCGTAGAATTAGTTTCCCGCTACTCCCCCCCCCCACTTCTTCCCGTTGGGGGTCGATGTTCGGAAAATCCTTTCTTAGTGCTATCTTACATCATGAAAGGAACCCATGTACCAAATTTCAAGTTTCTAGGTACAGTAGTTTCGGCTGTGCGTTGATATGTCAGTCAGTCAGTTTAGCCTTTTATATATATAGATTCTTTGATTCGGCTGCGTCAATATTCTACTAATACTTAAAATGTAGGAAGAACACACAATCAGGGACCGGAAAACCCGTTCGTTTGCTTAAGCCGTTCGAATCGATATCCCCTTCCTACGATAACCCAACGTTTCGGTAAGCCTTTCATCGGCTTAGCCGTTCATTAAGATAGCCCGTTCAAGCCGGGTAGCCCGATCCGTAACAACCGGTAACCGCTTACCGAATCAGATAGGTTTTCGAACTAACCGCTTATCGTTCGGGTTACGGTAACCCGTTCCATCCCCTCTTTTCTCGCACCGCACGCGACGTGGTATGTGTAAAAACTAAAATAGCTTAACAGGTTCAATCAGCGCAACAAGAGGTAACCCCGTTCGCGGCTTATTGATACCGGTAAGCGGTAAGCCGAATTAATTCAATCGAAGCGATAGCCTTTATAGCGGGTAAGCTGATTAGATGGTTACCGAAACAGGGGGGTTTTTAAAAACCAGCTTAATAAAAACCCGTTCAAAAACCCAGGTTAGGGTAAGCGGGTCCGGTCCCTGCACACAATAGATCAAATAACATGCTAAACATAGTTTTTCGGTTATGACTTTTCTACCCCGTAAAAATACAGTAATATTTTAAATTAGGTTTCACAAGGTAATAAAGTACCTAATTAATGATAACAACTAAAATTAGTTCACGATAAAATCATTACAAATGTAAGATCAGCTGAAGTATAAGGTTTGTCAACTTTAAATTGAAAATGAAAATTAAATAATGACTAAGTACTAATCATTGGCCTCTATTGAACACGGTAAAAACCAAATCTTTTTTAAAATGTTATCGCATTGTCAACGTTTTGATAGCTCTTATTTACTTGACAGTAATGGCGTCTGTCGTCATAACATAACAATACCATAACAGGGCCGGTATTCTAAGCGCTAAAAACCATATCTTCTTTAATCTGTTACCGTATTGTCAACGTTTTGATAAATCTTATTTCCTTGACAGTAATGGCGGCTAACGTCAAAACAATACCTACCGTAACAGGTCAAATACGATATCCTTTTTTTACCGCCGGGAATAGACGCCCAGGTCAAATACGATATCGTTTTTACGTATTTGTGGTCATATGAGCCCACAGACCACTTAGCCCGCGGGCTGAGTTGACCGTATTCATATTTCTATGGGTGACTTGACCCACTTAATCTGTTAGCTGAGCCCGCCTATAATATACGTAGGTAGGTTTTGGTTATGTTAGTTTTGCAGCAGGCCCGGAGGTCCAAACCACACAGGAATAGGAGCTCCATCGACACTCTTAATTTCAAAGCGGGCCCAGTTATCCGATAAGTGCGGGTCGAGTTATCTACGAAAAAAAACAAAGTGGGCAACTCAGCCCGCGGGCTAAGTTGCCTGTGGGCTCATATGACCACAAAGGGGTTTTTACCGCCTTGAATACCGGCCCTGCTCGGTCGGCAACTAAATACTTCAATATAATCCAATGGCTCTAGTTTCCCAGACAAGCGGATTACAACTCCTTTGTTCCAAAGGGCTTAGCAAACTATTTTAATAGCGCTTATAAACGTCCATCCCTTTCGCACAATTCTACCTACCAGAATGTAAGTCCATATTCCATGTACTATCAGCCCAACGTACATAGAACGATGTCACAGTGACGTCATAAAACAATTTGTTTGACACTTCTTACGACGTCAATTATAACGTTACTGTGACACAGTTCTATGGTTGGTCGGGATTCCATTGCGCTTTAGTAATATTTAATAGATAAAAACCCCATATACCTATTATTATAGTGACCCCTTAGCCGAGCCGATAGCTACACTGAGAAAAATGGATTGAAGACGACGTAATAAAATATTATGCAAACATTCTGAAATACACTGCTTGCCACTAATATAACAGTGCGCGACACTTTTAATAGTGACACGAATCTAAATTTGTTCTGCTAGGCATTGAACTTCATTGTGCAAGAAACCTTACCAAAACATAAAGAACAAATAAATGCCTTATCTTTTATCATGCAAGTATTATACAATATTATGCACACAGCACCAAAAAGACATAATGCATAATAAAATTGCGGAATAGGCATCATAATATACAGTGATCAAGATCAAGTTTACGTGCTTGCACGATTGGTCAAAAAGATGTGCAATCATTAGTTTATAGTGCCACATTTTTCTCAGTGTAAAAATCATCCCGATTGAACTAGACTGCCTAAAAAAAACACGTCCAAATCCCTCCACCCAGGCAGACACACAGATGCACAAGTTAAACTTATTACTTCCACATTTTTTGTCGGAAATCAACTGTATTGTTCTACTGCAGCAAGATTATCATGTTTTTTCTAAAGAAAAATCTCTTTGAATCTTTGAAATGTGATATCTTTGCTCAGTGCCCACACAAACGCTGTCACTGTTTATAACATCTTCACCCCTCCTTGTGCCTAGCTAATCACAATAAAGTATCCATTATCTCCTAAGAGGTCACTTGATATGAATAACGTAACGTGACGTGGCAATTTTTCATAAAAATGCCTGAAGAAATCCCCTACAATACAACACTCCAAAACTTACCCTAAACCGTGCAAGCAGAGTCTAATTTATATTGAGTTAAACAAAACAAAAGGTCTAATGGTTACGACGCATGAGGAATGGGAAATAAGACCTTGTGCCTGAAGCGTGAATTCGAGAAATCGAACATTTTTCTCTGAACGGAAATGAGGACAATCAGCTCAGAAATGACAATTCTTCTGGATATTCGTACAGACCGCGTATATGGCTCGTTTCATTTTACGGTACTTATTAACAGTTTTTGTAGCGACGAAAATGCCTCTATTTTACTGGGTAAAAACGCTTGTTTTTAACTCTGCCGCCTTTACTGTCATATATTTGAGAACTTCCAAATTTCACTTAATTAATAAAAAACAAAAAAACATGCGACGTGACGTAGCAAGCAAAGCTTGTAAGAGAGCTACTTAGGAGCTTTATCCCAACAGCTCACTAGCTCACCGTCAAGTCATTTAAAATTCAATCCACAGTTCAGTCTAGGTGTAGCAAATGTTAAAACAAGATCCCTTGAATGGTCCCAATTACGGCACAGAGCAAAACCAGAACATGAAATTCACTCGGGTCGATACCAACTAGTGTTGGTAACGACTCGAGTTTTTCAAGTCTACATTGCAAGAACTCGAGTCATATTTACGGAACTCGGAGGTTAAAAGACTTCCGAGTCTTTTTAGTCCTGAGTCTAGTTCTTCTTCGAGTCCTATCGAGTTCTGTAATCACAACTCAAGTTTTAGAAAAGACTCAAGCCATCGTATCTTTTATAGTCTTTTTGAGTTGTAGGTGTGCATCAAAAAGACTCGAGTCCTATAATGAAGACTCACATTTGAAGTTTCTATACAAATATGAAATTGACACGATGTCATGTTCCAGAAAAGTATTAAAAATTTGAATCCGGTATGGTTGTCAATTTCAGTGAAAATCGAAATTGAGTGTAAGATTCATTTTTAGGGTTCCGTACCCAAAGGGTAAAAACGGGACCCTATATATTTTTAGTAATCCACTCCACTCTCCGTCCGTCTATCTGTCCATAGACAGACAGAATTAAAGAACAAAATTACTGACTACTTTACGCGACGTACTCAGTAAAGACCAGTAATCTCAAGTGTTGCTACAAGTCTAGTCGCGTTCTAATAATAACTACGTGACAAAAACTTAAGCGATTAAAAACACTCGAGTCTTTATAGAAGACTCTAGTCTCTATAGAAAACTGAGTCTTTATAAAGACTCTAGTCTCTAAAGAAAACTGAGTCTGTATAGAAGACTACAGAAGACTCAAGTCCCTCCCAAGTTTAAAAGAACTCGAGCTTTAATTCAATAAAAAACTAAGTCGAGTCCTAGAATTGGAGACTCCAAGGACTTGAGTCTTTACCAACACTAAATTACCAACTGCACATGCCACTGAATTTACGTAGGTATACCAATAAAGCCCGATCCGAGATGAAATTCCAATTGCATAGCTCGTTCGAGAAATGTCGTATTAGAGTGCTTTTCCACAGACGAGGCGAGAAGGATTGAAATGCAAATGCGACATTTTTAGGGTCCCGTACCAGAAGACCCCCAACGGGACTATTAATACTGCCCTCCTTAGAAAAAAAAAGGCTTGTCTCATAGAACCGCGTATGTATTAGTAACCTCATTTATTAAGGTTTGGGGTTAAATTAACTTTGAGTATAAAATTGCGCATGCGTCCTTTTTACTTAGGAAGGCAGAATATGCCTATGCTGTCCGTCCATCCGTCCGTCCTAGCTTTAAAGAGCTGTCTCTTTTGAACCGTAATAGATCTTTTTTCAGAATATACGTTATTACGGCAGATTTACTAACAAAAAAAAAATAACAAATGGGTCCTCATACAAGGAAGGTTTTTTTTTCAACGTATTTATATTTTTGTTGTATCGTATAAACGGTAAACTATACAAGCGCCAAATTAATAATACCTACTGCGCGGCGGTACCAACTTGACTGGTTTTTTATTCTCTTTACAGCATCTTCGGTACACATTGGATTGGAGAGGAACGAGAATTGAAATATTTGTTGAAGTTATATGGAACTGTATCGCTGATAAACCCCCCCCTAGGGTGCGGCTCCACTGAGGCGGAGACGAGCGGAGCGGAGCTGTGCCAATATTAACCAATAGAAGGCGCATGCGGTGTCTTCGAGCTGCCCTTCCGTACGTTAGTTTAGATTCTATTGGTTAATATTGGCACAGCTCCGCTCCACTCCGCTCATCTCCGCCTCAGTAGAGCCGCAGCCTTAATAACCTTTCGATGGAAACAGCTTAACTTGCGATTTCTATTGATACCAATATCGAGCTCACAATAGCTATTAACGGCAATAATTGGTGGGAAGTGGGAACGAGCCGGCGAGATTTCCATATTCGTTTCACCTCGTCGATGGAAAATCTCTTTTAGACAGGTACATTTTGCACTTGTAAGGCGAAGGCTACACGTACAATAAATGCTGTGATCCATCAATATGATAAATACTGATGGATAACATTACATTCACGCAATACAGGGGCAAGGCTTACTTTGAGTATGGGTTTTTTAAAACTTGCTTTTTGTTCGACTTTTTTGCATAAGGACCGTTGTTGGTTACCTAGCTACGCTTTTACTTTTGCTAAGAAACTAGTTTAAACTACTGCAAAACTTATTAGGTCCAGAGCAGTTAGCATCAGGGGGCATGTATTTGCATGTATTTAAACTTATTAGCAACCTCCATGGATAAAACACCAAGCGTTAGGTACTTAATCCTAATTTAACACGGATAAAGGGTGGTATTTTCCCAGTTTGCAGTGATGAATATCTTCAAGTAGTACCTAAAATCCGCTACCGGGCCGAGCCTGGTACGGAATAATTTCACGGCGAAGCTTGAATTAAACACAAGCTTAAATTTCATATCATTCTTTAGCGTAACTAGATAGGACCATTTTACCGCGTCTTGTCTATCGCTCTATAATCAAATGAACATATCGACAGAGTGGTGCACTAGTTGCGCCCGCTCGGTCTTTAAAGGGAGCGCTTCGATCTCGGTCAATCTGTCAAAGGAACTATGGTTCGGTCTTTTAGTTCCTTTAGCTCCTTTGGCTCCGGAGCAAATTTTGAGATCTGAGCAGGACACGCTTTAAAATAGGTACTATTTGTCCCGTTCACATCGAGCGCCGTGCCGAGTGCTTTTAGTTCGCTCTGTTTCGCTCATACTTACGTTCAACAATGGCTACTGGACCGAAGACCGATTAAGATCATTTAAGATGAACTAGTTCCTTTCGGTCTGTGACGGGAATTCATTCCTTTTAGTTCTCACAAGCCTAGTGCACTGGAGTGTGCATAACCTTTACTTTAACCAACCCAAATGTAATGTAACTTCGTGCAGCCCGGTGCATACTATGAAATTATTTACTTAAATAGCTAATTATGAAACAATCGTCTTGTGAAGTGCAGATTGAGCATTTTCATATGACGGACAAGGGATACGTGTTTTTAATTAGGAATATGATGAATATTGATGAATCAGGAATAAATCTTTTTTTTTGCAACACACTTTGTTTTATACCCAACAGTTACCCTTCCCCCTTTTCTCAGCCGAAAAGTGTCCAATAATTTCGACACATAGTTAGATAGTTATTTAGATTTTACGGAATAATATAATAAAGTTATTAAAATTAACATTTCTAAAGAAATTAGCGAAGAACATTGAGATTTCATGTCAAGATCCGGGCAACTGCAATTGGACGATATTACATACAAAATAATGTATAAACATGAAAGCATCTCAAGCTGAAACTAGGTGTGCAATATTAAATACTCAACCCTCGGTGGGCGAGTCCAAGTTAGTAGCGGTCTAACGGTTTCAGAGCAAATGTTGCTCCAGTATCTCATTTAATATTCCACGGACAAACAAATCTACGAACGATGCAATGCATGTGCAGCACCAGATGCAGTTTATGTCTTCAATAGTTCTGACGGACGAATACATAACTATATTACAAGTTAACCGCTGTTACGAAGACGTTAGTTAAGTTTGTATGAAGATTATTTTAATTTCTTTTTCAGCGGCCGTGGACCTCTAAATACACAGTACCTTGATGACCGAGCTTTGCTCGGTATTTTTATTTGGTGAGTTTTCTAAAAAGAAACCTAGCTGGATCGATTTATCGCCCCCGAAACCCCCTGCATACTAAATTTCATGAAAATCGTTGAAGCCTTTTCCGAGATTCCGAGAAATGAAAATGTAAGTAGCAACGTGTACTTTTTCTTGCGATTTTTTTTATTTTTTATTTATACAATAATTGCTCGTTTAAAGGTATTAGATAGATAGAGAGATAAATATAAAAAATGAGTTAAATAGAGATATTGGAGCCGATGCGAGATATTAAAGAATAAAGTATTCAGTTTTTAGTACTGAAAGCACGCCCATGTATCAATATTGAAATATCTCAGCTCCGATACACTTAAGAATATTACATTATCTAACAAAATATGTTTATTTTGAATTGATCTATCACAATATACCACTTATACGAATGGCCGCTCATAACTATGAGATAGATAAAACCTCCTATATAATGGAAATTTCAGTATTCACAAACAATACTTAAGGGATCCTTCACTAAGTAAACGCACTGCGTGCAATACGGCTTCGCGATTGGTCCTTTTTGACCGACCTTTTGTTTATGAGACGATTTGAACCACCCTGTGCGTTCGTGAGCACTGTGAGACCTCATAGTGACGTTTGTGAATACGAGTGTTATAAGGTTACTGTAGGTACATCTAAAAATATACGCAAGAAAAGACGATCAGAAACCCATTGTATCCAATTTAATGTAATGCGAGGTTGGCGGGGTAACCCGAAAACCGCCAGAAGCCAAGATAATCCATAGGCCATGTGTATTGACTTTACTTAACAACTATTAGGTAAAGTCGTGTTTGCGATACGCTACGGGCTTTGCCAACATGTGTACGAAAATAGGGGATAGAGTTTGTACGCCCGCCGCTGGAATTTCGCTCGTAAATATTCATTTTATTTTATCTTCAGACAAAGGAACGACGAATTCTGTTTGCTTCAGTTGAAGAGCATTAAAATATTTAGTAAGTACCTACAAAGTATGCCGAGCTATTTCTTTAATAACAAAGGAAAAAAATGTGTAATTGCCAGGAGGCTTTGGAAATCTAGAGATGGATAATTTTTCAACAAAAAACGAATAAAAAAAGCTATTAATAATAAAACCAATGAGAATTTTTCTTAAGTCGATTTTATTAAAGTAAATGAGACAATACATCTGGGTATTTATTAAGCGCACTCGGTAAAAAACGAGAAAGAAAAGAGAAAATTTTAAAAATTGAAGACTGCTTTATACCGAGTTAATTATTCATCGAATTAATATGTGAAAAATCGAATAATGCCCATCTTTCAATATCAAGACTCGTGTTGTAAGAACGGTATCGATGGAAACGAACAGGGATTTTCCGATGGCCATGTTTCCTTGGAAGCGAGCCCTTGGGGTGGATTAAGGCGCCGAAATACATTCTTACATTTTTCTGATCCAACACGCGATGAAGGATGTTTCAATCGACAAACGACCAAAGAATAGTCGCGACTTCTAAAGCATCACGTAGAAATAAAGCGACAATCGGTTTTTGTAAGCGACAATAATTCACATTTTTCGTATTCATACTTTTCTCATATTTTTCGTATTTTTCATATTTTTCGTTGCCCCTAAATTAAAAACATTTCAGGAAAAAAGTCCACAAAAGCAAAAGCAAAAAAAATTACAGAAAAAATCGGTTGAAACTGCTAAAACGATGATGTCATTTTGTTGATGATAGAACTATGTCATATGTCAATATCATGCGAGGGATAGCTTGACAAAGTATCAATACATACCTACTCCATTACTAGGAGCAGGAACTCATTAAATGTTTTTTCTTATGTTGAAAGTGTTCATTGCCAAGATCTCTGATTTTCATACAAAATGGACGCGCCTAGCGGGTTGGCGGCAGTTAAAGATCTAACGTAATAAAATACCTTTAATTTAAAACCATGAATTCTTCCAAAAACTCGACTAAGTATATCCTTATATCTAAAGTCTATACATTTAAAAAAGTATCGGACTGTAATTTTAAAAAAGGCCAAGTGTAGTTAAAGCTTTTAATTTTTGTCTTTTTGTGTGTCTGAAAGTTTGTCTCGAATAGACTCCGAAACGGATTACAACAAAAATCAGGTATTAAAAATTGTAACTTGAATTTTCCTGTATGTTCCATTTCAATATCTAGCAGGGTTCAGAAAATATGAAAATTAATATTTATAAAGCTATTACCGCCATACCGAAGCGAATCGAGGGCGGGTCGCAACTGTCGCTAGTTGGATAATAAAAAACGATTGTAAAAAATGTTAAGATGCCGGCATTTCGTACGTGCAAAATTTGTTTTCCTTTTCCCCCCCATAAAAATAATTCGGAATTTTAGGGTGTTTCCTAGCTGAATGCTCTTCGATCGGGAAAATAATTCTGGGAATCCAAACAATTTCAAATAGCCTAATAAACTGGAGCTCATCAAACGCGGCTCCAATTCCGATACTTGAACATTTTCCGACGAAATAGATTGTTAGCGTGTTTTATCATTTATGAAATAATCTGACAAAACCAAACAAAGCAGTTAATACCTTTACTAAATTGAGATATCATGCTTTCATAATCTATTTGTTTAAGCCCGCGGGGAAATTTATAAATGTACAAATGGCGTCACTGAAAAGGCTTTCATTCTAAATGATCAAGCAATCTTGGAAACCTTGACGCTTGACGAATGACAAGACGAGTGAATGAATACTCTAGTAGAGAAAAAGTTGTCTAAGATTTTCGTGGCGGAGTACCTCAGGGTTCCCTTGTGGGTCCAAAACTTTTGCTTGCATCGTTCGCGTTGATATTTTCACTACACCCGTGGAAACCTATTATTTTCGTAATGGAGTAATCAATGTTTCATTTTAATAAATGGTTTATTCATATGCGAAATTGACAACATTTCATTTTGGTGACACCTGCAAATTACTATAGGAATCGAAAGGATTTTGCCTCCTGAACACGGCAAAATATTTATTTCAATTTATTTTTCTTTATTTAAAAAATTATAAGGTTAAAAAAAACATCGAATTTTACCAATACTACGCCTGAATATATATAATACCATTGCCTTATTCACGAGAAAAAAAGCTGTCATAATTCTAAATTTGACATTTGACACAATTGACAGACAGATAGATACTTAAATAATTATCGGTGGACCGCCATTATTTAAAAAAAAGAACTTTTTTTTAATACAGACTGGCCTAACGTAATATGTCCATTGTGTCGTAGAAATGGAGTTACGCCCTTTTAGAATAAGTACATCTTAATAAATGAATAATAAAATAATTATTCATCCTAGGGTAAAATTAAAACTATTAGTGTCTTCCTCCTTCCAAACAGTATCTGTAGAACGAATAAAATGAAAGTCTTGAAAATATGAAATCTTGTCAATTGTATACGAATCCATTTAACTGTTGATGTTTGATTAAGTAATAAAAATAAAGAATCATCCAAATATAAATGACAAGCGATATAAAGTAAAACATAATTTCAAAGGCTACCTTCGTGAATTGTATCTAAAATACGTCCAATTGGTTGACATAGCCAGCATACGTACCTACTGACAAAGGCAGGTAGTGATTGGTTATAATCGATGCTATTAGTTCATTATTCTAAAAAATATAATAAAAATATTTACAATCAATTGCTTTTATCAAACGTTATGGTTATTATCAGTAGAGCAAGTCAATCCAAAATCTTAAATCCGCCACTAGATATTATTGTGTTATGCTCAATCAATTCAATATATTTAGAGAACATATCCCTCCAACACACGGGACATATGAAGCTCTCAACATCGTTATAGCTATGCCACACAATACATTTAATCTCTCACAAGCACTGCTACGGTTACTCCGAAGAAGTTAATACGATACTTCGGAAACTCGATCCTATCCACTCTAAGACTATTACGCTATCGAGAGAAAGGGGCAGAGCTAACGTAACTTCGCCTTGCTCTTGTTCAGCTTAAGACCCCTGTTATAATTGAATCCTCCACGATCGATAGTGCATTGTGTAGTGACGCCAGTAATTGCTTTGATAGCATATTTATATAGACATTACAAATTGGCTTTCCACTAAATTGAATTTCAATATTTAAACAGATAGAATGGCTATTACCTGCCTCAGCTTTTCAGTCAATTTACCTTGATAGTTTGATGGATTCCCAAAGCTAAGAATAAGAGTAGAAAATAATAATCAATGTTTTACGTGGCAACTCTTGAGAGTTTATTAGTGATAATTGAAGAGAAACGGAATTTAGATCGGTAGGTATTGAATTTCCTGTTGTTTGTCCCGATTTTATTAGGTATATGACGAATGATAGCTACATCTTCAAATCCTGTTATAGTTTGGTCATTTATATATCCTGGACCAATTGTGAATTGGCCACTAGGACGAGTTTGAAAATCAATGAAGTGTTTGGCATAAACATGTACCTATACCAATATGGCTAGCGTCTGGGCACAGGAAACGTATGTCTGGCTCTGGCCTTATTGGGTCGTCAAATAGCTACGCTGCGTGCCAAATTTTCTCGACCTAGGTATTTAAATCCTTTCTGTGTTGTTTTTGGGACATTATGAAAAACAAATTTATGAATAGGATTGCCTTTGCCATACGTCAGAACTTGTCATTTTATGCAAAATTTTAACGCTCCGATCAAAGTTGTAGACAGATTTTGCAAATACATACCAAACAGGATTTTTAAATAAGTCTTTAATGTTAGAGCTACCTAAGAAAAGCTAGATACAACTAAAGAAACAAAAAGAGAGGATTGATCAACTCGGGCCAGTAGCAACAGCGCGTCAGGTTAATTTACCCAATATTGTTCGGGCCTTTATTTTTTTACGTATGCATCCGCAACTGAACACGGTTTTTAGAGGCGGAACAAGGAAATATACTTTACCTTTTTAATTTAGCTGTCACCGTGAAAGCCTTTAACTCCATTTGGATTTCGCAATTCTCTGTTTATTCTATGTTTGTTTTAAAAAATAAAAGAAATATCAGCTCGGATCTGATCTGGTAGACGCAATCTTTTGTGGCGATCCTTGCGGAAGGCCTAGTCCGGTAGTGGACGCCCTTCGGTTGATAGGAGATGATAGTAGCATATCACAAGGTCGAATTTTTATTCTAAATTGTATTATTCGTCCGAAAATTCATAATTTCGAAACAACACATTTATAACTTGAAATTTGGGATAAATAATATGAAACAGTTGAAAACATAAATTCGACTTTGTGTATGTATCTATGTATGTATCTTTGTACGGTCGAGGCCATATTTGCATGGATAGTTGTCAAACAAAATCGTATAAAGTGAAACCGACGCCATTTTTGTGTTCGTGTTGTGTTATTACTTACGTATGAGGCTTCTTAATTCAATGAGATCTTGCTAGATGGCGCTGTCATCACCGAATAATTTAAAACATACTTTTTTCTACATCTTTACTTTTCTGCCGAAATAGCATGTTCCTTTATTATTGTCTTTACGTTATCCTACTAATATTATAAATGCGAAAGTTTGTGTGTGTGTGTGTTTGTTACCTCTTCACGCTGCAACGGCTGGACGGATTAGGATGAAATTTGGAATGGAGATAGCTTATACCCTGGAATAACACATAGGCTACTTTTCATCCCGGAAAATTTAGAAGTTCCCGAGGGAATAATTATAATCGAAATCTATGCGGACGAAGTCGCGGGCAGAAGCTAGTAAACTTATAAAACTCCCAAAACAGTTAAATTTTTCACTTCCAAAAACACTAAAGTTTCGCATGGATTCGAACCCATATCATTATGGATGGGAAACGCTCCTACGTGCCATTCGACCACAACGACATTTACTTGGTCCGGCGAAATTGTGTATCATCTTATTTTTACGTTCAGATTATCTTCCAATGAATAGGGTTAAGTAGTATTAAAATTTATGAGGGTAAGTTGTAAATGTCTGAACACCGGATCGGATTTAATAAAGATTTACTTACGCCCGTTCGTTCGTTGCTCCCTGTTAGATTGCCTTTGTTGTTAATTGATACCTTACTGTTAATAATTTTTAATGATGAGTTCTCATTGCAATATCGACTTGGTGAAAAGATCGCAAATAATTGCTTTGTATGATCAAGGCAAAAATTTGTCTGAAATCGCTAGAGAAGCCGGTGTTAACGTAAGTATTTTTGTAAATATAATTTAAATTACTAATTGAAATAAGTATATAATAATTATATTTAAATATATATATTTTAAAGGTAATTTAAATATCTGATATTTTGTTATAGAGAAAGACCGTTGTTTTATGGGTCCGACGATTTGAAGAGGAAGGTTCTTTGTTCCATCGCCAAAGAACTGGCCGAGCTCAACTCATAACCACACAGCAGCGTCAAATCATGGTGAGGAATTATGAGGAAAATGGATTTATCCCGACAAGACACTTCGCCGGTTTATTCGATACCAGCATGCGCACAGTGCGACGTACTCTGCACAGCGAGGGCCTTCATCACCGCCGGCATGCCGTCAAACCCTTGCTTACTGAAGCTCACAAAGGAGCAAGGTTAGCTTTCGCCTTGGAGCATTTAAATTTCGACTGGAGTAAGGTCGTCTTTACAGACGAAAAAACTTTTAAATCCAGCCAACACGGACGACTTAGTTTATGGCGGCGGAATAATACCCGCTATGATAGTAATCACGTTGTGCCCAACATGGAGTCTGGCCGGATAAGTGTGAATATGTGGGGCTGGATGAGCGCAGCCGACCCTGGGGAACTAGTGCGAATGCCCAGCCGAGCGACCAGTGCTAATTATGTGGACGTGTTGGAGGACACCATGCTACCCACTGTTCGCAATGTGTATCCGGTAGACGAATTACCGGTTATATCATTTGTTCAAGATAATTGCCCTATACACCGTTCGCGTGGTGTGCGGGAGTGGTTCGATCAGCACAATGATATAGCGGTAATTCCTTGGCCGGCTAGGTCACCAGACCTAAATCCCATCGAAAATGTATGGGGTGTGATGGTTCAACGCTGGGATAACCAGAATGAGCGAACCCCAGAAGCATTAGAGGCTCATTGTTTGCAAGTTTGGGAAAGTATTCGCGGCTCGAGCTTGTGCAGGAATCTTATTGATTCAATGCGTTCTCGCATGCAGGCCGTTATCGAACATAATGGCGGCTACACTAGCTATTAAGTTATACCTATTAAGTAGGTAAGTAGATAGATAATATTATTTAGTTGAGACCGGGTTATATATTTAAATCTATTTAACAAGTGACTAGAAAGTGAACGCAAGAATAACGTTATAAATATAACTGTTTTATTTCTAGTGTGCAAAACCAAATTAAAACTTTATTTCATTTTGATAACTTAACTCACTAATTGTCTTATTCCCCTGTAATTTGTTTGAAGTAGGTGATCAACCTTGCACTGTTTATAATCTAGCTCGGGGTTCGGGGGCGCAACAAAAAAGCTACACTCACACGTTTTTGTAATTATTATAACCCGGTCTTTATAAGTTTATATTTGTTATTTATTGTGGTCAAGCTTCAATACCTTTCCGAATCTGGAAACGAAACTTAAGCTTCTGGCCTCGATAAAATGGTAAATGGGTAAATATGAGTTGTTTTATTGTTACTTGGATGCGTATTATTATCAAATGAATATAACTCATTAATAAATGCTTAAATTACAAAAACAATAGTTTTATTTCATTAATAAATGTTTGTAAAAGCATGCATGCTTTTTGCTGTTATTATTTATTTATTTCATAGGGCCATCAGCATTATTTATCGCACTAACATCGTTCTGTAAAAATACAAAAATACAAAAAGAAAAAAGACCAACCCCGAAGAGATTCGAACTTCAGTATAATCAGACCAGAGCGACTAGTCCGAAGTAAAACCACTGAGCCATTACTTCGTCTAAGCGGCTGGGCGAAATATCGACTTTAGTACTAATATCTTAGGAAGTTGTAATAATAGCCAAATGAACTGGTTTAGTCAACAACGCCATCTAGTTTAATGTTTGAGAACGTGTACGCAAGTGTTCAGAGAATTATCGCCTTAGAGGTGTCCATGCAATTCTGACCGTGACTGTACATACCTTTTGTACAGAAACACAAAAGGTATGTACAAAGGCGAACTTATCTCTTTAAGAAATCTCATCTACCTATGAGCTATTGGGAAATGTTTGAAATAACAAATAGCCAAAGGTACAACAGTGAAAGGGACTAGATTTTCTAATTACGTTAATATTAAATAACCAAGTTAAAGTACCTACTAAATAAATAAATAAATATGATATGTTGTGATATGTAACCGAGTTGATAACGATAATGATGCAATTCTTTCTAATGTTTCTATTTTACTGGTGTGCGTGTCACCTTTTAAAAGAAATGCAATCAATATTTGCATGTCCAAGGCGTTGGCTCTCGTCTTAGATTTACAAATGTCGGCCGACACGTCCGCCCCTTCAAGAACTAAAAGGTTATCCAAATCTGTCACACCTACACATTGAACTAACAATTATCCTTTCTCGTTATTTTAATAGTAAAAAAAAAACACATCTAGAGTCTGACCAGCAAATCGTGACACAAAAAAAGGCGGCAAATTCAAAATAATCACTACCTGATAACACGAAATGCATAGCGACTGGATAGGTACTCATAATTTGACAGCTTGTTTCATACGGAAAATTGTTGCCACATCAAGGATTAAAAAAAACGCTATTGACACGATTCGCTGGTCAGACTCTAAACACGCCTGTATGGCTCAGAATTTAGCTGATACCAGACTTGCACAATAGCAAAAGGAAAGCGGTAGAATAAGTGATATTTAATACCACACAGTTCGAGTTACCATAGTGCTTTCCTTCCCTCTCGTCAACAAAACAAAGTTACATATTTTCTTATTTATATAATGGATAATGGAAGGAAAAGGAATTAAATATTCAAACATTTTAAACAAGCAAACTTGGGATCAATTAAAAGTTATTATTCGATATTTTAAGCGCCTCTGTACAAAATAGGAAACAATTTCATTCAACATTAATGAAAGCACCTAATTCCTTTTTAATTTCATATTTTTCTCCATCAAGTTTTTTATTTGAAGGAAAAACATTTCCAACACAATCTTAGAAAGTAATTTCTCCTCAGACAATAACAGTGTAAAGAATGCGAATTATTAATTAGACAAGCAACGGCTTTTGTTTTTAGAAAGAATAAGGTATCTACGTTGGAACAAGAATTCAAAGAGAGGAGGTTCATACTAATTACCGAAGGATTTGTACTGGAAAATTACATAGGAGATGCAGTTGAAAATAAATAATTTTACAAATAAATTACTTAGATATCCCGCATTAGATTTTGCCACAGAATAGAAGAATAGTACTAGTTACAGTAATATATGTGCAATGTCTACAAAGTCGGGGCCTAGTGCCTCAGACTCTTATAACGTTAACTCGTGATCGTAAAGTCGTGAAGATCCCAATTCAAGCCCCCAGCAACGGTTGCCATGGACCAATGTGTTTAGGAGAAAAACATAGTGAATGAGGTAACCTAAGAACAGCTGTAAGAGGGGAAATTGAACTAAACATCCTATAGATTTGAAGTGTATACAAATGGACTTTTCTGTACAAAGATAAGATAAGATAATACGTGCAACAAATCGTCACGTGTCTGTACTGTATCTATTTAACATAAACGAACGTTAAGTGAACGGCAACATAAAGCTCTCTCCAGACGATCGGGTCCGTCGGATTATGCAAAGCCGGCTCCCAGCCTGCTGGAGCGAATAAACACGTCGGATCGCTGTCTATACGAATAGCAAGTTTGCGGATAAACAGAGTTCACAATAAATAATATTGAGAGGAAATACACAGTAGCTCTACCAGTAGAAACGTTTAGGTTGAAGAAGTATTGGTCAAAATTGAACCAGTTGGTATACATAATATAAATAGGGGCTTTAAGAACTAGGCAGACAAAAAGTCAATCCTAACTCATTGCTCAACCATGAAGTTTCTAAATATTGACAATATTGACAGCAGTAAAACTACGCTGTTATTACTGTTTCATCACATGTAACAAATAAGTTTAGCATTAGATGATTCAGATATAATGAAGGCAAGTTTAAGTCCCCATCCGGTGTACCCCAAGGTTTCAATATGGTACCTGAATTATTCACGCGAGTTATTTTTCGCAGCTGAACGCTTACTTGATAACTAACTTATAACTGTCACAACCAAACGTCGTGTTCCTTTATACAACCCTGCCAAACAAAAAATATATTCCCAGCTCGCAAGAATTGACACCGTTTCACTATTTCGCGTGACATCATTCAATAACGTCGGAAAACCGATAAGAAAGGAACAACAAGTAAGTATTGAAGTTTTATTTTTCCATATCGACACAAAGGAAAGAATCCCACGGTTGTTAGGGAAACGGGCTCTTGGGAACCTCCGCACTTGCTCACCAACTTTCCTTTGATTTTGTTTTAAAAGTTTGTTAAAGAGATATTAGGAAGGGGAGCGAAAAGCAGTTACATCTCAAATGGAATATTAGATTTTTGCCGAAATATTGGCCAGTTTTAAATTGGGGATATATGCCGTAACTGGGTTATTGTTTTGCGTCATCATCATCATTAAAGAGCTATCATTGTATGTTCTCTTCAATCGGAAACCGGATGATACTAACTAATTCAATCGTTTTGTCAAAAAATCGTCAACTTTATACGCTAGGGGTCTTTGGGAACCAAAAATCGCTCCATTTACGTCTCATTAGTGGGTTTTATTGGGTAATTAGAGTAAAGGATGTGGTAGCGAGAAGTGAGAGGGATGCTTTTGCCTCCCGATGCAAGGTGCAAGTGAATAATAAGGTAATACAGAAGCAATAAACAACACACAGGTTGTTTCTCATTCATGTATAATTAAGAGCTACGTTCTTTTCAGTGGGATAATTGCCTCATTTCTCTTTTCTCAGCCTTTTAACCTTCTAAAGAACTGATACCACACGTCATTGGCCTTATTTTATTCTACGCCTATAGGTCTTCTTCGTCCCTTTGATTTTGCCGATCAGAATGTTTATAAAGATACCGTCGTTCCGCCACAATTCACGCGTCCCATCCTTTCCTCAGTTCCATTTGATTGTTTTGATTTAGATCTTTTCTCCGTCACCGTCTTTAAAACCTCTGTGTTAACAGATTATATAGATATGATTCTCATAACTAACCCTAAGTCCTGATATAATTACGACCTTAGTTCCAGAGCAGATAACTCATGAACGGCCCGACCGATTTTCACCAAATCTAGCTATGAACCAATCCAGTTAAACCAGCATTCTATTTTAAAAAACTGCGTCCGAATCTATTCATCCGTTTGGAAGCTACAATGCCACAGATACACAAAGCTTATAACACCCCGCTGTTTACATAGAGGGTTAAAAAACAAAAGGCTTCTAGGCTACCCAATAATTACAAGGCTGCGAAGAAAAGCTGTTATCCTTTGTTATTTCTGGATCCGCCGGCCCCTGCCGCGCTTCAATAATACCCTGTTTATATTTGTTCGAGGACCCAGTAATTGTAGTTCGCCGGCCTCGGGGTATATCAACATGTTTTTTTTTTGCTATCCTATAATCAAAGCATTGCGTTTCTTTATTGTCTTCCTTTCACAAAACGGACAGAATTTTTTGCTGAGCTCAATTGACGCTGCTGTTTTTGCCCCGGAATTATTTACAGGGTAGGTGCTTTTAGACCTCATTGATTATATTCGCGTAGAATCCGTTTTATTGCGTATGAATAAAGAAGCTTTAAGTTTTAGGAAGACGTTGGAAAGAAGCACTGAATACCAAAGGCAAAACATTCATGGGATGACGAAATGACCCTGCCTGCCTGACATCAGCAACAGGATGGGCTTCAGAGTCCGCTCAATCTAGTTTTGGTGGAAGAACAGGTGAATAAAAAAATCCTCAACTTTTCTCTGGACCTGCTAGGTATACTTTTCTCGAGTTTTAGCTCTCTGAACAGCTAATCTTAAAACGCTATTTTTCTCGAGTTTCAGCTCAGTGATTTACGAGGGGAGGAAACGTAAAATTGCTTGTATATGGATAAGTACAAGGAAAGATGGAAAGAGTGACCTGTAGAGGGACCTAGGATAAGGGGGAAAACGAGCACAGGTCAGTAGGATTTGCAGGCGTTGCTAACCCTAAGGACTGCGATGGAATACCTCTATGGTAGTCATCACACTGGTTGTCTGCACCGGGACATAACAATGCGAATATTGCTGAGGTAAGTTAAAAGGCAAGATGGTGGTAGCGGTCCGATCCGGACGGACCCTTCACAAGCTTCTTCAACTACGTAATATTGAATTCCAATAAACAATACCTTTCCAGTGACTGAGAGCCCCGCATACTCCTGGGGAGCGACACAGTCGCCTTTTAGCCAATTTGCTAGCCGACCAAGCTCGCCGAGCATGTTCGACGCACTTAACAAGCTCAGAGCCATTGTTTTCCAACTATTCTATAAAATAACTATCCGGGAGAATACTCAAAACTTATGCCGTTAGGCAATTCTCAAAAGAAAATACGCAAAAGTAATAAATGATGTAAAACACGGAGATAACTTTTTCACTTGTTTTATACATTTGAAACGCGCAAGTCTCGTAAGTGGACAACTTTTCTAATTAAAACTTGAGCGAATTCATGTGAGATTAACCGAAAATGGCGGTCGCATCCCTAGAAGCCGTGAGAACAACTGAACTTTACTTCCCGTGTATACTTCACGACAAATCAAACGCCAGACCAAAACCAACCCTATTTCATAACAGACAACCACCAATCTCACTGTCCTACTAGTTTCAGTGGAACGAGCTTACAACGCGCGTGAGGAAGACGCCAATAAGATTCACGCGCGTTAAAAGAAGACAACAAGATTTCGGAAATGGATGCGTTCGTTAGCCGAATTTATACACGTGCGTCGCACCAATAGCAGCCCGTGACGTCATTTGCTAGTGTCAGAACAAAAAAGGGGCGGGTGGCCGTGACCTTGTAATGAGTTTATTTTAAAAAAAACACAATCTGCTAAATCGTTTTACCCTTGTGTTCATATTTATGTGTAAGCATGTACAGAGCAAGAGGTCTTAAAAAGTGCATAAGAGCAAGTGAGACAGAAGTATAAACCTAAAGGCAGTTTGTTGTAAGAGCTATCACAGTTGCAACTGCCGTTAATTTAAATCTAACACACGCACTATGGAAGTAGTATTTTTTTCTGAATTTTTGATGTAATTTGTTCAAATATCTTTCATGGATGGAAATTATATTGATATTCAGTGATTCAAATTAATTTTTAAAGTATTAAGGTCGAGACACAACAAGCACAATGTCAGAGAGACTTTATTTTTGATTTTGGCCAGTTCATTTACATTAAAATAAAAAAAAATAAAAAAATATTATGAAAGTACATGTAAATTTGGTAAAGCATAATAAATGTCAACTTGTTGCTCTATAACATACAAAAATTTAAAAATATATTTTAAATGAGTACTCATACTTAATCACTAATATTATTGTGACATTGTAATACCCTTACAGGGTGCCATGTACCTGCCTGCACATTGCAACCTCAACATCTTGTAATACATCCAGGGGTCGGCAACCTTTTAGCAACCAAGGGCCACATAGTATCTAACGAAATTGACGCGGGCCGCACGTGTTAATAATTTTTGACTTTACAGAGAAGAGGTACCGGATTGTCGGTAGTCAATTCCGATTCCAAAATATCCAGGAAGGCTCGCGGGCCGCAGGTATGGGGCCCGCGGGCCGCCTGTTGCCGACCGCTGCTGTAATGCACAGTCACGAGCAATAATATATTATCCAACATTGGGCGCAAAAATATCTGACACAATCTTATAGCTCTAGTAATAAAGACGTGTCAGATATTTTTGCGCCCAATGTTGGATAATATATCGCACCTTCAGAACAATAGTGACCTAATTCAAAATTTCAGCTTTCAAACTTCAAGACACATTTATTAACTACAGAGACCTAATTCGAAATATAAAATTTCTGAATTAGGTCACTATTGTTCTGAAGGAGCGTATGATTGTTGGTGACTGTACATGAAACAATGACTAAATAAATAAATAAGATTTTAGTATGCGTTTATAAGAAACTAGTGTCCCAACCTGGCTTCACTTCGGTTTATATGAGTTTTCTGTAACAACCGTACATAATCCAGAATTTATTATACTTAAAAACCTTCCCCTTGAATCATTCTATCTATTGATGAAAACCAGATTAAAATCCGTTGTGTAGTTTGAAAGATCTAAGCATACAGAGGGACAGACGGCAGGAAGCGACTTTGTTTTATACTATGTAAAGATTATCCAGTAATCAGACTAACAAGCATACTTACTTAAGCATTAAGTATTAATGTATAAGTAATTGAAAAACTTGCTACTTACCCCAAAATCTGTGTATGTATGTTTGCAATAGTGTTGCAGTGGAATAATATAAAAAAAGAAACATTCTATTGATATGGAATAAAATTTCCAATCGTATGTTTTTTTTTAATAACAAAGAAGAAGAAGATAATAATTTCCAACAATAAAAACTCTTTTGATAAAGTATAATAATGAAACACCATATTAATTCATCAGAAACCCAAAGAGCAATTAGAATATTTTACCAGATTAATGAACATCTAAATTAACATCACTGGCATAAAAATATTTTTTTTTAACAGCAGCCAAGAGTAATAATATTGTGAGATAAGGGGGTTGTTGAATTAAAACGATAACAGGCTCAGTGTGTCACAAACCCAGTACCTACAACTAAATATGTTTATTTATTCGCTATATTTATTCATACCTTGGAAGTTTTGATAATATCCATGGGCTCCATCGTAACAGAAGTTAAAAATCAATAGTAAATAACCAAACCACTTGAAGTCAACATATGGGTCAAAATAACGCGGTTTTTCGGCTTACAATAACAGGGCTATGAAAAGCCCAAGCGAAACTTAATATTATAAACACAATAGGATAACACTTAAATCAAAATATCATCAATTTTCTGGGGAAAACCGAACAAAACATCGAAAACCAACGGGTTTGACGTTTTGACTTAACCGTATGATGAATATTACGTACATTTCAAACCAAAATATATAATTCAATTGAACAAAATGAACCTTGTTGCATCGAACATAAAGTTGAGTTAAGCGCCCTCAATATAGAATACAAGTGACCAATAAAGAAAACATGTACAAATATTGATGTACAAAAAAATACATCCATATTATAGGAAAATGTGCAAATGGGAATAAAGGCTTAGTGTAAGGGGTTACTAGGGGTAAAAGTACACACATCAAATTATAATTTTATTTTAGGTCTCCTTAAACTTGCACCAGTTGTGAGTGTTGTGACATTTCTTGTTTTTGCATAAGGATGGTCATAGCACAGGTCATAATAACATCGATATTATGGTCAAAAGAAAAGACATGACGGGCCTAGAAAAGAAGTCACCATTCGCACGACTGGTTATTTTAAACTTCATGAAAATGTTTTAAGTCCCAGGGGCCTGTTTTCTAAAGCTACAAATTACAATTTACAGGTTGCAAGTTTCCATTTGACACAACCTTGACCAATGACTCGTTTTATAAAGCTACTAGTTACAATTCTAAACTGGCAAATACACGCAAATAAGTCTAGTCATAGTCCCAAACTAGGCTCTATGCTTGTGCAATAGGTGCTAAACAACAATAAACATACTTATATTAGAGAAACACATGTTTAAATAAAAAGAAAACCAAGACAGAAACAAAATACTCGCACACATCACGCAAACATTTCCCCATACTTGGAATTAAAGCTACTTTTGCCTATGGTTTCTTATTTCTAGAAGCATTAGAACATACTTAGTACTTGACAGTTATACTAACAACAATTTATTGAAAGAGTTTGTTAAGTACCGAGTCGATACTGAGATATCGACCTTTCCTCAGCACTATTAAGAAATTCTTACATATCTGGCAACACTGTATCTATCAACCTAGTTTGCTTAAATAAAAATTCTACTTGATACCCTGCCTTTTCATCGCTGTCAGATCAATTTTGTTATCGTCTCAAGTTCCAACCAAGCGAAATCTGGAGATTTTTGGATAACAAATCGTTTTTCGTGGAAGAGGAAGAAATTAAGATGACTTCTACAATGCCAAGTGACGCTGACCGAAATGAGGAGCGCCGGCGAAGGGTAAGTTTAAGAACTATGGTGAAATAATCATTCTAAAATATTGCTGAAGTCGATGAATCATTGTTGTTTTCTAATTGCGTTTAAAAAATATAACAAACGTTTAGGCTATTAAACCGGTTGAACATGTTTTTGAGCGTATTATTTTAATTAAGCTTTGATGTATTTAAATTGCTTTTTCTCGCTGTTCTAGAGATTTCTCTCCGCTTATCGGATTATTGACGTAAAAAAGTTAGTAATTATTTTTGGTGTGAGTTCAACGAACGCCAGGTAATCGTGAGTTCTAGATGACCTGGATATTATACATTTGAGAATGTAATAATAGACTAAAGTAAATTATTCCGGAAATCATTAGGTACTTAGTTTTCATTGGATTGGTTGGTGTTTTTTTTGGATGTTTACCACCTTAGAAAAGAGCAGTCCTGTACAGGAATATTGTATTTTTAGAAATGTTTAAAAACTACGCATTTCTTTGTCCTTGAAATCAGGCTGATTACTGCAACTCTACATCTAGCGACTCTAGCGCCTATCTTGTATGTGGTTGTGTATATTTTAATAGAGAAAATATCCTTATAGGGAAATCTTTTACTGATTGATTTGGCACAATTATAAAATGAGTAGTTTCCTCATTCTACAGGTTAGAATATAAAACTGAGAATACTACATCATTTTATAATCACAGGTCCAAATCATTCACTACAAGTTGTCTATATATACAAAAGGCAAATCTGACTGACTTATATATCAATGCACAGCCAAAACTACTGTACCTAGAAACTTGAAATTTGGTACAGGGGTTCCTTTCATCATGTAAGTGAGCACTAAGAAACGATTTTCTGAAAATCGACCCCCGACAGGTTCTCGGGACGACTTCTCCATTGTATTTTTTGACTGCCTGATTTATCAACGCACAGCCGAAAGTTCTGCTCCTATCGTCTTGAAATTTGGAGGGAATGTTCCTTGGTTATCCTAGGGGTGCACTTATTAGGGATTTATGGAATTTCATCCCGGGAAGGAAACGAATACTATCCGTAGTAAGAAGTCGCGGGCGTCCTCTCTATTAATCAGTAATTGTATATTAATGAGGCAATCAATTAGTTTTTATATAGAAACGCCTTTATGTTATTGCATAAGTTAAAGAAACAAATAAAAATACAAATATAAAATTATCTTCAAAACTGTACCTACAAATTTTTAACACTAATTTATTATTTAACAGACCCTTACAGACATGGCATACTTCTTTCAAAGCTAGCAGCTTCGATTCTTATTTTAAATACGTAATAACCCCCAATATAATGGCAACCGCTACTTTCAAATATTACTCTTAAACGGTCCAACCGATTTTCATCAAACCTAACAAAGAACCATCTTGATTACACGAGCTTTCTAAATTTATAATTACTTCCAAATTGGTCCATCTGCTGGGTTGTTATTATGCCACAGACAGACATACATATACATTAGACTTATAACACCTCTCTTGTTGCACCCAGGATTAAAAACAGATTATTGTGCTTTGTGTCTTAAGTGAAATATTTTTTTTCTATTCTATTTTACTCAATTCTAAGAGGCGAATAAGGCAATAGAGACTTGTTGTACTGTTAGGTGATGGGCTTGCAACCTGTCACTAATACAATGGTAAACATCTTACCCTAATTGTGCAAAATGTGGTTACGTGGTTGGTAGAGTTGTTAGTAATTCTGTAGCTCTGCATACCCCACTTTGGGAATGAAGGCGTGAGTTTATGTATGTATGTATGTGTGCTTATAAACAAGTGGTTAATGTATCTGCCTCATCAACAGGTACTCCTGGGTCCTCTCCCGGCTGGGTTCCTGCGGGCCGACGGAGAAGCCGCCCACGACACCGTGGACGCTGACTACCAAGCCGCCCTGGCGCTGCACCAGCAGCTGTGTGGAGCACAGGTGAATTATTTGGGGGGGGAGTTATATCGGTTATATCCGTTGTAAAGTGGGTAGTTCTTGCGAGCGGAGCTTACTTGTGTATGAGATACGTAGCTATCTAATGATGAAGTTGTACACGTATGACTGATTGATATCTACTTCTGTATGTAAATATATGAATCATCATGATAGTAGATATCAGCAAGTCCTTGATTTATGACTAAGTATGTTGTTTGATACAAGTTTTGATATATTTTGAGATTGATGTTTTTACCCAACTGCCCAAGTAGGTAGAGCAATGTTGCCGACTTGTATTGTATGTATGGAGGTTCACTAATGTTTTACCAAATCGTCATTTGAAAACTATATCATTTTACAAACTTTCAATTCGCAAAGACCTTCTTCCCGCCACATATTTTTTAACTTTTTATTGGTCATTAATCTAACCTAACCTATTTAATTTATTTAAAAAGCCCATGTAATATTGAATCTAATGGTTTAAGCAGAATTACATTTTTGCGAAATGAAAATTTGTAAAATGATATAGTTTGTCAAATGATGATTTGGTAAAAAGTCAGGCTACCATGTATGGATCTTTGTTCCGTGAAGACGCTGAACGGATGGCCAGTTGTTTACATTCATTTTGTGGGAAGCAGATACTTTGATAAGAAAATCATTGACCTCTCAAGCAATCATTAAAAAGTCATCAAACCAAATGTGTCGTTAGTATGCTTTGAACAGCAAGAAGAAAATTGTCAACAAACTGGTAAAATATAAGTTAGGACGCAATACAGTGGCGGATCTAGGGGGGTGGTCAATTGGTCAAGTACGTCATGACCACCCCTTCAGCGCTCGTAGGATACGGGTCAGAAAATAAATAGTCGTGTTGCGTGTTCGACTCGCACTTGACTGAACTTCTGCGTTCGGTCAAGTGCGAGTTCCCCCCTAATCTGAGGGCTGGATCCGCGTCTGACGCAATACTTTAAGGCACTGGTCCCACCGCCAACGATGAGCGGAAAGCGAGTACAGCCAGCGATCAACGATTAATATACGTGTCTCTTCTATTGTCACGGGATCTATATCTTTTGTTCGTTTCTTGAGCGAGAAAATAGCCGATAGCTAATAGCTTCCTCGCCCTTGGTGGGACCAGTGCCTAAGGTGACCCTAGGGCCTTGTGCAAGGGCCTTTCGGATCGCAACCAATATTTTATCCCTTAACTTACCGCCAAGCAGCAGTATTCGCATTGTTGTGTTCCGGTGGGGATAAGACAACCGGTCAGATCCAAAAAAACTTTGGAGCGCCTTGAGAGCGGATAGCAAAAGGTTCCATGTTGGAAAAACAAAGTACTTATCGAAGATTTTTTGTTACCAATCGTGTTTACTTTTAATAGTTTCAAGAAATAAATGTAAGGTTTAATATATCATTCGATGTTATGATTATTGAGATCTAGATCGCCAAGCATTACAGTCTAGCACTATTATGTGCTCTTGCGCCGATGATAATATTATGCTTAAGATACAATAACCCTGACACGCTTTACCTGCAAAATATAAATACTCACAATCTTTGTTTTATGTATCGTTAATTGTTAAGCAAACTGTGTTTGCCTATAATTGAGTAAAAACACCCTGTCGCTCTTTACCTACATGTAATCTACTCTTACTAATATTATAAATGAGAAAGTTTGAATGTTTGTTACTCAATCTCGCTTCAACCACTGAACGGATCGGGATAAATGGCACACATATAGGATAGGTCTTGGAATAGGATAGAGGATAATTTTTATCCCGGGAAATTTAAGAGTTCCCGAGGGAATAACGATATTCGAAATCTACGCGGAAGAAGTCGCGGGCAGACGCTAGTTTCAAAATAAAATAAATGAATAATGTTTTTTTTAAGGCGAATTTATACTTGCTGGACTCGTACATTGCGCGGCCGCGCTTACACATGCGTCCCGCAACGGCGTTTTTCCTGACCTTAGCAGTAATGTACTGTTATGTTAAAGTTTGAGTGTTTTAATAGTTTGTTTTGTTATATTTAGGTCCCCACCGCGGGTCCGCCTCTGGCCGCCCGTTTGAGCATCACCATAGCTCAGGCAAAACTGGTCAAAAACTATGGTAAGTTGTTTACTAACTTGATTAATTTCCCTTATTATTATGGCCTCGGAACACAATTCTGGAGACCTAGTGAAAAAGGGTATACTTATAACACTTAACTCGTAATAAAAAAGGGTATATACATAAATAGAGTGACTTATACCCTTTTTCTCTTGATCTTCAGGTGAGTTATAACCTTTTTCACTAGGATCCCAGAATTTACCATCACGAGGCCAGGGCTCTATTCTACTCCTTAAAATCATATTGCTTTTCACATGTTATCGTATTGTCAACGTTATGATCAAGGCTCGGAAAAACACCCGTCATTTTGATAACATAACCCTGTTCCGTACAGCAGAGACTTCCTTATGATTTTAATTAAAAATGTTATTAGGTATTTTACATTTATTATACCAAATGTATTTAGCTCAGCGAATAAAATTGTTATTAATGAATGTCACCGCATTTTATGAGTCAAAAAAGTTCGTTCACGGTCTACGGACTTCATTGGGGCATATTTAATCGTTGACATTGGTATACTGTTTGTGTGTGTGTGTTTGTGTTGTCCCATAACCATTCCGGTGTCATTTAATAATAAAATTGTCGCTAAATACAGATAAATTATGGTATAATAAGATTAATAAGTGTATAAAATACCTAATAATATTTTTAATTAACATCATAAGGAAGTCTCTGCTGTACGGAACAGGGTTATGTTTTCAAAATGGCAGGGGTATTTCGAGCCTTGGTTATGATATATCTCTTGAAAAGCAACATCATTTTACCGAGTAAAATGGAGCTCCTGTGCGCGATTCCATGTCTTTTTTTTTGTGTAAATGTCTAGGTCTGACCCGGATGGACCCATACGTGCGCCTGCGTGTTGGGCACTGCATATACGAGACCCACACCGACCCCAGCGGTGGGAAGGCCCCGCGCTGGAACAAAGTCATACATTGGTAAGGACGCGCTTTTAGTTTTATATCATTGTTTAGCAGGAGTGTGATAGTAATATTCCTTTCCTAAATAAACCAGACCTATGGCACTTGTCTCACTGCCGACGATGAGCGAGAAGCAAGTAGAGCGAGCTATCACCTATTAATACAGGGTGTCCCAAAAGTACCACGCCACAGTGACACCGGAGGTAGGTCAGCTCAAGAGGAACCTAACCAGCCTAACATGACCTCAGTAAAATATGACTTTTTTTTTTCAAATTGCTAGACCAATTTAATTTTAATTTGCAATTGGTCTAGCAATTTGAAAAAAATAAAGTCATATTTTACTGAGGTCATGTTAGGCTGGTTAGGTTCCTCTTGAGCTGACCTACCTCCGGTGTCACTGTGGCGTGGTACTTTTGGGACACCCTGTATATGCGTTTCTTTTATTGACACGAGATGTATCTTATGTTGGAGAGAGAGTTCTCGCCGGCAGTGTAAACTACGGAATAGAAAAAACAGTGGAAGTGGCATGAGCTTCACTTAGTATCAGACTTGTTGTCGCCAATACTCAAATTATCATAAAACAACACGCCACCATGGAAAATGTTTTTGGTGCGGTTATCGTTTTTGCACTCCAAAATAGCACAATAAGGCATGCTTCTGGATTTATTTTCTATTTTAGAAATATCGAAATATCGAAATAAGCGATCGTGGCAAAAGTATGGTAGGTTATGCGGAACTCCGCATAACTATGCCACACGTTACACGCCCACTTGACACTTCTACTGTTTTTTCTGTTCTGTGGTGTAAACAGCCAGCGATCGACTATTAATATACGTGTCTCTTTTATTGACACGGGATCTATATCTTTTATTCGTTTCTTGAGCGAGAAAATAGTCGATAGCTAATCGCTTCTTCGCCGGCCGTGGGACAAGCGCCTATATCCCATGCCAAAACTGAGATAGCAGGAGTTTATTAAGGTCGATCCAATCAAATCAGATAGAGAGATACTTCTGACTTATCTCTTCTCTTACATTGACGACCTAACTACTTAGCCATCCCCGGTTCTAGTAAGGGCAAATTATTGTAGATTTGTTCCTGAGTACTGTATATTTTATATAGAGGGTGTTAGGCAGAAGGTTGGACAAACTTCAGGGACTAACTCTGTAGGTCATACTCATCAACTTTTATTATGGGATCAACATCCAACTCGCGAAAAAAAAAGCTGTTCCATACAAACTTTGATAGCTAAACAGCCGAAATGTATGGAACAGCTGTACAGAGTTAGTCCCTGAAGTTTGTCCAACCTTCTGCCGAACACCCTGTATATTTATTTCTCTATCGTCATAAGACCCAATACCTATTTTAGCAACATTGTAATTGCAACCTTGGGCAATTAATTATAGTGTATATTCGGCACTAGCAACCAGCCCTCGCTGCGCTTCGGTTTTTGTACACAAAATCTTTCTTCTTGAATCACTGTCATTTGATTTCTAAGCCACTCTGGACTATGTCAAAGTGACGTTGTCAACCAAAACGTGAGACTTCCTGTGATTTGTTTTAAAGCGTCACGTTGACAAAGTCCAAGCGGCCTAGAAATCAAATTGGTTGACTGTACATACAGTCAGACAGACGGCGGGAAGCGACTTTGTTTTATACTATGTAAAGAATATCTCCTCAAGCGAAAACTGGAGGCGATTCTATAATTATATTATTTATGGCGTTTTCTCTAAAAAGGGACCTTATGCTCCGGTATAAATACAACGTCGCGTGACGCAGTGCGGCGTAAGCGCCATCGACAATAAGGTCCCTTTTGCATTCCATTGTTTACCCTAGCAGTATGCTCACAGTAAATCCGAAACGGCCTAAGTTCTACGCTAAATTGCGACTGTCCCTCGTTTTCTACTTCATCATCATCAGTGATACGTTGTGGTTGCAGCTTGCTGCTGCCGGGAGTGAACTCCATATACCTGGAGATCTTCGACGAGTGCTCGTTCACCATGGACGAGCTGATCGCCTGGACCCACATCACCATTCCGCAGGCTGTTCTCAACGTGAGTTCAGACATTGATTATCACTCACTCAATAACTTGCGAAAATTATAATAAAACTACAACCTAAACTAACACTAAATTTATTTTTGGCCTGAAGTTTCTGTTTATTTAGCAAATGCAGTTTATATTTACTTTTAAAAATATTTTTTCTAAGTGTTAGTGCAATATTATGTTGTTTCCAGGGCGAGACTCACGAAGATTGGTTCCCCCTGAACGGCAAGCAGGGAGACGGCGTCGAGGGCATGATCAACTTGGTGCTCAGCTATTCTGTGAGTCGATTGTTTTACTAAATGTTGGGTGGAAGGAATAAAGCTAGGGATTTCAGGAAAACGTCGCGCGACACGTGTCGGCGACATCTTGCAATCTGGAGACATCGCGCGATAGGTGTCAGCAGCGACGTCGGCCGAAATCGAGTAGCTTTGCGAAACTTTGCACATGTCTGGCGACATCGCGTGACGCGTGCATCGAAATATTATAAGTATGGAAGAGTAATCGACGCTCAAAATCTGCCCCACTGACTTAGTGCCGGCGGGGGTGGAGCTATTAATGAGTGCCGAACTGTCTATCAGTCGACTTTCTGACGTAGTGTCAAACAGTTGTTTACAATCACAAAAGAAAAAATCGATATTAATGATTACCGGATTTAAATGACGCTGCAACCATGCCAAGTTGCATTGTAAATTGGTGCAGGACCCACACAGATGCAAAACAAAGCGATATTTATTTTCATTAGTAACTTATTGAATTTTTAATATTCCATACCAAAATGTCATGGCCGATGTTATGCAATATATCTTTGAAAAATGTGAATTACAAGCAACTACTTCGAATGAATAGGAAATTAAATTTTATGTCATCTTTACTATCGTTAGTTTATGTACATAATAAAAAAAACGAAATATGACCTTTTTAAGTTTTCCAAAAAATGAAGAACGCCGTCTGGCTTGGGTGGATGCAGTTCGTCGCGAATTGCGAAACGAGAATTGGATGCCTAGCAAACATTGCAGGATGGTGAAACAGGCGGTTAATATAAATTATACTCTATTGTATATGATCTAACTTAAGAGTTGGCTTCACATCTCTAACTGTAGAATAGAAACAGTGCCAAATGGATTATTTGTGATGTTTTCGTCTTACTACTCGTATAAAGTTAATTTTTGTCATGTTTTTTCGGCAGCATCAAATAGGCTGTACCATCCAAAGCGACTATATACCTATATATAGGTATTATACTGTCACGTATCTTTATGCCTATAAGAATAAAAAAGGGGTTGCAATATATTTGGCACTTTAGATGCTAAAGACTATTTGACGCTGACTACTCTTACAACATAATATCTTCTGATATACTATTTTACAACTTTATAATAGTGTAACATAAGTAAGTATGTTAAATGATTCAAGGGGAACAATCATTCAATCATATAAAAAAATATTAATAAAATTCGTTATTCAATTACTGTGTTGTTTTTGTATTAAACCATCCACGTCAAATGTTGAAAGACATGGCCGCGTTCAAATAAACCTTATGAAAAAAAATATTGACAAATGGAAATCTTGTGTCAGAGAGCTTGTAACCAATTGCATATTTTTGTCTTTCAAACGGTATAAAACCTTACTGAAATTACTGTCTACTCAAACGTTATACCAGCATCTGACATAAATGACTTCATACCTTAACTCAATTAATATTTAGTTGATTATTGAAACCACTCGATACATAAGATCTTTTCATTTCAAAAAGTGGTCGTTTTGGAGCGGATTTGTCAGTCGTTTTTGTTAGACGTTACTCTTCCATACTTATTATATTTCGATGGACGCGTGTCGCTGTAGTGAAGCGCACCCGACACCCGTCGCGTGATGTCGCCAGATAATATGTAGGGCTAAGTTTTGCAAAGCTTCGCTGACACGTATCGCGCGATTTCGGTTCAATGAAACCACCTCCGTCACATCCTTACTTTTTATCTATCTTCTATCTATATATATAAAAGGCTAAACTGACTGACTGACATATCAACGCACAGCCGAAACTACTGTACCTAGAAACTTGAAATTTGGTACATGGGTTCCTTTCATGATGTAAGTGAGCACTAAGAAAGGATTTTCCGAAAATCGACCCCCAACTGGAAGAAATGGGGGGGAGTAGCGGGAAACTAATTCTACGCGTACGAAGTCGCGGGCGTCCTCTAGTATATATATAAAAGGCAAAACTGACTGACTTATATATCAACGCACAGCCGAAACTACTGTACCTAGAAACTTGAAATTTGGTACAGGGGTTCCTTTCATCATGTAAGTGAGCACTAAGAAAGGATTTTCCGAAAATCGACCCCCAACGGGAAGAAATGGGGGGAGTAGCGGGAAACTAATTCTACGCGTACGAAGTCGCGGGCGTCCTCTAGTGTTACATAACGGGAGACGTTTTTTTTTCTAACGAGATTGTCCGTTTCCCAGGTGGGTCCGGCAGCGGTGGCGCCGTTCCCGCCGGTGCTGATGGTGCCCAGCACGGGGATGGGCTACGCCGCCATGCCCGTGTGGCCGCAGCCGCCGCCCGCGCCGCACGCCGCGCCCGCGCCCGCGCCCGCCCCCGCGCCCGCGCCCGCCATCACGCCGGACCAGATACAACAGGTAAATAGCCAGTCACAAGACAACACAGTGTCAAACAGATTGATTTTTTTTACTCTGGTTTCGTGCAGTCCGATCCATTGAGAAGTAGGGTCCCATATTGTTTTTTTCGTCTTATGTCTGTCATAGCAATGTCGACGGAGCCCTGCATGGCGGGGCACCTATTCCTGGGCTATTAGCCCGTCGGGCATTTGAAGCTACATAACGTACCTAACCTACCTAGTAACGCAAACGAAGTAGTCATTTTGCTACTCGGACTTTTTGAGATGCAGTCGTATAGCGATCTGGTCGTATTGCGATCTAGGCGCAAAGCGATTTATTCAGATCGAGATGTAGTCGCAAATCAATCTGGTCGTATTTGCTACCTAGTCCTAACGAGATGTGATGTGGACATAAAGCTTCTATACCTTTATTTTCATGCCACTGAACTCGGATCTTATGCTAGATCATTCATCTTTTCAACCCACTGCCAAATGTAATCAGACCAATTTCTGTCTATGATCGATCTTAGCCACCAATTTCTTACCTCCACCGACCACCTACCATCGACTTACCTACCCAAATATCTTACATTTCGTATATAATCGTGAAGTAATACCAAACGTAACAGGTATTCCACCTTTATTTATAAAGAAGTGCTGCAAAAACCTTTCCGCTTCTCTAGCGATATTTTTTAACGAGTCATTAAGACTATCAAATTTCCCTTCTTATTGAATGATGTTGTACCTGTATTCAAAAAAAGGTAATAAGACTCATATGTCTAACTATAGACCGATATCCACTGCTATCAATATTTTCTAAAATATTTGAGTTTATTTATAGCTCGCTATCAAGGGTAGGCTGCGATGTTCCATCTGAAGAATAGGTTTCCGTTTCCCCTCACCCTATGGCCGTTTTCGTTCACAGATTTTTGAGAAAAAGTTGTTAGTTAACTCATCAACCGCGTCGAAACGGGAAAAGTCAATGTATTAACCACAACCTCTATTACAGATAAAAGAAATGTTCCCAAGTATGGACATGGAAGTCATCAAATCCGTGCTCGAAGCCAACCAAGGAAATAAGGATGCTACCATCAACTCCCTTCTGCAGATGTCCGAATAAATACACCTGCGTTCATACACGGACGTCTAATTGCTAATATAACATAAATATACGCTATAGAGCGCTAATGACTGCTCGTCAACAAAATTTTGATAAAAAATACACATAGCAACCAAAATATCAGTTCTTTCCATCAAGTGATGTAGAATTTATCACGTCTATGTCCTTGGAATAAACAGTCTCGATCAGAATTAGGGTGCCAACTTTATGGCAGTATTTCCTATAATGGGTGCGTTTCCACTGCAAAACAAGATCACATTTAAAAAAAAATTGAGAATATCTACAAAGGTAGGTTTACACTGATATTATTTTTAAACGGGACTTAATGTCTTAACCCCTTACTAATAAACGTTGAGTAACGGTGGTAGCTATACAATGTTTTGTCCTTATCTGTCATTGTGACGTTTGGATTTGACAGATAAGGACTACTCAACTCAAAGTTACTCGTTTATTAGTAAGGGGGTTACTGTTTACGGTTCGTTCGTATTGTGACGACCGCGGTTACGAGCAGACTGCCTAGCAGACTGCTCGGTCTACCCATAACGATTAAAGCCTGTTTTAAAATAAGAACTGTATGTGTGAACAGACTTCATCCGAGCGAGAGCCCATGCCCAGCTGTGAAACACTACTTACTGTTAAAAAAAATGATTGACCGTCGCGAAAGTTGAAAACAATCTCTAGTACGTCTAATAAAGTAAAGCTGGATGATCAGATATGGATAATGCAACTTGTTGATTCTGTTATTGATAAAACTCCCACATCGTCGGCATTGTATACTTACGAGCAATTAAAACGGGCGAAAATATAGTGACTGTATTAATTCTCGCCAGTGTAGAATGAAATGCTTTTACGGAGAGGTAAAATTGTAGGTTTATGCAATGAGCCCCAATAGAAGCTTCAGAATGGATTAACAAGGAATGAAATGCAGAATTTTTCGCCGATTTTTCCAATTCTCAGATAATTTAAAATTTAAAGTTGTCACTTAAAATGAATCTGAAATATCACCTCTTATTCTACTTAGCATCTACTTACTACTTAATAAACAGAGCATTTACAAAAAAAGCTACGTGAAATTCACTTCTATATATTACTAGCGAACTGCCTTCGCCTCGCTTCGGTTTATTTGAGTACATAAATCAGAATTTTTTATACGTAAAAACCTTCCTCTTGAATCACTCTATCTATTGATGAAAACAGCATTAAAATCCGTTGCGTAGTTTGAAAGATCTAAGCATACATACAGAGGGACAGACGGCGGGAAGCGATTGTGTTTTATACTATTCGTAGAGATTTATAAGGAAATTGACAACAAATATTTCCTTTTGCCTAGTTCCTAGTTTCATTAGGAAATATCAGTCTGCATGAAGTATAAGTTACAGTACCAAGGAGTTTAGTTTATTTATTTTGAAAGAAAAAGAACATTCTGCTACTAAATATTTATTTAACAGTTTGACCCGCATGATTTTTTAAGAATCAAGAAGTTAAGGTTTTGACTTATAATGCTTAGAAAATAAGCTTTCTTATATCTAATTTGATCTTGACGTATAAAAATATATATAAAACCGAACGAAGACATTCAAAGAGATACGAAAAATTTTAACTTCAAAGTATTTCATAGTGATATTAGGCTACTTGGAAAAAATCTTATATTCTATCAATATTATTGTTGGCGTATTACAAATACGCTCGCTATTTTAATCAAGTATAATCAATATACTTCAATGTATAGGTGTAGTCTCACTATTTGTACAGTCAACACACATGTAGTTTTGACTTTCAGCTTTTTTTGCTGACTACAGTTTTACGTAAAAATATATACTTGTTATTGTTTAGATAAAATAATCATTCCAACAGGTCTGTTTTATGGTCTAGTTCCAATATTGCTTTTAAAACTCGCTTTTTACTTAATTAACAAAGTGATAAACAAAATTGTATTTAGTATCTTTTTTTTATATTGAATGGTTGTTTTTTTACCTTGGATAGAGCATTTTATTGAATGAGTGAAAATTTTAAATTTAAAGCTTAAAGAAACCGAGCATCGATCGTAACTTATTTTGCTCAATTTTATCATTGGCAACATTGTAGTATGGTTCTAATCTAAGATAATATAATTGTGTTAGATTGTATGTTGTTTATGGTAGATACCATTACAGACTTATTATTTCTTCGAATCTTTTTCGTCTTGAAATCAATTATCAAAATATACACGGTTTTTATTAATTTAAATTATATTACTTACTTCATTAAAAGGCATAAGCAAAGTATCACTTATATTACTCACCTGTATATTGGCTCTATTTTAAAAATGTAAATACAATAATATATTAAAATGGATGTAATATCAAATACTTACTCAGCATATCCACAATATAAAAGTGGTACAGTGACACAGCACAGTAAAAAATGTAGTAGTTACCACTATTCAAACATTCTGTAGCATTTAAACATAGATAGTTAAATTTCAGTCTGTAACATTTTCTGTTGGCACTACACCTTTTGCCAAGCGCATGTAAAAAATCATGAAGTTTTAAAACCTGTAGGTTATTGGTGTTGCTTTTTCATTGTAATATCTGAAATATCGCCGCCACTACCACAGTATAACCAAACCAGTAGAGCATCTTTAAACAAGGGTTCGAACGACTTGTATGTGTGCGCCTTACACGTAAGAGCTACACACCAATGTTGGAGCGTGAAATAACGCTGATAACACTGATTTACACTAAATCAATCATGGCGGCGCCGCTTGCGTGTGTGCGTTGGTACCTATACTTCGTTCGGATAGGTATTTAACTAAATGTAAACAAACAAACCACGTGACATAATTGGTCAGCCAATAGCAGCAGAACACTGATACGTCAAAGCTCGACCAAACAGCTTTGATTGGCTGTTGAACAAAGCCACGTGGTTTGGAATGTTTACATTTAGTTAAATACCTATCCGAACGAAGTATAACTCAAGCTCCTAAAGGAACGAAGTTGAACTGACCTATGTGATTAGCCTGATGGCGTTGTAAAAACGACTTAATCATAACTGTATAAAATTCAAAATAACTTTTTAACTGGGATTGGCGGCAGGTTATTTTTTAAGTTTCTTATTTCCATGGCTTTTCAGCTGAAGTGCCAAATTATTTGCCGTCGGTGCAACTCGCTTAAAATATTATTGTTGTAATTATTTGTAATTTTACAATGTATAAATAAATTATTGTTTACTTAAAATTGGTGTTTTATTTACTAGGTTTCGTTATTCTTCATTGGTTTTTTTATGTAAGAATCGAGTTAAATAGTATGGAGATAAGATCACATTATTCAATGATTCTTACTCCTACATCTGTGCTAGAACAAAGTTACAGTAAATCTACATTTTTTTTCTATAGTTCGACTGGTCTAAGATTTCGATTCTGGTCTAGTGGGACTTGAACAAGTAATTTTTTGAGTGCACGCTTAAACCTGGCCAGTGGCAGTTCTTATATCTCAACGTGCAGTTTGTTGTATATGGTGGAACCTCACTCTTTTGCCAGGCGAAATAATAGTTTTTAAACAATAAAACATTAACAAACACGACCCAAAAAAAATCTTTATACTTACTCGAAAATCAAGACCAAAATCTGACAGTTCACATCTTGATTATTTAGTTATTTTAACATTATTTCATAAAAACATGAATGAGAACTCGTGTAACCAGAAATATTAGGGTAAGTTTTATTGATAACAAATACCTACACTTAAACCAAAATGCAGTAATCACAGCGAATGTGCGCCCGTTGAGGTTAGGATTTTGATCTTGAATTAGATTTTCTAGTATAGGCTATTTTAAATAAGAATAGGGAGATCCACCACATAGCTGTCCTACTAGTCGATAAATGGCATGGATCAAAGTTATATAATCAATCGATCGATCGATTGTTGTATTACCACCCTTATTATAACTTTAGTACACACTTTCACAACACATTTATAGTAGACTGTTCAACAAGGGACTAAAAAACAACCCATAATGACACGAGATGTTTAGCCGCGCGAGCGAGCGAAAATATAGATCGAGTGTCATTATGGTTCTTTAGTCTTGCTTTAAACACTCTACTTTTCACTTTGAATGTGAGGAACGTGACATTACATTGCATATGCATAGCTATAGCTAGCATTTTCTTATATACCAACTCGGATCGTGCGGCACTTCACACTCCTTCTAATAAGTAATTTAAATAAAACCACGCCAAATACCACTAAAAAACTTTATTTCACTTTATTTTTCTTCCTACTCGTATCCACTTGCGCTACCCTTTCTGCTTTCCTTTTAATCTTAGTAATTTTGCCTATGACATTCTTGAACCTGTCATCTTTCTTCATTAGCTTCTTGTTGACTTTCTTCAAGCTGTCTTTGATGCTGGCGTCTATGTCTTCAGTTTCGGGTTGAATACGGTCTTCAGTATCGCTTTTGTTCTGCGATTGGAACTGTTTTATTTTGGCTAGTTTAGCTTTCTTGGCGGCTTTGACGCGCTTGCGACGCATGTCTTCTAGCCTGTGAAAAGAGTAATGTTGAGAATAAGGTCCACTTTGTAAATGTCACAGCTAAACTATACTTTTGACTTATTTAAAACTACAGTACGCCCGCGACTTCGTACGCGTAGAATTAGTTTCCCGCTACTCCCCCCATATATTCCCGTTAGGGGTCGATTTTCGGAAAATCCTTTCTTAGTGCTCACTTACATCATGAAAGGAACCCCTGTACCAAAGGGTGTAGCAGGATAAGCCTTCAAAAATTGCCCCCAAAGCTTTGAGTTCAAAACTACTATCAGTTGATGCCCCGTCAAATGAAAATAATTCATACCAATTTTTAACCCTCTACTGCCACCTGGAACCCCACGACATTCATTTAACCCTAAAACGTTTTTATTTATTTTCTCAAAAAGTATAAAAAGGAGAATTGTCAAATTTTGCACAAATGTTGATGTGATCAATATAAACTATCAAAAAAAAAATGAGCCCTCTACTTACTTATTTTCCTAGAAAAAAACCTAAATTAAAAATTAAAACATCCTGTATAACAATTCAGGCTCGTTGTACTATCACCATTTTTTTACTAAATATTAACCAACTATCTATCTACATAATAATGTAAGTTTCATGTAATTAACAAAGGTGGAACAGTGTGAAAATATAGGTATTGTTCAGTACGTACCATGTATGTAACACGCTTACAGTGACGACATTAGTAAAAGATATCGGCCCGCCAACCGGGAAGCCACCCGTAATGGATCTTTTTTAATTTGCTACGATTAATGAAACCCATTAATACATATTTGAACAAATGTTTCTGTTTATTTTACTTTACTGTTTAGCAAAAAGGTACTACTTAGGTTACATAGCATTTTACGTAAGTTTATTTGAAGACTAAATATAGGATGTATTTTAGGTTAGTTAGTAGTTAGCTACTTATAATTAGTTTGTTGTCATAAACTCGAATTTATATTACTAAAAAAAACCGACTTCAGTTGGACTAACCTAATAGGATAGGTACCTACTACTAAGTACCAAGTAGTAGAAGTTATTTTTTGCATTTTTGAAGGCGGTTTTTTGTTTTTTAAAATATTTATTTTATTTTACACTTTTTAGTGATCATAATAAGCTTATGTAGTCCCACTTCTTAGTTGATATATGAAACTTTAAGACATTTCAAGCTCGCCGCAAGCAACGCCGCGGGAAAATCATAATCATTTTAAAACTATTAAATGTGCTTCGTTGTAGTCGCTCAACTATCTTAATCGAGATATCTTATCGCCACCCTTGAAATCGGTACCGTTGAGGAGTTCCGGGGGCCATCTGTGGTCTTCATCATCAGTTCCGCTTCACCAAGTGACACTTTCTGAATGAAAATGCTACACTTGTTACTAAAAATACTAAAATCGCTATATGTTTGGATAAAATATTTGAGGAGTTCCCTCAATTCCTCGCTGATCCCTTCATCAGATTCAGATTTGCTGACAATGGGACCACCTCGGAAGTATACTCTATCAAACCAAAAAATAATTTTTAAAATCGGTCCACAATTGACGGAGTAATCGGTGAAAAAACATTTTAAAAAAAAACCTACAGTGGAACGTATAACCTCCTCCTTTTTTGAAGTCGGTTAAAAATAAATAAACAGAAACACTTGTTCAAATATGTATTAATGAGTTTCATTCATCTTCCTTAAACATTTGACATCAGCAAATTAAAAAAAGATCGATTACGGAGGGCTTCCCGGTTGGCGGGCCGATATCTTTTACTAATGTCGTCACCGTAAGCGTGTTACATACATGGTACGTACTGAACAATACCTATATTTTCACACTGTTCCACCTTTGTTAATTACATGAAACTTACATTATTATGTAGATAGATAGTTGGTTATTATTTAGTAAAAAAATGGTGATAGTACAACGAGCCTGAATTGTTATACAGGATGTTTTAATTTTTAATTTAGGTTTTTTTCTAGGAAAATAAGTAAGTAGAGGGCTCATTTTTTTTTGATAGTTTATATTGATCACATCAACATTTGTGCAAAATTTGACAATTCTCCTTTTTATACTTTTTGAGAAAATAAATAAAAACGTTTTAGGGTTAAATGAATGTCGTGGGGTTCCAGGTGGCAGTAGAGGGTTAAAAATTGGTATGAATTATTTTCATTTGATGGGGCATCAACTGATAGTAGTTTTGAACTCAAAGCTTTGGGGGCAATTTTTGAAGGCTTATCCTGCTACACCCTTTCAAGTTTCTAGGTACAGTAGTTTCGGCTGTGCGTTGATTTATAAGTCAGTCAGGTTTGCCTTTTATATATATATAGAAGATAGATACATACCTTACCTTCACGCCTACATTCCCAGAATAGGCAGAGCTTACAGAATTACCAACAACTCTAAAAACTTCTTGCTAACCAACCTTCTAATAATTTCTTCTTCTTCTTTCTTGTTCGTTGTTAATCTTGTTGTTACTCTTTTATAACTGTAAATAAATAATCATAAATTGTATGAGACTGACCCGGCCTCCATGGCGTCGGGGTCGACTCCGGCCTGCAGCCAGCGCTTGACGCGGTAGTTGCGCTTGCGCAGCTCGAACTCCTCGTTGTCCAGCTGCGCCTCCTGCTCGCGCCGCGTCACGCTCACCGTCGTGAACACTTTCACCGCTTCGTCGTCTGGAACGACAATGATTTTGCTGTTTTAAAAATGCTTAATTTTAAAAATGTGTGTCACCTTCCGTACTGTCACCGAGCGGTCCCAAAGGAAGGACAGCGCTGGCTTAACAACCGGCACATGCTGAGTTAGAACAGTTTTGGCAATAACTGTACTGCCCAAATTTGTGTAGTTTTATTTCTTAATTTATTTATTTTTACTCTATGCGTGTGTTGTTTTGCTCTGTCTACGGTTGTTGTGGATAAATTATTTTCTTTCATTCTCTTTTCTTTCTTTTTAGGGTTCCGTACAGTTAAGTGCAAAAATATATATCGAAAATAATCATATCATAAAATATGTTAAGAAGTTCTTATTACTCTGGAATAAGCAGCATCGGGTCATTTTTTGAGATGTTGCGTTCTCCCATATTTTTAAACTTGAGTGTACTAAAAAAAAATAAAAAAAGACAAACGGAGTGCTAACGTTTTGTTTTTCTAAAGCTCAAAATGTATGGGACGACATTCTCATTCGTTACGACAAACCCCGTGGTCAACTGTCATCTCATAGAAAAGAACGTTATAACGTTTGCATCATGGGTACAGACCCAGGGCAGATAGCACAAGTCGCCCACGACTCGTTTGTCGCTCGATAATCCCTCTCTATCTATCTAGTCTGCAACGAAAGTGACGCACTGAGCGACAAGTGAGAAAATGCAACTTGTGCAAACCGTACAGGGCAGCTTTATTCCTATCTGTTACCACCCACACACTTTTGCTGGCTTATTACCAGGGATCGGAAATTCGAATCGATATTTACCTAAAGTTGGCAAAATCCCGGGCTTCTTAAAACTATTATTTTAATAATATAAGTTCCGGGATTCTACAAATTATTTTACATGTAGGATAAAACGTTCCGTTTTGCTCCTATAAATTTGTTAGGTCAATGGGTTACACAACATTTGGTAAATCTATACATGGAAAATAACTTCAAATTGGTATACTTAATTATGAATATATGCTGGCGTAATTTATTATTTAGAAATCCCGGGAGATTCATTAATTGAATTATATGATTGAGTTCGCCTCCATACAACTGAACAACAACGCCGCCGCGAAATCTCTGCTTATTACAAATTAATAAAGTTCAACGTGGCATCAAAAAAACGCTGTGTGCTAACAAGTGGGAACAACCCCAGGGCTGCGTGAAGCTCACCGTCAATCTTGAACTCGGTCAGCTTGGTGTTGATGTGGCCCTCGATCTCCCCCAGCCGCAGCAGGTCGTACGGCGTGATCAGGGATATCGCCATGCCGGAGCGGCCCGCGCGCGCCGTGCGCCCCACCCTGCAAACGAGGGGGTTATAAAAAGGTTCATCTTAGAAGTTTTTATTAAAGTCAAATTTTGCAAGTTAATTTTGAACCATTCCCTATTCCAATTTTGATACATATGTTAACCCGATGATAATGCAATAAAATGGTGTCTTAGAGCTGATCTGATAATGGAGTCAGAAGTTGGCAACAGGATCTCCGCAGATAGACCAACCGAATTTGGCTTCGTAAGCATAGTCTTTATAAGCAGATGACATTGTGCAAATGTCAAATACAAAAAGACGTCCCTCAAATGACAGCTTAAAACCAGAGCGAATACCAACCTGGTTTCAGACACTTCGGTCTATTTTGCGCTGACAACCATGGTGGATATATCCGTCAATAGAGTTGAAAAGGGTAAACCAATAAGTCCCAACAGCATTCGTAAACGACCAATGTTGGTCGCGTCGAGCGCACTCGAGGTTGCTGTCTTCACTGACTTGTATTTGGCTACTGAGTGATGACTCACCTGTGTATATACTCGCGAGGGTCGAGCGGCAGCTTGTGGTTGACCACCAGGTCCACGGTGGGTATGTCGAGCCCGCGCGCCGCGACGTTGGTCGCGACGAGCGTGCACTTAAGGTTGCTACGAAACTGCGCGAGCGCCGATACTCGCTCCTTTTGCCGCATGTAGCCGTGCAGGCACACGTTGTCCATCCCGATCGCGTTCAGCATCATTGAGAGGACTTGGCATTCCCTAGAACAAATATTAAGTACATTATAAAACAAAAAAGTTTAGAATTCACATAGCTTAATTTAACACCTTCATTGAAATTAACAGCTTAAGATTATACATACAAATAAAACACAATCATGTTATTAATGTACAATAAAAATAACAATGGGCCTAACATTGATCCCTGTGGAACACCGCAATTGATGGCTCCAGAATTACTTTTTTAAAGATCAATAATAACTATTTGGTTACGATTTGAAGACATGATTTAAAGATCGTAAACGCAACCTCATTCAAAGCAATATCCCGTCATTTTTGTAGAAGTATTCCATGATTGACATTGTCAAATGCTTTTGTTAAATCTATGAATATTTTTACCCCTGTTTGCATTTTACTCGACGTCAATGTGCGATTACTAATAGCCAGCTAAAGAGAGATAATAAATATCTCTCTTACTCTTATGCTTGTCTCTGCCATCTCCCGATTACACTTACTTCTTGGTGTCGGTGAAGACGAGCGCATGCGCGGCGGGCGCCGTCTCCCGGTACTTGCGCAGCGCCTGCACGAGGTACACGTCGCGCGCGTACGCGGGACACACCGCGTAGCGCTGGTCTAGCGTCGACACCGTCAGCTGTGTGTCGGTGTCTTTCCAAATGAGGAGATGCTGGAGGAATTATGGTCATTAAGGATGCAAAAAGGGCTTGTTCTTAGACGAGACCAAAGAGTCAGGACAGGGTTGACGATGGAGCGAGCTGACGATTAATCGTACTTTTGCATTGAGGCCACCTGATGGTGAGTGGAATTTGATACTCATAAACACATGCATTCTCACAACTGCAAATGCGTTGTCAACCCTAAAGAGTAAAATAGAATGCATCTATTCAAGTAATTTCACCGGTTAACTTACCACACAGCGAACAAAAAATAACATGTATAACATAAACATATAAAATCACGTAGTGAGGCGCGCCATCCTGGATTGGAAATACTATGTATTGAGTTGACATCCCATCAACACTATCGCTGAAGAAGTACTTACCAAATACCATCATCAGATTCATTAGATGATCCGTATGCTTGTTTGCCCTTACCATAAAAAAGGGCTTTGAATATGTTAGTATATTATTTCTCATTTTGTGGAAGGTTTTTGACTCATTAATGTTGATAACAAAATACAATTACTTAGTATATTAACTTTTTTTCATAGAAAAAAGTACATATCATTATTGGTCCATATATGATATAACTGGTAATGTAAATAGATTTTTTATACTTGTTTACTCACATCTTTGTTCAGTGGCAGTATCTTAGAATCCTGGACATCTTCGGATATTGTGGCAGAGAACAGCAGATTCTGTCTCTTTGCCGGCAATGCTTTAAAGATGGTCTCCAAATCATCTGAGAAAGATTCACTAAACAGTCTGCAACAACAAGGGGATTTTGTAAGAGATTGTTGATCAAAATAAACTACCGTAAAATGGGGTGAATAGGGTTCGCGGGGTGAATAGAGTTGCAGCCTAAAACCAATCATATTCTACTAATTAAAAGACTGAGATTTGAACGTAATTTTCCAAAAGACTTGTCAATGTAATACTAGTTCTTATTAGTAACAAGTTATGCTTTGTTTTAGGCTGTCACTCTATTCACCCCGCGAACCCTATTCACCCCATTTTACGGTATGTAAATTAAACCAAAATCTTATTTTTTTTATTTACCAATGGTGGCAACACTTGTCACAAATAAATGATTATTCTATTCCATTCTAAATATTAATTCAGTTTTACAATAAAAAAATTGGTTAAACATGGTTTTAATTTTGGAAGGGTCAGGTATTTTTTTAAATATTGATTTCTATGTATTAATGAATTTCATATGGTTAAACATATTTTATCATATTACCTGTCTGCTTCATCCAGCACTAAATACTTGATTTTCTTCAACGAGAATGTATCACATCCTGTAATGTGGTCTGCTAACCGCCCAGGCATAGCAACAACAATGTGGGGTCTTTTCGCAAGCTTCAGTGACTCCTCGAGCTGGTCGGAGCCTCCTGTGAGAATGCACACTCGGAGGGTGAGAGGTTGGCCTAGGATGCTGAATTGATCTGCTATCTGTAATATAAAATATCAATATAAACTGAATATTATGTTTTTTTTATGTATAATTAAACTATTTAGTCTTCACAAATTAGTTCACAAATTTTTCCAAGGGTATTCAATGTTTTAAAACTATTTATCCTTCCTTTTTACTATATAAGGATGCAAAAACAGTTTTCAAACGTTGAATTCCCTTAAAAAAAAATAAGAGATGCTATTTCTCACAGCAGCCGGGTATTCAAGTCCGTTTAATACGGAAATCAGAGAGCGTGGCATTTAATGTGTTAAAATATAAGGTATAGGTGTTTTTCAAACAACAGCACTTTAACAACTAAATTGCACTTTACCTGATAAGCTAATTCATGAGTTGGTGTAAGCACTAAAGCAAATATTCCGTACGGATCTTCCGCCAAATGCTGAAGTATCGGCAAAGCGAAGGCAAAGGTCTTCCCAGAGCCAGTCTTAGCTGCACCAATGCAATCGTCGCCAGCCAGTATTTGCTTTATACAACCTTTTTGGATAGGAGTAGGTGTTTTGATACCTGAAAAAAAAGTTAAACACTTCAAATTAGAAGAAAAAGGACTTAGAATTAATAAAAGGGAAGCAAAACATTCGCAATACTTACCAAGACTAAATAGTTGTTTTACCAGCCATTTCTTTACCCCTAGCTCGGAAAACTCTTTACCGTCGTTGGCGTTCATTTCTCTTATTTCACTGATGATGTGAAGTTTTAAAGAAAAAATGCAATACACATTTTTAATTAATTAATAACAACTAAATACCACACCACGTTGTTTTCGTCCCCACATGATAATTGGTAGATTATGACAAGTTTTGAAGTTGACAATGACAGATGACAGTTGACAGTGACAGATTAGCGATACTGAAGGTATTACACTATCGGCCATGCACAGCAACGCAGCAGGTTTACAACACACTTTCACTCCGTTCCAAAGCATATTTTTAATTAAATAGGCGAAAAAGAGGCCCTACTTTTTAAAAATCGATGTCAGACGTTACGTTAGCTCCATCCCTTTCTCTCGATTTAGCATCGAATGACGAGTGACAGGGATGGACGTTAGCTCACTGAAAATTCAAAATTCAAAATATTTATTCAGTAAATTGGTCATATGAGGGCTTTTTTACACGTCGGTAATATGGAGTGAATCTACGAGGGAATTCGCGTTTTTGATAAAAAGAGGTGTTCCGGCCAATAAAAAAAAACACATTGCTTTATCATTATTTATTCTTTGGGAGAACGCTAGAGTCTGGCTAACGAAAGCTGAGACTGAAATTGACCGCGGAATTTAAAATTGTACCTATGGTATGCCTGTATGCGCTAGAGTTAGACAATGTTGATGCTTTGTCATTAAATTATAACTTAATACTTAATGACAAAAGCATCAACAATGTCTAACTCTAGCCCATACAGTCATAACATAGGTAAAATTTTAAATTTCGCGGTCAATTTCAGTCTCAGCTTTCGTTAGCCAGACTCTACATGTATGTGTTTCGCTATAAGGCGCCACAATACAAAATAAGATAGATTGATGGTTATATTATAAGGTATTAATGTTAAGTATTACAAGAATTACGTTGTGTTCATCAGCCATTTAATTGCAATAAATAAATAAATAAGAAGACGCAAAGGGCCGATACCGATGTGTATTAGACGCCTTAATCGCTTTCAACGCAGTAAAGCTTTCACACACGTAGTTGGTTCACTCTGTTTTTTTATCAGCAGTGTTATCATATTCTTTGGCCCAGTCTGCCTGAGGCTCTACTTTGAAATCCGTAATTCGAACTTCGTCTCTTGCTATCCCTTTTGCTCTCGACGCGTCACTAATTCGCTAGAAAGTGACGGGGCGATACGAAGTTCGAATTACGGATTTCAAAGTAGAGCCTCTGCACGGCAAGCAGTGTTGCCAACGTGGGCGATTTTTCGCCATTTAGGCTACTCGGAATGGAAATCGGCGACAAAAAAATCTAAAAGGCGACTGGTCGCCTTTTAGGCTACAAAGGTCCTTTCTTTCAGTTGGTTGAAATGATCACAAAACGAATGAGCATATGCCTAAGAAATAAAAAATTATACCCACGCAAAATACCAAGTGTAGAAATATCAAGAGAAAAAGATGGCCACACCCTCGTTAGTTTCGGGGAATACCCCGTATTTGTCGTAGTTATAACGTAACCAAATTTAAGATGCAATCAAGATGAAAGTATTCGCTTCGCTGTTTATAACCATTGTAATTTATATTGTATTATACTAACTGAAAACTTATCTTGCCTGTGTGCATGTTCACTTCGTTGTTCAATGTTCGTTCGTCGTCTGATTTTAAAGGCATCTTAATACTTGTGATTGTAGCAAATAATGGGAAAGCACGGAAAATATGCGAAGCATTATCGAGATGAATGGGAAAAACTTCCAGCATTTAAAAGTAAGTACTTAATTAGTAATTAACTATGAATGAGCTGTTTTTACTTCTCGTCCGTCCAACTAATAGGTAATATTTAATTTTATATGCGAAAATTTGTGAGGATGGGTAAATGTTTGTTGCTCCATTATAGAATAACACATTATTAGGCTTTAAGGTTTCAAACATTTTCCTGTGGGAATTTTAAACGCCTCAAGTTGTGAAAATAACTAACACTTTAAGCGTAAAAAAATACCGCAATAAAATTTTATTTCGTGGGTGAGCGAATCGAACCACCTTAATTATCGGAATTATCGCCCACTAACCCACACTTTTATTTTACAGATTGGCTAACTCGAGCACCCGTGGAACTGACGGATAGTGGAAAAGGTGAGGCATATTGTAAATTGTGTGCTTCACCACTTCCGTGCACACAAAACTGATTTAGAAAAGCATCTGAAAACTAAAACACATAAAGACAAGGAAATAAGATTTTCAAAAAAGCAACCCAAGCTAGCTACATTTGGCTACTCTACAAATAAAGACACTTCATCAAAAGAAAAAAATATGGACATAAAAATGGCTACTTATATTGCTGCTCATAGCTCCATCCGTAGCATCGACCATTTGTCAGAGGTTTTGAAAACCTGTGGTATAGGAAGTCCTCTTGAAAATATTCAATTACACAGATCAAAGTGCTCTGCCATTATAAAGAATGTCTTGGAACCAGCAATGCTAAAAGAACTGTTAGAAGAAGTTGGTAACCAAAGTTATTCTATAATATTGGACGAATCCACTGATGTGACAACAGAAAAGTACATGGCATATTGCATCCGGATACTACAATACAAGACTAGAAAAAATTGTTGTTGATTTTTTAGGCTTTCAAGAAGTGTTCGAAGCAACAGCTAATGCTCTGTATACATCCTTTAAGAGCTTTTTATCTGAAATGGGCTTAAATCTAAAGAATCTTATCGCAATAGGAACTGATGGAGCTAGTAATCTTTGTGGCAAAAATCACTCTCTTTTCACTCTTTTACAAGCAGACATACCCCATTTACAGTTGTTGAAGTGCGTATGCCACTCCCTTAGTTTATGCGCATCAAAAGCAAGCACTGAATTACCATCTTCTCTGGAATATTTACTTAGAGAAACCAGAAATTGGTTTGCTCACAGTCCATTGCGAATGAAAGTCTACCAGAACTTGTTTGAAACTATTAATGATGGAAAAAGGCCCTTGAAATTAACTCAATTGTCCGCAACTAGATGGTTGGCATTTTATGCAGCTGTTATAACAAACATCAATCAGTGGCTTGAGCTAAAATCCCATTTTAATATGGTTAAATCATCACAAGAGAGATGTTACACAGCAAGAGAGCTTGCTGCTATGTATAACGATGACACGAATTTATTATATTTATTGTTTCTATGTCCCATACTAAAAGTAGTAACAAACGTGAATGTTATATTTCAAGCAAGTGATGCAAATATAACAAAAATATACTTACAACGACCTCCGGATTCTTCTTGTTTCTATTGCAAGACGTCTGTTCAAGCCAGTATTTTTGAGAGGTCAAAGTCTGTCCGATAACGCCTCAATGACAATGCTTCATGAAGCGGATATAGCAGCTGTCAGGCGAGCTTTAGAAAAAGCTGAAGCATCATTTGAAAATTCTTTACTTTCACTGGAATCAATCGATTTTGGAAAAAAGTTCAACGACTTACTTGCAAAAAATACTGTTTCTGTCAACAAAGCCAAAGAAGTCAAACAGCGATGCACACATTTTCTCGTGCGCTTAGTGAAGGAATTAGTTGACAGGCTACCACTCAATGTGTCAGTGGTGGAAAAAATTGAAGTTTTGTCTCCCAACCGCTTCCTCTCAATCAGCAACAGACCAAACATTGATGATTTTCCCTGGCAGTTAGGTGAACCTAATATTGACAAAGAATCGGTAATAAACCAATATCGAACTTTAAGTACGATGCGCATCGAGGAAATAATTGGCACTGCTTCTCCCAATGATATTGTAAACTTCTGGGTACAGGTATTGAAAATACAGAATGCTGGAGGGAATCCCATGTTCAAAGATTTAGCGGAATTTTCCTTGCGTTGTCACTCATTACCTGTAAGTAATGCAGTCGTGGAAAGAATTTTCAGCGTGATGGGTACGATAAAGACAAAATTAAGAAACAGAATGCAATTACCAATGCTGATCGCCATTCTTAGGATTCGAACACATATGAATGTTAGAGGCATTTTCTGCAACAACTTTCAGCCAAGCAATCATATGGTAACTTTACATGCTGGAAGAAAAATGTACGATTCCAGTGGAGCCAGTACTAGCGCAGCAACCACAGTCAATGTTGACGGCGGTGTTGCGGAAGCTTTATTATTGCTGGCAGAAGATGACGAAATGTCAGAGAATTTATAAATTTATTAATTTAGTGATTTACTTTCTGTTCTTTCTTTGTACTTTCTCAATAAATATATTTTTTCTTAAAAAACTGCGTTTTTAATTTTAGTTTTTCCATTTTGGCTACTTTTGGCTACTTCAGCTCAAATTCGGCTACTTTAGGCTACTTAAGCTCTAAAAAATGGCGACACCAGTAGCCCGTTTCACGAAGCTACAAGTTACAAATTACAAGCGGAAGTCTCTTTTTAACTCCTTTTGCTAGAAAGAGAGTTCCGCTTGTAATTTGTAACTTGTAGCTTCGTGAAACGGGCCACAGGTCCTGAGTTGTTGGCAACACTGACGGCAAGGTGCAGTGCACTCTGTGGTTCAGTTTATCACGCACTTAACGCGTGCCGCGGTTTTATTTCCGAAGTTTATTTATTTCAATCGACTAATTTGTGTTTATCTTTTCTTATCTCACGTGGCTTTTTCGTGGACTTATTTCTGCACAGTGGTTGATTATAATTGGGAGCTTAAAGAGACTTTATTTTGTTTAGTTTCGACATGCGAGTTTAGTGAACGACATCAGTTACATACACTGTGTAAACCGAGTTATCGTAACAAGAAGTTTCCGTCCCGTTATTGACTGTACCGGTAAGTTGTTCCTCATAAATAATCTAAAATTAAATTCCTGAAAGAATTGATTAACACAGCGTTCTAATTGAAGCATTTAGGCAGCCTGGTTAATGAGAAAATTAAATTTCTAATTGTAGCATAGGAATTGCATTTACGTCAAACCACGTTACAGTATGTGCAGTTTTGGTGCAGTGAATTTGTATACATAGTAGGTATATGTTAGTTATGTGTGTAACTCCATTTTGTAGTCGGGAATAGGATCTGGGTCTGTCGCTAATGCTACCTACGCAATTATAAGTATGTATTTACAGCATTTGTTGACTGTTTGCGTAATTTCTTGTGGCAGACATACTAAGTACAGAATTTAGGACACGATCCGGTCCTATCAACGTTAGCTAACATGTTTGTAGTTTAAATGTGTTTAAATGTAAAAATAAAAATTTGTTTTGTTTTATTCGTATTTGGAGGGAATGTGCTTTTTTAGATAAGTTGAGTTAAGACTACCTTATTTTAGAATTGATTGGCATATTTTTTCAGTTTTTTTTTTTACCTTAATTTAAATAGTTTTTGGGCATGTCATAAACTTGATAATTTATTATTCATTTGAAATAAATCTGAAAGTCAAAGGAAACCATAATTATTGTAAGCCTTGTGGGTTCCCACTTCCCATGGAAGGGGCTAAGGGATACCACAAAGTTCTATTATTTCCACCCTCCATTTAAAAAATCCTCACTTTAACACTTCTGATAGTTAGATAAAAAAATTAAGTTCTTTTGTTCTCTTTAGATTATGATTTCACCCCTTGTATGTAGGGGTAAATAACTAACTAAAAAGCGAGTTTTAAATTTTGTTGGCATTTTGCCATTGTTGTTATATCAATTTTCAGTAGGCTCAGGCGTTTAGAAGTTATGGTGGAATAAAGAATCGTAAGATACATACATACATGAACGCTGAAAACATTACACTCCTTTTTTTGGGCAGTCGTGTAAAAAGATCCATCTCTAAAGTTAAACATTCTAAATTCAAAATTGCTTTAATTAACACTTACTGTCCAGTTACATGTTTTAAAATTAGACTTAAAATGCTATTGAATATTTGTTATGTCAATATAACTATTACCCTTTTGCATTGTATTCATTCTAGCTTATAATAGTTATTTATGTAACTGGTACATAATGAAGCCTCTTAAGGTACGAGAGCCGAGGTTAGAGCGCGAGCTTGCGAGCGCTCTAATTACAGGCACGAGTACCTTAAGAGCTAATTATGAACCGTTGCATACATAACTTTTTCTACAAGCTTAAAATGATAATGATAAAAATAAACAATCGCTAACTTTTCTCGTATACTTTACTCGATTTTTCTGCTAACGAATTACTTGTCATCAAAGACATTTTCACTATTCCGATGCGCGATAATAGTTTGTGAATTTTATTGATAAATGTAAACAAATTTCATGCGAATTTTAATAGATACTAAAAACAGTTCTATCAAATTATCATAAACAAGTTGGATTGCCAAACGAAACGCCATTTTGTTGATATCCATATTGAACGTAACCATGGTAACCAAATAACAAATCGATGTATATTAACCATCTATTTTTAGTAATTGAATAAAAATGTTATTTTAAACACATAATTACTCATAAAATTAATTTTGTTTTTAATATACGTAATTGTTATTGGTGTTAAATGTTTTTTACGGTTTATTATACAAATTATTAGGATGTCAAGTGTTAACTAAACGCCAAGACTGATATCCGGAATGACCGTTACCATGGTAATAACAATGCTATAATAAATTATAGAACTGTTATTACCATGGCAACGCTCATTATAGATTTTTTTTTACGCTTCGGTTACGCTATAGGTGGTATTCTGACACCATTAACGATATCAATATTAGCGGTTTATAGTATGCGAGTAGAAAAAGATCATTGTAACTCAGCCGCAATAAAACAAAGTGGTCAAAATCTTGGGAAACACTTAGCTGCCAAATAAATGTTTTTTTGTGATAAAAATATGTTGGGCCGTTCATAAATTATCAGCTCATGAAGTAGAATTTGATAATATGGTTATTTATTTAAAGTTATTGGTTAAAGAAAGCGTTGTAAATTCAAATCATTCATAGGTTCCACAATGTTGGCAGATACTCAAGAAGTTATAGTATAATATTAATATCTTTTCATTTGGCAAGGGCCCAACCCCTATATAGTAATTATTAGATATGCAAGAATGGTAATGGTCTGTTTATATAGATGATGTTTTGTTCTTGCTTTGTCCAGAAGGAAAAGGAGAGACCGAAAGAAGTATGAGAATAAGCAAAATATGTAAAGCAACTACCACCTACTGGGTAACTTAGGATTATATCATGAAGCACTGAATTAGAAACTTCGGAAAACCCATACATTTCACTCGTCATCCACCACCACCAGTTGGAAAGGGATGGAGCTAATAGAACTTAAAACTTCTATATATTTTAAGTATAGTACCAGGTCATTCTTTTTTTACTAATAATAGCAATTAATAATTATTACTTGGACACTAGGTATTTCTTTGTGACAGAGTGGTCAGAGAGAGTTACAGAGATGCAAGTGATGGGTGAAACTACAAATTATCTCAAATTGTAACCACTATACTGCCCTCATTCATAATTCAATAGGCGGTATATCAAAATCAATATCCAAAGCAGATTCAATCCTCTGTTTTTAGCAATAAGGTAACATTTGCTACAGGAGATACCGCCATTTATCATATAGCACAGCAGTATCTTAAGTGCCCGCAGCGCCGTCAGACTAAAAGTTATTTCCGTTTCGCCTCCTGGTTGACTGGTAGAGAATGCCACTAGGCATTAAGCTCGCTAGTTGTACTTTATTGTGTTTAGTGCAATTATATTTAAATAAATAAATTGCGTGACTAAGGACTCTTGTGGAGACCAAGGAGCGTCTAGCGGCGCGTCTCGCATGAAATTCAAACAAATGACGATGTATTTACGTCTATGATTCATGTGGAAGCGAAAGCATTCTAGTAGACCCTTTAGCTTGACATGTCTGGCTTCGCGTGCCAACAACACAACGCGACTTCGCAAGCGAGACAAGTCAGGCGATGTCGCGCGACTACATCAAATCTTGCAGTGTTGCCCGGTACGAGGAGCGAACTCCGGCAACATTGAGATTTTACATTCGATATCGCAGCCATATCTTTATCTTTACATACTTAGTAGGTATAAAACAAAGTCCCTTTCCTCTGTATGTACAGTTAACCAATTTGATTTGTAGGTCACTTCGGACTATGTTGTTTCATGCTATAAATATAAATCCGTATCGAAGCGAAAAACTTTCCTGCATTTTTTATCACCACTTGCTATTTTTATACGCAATCCGAATGACGTTGTAAGGCCTCGATAGAAATGGCGTTTGGAATTAATTTACAATTCAATTTGAAATGTGCGTCTTCTGGTCATATGGATCGGTTGAGGGGTAAACCACAGAGGGCAAAAAATAATCAAACCCGTTTAATATTATTTAATCCACTTTTAAGGATGTAGTAGATTTCTTCTTAACTTTGTACCTACTTAAAAGTCTTTAAGAATACTTTAAACTTTTTAATTCATGGCTAAATTCGCCTGAAGTTATCATACAGTGCCATGGTTCTTAAAACCTTCGGCGTCCATCAGGTTGGAGCTTCTCTCTCACTCGCTTTCATACAATCGCTGCGATACTAACCGAATTTATTCGAACCGTGACCGTACGTGAATGTAGAATGAATATATTAGTAGCCTAGGTCTTAGGGGGCTGTCTTAGGGGGCGACTCGTGATCTTAAGGTACCAAGTTCAAACCCCCGCGGTCACCATGTACGGTCACGAGCGTTAATTGGGAACCCATTTCAAGAAAAATATGCTTGAAGTCGTCAATGTCATTAAAGATGTCAATTCATTTGTAACTTTTAGGAAACTCAACCTTATTGTTGTAGAATGTCAGACTGGACTTTGGACCTAAGGTGGGTACCAAATTTAATCTCGTGACTGTACTAATGAGCTTTTCTAACTTAAGTAAATTACCCGATGCTGTTACGGTGAAGGAAAAACATCGTGAGGAAACCTGCATGTTCCAAACAGTTGAGTGTGTAAATGGTAATTCCATAAAGGATCCTAAAAGGTCGAAGTGTATCCGAAAGGGCCCATCCGTAAGATAAGATAAGAACTAGTATGTAATAATGTACAAAATTGATGAGAATCACAAAGCAACTGACATACTATCTGTCACAAATATCTTCTGATAGTACACTGTTTTGCCGGCTAAACTACTATCAGTTAAAGACTACATTCTCCGATAGATTTACCTATACAATTATACTATGAGTGTGCGTAAACATTCGTATAGGCGCCTATTGATTGTGTGCAGTTCATTCATTAGTGGAGCAAAGTCCAAGGCGAACAGAAGCAATGCAGATAAAAGCGTGAAACTTTCTGAAAGTACCTATTCAGATAATTTTAGAGATATGACTGCTTGTTCTTTAAAAACAGACAGACTAAGTTCAAACTCGAATTTGTCGGTTATAGACAATCAATTCGTGCCCAACACTGTAATAGGTATTTGCCCTTGCCGGGAGTTAAAATCGTGTCTTCGTGACCGCTATCTTCGTGAATAAATAAAATAACTACTTACTGAAAAAATATTTTCCTATCAGTAGAGCAAAAAACACTTACCGAGTCTGATTACGAAAAAGACAAAACATTTCCTTTTACATTACTAATTAATTAATTAACAATATTTGCTGTACACATTTTAATATACTTTCAAGACAGTAAAATTTGGCCGCAAGTTTTAACTGTATTTGGACAAGTAGGGTGACGGAACCAGCAATGGACAAGGACCAATGATGGACACTTGATTCTTATTTTACAGAAGTTAAGGGTTTTTCATTTGTTTCGCAACAATCAAGTTAGGGCCGTATGAAATTTTAATTAAGATTGAAGTGTTAGTTACTGTTGCCTGTCAGCTAAAAGTGTCCATCATTGGTGTCGTCACCCTACCTAATTAATTACAGTTTCGGTCGTTAGGCTAGCAGTGAATGTTCATGTATTTTCGGTTAAACATACTACTTTTTTTTGTGTAGGGTGAGTCACTACCAAGTCACTACCAACTCGGCAACCGTGCCATCATGTTTCATATTCTATGAAATTCTTATTCTAAATCAGATAATTAGCTACTTATACCTTACTAGCTTCTGCCCGCGACTTCGTCTGCGTGGACTTCAGAATTTGATGTTACCAGGATGAATAATATAAATTTAGCCTAACCATAAAGCTTATAATTGCGCTGTATAGGGAAAATCGCTCAACCACCCCGGGCAGCGACTTTGACCACACCAGAGCAACAATTCGATACCCAGCTAGCGCCATCTAGTTCGTATCTATACACTAAAAGTGTGTTTCTTTAGTAACTTCCGTGTACGCACACATCAGTGGATACAACTGAAAGGATTACAGGATGACAAACGTAAACAGAAATAAAAACACACTACTCACACATGGCTACCTGAGATTTCACCTTTTTAATTTTTATACTCGTCCATGTAAACTTTGTGAGCAAATTCACATCTTTTAACGATTAATTTGATTTCCCGTAGGAATGAGACGTTTTATTGGATAAAAACTATCCTAAGTCCTATTCCAGAACCTAACCTATATGTGTGCCAAGTTTAATCTGGATACCTTCAGTGGTTGAAGCGTTATTAACAAACTTCCAAACTTTCTCATCCTTACTAATAATTATAAGCGCAAAATTCATAGTAAGTATGTGTACATTATGCACTCTTGCAACAGCTAGACCGAATTGGATGAAATTTGAAATGGAGATGGCTTATACAATGGATTAAAACATAGGCTACTTTTTATCCCGGAAAATTTAAAAGTTCCCGAGGGAATAACGATAATCGAAATCAACGCAGACGAAGTCGTGGTTCTGGCCAGTTTATAATATTATGGTAAGATCCGAAAACCGGGCCCAATTAAGTGTTCTAAAGACAACTCAACGGAACTCCTATTTTCTACTTTGAAAGACAAAAGAAAGCTCAAATCTACCTATCTTATCTATCTTCTATCTATCTATATATATAAAAGGCAAACCTGACTGACTTATATATCAACGCACAGCCGAAACTACTGTACCTAGAAACTTGAAATTTGGTACAGGGGTTCCTTTCATGATGTAAGTGAGCACTAAGAAAGGATTTCCCGAAAATCGACCCCCAACGGGAATAAATGGGGGGAGTAGTGGGAAACTAATTCTACGCATACGAAGTCGCGGGCGTCCTCTAGTAACATATAAATATGTCGGTACGGTGTATTTCTAAAGGAGGGGGCTACGGCCTCGAGCCCCTCCTGTGTAAACCTTTGCCTTGACTTTACCTAATATTCACAATGCCTAATGTAATATCTAATCGTTTAGACTCGAATACTTAACTCAAATTAACGCTGATTTCTGCACGCAAAACGAAATGAACGAAAAATCATCAGAGCTCCTATTATCTGCTCTAGAGGAAACATGAAAACTAAAAAACTTACCTATCTATCTTATTAAGGATGTCGGTAAGGTCCTTTCTTTAAGGCGGGGGCTGCGCCTCCGAGCCCCCTATTTATCACTTTGCCCCCGCACCCCCCAGCTCGTTTCCTTAAAACTTGATTTTACAACGTGTAATCGTTTAAACCTATAACTAAAACTAACGCTAATTTCCGCACGCAAAACTACCCTCATATTTTTCATAGTAGCACAGTAGTTAATCAACCGCCAAAAATTATGTGACTACCCGTAAAAAAATCAAATGATCATATTAACCGCCCTAATATTTAAATAACAACTGTACAGTACGACCAGTTTCTTAATAACACTCGGCAATCTTCGTTTTTCTATAAAAAAAAGTGACAAACATATTGTCAGATGCGAGTGCAAGTGTGATAGCCATAACCGGCCCAGAGCTACTAAGAAGGAGTACTGTAAAAATGGTAATATTGAGAAGCCTTGACGAAGTCCGGACAATTTTCAATTCAATTTTTCGTTTGTAGCTCCATCGATACTATCGATGATTCCACCAATGTCAGGAGACGAAGTCTTGAAAATGGCGGAAAAAATTATAAAATCCGGATATGTCAACGTCAATCTGACATCGCTCATTTTGACATAGACTAACAAAACAGAATGTACAACATGGGTTGTCACACTGGGTGGCAGAAGCCATAGGAGAAAATAAGTTAATCAATTGTACATTTTTAACAAATAATTACTAATAGAGAATAAGATTTAATGTTACTAATAATCTATGGAACTCTATGATCCTGAAATAACTGCATTGCAAGTTTGCGCTATAAGAGTTAGTTTATTCAGTAGGTACTGTTTTTTTACTACTAACGAAATTATTTCTTTATTTCATGATCTGATTGATATACTACTAATGTTTATAACCAAAAAAATGTAGGTATATGTGACATATTATATGTTTTAGATAAACATGAACATACCGAAATTGTACGGTTTCTCTTTTCACTATAATGCTGCGGAACCCAAAGAAGAGAATAATTAATGATCGAAATTGTTAAACCCAAGCTAAGTTAACAAAAAAACCACATTCAAAAACGCAAAAATAACTTCTTTTAAAATGGTAGGTACATATAGGTCAGTCAAACTGAAGTCGGCTTTTGGTTAAAAATATTGTAAGTCACTGACCTATAAGTTACCTACCATTTTAAAAAAAAATGTTTTATGCCTTTTTGAACGTGGTTTTGTGTTTTTTAAAACGTTTATTTTATTTTATACTTTTTAGTGATCATAGTAAGCTGTCATGTAATCCCACTTTTTAGTTGATATGAAACTTTAAGACATTTCAAGTTCACCGCAAGTCCACGGGAAAGTCATAGTCATATTTCAACAATTAAATGTTCTACGTTATAGTCGCTCAACTATCTTAATCGAGATATCTTAACTATCGCCACCCTTGAAATAGGTACCATTGAGGAGTTCCGTTGACCATCTGTGGTCTTCATCATCAGTTTCAGTTCACCAAATGATATTATCTGAATGCAAATGCTGGACTTGTTAGTAAAAATACTACCTATAATATTTGAGGATCAATCGATCCCTCAATTCCTCATGGATCCCCTCATCAGATTACAATTTGGTGACAATGAGACCACTTCGGAAGTATATTATATAAACAAAAAAGAATTTTTGAAATCGGACCATAATTGACGGAGAAATCGTTGAACATACATAAAAAAAATTACATACAGTGGAACGTATAATCTCCTCCTTTTTTTCCGGCGGTTAAAAATAGGAGTTTGGTTTTCCAAATATTGTCTTAAATATGTATTCGAACTTGATCTTTCGTTATTACGCATTAAAACAATGTTTTCAAGTACCAACGCGACAATGTAAATTTCAATCACAACTTCGCTTCTATAACGTTTATCTATGATCGCGTGCTTTTCTGTCTTGATCTCTCCAGTTATGGGAGGGATATGGTTGTCCTTTTCTTTGATGCACGTCATCATGGCGTCTCATTTGTTACAACAACGTATTGGAATAATTTATTTTGTCTTTTTATAACATTTTGTACATTGAATTATAAAAAATCCTTGAATTTAGTTTCTATACAATAAACGGAGAATAAAATGTTGATATTTGTAATCACGTAAAGTGATCGACGGCCCTCGAATAGGGTTTTAAAGAAATACATGTAATTGGCCTAATTTGATAATTTCCTAGTTGTTTTAACTTTAATCGAGAAATCCTGAAATAGGTATTGTTTAATTTGTTACGAAGAGTAATTATACAAAGTTTCAAGTAACCAGCTCAATCCGGTAACTTTTTTCCATACTAACTTTAACCCCTCTTTTCCCCCACTTTGATTGTCATATCTTAATTTTTTATTATATATAAACCTGGTAACCGTTTACTGAAATGTTTTAGTGAAAACCGCATTAAAATTGGTTCAGTGGTTTTCAATTGATGCGAGGAGAAACAAAATTAAGCAGACAAACAGACAAACAGACAAACAGACAAACAGACACCAACTCTAAAAATTGTAGAAACGTGTTCTGCTGCTCATTCTGAGGGCCCCTATAGTATTTTTGAGTAAATATCTCGAATGTACAGATTTTTTCCCTTCTACAACTTTATTATATGTATAGATAAAAGGGCATTAAACTAACTTGCTCAACAGCTTGACATCCAACCTCTCCGGTATTGTTGTTGCCCTATTTACCGATGAATTCAAATAAACTAGTTGTAATTGTATAATTAATGATTGTATGTCTTGTTGTAGTGCGGCGCGGACGTCGACATGGGAGTGCTGAGGAAAGTGGTGCCTCTGGCCGTCAACAATGGATTGCGGAGTAAAGGAAATGTAAGTTTGTTATTAAATATTAGCTGTACGTGAATGGCGGCTCCCTGGTGAATTTCTTCTTCCATACAAAATCTCAAACCATTTCCTGACATTTTACGAAAATAACAAAAAAAAAACAGCCATCTCGAGTGATGATTTCTCATAGGTACTTTATTTATCTCTGTAAGTATAGTATAAAACAAAGTAGCTTCCCGCCTTCTGTCCTGTATATGTACCTACTAGTTTTTTGTCTTCTGCTCAAATGTACATTTTGTTAGCTATTCTTAAGTATTTATGGTGGCAACGTCGGTGCTCAGACAGAGAGGGCAGGCAATTACAGTATGAAATTACTTGGTTTTTGTCGACTAACAAAAAGAGCTTGGAAACAAGTTGTAACAAAAAGTTTTAGGAATCCGACGACGCCCGTGCTTGGGTGATATAGTGAAACTGTTATGCTTGGCAGACATAGCCTCATATAGCCTACTAGCTTTTGCCCGTGGCTGTAGAAATCGTTTTTCGCTATTCCCCTGAGAACTTTCCAAACAAAAACTTTCGCCAGTCAAAGCTTAATGTAGTTAATTGTTAGTCGTTAGTGCTGCTTAAAAATATTGTTGTTGAAACGGAGTGGTTCTTAGTTGAGTTAGATAGAAATCAGTTATCACACTTATAACTTATCAGTTCGGAAGTAAGAAGGAGTCTAATTAAAGTTATTACCTAGCTATAGTTAACATATACAATGAATTGCAAACACATTACGCATCGAAGCCAATAATTATGATTGGTTCAAACTTCGAACTCGGTGCCCGGTGGATCGACGTTACTTTTAATGTGAATACCCGACAGCCTTCTAAGCCTAGCGGCAGATTTATTGTTAGCCACAATAATATTAAATTAATAACATTAATACTAAAATACTAAAACCCCAATCAATTCATAAAACGAAAACTGCTCAAACACTAACGTGATGCTAAAAATAACCCAATGTTCACGCGAATCCGGCATGTAAATAAGATACACGTGCTACCTTAAATTTTCAATGACATAATAGCACAGTTCGGCACGGAGTTGATTCAACTCTAGCGCTGGCTGCTCGGCCGAAAGCCGCGCTTGCAAAAAACAGTACAGTGTCACGATATTACACGATGGATCATGATCATGAATGTGTAAGAAACAGAACTGCGCCTCTATTCCCGACGGTAAAAATGATATCGTAGTTGACTTGTTATGGTATTGTTATGACGTCAGACGCCATTACTGTCAAATAAATAAGAGCTATCAAAAAGGTGACAATACGATAACAGATCAAAAACGATATTGTATCTGGGTAAAACCAGGGTTGCCTTTGACATGATATTGTCAACGTTTCGATAGCTCTTAGATAGTTTTACTTTTTGGACAGTAATGGTGGCAGTGGCGTAACTATAGGGTGGCAGAGCGGGCACAATGCCACGGGCCCCCAGCCTGTAAGTGGCCCCCGGGCCGAAAGGCCGTGAGCACACGAGGAACCTAATATTTATTTCATCTATACATATAATAAAGTTGTAGAAGGGAAAAAATCTGTACATTCGAGATATTTACTCAAAAATACTATAGGGGCCCTCAGAATGAGCAGCAGAACACGTTTCTACAATTTTTAGAGTTGGTGTCTGTTTGTCTGTTTGTCTGCTTAATTTTGTTTCTCCTCGCATCAATTGAAAACCACTGAACCAATTTTAATGCGGTTTTCACTAAAACATTTCAGTAAACGGTTACCAGGTTTATATATAATAAAAAATTAAGATATGACAATCAAAGTGGGGGAAAAGAGGGGTTAAAGTTAGTATGGAAAAAAGTTACCGGATTGAGCTGGTTACTTGAAACTTTGTATAATTACTCTTCGTAACAAATTAAACAATACCTATTTCAGGATTTCTCGATTAAAGTTAAAACAACTAGGAAATTATCAAATTAGGCCAATTACATGTATTTCTTTAAAACCCTATTCGAGGGCCGTCGATCACTTTACGTGATTACAAATATCAACATTTTATTCTCCGTTTATTGTATAGAAACTAAATTCAAGGATTTTTTATAATTCAATGTACAAAATGTTATAAAAAGACAAAATAAATTATTCCAATACGTTGTTGTAACAAATGAGACGCCATGATGACGTGCATCAAAGAAAAGGACAACCATATCCCTCCCATAACTGGAGAGATCAAGACAGAAAAGCACGCGATCATAGATAAACGTTATAGAAGCGAAGTTGTGATTGAAATTTACATTGTCGCGTTGGTACTTGAAAACATTGTTTTAATGCGTAATAACGAAAGATCAAGTTCGAATACATATTTAAGACAATATTTGGAAAACCAAACTCCTATTTTTAACCGCCGGAAAAAAAGGAGGAGATTATACGTTCCACTGTATGTAATTTTTTTTATGTATGTTCAACGATTTCTCCGTCAATTATGGTCCGATTTCAAAAATTCTTTTTTGTTTATATAATATACTTCCGAAGTGGTCTCATTGTCACCAAATTGTAATCTGATGAGGGGATCCATGAGGAATTGAGGGATCGATTGATCCTCAAATATTATAGGTAGTATTTTTACTAACAAGTCCAGCATTTGCATTCAGATAATATCATTTGGTGAACTGAAACTGATGATGAAGACCACAGATGGTCAACGGAACTCCTCAATGGTACCTATTTCAAGGGTGGCGATAGTTAAGATATCTCGATTAAGATAGTTGAGCGACTATAACGTAGAACATTTAATTGTTGAAATATGACTATGACTTTCCCGTGGACTTGCGGTGAACTTGAAATGTCTTAAAGTTTCATATCAACTAAAAAGTGGGATTACATGACAGCTTACTATGATCACTAAAAAGTATAAAATAAAATAAACGTTTTAAAAAACACAAAACCACGTTCAAAAAGGCATAAAACATTTTTTTTTAAAATGGTAGGTAACTTATAGGTCAGTGACTTACAATATTTTTAACCAAAAGCCGACTTCAGTTTGACTGACCTATATGTACCTACCATTTTAAAAGAAGTTATTTTTGCGTTTTTGAATGTGGTTTTTTTGTTAACTTAGCTTGGGTTTAACAATTTCGATCATTAATTATTCTCTTCTTTGGGTTCCGCAGCATTATAGTGAAAAGAGAAACCGTACAATTTCGGTATGTTCATGTTTATCTAAAACATATAATATGTCACATATACCTACATTTTTTTGGTTATAAACATTAGTAGTATATCAATCAGATCATGAAATAAAGAAATAATTTCGTTAGTAGTAAAAAAACAGTACCTACTGAATAAACTAACTCTTATAGCGCAAACTTGCAATGCAGTTATTTCAGGATCATAGAGTTCCATAGATTATTAGTAACATTAAATCTTATTCTCTATTAGTAATTATTTGTTAAAAATGTACAATTGATTAACTTATTTTCTCCTATGGCTTCTGCCACCCAGTGTGACAACCCATGTTGTACATTCTGTTTTGTTAGTCTATGTCAAAATGAGCGATGTCAGATTGACGTTGACATATCCGGATTTTATAATTTTTTCCGCCATTTTCAAGACTTCGTCTCCTGACATTGGTGGAATCATCGATAGTATCGATGGAGCTACAAACGAAAAATTGAATTGAAAATTGTCCGGACTTCGTCAAGGCTTCTCAATATTACCATTTTTACAGTACTCCTTCTTAGTAGCTCTGGGCCGGTTATGGCTATCACACTTGCACTCGCATCTGACAATATGTTTGTCACTTTTTTTTATAGAAAAACGAAGATTGCCGAGTGTTATTAAGAAACTGGTCGTACTGTACAGTTGTTATTTAAATATTAGGGCGGTTAATATGATCATTTGATTTTTTTACGGGTAGTCACATAATTTTTGGCGGTTGATTAACTACTGTGCTACTATGAAAAATATGAGGGTAGTTTTGCGTGCGGAAATTAGCGTTAGTTTTAGTTATAGGTTTAAACGATTACACGTTGTAAAATCAAGTTTTAAGGAAACGAGCTGGGGGGTGCGGGGGCAAAGTGATAAATAGGGGGCTCGGAGGCGCAGCCCCCGCCTTAAAGAAAGGACCTTACCGACATCCTTAATAAGATAGATAGGTAAGTTTTTTAGTTTTCATGTTTCCTCTAGAGCAGATAATAGGAGCTCTGATGATTTTTCGTTCATTTCGTTTTGCGTGCAGAAATCAGCGTTAATTTGAGTTAAGTATTCGAGTCTAAACGATTAGATATTACATTAGGCATTGTGAATATTAGGTAAAGTCAAGGCAAAGGTTTACACAGGAGGGGCTCGAGGCCGTAGCCCCCTCCTTTAGAAATACACCGTACCGACATATTTATATGTTACTAGAGGACGCCCGCGACTTCGTATGCGTAGAATTAGTTTCCCACTACTCCCCCCATTTATTCCCGTTGGGGGTCGATTTTCGGGAAATCCTTTCTTAGTGCTCACTTACATCATGAAAGGAACCCCTGTACCAAATTTCAAGTTTCTAGGTACAGTAGTTTCGGCTGTGCGTTGATATATAAGTCAGTCAGGTTTGCCTTTTATATATATAGATAGATAGAAGATAGATAAGATAGGTAGATTTGAGCTTTCTTTTGTCTTTCAAAGTAGAAAATAGGAGTTCCGTTGAGTTGTCTTTAGAACACTTAATTGGGCCCGGTTTTCGGATCTTACCATAATATTATAAACTGGCCAGAACCACGACTTCGTCTGCGTTGATTTCGATTATCGTTATTCCCTCGGGAACTTTTAAATTTTCCGGGATAAAAAGTAGCCTATGTTTTAATCCATTGTATAAGCCATCTCCATTTCAAATTTCATCCAATTCGGTCTAGCTGTTGCAAGAGTGCATAATGTACACATACTTACTATGAATTTTGCGCTTATAATTATTAGTAAGGATGAGAAAGTTTGGAAGTTTGTTAATAACGCTTCAACCACTGAAGGTATCCAGATTAAACTTGGCACACATATAGGTTAGGTTCTGGAATAGGACTTAGGATAGTTTTTATCCAATAAAACGTCTCATTCCTACGGGAAATCAAATTAATCGTTAAAAGATGTGAATTTGCTCACAAAGTTTACATGGACGAGTATAAAAATTAAAAAGGTGAAATCTCAGGTAGCCATGTGTGAGTAGTGTGTTTTTATTTCTGTTTACGTTTGTCATCCTGTAATCCTTTCAGTTGTATCCACTGATGTGTGCGTACACGGAAGTTACTAAAGAAACACACTTTTAGTGTATAGATACGAACTAGATGGCGCTAGCTGGGTATCGAATTGTTGCTCTGGTGTGGTCAAAGTCGCTGCCCGGGGTGGTTGAGCGATTTTCCCTATACAGCGCAATTATAAGCTTTATGGTTAGGCTAAATTTATATTATTCATCCTGGTAACATCAAATTCTGAAGTCCACGCAGACGAAGTCGCGGGCAGAAGCTAGTTTTTAATAAATGTAAAAGAAGGGCCCTTTCTGACATTTGCCAGGGGCCTCAGTTGTTATAGTTTCACGTCCCTGAATGGCGGTCGAGTAAAAACAATAACAAAACAATATTTTACCCGTGGAATGTGTATGTGCAGAACATAAGAAAGTGGTGTTGGTGGCTATAGTGTCCTAAAGGCCTTGGCAAGATTCAACTCCTTGTTAAATGATGGATCGATAGGGAACTCGTCTCGAAGTACAGGGGGGGACCTGGGGGGGACCTGGGGAATTCAAGATGCGTAGGTACCGCCGAGTTAGCGATTTTCGTAAATCGATAAAATGTAAAATATTGACGCAAGCTGATGTTAGATCGCTCAACCGCTTTCGGCGGTGATGGCGTAGCTAACAAATTTATGATAGAGCAAAATAAACCTTACTGTCTTATTAAAAAGGTGCATTTTACTCCTTAATAAAAATGTTACGCAGTTTTGCAGTTTCACCGACGTTATGTCAACTCCATACATTTCGTTAGCAGCGTTTGCATCTTGGCTGCGCCCTCAGGGCAGCGTTGGACAGATTCGCTAGTATGTACACTATATTAGATAATAGTAATGTTTGTCTCGCTACTTGCTATAGCACTGACCAGTCAATAACCTAGATGTAGTGAATAATTCGTTCCCATCGTTTTTTGTCGGATAAGTTCCTAAACCACAAGTTCCTAAGGCTTGGGTTTCCTAAGTAATGGTAATACTTTTTTAATTTATTTACAACTAGCTCTTGCCCGCGGTCTCATTCGATTCAGCGCAAAAAATTACATAAAAAAATGACACCACTCGCCTAGCAAAATTTCCCCGCTGCCCATACCCCCCCAATTGAGGTAGGGCCCCTAAATTTTGGTAGGACTCGGCAGATCCTCATTTCTAGTGCCAAGATAAAGCTATAAACAAAGTTCCATTGATGTACATAATTTGCCGCCAAACCGTCGTATTTAGTCTTACTTTACCTGTATTAATAGTACAAGCCTAATTTAGCTTGGGACTAGGTCAATTTCTGCAAGATTGCCCCCCTCACATTTATTTATATGCAACAATATTACCTAAGTGGTTGGCGAACGCTGTCGCTAACCGGCAAGCGCCATCCTCGGCCAAACACGGCGTATCATCAGCTATGCGCGTGCGCGCTCCCAAACGAACGTTAATAACCGGTGATCATTCGACGCGCACGTGATGTGATCTATAGTTAAGTCTGAATCGATAGAATCGTCACTGGGCCGCGAAGCGATGCGGGATACATAGCGATTCAAGGACTTTATTGATCCTTAACGTTATGTTATGATGATGATGAATTGCTATCACTCATCAGGGACATACTTGAAACTAAAAGCTACTATAACGTTAACAAATCGATTAATAACTATTACATGGGTGATACTGCTGAACCGCGTAACGAACAAATTTATTAAAGAACAAAATAAACCTTTAAAAAATTACTTACGCTGTACATTCTCAATTAGGCAGCCTTATACGTTCGAGAAGCCATGCTGCCAAATTGAATACACGCGCTGAAATGTGTTTTAATGTTCGCTTTGACGGGACTACTTAAACTCACCGCTTGAAGATTTACTCCTGCGTTCGCTCACCTTTGCTTTTGAAAGAATCACTACCCTGATATCTCTTAAACGGCCCAAGTGATTTTCATGAAACCTAGCTAAGAATCACCGCTAGAAAACCAGCTTTCAAATAATGAAAAACGAAGCCAAATCCGTTCACCCGTTTAAGACCTATAGCCTGTGTTAATTGAAATTGCCAAAGATGTAAACAAATTAGTACTGATGACATATAACCTCAAATATTAATCGAGCGTGTTTTTATTCAAAATAACGTATATTAGTTATTTAATCTTAAACTTAATGTGAAAGTAAAGATCAAGATAAGTCTAAGTTGATTCGTGAGTAATAATGGGAAATTGATTCGTTTGGTTGTGTTTACATCTTTGCCAATTTCAATTGGCACAGACTATACGATGCGACAGACAGACACGCATAGCGGTCAATCTTATAACACCCCTCTTTTTGGGTCTTCACATTAGTAGTAGTAGTATTTAGGTACTATATAATTTTGCTGCAACTAGAACAGTTTCAGAAGTGCCGGTGTGGCGTGCAGATTTATTAGATCCGTCCGTGCGCGTGCGTCGGTTATTTAAAGCCGCTTCAGACAAAGTCAAGGTATAACTGTCGTGATCGGCAACCTCCGGTAGATGACGTAAAAAATAACACACGAGTATCAAACGAAATGTTAATAACCTCCTTTTTTAAGTTGTTTAAACGTACCGCGCAAGTTTAAAAAAAAGTGTCTTGTATGCTTACCTATACACTATTAGTAACTTCTTAGGTTTCAAAGATTGTTTTTATATTTGTTAAACTTAGGCTGGGTTTTATAAAGATCCGTTAGATCAAATTTCGGTCAGGAATGTCAAAACTTGTATGAAGTTACTAAAATTTGATCTGACATAATTTACTAACGGACCTTTATAAAACCGGGCCTTAATTGATTTGATAAATTGATGAATTCGATGATAATGCGCTAGCAAAATACACTTGACAAAAACTTGACTGAAATAAACTTGTAGTCTATATGTATAAAATATTGGCTATGATGAGGCATCCCATCTTGGTCCTTTGGGTTGGCAACGCATTTGCGGTCTTTAGATTGTACTCGTACGTTTGCGAATGCAAATGTGTATGGGTCACAGATTCCACTACGGTCATAAAAAAATGTTCCACTCTAGTTTATTAACTATCTAACCCTAAACTTTAGGGTAAAAGACTATTAATACAATAAGTAGTCATGCATGATACGTTGAGACTTCAGATCGTGCGTGTGACAAGATCGAACCTTGTTGCCAGTTTTTCATTTTAGTTCCATTTTAGGACAACTGTGTGAGCACTTCCTGAGTATTAAATGAAAAAAGTTTTCTAGCGCGTTAAATGAGTAAATTATTGATTGTAACACACATTATCTTCTATGACCTACAAATTCCATCTCGCCTATCTATTCCCAGCATGATGTGAATGGCTCCTTAGTGTTTAGGTTCCACAACGCATAGTTGTTCTATATTCATTTCATCGACCTAAAATCGACGCGTATGCCTGTCGTTTCTACCGTAGCCTTCTGACAACATGACAATAGTTTTGCGAGTATTAAGTACATAAAGCTTTGCACAAAACATAAATGCACAATTTTTAAAATATTCACAACGTTTTTTTAAATATCTTAGTCGTCAGTCCCAACTCCCAACGTGAGGAGTAAAAAGGAATCAGAAATAACATATTAGGTACAAGCGGTGTCCATTGTGTTTAAATGAACATTGATAACAATGCCAGCCAACTTGGCAATGTCATTAACATACCGAGCCTACTGTTAAATTAACGGGATAGAAGCTTTCCGTCTACATCTCGATATGACTAGGTAGCTAATACGACCACATTGCTTTGTGACTACATCTCGGTCTGACTACATCGCTTTGTGCCTAGATCGCAATACGACTATATCGCTTTGCGACTACATCTCAATAAGTCTGAGTCGCTAAATGACCTCATTGTTTTTTCATGTTATGTCTGTGTTAGCAATGTCGACGGAGCCCCGCATGGCGGGGCTCCTATTCCTGGGCAATTTGCCCTTCGGGCATTTGAAGTTACCTAACGAACCTAACCTACCTAGTATCGCAAGAGAAGTGGTCATTTTACAACTCGGACTTTTTGAGATGTAGTCGCAAAGCGATCTGAGGGCTTATTGTCTAACGCACTCGCAATCACGATCGTTTTCATTTCGAAAATCGAAGGCTTGTCTGCATACAAAATGAAAACAATTGCTCCACTTTGAAGCCGGTTGCGATTGCGAGTGCGTTAGACAATAAGCCCTCTGGTTGTATTGCGATCTAGGCACAAAGCGATGTAGTCAGATCGAGATGTACTCGCAAAGCGATCTGGTCGTATTTGCTACCTAGTCCTAACGAGATGTGGACCTAAAGCTTCTATACCAAATTAACTATGATAATGTTAACTTCATATCTGCGTGTCATTAGCACATATTATGCTAATCTAAAATATAATATCGTCAGTCTAGTGACAACAAAGCATCAGTTGCTAAACAGAAATTTACTAACACTTAGAGCCGCCGTAGACGGACTGCTTAGAGCAGTCAGGAGTTCAGAACCGACAGCTCCGTCATGCTCCGTGGTCGCTATTGGGCGACCTGCAATTGTAATGCCCTAGGTTCGTATTGAAACTGCAGATTGACTAATAGCAACCACGAAGCGGTCGGTCCTGACTGCTCTAAGCAGTCCGTTTATGGGGGCCCTTATTGAGATGTCATGTACCTATAGTCACACCGTTATAATAAGAGAGAATTGACAGGTGTCAACTCAGTACAAAATATGTGTTTGAGGCATGTAGTAAAGTAAAAAAAATAGTAATCATCCTCCATATACGTAGATGCTTGACGTGGGATCACAAAATAGAATTTGTACTACTTTACTACCTACTTGTGACATGACATAAGCACGTAGGTTTGGCCGAACCTGGCAACCGCACAGCCTTGACTATCTCAGTCTTGGACAGCCTCCGGTGTGCGCTTTTGGCGCGTACGTACACATAAAATCCGCGCAATGTACACTTTGTATGAAGATCTTAACTGTGGTTGGTTTTTTCCAGCCGTTCCGGCCGCTGCTGTCGTGCGCGCCGGTGGCCATGGTGGGCTGGGACCGCAGCGTCCACTCCCAGGACATCACCAAGAATATCCAGTACATCAGCAACGACAAGTTCAAGCTGACCACCGACCCCAACACCATGAAGTAAGTAGACTCTCACTTAGAGGAAATAGTTGTTAGGATTGGGGCATGGTGAGCAATGTGGCAGGTCACGGTATCCCCGAAAACAGCAGCGGAGGTAAACGCTGGAATGGTTCTCGACAGAATTTATTTGAGGTGTTCTGATAAAATCATGCGTATAGAGGTTTGCTTGATCTCAAAGGCATATTAATTTTGTTATTTTTTAAATTATTATTTACAGAAAAAAAAGATTTTTATCAGTGGTTGCTACGCGCGCTTTGGACTTGGACTAGTGGTCGGAATGACGTCATTTTGTTTATAACGGCGTTATGTAGCACTAGCTTTGACGTAGAAAAGACCATGTAGCGATTAAGCTCTTTAGCCATTAGCTGAAATTTGTTTATTCATTTTCTCAGTAAGTACCTACAGGGCGAACGATATGAAGTGTTACCAAATCGTTTTTATCGAACCCTGTGTCAAAGTAAATGCGACTTACTATCTGGAAATTGTTTTGGAAGCTGCATTGGAGCCTTGGGCACGCAAACATTTCGGTAGTAGACCGTGCACATTTCAACAAGACTCGGCCCCGGCTCATAAAGCTCATGTGAACCAAGAATGGCTGAAAAACCGCGTTCCATATTTCATTTCGTCCACACAATGACTTTCGAATTCCCCAGACGCGAATCCGATGGACTGTTTTATCTGGTCCATTTTGGAGAGCAAGGTGAGGAGAAGAAAACATGCCAGTATGGATGCACTGAAGAAAGCGATCGTATGTAATTGGCATAACATACCGCAGGACCACATTCGTGCAGCGTGCTTTCAATTTTCTACCGCCTGAAGGCCATAGTCAAGGCAAAAGGTGGTCACATCGAGTTAAAATAAACGAATTTATAAATTTTGATATTTTTTTCGCATTTTTTTCTTAATAAAAAATAATTGGTTACAACAGAAAAAAATCGTAGTCTTTTGAATTTGGTAACACTTCATATCGTTCACCCTGTATATATTGAACAAAAAATCGGACTAGTAGTTTTGGAGATAAATGGCAACATAGGTTTGCACAAACATCCTCTCACCCTAAACGCATATCCCGTCTCCGTACCGTCGTGGGTAAAAAAAGGGTATGCCTTTTACAAACCTCTATATGCATGAATATTAAATAAATCTATTGATTGAAAAAGTTCCTGATCAAGTGATAAATTTGGTCAGTAATTGCGTCCCAGTAACCTACTCACAACACACGTACCCAATGCAAGGCAGTAAGTGCGTACTGCGTAGTTTTAGCTGTACCCTAACCATGAGTTACAATTACCGTACTCGCTAGCGAGTCGAAGCTCTGTCCCCCGCAGACCTCGCAGTATTCTTGCAGAGTGCGAGGGACAGAGCATTCGACTCACTAGAGAGTATTGTAACTCATGGTAAGGGCACTGATTGTGTACACCGTAACGCATAAAGTGCACCGCGTAATTGCCATTGGCCGTGATGATCGATTGTTCAGCCATTTCGTGTCGACTGGTACCGTGTTGATTACGAACGACGTATTAGCTCGAGGTTATTTTGTGTGGTTCACGTAGAATATTTAAATCTGGCTTTGGTTGGATTTGTCGTTCCGTTCAGTGTATATATCCGCCCGCGTAGAAGTCGTTTAGGGGTATTCCCGCGCTAAATGACCAATTTTTCGGCTTAAAAATCCTTAGAACGTCGGTGGTTTAGTACTTCGAACTCCCGCGGTCACCATGTTACCTACCAATGATTTTATCTTAACCGGTGAAGGAGAAACATCGTGAGGAAACCTGCACATTCAAACGCGAGGGTAACTGCACAAAGGGTCAGATAAGATAAAATAAGAACCAGTGTCCTTCCTCGTCGTTAAAGCTATATATATATATTTAAACCGGTCGATTTTTTAATAATTTCTTAAGCTTAACTGATTATTTTAAGCAATTAAATGCGCTGATAATATATCAATAGAACACTAATGATAATCACGTTTTTTTATTAAGCCAGCTGATAGCTATAAAAGCAGTATTTACTCTTGTCAGCAATCATATATCATTAAAATGTAATTTACTCATAACCGACATTACCAATGTGCAGTGCAGTAATGACTTTTTAGTACCGGATATAAAGTACATTTCGCTGTGGCTATTAGTAGCTGTAAAATATACAAAAATATGTGCAACCAACCGAATCTGTTACACACAAGTGAACAAATAAATGCTTCGAGATAATAAGTATGATTTCTATCTCATTCGCGCATGGATACATTTGCTGATGAATCTTTTTTGTTAAACTTGTATTTTAGAGCAGCTACTGAAATAGGTTTTTTCCAAAAAATTAAGTTATTGAGACGAGCTTTATTAGCCGAATTTCCTTTAATAAGGAATATGCATAGATTTTAAATCGCATTTGTCAACAAAACATATGAAAATACCGTAAAAGAGATCACCAAAAGTGAAATTATAAAGAAATACGGATGGAACAAGCATCTAAACTGCTTATACAGAGAGATCCGATATGCACTGTGACGTCATGTAACAGGTCGGCCATATAAACTCCATGTTAAATTCTGTTTTGCTAGAAAGAGCAGGAGGCAAATCTTTGTTGGCTTATATCTTGGTTATTTCTTTGGTATTCAAAAAATGATTTTTCTCAGCTGTTTGTTACATGAATCAGCTTTTATCCAAGCTGTGAACAAAAAAACATGAATATTCGCTACCTACCTACTTAATATACTATAGAGAAGATACTCAATTGATGGTTATTTTATTAACAATAACTTTATTTTATTACTATCAATTCCAAAGGTAAAGCCACATTTAAAATAGATAACGAACGCACTGTGTCTAACATTGTTTGCATACCGTACGTCAATTGCCACTATTGCCAGCAATATTGAACTCTATCCCGTTGTGTTAAGACCGAACCGCTCGAGACCTTGGCTGTATGCATATGCAATTATTGATAACGCATATATATGTGTATAAATGGGCTGGTATTAATAGTTAGGTGTTGTCACGATCTCTAAAACCAGTCCGCTTCCTCTGAATAATAATATTTTGATGTAATGATTCATTTAAATTATTTAAAACCACAGACAATGTAAACCATCTAGGGCTGTATTGTCTGTGGTATTATGATCTGTGTTTAATACATTCTCTATGGGACCTTTTTCAAGGTGTGTTGTTTATGTATTATAATATTACGTAAATAAGCGTCGTTTGGGTGAAGACCTAAGTAGTTTTATTATTTACTAGCTTCTGCCCGCGACTTCGTCCGCGTAGATTTCGATTATGGTTATTCCCTTGGGAACATCAATCTAGAATATAAGCTATCTCCATTTCAAATTTCATCCAAATCCGTTCAGCCTTTGCAGCGTGTAGGAGTAAAAAATCAACACACACACACACACACACACACACACACAAACTTTCTCATTTATAATATTAGTGGGATGGGATTTATTTATAGTTTATTGCACAATATACAAAGACTTTGAGACTATAGAAACTCGTATAGGGCTGGAGACTAAGTAGTTTTCTATTTGTTTATACTATGTCTACACCGACCAGAGCATGGTTCATAAACAAGAGAGAAGTTTTCAAATATAATGATAGGTATATCATAGTATCCATAGTCATAAACTCAACACCTATATTTGGCCTAAACTAAACACCTAAATAACTTTATAATAACTTAATAACTTATTCATAAAAAAATATGTAAACATTGTATATAATTGTCTAGGGGACACGGTTTCTGTAGGAGAATGTATCGAAACTTTTTTTATCTACATCCATATCATAATTTCAATATAATATGTTCAGAAGCGATAAGCAAATGTCCTACATTATGTTACCTGTATCTGTGGTTGCACTGTAATGTTAACATTAACGTATAACATGTCAATAAAGTATCGGTTATCGCTGTAGTTGAATCTTAATGTTCACTTTACAGTATAAGTGATCTGCACTTTAATGTGAACATTAAGATGCAGGTACATTAAGATGCAGGGTAACGACGGATACAGGTTTCTCACATATTGTAGAAAACTTATGATATGTATGTAGATAAAGTTATGTATGCGACTGTACGCATAATTAGGCATTAAAACACTCGTGTGATCTTATTATGAAACTCGCCTTACGACTCGTTTCATAAAACCACACTCGTGTATAATGCCTCTCATTATGCACCAGTCACATAAATAACTAATGTAGTTGTCTTGCACCGTCATAGGTAAGTATAATTTTTATATATTTTTCATTTTATTACTACTACTTATCAAGAACTATCTTGTGAAAAAGAAAAGTTTTGACACATTTTCGTGCTCAACTACGCATGAATAGGTATATTTATTATTTATTTTATATTTGATTCATTGTGTTATATAATGCTAGGTCAAGTTTTATAATTGTATAATTTCATAAGCAATATTTAAAAAACGACTGACTCTTGTTTCTTGCGGCGTTTCTTTTCAGCAGTGATCTTTTGCGAAGCGCTGGTAGATTTTTGAAGTGTAAGAGTGCCCTTGCGGCCTACTTACTAAATAAGCATCTTTTATCTTTTTTTATCATATGTGACAATTGTCTGCATTTCAAGGCTAAACGTAGTCAGAAAAGAATAAGAATATTTTAATAGTATAAGTTGTAAATAAATATAGTTGGAGATATAAATAGTGCGTACGCACATGCAGACATGACGTATGCAAGTGAGGTCAAAGTGGCTTGATCTTTGTTCTAATGCGCGGTTACTTATTATTAATCTATGAATAGAGGTTAATCTTAGTTTGTAGTTAACGTAAACAAATGAGGATCACACGATGGTGGTGCCACCGTGTACAGTAGACTTCAAAGATATGTTTACACTTTTGCATCTTAATTCAATGGAATAAAATGGTTTTTTTGTTCCACTCTAGTTCCCCAAGTAGACCGATTTTGATGTATACTGTGTCATGCTTGGTCAAGAACGCTGGTTGGGCTTCGGCTAAAACTATTAAATTATTAGGCGTCATTATAATCAGACTTGTCGCCAGTCGCGTTTTTAATTATTCATTCGCTAGGCTAGCATACATTCGCTCGGTACAATTTAAATGAAAATTAAAATGGAAATCTGTATTCTCTCTAGGCCGTAGGCAGTTTGACTGGTCTACCAAGTAAAGTCGGTCTTATAATTTTCTGTACACTTTTGTACCATTTCGCGTTAACGCCTTTGACAAATGTTTGCATCGTTAAAGTGACAAAACCCCAATGTGAAGTTACTTATAAGGCGCACCGTACCAAAAAATATCGTAAAAATGGCATACGAATAAAATAAACAAGTACTATAATTGTTTAATAACAAGAGTGCCCTACAAGCCATTTGATACCCATCTTGAAATGATACGAATTTGACCATGAACGTGTTTATAACGAAAACAACCAAACGGATTTGCATTTTAAATACAATATCTATAAAACGCACAAGCTACATCTCCATAGTTCGCTACGAGTTCATTGTTATTCTGAATTGGCGCGTATTCTTTGACACTCACGATAAGCATCTCTTTTATTTTCAAGCACATTTATAAATAGAAATGCATTTCATTGTGCGCTTCCTTGTTAACATGAATCTTCCTTATTGCAATGTTTACGTCTCCTGTCATAGTTTCCTGTTCTTTGTATTGTAGATTTTAGATATGAATTCAAAAGGTACCTACTTACATACCTATAAGTAGGTATTTGTCATTATTAACATTATCTCAGATCCAGAGTTGATGGATACAGGATGCCCCGGATCTCTGTGTTAATATTACAAAATAATAATAGCATGATAACTTTTACAATGCAACTTATTAACTAGTTTACGAGCTATTAAGATTTAAATTACACTTATAAAAAAAGCTACCTTGCGGTACGGAATGCCTTTTACTCCCTCGGCTAAAAATAACTAAACTGAGCTGATGGTCTGCCCACTGATCTATGACCTAATCTCAGTCACCACTCTGTAACCGCCCTCGACCACCTACCATCGCCTCGCCTAGCCAAGTGTCCTGGCCATCTCCACTTCAGTTCCGTTATCCAGCGGCTTTTTTTAAAATTGGTTCTTAATATGGTGGTGCCTTTAGAGAATATTCACTTTTCCAAGTACAGTACAATACTAAGTATAGACAGTTATTGCAATAAATCCTTTTTTTGTCCGAAGGGTCGACCAGCAGATCAACCGTCCGCTCTGCGTGATGATCAACTGGCTGCTGGCGCGGCAGAAGCACGTGCTCAAGTACGCCACGCTGTACCTGGAGCAGGGGTTCGACGTGCTCAGCGTCTCGTGCACGCCCTGGCAGCTCATGTGGCCTGTCAAGGGCTCGCAGGTAACTAGCGAGGGTTCCAGGCAGCTAACACTCAGGGCGTCGACCAGCAGATCAACCGTCCGCTCTGCGTGATTATCAACTGGCTGCTGGCGCGGCAGAAGCACGTGCTCAAGTACGCCACGCTGTACCTGGAGCAGGGGTTCGACGTGCTCAGCGTCTCGTGCACGCCCTGGCAGCTCATGTGGCCTGTCAAGGGCTCGCAGGTAACTAGCGAGGGTTCCAGGCAGCTAACACTCAGGGCGTCGACCAGCAGATCAACCGTCCGCTCTGCGTGATTATCAACTGGCTGCTGGCGCGGCAGAAGCACGTGCTCAAGTACGCCACGCTGTACCTGGAGCAGGGGTTCGACGTGCTCAGCGTCTCGTGCACGCCCTGGCAGCTCATGTGGCCTGTCAAGGGCTCGCAGGTAACTAGCGAGGGTTCCAGGCAGCTAACACTCAGGGCGTCGACCAGCAGATCAACCGTCCGCTTTGCGTGATGATCAACTGGCTGCTGGCGCGGCAGAAGCACGTGCTCAAGTACGCCACGCTGTACCTGGAGCAGGGGTTCGATGTGCTCAGCGTCTCGTGCACGCCCTGGCAGCTCATGTGGCCCGTCAAGGGCTCGCAGGTAACTAGCTAGGGTTCCAGCAAGCTCAGGGCACACTTAGGGGTTTCTAGGTGTTTGCACCAATTGGACACTTAGTTGAAGGCACCAATAATGGACACTTCAATTTTAATTCAAAGATCATATGGTTATGAATTGATTGTTGCAAAACAAATGAAGCCATCATTGGTACTTGTCCATTACTGGTACCATCACTTAGTTAACAATCGGGGGTAGATAACACCCTCGGGTACCAGACACTCAGGGGTTCAAGGAAGCTTCACTCAGGGAACTTGCTTTGTTCATACGTCTGTCATTCCGGTTCATATCTTACTCAATTTTGAACGACGTTCCGTTATAGTAATGGAATGAAATTTGAAATAGAAGAAAAAAGAAAGAAAGGTGCTGATCTTATGGAGTCGGAAGGTGGCAACAGGATCTCCTCTATAATAAACGTGGACCCACTGAATTGCTGTTATTTTTGATTCAATAGGCAGATAATGACAGCACAGTCAGCAAAAATATTTTTCGAAGAAATCCTGTCATAAATACGTTACGAATTTCTTATTACACGGGCACGGGAATACAGTGCCATAGGACATATTTTTGAGATTTTGCGTTCTCCCTTTATTTTACAACTTGACTTTACAATAAAAGTACAACCGGCAACGAAAACTTGCCCCAAAAATTTAATTTATGACAAACTTATTCTCAATAAACGTGTTTGTCTTTAGCTGGTGGCGGGTGACATGCTGAAGTTCATCACGGTGAACGACGCGCACAGCACCCTCGTGGTGCACGGCTTCTCCGTCGCCGGGTACATCTGGGGCGAGCTGTGCGTGCATGCCCTTAAGGACCCCAAGACGTGAGTATAGATAAAACCCCCCTCCTGTCAGAGATGATATTTCAGAACCGCCATTTCTTTTGGACCGCGCCAGACACACACACACACACACACACACACGCACGCACACACACACGCACACACACACACACACACACACACACACACACACACACACACACACACACAACCCCTCCTCCTTTTGCGTCGGTCGGTGGTTGAATAAAAATCATAGTTATATGTAGAACACCTTTTCAAAAACATTCTGTCGTCAATTCTGCACATATGCAAGAAACTACTACATGGATAACAAAACGTATGTGTATATCATCGTGTTCCAGCTACAAACCGACCCTGGACCGCGTGACGGCCCAGGTGTGGGACTCCGCGGCCGACATCAGCGAGATCACCATCGGCGTGCCCAAGGCCGTGTTCCCCAAGAACCAGATCATGCAGAACACGCTGAGGACTTACATGGAGTGAGTAGCTCGAGGATCACATGGCTGTACCTTCTAAACCCGGATACTCACTAGCGAGCTGTATCTGTAACCGTAGCTGTTGCAGTAACGAGCTTCTAGTGTAGAACAGGCTCGCGAGCCGCGTACACACCATGATTTTACTTGCATTAGTAACAGTTACAGCTCGCTATTGAGTACCCGGCATAAAGCAGTGTTTTTAGGATTAGAAATTTCTATACCTAAAGGGCGCCCAATAGCACCCTATTGATATGCTTACGCTGTCCGTCCATCCGTCCATCTGTCCTAAATTTAAAGAGCTTTATCTTTTGAACCGTAATAGATAGCGGATTGTTTTTTTTTCAGAATATATTATAACGGCGGATTTATTAACAAATAAAAAAAAAGTGGTTTTTCTTGTTGTGTCGTAAAAACGGTAATACATACAAACGTCAGTCGTCAAGTTTGGTAGGATTATAGTAGAAACCTTGAAAAAACACGAATACTAAAAAAAAATCATATATAAGTGTGTTGGGATCGCAGTGATTCATTTCGAAATCGAATTCAAATCTGAATATACCTACTGTGCGGCAATACGGAACCCTCAGTGCGCGTAGTAAAGAATCTGCGACCCATTCACAACAAAAAATATCTGACGATCCCCGAGGGACCGAAGTCACTTCGTAGGTAATAAAACTTATCGTGTTCCGGTGTGAGGGTAAGGGAGGTAGCACACGGCGACTTTTTGTTGCGATGCAGTCGCGCGTTCGGTATCGCTGTCACTTTCACATATTAGAGAGCATAAGTGACAGCGATATGAAACGCGCGACTGCATCGCTACAAAAAGTCGCCGTGTGCTACCTCCCTAAGACAACCGATAAAATGACTAGTTCGCATAGAGGTATGCCATCATAGTCCTCAGGGTTGGTAACGCGTTTGCAGCGTTGAGAATGCCAGTATCTATGGGTCTTAAATCTCTCTTACCTTCATCTGGCCAAGCGTTACTTGTATAGTGACCGCGACCCCCACGTTAGATTTTGGGGCCCCATGGGGGTCGCGACCTTCTAACTTGTTCATGTTGAAAAACAGTTCTGTAGACAAGCAAATAGACGCAATATGATTATTATAAATAAAATAAAACATTATTATCGGCACGTCTACTACACTTCTCCTTATCAAAATATTGATACTGATAGAATAAATACGAGATAAAAAATTGTCAAGGGCGAGTCGGTCTGGCTCAGGTTTGTCAACTATTAATCTTAACTGTAAATAGTCAGTCAAAAAGCATCTTTATAATATACCTTACATATTACCTGTTTCTCACAATAAATAGGCAAAGTGCTTGTGCCATTCAAAATTAAACATCGTTCGAGACCTATCCTGACCTATCGCGCCTGCAACTTTATCTCTGCTGACACTAGAAGCGAGATCTTAGACTGACTAGTACAGAGGCATTCCGTCTTAGCCCTCAGGGCGTTTTTTCTGCTTTGCTTCAGCTCACCTTGCTTAAATATCATAACCACACTGTCGACGATATGACAGCTCTTACTGTCTAGTGAATAAGAACTGTAAAATCATCAACATTTTAAATACTTTATCGAACCAGAATTGGTGATGACGTAGAAGGGGCTGGCGCAGATGAAAATGGCGGGACGACGAGATCAAGGGGACAGGCCTTTGACCAGCAGTGGGACTCATAGGCCCCGTTCCCACTATGCCGTACCGGCGAATTTGCCGGATGCCGGTAAGGCTAGTGGCTTATGACGCTGTTCACACGGCATAATGTGAACAGCTTCATATAAATTGTACAGCCACTACCCTTACCGGATCCGGCAAAATTGCCGGATCCGGCATAGTGGGAACCAGGCCATATACGCTAGATAATAAATCGAAGCATGATTGGCTAAATCTTGATATTGCGAATGTCTATGCGTCATAAAATCCACTTACAAAAGTGGCAGTTAGAATAGAATAGAATAGAATAGAAAAACATTTATTTCGCTTAATTATAATCAATACAGTGTGTGAAAAGTAGTGCTGCGAAAATGGTATCCACTCAGCTATATGTCGTACAACCTGTCGGAGGTGCGACGCTGGTTTTCTGTGGACCCGCGGACTGGTTTTGCTAGACAGCATACATTGCATTCGCTTGTCCCTCCAAGTTAGATCGATTACTTTCTCCACGTCATAGGCTTTAATTGCTAACAAACGATTACCTTTCCAAGTGGCTTTTTTCGTGTAATTCTCTGACTGACGGACTTTATGGTGCTTGTATGGTCAGACTTTGTGACCCACCCACTTAGGTCCAAAGTGAATCTGACACTGTACAGCAATAAGATTGAGTTTCCTACAAGTTATAATTGACTTGGCATCTGTTATTACATTGACGACCTTCGTGACCATACATACACGGTGCATGTAGGAGGAAGTAGACGCGGACTACTTTCAAGAGCAGTATGCTCAAGCTTGATGCACCATGCTCGAGTCCCTGGACCCACACACTTCTTTAAAGCGTTGTTTAAAGCTAGGGTGAATAGGCATCTTCTGGTTGAGTTCGCTTCACCGTCGACAAAATCTTCGTCCAGGGCAAGCATTAGACAAGAGCAATCCCATTATCAATAAAAAATAACTTAAAAATAGTACAAGTGCCTGCGCAAAGACAGATTTTCTAGTAATTTGTTGCCTATTCCTAAAAACTTCAAGATAATATAAAACGTTTCGATTATCTGCCGATTGTAGCCCAGACACGTGCTGTCTTATTGATAACGTATATTTCGTCTTATCACTGCCTCGCCATGTCTGCCCTACAAATGACTTATGTAATCAAACGTTACTTAGTAACGATGCAATTTGTATAATGTTGTATTAGATTAAGGCACTGCAAGTTTGAGTTAGCGTCATTAGTGCTTGCCGATCTTTATGGATGTTATAGGGTTTTCAATGTTACCCTCATTGAATTTTAGTGACGGGGCTTGACTTGACTAGGCTCGAGTCGGTCAGGAACTAAGATCTAAAAGGAATTAATTCCCGTCACACACCGAAATGAACTAGTTCCTCGTAAACCATCTTATTCGGTCTTCGGTCCTTTAGCTCAGTAGCGGTGAACGTATGAGCAAAACGGATTGGACGAGTAAAGAGCGCACGGCACGGCGCTCGATGTGATTGTGAACGAGACAAGTAGTACTATTTCAAAGCGTGTCCTGCTCAAGTAGGTTCCGCGTCCTTTATAGATCGAAACAATTACTCGTTCCCAGATCTCAAAATTTGCTCCGGAACTAAAAGATCGAACTAGTTCCTTTGATCGATTGACCGAGATCGGCGCAACTCAATGAATTTGTAGATTGAACCAGTTACATAAATATCGCCGGAAATATATTTACCTTGGAATGTGACCGGATTTGCAAAGCAAAATTCGGCTTGGCCTATGCCCAGATTGTCCAGGTGTATTTCAACTTATATGATGTGCGCTAAACTACACGCCGGTTCTTTAGAACATTTCTGGCGCGTACTATAGTAATTTGGAATGAACTTCGTGCTGAGACATTTGCTACAAATAATGTGGGCTTTTTAAAAAGGGTATCATTAAATTTCTCCGAGACCGGCAACGCATTGGCGACGCATCCTCCGCCTCCGTTGCAAATGCCCATAGGCATAAAAAAAATGTTGCTGATAATGACGTGACGACACTTGTGGTGATGCATAAAAATGTTGAATTTATAACGCGTATTTTTTTTCCAGATACCATATGAAAGCCTTCCAAGACGCGGCGACGCGGCACTACGTGCGCTCGTCGCAGATGTTCCACACGAACCCGTGCCGCGCGCCTGCGCTCTTCCTGCTCTCGCGCAGCGACCCCGTCGGCGCCGAGCGGTCCAACCGCGCCGTGCACGACAGCTGGGTCGAAATGGGCACCAAGGTAAACGAGGCATGCAAAATTCAAAAAATTCAAAATTCAAAATTCAAAATATTTATTCAGTAAATTGGCCACATGAGGGCTCTTTTACACGTCGGTAATATGTAGTGAATCTACTAGCGCTTCGGACAAGACCATCATTGCGGAGAAGAAGCGCCGCAAGAAACTCCAGCAGAAGGTCATTTTTTCCAATCATAAAAATACAATAATACTTAAAAGTAACATTACAAGGTAATAAAGTAATAAATAATTATTTAAAAAAAAGACTAACACAAATAAATCATTACAAATGTAAGCTCAATTAAATTAAAAATATTGTCTAGGAGAACAACATAACGAGGTCTCTACGTCAGGAACAGTCATTTAAATACCTAAATGGAAAACAGGTCCTTGCAAGCGTGAACAGACCGGACCCCACAGACAGCACCCGTTCACGAGTATGACGCGTATCTCAGCCATGGGTAGTAAGTTAGGTTACATGGGCAGTAAGGTAGGTGAGATATGGGTAGTAAGATAGGTGAGACATCGGTAGTAAGGTAGTTGAGGCATGTGAAGTAAGGTAGGTGAGACATGGGTAGTAAGGTAAGTGAGTCATGGGTAGTAAGATAGGCGAGACATTTTTAGTATCGCAGGTGAGACATGGGTAGTAAGGTAGGCGGGACGTTAGTAGTAAGGTAGGTGAGACACGGGTCGTAAGGTAGGCGAAATATGTATAGTACGTAGGTGAGACATAGGTAGTAAGGTAGGCGAGACATGTGTGGTAACATAACATAAAACTTATTGTTTCTTTCAGACTACCTGGAAGTGCTGGGACAAGTCCCCCCACGTGCAACACTTCACGCACCACCCCAAGGAGTACTTGGCCGCTCTGTACGAGCACCTCGACAAGTACGGGCTCGTCTCGCAGCCGGAGAAGATGCGCATGCGCTTATAACTGGGCAGGTCAGGCCGGGACGGTGTTCTCTAACTACTGGATTTATTTTATTTTGTAACTGAGCAAACCATTTTGAAATAGTGACTTTGTTATGCCAGCAGAAGCTAAAAAACTTGTCTAATTTATGAACTGAATCAAATAAACTTACACGTGCTAAATTCAGTGGTTCAATGCTTAAGGAGTTTCTGTTAGCTATTGCCACTTAGTTAATCGCTTACAAACGCGGCGACGGTGCTACCCCGATTAAACCGGCTTGGTGCTTCCTGTTGAGTTTGCTTGTGGTAGCTCGCGGCACATGCAAGGCGCGATATAGAACTTTGTTCGAAGACGAACTACTGTTCAATGTTTCTTTTTGGTTTTTGTTAGAGAATGTCCTGTTGAATTTAAAATGCATGATGAGGCCTAACAGCAGCAGTTGGTTGCAGTCCTAGTTAATTCGGAATTGATATTCTAAAACTGTGAATTGATCTCTAAATTAAATTAAATTGAACGTGTTAATAACTTTGGACTGTGGCGTGACGACTATACTATTTATTCTTACTTGTACGTGTAAACAAATTTCTAACCTAATTTTTGATATGTATAGCAATAACTTTTGTCAGTCATTGCACCATCTTACTCATTTACCTGCCACCAAATATCAGCGTTCGCATTGTTGTGTTCCGCTAGCTAGACTAGCATAAAGGCAGGGTTGGCAACGCATTGCGGTCTTGAATTTGTCATCGTAAGATCGTAATCTTGAGATTGGAAATGTCTATGGGATTTAGAATCCACTTACCATCAGGTGGCCTCTGTGTTCGTTGGCCTTTTCTAATCCATGAAAAAAAAGCGAAAATAGCTGTTATTCAGAAGAGGTTAGAATCTTGTTTACTAGGTATCAATTAAGGATAGATCTATTATAGTTGGGCTAGTATAGCACAGCTCAACCACTAGAAAGTTTGGGAGTGGTTTAGCTGATCATATTCAGAACAAATTATGCTTATCTCCCTCTCGGGACTTGAATGACGGATTTTGGAATTGTTATATATTTTTACACAGATGCAAATGAATTTCGGCTGTAGTCTGCAGGTTTAGCATTTACGTTTAAAATATCTGGTACTTTTCGACCATTATGTTTGTGCGAAAGGGACAGGTACAGCACTTGCGCTAAACCTGCTGATATCAAATATAAGAAGCTGTTATACTCTAGCTAGAAAATTGATCGCTTGAAAATTGACCCTTTAAGTTAGAGGTTACCTACCTATCTACTTAGATTTTATAGTGTAGCTTAAGTCTTTTGCACTACACGAAATAAGGAGTATTTCTTACAGCTCAATTTCGATCTATTCTAAAGTTTTATCCTTGAAACTTTTTTTAGTTTTGATATTAAAATTACGAATCCGAAAAGCTCTTTAGTTTTACCTGCATTATGTATCGGTTAATTTGGTTTTATACATTCAAAAGCAGTAAAAATGGGATTCGTATGTCATACACGGTGCATATTAAAATAAAATGGTTGACAGGTAATAATCGTTCATTATTATTAACATAGTGCAGTCTATCATTAATTTTAGCACTTATTTTGGTAAATTCATGTAGCAAATAGGCACCTAGAAGTTTCAATTTAGTGCAATAAGTTGGCATTAGATCAACATCTTAGTTCTTAATTCCTACGTTATTTTTTAATAAAAACGTAGGCTCGTTCGATTTTGCGAATTTATAAATTTCTGCCCCGCTGGGCTATTTTTGTGGTTTGGGGCTCGACGTCTTTGTGTGTGTGTGTGTGTGTTTATTCACGTGGAATGAAATGGTTTGGACAGTGCCTTTGTATAAGACTTTGTAAATCATATTATGACCATGCCATAGTAAAATCATTTAAGTTCATATTATCAGTTTTTTAAATGTCATCATCTGTCAGTAGTTTTTGTATGCAGTGATGTCTATAGCGCGGACGCCTTCGACGAAAAATTTCGTACGTTGACCTTTAATGTAGGGCGGTTTACTATCCAAGATGCCGGCGGTCAATGTCGCTGTGCGAGCGCGACGGCGATATCATTGTGCGCGAGTGACAGACACGTCATGGTGAGTCACAGTATACAAAATACTTGTATTCGTCGCACGCGCTTTTAAATAAATAAGTGTAATCCATTGTAAGTTAACTATCATAAATTTGTCAAGGTTACAATAAGATCTATTCAGTTACTTCTCTCCTGGTTTTTCTAATGTCGGTGGAGGGAGTTAAGTTAATATTATAGTCTTAACTATGTACTCGCAATCAGATAGCGAATCACTTTCGGGATGCATGTTTAGGCGTTATTGTAAGATGTTACAACTTACAAACACAACTCTCTACGAGACTGTTAGCTTAGTTAGTAGTAACCTTGTACTACGTAGCTAGCGGTCCCAGGTACGATCCCTGTCAAAGGCAAATATGTTTTTTATTATTTATTTATTGATGAGAATGTTTATTGTTGTTCTAGTATCCATAGCACAAGCCTGGAGCTTAGTTTGAGATATTTTTGACATCTTGGTTACATATATATTTATGTCTTTGACTGTACATGCACACAAAATACAAATGCATCCCTGAAGTGATCCCGCTATTACATAAGGTATATAAAATAAATGTTATCAAATTCACAGTCACTGAACAAGGCTAGCATGGTCGATTTGGAAAATTAAATGAAATTAAAGTCAATTTTAAATGCACCATTTGTAATAAGATTTCAACAATTTGTAAACATACAAACGTGTTATAAGAACTTGTTGTTTTTTATCAATTTGCCTTTATTTTATATCGATTTGCCTTTATTTTATATCGATTTAGGAAAATAAAATGAATATAACGATAGTGAGTTGAGTCATTCATAAAGGAAGTCATGTATATCTGGAATTTAGGACACCGTTTTTTATGTATAAAAGAAAAATACCTTAAAGAGGAATTAAGAAAAAAAATGTGTTTATTATTCCCAATAATGTGACTTTTTTATCTTTGATTGTATCCTCGTGTTTAGGAGTGTTTTGTTATTATTAAGATGTTTTCTATTTACCTTTATATGATTAGTTTAGACTGTATGTGCTCTTAGAAATATTACCTAAATAAAAGTAAATTTTAAATGAAGTCGTGTTTCATTGTTCGCAACGAATGACCTTTACGAAAAACTTAGATAATGACGCCAGTTTATATAATATAACAAGAATTAAGTCGGAATTGGGCGTTTTCCAAAAAAGCGTACATTTTTTTTTCCAGAATTCGTCACGACAGATTGATGGTAAGTACAAATGGTTACGGGTCATTTTCAAAAATATTGTACATAATTAGAGGCGTACCGAAAACAAAATCACGATCGCAACCTTTGTGTAACGAAAGTTAGTCATACAAACTATATGGGTGGGTAACTTTCGTAACACAAAGGAATCAATTAGGTTTAGTTTTAATTAAAGCCCCTAAGTACAATTTATTTTAAAACGACCCTACTATCGAATGTGACATTTGAAGATTAAGCACGTTTTCTACGCGTTTTCATCGCAGGCATTGTGATTTATTTACCCCCAGACATAAAAACTACGATTTCAAAAACCAAATCATTTTTTTTAACGTTTATTGAAATACAGCTTATCGTATATCATTTTTATTAGGCCTGTGCCTATTCCGCTTCTTATTTGGGTTCTTATTAACCTTCTGTTTGGGCTGCTTCACCCTCTCTCGCGCCGCCATCTTTAACTTCCAAGACTTCTGACCCTTCTTTTTCTCCATCTTCACATTTTGTTTATGGATATCAGCTTGCGTCTTTAGTTTATGGAAACTCCTCATTTTATGCTGCGCTCCTTCTTTAGCTGTCAACCCTGAATATTCAATTTCTTCATCATCTCTTGGTCTTCTTACAAACTTACCAACGGACTCCTCCTCATTTTTATTTCTTCTATTCTTTTTATTAAAACCATTCTGTTTGTTATCGTTCTTTTCTTTGTCGAAGCGGCCCTTTTTGACGTAACTCTCGTCTGGCTGTGCCGGGTGTTTCCGCTTCCTGTTCTTTCTCTTGCTTTGTTGGTCTTCCTTGTTGGATAGAGGGTTGTTGGCTATGGACTTCTCTAGCCTCTTCTTTCTGGCGTTGAGTGCTGTTCTATCTTCGATTGAGAAGGAGACTATTGGTCTCTGAAAAAAAAAACATTAGGAATTTAGATCTAAATAGGAAGCAACTCCACCCTCTACCACTACCAAGGAATTTTACCCAGGACTTCGTCTTCGCTTACCATTAAGCCAAAATGAAATTGATACTTTTAAAAGGATTTTCACAAAGTCTATCTATCTAGATACATTTTTTAAATTTCTGGCAGGCTTCAAGGCAAGACTAAAACAGCAAAATGTTCAAACTTCGCCATAAAACATAAGAAGAGCCCCAAGGCTAAGGCAAAAATGTACACTATTACGATGGTAATATGTCTGTCCACACATTCCTCAACTACTGTCGGGTAAAGAATGTTTCATTTTTGACCTGTATGTATATAGATATAGGTGTTTGTTCCCTCGTATAACTTGAACGGATAGTACGATTTCAATATGTATACACTTACGTTGTTCTTATCAAAGATGTCGGGGTTGTTGTTGAGCTTGCGCAGGCACGCCAGCGCCTCCTCGTGCCGCATGAACATCACGAAGCCGTAGCCTTTAGACCTGCAGGCAAATAGGGTTCCCTTGTTAGAAGGGGGCAACCAAAGATCCTTGCGTAATGGTAAGTAATCAATGATGCTCTTGTACGGGTGCAAATATACAGTCTAAAAAAAACCAACCAATAAAACTCCACACCAGAGATTTACAAGATTTAGTGAGAGACAAGTACAAACCCGAAGCATCTTCTATAGCTATCGTGTTGTTAAAGCGCGGACGCCGACGAAGAAGAATTTCGTACATTGACCTTTGTTGTAGAGCGCTGTATTACAATAGGGAAAAGGAAAAAGGCGCGCACGCGCCGCAGCTTGTTGTCGTCCACGTGGCGAGGGAGGTTGGACATTACGAGGCGGTAGAGATCGTCAGCTGTAGTGACAGTACTCACGGATGCTTCCCGTCGGGCCCGACGAGCTGGCGCAGGTCGCGCATGACGCGCGCCTCCGTGATGACGGCGCGCGCGCCCGCTGCGCCCGCGCACACGCGCCGCAGCTTGTTGTCGTCCGTGTGGGCGGGGAGGTTCGATACCACAAGGCGGTAGCGCGACACGAATCTGAAACGAATTCAAGTTATCGATGGCGATGATTAAAATCCATGGAGTCGACATAAAAATTTAAACTCGCGCCATACTCATACTCATACTCGATTATGTATTGCATTCTACAATGTTTTTTTTATATTATTTAATTAAAAAGCTATCGTTTTAAGTGTTTTTATTTTATTATTAGTTAAAAAAAAACATTGTTTTAATAAAAGTATTACGATCAATAACCATATGAAGGTATCTAAGTATCAATATCCATAAAGCACTAGCTGTAGGAATAATGCCTTTCATCATATTACGTTATAGTATCACAAGCAAATTATAGGAATAGTAAGAATTGTTACTTTCTTTGTTAATGATATGAATAAACTGTGAAATTATACAAATGATTGAGTATCAATATGAGTTTGACGCGAGTTTTAATATGAATGTCGACTCCATAGCTCGCTTTAGTCTTACCGTGCTATGAAAACTCCGAACCCTGATTATCACACAAAAGCGGGATGCCCATTCTCATACTTGTGTGGTGTAAACAAAAGAGCTATCAACAACGTTAAAAATTGTTAATTACTTGTCGAAAGCAACATGGTTTTATCGAGTAGAATAGGGCTCCAGTTCCCCAGTTTTTTAAGTCCTTAAATCCTTGTTACCTGTTGAGGTTCTTCAACATCTGCGTCTTGCTCCTCTCCAGCGCGAGCCTCTTCGCCATGTCGGAGGCCGACACGCCCACGGCCGCCTTCGTGCCCGCCACGATCACTGGACAACGAAAACAACAACTTAGTTTTACCTACCAAACACGGACTTAAAAAAAAATACGGACTTATTTGTCAAATCCAAATGTCACTTATTTAAAAAAAAAATATATATATACCACCGTTACTCAACGTTTATTAGTAAGGGGACCCCCTAGAGACGATCGATGTAAATAGACGTCGTTTGATGCAATTCGAACAATACAGATGAAACAAACAAAACACTAATAAATCGTGTTACAAACAGCAATACACCCTACCTCCTTCCTTGACTAGATACAGGTTCCGGTTGTCCTTGGGCTGCTTGCTGGCCTTCTGCAGGCTCTCGCGCTTGAGCGCCGGCTTCACCTGCAGCGCCTGGCCCTCCAGCCGGAGCTCCTCGGCCGGGAGGGAGAGGAACCGCTGGGCGTCGGCCTCAGTCTGAAAAGTGTAGGGTTTGAGGAGAGGGTACCAACTAGGTAATGCAAATAACCGGTTATAACCGGTTTTAACCGCTTATGTTCATACAAAAACATGTAATGACCGGTTAAATTGCATTTCTTAGTACCAACTAGTGTGTCCAGGTATAATCCATCATAAATCGGGATGTGTTAGAAAATAATCGGTACTTGGGTTTTCAAATCGGGACAGTGCAAAAAAACGTGCGAATTACAATTCTCTTGCGATGCCAATTGTGACAAACCGTTTTTGGCCATCTCGGTTGTTATACATCTTAGGTATACATAAATGAACACTGGGGATGATGTGCTGAAAATCGGGATAATTGGCGTCAAGGGTAAATCCCGTCCCGCAGAAATCGGGATGTCTGGCAACACTAGTACCAACGGAGTAGAAGTTCATGCGAGAGAATAATGGAGGTAAATTTTAAGACGCATTTTACAGCAACTTATAGAGCATGGATGATTTAAATAATAAACAAAGTTGAATCGTTTCAAATGTCTATTCATAAATTTGTAAGTTGTATTTTTTTTCATTATCAATAATGATTAGAATTTTATTAATTTAAATTAGTCTCTCCTTAAATGTAAAGTATTGTGTGTTCGTCTGAAACGACGGTTGGGTACATCTGTAACTAACTAGCCGAATTCCCTTCAAAATATAGATTTTATAATCTAAGATTTCTATGAACATCCCTAACATCAGATCCTTAAACACAGGGTACCGTGAGTGTTTATACATACCTCAAATTTGACAAAGCCCGACCCCTTAGAATGCTCGGTCATCCTGTCGACGCACACCAGCGCGTACCGCACCGGCCCAGTCTTCTGCACGAACTCGCGGAGCAGCTCGTTGTCAATGCTGAACGGAATGTTGGTGATGAACACCGTGCAGCCGTCTTCTGCGTCGTTCAGTTGGATCCTAAATAAAATAAATAGATCAGGGGAATATGTCACACAAATTGACATAAGAAACTAAGCTCTAGGCTTGTACTATGGGTACCAGACAACGATAAACTTACTTATATAGAGAAAAACATACTAAAATACATCGAAAACATCCATGACTCAGAAACAAATAGTCGCGCTCGTCACACAAATATCTGCCCTTACCGGGATTTAAACCCGGACCGCTAGCTTCGTAGGCAGGGTAACTACCAAGCAGGCTATTGTATCGTCCAAACGTATCCCGGGTGGATAGTAAATATTAGGTCATAGATCAGTGGGTAGACCATCAGCTCGTTGGTCTGATGACATTTGGCAGACAGTTGGGTAAAGATGGATGGCGTTAGCACGAGACTGGGCAAAGCGGCGTGAAAATGAAGAGGTCTTTTTTACCCTGCCGTGGGTGGACGTGGCCTGAAATGATGATGAGGGGACTAATTAACTAAGCCCCAAACTAAGCTCTCAGTGTCCGATCGAACTTTCGGCTTCGGTTGCGGCCTATACTCCATTTGTATACTACATGTAAACAAAAAAATCACGTGACATAGTTGATCAGCCAATAGCAGAGGCGTATTTAAAGATTTGGCGCCCCGGGCCAGTTAGATTTGCCGCCCATAAAGTGACGAAAAAGTATTTACAGTAAAATATTCTCGGGTACCTATCATGGCGGCGGCGTTCGGCGCCTGAGAAGCCTGCCGCCCCGGGCTATGGGCCCCGGCGCCCTAAGAAGGCTGCCGCCCCGGGCCATGGCCCCCTTGGCCCTAGGGTAAATACGCCTCTGGCCAATAGAAGCAGAACACTGATACACCAAAACCCAACTAAACTGTTATGATTGGCTGTTTGACAGAGGGCAAGTAAGATGGAAGTACAAACAAAGAAATTCAATACCTCTTTCTCTCAGCAACTGTGCTGGTTTCACTTTGGTTATCCATTTCATCATCTTCATCGTGATCCTCATCTTCATCTCCTTCTTCATCCTCCTCATCTTCACTGCCACCCTTTTCATCACTGTCAGATTTAATATCTTTTTCATCACCCGAATCATCATCACCATCCTCATCGTCGTCATCGTCATTGTCAGATTCACCTGTGGAAAAAAAAAAAGATATAATATTGAGTGTTAAATGTCGGGTCTATGATTTATGCAAATTGGAGACCAAAATTTGTTAGAAAGAGATGGAATGGAACAACTTCACTTTGATATCGTTCTATAGTGGCCTATAAATCAAATTGGTTGATTGTACATCCATCCACAATCATCAATTATAAAAATATTGATATTTTGTCAAATGACTTACTTTTGATCTCCTGCTTCAGGTCATCCCCTGAGATGTTCAGGGGTGGTTTATCATCATCATCACTGTCTGACTCCTCCTTCTTGATCTCGTCTTCCAGCTCCATCTGCTTGTTCACCACAAACTGCATGTATTTGTCTTTGGCGACAGCCCAATCTACAGATATTGGCCGACCTGTAAACAAACAATCGGTAAGAACTTGAATTGTCTGGCATCAGTCTTATTGTATTGTCAAAAGTAAAAATATTTAAAAATCTATAATCCCGGGATTTGAGTCCACCAGTCAGTTGGTTAGGTTAGGTTAGTTTACCCAGACTGTCTCCAGACAAGTGTATTACCAAATATAGATGTACACAAACTCGGTAAAATGTTACAAAAATAATTGTATTTAACTTATGGTTGATAATTATTTAGTTTATTGAGAATAAAGATAATAGGGAATATACATGGATTTTTTAAATCGCTTTTCTCAACAAAATATGAATAATATCAGATCAATTATAATAATCAGCAAAACGAATTCTACACAGTTGCAGTCGAGACACAGGCAACAACTGGTTTATTATAAATATGACTTACTTACCCAAATATGGCTTCATATTTGTATTCAAGAGAGCTTTCTTTGCCATTGGTACATTCTTAAAATGCACAAATGCGCAACCAACCAATTTGCCATCTGGTTTCTTCAAAAGTTTAACCTCTTGGACAGTGCCATAAGGTTCAAAGTGCTCCTTCAGGGATTCTTCTGTGGCTTTGAAGGAGACATTGCGGATGATAAGGCGAGCATTGCGGTTGATTCTGGGCTGATTTTTGTCTTTGGCTGGTTTAGTGTTTTCCGTTTTTATTTCTGTAAATTAAATTTTATTTAATGTTAGCCTTCCGAGAAAAGTATCAACCTATATTCTTATTATATAAACCACAAGAAAGCCAAATAACATTGACTGATTATTGGAATATGGTCTATGTTACAGAGTTTATAATTCTTCTACATTCATAGAAAAAATAACAACTAAGTATATTTCATTTGTTCTGGTGCTTAACTAAACTTAATGTAAACAAAAATACCCCATGATGACATAATTAGTCAGCAAATAGAAACAGAACACTTGATATGTCAAAGCTTGCCAGAACAGTTTCGATTGGTATGATTAATAAAGCCACATGGATGGGTACATTCTATGAGGCCTGTTTCACCAGCTGTGCATCGATAAGTGAAGTATACCTTTACTAATGGAGCATAAAACTAAATGAACAACATGCGTCAAAATATCAAACCTTGCACATCATCCTTGCTATCATCAAGAGCAGCAACATTGTCAGACTTCTTCAGCTTGTGTCGGTCACTCCTTGTTTTCCACGGGGTACCGTTCTCACCATCTTGTTTCTCTTCGCCATATTTATCCTTTTGAACCGCCCACGATACGAAAATTGGACGTCCTGAAAGTACGAAAGGTTTTCTACAAATCAAACTAACAACTACAACTAAATCAAACTACAAGGCGGTTGTAACCGACAAAAGAATAGAGTAGAATAGAAAAGGAAATATACCTAAATAAGGTTTCTTGTTAGTAGCAGCAATGGCTTTATTAGCCATCGGCACTTGCGTGTAATGCACAAACCCGCATCCTACCAACTTCCCGTCGGGTCTCTTCAGCAGTTTTACCTCTTCCACGGTACCGTACGAACCGAAATGCTCTTTGAGAGACTCCTCCGTCGCCTTGAACGATATGTTTCGAACGATAAGTCTGGCATTTCTGTTTACACCATCCTTGTACTTGGTGTTCACGTTTGCACTACTTTCGTCTTCAGACATCGTTAAAAAAATAATTCACGTGCGCACAAATCTAAACATAACCTCTAAGCTAAGAGGTAAAAAAAAGTTTTTAAGGGTGCTTCGTTTTCGTTTATTTTTAAAACTTTATTCAGTTTCTTAAGATAAATGGATCGTACTTAATAAATAAATTAAGTTTGGTGAAAGCAAAGCCCTACAATCATACGCAGCTCTGACATGCCCTTTTTGACACTGGCCTGGCTGACTGACTGACATGACTGACTGTCATATTGACATTCTCTGACAATTCTAGGGATGCTGTCAAAAAAAAAACACCGAATAAAAAAATCGATTCAATTGCTCAAATCAAATCTTAGTCGTGTTCAAATTAGGCACAAAAAAGGTTTGGGAAAAATTAAGGGTGAAATATTTTAAATTTTGACCCAACGTGTTTTTTTTTAATATTGTAGTTACACCCATCTTCACGCCGTTCAACTCGTGTTAACCTAAGGTTTTAACCAAGCTAATAAAATATTTTCATAATTTGATATTATTTGAGATATTTATTTTATCAGACAGGCAATTAGGGCGACCGACAGATGCTTTTAACCAGCTGTTCCGCGATCAAGTGTTTTTTTCTTGTGTTTAGCCAGTCGGTTTATAAACTCATACGTGTTGCAGTAGTCGTTCAACAATCATATCTACAAGTAAATATAGAAAATGGAGGAATAAAATACTACCTTATTAACTAAGGCCCTGTTTACACTTTGTTGAAGTTCATACATTCGCTGTCAAGTGGCAAGTAGCAAATGTATGAACTTCACGCTCGCACGTGCACTAGTAAGTGCAGTGCACTCACGTGCAGTGCAGGTTTGTGATTAGGCCTGTTTAAACTTTGTTAAGTGCAAGTGTGAAGGTCATACATTCGCTGTCAAGTGGCAAGTAGCAAAGTGCAAACAGGGCGTTGGTAAAATTACTTCGCATTAGCACTTGTCACTTAACTGCACGACACGTTAATTTTACTAGTCACTTAACATTTGCACTTGCTTCTTGACAGAATGTAATCAGCCACAACAGATTCGGTTTTGTATTTGCAACTTTAGGCAGTGGAATGGTATGAATAAAAGCAAATATGACTTAAGAATATATTATACGTACTAACGTTGGAATTATTAAGGCTTATGCTTTCCAATTTTTATGACTATCGATCGATACTTATAAGAGTTAAAGTTATAAGCATAAATATAATATAGAAATCAATTTCTGACTTTCCAAAATTCGATGTAATGAAGTTAATGAGTCACAGTCACAAAGAGATCCCAGTTAAGCAAGCGTTGTTAGTTATGGAACTTTTTTAAATCGTGATGTCATGCAAGTAAGGTTTTTATTAAATTGCAATGCTTCCTGCGATACTTTAAAGTCTTGACCTTTAACAATAGCAAGTTTACCTTGTAAGATTGTAGTCTACTTATATTATTAATTTTCAAGTAAATTTTCATGGTGGAAATAAATCACTGAATAAATATTGAGCAATAAATTTCATCTAAAAACAGAGGGATTGCAATCAGGATCGTTTTTGAAAATCGAAGGCTTGTCTGCATGCAAAATGAAAAAAATGGCTCCACTTTGAAGCCGGTTGCGATTGCGAGTGCGTTAGACAATAAGCCCTCAGTTCACCATAAATGTGCAAGATGCAATACATACTTTGCACGTAGTTAGCTATAATGATTGTAATCTATAACAATATATCGGGAAATAAATCAGAAATCACCGCAATTCTATTTATTTAGTAAACTAAAAGTATCTTTATTTATTTGCTTCATTCATTTACAGCCCTAAGGGCCTGTTGTTTGATCAGTAGTTAAACTAACTAATCGTTAAAAACCGTAACTAATGGTTAAATCTCAAGGAAATGTGTCAAACTTTCAATTCCTTTTTCGAATTTTAACAATTAGTTGTGTTAACTACTGATCAAACAACGGGCCCTAAATGTTCTACCACGACCACATTTTATAAAGCTACAAGTTACAATTATACAGGTCTAAACTGGCAACACTGCTCAAATGGCTGAGGCTCTACTTTGAAATCCGTAATTCGAACTTCGTCTATTGCTATCCCTTTTACTCTCGACGCGTCACTAATGCGCAAGAAAGTGACGGGGCGATCCGAAGTTCGAATTACTGATTTCAAAGTAGAGCCCCTGGTCGTCATTGGTCGAGGTTGTGTCAAATGGAAACTGGTAACCTGTAAATTGTAATTTGTAGCTTTATAAAACAGCCCCTAGCTCTCAAGGGGCTTCTAAACGGGCCATATTTTCACTGCAATATGTGGCCGGTAACTATTTGTGTAAAAGATAAAAAAGGTAAAAGATGTTTATTCAGTAAGTAGGCCGCACGGGCACTTTTACGAATGAAACGCCGCAAGAAACTCAACAGATAGTCGTTTTTTAAACATTGCTTATGATATGATATCTGAGGCCCGTTTCACAAAGCTACAAGTTACAAATTACAAGCGGAAGTCTCTTTCTAACTCCTTTTGCGAGAAAGAGAGTTCCGCTTGTAATTTGTAACTTGTGGCTTCGTGAAACGGGCCGCTGGTGTCTTTCTCTTACATACGAGTAAGAAGGGAACACCAATAGTTGCCGGCCACATATTGCAGTGAAAATATGGCCCGTTTAGAAGCTCCTTTAGTACCAGCTTGATCTTTTCCAGTTTGACACATAACCTCAAATATTCACCAAGCGTGTTTTTATTAAAAATAACGTATAATTAATAGTTATTTCATCTTGAACTTAATATGAAAATAATGATTTAGTGTACAAATCGTTGCAAAGACCTCACTTGATCTTTAAAAGTACATGATTATCGGGTAATCATGGTGAATTGGGTCGTTTGGTTTTGTTTACATAGCTCGCAAATTCTATTGACGGCGATTTTAGATCATCATCGTTTACAGTTTTATGTAGAAAGTATGCGTATTTGCTAGCCAATGATAAAATTTAATATTTTATTCGCAACGTATTCGAAAAACAACACCCAAAATATTTTTTACGGTTTCTCAAACACCACCCTAGAGTTTTTGGAACATGAAATTTTAACTACGAATAGTTTAATCGATGTAGTTTAAATATAAAATCCTTGTCTATTGTCCATCACCCACCCTTTTATCTATAACTCTGTGGACTAGTCTATGGATCCGTTGTCTACGGACGGATTTACGTATTTGATGAAGGAATAAAATATTTTTAAATCCCTCGGTCGGTACCCTTTGAACTATTTTCTGTGCAATTGAGATTGTTTTTCTTTGTTAGTGCAATTATTATATTTATTATTGTTATGAGTTCGAAACCGACACTGCGGTGATGTGAAATTTACATTGTGTTGATATGTCAAAATTTCAGTGGATCATTGGATCATCATATTCGCTGAAAATTTGTACTTATAATTGAAAACATATGGTATATGTGAACGGTGAATTGATTTTGGTGGTTTATTGTGGATTCTCCGGCGGCTGCAAATTTGAGAGCGCTGTTGGATGATTAGACAATTTTCGAGAAAGTGAAGGTGAGTCTGAGGCGTATTTTCTTTTGTTGTGGTTTTAGCTGCAGTATTTCCAGCCGCGCGTGTAATTGACGCGGCTGTGCAGTTATTTATTTTCTTCAGATAAGTCCAAGGTTTTCTTGTTGGATTTTGCAAGTGTCGTGAAACGATTAAACAACGATGATTTGCTACTTTTGAGTACCTACTGGTATTGAAGTATAAGAATAGGCTTTTTACATTTTCTCATTAGAATTTTAACATTTCCATGTGGACAGGTGAGTATTTTACGCTTTAAGTTTTTTGCAGAACAAAAACTATTCCTTTTATACTTATTTAAGAGCAGGGCTTTTCACCTTTCTTAATAACATCGGCTAAAAAAAAATCAGTCTTTTTGTTTGGAATTAAACCATTAAATATGTTAACAAAATACATAACGCTGTTTGTATATTTAGTATGGATTTGTCACTAGGGTTATCAAATATAAACCTTAAAAATATTACTAATTTTGTTTACCTTTACTCATTGTTTTTAAAATTATTTCTTTGCTTGTGGAAGTCTATGTAACTCGCTGACCCTGCAATTATGATTGCCTTGATGGTGTTGCCATAAAAGGAATGTCCTGTCCTATTATAGCAAAGTCGCTAATGTTTCATTACTGCATGCTGTAGTCACTCTTGTCATCTGTTATTCCGTAGTTGAGATGACATTCATTTCTATCTTTATTTATGACTTTTTCATGACTAGTGTATCTGACAAATGTAGGCTGCATGAGACAAGAGCCTCAGCCGCCTAAAAAGGAGCTCTTGAATATGTTTCCTGTTTTTCTTTTACATATTAAATGTTGATAAATTTGAATTTAAATTCAAGATTACATACTTGAGATATAACTATCCATAACACCACAAATTATACACAATTAACATAACAATAAAGTCAACTAAAATACAGAATAAGCATAGTACCTAAATTTATTAGGCGGGCTTATGTCTAGTAGTAGATGTGTTTTCGCTGGTATGATAGATATGATGCCAGCAAGACAAGCAAGTGACTACTTAGGGGTTAACTCATTTTCTGTCACTAATTGCCGAGTGGCGTACTGGTGCTGTCAGTCAATCATCATCATCATCATCATCATATTAGCTGTTAAATGTTTACTGCTAAATCCCATGAAATACTAAAGCTGTGATGTCAACCAGATATTTTGATCTACATAACTGACTAATACTGCTCTCCTACTGAGAAAAGGCGCATCTACATGAATTGTATTGCACATCCAAACTTATTGTAACCTTTGAGAGTTTAATATACTTCTATGAATTGATTGCACATACGCCTTTTCTCCGTAGGAAGGCAGAATAAGTAGAATAAACATTTATTTATTATTTGGCATATTACTGTTTTTACCCACATACTGAAAAAACATATATTTTTTAAGTACAAAATTCATAAATACACTGAGTAACATGGGAGACATATGAATTAAAAATATAATTATGAATTAAGTAGATAAAAGTAATAAAATATAGCAGGCACATGTTATCAACTTCGTAGTATTTCTAATCTTTGACATAATTATTACGGTATTAGATAAAAATTATCAATTATCGTAATAATTGTTTCAAAGAATTACATAGCATTTAAAGCTATGTAAATCTAAACTATAGGGTAGAATCGAATGCAGTGTATGCTGTCTAGCAAAACCAGTCTGTGGGTCCACAGAAAACTAGCATCATACTCCCAATGGGTGGTATGATACATAGATGAATTGATACTATTTTTGCGGCACTGTTATTTAAGGGTAGGGTTCTACTCGCATACATATTTTTACGCATAATAATCATTACGCATAAAAATTAATTGTCATAAAACGGTTTTTACAATAGAAAGGGTTTTATTTTAATTATTATTAAAAACTAAACTTACCTAACCTAACCTAATCTACACAATAGACGTTTATTAAATTTTGCAATGTCAGTCTAAAAGGGTGTTATGACAATTGATTTTTATGCGTAATGATTATTACGCGTAAAAAAAATATGCGATATTTAACTATTTCTTCTAAATTGGCAGATTTAAACAGCTTATGTAAAAACAGCAAAATAAATATTTTCTATTATATATAAATTTGTAGTGTTAATGTAGCACCATGCAATTTTGTAGGACTTTGGTACTTATGCAATATGACTAGATTTATATCAAATTAATGCATATAATAATTATCAGACTAAGGCAGCCCAGGCAGAGGGTGTGGTGCCAACCAAAACAAAATTTAAGCTATTGTCTACCTTGTTTAACCTAACCTAAATTACTTGTTTTTAGACTTCAGTCTTTATTAAAAAGTTTTAAGCCCTTTCGATTCCTAAAGTTGACTATGCAACCTGTTATGCCAATGTCTAAAGTCATCAACTTATCATGTTGTGAATGATAATGCAAATTAAACTTTATTTTGTATGCAGATGGTCTAAAGTCTAAATACTATTCACAAACCGGTTAAACATAATTCAAGTTTGAATGAATACTAATTATCTAATTAGTATTATTTGCGTTATACCTTATTATTTAAGATCTCATCTTAAAATTATATTGCGGAAGTGGAGTTTTGAGTGTACCTGTGACTATCCACTATGATTTTATCTTACTATCTATCTATCTATCTATATATATAAAAGGCAAACCTGACTTATATATCAACGCACAGCCGAAACTACTGTACCTAGAAACTTGAAATTTGGTACAGGGGTTCCTTTCACGATGTAAGTGAGCACTAAGAAAGGATTTTCCGAAAATCGACCCCCAACGGCAAAAAATGGGGGGAGTAGCGGGAAACTAATTCTACGCGTACGAATTCGCGGGCGTCCTCTAGTAGGTAATATAAATGAGAAAGTCTGTATGTTTGAATGTTTGATATTCAATTACGCTTAAACCACTGAAAAGATCGGGATGAAACTAGGCACACATACACCTAAGTTAGTTCCTGCAATAGGACATAGGATAGTATTTATCCCGGAAAATTGGGCAGATCCGCGTCGCGAGTCGAAGCTAGTATAATATAAGAGCGATGCCACACGAGTGTTGCCTGTGCGCTGCGTCGGCGCACTGCTGTGATTTCAACATAGAGCGACGCAAGTGTTACAACGCATCATGTGGTATGTACAGTCACCCAATAAAAATGTTGAGCATACTTAGAACCTTGCCATTGTGACTGCCATTGTTATTGTCATACTTGTCATTTGATGTTCAGTTTGAAGTTTATTATGACAGTGCACTAAAGTGCTTAACATTTTCGTTGGGGTACTGTACAGTCTGTGAGCACTTAGAAGATGCTTCGGGTGTGTACTTCTCTCTCACTCGCTCTTAACAAGAGGGTATGAGAGCGAGTGAGAGAAAAGTACAATTTCGAAGCATCTTCTAAGTGCTATCGCACTGTATGTCGTTCTAATCTATATGTAGAGCAACGCAACGGCGACGACGCAACGCACCCGCAACGCTCGTGTGGTTCCCCTCTAATAGGTACCTATCGACAGATTCATTTTCACAATAATAGACCCGACTTTTGTATTAGGTAATTAAGTAAAAAAGTTATGACCTTTGATGATGATGGAGCACATTCAGACAAAAGTCAAGTAGGAAAATTCTGTATGTTTTTGTGTGCTTCTTCATTATACTACCTGTTATAAGTGCGAATGTGTGTTTGTTTGTATGTTCTGATATCACGTTTCGCGCCTTGACTGATTGACGTGTAATTTGGTACGGTCACGGACTTTAATTGATGAACCAATATAGCCCTTGTCGCATAAAACCAACGATTAATTCCTATGTAATTTCTATCTCGTTACTTGAAGCTGTCATTATGACAAGGTGGATCAACATTTAAAGTCCTTGATGGTGCAGAGATAGTTTATAGGTTACGGACTTCTCGCGGAAAATCCCGGAAAATTGATAGTTCCCAAAGGAATAACCAGTAACGACTTTTACGCGGACAGAGAAGTTGGTAAATAGATTTTTTACATAGAAAATTAAAGTTGTATGGTGTGCGGTTTGATGAACCTTGGACAAAGTTTTGTATGATTTATTTATAAATAACATGACCCAGTTCATGAATGAATACATTTCCGTTTTTTGTAATAAACGATTTTTATGCCAAAAAGAGTGCATTTCCCGAGTCATTGGCATTGCTTCAAACAATCATCATCTCAGTGGAATGACCTTAGATTCTTTGTTGTAAAAGAAAACAATACTCTTTCCTACTTTAAAATTAGAATTTACTACATGTAATTCCACCTCTTCTTCATTCATCACGTCAGTTGGCGCGTCATCCTGCCAAATTTGATTTGATTTTGATCTTCAGTTTTATTTATCTTATCAAATTTTGGACGTGTTATCTGCAGATAGCCGATAGCCGTTGCAAACTAACACACGAACTTTCGCATTTATAATTAGGATTACATTGTTTGATTAGAAGTGCGAAACCGTTTTAAGGTGGCCGTGGGCCGTGGCCTCACGCCGCTTAACCCGTGGTTCGTTGACAAGGAAAGAAAAGTCATTGTAATAACGTCATGAGTGGACTAAAATTATGGCGTCCTTCCATTTCATTAACCACGATTGGACCAGGTCCATTTTGGGCAGATAGTAAATATCCAGCTTAGGTAGCGTTAATTTTTTTTTACAAGTTGCAGATTAAAAACACTGATGTGTGACGAGTGTAAGAAATGTTGGATATGGTATTTTAAAGCAACTCTTCCACTGGATCTATCATCTTAAGCACGGAATAGAAAAAACAGTGGAAATGGCATGAGCTTCGCTTAGTATCAGACCTGTTGTCGCCAATACTTTTTACATATCATACATTATCATAAAAACAACACGCCACCATGGAAAATGTTTTTGGAGCGGCTATCGTTTTTACACTTCAAAATAGAACAATAAAGCATGCTTCTGGATTTATTTCCTATTTTAGAAATATTGAAATATCGAAATATTAAGCGATCTAGGCAAAAGTATGGTAGGTTATGCGGAACTCCGCATAACTATGCCACACGTTACAAGCCCACTTGACACTGCTACTGTTTTTTCTGTACACTTTGACTCTGCAGGGTGCGTGGACTCTGAACCTTGAACCTCGCGACCACGAGTCGCCGCCTCAAGCCACTAGGCCATCCTATCCGCTGCATCTCTGACCTAATAACTGAATTATCAGTAACAAAAACTACGCACATATCAACACGCTTTCTAAAGCATTTATAATGTAAATGAACTCTAGTTCGTGTGCAATAAAGTTGGATTTACAACTGTAAGAATCTTAAATTTTATCTTTCAGGAATAACTTAGTCTTGTATACAAATCACAATCTTAACCTAATAGCACTTGAGTGTAAAATGGCATAGCGTTTATTACTTATTCGGTGCATCTACGTGTTTATCTTTTGAATTATCTTTTTAGCTAATGATGTTCTCATAATGAATGCATTCCTCTATTTTGTTGCGTGAAAATAATGAATTATTTATTTCCTTAGTAGCTTTTTTAGTAATTTTATATAAGACTAGAGGACGCCCGCGACTTCGTACGCGTAGAATTAGTTTCCCGCTACTCCCCCCATTTCTTCCCGTTGGGGGTCGATTTTCGGAAAATCCTTTCTTAGTGCTCACTTACATCATGAAAGGAACCCATGTACCAAATTTCAAGTTTCTAGGTACAGTAGTTTCGGCTGTGCGTTGATATGTCAGTCAGTCAGTTTTGCCTTTTATATATATAGATAGATAGACTTCATCAGATAATTGAATTGACGGCTGAGAGCGTCAAAGCTCTATTCGCCCTTAAAGATGCGACCGCACCGCTGCTTAACGGTGCGTATATTATGGTGCGTCAAAAACGGCGCCATGTTGTTACTATGACCCCGTCTTTTGTTTACGCAATGATACCGTATTTTACGCAGCGGTGGGGTCGCACCTTTAGGAGGAAATACGGTCGGACTTTTTGAAAAAAGGTTTTTATTTGAATGAACAATCACTGAATCTGTTGTCTGAATTAGCGTGATAAGAACTAAAGCTGACTGTTTGACTCTTGAATTTTTCTTCTTCAAAACGGAACCAGCCTAGGTATAAGGTATATTTTACCCCCAACGTAAAAAGAGGACTTTTTTAAGTGTAACGTGACATCTGTGTAGATCTATTGATCACATGGGCAGGGCTCGGAAACCTGAGGGCTTATTGTCTACCGCACTCGCAATCGCGACCGGCTTCAAGGTGGAGCAATTGTTTTGGGTGTTACCAGACCAATCGATCGATCGTCGATCGACGGCATCGATCGATGGTAGAATTGATTAGTCGACGTCGATCGACAGTTCCTACCAGACCAATCGATCGATCGTTGATCGATGGCAGAATGGATTAGTCAACGTCGATCGATAGTTCCTTCATCATCATCAATTACAGCTATCAGACCAGTCGATCAGCGTCGACCGGCAATCGATCGATTGGTTAGTCGAACGATATCCGTCGATCGATAGTTCCTACCAGACCAATCGATCGACTTCGATCGACGTCAATCGATGCCGTCGATCGGCGATCGATCGATTGGTCTGGTACACCCTTTGAATTTGTATGCAGACAAGCCTTAGATTTTCAAAATGAGATTGCGAGTGCGTTAGACAATAAGCCCTCTGGTTAACCAGCTCGTCAGAAGGAATAAAGTGTATAAAATGTACCTCGCAGAGCTCTGGTGGATAAGTAGACAAAGCACCCCGATATAATGGTGACCCTTAGTTTCAGAGCTGATATCTCTTAAACGGCCCAAACGATTTCCATGAAACCTAGCTAAAAACCATCCCGCTTAAATAAGCTGTCTTTAAAAAAAAACGGCGTCCAAATCTGTCCATCCGTTTGGGAACTATGTAAACTCTATTGCGCATAAACAATTACGAGACATATTTGCATCGATATAGATAATGTAGCTAGTCGATCTTATCCCATATGGGATGTCTTCCCCTTCGATTGGAATAAGTAAAACAAGACAAGACAATGCAAGACTATGATGTCACTGACCGATAGACAGCTTCAGACACACACATATACCTACCACTCTTTTTGTCATAAGTTAAAACTGCGGGCCTATTATGGTTCTGTTTATCGATGTGGATAAAACATCATGTCACTTTCTGACCAGTATCCAAGTGCGAAAGTGACGGATGCTTTATCCACCAAGATAAAGCCGACCATAATAAAGGCCGGTGTAGGTATAATGAAGTATAACGACTCGAGTTACTTCAGGAAGGACCTTTGCCCCAAATAACAAAGGCATGCTGTTTAGTTTGATACATAAATATTTATAAAACTGTCTGTTAGTGAGGTTAGTGACTGGATTGCCGGTGGATGACGCGATCAATATGAAAGTTGGATAAATATAGTGGATTCACGCGTGCTTTAAATAGAGCAGTGAAATAATTATTGTATTTCAGTTTGGTGATTTATATTTGACTTAAAAAACTGCTTATTTATAGTAGATCTATCTACATATATAAAAGGCAAACCTGACTTACTCACTTATATATCAACGCACAGTCGAAACTACTGTACCTACCTAGAAACTTGAAAATTGGTACAGGGGTTCCTTTCATGATCTAAGTGAGCACTAAGAAAGGATTTTCTAAAAATCGACCCCCAACAGGAAGAAATGGGCCCTCTTGATCGAGTTACCTTAAACGCAAGATGCCAATGAAGGCGTTATACCTAAACATGAGATTTGCCTAAAAAGCTGTTTGCCCTAAACGAGGGAAACTAATTCTACGCGTACGAAGTCGCGGACATCCTCTAGTTTTATTATAAGGGTCTTCAAGCATATTCTGATTTCTTTCACAGCAAACGAAACAAAAAAGATCGAATAACTGTGGTTGTGGCATCAAAAATAATGAACCGGGAACCACATTTCCATTTTTTTTTTTTAAATTGTGATATCTCGTTTTCCCTGCGACTTTTATTAAGCTAACTTATCCATCTTATAAAATTTTGGACACTCCTGAGCTGAGCTATCCAGTCCTGAAAGGTTGACCACTATCTCCCGGACATTTTATGATGCTAACGTTCCCGTGTGGTTTCCAGGGTGCAGCCGGAGGGTGTGGAGATGAGCACGCCGCCCCCGGTGGAGTTGGAGGTGGAGGTGGTCGACGAGTCTATGGAGGACGACTCCGCCGACATGATTCCTGCTGACATGATTCCTGTTGACAGGTAACATCATCATGGAGTCCATTATCCATTAGGCAGTGTAGGCAACTGCAGGCGCCCCGCATCGGGAAGCAAGAAAAGTTTAAGAGGCCCCCGGAATTGCATTGCCTACGGGCTCCGACATTGATAATCCGGCTCTGAAGGAGTCGTTGATTCAGAGTGTCACAATATAAACAGTAGTTCATCTTCAAACAAAGGTATTTCGCGCGGTTTGTATGTGTGCGTGTCTCGACCGTACGCGCCGCGAGCCACCACAAGCAAACTCAACGAGGGGCCAAATATGGCTGCGTTTATCGCGTGACAATATACGGATAAAACATCCGTCACTCTTTGACGCGTATATAAGTACGAGAGGGACGGATGTTTTATCCACATTTTGTCACGCAATAAACGAAACCATACTAGGCCCGCAGGAGTCGCAGGACGCACCAAGCCGGTTTAGTTATGGTCACGCCTTCGCCGCGCTTGATTTTGTGCGTATTAAGTATCAAGCGACGCGCATCGACGCAACCCTAGCGCCCGAGCGGCAATAGGTAACAGAAACTCCTAAAAGGCCGGCGAAGAAATACTTTTCTAATCATACTTTGGTAGTGGCTATTCTAGAATATCTCTAGGAGGGAGGGAAAAAAAAAACAAAGCTCGCGGCTCTAGGACTTTGAATCTGATCGGGCGCTGGGAATAAAGACCTTAAGGCACTTGTCCCACCGCTTCCTCATCGGCGGCGGTGAGAAAACTGCCTAAAACACGACGACTGATACATAAAGTCGTTTCTACTACTTGCTAACGCCCACCATACAACGCAAATTCTCTTCTCTATTTTCTAATTTGACCGTAAGTAATAAAAACAAAAGAAATAACACTTTATTTACTTTGCTTTTTGTATGCCTTAGGAGGTAAAGACTGTTTTCATAACGCGATGGACCGCGTGTCATCTACCGCAAGGTTAAATCCTATTTACCTCAGATATTCACCCGTAAAATGGGTTCTGGACATATACCCGTAGGTACTGTGGTATGCCTGGGGTGCCGGCTTCCTTTTCTTCAATTGGTTAACTTTATAATTACTTAAACTTTTCCCTAATTTTAAATAATACTTCACACGTTGACTTCACTTCATTTATTTTCTTGAACTTTCATATAAAATACATTTCTTGAAGGGCTCCGACTACTTCAGTAAAACATAAGCGACTGACGTCGTTCCTAGAACCTAAGGAATTCACACAAATTTCTAATCTTTATTGACGTAAACAATCAGCCAGTACCATTTAGATGTAGCCAGCACGCTACAAGTAGCGAACCTTCACAGTACAGTCACCAGCAATAATATATTATCCAACATCGGGCGCAAAAATATCTGACACGTTCTAATACCTCTATTAATAAAGACGAAACAGATATTTTTGCGGCCAATGTTGGACAGTATATTATTGCTGGTGACTGTACCAGACATTGCAGCGGTATTTGCGACCTTCAAGAGACGAGCATACGTAAAACGGGGCTATTTGGGAATCACGAGGCTATTTGGTTGGCACTAAGTAATCATAAGCTTTTAGTTGATATATTTTTTGTTATGGCTATGATAGAACTGTAAAAATAGGCTATTTGACTAATTTTAGAAAACCTTATTAAATGATTCTTTATTACATAAGAAGCACACTACATTGATATTTCCGTGAGATTCTACTATATTATCAACTAGCGACCCGCCCTCGCTTCGCTTCGGTTTATTTGAGTTTTCTGTAACACCCGTACCATAAACCAGCATTTATTATACATATAAACCTTCCTCTTGAATAATTCTATTTATTAAAAAAAACCGCATCAAAATCCGTTGCGTAGTTTTAAAGATCTAAGCATACATAGGGACAGACAGACAGACAGCGGGAAGCGACTTTGTTTTATACTATGTAGTGATAAAAATCCATTTAAAAGTTTAAATTTCCGAAACCGCGCCAAAAACGCTGTTTCTATCGTGGCGCTGGCCATGTGACAAGTGTGACGTTATATGCAAGTAAACAATGAAAAATCATTTGAAGAGATATGCCCTTATGATCTGTGGTTACTTGCGTGTGACGTCACCTGCGAGTAACCACAGCTACAAAGCAATCGCATAGCGTTTCTGCCACAGATAAAATTTCAAAATATATTACAATTTTTTTCGTGTAATTTCCAAAAAAATATGCTTAATTTAGTTTAAAATAAAGTGAAATATGTTGTTTTACGCTATTATCTAATAGGATGACGACAATTTGATGCATATTTTCAATGTTGTCAAATAGCCTATTTGGTGACAGGCGAAGTTTTCAGTTCTACCATTGCCGTGAAAAAATATATCAACTAAAAGCTTATAATAGGGAATATGTGTGGATTTTTTAAATCGCATTTGTCAACAAAACATAAAAATACCGTAAAAAACATTACCAAAAGTGAAATTAAAATTAAAATCGGTCATGAATTACGGATGATACAAGCATTTTAAACTGCTAATTAGACAGATGTCATTGTGCAGTTCGTCCATATAAACTTCACGTAAAATTCTGTTTTTCTAGAAAGAGATAGGAACAAATCTTTGTTGGCTTATATCTTGGTTATTTTTATAGCTATTCAAAAAATGTTTTTTCTCACCTGTTTGTTACATGAATCAGGGTTTATTGAAGCTGTAAAAAAAACATGCATATTTCCTATTACTCGATTCCAAATAGCCTTGTGATTCCCAAATAGCCCCGTTTTACCGGTACTCTTTTCTCCTAGGCCGGCAACGCATCTTGGATTCCTCTCCTGGTGTTGCATGTGTCCTTGGGCGGAGGTGATCTCGTTCCATCAGTTGACCCGGTAATTCGTTTGCCTCCTTTAGCGTAAAAAAGTGGTAAAGTGCGAGTCGGACTCGCACACGAAGGGTTCCGTACCATCGTACAATGTAAAAACCGGACAAGGCGAGTCGGACTCGCCCACCGAGGGTTTCGCACATGACACGGTCAACTCAATTCAAAATTTGCACCGCCGCCGTTCCTTGCAAATCAAATCAAATCATTTATTTATTGTAAATTAAATGATGCTAGATGGTGAGTAACATATAAATTGGTTCAGCTATGTTCTGCCTTAGGGCATACAAATTTGGATCTTATAACTAACACGGTAAACCGTTGCATAAAGACCCTGTTTTTTTTGTGATTTAACTAAAAATGTACAGATTTCAGTTTTTTTCCTATACTTGTAGTAAAAGACGGTGTTACTTGCCAAATTTCATAGTTCTAGGTCAATGGGAAATACCCTATACATTTTGATTCCCTCGAGAGTGTCGAAATACACGTTTTTTGCGACATAAACGGCCGTATCTTTTTTTTACGTAAATGTAGAAGTTCTATTTTTTCACAGCTTCAAGGGACTGTAGATTTGAGTATATGGTTTAAATTTGAACTCGATACCTCCACGCGTTCCCGAGATAAAGGGTCTTGACACACGGACAGACGGACAGACGGACAACAAAGTGATCCTATAAGGGTTCCGTTTTTTTCCTTTTGAGGTACGGAACCCTAAAAATGGAGCAAAAACGCGGAAAATAACGTTTCTTGTATTTGGACTCCCTTTTTATTATTTGTTGATGTAGCGGCCATAGTTATATACACTCTATTAAGATTTCGTGCGTCTAGCTATTATGTTTCATAACATACAGCTCTGTGACGGACGGGGGACAGATTGACCGGACAGCGAAGCGAAGCCTTACTGATAGAGTCCTGATGGCACTCTTTCAATTCAATTCAATTGATAGTACTAGATATTAGTAGGCATGTAGTATTGTTAGGCGATGGGATTGCAACCTGTCACTAGTATACACTGGTAAACATCTAATATTGTTTGTGAAAAATGTGGCTACAGAATTAACAACAACTTTTTAGAGTTGGTGATTCTGTAGCTCTGCCTACCCCACTCTGGAAATGAAGGCGTGAGTATGTATGTATGTATTCGTCATCATAAAAAATACAGGTCTTGTTACATTTTGAAATATCTATAGGTTAGATTAAACTGTTGAAAATAAAAATACAAGATATCTTTTAAATACCCAGTTGGGAACCCTAGAAATACCCAGTCGGTATATTAAATATTTTCCTGTTGCTCATTTCTAGTGCGGAGGTATACACGAGCGGTCACAAAGAACATATACGTCAATCGTTTGATCGGATCGTTAGCTGTGTGTAAAGACCTTTTAAAAAGTGGAGACCCCCCAATCAAGAAAGATAACACATACAGGGTGACTTAAGTCAGTGATCTCAAAACAAACCAGCAACTGATTACATTAATGATAATTGTCTATTTGTTAAAAACACGTAAATCCATTTGCTATAATCAAGCGTTATCATTTACTATTAGGCAAAACAATAACATAAATTTCAGTACGTGTTTTTATTTGTCAAGAGCCCGTCGTATCAGGAACCGTTTTATTGTAATATAATCTTGAGAAATCGGCCATGTTTAATATCTGGCCTGTGTTAAGCTGAAGTGTACTGTGAGAATATGGGGTTTAGGGAGTTTTTGCAAGTGATTTGTTGCAAACGTGGTGATACTGTGACGTGTAAACAAACTTGTTTTGATGTTAACTTGTACAATGAATTTATAAAGTGAGTACTTATATTTCCTTTATAACGTGGAAAAATCTATTTTAAAATCAATGCTTTTATGTTGGTCAGAATAATTGCAGTTAACAGTTTTACCTACGTTTTTCCAGACATCTTAGTCGAACCTCGAATATCAAAATTGACGTTAACTAGGTAGGCATGCTGCGTGCTAAGTGCTAACACATGTTACTGCGGTAGTAGGTACAAAATACAGGGTGCAAATAACAGTATATGCAGGGGGAGAACAATAATCATCGAGATTTTATTTAGGTTAAGGTTAAACTTACCACAAATACGTAATGCTGTTACAAGCTGCAAAAAACTAATGTATCGGTATATTCAAAATTAGTTTAAAGTGATTTTTAATTCAATAATATTTGTTTTTATTTTCCACCGATTACTTATTTTTATTTATTACAAATATTTTATTTATTGTCTTACACATAGTGATAAGTCCCAATCTAGCCTTTCCTGTACAAGTGCTTTATAAGAACCTCTTGTTTATTTATTAATTAATACTGTCAAATAAATTGTAGTGTTAAAATAAGAATATATCCGACATGCCGAGTAACCCGGCATGCCCAGTAATCCAGCAGTTAGCGACTCAGGTGACCCGCTCTATAATCCGGCCGTTTACACAGCCGAATGCCGGATTACATAATAATTCGGCAGTTCCAACAATCAGGCATAGGGGGAAAATTACCGGTGCCGGATTACCGAGCGCCTACTTTAAATAAATAAATAAAAAAACATTTATTTTCAGTCTTTCAAAATCCATTTTTGTGTAAGTAAAATCTTAGTAACTGGATATTAAGAATTACCTAGATTAGATGACTAAAACAAATTTGGGCTAATTCAAAAAGATTATCGATAAGGATTATAATATTTTTGCTAGTTTTCATCCATGTGACACTCGTTCATTTAAAGTCAAAATAACGAATTACCTAACACCCTGTATACCACACGCTGTAATCATATCTGAGATGGGTTTCTTCGTCTATCCTCTATCCATCCAAGCGTATTCTACTTGGTCTCAACACATATTGCTATCGTATTGTTTTTAACTCGCCCTAAGTAAATAAGAGCTATCATTACCATGACAGTACGATAACATTTCACAATTAGGTTATACCAAGTAGTATATCTCCTAGGCCGTTATTCCATATGTTATTACCTTGCCTTGCTTCAATATCATTACTAACTACACTGTTGACGTTATGACAGCTTTTGTTGACGGTACTTAAAATTCGGCCCTTTTCCAGTATTTCTCCGATTTGATTCGAAAAAGTACGTCTAGGGCGTCCCCTTCCGACCCTTCCACTCACTTTCGCTCCGTATATCTCTTTCGTCAATCTTCTTTCATCCATCCTCTCCAAATGACCGAACCATCGAAGCATCCCCATTCTCAACTATTTCATAGATATTCCCTATTTTCTCACCTGATTAGCCTATTTCTAGCGACCTTCCTAATTGGGTTCAATGTCGCCCACTAGGTCCGCATTTAGGGGACAGTCAGTGACTTGTCATCAGCTGATGGCACGGTGCCACCACCCGTCGAACACCGATATAGCCAGTCGAGAGAATTAGCTCGTGGAGTAAGGTCTGCTTAAATTGGGCAGGTGTATTGAAGCGTCAATCGTCAACCATTATTATTGGACTTCCGCAACGCATAGTTCGTTACGTCTTATAGGTACACTACAACGTCTAGAACTAGCAAGGTTTTTTCTTGTCTAGATTTGGGCGTCTTTACTAAAAGTCTCTTTAAAAAGAAAACTTGTATTTTATAGGATTTTTATCAATATATGAATTTGAATAATTTACTGCTGATTCGGAATATATGAATTTAAATAATAATGCAGCATAACACTCAGATTCATTTTATTAATAACTTTGCGGTTACTATAAATCTATATTCTATTCTATATATATAAGAGGCAAACCTGAATGACTTACGGCCAAACCCTATATTCAAACCACGGATAGATAAGGCTTACTTCCTTCGGTTTAAAATTTGACATTTTCCCATACAAAATGTGTCAAATTTTAATCCGAAGTAAATCTGTCCGCGGTTTGAATATAGGGTTCGGCCATTATATATCAACGCACAGCCGAAACTACTGTACCTAGAAACTTGAAACTTGGTACAGGGGTTCCTTTCATGATGTAAGTGAGCACTAAGAAAGGATTTTCCGAAAATCGACCCCCAACGGGAAGAAATGGGGGGAGTAGCGGGAAACTAATTCAGAATTCTACGCGTACGAAGTCGCGGGCGTCCACTAGTGTATATATATGTATAATTAACTGGTTCTATTTTAGGGTTCCGTAACCAAAGGGTGACAAAGGGCACGCTATAACTAAGCCATCGTTGTCTGTCCGTCCGTCCTAACTTTAAACAGGTGTATCTTTTGAACCGTATTAGGTAGCCGGTTTTTTTACAGAATTTGTTTTAACGGCGGGTTTCCTATTAAAAAAGAAAGTAAGATAATAAAGTAGCCCATACAAAAAACCTTTTTTTTATTACAATGCGTTTTGGTTTTGACGTCAAAACGGTAAAACACTATCGTAAAGGTTCCCGGAAAGAAACGTTTTTTTTAAAATGTTTTTTTATCGCCAATACGGAAATTAAAGTTAAAACAACAAATATTAAAAACTGGCCTATTATGAGTGTGGCGGTATGGAACCTTTAGGCTACGGCTCCACTGAGACGGAGATGAGCGGAGCTGTGTCAATATTAACCAATAGAATCTAAACTAACGTGCGGACGGGCCACTCGACGTGACCGCATGCGCCTTCTATTGGTTAATATTGGCACAGCTCCGCTCCGCACAGCTCGTCTCCGCCTCAGTGGAGCCGCACCCAGAGTGCACTTATCCGACACTCAGTTGACTGTTTTTTTTTATATGAATCATATTTTCCACATATTTATCTCCCTGGCTAGTTACACCAAACTTACCTACGGCCTAGCTACTTGTAGGTACGTTTACAAACAACTTTTGACGATAACACGTATCTTTACAAACATTTCCTGAACGATAAAAGTATACGCTTTCGCATTATTCTTTTGTTTATCTTGCGCGGTTACTGACCGGTAGACACAACATCTATTTTTTACCCGACTGCGTAGCTAGAAGGAGAGTAATAGGTTTAATACCCTGTGTTCCATTTTGTCTTGAAATATTGGAACGACTTCAATAAATGTAGGATGCAATAATGTCACTTTAAAAATAAGTATTTTATTGCCATTATAACTAGGATAATTGCGGATTTGAGGTTATATTGTGGCAACAGCCCGAATATTTTTATCTTTAAAATAGTTTTAGCTATCTTTATTAAAGTACTGAACAAAGATACTTGAAAAACGCTTGCATAGGGTAGTTTTTTCGAAAATACTGAAACAAGTGCCAATATTTCGCAGTTTTTCGAGCGCAATGGAGGTTGCACAGGGTTTTCAGGGTTGCTAACTTGGGTGTTAAATACTCTCAAGAGACCTAAGAACATAAAAATTGCGCGTTTGCGATGTTTGCCTTTTTTGTGTTTATAGACTGGCCTAGAGTGACGTGTACATTTTTGTGTATAGTAACCTATAATTTTCATAATTTTAATGTTTGGGTCACCTTCTGTTCTGTCAACGGAAGAACGGCGCTGGCTTAACAGCAGCGGCACAAGCTGAGTTGGGACCGTTCCATAACAACTGTACAACTATGTATAGGATTATTTTTACCTAATTTGTGCTTTTGTTGTGAATAAATATTTTTTGTTTCTTTTTCTTTTTTCTAATGTATCACTAGGGGCCCTTGCCTAGTCTATTGGGTGCGATAAGATAAGGACCGCAGGTGATACATTACACCGAAATGTTACAAGTCATTCGCCACCTTAATACGTTATGTTATCGCAACTATGTACTAAAATGTACAGCTACTTATGTGTTCGACTGTACGATGTCGTATGATTATGCACAGCACTAAATCTGTAAATAAATTCACGTGTAGGTATTTAGCATAACGACTAAAAGGGTTATTTTATTCATTTTTGTTGCAACAATCAATTTAGGACGGTATGAAATTTGAATTAAGAGTGAAGTGTCCATTATTGGTGCCTGTCAGCTAAAAGTGTCCATCATTAGTGCCGTCACCGTACCCGGTTGTGAGTACTCTATATTATGTCCTCTCGCGAACATTAGGTAAATTATTAGCTACCGAATGTCTGATCTCTGATTATAACTAAGTATTGACTTCTTAAATTACAACACACTATAATATAAATGTATGATGAATGTATGATGTATGTGTGTGTGTATGTGTTGGACGGCCTCCCACCCGGTGGTCTGACGACCTGGTTAGGATCGCGGGGAGCCGCTGGATGCAAGCGGCTCAAGACCGTGACTTGTGGCGCTCTTTGGGGGAGGCCTTTGTCCAGCAGTGGACGCCCCCGGGCTGATGATTTATTTATTTATTTATTTCTTTCTTTCTTGTCCGTTAAGATTCTTTAAACTATGCAACAGATTGTTATGCGGATTTTACCACCATTTAGAAAATCTCTCTCGGAAAGTTTTTTGCATACACTAACCCCACTCAGGCGAAGCCAAGACCTAGACGGATCTTTAATTTTGTAATTGTATTTTCAGGCGTGAAATGAGAAAAACAAACACAAATTTGCTAGTCTTAGTGTTTTTATTTATTATTATTATACAAATAGATGGTCTGTGCCTGACAAGCGGAATCACTAAATTGTGTTACAATGACTAGACGAAATGTAGTTTTCAATTTTTATTAGCCGAGACTGGTTTGAAAATTGGCAGGCGATTTTAAAGCGACAAATAGACTGTAAGGCTGCGTGCACATTTAACGTATATTAACTTAGTAAGTCGTCATTCGGGCAGATTCAGAAAGGTACAATTATAAAAAAAAACCGGCCAAGTGCGAGTCGGACTCGCGCACGAAGGGTTCCATACCATTATCTTTACAACATCAGCAAAAAACGGCAAAAAAATCACGCTTGTTGTATGGGAGCCCCCTTTAAATATTTATTTTATTATGTTTTTAGTATTTGTTGTTAAAGCGGCAATAGAAATACATCTTCTGTGAAAACTTCAACTGTCTAGCTATCACGGTTCATGAGATACAGCCTGGTGACAGACAGACAGACGGACAGCGGAGTCTTACCTAGTAATAGGGTCCCGTTTTTACCCTTTGGGTACGGAACCCTAAAAATGACTTTAGTGGTGATAGGACTAATGTGCAGGGTCTGTCTAGATCGCTACCACGACCGAGCAGCAGTGGTCGCATTGTTGTGTTCCGGTGTGGGATAAGATAACCGGTGAAATTACTAGCATAGAGGCATTCCATCTTAGTCCTCAAGGTTGGCAACTGTAATGCTCGTCTCAAGGTGCGTCAAAAATGACAGTTCTCTACGGTTTGACGTTTACTTTGACGTATCTTGAGATGTGCATCTCAGCCAAGATGAGTTTATTAATACGGCCCTTAGGATTGCAGTCTTGAGATTGCAGTCTTGAGAATTCAATTGTCTATGGGTCTGAGATCCCATTTACCATCAGGTGATAAAAATAAAAACACATATAATATACACTTTAACCCTTTGAACGCCAAGAACCACCAAAGTGGTCGTGTACCTACTGTCGTGCCTACCACGCCATCGACCTATATAGTGGTCACAGATACAGTGCAAAATAGACCCGAGTATTTATGACGTAAGGTTGACATTAGCTGTGGTTTTCAGCTGTCATTGGCGTGTGAGGACGACGTTTGTATCAAGTCAAAGGCGTTCAAAAGGTTAAACTTCTATCACTTCTCCTCCGTGTTCTCTCCCTACAACTTGTCAAAAGCCGTTCCCAAAATACCGGGTCCTATAACCACATTCAATTTAAAATGCTTATACTATTCTGTCTTCTTACGGAAAAAAGGCACATCTACTATATGAATTGTATTGCACTTCCAACCTTATTATAAGCCCTTGAGACTTTAATATGCTTCTATGAATTAATTGCACTTGTGCCTTGTCTCCGTAGGAGGGCCGCCTACTTTGGCAATTGTCTTTTACGGCAGTACGGGTTAAATAAGGAAAAATGTATATTTCCGAACTTCTAATCAGTTCTGTGTGTTAACGGATGTAGTCGCAGATAAAACTTGTTACAGTGTTATATTATAAGTTATAACAGAATTGCAAAATACTAGACACACACGCTTTTCCAAATTCTCAAATACCTTAATATGAAGGTCTTGTTTTGAAATTCCAGTTATTAATAATAATAATAATATCAAGGGACGATCTCACACAAATTGACCTAGTCCCAAACTAACATCTAGGCTTGTACTATGGGTACTAGACAACGATATATATACTTATATAGAGAAATAAATACTTAAATACATAGAAAACATCCACGACTCAAAAACAAATACTCGTGCTCATCACACAAATATCTGCCCTTAGCGGGATTTGAACCCAGGACCGCTAGCTTCGTAGGCAGGGTCATAACCAACTAGGTTAGCCCGTCAAATTGGGAGTGTTACCCGACTGCGTCATAAGAAGGGTAATGTATTTCTAGTGTATTTTTGTATGTCTATTTCTGTGGCACGCTCTGCAGCCTCAACGGCTTAATGTATAATATACTAGCTTTTGCCCGCGACTCCGTCCGCGTAGTCGTTTATCGCTGCTCCCTCGGGATCTGTCTAATTTTCCGGGATAAACAGTAGCCTATGTCCTTCCCCGGGACTCAAGCTATCTCCATACCTAATTTCATCTAAATCGGTTCAGCGGTTTAAGCGTGAACAGGTAACAGACAGACGGACAGACACACTTTCACATTTATAATATTAGTATGGATGGATGAGGTCTCGTTACATTCGTCTTGGTTGTGGCAGTGACCTAGGCTTAAATATTTTAATCAAAGTAGTGAGAGCAGGGGTTAACCCCTAACATACAAACAAACAATTTTATCTTTTTTTTATGGCTAGAGAAGGCAAACGAGCACACAGGCCACCTGATGGTAAGTGGAAACTGTGACCCATAGACATTCGCATTCACAAGACTGCAATCCTAAGACTGCAAATGCGTTGCCAACCCTGAGGACTAAGATGGAATGCCTCTATACCAGTCGATACACCGGCTGTCTTATCCCCAAACCGGAACACAACAATGCGAACACTGCTGTTTGGCGGTAGGTTAATGGATAAGATGGTGGTAGAGATCCGGACGGACCCTGCACAAGGTCCTACCACCGGCAAACCTCCTACCTCTTTATAATATTCATCATCATCTTGTCCTGATCCCATATAATTCGTCGTCGGCGCAGCACGTCTTTTTGTTTCAAACATCCCTGTCAGCCGTCATCTTAGTATTCACTCCCTTTTTTTCATATCGCTCTTCACACATTCCATCTCTTTTTTAAGGTCCCTTCGACTATAACCGTTCACATTCATATTTGAAACTCTTCTCGTCCCATGAAATTATCTAATATATAAAATTCTCGTGTCACAGTGTTTGTAACCAAACTCCTCCGAAACGGCTCGACCGACCGACTTTGTGTGTATATTCAGTAGGTCTGAGAATAGGTCGTAAACTATTTTTCATAAGGTTTTTATGAAAAAAAAAAATTCACCCTTGCGACGCCGGGCGCGGACAGCTAGTGTTAGTATAGATTAGCCCAATAAAACACGTACCTACCTCGTTATCACCTTGATGAACTTGAAAAATCACCGTCGAGTACCCTTATATCGGGTATTTTTTCCATCGTGTGTGGCCGGCCTTAAATATTGATTAGGAACAGCGTTATCAAACAAAACATTCTTGATTGGTTGTTACTATTTTTTTTATTAATAGCCTCTCTAGCCCTGTCTTCGATGGCGCACTGCCAACCTCAGTCAGTATATTGTTTACGTTCGCGACACACGTCTGCTTCAAAAAAAATATCCCGATAGTGATGCGAGAAATTTTCAGAAGTTTTAATTCAGTTTCCGGACAACAGAGGGAGCTAGTGGTGTGCTACGATTGGATGTTTCGCGGGTGGATCTCGGATACTTAGCGAAGGTGGTTCCTTTTTTTTGCCTAGAAAACACAGATTTTTGGTGGAATTTGGACTTTTCTATGCATCACGCATAGAAAAGTTCAAATTCCACCAAAAAACTGTGGAAAATTTTAGGGAATTTCAAATTTGAAATGCTTCGAGATTAGTTTAGAGCGTTATTTTAATACAATTTGGTAATTTGCCATTTTAATCAACCTTCAACATTAACGGCCAATGGAACGGTGAATTTTGAAAATAGATATATTTGTTCTATTTTCAGTCAAGTAGTCGTTTTTACTTTACTAAGAATTTATTTACTTAATCATATTTGTATCAATTTTCATTATCGATCATTTAAATTGAATACATGAGTGCCGGCTAGATGGACCGATGACCTGAAGAAGGCAGCTGGCAGTGACTGGATGCAAAGGGCGGGAGATCGCGCGCTGTGGCGCTCCTTGGGGGAGGCCTATGTCCAGCAGTGGACTGCAACAGGCTGATATGATGATGATGATGATGACATGAGTGTGTGTAAAATTAACTGAATGAAGTGTAATGTTCACTATGTGATCTCAAAATCAGCGGGTGGACATACGATCTCTGGTAAAGTTATCTCCCCCTTCTATCTAAGGGTCGTTAAACTAACTTCGGGTCAAAGCCGTCTCAAGATACTTCAAAATAAATGTCAAGTCGTAGTAAAATATAATTTCTTCTATAAGTCAGGGCTGTGTCAATCGTGGGCGTATGAAGCGAGCGACACGCATCAACGCAACCCGCTACTGCCCAAGCGGCAATAGGCAGATCATCATCGTCGTCGTCGTCGTCTTCGTCGTCGTCGTCGGCATCATCATCATCATCATCATCACCATCACCATCATCAGCCCAGTTTCATCCACGACTGGATATAAGCCTTTATACTATACTTATTGTCAAATTTCTCGAAGAGTGAATTTAACGGTGGTTTTCCAGATTTACGCTGCCCGCCAAGGCGGACGCCGTGGTGGAGCTCTGGCGCGCCAAGATGGAGGAGGGCGTGCTGTCCCCGGCCCACTTCCAGGATCACTGGCGCGTCACCGTGCCCAGGATATACTCGCCGCAGCCCAACAGGAGTTGTCTGGGTAAGTTGCGTGACAAAGTCATACCGCTTTGTACTAGCATGAAGAAGGCCAGTGGCATAACTATATACCAACTGAGGCTCGTGGTGAATTGGGATAAATATTAGGTTCCTTCTATGCTCACGGCCTTTCGTACCGGGGGCCCCTGATAACCGGGGGCCCGTGTCATTTTGCCGTCTCCGCCACCCTATAGTTACGCCACTGGAAGGCAAACACACAGGCCACATCGTGGTAAGAGCGCTGTGAGACCTGTACACATTTGCAATCCCAAGAATACAATTCTTACAAGCAATTACCTAACATTCAAAAGCAAAACTCTGTACATTATGTGCAGTGTACTAAGATCCGTTGATGGATCGAAGTGTAATTTAATTAAGAGTGCAACAGGATCCATTGATTGATCCTAGCGTATTAAAAAAATTAAACCACTTCAAATGGATTTAAGTGTATATTTTAACTGTAATCTACTACATTAATGGATTTGAATGCACAAAAAGTCCACTTGACCCCTTTAAAGCTGCGACCACACCGGTGCTTAAAATACGATGACGGTACGGAATCGCAGTGACGCGTCGTATCAGCACCGTTTTTGACGCAAGCTCCACACACCAATGCTTAAAAAACGGTGACGGTACGGAATCGCAGTGACGCGTCGTATCCGTACCGTTTTTGACGCATGCCCTCCACACCAATGCTTAACGGTGCGTATATTACGGTACGTCAAAAACGGCGCCATGTTGTTACTATGACCCCGTCGTTTGTTTAAGCAACGACACCGTTTTTTAAGCAGCGGTGTAGGGAGCGTGCGTCAAAAACGGTGCTGATACGACGCGTCACTGCGATTCCGTACCGTCACCGTTTTTTAAGCATTGGTGTGTGGAGCTTGCGTCAATAACGGTGCAGATACGACGCGTCACTGCGATTCCGTACCGTCACCGTTTTTTAAGCATTGGTGTGTGGAGCTTGCGTCAAAAACGGTGCTAATACGACGCGTCACTGCGATTCCGTACCGTCACAGTATTTTAAGCACCGGTGTAGGCGTAACTTTATGGCTCCTATCAAAGGATCCTGGTGGACGAAAGGACGCTGGCGTATCACATCTCAATTATTTTAAATCCTCGACCGAAACGCAATATTGATACGATTACCTGCACGTTTCAGACTGGTCTTTTGACGAGGAAACAGCCGCCAAGCTGCTAATTCAGCCGTTGGAGCAGTTCATATGGGGCTCCGCCGAGGGCTCCGCGCCGCCGCCGCCGCGCCGCTCCGCGCTCTGCGGCCGCGTGTTCAAGCAGGGCGAGCCCGCGTACAGCTGCCGCGAGTGCGGTGAGTGACACACACCAAGCTGAATTCAGCTGGCTACTGATGATCAATTTTAACTGTCAGTGACACGAACTGAAAAAGTTAAAATTTAGTACACTTGCTAAGACTAACAGTTTAGGATCGGTTCAGACAGACATTTGAACTGCAAAATGGCAGCTTTGATGCAGTTATGTCAAAATTGTCGTCGTATTGCAGCATTATTAAGCGTTAACCCTTTATAGGGCAGAACTAAAAATAGACCTGAATTCTAGCCTCATTGAGTTTCTCCTATTCGCACAAAATTCTTTAAAAAAAAATACAATAAATATGTGTTGTAAGTGGTCATTTTTAGTACCAGGTTTCAAAATTGCCCTATAAAGGGTTAAATTCAAATTTAGAATTGTTTTAAATATTTTATTGGCTGACTAGTCAATTGCCGCACTTAGAGACGTCAATTTAATTTAATGCTTGATTAAAGTTGCTGCTCTCACTTTGCTACAGCAATAGAATAATCAACACGTCACTAAACAAGCATTCAATTTAATTGACGTCTCTGAGTGCGGCAGTAAGTACCTAGACAACTGAAGTATAGCAGCCGTCTTGCCTTCCCCACCCCTCACCCCTTGGGACGCTCACGCTACTTCTAAGACTATAGATTTATAGCACTTCTATATTTTAATTTCGAATACTACAAACAGGGAATTTTTTTGTAAGTGGGACTTTGAATCTACCATCAAGGGAATAACGTTCAATTATGTTGGTTCAATAATGCCATTTTTAGTTTATGAACGTAGGAAAATAAACCTGCTTATTACAAGACAGTTCAAATTAAATCGCCTTGATTATGTACATCCTACACATTGGACCTTACGAGGTTAACCAAAAACGCCTTTGACCATGCCCGTTTGTCTCCAGGCATGGACAACACATGCGTGCTATGCGTGGAGTGTTTCAAGGTCTCCGCGCATCGCCACCACAAGTACAAGATGGGCCAGTCGGGCGGCGGCGGCTGCTGCGACTGCGGCGACACGGAGGCGTGGAAGCGGGACCCCTTCTGCGAGTTGCATGCGGTGAGTGCCCACAGGTCATCAGCACCAAGATAACAAGTGAAATGACCAGGGTCGATTTCATCTTGGTACAGTTGGCGATTTCTTTGCAGTCTATAGAAGCCGTAAAGTTTACACGTGTAATAATAGTACATTATTGCCTAGGCAGGGAAGTAGGCAATTGCGGGCCGAGTATTGGTTTAAACGGACGAGCTAGCGAGTTTTTTTTTATTTGAGAACTGTCAGTAAAGTATATACTTCGTGTCTCAATATGTAGATAGTAATGTCAACATTTCCAGACATTTTTGAGAAAAGTATGTTTGTACAGCGTTCCGTGAGCCACTGTCGGTACTGGGTAAAAACAGTGTTGTAGGTGTCTGACACCTCAGCATTTTGCTGAGCCAGTTTCCGTTTCACTCTCGCGAGGACTCATTTCCTGTTGGCCTCGTTGTTTTCTTTTATGTTTTTATTTATACGTTTCTTATGGTTTTGTGAATAAATGAATTCCTTCTTTTTGTTCTAATATAAAATAAATGTTTTAAAAAACTAAAAACCGCCTTCAAAAATGCAAAAAATAACTTCTACTACTAGGTACTTAGTAGTAGGTACCTATCCTATTAGGTTAGTCTAACTGAAGTCGGCTTTTTGTTGAAAATATTGTGGTCGCCGACTTCAGTTAGACTAACCTAATAGGATAGGTACCTACTACTAAATACCTAGTAGTAGAAGTTATTTTTTGCATTTTTGAAGGCGGTTTTTAGTTTTTTAAAACATTTATTTTATTTTACACTTTTTAGTGATCATAATAAGCTTATGTAGTCCCACTTCTTAGTTGATATATGAAACTTTAAGACATTTCAAGCTCGCCGCAAGCAACGCCGCGGGAAAATCATAGTCATTTTAAAACAATTAAATGTGCTTCGTTGTAGTCGCTCAACTATCTTAATCGAGATATCTTATCGCCACCCTTGAAATCGGTACCGTTGAGGAGTTCCGGTGGCCATCTGTGGTCTTCATCATCAGTTCCGCTTCACCAAGTGACACTTTCTGAATGCAAATGCTACGCTTGTTACTAAAAATACTAAAATTGCTATATGTTTGCATACAATATTTGAGGAGTTCCCTCAATTCCTCACTGATCCCTTCATCAGATTCAGATTTGCTGACAATGGGACCAACTAGAAAGTATACCCATTCGAACACCGAAAAAAAATTTCAAATCGGTCCAGTAGTCTTCGAGTAATCGGGGAACATACATAAAAAAAAAAAAAACCGACGAATTGAGAACCTCCTCCTTTTTTTTTGAAGTCGGTTAAAAATGATTTTAAAACGCGTCAGAAATTATAGTTTTTTTTTAACTTAACAATTACTTTCATATGTCTTGAGATGGGCATTTTTTTTCCTTAATTAATGGCTTTCACTCCTTGTTTAAGGTGTATTTCGCCAGTATCGAGTTTTAGACAATCGCCATGGACTTGTTAGAGAAACAAGTCCATGGATATCACACGCGAGGACAATTGTTCGGTTAAAGAGATTTACTCTGGTGGACTGAACAGAAGCACATGGGGTTAGCTCCACGCGCTTCTGTCAAGTCCATGGGCATATTTGACATTGCAAATGCGTATGGGTCCCACAGCCCACTTACCATCAGGTGCGTGGGTTTGTCATCTCCATGCTAAGCACAAAAAATACAAGCACTTGTAACTGTTTTCAGCAGGAGCTAGGTGAATTATTCTGATGTTGTTTAAATCTAGTAAATTGGAAATTATCACTACAAAATTCGTCGAGCGTAGTCTATCGCTCCTCTTTGAGTTAGGTGGCGTTAAGGTAGCCAATTTGCAGCTTCTTGAACTAAAGAGTCATGTTTCTCTCGACTCCAGGGTCCGGAGGGTGAGGAGCAGGCTACAGTCAGCATCAGCCCAGGAGTGGTGGAGCGTATGAAGCTGGTGGCGTCCGTCTGCCTCTCCTACTGCTTCCGGTTGCTAACCCTGGACCATGCGCCTGGTCTGCCCAACGAACTAAGGTATCGTTGTCTAATACCCATAGTACAAGCCTAGAGCTTAGTTTGGGATTAGCTCAATTTGTGTGACATTGTCCGCAAGTATATTTATTAATTTTATTTTATACCTGGTCGCTTTAGGTTAAAAGATGCGGAAAGAGAATTGGATCCGCTCCAGATATTGGACCAGCCGGATTGCTACTGCACGGTGCTCTACAACGATGAAACCCACACATTTGAACAGGTAATGCCTTGAACATCTTGATTGTACAAGTGTTCATATTTTGACCGTCCGCTTAGGTATAGACTGCACGCTAACTGCAAGCGGATTGCTCAGTTATCAGCTTTCCAGCTCTGAAACTAGTGGTCGCTATACCGAAGGTTTCTATCTATTAGTTGTATGTATCCCCAGGTGATCACCACGCTGACCCGCGTGACCAAGAGCAGCCACCGCGACGCCGTGGAGCTGGTGAGCCTCATCGACCGCGAGGGCCGCGCGCTCGTCAAGTGCAGCTCCTTCCAGGTCTGCGACAAGCTCAAGTGCGACGTCGAGATGTGAGTACACGCGCTCACTCGACCAGGACTAGCTGTGACCAGGGGAGGTTATTATTACAGCTATGCAGTCCATTTTACGGGGGAGCGTAAAGGACAAAGCCACAGCAGTTATATAGCTATGTCATAATAACCCCCCTGGTCAGAGCCGAGGTTCTAGGCGGTAGAAACCATGCAGACCTGCAGGTTAATTGCCTAAGGCACTCGCAATCGCAATCTTTTTCATTTTGACAGTCCGAAGGCGAGTCTACTTTTAAAATGAGAACAATTGTTTCACTTTGAAGTCGATTTCTATTGTGAGTGCGTAAGGCAATAGGCCAGTTTTTATGGTATTGTTTTTAAGTCGGCCACAATTATTGTCAATTAAATAAGTGCTATCAAAACGCTGACAATACGATAGCCATTAAATAGATAAATATTAAAGCAGTTCAGTTTAGGTTAGAAGGGACAGAGCTGTATAACCGCCTATAGCTTTGTCCTTAACGCTCCCCATAAAATGACCTACATAACTATGTCATAATAACCCCCCTAGTGCGTTAACACTCGAGCAGAGTTGAAGCAGACCACTAGACTAGGGCATTAGTACTGGGAGTTTTGAGACTGTTCTTTTATTTTTTTAGGCCATCGGATGCTTTCCTTTAGCCCGCTATAGTTCGGTATGTTGGCAGTAAAACACGGGTTCGGTATAAACGTTAGATAGATACGTGTCGGCATGCATGCATCGAAACATCGGTAAACAAATCAACAGGCAGCATTCATACCGAACCCGCGTTTCACTGCCAACATACCGACCTATAGCAGTAATTTTTAAATGAAGTATGCTATCCCAACTGATATATTAACATGTTTAAAATGTACGATAGTTTTGCCATTGTTAAAGAAAAATAGGCACGGTATGAAACTAACTCTCCTAGACTGCTAATCAAATTGACAATGCAGTGTTGCCTAAAATAAAGCAGTGAGGCACGTTAACTAGCGTTTCTATTCGTTTCGTTTTTAAACCAATCGCGTCACTGGCGTATGACTTGATACGAAAAGTCACGTGATCTACCGGTGACGCGATTGGTTTAGCAACGAAACGAATGGAAACGCTAATTAGCGTAATGCATCTTGGGTAATGGCCTCTGTTGTGCCCGGGCTAGACAAGTTGATTAACGTTAACGTAAAGGATTTTCGAAAACTGACAAAATGTTTGGAATACGTCAATCCTATACATTATGGATAACAATAACGAACGCCCAATGCACCTTGTCTAGGGCTTCTGGGCTGTCAGTGTGTGTACGCTTGATTAAAATTTGTTATTAATATTTAATTTACCTAATAACAGTAGAATTTTATTGTTGTTATGATCTAATCTCCTAGTATTCTAGGGCGCATTTCGGTTCCGAATTATCATACATCTTTTTTTATTAAACAAATACTAAAATGCAAGGATGGAGTTAAAAAAGTTGGACACTATAGGTTTAAATTTATTTATTAAATGAAAAATAACAATGTAAATCAGCATTGCCGATTTAAATCCGAAAATTAATCATACTATTTGTAGGAACAGAACATTATAAAATTAACTACGGCTTGTTTCAAGAAGTTTTAACAAGTTAGACTATCATGACAGCGTATGAGAACAAGTGAGAGAAAAGTACAAACCCGAAGGTTGTTTCATATGTCATGCATTGTATTTTGCAAAATCATGTCCAAACCCGATTGGTTGCCGGATTAGAATAGTGTCACTCCATGTCTTCCTTGATGTTGTAAGAGGCGACTAAGGGAATAAAGGCTTGTAGTACTGTTAGGCGATGGGCTTGCAACCTGTCACTAATAGGCTGGTAAACATCTAGCCTAATTGTGCAAAATGTGATTACAGAATTATCAATAAGTTTTTAGAGTTATAGGTAATTCTGTAGCTCTGCCTACCCCACTCTGAGAACGAAGGCGTGAGTTTATGTATGTACGTCCAACTTTTTAAACTCCACTTGCGATGAATGTGCTGCATACGAGTGTTATTTCGGTGGTGGTTGTGTGGTGGCGAGCTCGGATTCTGTTAACCAGCTGCACGGCGATGTTCGAAAGGTTCACGTCGCGGACCGGGCCCACGCTCAAGGTGCTGGTGATGCACGCGCACGTCCTCGCCCACCAGACCTTCGCCATGAAGCTGCTGCATTGGTGAGTCCACAAATTATGCTGTATTAGAGGTTTTAGGCCTGCGGTCGGCAACAGGCGGCCCGCGGGCCGCATGCGGCCCGCAGACGTCTTACTTGCGGCCCATGAATGTTTTGTAAAACGGTTATAAATATCAAAATACTAGGGTCAATATCACAAGTGCGGCCCGCCTTCAGTTTACTTTACTACCTTGTGGCCCTTGCCTGCCAAAAGGTTGCCGACCGCTGTTTTAGGCCATTGTAGATTTCTATGACTAGTTAAACATCTCCTTGCGTGAACGTATGTTTAAAGTTGTATTTACAATAGATCTTGGTAAACGGAAATGCATACAACTTTCAGATTCTGATCGATGTATTGAAAATAACTTTTTATAACAAATTGTGTGGGACTGGGTTGGGTTTAAAAAGGCTAGTGCAGTAATGCATTGGTTATTTGAGGAGCAAATTCGTGCTGATGTTTTATAGTGGATTTTAAATTTTCATTTGTATGATAGGCATAGAAATGTAGAATGGCGATTTAATATTCTTAAACTATCAAAGTTTCCAGGAAAAAGTATCTATCCTATGTGTTAGTCAGGATTTGGAGTATCTGTGTGCTAAATTTCATACAAATCTGTTTAGCCGTTTATGCGTGATTGAAAAACAAACATCCATATAGACTTTCAGATTTATTTCAGTAGGATTTCCGAATAATTCAGTAATAATAAAAACAAAGAATAAATTAGACGCAATTGTTACTTTCCATTAACATTTAAATAATTCTTAACACAAACCCCGCGCCGCTGTTTTTTAATGAAAAATATTCGCAAGACGTTATGTCTGGATGCTCCCAAAGTCCATACCTTCATTATTAAAACTTGATTATTCGCCTTTACCAGTTTGTATGACATCATCAGTTCCAACGTCCACCAGGCTTCAAAACTTCGTCGCGCAGGAGCCGACGCTCCGCCTGGCCGTGTCGCAGGTGGCGCTCAGCGAGGACTCCAGCCCGGGCGGGCTGGGCGGCGGCGGCGGCGTGGCCGTGGGCGTCATGCAGAACGACTGCCGCATGTGGAAGGCGGCGCGCACCGCCTGGCACAGGCTGCTGATCGCTACGACCCTCATGGACTATACCACCAAGAAGACCATGGCGATATTGTTCACTAAGAACTATGGTGAGTAGTCTACTCGTGTCTCTAGTGGTGTAAGTAGGTACGGCTACATAAGGCGGCGTGGCCATGGACGTTATGCAGAAAGACTGCCGCATGGTGAAGGCAGCTCGGACTGCCTGGCATAAACTGCTGATCGCCACCACGCTCATGGACTATACCACCAAGAAAACCATGGCGATATTGTTCACTAAGAACTATGGTCAGTGGTCCAGTCGTATCTCTAGTGGAGTAAGTAGGTATGGCTGCATAAAATCCCGAATCAAAATCAACGTTTCTTGGTTTGTCACGTTAACATCTGTTTTACTTATGTTAAACAAATAAATTATTCGCATTTGAATTTATTTTTTTGTTCTATATTTTATAATACTATAAGGAGTCGAACTCAGTAGCTGTACATTTTAGTGCCTTGTCGCAGTGACGTCTTCTGCACCTATACAGGCCCACCATACAACGAAATTTGTCAATGGAATATGAGCCTATTGTGAATGTCATAGAGTCGATTTTCTAATTCGATTGGTAGTCATAGAAACAAAGAAAAATCTATTTTATTTCTTTTGTAATGGATCTTTATTCCAATGGCTGTATTATATAAAAAAAATCCTACGCGGGTCACACGAGGTAGTGAGTGTGGATTGAGTTTAGTATATCAAAAGCTACGACAAGGTTCTAAAATGTACAGCTACTTTCCATCGTACAACCGGATATAATAACTAGAATATTTAAACACTGATAAACAATTAAAAAATACGTTTCACTTCCAGGTTCGATCCTCAAGGACTTCATCCGCGATGACCACGACCACTCATTCTCGATATCGTCGCTCTCCGTCCAACTATACACGCCTCCCACTCTCGCACAACACCTGATCGCCAAGCACGACGCGTTGTTCGTCGTCTTGAACACTTTCGTTAGCGAGTGTAACCGCCGGTGCAATAGTAAAGTAAGTTGTTATTTGTTAATTGATATAATAATGCCAATTTTATTAACTTGACGTTAAATAACGTTAATTTCTTACACTGCTAAGGCATTTCAAATTCTGAAAAAAATTCCTGTAGAACACTGGCAAGAAATGTATTTAAATAGGTAAAGCAGACAAAAACCCGCACTGCGGAGCTTTTATTTTTGAGTAAGTCTTTTGGGCAAAATCTGCAACTAATGAACACTTATACAGGGTGTCTTAAAAACCTTTCAACATATTTGGCGGGGTAATAGTTCGCACGATTCTGATCACGGGGGTATGGTTCATTTTTGTTTCTGTTAAAGTAAAAAAAAAAGAAGGTTTAATTATATTCATCTTGTTACTTGATGTATCGCAGCCGATATCTTGACCTTGACATTTTGGCGTTGATTACTATACTACTCCAAACGCTCGTAGTAACTAACGTCAGAATTCCAAGTTCAAGGTCAATGACCTTACCTACGTTGTTTACATGGTATGTAAACAAACAGTTCGCTCCATGTAAACAAAAATAAGTTAACATTTAAAAAAAAAGATAACTTTTAGTGCAACTTACTGTATTTTTATTTTTGCAATTTGAACACTAGCTGGTTTTAAATGTGAAATCACTAGATCTCTTGCTTCTTGCTTCTTGTTCATGCTTTGCCAAGGCTGATAATATCGTCAGTCTTATATTACTGTCGAGATCTAACCATTTACCATTGTTTCCTGCTCTAAAGTGGCCCATATAACTGGTTTACAGCAAAAATAATTACGACTAAAATATCTGAAAGTAACATAATTTAACAATGACATCTAATGACAGCCATAAATTCATAGACAGACATCTAAAAGTTCGGATAGACATGGATTGAACGATCCGATTTTAGTGCTCTCCGTATTGATCCGTAATGCAAAACATTTAGTCGATGGATATAAAGGCCGTCGCATAATTGATTATAATTATTTATAATGTAACACTTACCATAGAGAAAAAAAATACCAACCTTTCCCAGGCCATGGAATCGATAAACTTACGTAGTACAGCGCGATAGCTCTTAGGTGCTTCGGGTTTGTACTTCTCTCTCACTCGCTCTTAATAAGAGCGTATGGGAGCGAGTGAGAAAAAAGTTCAAATCCAAAGCACCTAAGTGCTCACAGACTGTACATATTTTGCACAATTAGGCTAACCTGTCATTATCTTACTCGTTTTTGCAATAGGAAGCTTCAAGAAAATGCCGTGTTATAGCAATAACCGTGTAAGAGTACAAAAAATCCAATACAAGATTTGCGAATTTGATGTGTTTATGGCATCAAAGATTAATCCTATTGCCAAACCTGCATCCCTGATAGATTTAAATCAAAGTGGTATAGCTCATAGAGTACTAGTACAGAATCTGAACTATATTATGAACTTTGCACCAGCTATTCTTCTCTGTTTTAGATTACGTATTTCTTAAGAAGAAATGAAACAAAAACTAGGCTGTTTTTTCTTCTTCAAATGTCACGATCGCAACGTCAAATTCAACGTCGACTCTGACAATGGACCTCTCTTGGACTTTGAATACAGATCAGAATAAAATTATGTCCATTGTAATAAATTAATATTATTTATATTAAATAAGTTTAAACATCGATGATCATGTTGCCAATTTCACTCCGAGCAGTAGTAGCGACATAATTTTTACCCTTTTGGCTAAGCTACCATGCCTACGGATAAAAAAATTGGTCCTAATAACGGTTGTTGCCCTTAAGCCGAGTCCGCTGCGCCATGGTATCGTGTTTTTCTAACACCTAACATGTTAGGTTCTCCCTCCGCAGGCGAACGCGGGGGATATCATCCATCCCCCGCGGCAAACATGTAAGGGGCCTTCTAAACGGGCCATATTTTCACTGCAATATGTGGCCGGCAACTATTAGTGTCCCTGTCTTACTCGTATGTTAGAGAAAGACACCAATAGTTGCCGGCCACATATTGCAGTGAAAATATGGCCCGTTTAGAAGCCCCTTTAAGAAAACACGAATAACATTGCGCAGCCCGGCTTCGTGTTCGCTCTATCCTTGTCCTGACTAATTTCCTCTATGAAGGACACTTTTGTATGGATGTTGTACTAAATTTATTTGTTCTTATTAAAAGTCATTGGGCAGGACGAGGCTATGACGACAGACTAACGATGACGGCTAGTTTGCTTATTTATTAGTAGGAGCATGACAACGAATGCAACTGTTTGCCTATGTTGATCGAAATTTATGAACAACTAGCGTTTGACAACGAGCTCTGCGACTCCGTCCGCACACAAGTCAAGTCGTTTGTCGCTCTTCCTCGGCTCTTTATTGTAACATCTGGGTACCAAATTTCACAACGATCGATAGGTGGTAAAACCGTGAAGACGTACTCACGTAATAAATCAACACAAATTCGAGTAAAAAAAAAAATGAAGTATGCAGATAGCTCGAATCACCGAAATGGCCATAGGATAAGTAGGTACATTACAAACTTTTCATTACTCTAAGAAACTTATCATGTACGAGAAATTATACTGTCAGATGCGATGAGGAGCAACGATAGTAAGTGATAGCGATAGATAGACGTAATGTGGAGAAAAGGATCTCCGTCGACACTACTTGATTTGAAATTAAGAGCTCCTATTTCTGGGTGGTTTGGCCCTTCGGGCCTGAAACCTTCCTACGTATTTACATTTTTAGCAAATGAAAACGATCATTTCACAATTTGTCCTACTAGTAGAACTACGAGGAATAGGTCTCCCTCTTGGTCCTACTAATATGTTAAATCAGTAGGACCATGAGAAAACACGTCATATATTTTCGGCATAATCCTGATTGGACAGAATCAGCTTTGGACAGAATAGTCTTATGGCAGACCATGTATTAGACAAATGAAAAAAAAAGTCATATGAACGATTTTAATATTACATTGTAACTAACCTCGAAAAAGCATTTTTACAAACAACAAATGTGTCACGTGTTACAAATGATAGGTAATAAAATTAGTACCTAGCATTTAGTTATTTTTAATCATACAAATACACACGTTTACTCTTGGTCCTAGGGTGATGGAACCAATAATGAACAAGGACCAATAATGGACACTTGATTCTTATAGTAGGTACAGAAGATAAGGGTTATTCATTTATTTTGAGATAGCATCCATTATTGGTGCCTTCAGCTAAAAGTGTCCAACATTGGTGCCGTCAATTGTATCAAAAGTGCACCTAGATTTGATCACGAAATACTAATTGTGGTTGTAAAAGTAGGTAGGTTAGGTTAGTTAGGGTTCTTCAGATGCCCGAAGGGCAAACCACCAAGAAACAGGAGCCCCGCCGAAAGTCAGTAGGACAAAATATAGTAGGACCACTAGAAAACAGCCGTGAATACTACTTAAAGCCATACAGTATTTCATATTTTGTGGAACTGTACTTCTGCCGTAAAACGATTCTGTCCAAAGCCGAATCTGCCCAATCAAGATTCTGCCGAAAACAGATTCTGCCGTACACCGCCGGAGGGGATTGGTGCTTTGCTAGACCTATTTGAAATAAGGTTGTAAGTACCTTACCAATAATAATTATCAGGCGAAGACCGGCCGCTGCGCAATTTTTAACCGACTTCATTTGCGTGTTAAACGGCGTTATACAAAAAATATGTATACTAGTATACCACCACCACATTCATGGTACATACCACCGTAGATCACAGGTGCCCTTTACGAGGCCTCTTACTACAGTGGTTTTCTTGATCATTAAAGTGAAATTGCACCTAAATGTTACAACTCAGTCGCTACCTTTAGCGATTTAGCTAATTGCCATATCATAGGTAAGTACCTAATAGTGGCATATTTGTTATCAAATATTAAGTACCGGATAAATAATATCTGTCAGTGTACCTTTATCAATGGAATTTTATTAATTGACGACGTGTTGAATAACAGTATTTTATTTTGTAAAAAGAATAGTCATTGCGATAATTTCAATAGTTTAATGACAATTAATAACTCTAATTGGAACTTAGGTCTACTCATTTTATATCGGTTATAACTTATAATTTGACGGCTCACATACGGTGTGGAATAAAACCGGTTTTACAGTCCCTGCTATAAATAGGTAGGTATGTACCTACTTTGGTTTTACAGTACATTTCCTTGACTGCACAGTCAAAATAAAAAAATATGTTTTAAATTCTCATGCTCTTAAAATGTTACTTTAGTCTCTGCGTATCGGGACTAAAGCTCCTTATTAATCTCTAGGGATTAAAGTATTTTTTAATTTTCTTCGGAATAGTACATTACTTAACAAGGGCTGTAAAAGAAAGAAAGCCCGAAATCGCAGGTATTTGAGACCCGAGCCGTAGGCGAGGGTTGTAAATATGCGATAGAGGGCTTTCTTTTTTACTGCCCGTGATGAGTACACAATTTTACGTCTTCACCTGGCCACAATGCGAGTTTTACCGTACGCGCAGCGTGCGATAAAACTCACATTATGGCCAGGTGTTACGTAAACCCCTAAACATCCTATCACCGTGTTTGTGAATGAAGGATTATCGCCATTTTCAGTGATTTTGCATAGCCAATTTTTAGGGCGTGGAAACAACACCTCAAAATGACAACTGTGAAAAATATTATTAATTAAAAACAAAAAACCGCCATCAAAAACGCAAAAAATTACTTCTTTAAAATTGTAGATACCTAATAGGTTAGTCCAACTGATGTTGAAGAAGTTGTTTTCTATATTCTATATTCTTCGTTGCAGTCGCTCAACTATCTTAATCGAGATATCTTATCGCCACCCTTAAACTAGGTACCGTTGAGGAGTTCCGGTGGCCATTTGTGGTCTTCATCATCAGTTCCACTTCACCCAGTGATACTTTCTGAATGCAAATGCTAGACTTGTTACTAAAAATACTAAAATCGCTATAAATAAATAAATAAATAAAATAAAATCAGTTTATTGCAGACAGTGTCCATATTTTGTTAGTAATTACATTAGGCTTAGAAAGATATAATTAGTAGGTAATTATTTAAAACGAAACCGATATAGCGATAGCTATATGTTTGCCTACAATATTTGAGGAGCTCCCTCAATTCCTCACTGATTCCCTCATCAGATTCAGATTTGGTGACAATGGGACCTCGGAAGTATACTCTAACAAACCAAAAAAGAATTTAAAAAATCGGTCCACAATTGACGGAGTAATCGGCGAACATACATTTAAAAAAATAAACATACAGTGGAACGTATAACCTCCTCCTTTTTTGAAGTCGGTTAAAAAATATTTAATTATATTAAGGATGAATTCATTTTATAATGCATGTCCAATTAGTTTTAAAATAGGTTTCAAGTTTAAACCTGTTGGCTAAATAAGCAAGCATGTAAAGCGGAACTTCATTAAAAAAACGAAAAGAAAAAACCGCTGAACAAATTTTGTAAGAAACTTTCTTATAATCAATATTGTAACTTTGTATAGAACATCGTCAGTGCCGGATTGAGCAAGCACGGGGTCCGTAGCAAATTCTATAAAGATACCAGTTTTGTTTTAGGTTACAGGTTGTGGCGGGCTCTTTTCCGCTACTGGACGGCTTAGATATGCGCCTATTTTGCGTTGGGGTTTGTTTTAGGTTATTCTGCTGGAGAATATCGACTGGATTATTCATCCTATCGTCAACCCTGATAGATATGAGTACACGCATACTGATGTAAGTACCAAAACAGGAGAACGTCTACCATACTAGCATTTTAGAGGTTAGACGTGGGTGCGCGGGGCCCGTAGCATTTTCTACTCTTGCTACGTGGCTAATCCGGCACTGAACGTCGTTTTTTCAAAGGGAAAAGTAGAGTGTTTAACGCGAGACTAAACAACCATAATGACACCCGAACTATAGCCACCAGCGTTTCGCTTGGGTGGCTAAACACCTCGTGTTATTATGGCTTATTTTAGTCCCTTGTTGAACAATCTACTATTGTATTTAGCACCTTATTCAATTTCATTAAGGTAAACAGTGTAGGTATAAACACTTTTTGACAAGTATAATATAAACATCGAGATGTCAGTTGATCACCAAACACTATCACTGTCATTGTTCATGCGTGTAAGCATAGTTATAAGAATGCTATGATTATTATAAAAGAACTGTAATTCCCACAGCATCTGTCATTATGGAACTGTGTTCACGCTTTGGTTAGGTTATAGATGGTAGTCTGAAACTGAGCTATTAAATACCTTGAACATAAAAATTGAATGTATTGAGCGTAAATCCAAAGTTTATATCACATTTACTGACATTAGTGCAAAGTAACATTTGAGCTTTAACCGCAGATGATTGAAGACATTTCGTTGTATTTATGGTTAGCGGTAAAAAAATATCTTGAAACGCTAAGGCTACGCCTTTATGTGACATGATTTCTTTGTTACCCGTATTTAGGGTGACTTGGCAATCACGAGTTTTGATCTTTCTAACCATTTTCTATCAAGTTCATGAAGTAAAAAAGTAAGTTAGTATTTCTATTCCTATAAATACTTACAGTAGCCTACATTAAACTAAGTTTTTGACCCAGAAATAGTTTTCATCTTAAAATTGTTATTATATTGATGAAGAATTACGCCAAACAAGTCTTTATAATACTTTTACAATCATGATTTGAGAAGGATAACACAGCTTGCTCTGAATGTGATTTTTGAATAATTCCAAACTATTAGGTACTAGTTATGGGTCATGGGGCAGGGAAAAAGAAGAAAAATAAAGAAGAAATTGTGTGGGGAAGAAAAACATAATAAAATTGAAGAAAAATAAAAATGAAGAAAAATAAATAAGAAGAAGGAACTATGTGGAGAAGAAGAAGAAGGCTACAAAAATGGCTCTACGTGGCTACCGCTCCTTGCAATGCAACACTCTGCAGCAGAGTACGTGTGTAGACGCACTTTGCGCAGAGTGTTTGCATCGCTGCGAATAGCCTCGAAGGCCGAGATTATGCGGCCTTCTAATTCTTCTCCACTTTCTACTTCAGACTGTTTACTGTACACGAGGTCTTTTACCCTGCCCCACAAAAAAAAATCTAGCGGTGTGAGGTCAGGGGACCGTGCCGGCCATGGCACAGGTCCCCCTCGCCCGATCCACCGCCCACCGAAGCGTGCATCCAAATGCTGCCGCACCACTCGCCAGTAATGGGCGGGAGCGCCATCGTGCTGGTAATAAAGCTCTCGCAGGTCAGCGAGCGGAACCTCTTCCAGCATTTCCTCGAGTCGGCCCGTGAGGAATTCTAAATAGCGCGTCCCGTTAAGCCGGTCTATGAAAACCGGCCCAAGGACGACACCATTCAAAATTCCAGCCCACACGTTCCGACTGAAGCGATGCTGGAAGGAGCACACTTTCACTGCGTGGGGGTTTTGTCGAGCATAACGATGCTCGTTATGCATGTTGAAAAAACCCCCGCGAGTAAAAGTGGACTCATCCGTCCACAGGATGTTCCGCTCCCGGTCCTGCAAAAGCCACTCACTAAAGCGAACCCGCGCTGGCAAATCGGGCGGCAGCATTTGTTGCACCTTTTGTAGGTGGAACGGATATAAATTTGCAGATTTTAGGGTGATGTGGACAAAGTTTCGGTCGAGGTCGAGAATGCGGCTGGCAGCACGGACGCTTTCATTGGGGTTCTGTAAGAAAAACCGGACCACGGCGTCTATTTCATCTGTATGACAAAATAAAAGTAGATTAATATAATTTAAGTTTAATCCATAGATATCATAAATTAAATGTTTTAAAAACCCACTTCAGTGTGCCTGACCTATTTATTACCCACCATTTTATAAGAAGTTTTTGATGGCGGTTTTTGTTTTTTTCAAACATTTTATTTCATCCTTTTTACCTTATACTTTTTGCTGTTATGTTGTCCCACATAGCAGTAATATGACTTTTAAAACTCACCGCAAGCAACGCCGCGACGAAATCATAGTCATATATTAAACCATCGAGATATCTTATCACTGCCCTTGAAATAGGTACCATTAAGGAGTTCCGGTGGTCATATGTGATCATCATCTGTTCCACTTTACCAAAAAATGATACTTTCTAAATGCAAATTCTAGACTTGTTACATAAAATACTAAAATCGCTATATGTATGCCTATAATATTTGAGGAGTTCCCTCAATTCTGATGGCAAATACCTGATAAACATTCAGATAGGCTAGCATACAGACAGACAGATAGAAGAAATTGGTTGGTAAAAAATCGGTTATCGCTATTTTCTTGGAAACTATTCAATTTTTCGGGAAAAAAAGCGTATGCTATACAGGGTGGAAAGTTAAGATGGGGCAGCTACTAGATCCCTTGCTGCTACGCGAAAATGCTCTTAGAAGACCTTTACTAACTTTTAAATAATGAAAATCGACATTCACAGTAGTATACGAACTGTATGGAAAAAGTTTTCTTTGTTTTGTGGGTTTTGTAGTACACCTTAGTTGGTCCCAAAGAGTGTTTTAATCCTTGAAAGAAATGGGACCGATTGGCATTAAAAAAAAAATTTACTCAAATTTGACGATTTTCTCGCTGACTGTACATTTCTTCAGCAATCTGTGAATGTCGATTTTTATTACTTAAAAAGTTAGTGAAGGTCTTCTAAGAGCATTTTCGCGTAGCAGCAAGGGATCTAGTAGCTGGGTAGTGATTATTTCAAAAGCAAAGGTGAGCGAACGCAGGAGTGAATGTCCAAGCGGCGAGTTTAAGTAGTCCCGTCAAAGCGAACAAAACACATTTCAGCGCGTGTATTCAATTTGGCACCATGGCTTCTCGAACGTATGGCTGCCTAATTGAGAATGCACGCGGTAAAATGTATTTTGCTCGCTCTGACGGGACTACTTAAACTCGCCGCTTGGACTTCACTCTTGACTTGCTTTTGAGAGAATCACTACCCTGCCCTTACTGTCCCATTTTAACTTTCCATCCTGTATGTCCTTTGCTGACTCAAGCTAGCATACCAAAATTCATTGAAATCGGTCCAGCGGGTGAGCCGTAAAAGCGTCACAGACAGACAGATAGACAGATCAAGTTACTTCCACATTTATAATATTAGTATGAATGGATTAGATTATCCATGTTTGAACATAAGAAGGAAGAAGGAAGGTTTTATAACTACAGTGCGATAGCTCTTAAAATAAGCTTGAGGTTTGTACTTTTCTCTCAATCGCTCTTATACGTTGATCCTCTGTCTAAAGACAATAACAGTCTAGTATTTTTTTTGGCAGTTATGGTAGTCCCGTTCAGCTACCAACACATGATATCTTATAAACAACGACACAACGCATTTGGCGCCGTTTTACAAGACACTTAAAATATCAAATGCACCTTAATAATGACGAGAGTTACGAGGAAAATTGGGCACGAACTGGCACCAGCGCTGTCAGGAGCTGCTGGCTGCTGACGCGCTGCGCGCTTCATGCCAGCGGGCCTAACACTATTTTATTCACTTCCGTCCCTTTAAGAGCTCGATTTAGGTACGTACGGTTGCTTAGGAAACGGTGCAGTCACGACTGATTTAGCATCAATCAGCGCTTTCAGTCTTACGCCACACTTCACCACTGGGTAGTAGCGCGTACGTTCAAAGCGCACATACATACAATGTACCCCTGTTTAAAGATGTCCATTTACCGCACAAATTATAGACAAAGTTTAATCTATTATGTATCGTACATGCGTATGCTTTTTTCACAATCAGACAGGTATTTAAATTAAAAATAAAATGCTAACTCAAACATAACGTTACCTTGGGTGTGGGAACTAGGTCTACCGGCGTCGGTACTCTGGACTCGGTACGACGCCGATTCCCTAACCCTCTGCGCAACGGCCCTGAATGTTTGTCCGCTTGGTGTCCGGTTTTCCTCAACGAACCCCCTGGCAACGTACATTCGACGGGCTGCCGCCGCATTCCCGCCAGCAGCGTCATAACATAATAACATGTTATGGAACTCTCTATCGGAATAGTTTCTATACGGCATGTTAACCTATAAATTGTTTAATATTAAATTCTATTCATTCGTATAATATTGAAAAACTCGTCGTAGCACAAATAAATGATTAAGTACCTACCTGAGACCGACCGAAATAAATTAATATTTTATTATAAATAAAATCCCTGCTCTCTTAGTTTAAGTTCAATTTGACAAGGTTAGGTTAATTCTTCGATTATATGGCTTTTGTCCAGTGAGACAATTTGGCCAGTGTTCAGACGTGTTGAATAATAGAATAAGTACAAACATAGAATTCTTCCGGTAACCTTCATGGAGGGAAGATGGCCGATTGAAAGAAATCGGAGTTTTTACTTTTGATTAGGGCGTATTCGACCAAACTGGAATAAGGTCTTATACCTAGATTAAATGCCGAATTTGTATCGACTAATCTCGGAGTAAGTCTTTGGTCGAATCGGCTCTTATTCTATTTACTGATTTACTCTACTCACTTGGCACTGGCGAAATCACTGCGAAATACCGCGGTGAACCGTCATTCGGTAATAAAAACCAAACTCGCGTTGAGAGGGTTCCGTAAATACTTTTTTTTTTATAGAATTCTTATAGATTTTCTTGTAATTTACAAACAGCAAACTACATTCCGTATTTTTTAAAAAAAATTAGGCTCAGTTGCTTCGGAGATTAGCGGGGAATAGTCTTATAAAATCAAAAATATTTATTTTACAACAATAACAAAACGAGATCCTCATAACGAGCCCTTTCATTAAATTTGACATCTGACACAGTAAGGTTTGCAAAACTTTTTTTTTAAATTTCTTAATTTGTCCCCAGTAAATGACCCCTATTTAAAAAATAAACATTTACTTTGCACATCTGTGTTTGGGTCATCAATTTACATATGTGTACCAATTTTCAACTCAATCGGTCCAGTAGTTTCGGAGTAGATTGGCTGTGACAGACGGACAGACAGACAGACAGACACACGCACGAGTGATCCTATAAGGGTTCCGTTTTTTCATTTTTGTACGGAACCCTAAAAAAGAAGAAGAAGAAGTAGGTACAAGCATAGCGACCTATTTGTAGTTAAACTTCAACATTAGGTGTTTGTTTGGCGCCGACTCAAAATTATTTATTAAGGTATTAACATTAGTGTAGGAGCTTAATTAGACTTAAAAGGCCCTGTTTTATTTTTTGCTTTTCAGTTTTCTTTCTTCGGCGGTTTTTTTTTTCACTTTTCAGTTTCTTTCTCTGTTAATAGATACTTATTCTTTGATTACTTACTTTAACTATTCATTGTTTCGCTACAAAACACAACCGTGTCTAAACAATTTATTCCACAGACGAGTCTCGTGAAGTTGCTACCTATGGGAAGAAACTTCCCGATAATTTTGTTCCAAAAGATGTGAACAACTGCGGTGGTCTTTTGTCTGAGCAAAAATTAGCTACCGAATCCCGTGTCATGCTTAGGGGTAACATATTATCACCTATAACATTTATACCTGTGGGCCTCGTCAATGGTGTTTATTTTTGTTTCTTAATTAGTGGCTTTCACTCCTTGTTTTAACCAGGGACCGGAAAACCCGTTCGTTTGCTTAAGCCGTTCGAATCGATATCCCCTTCATACGATAACCCAAACGTTTCGGTAAGCCTTTCATCGGCTTAGCCGTTCATTACGATAGCCCGTTCAAGCCGGGTAACCCGTTCCGTAACAACCGGTAACCGCTTACTGAATCAGATGTTTTCGAACTAACCGCTTATCGTAAACCCGACGATAACCCGTTCCATCCCCTCTTTTCTCGCACTGCACGCGACGTGGTATGTGTAAGAACTAAAATATCTTAACAGGTTCAATCAGCGCAACAAGGGGTAACCCGTTCGCGGCTTATTGATAACGGTAGGAGTTTAAAAAAAAAACCTTTATTTTATTTTATACTTTTTAGCGATCATAATAAGTGTAGTTCGACTTCTTAGTTGATATGAAACTAAGACTTTTCAAGCTCGCCGCAAGCAATGCCGCGGGAAAGTCATAGTCATAATTAAATGTTCTTCGTTACAATTGCTCAATTACCTTAATCGAGATATCTTATCGCCACCCTTGAAATAGGTACCGTTGCGGAGTTCCGGTAGCCATTTGTGGTCTTCATCATCAGTTCCACTTCACCAAATGATACTTTCTGAATGCAAATGCTGGATTTGTTACTAATATGCCTTTAATATTTGAAGAGTTCCCTCATTTCCTCACGGATCCCTTCATCAGATTCAGATTTGGTGACAATGGGACCACCTCGGAAGTATACTCTATCAAACCAAAAAAGATTTTTTTAAATTGGATCGCGCTGTAAAAGGTTATGCTTGATCATACATTAAAAACCGGTCAAGTGCGAGTCGGACTCGCGCACCGAGGGTTCCGTATTGAAGATAATATGCTTGGTAACCGCAAAAGAAAATACTCATTTTGTTATAAGCTTTATTTTCCAGGTAATAAGGTCGATTTTGACTAGCCTAAATTTTTATACAGATTTTCTTAGTTTTTTTGTTATTTCTCAAAAACTGTAAATAATGAACACTTTATTTTATTTTTCCCAGAAAAAAATAGTAATTATCTATACGACAGGATTTTTTTCAGAATTTTTGATTAATAAACTTCGGAGATAAGGGGGGGAACGGTCATTTTTTGTAAATTTTTGGCTATAAATAAAAAAGTACATCACAGAAAATTTTCAAAAAAATAGTTTTGATATGTGCAGATTAATACCTTTCATATGACACCCCATTTGCTATAATCGAACCACTTTCATTTTTGAACCCCTCATTCTAGACCCCTTTTCAATTATTAATAAAATTAATTTCATATTTTTTTTACTACAAATAGATGCGGGCAAGCAAGTTGTACAACTTTGCCAAATTTCAAGTTGATAGCATTTGTAGTTGCTGTGACATACAGACAGACAGACAGACAGACAGACAGACAGACAGACAGACAGACAGACAGACAGACAGACAGACAGACAGACAGACAGACAGACAGACAGACAGACAGACAGACAGACAGACAGACAGACAGACAGACAGACAGACAGACAGACAGACAGACAGACAGACAGACAGACAGACAGACAGACAGACAGACAGACAGACAGACAGACAGACAGACAGACAGACAGACAGACAGACAGACAGACAGACAGACAGACAGACAGACAGACAGACAGACAGACAGACAGACAGACAGACAGACAGACAGACAGACAGACAGACAGACAGACAGACAGACAGACAGACAGACAGACAGACAGACAGACAGACAGACAGACAGACAGACAGACAGACAGACAGACAGACAGACAGACAGACAGACAGACAGACAGACAGACAGACAGACAGACAGACAGACAGACAGACAGACAGACAGACAGACAGACAGACAGACAGACAGACAGACAGACAGACAGACAGACAGACAGACAGACAGACAGACAGACAGACAGACAGACAGACAGACAGACAGACAGACAGACAGACAGACAGACAGACAGACAGACAGACAGACAGACAGACAGACAGACAGACAGACAGACAGACAGACAGACAGACAGACAGACAGACAGACAGACAGACAGACAGACAGACAGACAGACAGACAGACAGACAGACAGACAGACAGACAGACAGACAGACAGACAGACAGACAGACAGACAGACAGACAGACAGACAGACAGACAGACAGACAGACAGACAGACAGACAGACAGACAGACAGACAGACAGACAGACAGACAGACAGACAGACAGACAGACAGACAGACAGACAGACAGACAGACAGACAGACAGACAGACAGACAGACAGACAGACAGACAGACAGACAGACAGACAGACAGACAGACAGACAGACAGACAGACAGACAGACAGACAGACAGACAGACAGACAGACAGACAGACAGACAGACAGACAGACAGACAGACAGACAGACAGACAGACAGACAGACAGACAGACAGACAGACAGACAGACAGACAGACAGACAGACAGACAGACAGACAGACAGACAGACAGACAGACAGACAGACAGACAGACAGACAGACAGACAGACAGACAGACAGACAGACAGACAGACAGACAGACAGACAGACAGACAGACAGACAGACAGACAGACAGACAGACAGACAGACAGACAGACAGACAGACAGACAGACAGACAGACAGACAGACAGACAGACAGACAGACAGACAGACAGACAGACAGACAGACAGACAGACAGACAGACAGACAGACAGACAGACAGACAGACAGACAGACAGACAGACAGACAGACAGACAGACAGACAGACAGACAGACAGACAGACAGACAGACAGACAGACAGACAGACAGACAGACAGACAGACAGACAGACAGACAGACAGACAGACAGACAGACAGACAGACAGACAGACAGACAGACAGACAGACAGACAGACAGACAGACAGACAGACAGACAGACAGACAGACAGACAGACAGACAGACAGACAGACAGACAGACAGACAGACAGACAGACAGACAGACAGACAGACAGACAGACAGACAGACAGACAGACAGACAGACAGACAGACAGACAGACAGACAGACAGACAGACAGACAGACAGACAGACAGACAGACAGACAGACAGACAGACAGACAGACAGACAGACAGACAGACAGACAGACAGACAGACAGACAGACAGACAGACAGACAGACAGACAGACAGACAGACAGACAGACAGACAGACAGACAGACAGACAGACAGACAGACAGACAGACAGACAGACAGACAGACAGACAGACAGACAGACAGACAGACAGACAGACAGACAGACAGACAGACAGACAGACAGACAGACAGACAGACAGACAGACAGACAGACAGACAGACAGACAGACAGACAGACAGACAGACAGACAGACAGACAGACAGACAGACAGACAGACAGACAGACAGACAGACAGACAGACAGACAGACAGACAGACAGACAGACAGACAGACAGACAGACAGACAGACAGACAGACAGACAGACAGACAGACAGACAGACAGACAGACAGACAGACAGACAGACAGACAGACAGACAGACAGACAGACAGACAACGAAGTCTCACCATAAGGGTTCCTTTTGTACCATTTTGGTACGGAACCCTAAAAAAATACGCGTCGACTTGAGAACCTCCTCCGTTTTTTTTTTGTCGGTTAATACGTGCCCAATGCACCCCTACCTCCCCTACATACATACATAAACTGACGCCTTCATTCCCAGAGTGGAGTAGGTAGAGCAAAAAAAATGTTGTTCTGTACTACATTTGTTTTTGTTATTTAACTACCAAACTAAGTAGCGGCTTCTACAACATACCTATACTCCAAATTTCATCAATAAATCTCTTGTAGTTTTAGAGTAAAATGCCTGTAACATACAGACGGACGGACGGACTTGACAAAACAAGACGCTAGTAAGCACTTAACACAAGCATTACTTACTTATTTTAGTTTTCTTAGCTCTATTGCGAGTTTTCTTAGATATAAGTATCTTCCTTGAGCTGGCTACTGCTTGCAATTTCTTAAGAAGTAAGTACCTAGTTACCTACATCACTTCTTCCTTCATCAACGTGATTTATCGATTTGCGTTCGTAGGTTGTTCTATCTAAGTTCCTTGTGTAAAATTAGCTAGATAAGAATAATAGTTATTACAAAAAAAAACATACTGAGGTACTTACTTAAATTCATTTTTGCAATAATATTCGGTGATTTTGTCACATTTTTCAGAGTTGAAAATTCTTTGACACGCTGTCAATATCATAAAAAAGGTTTAGGTTATATAATTTATAGCTGCAGCTTATCGTTTATTCATTTAGGTTGCGTTAGACTAATCTGGAATAAGATCATATTCCTAGATTAAACGCCCAAGTAAGTCTCGGAGTAAGTCTTATACATTCCAAGTTTGGTGAAATGCAGACTTAGAATTAAAAATAAAGGTACCCATTTATTTAGTTAAGATTAATGTATTTTACCCCTTTTACATGCCATTGTGCATTAATAAAATGATAACAAAACCTCTAAAACTAACTCCTAAAATTCCAGCGAAAGGAACAGAGTTATTAGCACTTATAGCAGTCAGTACGAAAGGGACATGACTATAAGTTATGTCCCTTTCGTAGCCTGGTAGGCAGTTGTCAGTTTTGAGTTCGTTATATTGCCTCCATGCAACAAGCGTGCGTGTCTAGTACTTAGGCCGGTAGAGACCGGACCCTGTGGCCAGACCAAAGAATACTTTGTAATCAAGGACTTATTACTCAAACTGGACTACTGATTACTGCATAGAATAAGAACATATAAAGTCGCCGTCAATAGAACTTGTGAACGATGTAAACAAATTAGTAGTTTGACACATAACCTCAAATATTCACCAAGCGTGTTTTTATTAATTCATCCAATTACTTTAATATAGAAATCTAGGCCAAATAGTAACATTTTCCTGGTTGTAAGGTAAGCAATCGAAGTTTGCATAGTGATGTGAAAATTTTTCGATATTTGCAGATTTCCAAAAGATGAAAACCTAATTGGATACATTTTGCGAATACGAGTAAACCGAGAAAATCATAAACCTAAAAGACGTAACAAGGTCTGATCCAAAAAAAAAACATCCCGACTCTTTTTTGCCGAGCGTGCAAAGAAAAGGATAACATGTTAAACCCGATGCCGTACCTAAAGTCAGGGTCAATGGAAATGGCAAAAGATGTAAACAAATCAGTACTGTTTGACAAATTGTCTCAATATTTTCTGCAAACAGTTTTTATTAAAAAAATTCAAATAGTTAATGGTTACCCATTTTATTTTAAACAGAATGTGAAAGTAACGATCCGGATTGGATCCAATTGTCCAAAAGGACGTGATTAATGTGATTATGGAGTAATAATGTTAATTTGGTCCGTTTGGTTTTGTTTACATCTTTTGCCATTTCTATTGGCCCCGACTGTATGTTCATTGTATGTACGCAAACATTTTAGGAGCCACGACTAGGTTTCAATTCCCCTGGACCAGAGAACTTCAACTTGACTTTCACCAAAACGGTTAATGATCTCTTTATAATTTGCAATTGATTGTTAGCTCCAAAATTGCAAATAAAATATTGTTGAAATTATAGAATATATTCTTTATTTAAATTATCTCTCTCCTTTTCTTTCATATAACAAAAAGTTTCTATCAAAATTTTGCTTTCAGGACATGCTTTTATAGCCGACTGTAATTTTTTATGCAATGTCATCATCTGCCTATCAAGGCCAAACTAACGATAACGCAACATTCTTTACGTTTACCCACCAGCAGATGTGGTTGTGGATGTGGTTCGGTGGGTCGAACAGATCCTGTTACCAATTTTCGACTCCATCATCACATCTGCTAGCCAATTGCCTAACTCACTCGCAATCGCAATCGACTTTAAAGCGGAACAATTGTTTTGATTTTGTATGCAGAATTGTAGACAAGCCTTCGATTTTCAAAATGAAAATGATTGCGATTGCGAGTGCGTTAGGCAATATCCCCTCGGGTCTTTTAAATTATAATATTGCATCATCATCGAGTATACATTTAGTACGGCTATTGGGAAAATCGGCCGTAAGACTCTTAGAAAAAAATAAAATGTGAAGTTGAATCGACATCGATAATGATTCTCGACTCAGCAACAACACTGGCGTTGTCAGATCCAATTCAAACCCTGTGACAACATGTAAGATAACGAAAGAATAGGTACCTAAAAGCACATAATTTTCTAACTCCTTATGAATGCCATAAATAGAAAAGGTCTTCTAAAGGTTTCTATGCTACTACTTATTCTATGGATTATTTATTGTGAAGGAGAAGACACGTTACATGTAGTATGACGGCATCCTCGCTTTGCACCCTCGGCTCACACAAATTAACCAAGTCTCAATCTAGTCTTGTACCTAATAATGTATAATAAAATAATTAATGATAAAACATCTTTAAATAGCTTCGAAAACATAAAATAAAATGCTAGCTGTATTTGTTTATGGTTTCTGAAAAACCCGCCGGAATGCAACGCCACCCTAGTGCTTTTGGAACATCTGAGTGAGACACAGTAATCGGGTTTGTCGGTCTCACTTGAACTAAGTTTTCTTGGTTCCCTGTCATCAAAGAATTTGTAACCGCCTTACTGGCTATAACGGTATAATTTTGATTAGCAATTAATAGTTAGTAATCGATCCAGTCTGAATATAAGATCCTTGTGCGTAACTTGTTCTATGGACCAGACTTTCAAGTGGATAGTTTCCCGTTCAAAATGCACACAATGTGTTTGCAGACTTTTTTCCGGTGTCGAATTTTGGCAACATGATCCAATTTTTTATCAAAGTATTGTAGTGTCACCACGAGATGACCTCTTCTCAGCATCTTCTTACTAAGCTACAAGTACTAAGTTTTATCTTTCTTCTAGGATAAGAATTTCATTCAACAACGTGTATGATGCCAGCTTTAAATGGAATTCTGATAAAACGTAACGTGTAAGGACAGTAGTATAATATTGGGCATTCTGGCCCACCTCGTTCGATCGGGCGAAAATTTCGCCCTCCTCACTCGTGTGATCCAAATGCCCAATATTATTTTGTGGATTTCAAAATTTGGGTTTGCGCAAAATGAAACAATCGCGCTAACGTGCGCGTTTCGCAACATGTAACGGAAATTGGGTTTGTGCTTAAAATAAAACGATTATCTCTCGCGTTAACATACGTATTTAACAAATAACACGTCGTAACGGAAATTGGGTTTGCCCAAAATGAAATGATCGCGTTAACGTGCACGTTTGCAACGGGAATTATTAGCTAAAAACAATCGCATCAAAATTGTTATATATATGTGAAAACGTAGTCGTGATTTCCCTTAATTGGAATAAGTCTTTCATGCAAGTAAAACGTACCTATGCATCGCTTGAGAAATTTTGAAGAAATATGAAGTTTGTAAAACAAAATCAGAGCTTGCAGTTGGATCTTGTTTTTTCAGCTCGCAATAAGCCTTGTGTACGTCATGGTGAACTTTTACCTTACAATATTCGCAGTATAATTTGCGGTCCTTCTAATTGCGGGAAAACTAATTTAATGGTTGGTCTTTTACTTCATGAACAAGGGTTACGGTACCAAAATGTTTATGTTTACTCAAAAACCCTTTTCCAACCTATGTATCGATTTTTAGAAGAAGTATTAGCGTTAGTTCCAACGGTTACATTTCAAAAATATTGTGAAAATGAAGAAATACTTAGCCCAAACGAAGCTAACTATAACTCAATCATGATATTTGATGATGTGGCTTGTGAAAACCAAAACAACATAAGGGATTACTTTGCAATGGGAAGACATAAAAATATTGATAGCTTTTATTTAAATCAAACGTACAGTAAAGTACCAAAACAATTAATAAGGGATAATGCTAATTTAATAATTCTTTTTAAGCAAGATGATGTTAATTTACGTCATGTTTATGATGAGCACGTTGGAACCGATATGTCATGGTCGCAGTTTCGTGAAATTTGCGCTAAAGTATGGAACGCACCTTTCAGCTACTTGGTTATAAACAAGGATTGTAACAAAAATTCTGGATGTTATAGAATGGGGTTTGATACATTCATTACTGTAGATTAATATACTTAAGTACATACTTATTGAATAGTATTCGAATAATCGTTTATTATATTAAATGAATCCAAAGAGAACGGACATGAGCTCGAAAGTCGAGAAAGTTAATGAAGATAAAGTGCTAAAGGAAAAGATACTCCGGTCAGCCGAAGCAGTTAAAAAGAAGGTTAAACTTATTCGCGATGTAAAAACAAACAATGATATGATTCTGGAATCTGTTTTAAAACCAATTACAGAACCGCTTAATGAAATAGTTAAAGTTAAAAATGAGAATAATTACTTCAATACTAATGATGATGATTTTGATGACGGATTGCAATGGGGAAAGTTAGTAAAAAGAATTAAATATAGCCCAAGTGAAGAAAAGAAGGAATCTATAACTGATCAAACGGTTGTGAGGAATTTTTCTCAATCTAGCCTTGTTAATAAAAATGATGAGGATGAGACATCAAAAGATAATGAAAGTGATGTAAGCGATGAAGTGGAAAGTGAACATTTTAATGATCAGGATTCTTCAAATAATATTTCATTTAAGACGACTGATTCTTACGCTTCTCCTCGTGACGATCCTAAATTTCAAAAGCAATATATTACCAACTTAAATATACCTTTTGGTATTCGAACGGAACGGGACAAGCTAATGTTGGGAACCTGTCCGGTATACACTACAAATGACAAAAAACTGAAAGTAAATGGTCATACTTACTATTTAACGCCAGGTTTATTCGAACTGCTATATAAGAAAGTACCGGATTTAGATATTGTAACTGAGGATGACAGATGTAATTATAAAACCTTATTATTAGAAACTAATGCACATAGAAGAGAGTTTAATCCTAATAAACCAATAAAAAGCAACAAAGGCATGAAATATTTATATGTAATAAGACCTCTTTTTAAATTAGCTAAAGAACGTTCAGTAAGTGGTGAAGGACTACCGACGATGAAAAATGTTAAAAACGATGTGTCATATGTATATTGGGATAACCCAAACGAATTAGTAGAAAGGTTAAAATTACTTATAGCTTCTCGTGATGCTGGTAATACAGGATTGGATAATGAAATCATATCTATTATTGAAGAACTACAAGAAGCGGGATTAGTGAACAATGTTAATATATAAAGCAGTTACTTTACTATTATCGTTAGTCGAAGCAGAACTTTTGGCGTAAAAATATATCATAAAATGAACATAGATAAATTTGGTCACCATGTTCATAAACGTTTACGTGTAGCAGGTGTATCTGAAGTCAACGAACTTAAAAGTCAGGCTTTGCTTCGTTCAGAAGACGGAGATTTTGATTTACAATCACTGAGATTAAAAGGCGTTGCTCATCCTTTGTCGGCTGATGATGCAGTAAATAAGGAGTACGTCGATCAGCTCGTTCAGAACATTTATGACAAGAAGTATCTAGATTCTTTAATCAAAGTTATAAATTCTCAAATTCATCAGCTCGCAACTCAGTTGAAATTGAACTTTTATACAAAAAACGAGGTAGATAACATTGTAAAACAATTAAGCAATGGCAAAAGAACAAGTAGTGAACGAGATCCACAGATCAGCTCGTAAAAACTTTAAGCGACGAGCAGTTGTTTTAAAAGGCATTCACGATTTGTGGCAAGCAGATTTGATTGACTTACAAAAATTCCATAAAATAAATAAAGGAAATAAATATATTTTAGTTGTCATTGATGCATTTTCAAAGTACGCGTGGTGTATTCCGACAAAATCGAAAACTAGACAAGAAGTTAAAAATGCATTTCAACAAATTATAAAGTCAGCAATCCAAATTCCTAGAAACTTGCAGACAGACTTTGGAAAAGAATTTTACAATAGTGAATTTGATTGTTATTTAAAATCTTTAGGAATAAATCATTATTCAACTTATTCAATTAAAAAGGCATCAATTGTTGAAAGGTTAATAAAGACGCTTAAAAACAAACTGTACAAATATTTTAGTTTAATTGGAAATTATAAATGGGTTGGAAAACCTTTAGATGATATAGTCAAATCTTATAATGAAACTTTTCATAGTACAACAAAATTTAGACCAAATGATGTTAATTTTGAGAATGAATCGGAAGTAAAGAACAATATTAAGAAACGTCAACAAAATCTATATCATAAATTAAATAAATTCAATGTGGGAGATCGTGTACGTATAAGCAAGTATAAAAGCGCTTTCCATAAAAGTTATACGCCTAATTGGTCAACAGAGCTATTTACTATTAAACAAGTCAGTAACACTCAACCGTTTACGTACCATATAGAAGATCAGCGAGGAAACACTATTCTGGGCACATTTTACGAACAAGAACTTCAAAAAACTAAGTACCCGGACGTTTATCTCATTGAAAAGGTGGTCAAAAAAAAAGGGAATAAATTATACGTTAAGTGGTTAGGACTTAATGATAGTGAGAACAGCTGGATTAATAGAAGTGCCATTGTATGAATATATTTATATAGTTACTCGCACAAAAAATGTCATTAACATATAGGATATGAAAGGAAGAGGACTTTTAAACAGTGTAATTAATCACTTGCCTTTTGAATTACACTTACCTGGTTACAATTATTGCGGACCAGGCACTAAATTGCATAAACGGTTATTAAGAGGTGATAAAGGAGTTAATGAATTGGATGACGCGTGCATGAAACACGATATAGCTTATGATAAACATTCTAACCTAACAGATCGACACCGCGCAGATTTAGAACTTTATAAAATGGCTAAACAGAGGTTGAAGTCGAAAAGTGCTGGAAAAGGAGAAAAACTTGCTTCATGGTTAGTTAGCAAAGTGATGAAATCTAAAATGAAAGCTGGTGCAGGCATAAAATCATTTAAAGGTTTGGTTACAAAGATGCGGAAGGAACTGAAAAGAAACAAATCAAAAGATAAAGGCACTACAATCACCCGAGCTCTTGCGCTCGCAAAGAAAGTATTTACTAGAAACAGTAAAATTCATATTCCGCGTTTAATACCGATTCCGAAAACTGGCGGTATATTACCACTGATACCTATTTTTGCGGGACTTTCTGCGTTGGGATCATTGGCTGGAGGAGCTGCTGGGATAGCTAAAGCTGTTGGTGATTACAAAGCTGCAAAGAAAAACTTAACCGAATCACAACGTCACAACAAAATGATGGAATCTATTGCATTAGGTAAAGGATTGCACATTAAACCGTACAGAAATGGAAAGGGATTGTGTTTAGAATACTCAAAAAACTAGTCAACAGGCTTCCCAGACGTGCTCTCACTAATATAGATATTTTAAAACACTCTTCAGATATTCCTCATTTCCGTGGCGTTTATATGAGAGATAATTTGCCAAAGCGTTCGAATAGAGTAGAGTGCGCAATTATTAATTTAGATAGTTCTGAAAACCAAGGGACACACTGGGTAGCCTATGTCAAAGATAATAATTACTGTGAATATTTCGATAGTTACGGCGATCTTCAGCCTCCAATAGAATTAATAAAGTATTTAAAAAATAAAATTATTTCATACAACTATGTCACTTATCAAAAGTTTAATACTGTAAATTGCGGTCATTTATGTTTGAAATATTTAAAGCAATTTTGGAGTAACCGTTTAAATATCTCTGTTCAATAAAAACCATATCATTCACATGATGTCTTTCACTTTGTCCATAACTGGAACCTCTTCTACCCTGATCACAAATCATTCACCAGCTTTTCAACTAAATGGTGAATATGAATGCGGGTTACTATATTTTTCGACTTTTAACTCTATACCTAATATAGACTATAGAAATAATATGTTTTATTATGGCCAAAATGAAGTAGTTGAAATTCCTGAAGGGTCATACGAACTTCAAGACCTCGACGATTACCTGAAAAGACATCTGAAAGGATGTTCATTTTCACTGACATGTAATAATAATACGTTAAAGACGTCTATATTGTGTTCTAAAAATGTGTATTTTAATAAAGAAAATTCGATTGGTAACTTACTAGGTTTCGGTCAAGAAACTATTCAAGCTAATATATTAACAGAGTCTCCTTTTCCTGTGTCCATTCTCTCTACAACTATAGTGCGAGTTGAATGTGACATTGTGAGTGGTTCATTTATTAACGGAAAACCAAGTCATATTATTCACGAGTTTGTGCCTAATGTACCACCAGGCTATCGGATTATAGAAACACCTAAAAACGTTATTTATTTTCCTCTTAATCAAAACAGTTTAAGCTCTTTAAAGTTAAGAATATTGGATATAAACGATAACTTAATCAATTTACGCGGTGAAGAGATCCAGATATATTTGCATCTCAGGAAAAGATGATAGATTTCAATAAAAGATTAGTTTCGCGCAGTACAATTATTAGTACGCATTGTGCTGTCAAGAAAAGAACACCTAAAAATCAGCTTACGAGGCTTTCCAAGGAAAATAAAGAATTTCTTAAAACTATTGGTTTATTAAAATGAGTATTCTAAACTTAACAGAAACTTTCGGCTACGATAACACAATAGAAAGTTTTGAATTCCATTCCTACAAACCTTACGTAACAAGTTTCAATTTTAATGATGAAATCCGTATACCAATAAACCAACAAGATCTATACGTGTTACCTTCTGAGAGTGCCTTATACATAGAGGGAAACATGGTAGTAGTCAACAGAGAAACAAAACTACCGGTGGCCAGTGTTCAGTTTACTAATAACCCTATACTTCATTTGTTTCAAGATATTCGATATGAGCTTAATGGAATCGAAATAGACAAAATTAAAAATGCTGGAGTTACAACTACTATGAAATCTCTCTTATCTCTAAATGAACATGAATCGAGAATGTCAAAGTCATGGGGTTGGGATGTCAACGGTACAAAAGTTACGCATGGGTCGTTTTCTGTATGCATTCCTTTAAACAAGATTCTTGGTTTTGCAGAGGATTACAATAAAATAGTTATAAACTGTAAGCATGAACTTATTCTTTTGAGATCCAATACTAATTTAAATAGCGTTACATTAAATACAAATGAATATATAGATAACATTACGATATCTAAAATAGTATGGCGTATGCCACATATAAAAGTTTCTGATCGGGAAAGGTTAAATTTAATGAAGTGCTTGGAAAAAGATCGTGCTATTCAGATAGCATTTAGAAACTGGGATCTTTATGAGTATCCACTTTTACCGAAAACATCAAAACATTCCTGGGCAATCAAAACTTCATCTCAAATTGAAAAGCCACGATATGTTGTTATCGGATTAAAAACAGATAGAAAAAATATGACTAACAAAGATATGACACACTTTGATCATTGTCATTTAAGAGATGTAAAAGTTTTTTTAAATTCAACCTATTTTCCGTATGAAAGTTCTAATGTTAGTTTCGCAGCTGAAAAATTCGCTATATTATACGATCAGTATGCTAAATTCCAACAGTCGTATTATAACCGCAGTCAAGCGCCGTTGCTAAGTCCGCAAGAATTTAAGGATAAAGCACCTCTGTTTGTTATCGACTGCTCTCGGCAAAACGAAACCTTAAAAACGGGTTCAATAGATGTGAGAGTTGAATTAGAGTGTGAACAGGACATACCCGGTAATACTGCGGCTTACTGTCTTATTTTGAATGATAGCATTGTAGAATACAAACCGTTGACCAATATTACCCGAAGGATATCATGAGCTCAGACTGCTTGTTTGTAGATCTCCAGGGGTTTAAATCATCTACAAATGAATTTATTCTTAAAGAATTTGCGTATAGTACAAATGAATACACGCAAGTATTTTTAATAAAACCTCCGTATGCATTTTTTACTTTATCGGAAAAAGAAAAAAGTAATGTTATATGGATAGAGAAAAACCTCGGTATCTTATGGCGTGAAGGATTCATTGATTATAGAGAGTTTAAAAGAATGATTTATGTTCACTTAGAAAATAAGAAAATATTTGTAAAAGGGTTAGAAAAAATTAAATGGGTTAAAGATTTGTGTGATAATTGTACTGTAATAGACTTGGGTGAAAAAGGTCTTCCTAATTTTCAATCAATGCATCAAAAATATTGTAAAAACAGCGGCACATATAATTGTTTAATTCATAAAAAAACTTGTGCGTTAAAAAATGTATTATGCATTAAAAAATGGTACTTTGAAAATAATTTAGAACTGTATTCTCATATCTGATTTCAAAATAAATGATATTATTGACAAACATATTTTTTATTTCACCTATTCAAAGAGAATTATCAATTACCGAAAAGTTTTTCCACTAAATTGAATTAATATCGCTGTCAGTCGAGATGAAGAAAAACGTGTCGGTAAAAAAAAAAACTCTTAAGGTCACTTGCAGCTTTTTCTTAGTCCAGTAATGTTAAAATATATGATAGGTACTATTACTGTTAAATCTAGTTTAAAAGTTATATCGAAATTTAAAAAAGCTGCAAGGGGCCATTAATAACTGCAAAATGAAACAACAAGTTATTTTCATTATATTTATTTACTTACTATGTTAATTACAACAAAATTAAACTAAAACTACAAACTAGCACTGTATCCACTCAGTTTTTTTGAAATCTTATGTATCACACTTTCGGCATGATCTATAACTTCATCGTAATTATCGTCCGCCAAATATTGAGCACTCAACATCACTTTGTCTTCATCATCACTGTCTTTGTTCAGGTCAATTATCTGTATTTTTAGTAGTCTCGTACCTTTCCCTGCTTTATTATTTATTATAAATGATGGCAGACGGTCGTGACCACTTCTTTTAAAAACTTTATTGGAAAAGTTTCGTTTTGATCTTTTTTCTTTATTTTTTTTCTGGATTCCGCTTTTAAGTTTCTTCACCAGCTCGCTGTCTTCTTCTTCTTCCACTAGGAATTCCTCCAATGGATCCTGAGCATATTGCGAAAATAGGAAAGTGTCTTGTGTTCCTTCCATATTCTGAAACAAGATAAATCAAAATAAATATTTTAATATTTTGCTTGCTATTTGTAGACAAAAAAAATAAAAATAAAAATGCAAGACGATAACATTTACATAAATAGATCGAGTCTAACTTGAATAAATTGTTAATATATAAATATATCAAATGTTTGCTTACCACACCGGGGCTGAGGATATGAAGCTCGTAACAACTTGTAAAAACTTGTAACTTCGTTCTGAAGATAGACTGATGTTTGGCTGAGTATTATATGAGCCTTTATTTATAACGATTAGAATTCATGAATCGACAAAATTACACCACAATTGACGAACAATTTCAGTCAGTATCGTATAACGCGGTCATAGCTGACTCGACAAGGCGTCAGCAGCTAACCTGCTGATTGAGAAACATGCTAATTTTAATATTTCATTTTAAGTAAGTATTTTTATCGGCTAATTAGAAAGACAATAAATTTTAGAATACCGGTGTTTTTAATTTTCACGCAAACTTTGATTATCATTGAAGAAAATCTATTTTTAACATTTAACTGTCTTTCTTTCTTTAGCTAATAAATTCACTTAATTAAAAAAAGAAATATAAATCATTTTAATGAATAGGTTTGTATTTTACTCATATAAATTAAAGTTCATTCATTTCACAAATAGCTCACTAATTAGTTTGGAGTTAAATAAAAAAATAAAAATAAACATACACCTCTTGTGAAATGGAGAACCAATTATTTATGAGTAATTAGGTAATTAAAAATCCAAACACAAATTGCACTAGGCATATGTACGTTTATTCAAATAGCAGTACTAATAGGTATTTACATAACATATAATCATAAATTGTTTCTTAATACTAACATATTACTTATTTTAACGGTATACATTTCTGGTAAAGTTGTAGATTTACAATTCAATTTATTTAACGAGATTTGAATACATTCGCTTATAATTTATAAAAACTACAATATCGATCTATGACCCCATGCTTTAGTTGAAATTTTGTCTTTTAATGTAAGTCGCTTATCGTCTTTACTGGATAACGCAATTTTGTTAACAGTTTGCGTAAAGATTTCATGTTTAATAGATTTAAATAATATATTTTTTTTCCTAATAACCGTATTCTTGAACAGAACATCCTTATAGTCATCTAATGTTAATTCTCGGACACCAGGCTTTTTTACTCCTTTTGCTTTTTTGAGTAATGAATTTTCGCTTTTGATACAATACAACTTGGAACGTAGCCCTACAAACTCAGTGATAAGCTCGCCCCCTAACTCGTCTTTAAATAATCCCGGAACCTTTTTATTTATCAAGGGTATCTGAAACTCATTTGATTTGTTATAATTACTTGTATCAAAATAATGTATAAACTGATTTTTCAAATCGTCGTAAAAGTCAGTGGTTTTAATATTATAAATGAAACTGTCAGTATCTGTATAACAGAGAGAAACACTTTCATTATAATAAGGTTTTATTACAGAGTAGTGGAATTGATACATGTGACTCTTAGAAAGCTCGAGTATCGCGAATCCTATGTATATCGGTTTATCTAAGACAACTCTCTCCGGTTTCATTTGAACAGCGACTAAATTATCCGAAAATGTCGTGGCGCTGTGAAAATTTGGTCGTGCTATTAATTTACTTGCTGTTACAAACTTCTTTGTAGAGTTTCTCTCATCACTCCACTGATTTACTAACTTAACATCTACACGTCGTTCACTATCCTCGAGAGTCTTGCCAAAAACAGCGTTATTTTTTAATTTAAAAAGATTCTGTTGAAATGGAGTTTTTGCATTTTTTCTTAGTTCTGTATTTAAATCTATATATTTTTTCAAAAAGGGGCTTTGTCGGAAGGTGATTACCCGGTGAATTTTATTAAGAGTCAAACCATTACGCAAGCACGTTTTTAAATGTACATAATGAATGACGTACTCATATTTATCATACAAATTTGGGATTAATTTCGAATTTTTCCCTCCTGGAGGTACAAATTTTTGTGCACAGAAGGGATAATCGTTATGCAAATGATGTAACTCTTTAGGGTAAACTAAGTCGACCTCAAGAATAAATCCAAATTCTGCATCGTCTGAAATTGACATAAAGTCTAATTGCTCTATTTCCTCAGAATCTAGAAAGCGAAAATCAGATATGGGTAATGAATGACTCATACTATATCCGTATAAGTTGTTACAATCAATGTATACAAGAAACGAGTCGGGTTTACTGTCATCATAAGTTTTCATATATTTATTATTAGCAAGAGCATGTCTGGTAGAGCACATGCAAATTCCGCCTCGAATGCCTTTTTGAATAAGACGAATGATTTCTAAATCAGATATCAACTCTAATTTTACGCCAGTTTTCAATAACATCGCGTCAAATGACAAACTCGGCACGGTTAAATAGAATGCAGGATCTAATTCATAATGAATCTTACAAATTTTTCGAAAATTTTCAAATATGTCTGACAAAAGCAAAACGTCAGTTTTAATATAGAGATCTGTATATTCACCCATGTTTCTTATTTGAAATGTCTCCCATACACGTTGAGCGTGCTCATAGTCAGAGTCTGTAATTTGTTCCGCAGAAAGCGAGTTATAAAACGAACTCTTTTCAGGTAGCTCAATTTCTGTAAATTTATCCCAGCCGGTCATATAATCGTAAGGATATACTCCTTTGCGTAGTAATAAATTAAACTCTTCTAATCGAGGATAAAAGTTACTTAAGTGGAAAAACTCTGATCTACATAAACCCTTAGCTAACTCTTCTAAACTAGCACCTAGAAATTTAAATGAATCTACAAACCGTATTTGCACATACTGATCATTAGATAACCTTAAAAATTTTGTAAATGAAATATAGTTTTCTTTATTTTTAGGTATTACTTTTATAGGTCCAGAACATTTACCCAGTTCTTTGATAAATAAATGACAGTCGTATCCAGACAAATTGTGGAAAAATATAGGAATAAGTTTAGGCACTCGAAAACGTAAGTTACAGTATTGATGGGCCGCTCCGCGATAAAACCCTGTTAAATGACAGTGATCTCTAACTTTATCACCAAACAAAGGGGTTTTGCAAATGTGACAATTTTTTGCATTTTTGTACGCTAAAGCATCTTCATCGTCGAAAATCATAGGAACCTCTTTATTTAAGATCTCATGTATTTCATTTACATGTCTGTACAAGTACTCTAAAAACTTGGATACGCAATCGGGTCCGCGATACTGAATAAAACGATTCAGACTTCCGTCATAAGAACAAACTATGTAATACGCAAAAGCTGCAGGCTTATGAATTTGTTTATTTGAGGTGAAGCTAATCGATGGTGCTTGCTCGCAACCCTGGTAAGGTTCAAGAATAGTTTCAAAGTCAGCGTACACTACAAATGGTACGTCTTGTTTACGATCGAAATTTTTAAATTGCAGATATGTACCTTTATCTGGAAGTACAGTAGCAATTCCACTACAAACATGCATATCATATTTGTATTCTGATACAAAAAATATGAGACAGTCTTCGCAAAAATAAAGTTTACCATGATGCTTAGTAATTTGAGAACGTACAAGACGCGACAAGTCACGAATCAAAACATAATGCGAGTTATTACCGCGCTCGATTAAAAGTAAATTGATCCTATGTTTCCTTTTGTACTCGGACCTGTAAAGAGGTCCTACAACAGTTCGATTGTTTTTTAAAGAATACACATTAATACTGATATCAGTATTATCGGATTCAAATGTCTTAATATCAGCAAAGGTGACAGGGAAACTCATATTATCAGTTTTTAAAACAGTCTTAAAATAGGGATACGACGATGTACGCTCACTATGATGTGAGGACGGGTAAATGGCGGCAACAATGCACCAGAGAAAACAATAGTCATCGTTATTGCGAATATTTATGCAAGCCTTTTTATTTTTTATTAATTTAGGCAAATCCACGTAAGATGACGCTTTTAATGGATCAAATTTATTGACATTTATTTCTAAATACAAATTTGATAAAAATGTCCAACCAGAATCGCGGTCTTCAAATTCCTCTACCTTTTTTCTTATAGTTATAAAGAATTTTTGAAAAAGCTTCTCCAAATCATAATTTTGATGCACAGAAAAATTTTTTGTTGCGAAAGACTTAATTTCTTGCCTGTCATCTTTGAATAAAAGAAAATTGCAAAAGTATTCGAAATTAACTTTAAGGCTCACTTGTTTTTGAAGCGCATTTTGTAAAATTCTTAAAAATTTGCATTTCAAAGAGTTCAAAAATACGTCAGGTAAACAAGTTTTAAAATCATCAGTAGCAATTATCCTATATGACGATATGCGACCTTTAAAAGCTGAGGAAATTTGATAAACCTCATCGTTTAGTTCTACAACGGAATTATTTTTATGTTTATTACTTTTTAAGTGACCCACCCACTGTTTTCTTTCTACTCTGATGGAGCACTCTGAGCAAAAAGGCATATTTATGTAAGTTTATTCAGATTACAACACAATAAAAAATAATAAGAGCAAACAGACATTTTACGCAAACGTTAAAATAATACTGAATTACTTGTTGTTAGAGTAAAATTTAACGTCAGCCTCTACAAAAAGTTCTTGAAGTCGTTGAACAAATTTTTGCAACGAGTTCCACTGTGGTGTTTCACTGTTGATTTGAGCCTTAACTGCAAGAAGGGCTTTCTTCCAACGCTGATCGGGCAACTCACCGCGAATGTCTTCGGTGTGAGAGACCTTCAGCTCCACGAAGAAGTCTCCCTTCAGAACGCATGCTCGTTTCGTTGCTCCTGTCGGCAGTCGGTTGATTATAGACGAGTCGAGCGCATTTGAAGAAACAGAGGGTTTCGGCGTAATATTAAAATCTTCCGGGAATATACCAAACAAATCATGAGGGTTTTGGTTTCCTTTTATCTTCGATGCGGCAGAACTGTAAAAAACAATTAAATCAGTACAACCACCTTGATGTTAGAAGGTTTACTAGAATTACCTTTTAAAAAGATAATGAATAAGATAGTAAAAACAAATACCTGGTTGATGATGATTTTCGTTTCTTAATGGTTTTTTTCGATTTGAGATTATCTTGGCTTACGCTGTCCTCTGAATCAGATCTAAAACAGGATATATGGATAATTATTAATCGTTTTTGTTTAAAAACATACATTAACAGTGAAAACAAGTCAACGGGAAATATACCTATTTGCTGCACTTCTTTTTTGTTTTCCAAATTTTGAGGTGACGGGGGTCACGTTAGCAGCAATGATGCTTTCAAATTCGGTATCAGACCTATAAATAATAAATAATTGATATAATTAAATCACTGAAACATTTTAAAGTTATTTGGGAAAAAAGTGTACTTACTCACATTTTAACAGTAGCGAGATGAAACAGCAGGAGGTGGTAATGCACTGGGCGGTAAGCTGGCGGACGAGGTGTAGGGCAGCGGTGGCGGTAGCTGGAAGTCTCGGAGCACAAAAAAAACGCAGTTGTGGAAGTTGACAAATAAATAGCGAATTCTTGATGACTTTGTTACATGCGCCAGGGGTGTTACTTGAGTAATTTTGCATAAAGCAGTTAATATCGCTATTATTAATTTAATATTATTGCTATTTCTATTGCACTGGAAGAACCAGTGAGAGAAGATTCCATCTTCACATCCATATTGTGGTAATTAACATTATTTTTATTATAAGTAGTGTAAATTGGTTTTTTTCTTTAAGCTTACATGTTGTGATAGTTTGAATGTTTATTCCAGTAACTGTTAACATTTAACTAGGGTTTCTCACTGGTAAAATAATTATATCAAGTTTAATGAACGAAATGTATTCAAAATGTTCGACACAATTAAAAGTATTGTTACCAATTATAACATTATTTGATACATTTACGATAGTGCCAGCCCTCAAAATGTATATTCTTGCATATTTTTAATGGGGCCACCGGCGTTGTGCAATTTCCTTCACATCGATTGAAAAAAACATGTTGCGTAATTGACCAATGCCTAATTAATAAAATGCAGGAATATTTGTTAAATCAACAAATGAAAAAAAATATATATATTAATTTAAATTATTTACGCAAATGTACTGGAAACAGAAAAAGTATTTTCCCGAACAAGCGAACTTGACAAATCGATTTCTTAATCCAGAAAACACCTGTAATTGTAAATTTATTGTAATTCCAACATTGAATACAAAAATTAAATATTACCAATATAAAGAATTTAACAATGGTTTCATCATAAGCGCCCTCTATAGGCTAAGTACTGAACTAATATAATAGCTTAATGAATGCATTACACTTTCATATAAGTTGCAAATGGTTTCGATTAATTCCGATAGATTAAGCAAAATATTCGTTATTCTACGCCACCTATGTTCATTTGCGTGAAATCATCACAATAATAGCGAGCGTCCATAGTTGAAATGTGATCGCGGATCTCATACCGCCCGGTCTTCGAGTTCTAATTACAATTACGCAAAACATTGTATGTCGCATGCGATTATATTTTTAGCTAAGCTTAATTTTGCACACAATAAAACTGATTTTACATCAATATGTTAAAGTGAGATATGTTTTTTTAGAAATGTATTAATATATAACGTTCCTATAGATGGCATTACAATAGCATTAAAATTAACTGGAGCACATTTATGCGTTGTTTTCTTGCGTTTTGGTTTTACAAACCAAAAATCAGTTGAACTAACGAATTGTTTATAAAACATCTTATAGTTTCGTAATTTAAATGATGATAAGACTGGTTTTATACAACCGAAAACCAGTTAAAACCTACATCACGCTATTGAAGTTTTTATACTCAGGTTGATATATATAGTAAGAACTTTACCAAATGCATAAGTGTCTTAGTACTCCTTGTGACCTACCGGCTTGGTTGTGCTAAGTCCCAGCTTGTCAATCTCGATGCTCGATTTGATCACCCTTGCACTGAGTATTGCTGAACTATCTCGAATATTTGGGAGGGATTCTGTTACTATGCGGTGGTAGATAACGGATGAACTCGTCCCTGGTGAAGGATGCAAACTCACCATGTACACAAAAGCGGTCATACGACCACCGGGAACTAAGCGTCCTGGGTGACCCGATCTTGTCTGTGGAGCCTGATCACCTTCACGACAAGTTGTACAAACGCGTCTGCGCTCCGGCCAAGTGCGAGGTGTTTAAGCTTTTGCATTTTACGAAATCAACTAATATTCTTAGTTTAACTTGGACTTTAAGAATGTATAAAATCTATACCTCCATTTTACGCAAACCCAATTTTGAAATCCACAAATAATGTCAGGCATTTGGATCATACGAGTGGGGAGGACGAATTCGCTCGATATCGAAAAAGGTGGGACAGAATGCATGCATGAATTTCATTTTGCGCAAACCCAATTTACGTTACGACTTGTTATTTGTTCAATACGCATGCGAGAGATAATCTTTTTATTTTAAGCACAAACCCAATTTCCGTTACATGTCGCGAAACGCGCACGTTAGCGCGATTATTTAATTTTGCGCAAACCCAAATTTTGAAATCCACAAATATCGCTCGATATCGAAAAAGGTGGGACAGAATGCATGCATGAATTTCATTCTGCGCAAACCCAAATTTTGAAATCCACAAAATAATATTGGGCATTTGGATCACACGAGTGAGGAGGGCGAAATTTTCGCCCGATCGAACGAGGTGGGCCAGAATGCCCAATATTATACTACTAAGGACGATTTTATTTTTACAAAAGAAATCTTAAACCTCCTTGCACAAAGAGGTACAAGATTTAAAAAAAAACTTAGTCAAATTGTCAAAGCATACTCAGACTTTAACGATTCGTTTTAATTGTTGTGCATAATTTATTCGCAGTAATCTCTGGTAGACGCAAATAAATAAAATTAATCCAGGATTCATATTCTCGTAGAAGAAGTTTAATGTAAAAGTGATAGTGATAGTGTGATAGTGATAGTGTATTTTAGTTGTGTACGAGACTGATGAGTAAAAATCGTAATCGTAAGTTTCATATTTAAATTATTTCAGACATAAGCCCTTAACAGAGACCGTCTTTTCGTTCATATTACACAATAAAGTCTCAGTTTTCTAAACCCCATGGAGCATTTGACCATGAGTAGAAACATTTTCCAGTTTGTTTATTTACAATACGTTGTGACACATGTTATGAATGAATTAGTTAAGATGGGGCACACTGAGAGCATCATCAGGAAGGGCGATGACAAATCAGTCTGTAACTCAGTCAAAAATTAACTTAAAAAAAAAATACCAATGTAGGGATGATCCAAATCATCCACCCTACCTACTGTTAAAAAATGTTGAAAGGTTTTTAAGACACCCTGTATACCATTATAGTTTAGTTTAATTTACATGTGGCCTTTAGTTAATCTAAAACTCTTAATTTTGAATGTTTCGTCATAGCTAAACTTTCGCTAATTTTATCTATATATATAAAAGGCAAAACTGACTGACTGACATATCAACGCACAGCCGAAACTACTGTACCTAGAAACTTGAAATTTGGTACATGGGTTCCTTTCATGATGTAAGTGAGCACTAAGAAAGGATTTTCCGAAAATCGACCCCCAACGGGAAGAAATGGGGGGGAGTAGCGGGAAACTAATTCTACGCGTACGAAGTCGCGGGCGTCCTCTAGTTAAGTATATTTATCGCTCTCCAGTACACATAGCAACTAAGTTGTCTTTGGTACTAGGTCAATTTGTGTGATTTTGTCTCGGATATTTATTCATATTTGTTTTACTTATAACAAAAAATAACATATATTTCCAGGGCCGATTAGAGTTCGACCGGAACCATATATCGCTGGCCTTTAAAAGAGCCCAGTATATATTATATGATGTGAAATACCTGCTGGGCTCGCTGCCGACGACCTTCGACGACGACCTGCGCAAGGGCTTCCTGCACGGGCTCTCGCTGCTGCTCAACCTGCTCGTCATGATGCAGGGGATGGACTCCGTCGTGAGGCAGGTCAGTCAGCTGATCCTGTACCACCAGTGATTTGCGGCTGATGGGTGCAAATTACTTCACAATAACGTCAAACGATATTCTAATATGGATACACCTCAAGATAATTAATTAATGAAAAATGTATTCCCTCTCTACATCTACAGACGTGCGAGGTTTATTTGTAATGTGATAGTTCACTATTATTTAGAGCTTTACCAGTGTCAATCAAGCTTCTTAAAAATATATAATGTGAAATTCTATCTTCAACTAACTTAATTTTGCTATAAATAGAATTTGAAGACGTTAACAATAATGTTAAGCATAAGCATAGCACAATCTCACATCATCAAGTAATTGGATTGCTTTACTTATTACGGTACAAGTACCGATATATCATATAAGTAACAAAACCTGCATACATTTTAATTTAATAAATCGTAATTGAAATTTAATCAAAGTCTTATCCACCCTAAGCCATCGTCACCGAATTGCATCCGTTAGCCGCCCATTAACCGCCAGTACCTGTTGAAAACTCAGCAGTTGAGGTTGTAGTCTACTGTACATACAGCGAATGTACTGAAAAGTAGATCTATGTAGTTTAGTAAGAACATACTATTGATTTTTTGTGGGAGTATGAAAATGAAACAGTCCTATTGGTAGATTTTTATTAATTTACCCCTCGGCGCTGCTCTAGTAAAAAGCAATGGCCGATCCTAGGTTTTATTCATTCATCCAATCATGACTGTGCCGATAGGCCTAGCTTTCAGAGTTAGGACTTGATTCCATATAAGTTAAAATGTAGCCCTCATTCCTCCCCTTATGGGCCACCTTTTTCGAAAAGCGAATCTTATTTTCTTTTCCGTTTTACAAAGACATTGAACATATGAACATAGGCTACTATTTTCTCGCTCGAGAAACGAACAAAAGATATAGATCCCGTGTTAATAAAAGACCCATGTATTATCGCTGGCACTCGCTTCCCGCTCATCCATGGCGGTGGCATAACTGCCCTTATGCTTATTCTAAACCTGGTGTTATATTCAGGTCGGGCAGCACATGGAATACGAGCCGGAGTGGGAGTCGGCCTTCAACCTGCACGTGAAGCTGGCGCACAGCATCACGCTGTCGCTGGAGTGGTGCGCGCTGGAGCGCGGGCTGTGCGCCTCGGCGTACCGGATGGCGCTGCGCCGGCACGCCGACACCTGCACCTACCAGCCCAAACTGGTCAAGGGTGAGACTTGGTTCTATCATCCATCTGTCCAGTCTATCTGTATCCACCCACTGTTGGGTGTCTTATCTTATCTTACTAATATTATAAAGGAGAAAGTTTGTTACTCAATCACGCTTCAACCACTGAACGGATCGGAAGTCGGGATCAATAGAAATGGCAAAAGATGTAAACAAATCAGTTCTGTTGGACACATAACCTCAATTTTTCTGCAAACGAGTTCTGATTTTAAAAAAACGTATAGTTAATAGTTATTTAATCTTAATCTTCCCGGTCCACCATCTCTAGGGTGATATTCGTTTGCGCGTTCGACGCGTAACGACCCGAACGCCGTAGGATTATGTAGCTGCGAAGAACAAGCCAAAATTTTCTTAAGTGGACTACCGCGAATGTCCCTGACTGTGAAAATAAATAGCCAAAGTCAAAGTCAAAATATTTATTGCATTTCATATTACACAAAAACAACAGACCAGCCTTGCCAGCCTTGTTAGCCTTGTCAGCTTCAAAAAACCACGTTAATAAAAAAACATTTATTTGACAGAACTCGGCAATCAGTCAGCGTCAGTGATCCCGTACGACGTGTCTTCGGAGCCGGTGTCCATCCACCGGCCGCTGTCCCGCTTCGTGGCCGGCCTGCACCTGCGGCTGCACCAGCACGGGCTGAGCTACCACAGCGCCGAGTTCCAGCGGCAGGAGCACACCAAGCCCGCGCCCGAGGAGCTCATCGGTCAGTGGCAAACATGTATTGATAACTTTGGATTTAACATTCGTAAATACAGTCACGCCTCTTTCCCGTAGGAGTAGGCAATTATTATACTTTACTGTTCGAAGTATTAAAAAAAAATATGTCGAAAACTCCAAAAAAATTAAAAAATTATCAGGGACAAATCTCACACAAATTGACCTAGTCCCAAACTAAGCTCTAGGCTTGAACTATTTGTAACTGGACAAAGATAAACTTACTTATTTGGAGAAATACATACTTAAATACATACCCCCTTGCTAATAAACGTTGAGTAACGGTGGTAATTTTTTGTCCTTATCTGTCAAATCCAAATGTTACAATGACAGATAAGGACAAAACATTGTATAGCTATACCACCGACGTTTATTAGTAAGGGGGATATAAAGCATCCAAGCCTCAGGAACATACTTGCGCTCATCACACAAATATCTGCCCTTACCTTAATATTAAATGAATAAGCTTAACAAACGGCATTATATTGAATAATCACATAGGAACAATAAATAATATAAATCAACTAGGCTGTATGACGTATTTCGCAATAGTTTTCTCTAATTTAGAAATAGCCAGAAATAACTAAAATAATTATGACAAACTTTGTAGTTTCCTTTTTAAGCTTGTAGAATAAGTTATGTATGCAACGGTACATAATTATCTCTTAAGGTATAAGTGCCGAGGTTAGAGCGAGCTTGCGAGCTAATGACAGGCAGAGAGAGACAGCATCATTGCCAGGCTTTATGTACCAGTTACATGAATAACTACTATTTGTCGCTACTCTTAAGGCTCAGTTTCATTGGTCGATCGTCCGCTTGTAACAATCCACTGACGGGTTGTTTTAACATTTTTGAGCAGATAGCTATTGCAGCGACGCAATGTATCACGAAAAGCATACGGACTATCGCGCAATGAAACTGAGCCTTTATGTTACCTAGTATTTCCCTTCCAGAGCCGGTCCTGCGCACCATGGCCATGATCGGGCAGGTGCACGCGGGCATGTGGCGCCGCAACGGGTTCGCGCTGCTCAACCAGCTCTACTTCTACCACAACGTCAAGTGCCGCGCGGAGATGCTCGACCGGGACGTCGTCATGCTGCAGGTCAGGACAGGCCACCACCAGATACTGTGACCAATGACCACTCTTCCGAGAGTGGTGATATAGAAGGGTCTAATGTAGGTTCCGCCTGGATCGCTATACCACCGTACGCTCCATAGACCCATTCCATCTTAGTCCTCACGCAGAAGTCTGGGCTCTACAGACGAAAAACTAATCACTGGATGCTATAAGAATATTTTTTCTAAACTGGTTGATATTAATATCGTTAACGGTATCAGAATACCGCCTATAGTGAAACGGAAGCGTGAAAAAAGTTATATGTATAATGAGAGTTGCCATGGTAATAACAGTTCTTTTATAATTATTATAGCATTGTTATTACCATGGTTACCCTCATGAACGTCAGTGACGGCATTTGGAGATCAACTGACATCTCAATTATTACATTATACTAGTCAAAATCTTTTTTTACAATCATATAAATATGTAAAAGTACGAAAAATATTTAATTAATGAACATAACAGTTTAGTCCCTAACTATAAAATGTTTTTGTCACAGATAGGCGCGTCCCTGATCGAGAGCAACGAGTTCATCATCCACGTCCTCAACAAGTTCAACCTGCTGGAGTGGGCCGCGCCGGACTTCGAGCAGCGCGGCGTCGAGGACGACTCGCTGCGGCACACCATCAGCATGCTCGAGGAGTTCCTCGGGCTGCTCATCACCGGTCAGTGGGTTCGGCTCTCGATTTAGAGCGTGGAGGTGCAAAACTCAACTCAAAGTCTTAGGAAGCTCGTCAGAGAAGCCAGGAGACCGGAAGACAAAAATAATGCCCTGATAACTTGGCAAAAGAGTTTGGATATAGTAAAAAAACGGTGAAGTGCAAGTTGGACTCGCGCACCGAGGCAACCGTACCGCCGCGCAGTTGGTTTTATTATATTCCGAGTTCGAATCGAGTCATCACCATATTTCACCTTTCTGTTTTGCCGTTTTGACGATACAACAAATATTCAAATACTTGAAAAAAAAACGTTTTTTGTATAGGGTCACGTTGGACGCCCTTCTGGTACGGAAGCCTAAAAATGAGCTTCAGTTGTAGTAAATAATTAAGACTGCGCCGAGCAAACGTCGACCGTCCAGTGGCGCCCTCATCACTATTATTGTGTTTTCTAATTAACTAAAGAATTTCCTTGCAATCGGACGATGCTTTTTTGTAGCGCAAGTAAAAACACAATTTATGGGATACGTAACAAACTTTGATAACAATTACCCTATGAGTAGTCAGCTTAACGGGAAAAGGTGGCCACTTTTTTCCGTTAAGTTGATAACTCAAAGGCCAATTGTTATTAAACTATGTGATATGTCCTATAAGTTGTGTTTTCATTTGTAGTACAAAAATGCACCGTCCGATTTCAAGAAAATACTTTATTTTATTAGAAAACATAATAATAGTGATGAGGGCGCCACTGTACATCCGGCGTACGCTCGGCGTAGTCTTAAAAGACGTGACCAGAGTGGACGTCTTGATGAATTGAGCTGTTTGTTCCAGTTGTGGGTTCCCGCTTCGTCCCCGGAGTAGGCGAAGTGACAGACGAACATCGCACCAAGAAGGAAATCATACAGATGCTGTGCGTCAAGCCTATGCCGCACTCTGAACTCAACAGGTACCTATGCTATTTTTTTATAGCTACGCTATTATATTAATAGTTATTAACGCATTCACTGCTGTCCCAAAGGTATTAAGTATTTCTGTACGAATAGTACCTTTTCGTTTTTTATACAAGGTTCGAAGACAGTATCTAAATCTGGGTCACTAGCGAGCTGCAACGTTACTGTAACCGTAGCAGTTACAGTAACGAGTTTCTAGTGGAGAACGGGCTCACAAACTGCGTACACATCATGATTTCACGTGCAACAGTAACAGTTCGGCCCGCTAGTGAGTACCAGGCTTATGAGTATGCGGTACTTGGTCAAAGTCGGGAAAGCAGTGAATGTGTTAAAGAATCAGCTAGGTCTTTGCCGTTTGGGTGAAATATTGTTGGGCAATAAATAACTTCCAAAATTTTAATTTTCCAAATTTTATTTTCTCTTTCCATCTGTTATTTTTAGTTACAAGTCTAACTTAACGTACAAGTCGACACACGTAAAAAGAGCCCTGAGCGACCTACCTGCGCAATGAGCAAATTACGGACCAAATTAGTGGGGGCGACGGGGCAGTGTGAACCGCTCGGCTTCGCTGCCACGCTGTTGGTTTATCAGTAGACAACATGCGCAAACATATCACCTCCACTCGAGCTCTTTTTACGTGTATAACCGACGTATTAAATGAATGTGGTATCTCTGAAACAAGACAAAAATAGTACAAATGGCTTTTTGGAAAGTGATACATACGACCGAAAGATTTCGGCCAAACGGCAGGCTCTCATGGTATTCAACTGCTCGATTTCATACTAGCTTTGTCAAACGAATACGGAAAGATTTGTATGATGGTGGGTTTAGACCAAGCGAACGAACAAGAATCCTATGGCATTATCTCTTACGTTTTCTTTGTAAAAATAAAGACAAAACATGTTCTAGAGCATTCGTTCGTTTGGTCTAAACCCACCCTGCAAAAAACCGTACAGTTTGACTTAGCTACCAACTAAGTAAGCCATTACAATTGGGTCATAGTGTCATTTTTGTACGAATGGGTACGCTGTACTAAAGTAGGCATTACTTTCCCCCCACCATCGTAAAGTATCTCTCCCCCCTACTCCCTGTTCCCTCCAAACCTATTGTTTCTTGTTCCTTCAAGGCCGGCAACGCAAGCGATCGCTGTGGTGTTGCATGCAATGAGGATGAGAAGGTAATTCTTGGGATTAGAGATAGACGGTTGCATAGAACAGTTTACTTATGAATAATTATTAAATAGAAAAAAAATGGCGGTCCGTTCTTTCTGATCTGATATTTCTTTAAAATCTCAAACAATTTTCATGTATCCTAGCTAAGAGCCATCCCGTTTCAACAACCTTTTTAACCCGACTGCCGAAGAAAGAGGCTAATGTGTTTATCAGCCTATATAAATTATGTATGTTTGTCCCTTTGTGGCGCTCTAGAAACTAAACGCGTGGACCGATTTTGATGAGTCTTATGTCAATCGATTTGTCTTAATCTTGTGCCAATGAAGATATGACGGTAATCAAAATTAAATATGACGGCAACCAAACGCCATATTGTAAAAAAGAAAAATAATAAAGCCGACGAACTATGACAGGTGGGGTATCATTAAATAGATATTTAATAATCTTTTTTAGGTTTCTTTCATCATTTATCATTTTGAATGATTATTTAGGATTTATATCAATTTAAAGTTGGTTAGCAACAGTCGGGTTTTTTAAAGCTTGCCTATTTCATCGTTATGGTAACTCTTATTCAATATAGGGGAGAAGTGGCATGAAGGAGCCAGGTTTTGAAAGAGTAACTTGCATTTTTTCGGAAGATTCCAAACCATATTACACAAGTTTAAAAAAAACCGCGTCAAAATTCCTCTATGCAACTAGATTAAACCATATTTCTTTTGCCATGTTATCGTATTGTTCTAAACTCAACCGCCACAGTAAGTCAAGTAAATAAGAGCTATCAAAACGTTGACAATACGATAACGCGTCAAAAACAAGCTTTAACTTGTAGAATCTACTCGGGAAAACCATATTACTTTTGACATGTTGTACTTTCTTAACTCGGCCGCCATAAAAGCCAAGTTAATAAGGCCCGCCATAGACGGACTGCTTTTAGCAGTCAGGAACGACAGCCCCGTGGTCGCTATTGGTCGATTTGCAGTTGCAATGCTCTAGAAAGTGCAGATTGTGCAATAGCAACCGCAGGGGGTGTTCCTTGAATCACCGACACTCATATCACAAATGCGTTGTTTCATCGAATTTTCATTTCATCGACAGCTAATTTCTGCTGAAACCTTATTGTTGTTAGGTTATCTTACGCATGTTTTACGTAGGTTAGGTTAGGTTAGACCTGTGACCACCAAAAAATTATAACTCCTGCACGTGGAAATGCCTGTTCGATGGAATGAAAATGCGATGAAATGAAAATTCGGTGAATTTAGTGTCAGCGATTCAAGGGTAAACCAACCGCAGGGCTGTCGGTCCTGACTGCTTAAAGCAGTCCGTCCTTGCGGGCCTTAGAGCTATAGTAACGTCGACAATATAATAACATGTCAAATACCAAAGGTCTCCGCCTGCCTTCTCACATAACCAATAACACTTGTCCTCAGATCATTACCCGAGGACCAGCTCCACGAGACCGGCCTGGAAGCCGTCATCCACGAGGTGGCGGACTTCATCAAGCCCACCGGCGGGAACAACCGCGGCGTGTACAAGCTGAAGCCGGCGTTGTATGACGAGTACGACACGTTCTTCTACCACTACACGCGCGAGGAGCTCTCCAGGAGTGAGGAGGAGCAGCGCGCCAGGAGGAAGGCAGCTGGTGAGGGTTTAGGCTACATTTATTTGTTCTAATGCACGGTTTCGCAACCAGTGGGACGCCTCCTTAAGGAAGCGTAGAAAGATGGCAACGGGGGCGCGGGAACTTCAATTTAATGTGTTAATGTAACATTATTCCGTGTCTGTATCACAAAGTAACGTGGCGTCGGTCGATGTTGTTAATTTAATTTGGTTTTGTCACGAAAAAAAGGGGGGCGTGAAAATATTATTTACGATCTGGGGCGAGGCTTTACGCAAAAAAGGTTGGGAAACCCTGCTCTAATGCATCGTTTGGTCTTTGCCCAACATCCTTTTAATCCTCTCTTCTCTTCCCTCTTCTTCAGCCTATATTCACCAACTGCTGAGTGTAGCCCTCGTCATTAGCATGCCACTCTCCCCGATGATGGGCTATCTTCATCCAATTTTTTCCCAATAACTTAGTTATGTCGTTCGCCCATCTTGCCTTTTGCCGGCCAACGCTCCTGGTGCCGGTCATCGGGGTCCTCTTTTAATTCCTTATTCATTCATGTAATTCTAACTGCCGCACTCAAAGACGTCAATTAAATTGAATGCTTGTTTAGTGACGTGTTGTCTTATTCTATAGCTGTAGCAAAGAAAGTGACAGCAGCTACTTAAATCAAGCATAAAATTTAATTGACGTCTCTGAGTGCGGCAGTAAGACTCCAAATGAGTTGCCAACCCTGAGGACTAAGACGGAATGCTTCTATGTTACGATTTTAATCAATTCAAATGTTTTATATTATAATGATTGTCTTTTTCCAGGTCTACCAGAATGCTGTCCCCCTCCTCCGCTCCCAAAGCTGACCCCTCCCTTCCGGCTGCTGGCGAGTCTGCTGCAGTGCGATGCCGCTATGCATGTGCTGAGGACGGTACTCGAGCGAGCGCTGGACTTAAGAGCGCGGTCTTTCTCCGAGACGCAAGTGCACAAGGTACGTGTAAGAAGGTGGTGATTGCCAGAGGGCTGGGCAGTAGTGGCTTTAAATTTTACATACATAAGGGTATGTAAGTAAACACTACAAAAGAAAAACAAACAAAAAGAGATTAAGATCGGGTGATCAAGTGGGCCACGCGAATGGGCCCGATCGTCCCATCCATCGACGGCGGTATGTAGTGTCTAAATGAGCTCTTACTTCGCGGTCATAGTGCAGGGCAGCCGTCTTTTTCAACCCACAAAGTACACCGCAGCTGCAGTGATACAACTTCCAAGAATTTTTATAGCTGCTTTTCTAAAAAACCCAAATTATTTGAGAATTGAGCGTCAGTGGTTTTTCAAATTTACATTTTTTTTAATTTCGAATATGTAATGTACCAAGTGTACATGAATGTTGTCGTGCCGCAGGCGCTGCACCTGATCGGGTACGCGCTGCGCGACGAAGAGAGCGGGCACTACGAGTTCGTGGCGTTCGCGGAGAGCGCGGCGCGCGGCGGGCTGCTGGCGCTGCTGCAGCGGCTGGCCGGCAGCCCGCGCGTTGACGCGCACCGCCCGCTCGCCGTCTGGCTCGTCGACAAGTGCAAGTCAGTTTGGGCACACACACACACGCTCACACCGCCCTCGTCTCCTATACACATACACCATCTAGTCTACTAAATGAACGTACCGAATCGTTTTTGATCGGAGTACTTAAATGTAGATCCTTCAATATTCTATATTTGAAATTTGACTTCAATTCAATATTAGTTTTGTATACAACATGCAAGAAAAAAAGAAAAACATTTATTTGTGACAAACAACAATAAAGAACAGAGAAATACACACAAGAAGAATGTAGTCACGAAATGATTCCAACTCATGATGCTGTATGGTAACCCGTTTAAGTGTGTTGGTGTGCGCAGGACGCTGCTGGGCGCCAGCTCGGTGTGGCTCGGCGACGAGGGCGACGTGGAGCGCGCGCCGGCCGACAAGCCCGTCAGCGACGACGCCGCTGGTAACTACACACGACACATTACACACATTAGTGACGTCTTCTAACCTTTACCACAATTTCCCAACGAACATTGATAAGCCAAAAGCAACCGGAAGCACAGGAAAGCTCAAAACTACATTTTATAGACTGGCTAAAACTGCAAAATCATTATATTATTGACCTGGATTCAATCCTATTTAGCCAAAAAGAAACAAATTCAATGAACATCAATCAAAAAACCACGTTATATCTCTCAAATTATCAATGCCAAGTGTCAAACGTCAAGTGAAATGTCACAGACGAAAAACCACCGTGGCGCCACAGATTGTATCAACTCTATTAGTACGGAACAGTCATGTTTGAACTGCTGTACAGTCCAACTGAATTGACTTTCTCCTTTTATGTCATCTCACGAAATTGTCCTTCGGCAATAAGGTAAATCTGGTAGGTAACCGTATTTTTGGCACTTGGGACGCTCCCACATTTTTGCAGGTAACTGTACGCAACAGTACTAATTGCATTTTATATATAAACAAAGTTACCGTTATAGTTATAGTTATAGTTATTAAAGTTACCGTACGAATAATTGTAGAAGCGGAACGAGCGAAGCGAGCAGCGCTAGCGGCCGAGCGGCGAGCCAAGGTAATGGCGCAGATGAAAGCACAGATGAACAACTTCATCTCCAACAACGCGGTGCTCTTTGAGGAGACCACCACCGAGGTGTGTAGCTGCTTCTTTTATGAATAAAATAATAAATATACTAACGTGTTCTATACTTACAAACTTATATTTTAGTAAGTTGGTTCAACAAACATGCGATCTTTTTTTGAAGAATGAGAAAATTTTTTCATGCCAAAATATATGCTGTCTGTTAGATAGTATGGGAACGAAACGCTTGGACGTTTGCGATTAAAGAAAAGAGTTTTGAGGTTTGTGACATTTTAAGTCAATTTTATGGCAAGAAGGGAAATGAGCAGAACTCGCAAGCTCGTCCGTTTAAAGCAATACTCGGGCCGCAATTGCCTACATCCCTGCCTAATTCGTTGACCTGAGATGTGGTATGGTTGGCAGGTGACGGCGGAGGAGCAGGTGATCCGGCCGCTGTACTGCGGCGCGGCGCTCGGCGTGTGGGGCGGCGGCGTGGCCGAGCCGCCGCGCGTCTGCATCATGTGCCAGGAGGAGGTGCGTGCGCAGCGAGCTCGTCGCCATGCCCAGGGGCCCTCGCATGGCTGCGTTTATCGCGTGACTACATTTGGATAAGGCATCCGTCACCTTTTGACACGTAAATAAGAACGACAGTGACGGATGCTTTATCCACATTTAACACGCGATATAGACAGAACTGTCCTAGGCCCACAGGGATCGGACGATTTTGCGTCGTTACTCGCAATAGTGTGGACATGACTCCAAAGATTTAATTTAATTTAAGGTCAACCGGGGTAAAGGCGTCACTGTTTTTTTACATTTTTTTAAGACCTAAATTGCGATATATATATTTACTATATTGGAATACTCATTCATTCTGTTATTTTTACAATTCTTTGGGAGTTTAATTCGTGAGTTAACTTTTTCTCTGCACTATAATTAAAAGATATATAGGCATTTTTTTAAAAACCAAGATTTTAGACGCTTTTGCCCCAAGTTGGGAAAATGCATCTTTTTAAAGTAATTGTTAAAAGATTGCGATTAGGCCTTTAAAACTTCATGACACGTTTCTGCAATACAGTCTTCTAGAAGGTTTTATAATTAGAAGGCCCCAAAAACAGCTATTAACAAGCTGAGACAATAAATAATATAATTTGGGAAAATGCGTCTTCAATTTGTAGACGCTTTTATCCAAACCTAAATACCAGATGTCGTAAACATTTTTCTTCGATTGAAAAGAGTGAGATAGAAAATTTAGAAGAAATATATTATTTTGACTTGTGACCGATTCTACGGGTAAAATAAAATAGTTTTTCGACAGATGATGTTTGATTTTTAATAAAAACAGTTAATATTTATGGTTTTCCTTCTTTCTATCCTGTGATTGATATAAACTGTTAAAATTACGTATGAAGGAAAAGGTTGTTCACAACTGATATTGGGGTAAAAGCGTTACACTGACGCAATTACCCCAAAGGTACTAACGCATTTAGCCAAATTTAAAAAACAACCTCCAAACATTTCATATGGAATTAACTTTAAAAATTAAGCATTTTAAATACAAATTAGAGTTCGTACGTGTGAGCCAACTAATACTGGTCAGGTTTCAATACAAATTAAAACCGAAACCTAAAGAAAAAATAGGATGTAAATGGATTTTGAAAAATTACCTCACGCTCCACGTTGGTCTGGATAGACTCTAAATTTCAAAATGTTCGACGACTCGAATACGATTGGTTAAAACGCCCTCTATGTTACGCGTTTTCCTCCAAGTAGTTCAAGTGTCTATGACTAGACGGCGGGAGCTGTTGTAGCCGACGTTGTTTAAAAAATAATTCAAATAAACGCAATAACCCCATAGTGGCTTTTACCCCGGTTGACCTTATTAAATTAAATTAATTTGTTTCTTACCTGAAATTTAATTTTGATCCTTTGCAGGATAGTTTTAAATTATTAATAAAAATACTTGTTGAGTAATTAATTTTATATGATTTTTGGAGTCATGTCCACATTATTGCGAATAATGACGCCAACTTGTCCGATCTCTGGCCTTCACACAAACGCTTGTCAAATACAGAGTATGGACTCGTCACTGGGCGTTAGACGGGACACATTTTTTAGTGGACGTCGCGAAGCCCGCGTCCTGCTATTGTTTTCACTTTAACTTTAAAAAGTGTATCATACTAACACAGTAAAGCTCACTTTTCAATGTTTCGCTTTGAGCTAAGGCGGTGCTGATCTGGTGCTGGAACGTTGTGACTGTGGTCTGTCCCAATGAACTTGTCTTATTTGGTAACAACTTTATAACCTCAAAATGTATTTTTTATGGCTGAAACAGCTATTGTATAAAAAAATAGAAATTTCAAACGATACATTGACCTAGTAATGCCCAAAAGAGCTGTTTCAGCCTAAAACGTTGCATTTTGAGGTTAGGAAGTTGTTTACCATATAAGACAAGTTGATTGAAACAGACTGTAGTGAACTTTATACAAGGATATTTATTAATTGACATGTTGCAGGGTCGCGTAGAGTTGTCGGCGGAGCCGCTAGTGCTGGTGGCGTTCTCGTGCGGCTCGCTGGTGCTGCGGCGCGGGCCCGCCGTGCACGTGTCGGTGTGCGGGCACGCGCTGCACGCGCACTGCGCGCGCCAGTACGTCAAGACCGTCATGGAGCGCGAGTCCAGGAGGTATACTATAAGGTGGACCAAAATAATTCTTTATAAAAAGGCTTACTTTGGTTTGGTTACTTTTTTTTACTTATACTCGTTGCTATTTTTTTCTTATTTCCTCGAATCAACGAAAAGTTAGCTGGAAGAGTTCCTTAAACTGATAAGTTTGCCATTGCACTGTTTATCCCTATTCTAAAATACATTTTTTTTGATTTTGTATATTTTACAACAATATGGGGTTGGTATCAAAACGACTGAATCTACAAAATGACCTGTCTATAAAGACTAGATCGCAAAACGACCACAGATGCAGAAAGTCTATATCTCAAAATGACAATGGTAGCAACACGACCACAGAGCATAAGGTCTTCATCTCTCCGCTCCGATACCTATTACCGTGCAAAACACTAACACTACACCATTAACAAAATATGACTACATCGTCACTAATGGGCGGACTACGTTTGCAATATGGTGACGAAAACACAAGATGGATAAGACTTATTAAATTTCGACAAATATTTACGTGTGAAAATACATAGGTATATGCAGTTTTTGTTGTACATCACTACATAGTATAAAACAAAGTCGCTTCCCGCTGTCTGTCTGTCTGTCTCTATGTATGCTTAGATCTTTAAAACTACGCAACGGATTTTGATGCGGTTTTTTTTACTAGATAGAGTGATTTAAGAGGAAGGTTTTTATGTATAATAAATGCTGGTTTATTGTACTGGTGTTACAGAAAACTCGACTAAACCGAAGCGAAGCGAGGGCGGGTCGCTAGTATTTTATATATCAAGAAAGTACTGAAGTATCACTTTCCTTTTTGCCCCTCTTACGTTTTTAGATGTGGTGAGCTCATTTTCCCTATATAAGTGAGTGAACTATAAAAGGAATGTACTGAAAATACCTATTAATGAAAAAAAAAAGATTATTTACGTCGACAATAAAATTCTATAACTTTTTTGCAGTGATGTTCTCTTTTTTTTATCAATTGTAGTCTTATCCATATTACGGATATCGTCTGACATTATTTTGACGTAATTTGTAGGGATGTTACGGAGCTTCGCATCCGCATCCGTTAAGACGGAACTTCTGTTTGGTTTTACTCCGACTTCGCTATTTTTTATTTCACACCTCCGCCTCTGCCTCCGTTATTTTTTTACCGAAGTTATACCGGAGCTGAAGGTATTGCATTTGCCGCGGCAGCGCCACGCACGCCTACAAGTTTTGATTTGTCCAGGAAATACTTACCTATGACTCACGATCGCCCGCATTTTGTCTTAAATAAAAGGTACTCGGCTCCTTAAAATAAAACCGGGGAAATTAGAGGCATTCCATCTTAGTTCTCACGGTTGCTTTCTCCTTGCCAAAAAAGATACTCAAAATGTCACAACACTCACAACTCTTTTCTTAAATCGCAAACGTATAGCGTTCCCATACTATCTAATAGACAAAAATGCTTTTTCTAAACCAGAATCCTAAATAACTTAATAATAACTTGGTCAATGAAACATGTTAACGTTGTATATTGTCTAGGGGACGCGATTTATGTAGAAAATATTCGTGACTTTATACTGATACTTACTGTACTAGTTTAAATTTACTTTTTAACTATTATTTATGAGCTCTTGTAATAAAGGGGCTTCTAAACGGGCCATATTTTCACTGCAATATGTGCCCGGCAACTATTGGTGTCTTTCTCTAACATAGGAGTAAGAGAGGGACACCAATAGTTGCCGGCCACATATTGCAGTGAAAATATGGCCCGTTTAGAAGCCCCTTAATTCGTAGTTTTGACACGTTTTCCTGCTGCACGCATGATGTTTTATTGTATAGTGAATTTTATATAATGGTAGTATGTATTATCATTTTCATAAGTAATATTTTAAAGAATGACTTGAGTTTCTTGCGGCACTACTTCTCAGCAGTGGCCTTATCTTGAGATGGTCGGTTTTTGATAGTAAAATTGCCCGTGCGGCTTGCTTATTTAATTTATTCATAAAAAATCAATTGCAGGGCACCAAATAACTCACAACTCTACAAAGCTGTAATTCGGCATAGTTAATCATTTAAATTACGCCGACAAAGTAGTATAATAAAATACAATTAAAAAATTTTTTTTAGAAGAGCTCTTTGCATGTCTGGGAAACAGTTTCAAGATTAATATCATTCTTAAAACCGGTATTATTTTGTTCACCCCATAACCGGTAATAGAATAGAACGGTTTAAAAAAAACGTAATTATTTAGTGTATCGGTAAATAGGAAGAATTGTTATTAACTGGTATTAACCAGTGAAACTCAGACTCACACGGAGAATTATCCACCCAGCCAGCTACGCCGTCGAATTCGAGTGACGGAACGTAACGTTAAATCGGAGCTAGTGTGTAAAAGAGATATTTACTGCTCAACAGAACAAAATTTGTGAAATACCGGTTTTTCAATGAACCGGTTCCTAAACCAGTAACCCCAAACCAAACCGTAATCGATTCAGGTTTATGGTCCATGACCGAAAAAATAGGGTCATGTTGCCCATTTCACTCTGAACAGTGCTCATATTATTCCATGGTATTTAATTTAATTTACAACTAGGCAGTAATTTCTTCATAGCTGCACTAAATATTGAGAGTCCATTACTGCACTGGCTTCTCGGAATATCGATTTGAAAAATGTTGTTGAATTTGGATATAAAAATATGGGGCATAACATAATTGAAATTGTTGTCATTTCCAAGGCTGTCGGGCATGTCAACTTTAAAAAATACCCAATTTTAGGATCTTGATCGGTTGAGATTTTTTGAGCGAAAATAATTAATCTATCCACTATGATTATTATTATTATTATTATTTCAAACTTTATTTTAGTAGTCTAGTTTTTTTATTTTTTAAATTTATTTTTGTTTCTATTCATAACCCATTCAAAAGTTATTTGAATTGGCATAAGTTCATTTTTATAACTACTTCCCTTGAAGTGTTAACACAAAAGACGAATATGAACTTGAAGTTATTTATTATTGCACCCGTGCTTTTATAGCCTGAGCTGAGGCTTGGGCGCCATATTAGTACCCTGTGCAGTAATAAATAACTTTCTGTTCGGTGCAATAATCTACTATTATTACACAGACCGTACCGCCTGCGGCAACCGGCCGCCTTCGACGCAGACAAGAAAGAGTACCTCTGTCCTCTCTGCGAGAGGCTCTGCAACACGACCATCCCGCTGCTGCCCGCGCCGTCGCTGCCGGCCGGCGCGCCGCCCGCGCTCGGCGAGGCCGTGTTCCGCGACGCGCTGGCGCTCATCCTGCAGCACCAGGTGCGCTCCGAGTGCGTGCACGTCTGCACCGAGAGCTGCGAGGAGATACTGTGCCAGGTGAGTGCACCTGTAATGCAGCCTGTGTAGCACAAATCCTTAAATCTATATATATAAAAGGCAAAACTGACTGACTGACATATCAACGCACAGCCGAAACTACTGTACCTAGAAACTTGAAATTTGGTACAGGGGTTCCTTTCATGATGTAAGTGAGCACTAAGAAAGGATTTTGAAAAATCGACCCCCAACGGGAAGAAATGGGGGGAGTAGCGGGAAACTAATTCTACGCGTACGAAGTAGCGGGCGTCCTCTAGTCTTTTATAGATTTTTTTCCCTTCCATCTGCTTAGTTCACCTGGGCATTTTAGCAGACCTTAACGAAGTTGACGGAGCGCTACTTCTAGGTTATGGGCCCTCTGAAGAACTGACATAACCTAAATCTACCTATTAATTTTAGCCGGTCTACTCTCCGTAATCTACATAGGTGGAGCACGGGTAGGGAACTTATTTTCGTGTACAATATAAAAAGTGAACACAACAAACAGAAGTGATAGTGCTACTAGAAGTAATCACAAAAAACTATAGTTCAAATATATTAATAGTTAGATCGGTTCCCCAAACTGATTAATTCCGCGTAGCAAAATTTCCATTCGCTTTTTTCCCAATTGATTTATTAATTATAAAAAAAAATGCGAACATTCTAATTATCGCTGGCTCGACGTAAGGTGTAACTTAGTGAAAATTCGGAAAAAAAACTACGAAACCATATTTAATATTAATTTCATCAACCCAGGCGCGGGCGAGAAGCGTCGGCGCCAACTCGTCCGACATGGAAGAGGGCGAGTCTCCCGAGGAGGCCTCGACGTACATGCTCACGCAGTCGCGGGACCTGCTGCCGCAGGAGTTCCTCGTCCACTTCGAGGGCGAGATCCCCATGTACACCGACGACATGAAAACTCTCATCACGGACTTTGTCAACGTGAGTAGTTTTAGCTAAAAAAGCTCAAGGACGTGGAATAGGACTAAGTTTGTATCTCTATATAATATTAATAGCTCCTTAGTTATTGGCAATTTTCGTTTTTCTATGAAATACGAATGACAATATTCTGTCAGTTGCGAATGGTTGTGTTATAAACAGCCGAGCGCTGTTAGCCTTTGCACGCGATATTAAATTTAGAACTGTTATATATTTTATACGTTATTAGTACATTGGGATTGAAAAAAAAACCTTTTATACTTTATAACACTGGCTTTTAAGTTCAAAATCGAATAAATTGTTGAACATATGACTTTTTACTGGTCTTATAACTTAACATTAGCCAAATTTATTAGCTTTAGCCAAATCTCGCAGACTTGAATTTTTGCCTTTTACTTCAATCTTTTAGTAGGCTCCTGTGACTTAGGATTCAGTGCGTGGTAAAGTCGCCGTCAATAGAATTTGCGAACTATGTAAACAAAATCAAACGAATCAATTCACCATGATTACTCGATAATCACGTATTTTTAAAGATCAAGTGAGGTCTTTGTTTAAGATGAAATAACTATTCATTATACATTATTTTTAATAAAAAACGCTTGGTGAATATTTGAGGTTATGCGTCAAACAGTACTAATTTGTTTACATAGTTTGCAAATTCTATTGACGGCGAGTTTAATATGACGCTGATTATAGTCAAATAAAAAAATGAAAATAGGGGTTCACTTATTATATCTTGCGTATGTCTTTACTCTCCCTTTTGTATGTATGTAAACACTTTATTGTACAAACAAAAGAGATAACAATTATAAAATAGACTAAAATATAACAGGTATGTACAAAGGCGAACTTATCCCTTTGAGGGATCTCTTCCAGTTAACCTTTGAGCGATTAAGAGCTAGCTTTTAAGTACACAACGTGAATCAAAACATTAAAGTTTACTATAAATATATTACAGGCATTGCCTTCAGCGGTCGGCGAGCCGGGCAGCCCGTCGCCGCTGTCCCCCGTGGAGGCGATCTACAAGTCCACCTCGTACACCATCCTCAGCACCAACGCCGTGCTGCAGGCCGAGGCGCGGCCGCTGCTGGGAGACCTGCCTGCTAGACACCGGGATGCCCTTCAGGCGCTGATCCGGCTGGCCGCCGCGCTGCCCTCCGTATGGCCTTCCCCTCGGCAGCTGGCGCACCACGCGCTCCAAGCCCTCGAAGCCCTCGAGCGGTCTTCTCCCACCACGCATCACCCCTTCGAGACGCTCGTGTCCGTGGTGCTGCCGGCGCCCTGCCTGTTCAGCCGGACCGCCGGGCCCGCGCGCCCGACGCATCTCGCCCGCCAGCTCACCATCGAGGTCTTCCGCTGCGCCCTCACTAGGGCCATGATCGCCGTAGACCTCGAGGACTGCGCCCGCGAAGCGATGGAGGGCCAGGAAGATTTCAAACCGACCAAACCTGATCTAGAAAACCTGTTGAGCATCATGAAAGTTCTTCGAAGAGGTCGGCTCCCACTCGAAAATCTGAGCGCGAACGATGTCTGGGAGAAAGTCAAAAAACAATGCTCCACCTTTTTGCGGGCGTCGTGCCTGTTCTACCACTTTTTAAGCGATATCAACCCGCCTACCGAGTTGATGGTGGTCGGAGGTGATACGTGGGAAACCATGTGCGGCTACCTAGATTTACCTAGCACGTTTAGAGAACTGATAGACACGCCTATGGCTAGGAAAAAATCTGAGGAGTGGGCCGGTCTGTCCGACGAATGGTTCGCTGGCGAGATAGAGAGTCGCGCCGTGGTGGAGACGACCGAGCCGCCGCGGCTGGTGCCGCTGCCCGACGACTTCTCGGAGCTCATGAACGTGGTCTCGGAGTTCTCCTGCCCGAACTCGGAGCGCGAGGACAGCAAGTATCCCACGATGTGCCTCGTGTGCGGCCAGATTCTGTGCTCGCAGAGTTATTGCTGTCAGACTGAAATTAAAAAGGTAAGGTTTATTCTATCTTTTTCTTGTATCCGTATATTTAGCTTTTCATCATTATTATTTCTTTCAAAACTCCAGTTATGGTAATTAAATAAATATTTTTCGTATTTTTACTCATTTTAATTGTTGTAATAACTGTTTTTGAAATGTCAGTTTATATTACCAAACCATAGTAATAAAATAACAATGCTATAATAATTATTAAAGAACTGTTATTACCATGGCAACGCCTCGGTTACGCTATAGGTGGTATTTTGACACCGTCGACGATATGAATATTAGCGAATAGTAGCGCGCGAAAAAAAAAGCACAAAGGCATTCTATTTCAGTCCTCAGGGTTGTCAACGAATTTGCAGTACTGAGCTTATAGCTTTGAGTATGCAAATTTTGTGGGTCTCAGATCCACATTACTTGGTGGCCTGTGTGCTGGTCTGCTTTCGCATTGTTATAAGTTTTTTTTTCAATAGGCCCGCTTGCCGAACGGGCGCGGTCCGCTGACCGAGCACGTGGGCGCAGTGGTCGCGCACTCGCTGACGTGCAGCGCCGGCGCCGGCGTGTTCCTGCGCGTGCGCGACTGCGAGCTGCTGCTGGTGGCGGCGCCCGCGCGCGGCGCCATGCTGCCCGCGCCCTACCTGGACACGTACGGGGAGACCGACCAGGTACAGTAGTACACCAGTCGTGTACAACACCGGCGAGTTCTTACGCAAATGTTTCTTAAAATTGAGAGTCTGTCCAATCTTACGAACGTTCATTAAGGTAAGTACCATGCCATGCCGTGAGTGCAATGTTTACTCATTACAAGCCAAAATTAAAAATGTCGCCGTCTTTGCGTTTTCCATTAATATGGCGGTTCCCCCCCAGGGCCTGCGGCGCGGCAACCCGCTGCGGCTGTGCCCGGAGCGCTACGCGGCGCTGCGCCTGCTGTGGCTGAGCCACGGGCTGCAGGAGCGCGTCGCGCGCGCGCTGGACTCCAACATGCTCGCCACCACGCAGTGGCAGAACATGTAGGGGCGGCGGACCCGCCCGCCGGGGAACACGACTATTGCTTACCGAACACCAAGGAAACGGCGATCTAAACTATAAACCCTAGATTAAATCGGCAATTTAGAGATAGTTATTATCTGAAAGTTAAGAAACCCTTTTTGTATCCGTCTGAAAGTACCTAATATTAACTGTCAGATAATATTGATCTAGGGATTATGAAACGGACCCTCGATATCGGAATGTAGATCATTTGATGATCATAAAGATTGAGAGAAGGCCGGTGAGAATTAAATTACGACTTCGACTGCGATTAGAATTTTCGATTTTGACGTTAGTCGATTTCGGGCGATCCTCGATGTTGCGAGACTTTGGCAAATAAAGGTGTTCGAAGTGAAAATGCCATCCAATTTTTACTTTGAAAATACTGCTAGCCGAATGAGAATATTATAGTTTCAATGCCACTCTTCTTTGCCACGCTATAGTCCTTTACTTAGACTCGCCACTTGATGGCATGTTTACAACATACTAATGTCTTCAAAGATAGAATCAAGCAAACCTTTCTTACCCATAATGTATTCGGCAGTCATTTGCCTTTACCAATTGTGATGGCATCATTGCCACCCCGTTCCTCAGGTCTTTCCCTAAGTGTCGCATCTTTTGTTTTAAACGAAGCTCGCATAATATGACGCTCATACGCGGTCAAGGCTCTGAAAGTAAATGCTTATGCGTTACCGGGAGTGTAAAAAAGAGAAGCAGGGTGTATTGTATTGTATTGCAAAGTTATATTGTATTAGAGGGTAAAGTTGCTTGAAGACGTATGTAAACATATTGGTACGTGTACTATATTGTCAAACACAAAGGTGGTTGTTATAGTTTTAATTAAAATATTTACAAATTCCTCGAATGCGAATGTGTCACTTGGTAGCTGTCTCATCATAAGAAAAATCATTGTCCATTTGCATCTTAAATTAATTATACTCGACAAAGATCCCTAACGCAGCCTTACATTATTCTTGCTTATTCTTCCCTAAGTTTGGCTGGAAGAGATCCCAGGGATAAGTTCGCCTATGTACATTACTATATCGATGTAAACATGTCTTGTAATTGTTTATGTGCAATAAAGAGCTTACATACATACATACATACAAAAAATGTGGCGTTATCTATGAAAAGGGACCTTATTGTCGATGGCGCTTACGCCGCACTGCGTCACGTGACGTTGTATTTATATCGGAGCATCGTTTAAAAATGGCGGAAGCGCCATCGAAAATAAGGTCCCTTTTCATAGATAACGCCACATTTATTCTACACATTAATACAAGCAAGGGTTTTCTTATTCTGATTTTATTTTAGTTTCATTTTACTGCCGTGGTCTCAAGTCTTATGTAATAAACGTTTAAGATACAACGCAACACAGCTGTGGCCTGTTTTATAAAGCTACAAATTACAATTTACAGGTTACAAGTTTCCATTTGATACAACCTCAATGACGACCAGCCATTTGAGCAGTGTTGCCAGTTTAGACCTGTAAAATTGTAACGTGCAGCTTTATAAAACGTGCCGCTGAATCACTTTGCCAAATATTTAACATGCCTGCTGTGTATACTTTGACAGGATCAGGAATCAGGAATCAAAAGCTTAGAATATAACAGACTTGGGAATATAAGCTGTTTGAAACAAAATTACGCATGAGTATAAGTTTCATATTATATTATAAACATACAGTGGTGGTCACATGATAAGGAACGCTTGCGTTTTTCCCATACAATTAGCAATAATTATAATTTGCAATAAAATTGGTTAGTAACTTTTTAATTGGTGGTTAAAATTTAAAAGTCATTTGTAAGCAATAGGCATTGTGTATCGGAAAAACGCAGGCGTTCCTAATTATGTGACCACCACTCACTCCTATGTAATAAAATACCCTTAATACGGAAGTTGACTGACAGGCGAAATCTGCTACTTATGAAATGTCAAAACTATAGATTGTATTTGAAAAAATATATTTGACGTCACAAGTATCTATTGTTAAATACCATTTTTGTGTCTCTTATGTATGTCCGTAGTTAATTTAGATAAATTAATCCGTACTACTGTCAAGACTGCCGTATTGCCTCTTTAGCATAAATGGCCAATCAAGAACGACGTCGGTAGTGTAGTGTCTAAAGACACCAATATTCATCATCACTTAGTGCCGTCTAAGAGCAGTTCACAAATATCACAAGAAGACTTCTGTCATTCTGGGCCTTTTTCACTTTGGTTTACCCCATCTCGCTTCGATATTGTTATCATATTGATGTCACAGCTCTTATTGACTACAGTATGAGCTGTCATAGCTGAGCTTATTACGATATTGAAGTAAGATGGGGTCAAGCTAAAGTGAGTCCCATAGATTACTTATAAACGCCTCTCGGCAATATATCGTACTAAGCAATTCTAGAATATTATTTAGGGCAGGAGCAGCAAAAATTATGAGCGACTTAGGAATACGCGGATGAAAAAGTGTCCAAGAGAAATTGCACTCGTCCAGAAATGTCTAGGACACTAGTATACTATCATAAGACCAGGCACCAACTGATTGAATGTAAGAAGAAATTGCGTATGTGTGTATTATATTACATAAGATATAAAAAAAATGTGATGATCTTCTATAGTCGACATATTCGTACATTATTGTGACATGAGTTTTAATCATTTGTTCGGTGCCTACTCTTGTGACCTACCTATGATGGATATTATTTTCTTCTTAAACTTTTCCAATCTTACCAATTTAAAATATTCGCATGGAAACAGACCAGGTATTTGTAACCAAATTGTCTTTTTGAATAAAACATGGCTGCTTTCGACCCTGTTGGAGTTAGTTACTAGTTAGAACGAGATGTTAAATTTCGGGTTAGATTAAGTTTTCTCACTCTAAATCCCTTTCTCCCTCTCGAGTTTTAGATAGCTCTTGGACTATTTCTGAAGCGCGGGCACCGAACAAGGAATTTCGGACATTGACCTATCATTACTTGTCTCTGTCACTCGCGCACAATGATATTGTCGTCGCGTTCGCTCAGCAACATTGACCGCTGGAATCATGGATTGTGAACCTTTTCCCTATAGTAATTCGGCGCCCTACAGTAAAGGTCAACGTACGAAATTATTTCTTGTCTGCGTCCGCGCTTTAACGATACGTATTGAGTAGGTCAGCTCCTAGACTATTCTAGGAGCGAGCAAGAAATGGCTGTGGTAAAACTCAATTGTAAATCGGTCCCTGATTTAGAAATATCGTGTAATGAGCTTATATATTTTTATTGATATTTGTTTGTGCAATGTCTTATCCTATAATACTATTAGAAAAAGAACTTTATATCGTCAAAGGCCAGTTATAACATAGCGATTGTAGATTCAAGTCGCCTTTGGCTTATATTCGACATAATATATAGTTTTCATATTTAAGTTTTGTCGTCTAAGCCAAAAAAGGGAAAGGAAGAAAACAAAACAAACGATTTGACGGCGCGGTGTGTCTAGTTTGTAATGACCCTGCTTACGAAGCTACCGGTCCCGGGTTCGATCCCTGGGAACTGAAAATAGTGTGACGAGCGCGTTTTTTTTTTCTATATGTTTTAGTATTTATTGCTCTGCTTAATTTGGGATTACTTTAATATGTGATCGTCCCCCTGATTTTTATTCACTATACCAATATAAAATCAGGTTTTGATAATATTAGATCACTTTGGCGAGCGGCAAACAAAAGGAAGTTCTTCCTTCTAATAGTATTTTTTATATGATCATAGTCTTTTTCTTTATTGTGTGTTGTTTTCCTAATATTATAAAAGTATAGTTTAACATTGGATATTTTTGTAGAACTATGTTGTGTGGGATAACTCTGTATTTCCCAATAAGCATTACTATCAGTAGATAGTTTGAACTTGCGACTTAACTGCGCTTATCTCGGATTTTACTTAACCAATTTTGTTCAGGTTTACACGGACGTGTAAATTGTATACAAAACTCATATGATTTGTTGTGCGTAGGACTTAACATGTTTGATGTTGGAAATTATATCAATTACTTATTGAAAATGGTTTTTTTTCTTCCCCGTAGCTTCTTAATGGAATTTAACGTCGATTTGACGTAGTTCGAAAACCTATTTTTTTTTCGATATCGTGTTTTATCACATTGTAAGAACTATTTATGTGTGTTGTTTTTAATTTGGCCGCCATCACTGTCAAGTAAATTTATTTGTTAGTATGGCATTTTTATTTACAATCGTAGTAAATAAGAGTTATCATAACATTGAAAATACCATAACATGTCAAAAACAATTAGGTTTAGCCCGCGTAGAATAGAGCCCCATCCTACTAAACTTGAATGTGCAGTCGACAATATTGTCAACTTTTTATATAGAAATCTTGAAATTTAGTCAAAGTGTAAACTTGTCAAGTTTTGTAGGATATGTATCAGGTTGTTGGCATCTAACATACCAGTATCGACACAGTAATTGTAGAAATAAATACTATCATCTCTGAAGTAAAGGTGACGTTGGTAATCGGTGGGATGCCAGCGATATGACTGGTTAGTGTTTACATTAGTTCTAATAGCGGCACCCTTCGTATGTCGGACGCGGCCCCCTTCGCGGTCGTAATAAGTTGAATTTTTTAGTAACTACACAAGTAAACCCGAAGAGATGGTATCGAGGAGCTGATCTGAAGTGGGATTAGTGTGATAGTTCTCGGTCAGGAGATGATGACTTACAGAAAAGGACAGGTGGAAACAAAAGTTTGCATCAAAAATGTTTTTATAGACACATTTATCTGAATATTGTATTTTTTTTTATTAGACATAAAGAGATCTAATACAATCAAAAGTTAAACTAAACTTATTTAAATTAAAATAAAAACTAAGCTACTCCAATATTAAAGACGTAAATAATAATCACCACTATAAAAATACCTCTAGCAGGTCCGCTCGCGGCATGGTCCCTATGACAATGGCTGCGTTACCTCTCTGGATAGCTAGCCCAATCCTTTGGGAGAGGTAAGCACCAGCTCTAGGATCTCCGGAGATGTCTATGAGCCGGGATGATAGGGCCTTAATAAAGCTTTTCATATCAGCCTACCAAGGTTATTGTTATTAACATTTATTGTTGCCTTTGTTCGTTGATGGAATATATTTTGGTAATTATATTTCAATATTCAAGAAAGTAAAATGATTCTGATTTAGTTTTTAACGTTTATTTGAACTTGAGTTTTTTTATCGAGTTCATAAATGTGTACACTTTAGTACCTTGTCTATTTAATGTAATAATAAAAAATAAAATAAAGATTTGGTTCAGCAATAGGAGTGCACATTTTTTAATTTTAACAGAAACGTCTGTACTTTTAATTACAAACTATTATCGCTATATATTCGCTTTAATATAGGAGTGCACATCACGACAAAAGTTGGGATCTCCTATTAAGTATTTAAATACTTGTATCAGGAGAACCCGCTCTTACAAATACAATGGGTTTAACAAACTTCCTATAGTTACAACATTTGCATTACAATTTAAAACTAGAAAACTAGAAAGATAGAGAGGATAGAAAAAGAATAGTAATAATGCTACTAATGTCATGTTTAAACTGCCATATACAGTGTATTACCAGCACCCTGGCTTTTTTTAAAGGAGGTTAAAATAACATATATTTGTAACGTAACTATGACATTGATTTAATTAATTAACATATTTTTAGGCTTTGTTAACTATCTAACAAATGTTTAATTGCCAGCATTTGGCGCGACATGCCTTGTACTAAGCAACAGCGATACAGATAACGATGAACACGCAGCCCATGCACTACATTAAAAATGTACAGTAGTTAATTGTGAAGTTATTTTAATATTTTTTTAATTAATAATACTTGCAAACAATTGCTATAGCAACATATTATCGGCAGTTTAAATAAATGCCCGCATGCCGGTAACACACTGTATATGAAGTGTCAAAGCGATTAAAGTGACAAGCTACTAGAGTGTACACATATTTGTGAACTCGTCTGTACAATAGGGAATTGCATGGATTTTTTAAATCTCATTTCTCATCGGCCAAGAAATACGGATGCTAAAGCATTTTAAACTGATAATTAAACAGCAATAGAGAATGTCAACTAGTTTAGATTTTTGGCTTATCGTATTCTTCATTAAAAACAAAAAAATGCTGTAAAAAAATCATTTCGATACGTCTAATAGTTTCCGAGATATTGAATTTTAAACTCCGTATGCGGCGCTCGAAACCCGGCGGCTAGCGCTCACGGATGATGACGTCATCGTTTGGCTGCGGTACGCGCCTTTATATGAATGAGTGAGTTTACAGGGCTTCTATCTTTTTAACCGTAATAAATAGACAGTTGAAATTTTCACAGAATACGTGTTATTATAGATTCTATCGATTAAATTTTTAAAATGAACAATAAATCAAATCCCAAGAGGGGTCCCCGTACAAAAACCATGAAAAAAACCATTTTTTTTTGCTTTTTTATATGGATTGTATTTCAATAATGGCTTCTTATTTTGATGCGATTTTAAGCTTAAGTTCTAGTCTAATTTTCATACTTTACGACTAAATAGAAATCTCAAGTAAAACTGCTACAAATAGGTTTTATCAACACGACACGATGTTTTAAGCGGTCACCCATCCTGTTTTAGACTACGCTCGTAGTTGCTTAACTTTGGAAGTAGTAATTTTTTACGAATTCGTTTTGATGTGACTATGATAGTTATGGTTATCCATTGTTTTGTTTTACATACAGTTTAACCTGTTTAACTAAACTAACTGTCCGTTGCTGACTGGCTTTTCTGTTTGTAATGTTTGTCGAATAAGTTGGTTAAATAAAAATAGAATAATAATCAAGCACTTTTAATTTAGGGTTCACCGTATTCTACATAAAAATACCAAAACATTAATGCAAAAAACCGGGCAACAGCCTGTCGAACCATGCTCAGTGTAGGGTTCCGAAGCCGTTACTACAAACAAATTAGACCTCGCGACAAACTTAACTTTGCCGTTGGAAAACTGTTATCCCCATACATCGATATAGGTCGCGGTCAGTTTACCAACACCGCAAATAAGTTTTCGGCAGGTATAAACATTTAAACCGTTTAACTCAAGAGCTTAGAACAAAGTCTACTTAGTCGTGATAGTTTTCCTTTGAAGATATTTTTCATATTTTTTATTTGTAGTTTTGGCTGTAGTGGGGAGGGGACGACGACACTTGACTCTAACAAAAATTTGCGCTTTAAAGCTTTTCATAAACGGATACCTTTATTGAAATATTGTTTTCACAAATCCGCAATATTTTGAAAAGACCTATACAACGACACCCCACACTATGGGGTAGACGAGAAAAAAAAACTTCCCCACGTTACGTAAAAAAATAATAATCATGATTTTACTTTTATTTAACTATGTTGGCGTGACTAATATGTATATTCATGCCAAATTACACGTTTCTAGTACTAAGAGTCTCTGAGCTAGACTGCGGATAGACGGACACACGTCACACACACACACACACACACACACACACGCACGCACGCACACACACACACACACACACACACACACACACACACACACACACACACACACACACACACACACACACACACACACACACGCACGCTATCTAAGCTATCTTGCATACACGAAATAACAGTAATAATGCTCAAAAACAGTTCAAAAACTACCTACTTGCTACAGCGGCCGCTAATACCAACAACTAGCGAGAGAGAGAGAGAGAGAGAGGCGGTCTAGGTACCTAACTTATGGCGAGTGAGCCACTTGGCAGCGCCCGCCCGCGAAATTTGAAATCGATGAAATGAATAAGTACACAAAATATCAGAACTACTACCTAGGTCAATCAAAAACTCATGTTTTATAGTTCATTATTTTATACGGTACCTAGCGATATGAATTCTACATTAGATACGACATTTGTAAAGAAAGGGCTATCACCAAAGTTAAGTAAACACCGCTTAAACATCGTGTAAGATTTTGTTGTTTGTTGTTTTACTACAGATTACTGTTTGGTCGTAAGTATGGAGTTTAGATTATTGTGTGACACCGAAATAAAAAGCTAATACAAATACAACCCGTACTTCGGCTTCCAAAGTTAAGCAACTACCTACTTACAAGCGTATTCTAAAACAGGATGAGTGACCGCTTAAAACATCGTGTTGATAAAATCAGTTTGGTCAAATATTTTTAGCAGTTTTACTTGAGATTGAGATTGTTATTTAGTCGTAAACTATGAAAGTTCGACTGCAATTTAAGCTTAAAATAGCATCAAAATAATAAGCCATTATAAAAATATAATCCGTATAAAAATGCTAAAAAAACTGGTTATTTGTCATGTTTCTTGTATGGGGACCCCTCTTGGGATTTGATTTATTGTTCATTTTGTAATTTTAAACAATAGAGTTTATAATAACACGTAATCTGTGAAAATTTCAACTGGTTACTTATAACGGTTAAAAAAATATAGCCCTGTAAACTTACTCAATCATATAAGGGGCCGTACCGCAACGAAACCATGACGTCACTCCAGTAAGATGGCGCCCGCACCCTTTAATATTTTTGACCGTAATTTCATACGTTCGTAGAATCAAAACTACTGGGTCTATTTGAATGAAACAAAAAGTAGTATGTTTGTTTATTTATAAGCTTTACTCTTACAAAGTTTCAAGCGATTTGGCGTACCTACTGACATTCTTCATTAGACAAAGAGATCGATACGCCCTTTGACGTCATGTAACACGTCGGCCATAAAAACTGCATGTTATGAGCTGTTTTGCTAAAAAGAGATAGGACCAAGTCTCGAGTCTTGGTTATGTTTATAGCTATTCAAAAAATGATTTTCTCGACTGTTTGTTACATGAATCAGCTTTTATTTAGGCTGTGATAAAGAGTCATGAATATTGCTGAATAGTGATGAATATAGATAGTGCTGTAGAAAATAGTAAAAAACAATACTAAAGTTACTCAAAAATGTTAAGAGAACTGGTAAAATAACCGACCCAAAAAGTTAATAAAACGTGTAGGTAAAATAAATTAAAAAAGAAGAAAAATACAAAAAGAGAAAGATTGACCCCGACGTGATTTGAACACGCAACCTTCTGATCTGGAGTCAGACGCGCTACCGTTGCGCCACGGAGTCGTTGTGAGCGTGCGCGAAATTCTCTATCTGTAAGCAGGTATTTGTGATAAATGTATTATTAGACAATGAAACAAATAATGATGCTCATAATTTATTACATAAAATAAATAACATTCCATTTATCTTAATAGATTACAATAACGCATAAAACTGGGGTTAGTCAATTTAATTACCTATATAAGTATTAATTTTATAAACATAGTAAATGTATGATTTAACAAAAGCTAAAATATTTAAACAAAGATATCATGGTACATCCTAAAGTAAGTTTCCAATTGGACTCTGTCTAATTTTTTTCGATAGTCTAATTTAAAAAAAAACGTGTCCGTCTCGGGACGCCCGACAGAAGTGATGATAACTTAAACTAATCTAAGTTGAACTATTTAATATTGAAATTGTTTAACTTGGTGATAGTTTTAGGTTATATACTCACTGTCAACAGTATTTATGCTTAGAAACGCACGGTGACGTCAGCAGGTAAGATCAAATACCGTTTACCATTTTCGTCCATACCTTGTAACTTAAGATTTAAGGCTGAGAGGTAAGTCTATGACGCTAATGTGCCGCCGCGGTTCGAATCCGATTCCTGAATCTTTTTGTATTTTAAATATTGATTAAAAATTAGTACTACCGCCGCCGTAATGCGTGAGAGAAAGGGAAGCCAGACATTCTGTCATTAATCGCGCGTTTCGTAACGAAACGGTTCACCCTCCGTAAAGAAGTTATTATTATCACTTCAAAAAAACTATTGAAGGTTCAATAACTGCTTGTGGTTAAATCTAGAACACATTAATTCCTCGCGTATCCTACTTTAGACCCTAAGTTCTATAATTCACTATAAGTTAGTTTTGCTAAATCATGGGTCTCTCAAACATTTTCTCTAACTTTTTGACGACTTAAAGGCAGTTTTTAGTTTGACCACTACTTTATCTGTTTGTGTATAATATAATCACAGCATGAGATCAGATTAAACGATTTCTTTTTAGCGTGGAAGTGGTCGATCGGTTCGTGGCGGCACCAGAAGGTACGAAGGTATATATTCCTTAAATGTTCAGATATTTATGATCACCCTGTCCGTGCAGATAACGTTGACGAGTTGTGCTTTCAGATATTATTGTCTCGTTGTGTGTTCAGATTTAATTGAAAAACCACTGCTCATATATTTGTGGCGAATTGGATGTTCAGATGTTATTGACCTTATTTACCGTAAAGAATTTATTGAAATTTATTGCTGCTCAGAAATATTTGAGTACCTCGGCCGCTCCAATATATCTGATGGCGACTGTACCTACTTATAAAAAACACAATAGCTACCGATTTGGGACGTTGCTTACTTGTATATTATTGAGAAACTATATCTATTTAAATAACACGAATTATTAAGCAGAATTCATTTTAAATAAAAATATTATTTGAACCAAAAAGAGTTTTTAAACTCTATTCTGAAACAGTAAATACGAAACTTTGGAAGTTCTATCCCTATCACGCTAAATAAATACACGATTGAGAGAAAGGGACAGAATTAGCATGACTTCAAACTATTTTGGGAGTAGAGATCTAGTTTCACGGATTAGTTAGTTAATTTGCATCGATTGAATTAACAAATATCGCCGCCAACTACCAGTAGATGGCGTTATAAAAAAAATGAGATCAGCTTGGAAATTATTGTCATGACATGAAAAAAGAAAAGTGGGGCATTAACTGAATAAATTACTTTATTTTATGCTTATATTGAAGCAAGTTTTCATACGCTAAATCAAAGAAACAATGGTTTTATTCCTATTTTATAACTTTTGTGTTAAATGTATATTTGTATTCCTTTTATTCAAATACGTATATTTATCGTACGAATTACATAAAGGCACAAGTCTAGCCGTATTTTTTACTATTGTACTGAAGTTTACATTTCTCACAAATGGACCTGCCATTTGTTTTTCAATACAATTTACTGGTTTTTTTTTAAATACTAAAATACATTTTCAGAGTACAGACACATAAATAATATTTTGGCCAAGATTAATGCTCACTAATAGTAATAACAATTTAATTTTGGCACTTTACAATACAGATTGATCAATCAAGATACAAATAATTAATAAAATATATTTTTGTAAAGTAACTATACATTTACCCCCTTACTAATAAACAATGAGTACCTTACGGTGGTATAGCTATACAATGTTTTGTCCTTATCCGTCAAATCCAAATGTCACAATGACAGATAAGGACAAAACATTGTATAGCTATACCACCGTTACTCAACCTTTATTAGTAAGGGGGTATTAGGTTAGGGGGGGGGGGGGATGTTTAATGTAAGTAAGTATAATAACTTTAAGCCGACGAGGAATTTGGGTTATCTTTCAATGTTATCATCAATAATTTCTTGTCTGTTCTTGAGGAGTTATCTCGTAAATTAGTAGGTGAATTATAAAATTATAAAACAATATTAGCCAACAAACTGTACACGAGAATTATTCTTCAGTCTCTTCATTAGAAGTAATCTATTATTTATGCTTACACACACGCACACAGAAATCCATTGTGTTTAGTTATAAAAACATAAATTGTCACCCAAATTCCTAGTGGACTGGACGATGCCATAACCGCAAGAACGGCAGTAAAAATATTAAGGTAGGTTAATATAGCTACCATACAAATAAATAATATTTCGTAGTACCACCAGTAACAGTTAATCACGTTTGGATCTCGAGGTACCGTAGAATTCACAATATACCAAGTGTTATTCGCAGTAACGTAATGGAACCAGTAATCGACAAGGAGCAATGATCGACACTGATTCTTGTTTCACAGAAGATAAGGGTTATTCATTTCATTTTTGTTTTGTAACACTCAATTTATGACCGCATGATCTTTGAATTAAGAGTTAAGTGTCGATTATTGGTGCATGTCAGCTTAGTGTCGAACACTGGTGCCATTACGTTAGTTCTTGCAGAACCTTGTGAAGGAAATATAACTACTATTTTCATTATTATTTTCATACTGTGTAGCCGCCCCTATTTTATATGAGCTATACAGAGTGTCCCATAAACCGACGTCAACCCGCTTAGGGCTGATAGAGCAGCAAAAAAGCTATCAATTTAACCCCTATGTATGTTCAGCGATTTTTACTAGTTTCGGAGATATTGCAATCATTTTAATATGATTTTCCCTTATGACCATAATTATGTCACGAAAAATCCTTAATTTCATATTTTATTTCCGAAGTTTTTTAGTGGTCTCTTACATAATTACAATCATTATGAATCAACGAAGATTTGAAACCCATTTGCTCGTTTTTTTAAATCAATTTTTAAAAGAAACGAGCACATAGGTTTAAACATTTCGCTGATTCGTCATTTTTCTAATAATGTTACATAGCACTGAAAAACTTTTGAAATAAAACATGAAATGAAAGATTTTTCGTGACATGGGCATCAATATCTCCGAAACTAGTAAAAATCGCTGAAATAGGGGTTATATCGATAGCTTTTTAGTTGCTTTATCAGCCCTAGGTGGGTTGACGTCTGTATATGGGATACCCTGCATAATTTAAAATAAATAAATAAATATCAGTAAACACGAACCATTTTAGTACCCGCTCTAATAGCAATCATGGTGGTGGTTGTTTGCTCTACATAAAAATATGAGTACCTTTCCAATGATATTAAAATTATGTCCATTGAAACGGGTACCACGTTACGTTCTATACTTTTTTATCCATTAGCTTGTATCATTAGGATCCTCCAGTTAACTCGATGACGTAGACCAATAACGTAGCGCCTACAGCGCTCCTCGAGGCACCGCGGCAGACCTGTTCAACTGCAGAGGCAGCCGCTGGTGTCGCCGGAGCGACGCTTGCGCAGCGTCACCACGTGGCCCTCCTCGCCCTGCATAGCGAAACATGCTTACAACGGCTGACAACTATAAATTCTATTAGACCAAAACGGCTGCCTTAATTTGAAAATCGCAGTCAGAAGTTATGTAGACTTTATCTCTTTCTCTTGTTTTGGTCTTGAATAATGAATAAGAAGGATGGTGCATCCGACATTTCGAATTACTTGGTGGTAACCGTCCTGAGAACCTAGCCAAGTAGCATTTTACGAAAGCTAGCGACTGCAAAATTGTATGCAATAATACCGGTAACCGCATGATGGGTAATGCCAGTACTACTTTTTTTTGTTTTCTGCTTTGGTTTACGTTCGCGAAATGCCACTTGGATAGAGCCACTGAAATTTCCGAGAAAGACAAAAGGTTACATTGGTGGGTGGGAGCTAAACCTTATATTGCAATAAGGTAAAAAATGGATAGGTACATCATTTTGTAGTCGAAGGTTCTACCTAGTCTTTTTCTAAACATTGTAACTCGAACCCTTGCATTGTAAAAGAGGATTTTGTAACTAAATCGATACTTAATAAAAGGTCAATTTTTAAATAAATTATCATTTAGAGACTTTTTGCCGACTATACTTATTTGCATAGTCATCAACTGCACCTCAAGACCAATCTAACAAGAAGCCCTTATTAACAAACTAATCAAGGCTCAGATGCCCGTCTCAAAGTAAACTGTAATTTCTGACGAATGTTAAGACGGGAATGGGCCTCTCAGCGCACATCTGTTTATAAACTGGCGCTATATCCTCACCTTGACGCTGATGACCCGGAGCGGCTGCTTGGAGTACAGCTTGTGCGCCAGGGTCATGAAGATGGCTTCCACGCTGCCGCACTCCGAGTCCAGCAGCGCCGACGTCTCGAACAACTGCCGGGCACCAACAGATCGATGATGATAATAGTAGTTTTTTCACCAAGAGAAGTAAGGCACGGATCACTAATTGAGTATGCGTTTATGGCCCGACGCGAGTTTAGTTTTTCACGATTGTTAAAAGGGTATTTCTCAGAGCGTTTGAAACGCTGTCACAACCGTGGTCGCATTATTGACGGCTTCCCTGTAGACTCGAATGCCATTTGCGGCTATTCTGTAGAACTCAACCTCTGCTTACAATTCGTATCAAATTTGTTTAGCTTTTCCTCAGAAAATCGTCAAAATTGTAGCCACGGTTGTGACAGCGTTTCTAACGCTCTGAGAAATACCCAAAAACGAACCTAACATAAGCTAATGGCCTTTTAAAAAAACCTGAACAGTTTACGGTTTCAGAAATAAAACCAGTATATATTATGTATGACCATTATGTATTATGTATGACTTTATATGTATTTTGAATTTTATATTTTATGATGTCCGTAGCTCCCAAACGGTTGGTTCTTAGTTAGTTTAATGAAAAACGTTTGGGCTTTGAAAGTAGGGGTCGAAATTTAGATGGTTTTTATCTATTTAATAGAATATTGAGTCGTGCACTGGTATTCATTGTGAGTCCTCACCGGCATGCCGTGTTGGTCGGCGAGCCGCTGCGCGTGCGCGGTGGCGAGGCGCGAGGCGGGCGTGCCGGAGTCGCACTTGTTGCCCACCAGCACGCGCGGCGCCGCCGTCAGCCCGTGCACCTCCACCTCTTGCATCCAGCTTGCTATTGACTGCGACACACATTACCATTACAATTATTACATCGTAGGCGCATCAAAAGCACCCGAAAACGACGTGCATGAAGAGGTTGATGAATGTAGAGGTAGCGAAAGTTGTGTTTAGACCGGTGCACCTGGCGTTCCACAGTCTCTGCCTACCCCATTGGGAGATAGGCGTGTAGGTATGTATGTATGTAGATATGTATCTAATTTGATACATTTAATGCTGAGAGAATCTATATATGTCTGGACTGGCACTGCTACAACAGTATTTGAGGAAATTAAATAAGAAAGTCCAAATTATTAAAGAGTTCCATTTACTTTCCATGGATCTCATGACCAGATCTTGAGGAAATTTAAATGAGACCATCCCTGAGATAACCCAGCTCATGAACAAATTCGCTACAGATACATGCAGTATTTAGTATAAAATCATTACTTAAATTAGTACTTGTCTCTCCTGTTTTTGTTTAAATCTCTTTATTTTTAACTTCCTTCAAAAAAGGAGGAAATTCTTTTTACGGATACATGGATAGAACACAACACGGATATATGAGAAGTTAAATAAAGTGCTTTCTGTTGAAAATCTGTCTCTTTTTAAAGGAAGCTATAGTTGGAGCCCCACTGTTAATAAAAATAAACTCACGTGAAAAGTTTCTGGCTTGGTGATGTCATAGACAATGACGACAGCATGGACGTTTCTGTAGTAGTGCTGGACCATGGACTTGCGAAACCTCTCCTGCCCCGCGGTGTCCCATAACTGCAGCTGTTCAAATTGATGGTAGTTACAGAGCTGTAACAGTCTTGAACACATTCACTGCCAGCACACGACACCAATCCCTAACCACTTGTCAGCATAGCGAAAAATAGTACTACAGTACCCTACAATGAGGTAGTGCACTGATGGAACAACATCATAGGATAGGTAGTCTATAGACGGGTACTTGGCGGTGAATGTTTTAAAGGAAGGCCCCTAAAACTTAATTAGACATCTCAAAATTGCATAAATGTATTTAAAATGAAGCAGTGGATAAACACTATAGCATTCCGGTTTTAATAACAACTACCGACCCACCCTTTTAGCTTCGGTTTATGTGAGTTTTCTGTGATATCATATATAAACCAGAATTATTTATGGATAAAAAACATCTGAGAAAAATGATCTAACTAATGGTGAAGACCACATGAAAATCAATTGAGTAGTTTTTTAGATTATTGTGAAAATAGAGACAGACGCTGTGAGGGACTTGGTTTATGTAGTTACAAAAGATACAGGTAATAAAATATGACTAGTTTTTATTTTATTTTATTTACTTTATTGTAGAAAAAAACAGCAACAAGTGTGCGAAAAAACACAGTGATTTAAATATGCACAACACAAGTTTAACCTTTGGCGGATAGTTCATGTAAAATAAATAATAAACTGATTTAAAATCAACATGTACATAATATACATTTTGTGTGTGGCAAGTCATACATAATGTACTGAAATAAACAAGAACTATTAACACGAAAAACTATTCCATATGCTTGGACTTGTAATTACAGAGGAGCCTGTATGTTGCTGAAATAGTTATTGAAACTTAACAAGATGTGTAACGAACCCTTATAGCTTCGTTGTTTATGTGAATGTTGCGCTCCCTGAAATCAACTCCGATCGTGGCCTCAGATTTATCCAAAAATTTTCCTTCGCAAAAGCGGTAGGTTAAGCAAGTTTTACCCACACCTGAATCACCCAAAACTATTATTTTAAACACTTTTTTCAAACTCATTTCAGGTATTTGAAGAGTAGAAGATTCCGACATGGTGCTGGTGGCGAACAATTTAATATAAAACGATACATTAAACTAAAACATCAATATTTTGATACTCCGTTATTTACGTTATCAGCTAAAATGTAGGTAAATGAAGAATACAGCAAATAAAACCAAAACTATACAATTTTTGGGCCATTTAATTTTGTCGAACTGTACTACTTGTAGATACTTTATAGTGCAACTGCAAAGTAATATCACGAAACCATCATTTTATTAAGTTTGTGACATCATTTTACACCAATCATTTTAAAATAAATCGTTAATTCAAAGATATGATTTAAAAAATTAAATTCTGCTAATCAGAATCGCTCCATTTTATATATATCAATTATTATTTAAAACATATAACCTGTTTGACGTTTAAAGCCAAGAATGTTTCTGTATAAAATACTTAATATTTGTTCGTTCGGAAGTAACTCGAAAGGAAAAAAAAGGCGGGAACCTTCGAATAGGAAAGGCGCGTTTTTGAGGGAAAATAATTTGTAAAATCTTTTAATCTTGTAAATATTGTTTATTCTCTCGTTTCATATAATTTTACCAGATAAGGTTGTAAATATAATTATTTAGAGGTAAGATGGGAGGCGGGAGAACCAAAAAACGAAAAAAAGATGAGGGAAATGGGTCTGCCTCGGAAGACTCCGATCAGGATACCGAAGTTAATAAGTATCGGCCTTTCAAGGTAACCAATTATTCCAGGAAATATCCCGAAACATCGCAAAGAAAGGACTTCGTAGTATTCCTTGCTCACCAGACCGCAAATACGCCTTTTTCAGATAACGACAAGGTTTCTCTATCGCAGGCCATTCGAAAGTATGCCGTGTCAGGTGTGTCGCATCTAAGGCCAATGAACAAATATAAAGTTGCAATTACTTTTGATTTGTCTAATAACGCAAATACTTTCTTGGCAAATAGCAAACTGTTAGGTGAACTGGGACTCTATGCATCTATTCCTGCAGCAGATACTGAAGTGACAGGGGTTGTCAAGTCAGTTCCGGTTGGTATATCCAATAAACAAATATTTTCTCTGATCGGCAGCTCGCGCAATGTGATCCAGGTCCGGCGGTTCATGCGCAGAGTGAGGGCAGATGGGGGCGAGGTCTCGTATGTTCCTACGCAGACTGTAGCGGTAACGTTTGCTTCCACTCAGTTGCCTCAACACGTATTCCTGGACTCTTGGAGACATGAGGTAACGCAATATGTTCCTCCTGTTAAGCAATGTTTAAAATGCCAGCAGTTTGGACATATCGCCAGTTTCTGTAAAAATAACGAAGTCTGCTCTATTTGTTCCGAGAATCACAATTTTAAAGTTTGTACAGCCGATAAGGAAAATCCAGTTTGTGCTAATTGCAAGGGTAAACATATTGCCATTTCTGTGTCTTGTCCTGTGAAAAAAACCAAAATTGAGGAAAATAAAATCAAAACTCGTTCTGTTGCATATTCCGATTTATTTAATGAGAAGTCTTTTCCGCAATTGGCTGCAAGGTCCGCGGAAACTTATTTGCAAAACATGTTAAAAAGCCAGTCATTTTTGAACATGATTACCCAAGTCATAATTAAATTGGTAGCCAACCAAAATGAAGCGCCTATTAACACGGAATCGATACGAGCGGCATTCCAAAATACGATTAGTGGGAGTACCCATCCTAAAACATAATGGATACTCTCAATGTCGTTCAGTGGAATGCTCAGAGTATTTCGCACAATAGGCACTCATTTACAAATTTTTTATATGATAATGACATACATATCGCAATCATCTGTGAAACCTGGTTGAAGCCTCATATGAGGCTAAAGGTTCGAGGGTTTAATATAGAGCGCAATGATTGTGGTAACAAACATAACGGTGTATGTATTATGATTCATAATAGTATTGCTTATAGTAAAATTAACACATTTTTCGATGACTCTCTTCAAAATATATGTATTCAAATAACTATTAATCGCAAACAGATTAGTATAGTGAGTTTTTATAGTCCTACTAATTGTAATCCAGCTTTTAACAAAACAAAATTTGAAAATTTCGTTCAATCTATACCCGAACCTATGATAATCTGCGGGGATTTTAATGCTCATCACACTTCATGGGGTTGTTGTTCCACTTCGCCACGTGGACGTGCTGTCTTAGATGTTGTCGATGATAATTATCTGGTATTATTAAATGATGGAACGCCCACCACCGTCGGTTCCATGACATGGCGTCCAAATGCGTTAGATTTGTCTATAGTTTCTCCTTCGTTAGCCCCCTGTTGTAGTTGGTCGGTTTACGATGATCCTCTTGGTAGTTATCATCTACCTGTAATAATTAATTTGGTTCTTAATTATAATGTTCAAAATAATAGTAATAATGTAAATAATCTTGTTAACAGTGTACATTTGCCCATCTACCCGTGCCTAAATTTTAGGAATGTAGATTGGAAAGTGTACGCTGAAAAGGTAAAACATTTGTTAAATGATTTTCAAATAGAGTCGTATTCGCCACTCGAGGCGTACAGTTTGTTTTCAAAAAAAATATTGGGTGCTGTCTTTCAATCCATACCCAATCGTAGAGGAACTTCAATAAAAAGTTCTAATCATTTGTCTTCTAATAATAAAAAAGCTTTTAAAAAAAAACATAATCTCCCATGGTGGAATAATAAATGTTCTTTAGCTGTTATAAATTGCAAACAGGCGTATATTGCATTTAAACAAAACTTTAGTCTAGAAAATTATTTGGAGTTTAAGAGACTGCAAGCTATAAAGAAACTGGTTCTTAAAACAGAAAGACAAAAGTCTTGGGCTGATTTGTGCAATTCTTTTAATCGCTTCACCCCATTGTCTGTTATCTGGCGCTTTATGCGCAAATTTAATAAAACCTATGTTCCTCAACACTCTGTTGATAATAATGAATGGATTTTAGACTTTCTACAAAAATATACTCCTGATACGGTGGAAAGTGAAAATAGTTTTTCTAGTGACTCTTCTTCTAACATGCATAATAATTTCCTTACAAAACCTTTCACTCTTGAAGAATTAAAATCTGCAATTTTTTCGCGCAGGGACACTTCGTTTGGTTTGGATGGAATACCATATATGATGTTCAAGAAAATGCCAGATAGTTGTCTTATTATTTTATTAAATATTTATAATGCACTTTGGATAAGAAATGATATACCGCCTGAATGGAAAACTGATTGCATTATTCCTATATTGAAACCAGACAAACCTAGGTTTAATCCAGACTCGTATCGTCCTATAACATTGACGTCGTGTGCAGGAAAAGTCTTTGAACAGCTACTAAAACAGCGTCTTGAGTATTATGTAGAACATAATGGTCTACTTCCAGTTAATCAGTTTGGTTTTCGTAGAGGTCGTTCAGCTCGTGAAAGTATTTCTTTGTTTCATTTTGATATACATAAAAGCATCAGTAGTAACAACAAACTCATTTCGGTGTTTTTTGATATTACCGGCGCTTTTAATAATGTAAATATTAATATTTTATGTACAGAACTTTTAAATTTAGGGTTTCCAGTTAAAGTTGTGCAGTGGATTCAATTGTTTTTATCTAGTAGAAAAGTTTATGTTAAGCTTAATGGTGGTTTGTTTGGACCTCGTCTGTCATCTGTAGGTGTGTGTCAGGGTGGAATTTTATCGCCTTTGATGTTCATTTTATATATACGTCGTATAAATTTGATATTGGGACCTAGTATAAAAAATTTGCAATATGCTGATGACCTTGTTGTTTATTGGTCAGGTAATAATTCTAATCTTATTATAAATAACATTAATTTAGCATTAATTAAATTGCACAATTACTTTTCATATTTAAATCTTGAAGTTAATCCATCAAAATCGAAAGTTGTAGTCTTTGGTCAAAATTATTCTGCTATGTTGCCATCTTTATTTTATAACAATACCCCTTTGCCAGTTGTCTTACATAACAAGTTCTTGGGTGTTATATTCTGTCACAATTTGTCCTGGAAAAAATACACCGATCATTTAGTAATCAAAGCTAACAAAGCTTTCAATATCCTTAAGTCTTTGTGTGGTACTAATTGGGGGGCCGACCCCAAAATATTACTTATGTTATATAAATCTTTAGTTCGCAGCCATTTTGAATATGGGTTTATGTGTTTCGCTTCTGACTTAAAAATTGTAGATATTTTGGAAAAGATTCAAAACAAGTGTATGCGTATAGTTACTGGAGCTTTTAGAACCACTCCAATTGTTTCTCTACAAGTGGAGTGCAATCTTCCTCCAGTTGCAATAAGACTTGCTTATTTAAAAGAAAGATTTGTTTTAAAGCTTCATTCTCAAATCAACAACCTTCTTTTAAATCAGTTTTCTAATAGTAATACTCGTATGTTATGTAACTCAAAATCTTTTTACATTTTACAGGGTTTATCTGAATTTATTGATTATCTAAATCAGTTTAGTATATTTAAAAGCAATAATCACTTACCTTATTTTGATGGGTCTTATGATAGCAAATTCAGTCCTATTAATATTTCAATTGATAATGATCTTTCCAGAAAGGAACAGGTATATGAGAAATTAGCTTCATGGAATGGTTGTAAATTTATTTACACAGATGGATCAAAGAATGAGACTAGTGTATCTTCTGCAATTTATGATCCTGAAATCAAAATGGGTCTTGGTTTTAAAATAGACAGACAGGCTAGTATTTTCACCGCAGAAGCAGTTGCTATCCTTTGTGCGTTAAAGCACATATTGAGGCAAAACAATGGGTCACATAAGTGGGTAATTGTCAGTGATAGTATGAGTGTATTAAAGGCTATCCAAAATAACAAAATCAATTCTAATACTAATTACATAATTTTTTTGATTAAAGATCTTTGGTCCGATCTCTATTTAAAACATCAAACTGTTGTTGATTTCATGTGGACTCCATCTCACATAGGGGTCTCTGGTAATGAAAATGTGGATTTCTTGGCTCGTTCTATTTCAGATTCTCCTCAATCTATTGATGTTAGTTTTAATCTCCCACTCCCATATACTGATGTTATCGCAATATTGAAGCAAAGAATGTACGATAATTGGGGAAAATATTGGGATTATGTTGTGCAAAAAGAAAACAAGGGTTCTTGGTATGCTGCCTTGGATATAAACTTACAATCTGTATCTTGGTTACGTAAAGGAAATATCTATCATAAGAGAAGCTTTTATAACATTATATGTCGGCTAAGGTTCGGTCATTGTCGTCTAAACCATCACTTGTATCGTATGAAAATTGTTAATGATCCTCTTTGTGACCTGTGTCAATCAAATGAGGATCAAACAATAGATCACATACTATTTCATTGCTCGTCCTTTGGCATTCAGCGCCTTGTGCTGGTGGACGAATTAATCCGTATCTACGGAGAATCACATCTGGTCCCGCGATCTGTTCAAGAATTGTTGAAAGATCATTCTACTTATGTGCCACTTTACAACTTCATTAAGTCAACGATAAAAGAAATTTAATTTTTCTCATGCTTGTAAATAGGTGTAAATATTGATTCTTTGTGTTTATATTTTATTTTTATTCGTTTCAGTCAGTATAATTTAAGTTAGGTTAGAAGAAAGTTGTAAACAATACAACTGACAGGTGTCATTTTTCAGGATATTTTGCGCACGTTACAGAAGACGTGCGTGGCAAAATAATTATTATTTTCAGAAAATTATACTATTCTATTACTCAGATATGACAAAATGATATGAATACGACGAATATTGTTACTCGGATATGACGAATTCTTCTCGGACTATACATTTACTGGAATGGATTACAACTACAGAAGTTTTATCGGATTTGACGACATTTAATGGGAAAAAATTAACACTGAAGAAGTTTTATCGGATGAGACAACATTGAAAGAATACTTTAGACGTTCAAAATAGCAAAGAATATATGAAATGATTTCAACTTATGACGAGGCGATATGGTCTTTGATCTCAGCCTGTCCAAACGGACGAATTATAAAAAAAAAAAAAAAAAAGTAACTCGAAAGAGCTGTCATCAGTTTTGAAATAAGGATAAGGAAACAGTTATAATTTATAAAAGCATTAAAAAGATTTACCTTTTCATGCCTTTTCACGTTTGCTTGTCTCGAATAATAGATATATTGTCAAAAAAAAACAGTGTCTATTAAGTAATAATAAAGTAGTAGATTTTTTTGCTTAACCTAGCAACATTATCCTTTCTTTGGCGATTTTAGTAGTAAAAAAAACAGTTTTTTGGAAATGTCGGCCGAGTGAAGGTCTACGACAAAAATAGCATAAAAATAATGATAATCGGGTTACAAACAGTGTAAATTGGCGGTTATTTAACGCAGAAATATAGTGTACAGATTTAATATTTCGTTTAAAATGCTAGGTCATTAATTTAAATAAAGTTTCCTGGATAACCTATCAATGAGCAATTAGCCTTTCTTATTGTAATAAAATTCCTTAGCTGGCGATAAATGAAAGTGTTGTTTACATTCCGTGAAGTGCATAGTGTGCAGGTCCGATTCGAATGTAAATCGTAGAAATAACGCAGCAAGTGTTTACGAATGAAAATGAGGAAGCAAGTGTTTGTGTGTTTAAAATGTGTGTAAAGCAGTGTAATTTAATTATAAGGTGTTCTTGTGGTGTTCAGTGCTGGATGTTGCGGTAGGATTGCGATGTCCCGGCTCGTCGACTACTTCGTGATAGTGGGATTCGACCACGAAAAAGAAAGTAAGTGATTTATCTCGGTGTAGTCGGTTATGTTGTCAAGGTTGTCCGTTATCAGTGATGTTTTGATTAGAATACAACTATTTTCTTGACTACGTTTAGTGGACGAGGTCAAGTTTGATTATAAACATACGGTTACAAGTTTTCTTGATTAGCTTATGTTCTATGTTATGAAACTAAAACGAAATAAGCTGGGTTTTTGAGAAAACGATTTTTATTAAATTTAAATAGGGTGATGGCACCAGTGTTGGGCGCTAAGAGCACCGGCACCAATTATAAATAAAATAATAAAAACGTTTCTTTTACCTCACAAAGGATATTACAAGAATAACTTACATAAGCCTAAAAACAAATAAATAAACCTTTGAGGGACTGGAGTCCGAACTAGGAGTGATCCTATAATACAGATCTCCAGGCCCCCACCCCGGGAACAAGTGGAGTTAATAGCAAGTCTTAGGTTTACGGTAGTCTTATTGGAAGTAAGTAAATCATAAAAGAAAATAATCTAAAAGGACAAAAAGAAATTCTAGAATTATGTGCGCGCTTATGTTTGTTTTGTGTGTGTGTAAATAATGGACAGTGAACTCTTAATCTGTCCTCTACCTTTGACCCACCAGTGTGTCAAACATCAAATTAATATTTTGAATTTAAATTTTATTGATAAAAAAATAAATATTCAAATTTTAATGCTTCAATTAAAATCTGTCAGGTACAGGTCACATTTATGAAGAAATTATTTTCATTTTCATTTTCATTTCATCATTGGTCCTTGTTCATTACTGGTTCCATCACCCTAATTTGGAATATCTTTTCCTTATTTATTAGCTTTGGTAAGTTTGTAGCAATTAATATTGACATTGAATTTGCATGTAATTAAATTTGTAAACAAGAAAGAAGTTACAATAAAGTAATATTCAGATAGTCAATAGATCAGTGATTTGAGTTTCCTTTATTGCAACAGGTTTTAAAATTTACAGTTTTGTCTTGTCTCTTTAGTAACAGGACATGTCATTTTTTTATTATTTCTCCTGCTACTAACTCATCAAACAATTGACATAACATCACCTTTTAAAAAAACATGCCCTAACAAACATGAGACTTAAAATATTGCCAAACTGCATTTATCTTTTTATTTAAACTTATTGCACTGTCAAAATAAAGTACAAATGGTGGGCTTAATGCCCGATGTCATTCTCTACCAGCCAACCAGTAGGCTAAACAAAATAAATAAATAATCTTACTAAGTCTGAAGTAATTCTATGCTACTGCTTTTTTTAACTCAATTAAGTCATAGTTTAATTAAGTTATCTATTATTCAATCATGTTCAGCTTCCTATCCATTGTTATCAGAACATTCCAGTAACCATGATCCATTTACGATTATGAGTCATCAAGTTCATTGGCTTGGCAGGGTCACTATCACTGATGGTGTCACTACTGCAGCCCGCATTCTAATGTGTTGGTTTATGAGAGAGTTTACGGCTGTATGATGGCTTGAGTTACGACTTGATCACTGTTTAAAACTTTTTATGAGATTGTTTTGTAACGAATAGTTGTAAATAAAACAGTTAGAGCAGAGTGTATCTTTGTCTATATGTTTCTCTCTCTCTCACACTTTTTAAGTGTCTCTTAACTGTTAAAATTTAGACAGTATCATTGTTAGTTAACGGAACAAAGTATAGGTAATTTTACAAATTAACAAAAATTCATTGCTTTAGTTCATTCATGCAAACGAATTAACTATGTTATAATTAGCGTAATGCTACCACATTCTTATCAAGAATGAACAACTGTTTAACATTATAGCGTAAGCATAACCAATTCTCACTTGCCAATGTAATTTAAGCCACTTAGTAACAAGGTCTCAACTGTTTCAAATAACATCCATTCACAGCTCTCTAATAATGGAATTGTGTTGCAGCCACTTTGAGTATAGAATTACTGTGGCAGTAATAAGAACGTAAGTTTTATGTTACAATATAGAAAAAGGAATTTAAAAGCTTCGGTTTGTAACCTGTAGTAGAAGAATGTTTCTCTATCAAGTAAAGTACGTAATATACCTTTTGTATCTTGTGTTTTTTACCTACCTAACTTATGAATTATACTGCTGAAAGCTAGGTACTTAGGTACCTTTTACAATAAGCATTTTAACACAATTACTTTTCTTACTTTTGCTTTCATATAATGTAATGGAACCAGTAATCAACAAGTACCAATAATTGAAACTGATTCTTATTTTACAGAAGATAAGGGTTATTCATTTGTTTTGCAACACTCTTTTTATTACCATATGATCTTTGAATTAAGAGTTAAGTGTCGATTATTGGTGCATGTCAGCTTAAAGTGTTGAACACTGGTGCCATTATGTTAGCTCTTTTAATTGTTTAAAAAAATATTTTGGTCATTAAAATCACAAAGTAAAACATAATTCTTAATATATTAACATATAAGCCATTTATAAACATAAAGTCACAAAGAAAGAACTTAATCAAGGCAATAATGTTTGATTGACGACGCTTCTAAAACCATGCACTGATTGAAACGGCCTTGGGCCGGAGATGTTAATGGACCACTACATCTGATATCATCGCAATTGATATTTTTAGATATTGCCTAATGAAACACTGCAAGGGAATGTATGCATTTATTCTGCTTATATTTTATTTCGGTGTTAACATAGATTCAATTTCAGTTGTCAGATTTAAAATCTTTCCCTATAGATAATATGCTATGACTATGACCACGAACCTCAGTGTGACTGTTGTTTGTATGAAAAAAAAAAACAACAGTCACACTGAGAGATAGCAATAGGTAAGTATATAAAAGTATGGAATGTTGTGGTTAATGTAACATAAACAAATGCAAAAGGGAAAAATAGATTCCTATCAGGAAAAACAACATTCCTGTATGGCTAAGAGCCACATACACTTTATGTAAGTATGTATGTATGTATGTAAACACTTTATTGTACAAAACAAAAACAATACAACAAAGATTACCTACTCCCATTTTAGTTTAACTTTCACAGATTATCGTGATTGTAATGAATACAGACAACAAATACATAAAAGATCAGATGCAACAGAGGAGGGAGGAGTAAGATTTGTAAGTCACTTGTAATTAAAAAAAGTTAACATTAAAACCTTGACTTGACAGGTGTATGATGCATATAGCCTGACATAGGTGTTCAACTTAATTGAGAGCCAGGGTTTGCATGAGGGGAGCATCAATAGTGACTATTGGGGTTTTGGGGTAATAGTGAAAAAGGGTATAAGTGTTCTGAAGATCAAGTGAAAAAGGTTTTAAGTCTAGTATACTCTGTTCATGTATATACCCTTTTTAATTACGAGTTAAGTCGACTTGTACCCTTTTTCACTAGGACCCCAGCTTTATCGTACCTCACCCCCCCGCACCTCATGCCTAGCTAGAGGATGCACGCGAATTCGTTCGTACGCATAGAATTAGTTTTGCTAGTGCTGATTAGGAATATAAGCGACAGTTCGCGAGCGAGACAGAGACAGGAGACAGTGAGACGGTCGCTGCCCCGGACCAGAGGCTCTACTTTGAAATCAGTAATTCGAACTTCGAATCGCCCCGTCACTTTCTTGCGAATTAGTGACGCGTCGAGAGCAAAAGGGATAGCAATAGACGAAGTTCGAATTACGGATTTCAAAGTAGAGCCTCAGTAGTGTCTCGTGTCTCCGGTCTCGGTCTCTTGTCTCGGTCGCTTGTCTCTGTCGCGGCGCGAACCGCCACCTTTAGCGACGTAAGCGACGCACACAGAGCCACCGTGCACGTGTATCTACACACACAATAATGGCCCACCCGCTTTAGTGAGATAAAATAACTGTAAAAAATATTTTTGACACTTGATATACCTCTATAAATATAACACCTTATTTGAATCGGTCCAATGGTTAAGGAGCTAGACTGGAACTTCCGATTTTTGTTCACATTCATACACTGTTCATATTCATAGATTGAGAACGTTAAAACATTATCCTTTTTTTGGCTTCGAAATAACAAACGTACAGTAGGTATTGTTTTAATTTGTATTGTAGGTACCACAATTTGCCACAAAGAATTAGTTCTTCATTAATGAGCATCACAAAATGTAGGGCACTACGTTGTCGTGCGGCTTCCGCGCTAATGATTATCTCTACAATGAAGTAGGTATTGTGGGAATTCCGCAGCCTCCCGGAAGGACAATGTAGGGTATTTTATGTTTCCTTGAAAAAATAATATTATTATATTAACACATGACATGAGTACCTAATATAATAATAGCTATTTGATAACGACGTTTTTTGGTAGATTTTTACCGTTACACGCTCGATTGTAAGTGGTATAGCATATAACAAGTAGGTACCTATCGTAAATACACTTCATAATAAGTTGATTTATTTACAGTATCAATTTTTAGCAAGACTGACTCAGGGATAAATAAAACAAATCATTTTGGACAAGCTTTTGTTGCAATTTTTTTTGCAGTCATTACCCATAGATCTGCTTTTCAAGTTCAAACTAACGAGTCTCAACACGGTTGGTCTACGTTACTAAGTACATAACGGAGAACCTATCGCCGCCTTCCGACTCCATCATCACTCATCAGATCAGCTTTTAGATACCATAATATTCCATTGTCATCGGGTTTACATACCTATGCCGTCCTCAGGAAAAAGGTTGATTTGACCTAAACTGACAAGTAAACATTTCAAATAAAAGTTAAAATTGATACAAATTACCTAGAGAAGCCAGGTGATCGACATATAACTAAAAAGTAAGCAGGTTGAAGTGGCAATGGACTGGCCACAACTGTCACGGACTGTCAACCACTGGTTCTAGCTGGTTCTAGAGTAGATAGAGACCGCGTCTTGGTAAACGTAGTAAAGGTCGGATCCCGGCCTGACGGTGTGACAATCTATACTAGGAAGCGACTGGATGCGTAGGTTTGCGCCGGGGCACCTTAGGAAAGGCCTATTGCAGTAAACAGAGGTCGTACTTTGATTGCGCTGATGCACAGCCGAAACCGCTGCACCTGGGGACTTGAAATTTGCAGGGAATATTGCTTTGATATCCTGGGAGTGCATTAAGAAGGGATTTTAGGAACTTCGTCCCCTAAGAGGTTAGAGTACAGTAGCGGGAAACTTATTCTACGCGTACGAAGTCATGAGCGTCCTTTAGGTTTAAAATATTCGCCTTTTTTAGATTCTTCCAAATGCCAGAATAACGCAAGTCGCTTACATACCGTTTGCATAGACTACGCATTGTTCAAAATCTCCCTTAAACACAACTTTGACGCCACGAAATGAACGACGACGAATGAAAATGGATATAACTATAGATAGCCCTACTTAACTATATGTTTGTGGAAGAAATCATGGTCCGTAATCAACGCGGTGATTACCCGAGCGGTCCCTGTTGGGGCGCCACGTCGCGAAATAGGTCAAACATGCCTTAGCTTAATATACCTATTTTGGGAGCGTTAAAAAGTTACGTTTGTTCTACGGGGAACATAAAGTCGAGAGAGTTGTAGTGGTTTGAGCTACTGGGGCTCTGTGGTACTTGGTAAAAAAGGAATTGAAACCAAGGGGGTGCTATTTGGAATGAAACTGGCAAACCTAAAAACTGCTGCTTAAATAATGTTAAACTTTTTTCCAAGCTGTATATGGAAACAATTTCAAATAGCAAGATATTTTAGAAGAAACTGACTGAATGATCCGGAACCGCTGGACTTAGGCCCCTTACTTATAAACGTGGATTAACCTTGGAGTAGCTATGCCATGTTTTGTCCTTACCTGTCGTGGTGACATTTGAATTCGACGGATATGGGCAAAACATGGCATAGCTACTCCAAGGTTATTCCACGTTAATAAGTAAGGGGGAGGGACTTTAAATTTGGAGGAAATATTCCTGGGATAGGGTAGGGGTGCAATATGAAGGGATTTTTGGATTTTTTCATCACCAAAGGGGCTAAAATAGGGGGTGTAGCGTGAAACTAATTCTTCTTTTTATGAAATTTATTCGGACTTCTACCGGTCGCTGAGTTCCACCATCGAACAACTCATCGTAAAGCTAGGTTCCAGCAACATCACCTTGATAAATTGCATTCTTCCACCGTGCGTTTCAATAGGCACTTATTGCCTCGTACAGTGAAACTGTGGAACGTACTCCCTTCGTTAGTATTTCCAGCCAGTTATGACATGGATGCCTTAGAGAAAAGAGCTTTAATTTCCCTAATTGGCCGGCAACGGACCGCAACTCTTCTTGAGTTGCTGGTGTTTATGGGCGGTAGTGATTACCTCCCATCAGGTAACGCGCATGCTCGATGCCTCCGTCTCTTAAATAAATAAAAAAACGCGTTCGAAGTCTTGGGCTCCCTCTAGTGATCTACCTGACACTAGTACAACACTGTTCGAACTGCTAAAGACAGAATAAATTAATCGTGGTATGTACCTATCGTGTATTCTTATTTAGCGTTGAAAATGTCGGAAAAAATCAAATTATTTTTTCGATAATTTATGAACATTTCGTTTTTTTCCGTTTTTTTCGGGTTTTTTAGGAAAATTAACAAATGAATAATGACAATATATTCATGGTCAATCACTGTCACTCTCACTACCTATTTCAATTGCTTCTGCCGTCATATCGTCGATGTCGCCCTTTTGTAGGTGCAAATAAGACCGAAAATAGATTAAAATAACAGCAGAAAATTTCTTTGGTTTTTTTCTATAAAAATCCGAAAAAAACTAGTTGTTTGGAATAAAACTGGATTTCTTCCGGACTTTTTCAACGCTAATTTAAATGCAGAGGTATTACAGATACAGTAGGAAAATGAACCCTAATGTGAAATAATGGCGGAAGGGGAGGCCAAGGCCAGTATGCACGTCATTTTATGGTTGCATGCAAGCTGCTTAAAAATTAGTATGGGTCGCACAAATACCATGTGGCCGCGCCGGGATTGGTCATGCATGATTGTTATTAAAAAATCAGTTATGTTTTAAGTAGGGTTTGGATTTTGGTGGCATATCGTGTTTCTAGAATCCATGGAGTCGCTATTTCCTAATTATTATTATTATTACACATATCACTTTGATTTTGACCTTCAGTATTTAAATACAGCAAACCTCGAAAACCAGTGACATTAGACCCCCAGTTAACTGGAATAAAATTATTGCAATTTAGCTCTAGTATAACCCCTTTCAAGAAATAGGTCGAGTTGCCTGTCACCCTGTAAATTTTTAGTTCGGTTATTCCATACCTACTACTAATTTGATTGTTTGTAACGCTTTAACAGCAGAGATATCCTCCATACCAAAATTAATTTAAATTGGTTTAGCGGTTTAATGAATAAATGAATTTTGAAATATTAAAATACTGAATTTATAAGTGTGTATCTGTGTATGTTACTAGCGAGGTCTCATGACAATTGATTGGTTCGGCCGTTTAAAGAGATATCGAGCTCTGACAAAACGGGTCGCCAATATTATATCGAAGGATTTTATAGATTTTATTTATTTCATAGTAATTTTATTTCCAATTGTTATAGGAATATAAACATTATCTAGCTCGTATTAACTAGATAGTAAACTGAGTCATAAACAATACGATTGAAATATACTGCAGAATAAGGGTCTCCCCACACCTATCGACGCGGAATCGGCGATAGTTGATCAAAAAACTCTTTATGTCTACGCAATAAAGGCTTCGGCACACCAAACGCGTGGCAGCAGCAGCGCGTAGCGTCGCGTGGCGTCAGCGAGTTGTAAAACAACAAAACAAATGGAACCCCGGCACACCGAGACGCGCGTGTGCGGCGCGTCTGCAGCGCGCGAGACGCCGGAGCCTTAAGAGCGAAACAAACGTCAATCGGCTCGGCTCGGCTCGCTTCGGCGTAGCGAACGGAACGACGTCGTTTTCGTTCTTATTGCATGGACATAAAACTTTTTCTTACCGGCTCAAGCCGATTCTGCGTCGATAGGTTTGGGGAGACCCTAAGGCCCCAGAGAGAGTCAGAAGACGAAAAAGAAAACATTCGGACGTTCGTGGACGGTGTTCCTAAGGGAAAGAAATGGCCGACATGTTTTACTTATTGCTATTAGCCTTCGTCCCGGATGGCTAAATTAGATTTAAATTTAAACCCTGCTCGAGGGTAAATTTATTTTTTGAAAATAATTAATATTTATATCAGACTAGGTTCTACACGCGATTTTGTCCGCGCAGAAGTTGTTCATCGCGTCATTCCGTCGGGAACTGTTCGATTTTCTAGAAAAAAACTACCCTGTCCGTCTCCGGGCCATAGACTAATTGATTGAGTTGTTAAGTCGTGGAGACGGACAAATAAACAAACTAACACACCTTCGCATTTATAATAATACTAGCTTCTGTCGCGACTTCGTGCGTTATCGTTGTTCCCTCGGGAATTTTATACTTTCCGGGATGAAAAGTAGCCTATGTGTTAATCCAGGGTACCTATGAGCTATCTCCATTTCAAATTTCATCCAAATCCGTCCAGCCGTTGCAGCGTCAAGGAGTAACAAACTTACACACACACACAAACTTTTGCATTTACAACATTAGTAGGATTAGTAATAGTAGTAGCATATACATAGCAAGCCTAGTGGGACACTACAAATTACTCGAGCCTGACTTCTTAATCGCGTACTTCATCTTCTTCCAATTAGTACATAACGAAAGAGACGCATGAACTACAAGAAAATTAAGTCTTGCTAGCTAGTTAGTAATGAATGTACAATTTAAGTCTAGTCATTGGAAGTACTTAGTCGAATTGCCACTCTGGAAACTTCATAAGGAGATGGTGTTCCAAGCGGCCGCCGGGCGGCCTCTAAACCTGACACCTAGCTAGCCTGGTTACCTTTCGGTTACGCAACTTGTACTTCAGTAACATTGCAACTAGTGCGGTTTAGATTAATGTACCTATCATTATACGTTGCCGTCATTTTGAATCTAGTACTTGCACTAAAGTCGCCGTCAATAGAACTTGCAAAAGATGTAAACAAAACTAAACGAACCAATTCACCATGATTACATTATAATCACGTACTTTTAAAGATCAAGTGAGGTCTTTGCAATGATTTATACACTAGATCATTAATTTCATATTAAGTTAAAGATGAAATAACTATAAATTATACATTATTTTTAATAAAAACGCGCTTGGTGAATGTTTGAGGCTATGTGTCAAACAGTACTAATTTGTTTACATCGTTCACAAGTTCCATTGATGGCGACTTTACACTAATAGAGTTTCGGAAATATCAAGGGTGCTTAAATGCACTCATGATTTTTAGCTTTTCGTAACTCTGCGAAGCTTATAGCTTGTATTTGTCAGAGAAAGGCGGTTGTTTCGTTCGCAATACGATAACGATTATCTTCTATCTATCTTCTATATATATATAAAAGTCAAACCTGACTGACTTATATATCAACGCACTGCCGAAACTACTGTACCTAGAAACTTGCAATTTGGTACAGGGATTCCTTTCATGATGTAAGTGAGCACTAAGAAAGGATTTTCCGAAAATCGACCCCCAACGGGAAGCAATGGTGGGAGTAGCGGGAAACTAATTCTATGCGTACGAAGTCGCGGGCGTCCTCTAGTGTTTTCTAAATAGATAAAAAACCTGAAATAATTGCGGGTCTACTTTCTGCTGATAATTCGTAAAACGGACCAACCGATTTTCATTAAACTTAGAAGATAAGAACACACCCTATAAAAGCTAAAATTTCTCAGCTTTTTATAACAAATATAAAAAATATAACTCTTATGGTGCTTCGTTTTTAAAACCCACGCATTTAACTGTATAACGAGATACTAACAACGGCTTTATTATTATCATTTGTTTTCTGGTATTGCGAAACCATAACACGATCGACAAACTGACATATGACATCACCTCACCAAAACGGACGAAAACTCGAAGAAAGTCCCAAAATACCTCATTCCGTGAATATAAAGTACTAAATTTATTCACTGCCCGGCTTCCAAATCCTTATACAGGCGCGCCTTCTATCAACCCATCCTGAACATTCTGGGCATAGGATATCTTAAAGTATTAACTGCCCATGACCCTTAGCGGAGTCACAGATCTATACATATTTCGATGATGGGCACCTAATGCAACGCGTGTAATATGGTAAAATTACTAAGTACCCGTTGGTTGGTGGACGTGCGTGGAGTGCCGATGCTCTGCGTACTGTGAATTAACAACTATGCTGACTTCGTTTATAAAAAGACGGTAACAGCATTAAATTGTTGAGATGAATTCAATCTTCCTTGGCTGTTGAATAAGGACGCGTTTGCAATGAGAGCTATAAACACATGAGGTTTTTTAGAATGTAGTCACTAGTAAATTTAAATTAAATTGTATTGGTTACTATTGGTAACGTGTTAAAATTGAGACTCTATTATTTTATTGCGGAACTGTCTTTGTTTGCATTTTAAGCAAATCGTTATCTGCTATCTGACAGTAATTAATTAGCTAAATTGATAACAGCTGTAGCTGTTTCTGTACGAGTACGTCTAGAGTGTTTCGTCTGGTCTGACATGTATATTTTCGTGAACAGCGCATTACTTATTTTAAAGTATACCTATACTATACTACTCTGTTTAAAATTAATGTAAACAAACAAACGGATGTACCTATTATTTTATCGAAACAGCTTTCAACGAACATCATTCATTACGCAGAATTTTAATTTCATCGAAAGGCATTTCTCGCTGCATGAGTTTTCTTTTGGTAGTCGCAAGTCTAACCTAACCTAACCGACGTAATTCACGTTAAAGATATCCTGAAAACATCATCGTTTCAGCAGAAAATAGCGTTCAATCAAATGAAATTCGATGAAATGATACAATCGATGAAGTGAAATTCGATAAAATGATGGGTTACCCAAACAAACAACTCCATGTGATCAGCCAATAGGAGTCGAACGCTGTGATTACTTAGACCTTCATAAAGTTTAAAAAAACATCGTTATCATAACGATTTGTTAGATCATTCTCCCGAACTCATTAGATGGCCACCGCGGTATTGTACGAACGTAACGTTACTATATCGTTATATATAGATAAAATTTGAACGTTTTCGTAAAAAAAGCGCTCATTGAAAGTCCACGTAGTATTATTCATAGTGTAGCCGTGTCATTTCGTTTGGTTGTTTAACAGAATAATGTGGTTCGATTTAAATATCTAAATAAATGTAATATTAAACATTTTGTTGCAGGAGGCGGGCTGAGCAGTGGCGTCATACTGCAACGATTCCCGGAGTTGAACTGGGACGACACTCCTTTCCACGAGGGAATAGAATGGGTAAGATACTGTCAAAACTTCTCCGCTACTGACTGACGTTGTCTACGTGCAGTTACATATTTATACTGTGGACTACAGCTACATATGCAACTGTACAATAACAATAAAATAATTTATTAAATTGCCCTCAGTAAATGAGGGTATTGCGCGGAATGAATATGTGTAAGTCTCGTTATCTCGAAGAGATTAGCTAGGCAAAGAAGATTTGGGAAAAATAAGGACGATGTTCGGAATTGACTTAATGCTTTACCCAAGCAGCAAGGGGAACGAAAATCCATTGAGCTTAGCTCTTTACGAATTATTATTTACGTTGATAAATGATGAAAATGTCATAAAAGACCTTTATTGCAAATTCGTTTATTATACTTTGACTTTATGAATAAATAAAGTGACCGTCCGTTGTTGCATGTTCATGCTCCATATGGAAAAGACGATATGCAGAGTCAATTAACGGGAGGATTGAATAGGTTTGGTAATTAATGGATAAATAAAAAAAATACAAATGATAATATCACTAATTCTTCCGATGCGGTATAAGGTTCGGAGGTTAGGGCCCATTGTCCTGAAAAATCAATATTTTGGTTTTCTATTATACTTCGGCTAACAATACCCAATACTTTTATTTTTTGCCCGTAACAATAGCTATCTTACTCTATTTTCGTATAATTAAATGAGACTCCCATAGATAGCTATAATAGTGACTCGTGTAACTGCACCTTTAGCTTAATAGTACAGAACTACAGAATCTGGGTCTAGATGAGACTACGCCCCCTGATCTAGTCCTGTGCATCTTCTAGCCGAAATATTTCCGGCGATAACTGGACTGACCGACTAACCGTTTCTCTATTGATCACCTCGGCTATTAAACTTGAGAAACCCAACTTGCGTCGCGAAGCGTGACGCGGGATCCCATATTGTCAACGCGTGATGAGAATTTAGGCCGCTTCCTGACTTGTCGGTATACTTGCAGTAAAACACGGAATCGGTAAGGGTTGCTAGGCAACTAGTGGCATCTACCAATCAACGCGCAGCGTTTATGCCGACAGTAAATTTTACTGCAAGCATACCGCCAAGTCAGGAAGCGGCCTTACGCAACCGGTGCCCGACGCCTGGGTAGTGATTCTTAAAAAGCAAAGGTGAGCGAACGCAGGAGTGATGTCCAAGCGGCGAGTTTAAGTAGTCCCGTCAAAGCGAACAAAACACATTTCAGCGCGTGTATTCAACTTGGCAGCATGGCTTCTCGAACGTATAAGGCTGCCTAATTGAGAATGCACGCGCTAATATGTGTTTTGCTCGCTCTGACGGGACTATTTAAACTCGCCGCTTGGACTTTACTCCTGCATTCGCTCACCTTTGCTTTTGAGAGAATCAATACCCTGTTAGTGTGGCATGAATCTTCCAACCATGTTCCCGATATTACAGCGCTTTGCTCCCGTCAAGTCGGCGTCGAGCTAGCTTTGTTTTAGTAACCGGGCTACGATAAAAAAAAACGCAAATCGATGTACAGGATAGCCATTTGGTACACTGGTACTTTAGTTTAATCATCCTGAGCGGAGTTCTTAAACCTATTCCCATTGCATTGCAGTAATGACGTCATCAATTTTTTGTATGGGAATAGTTTTTTCAGAAACCTGTAGTGTGGTATCAAATGAAATGGCTTCATGAGCCGATTCTAAAATTACAACATAACCGTTCGGCCACCTGTTTTCTAAAAATCAAAGAAATATTTTTAGTTTGAGCGACTCCAGGTAGGGGATGGCTTAGTCAATTTTTGTAAATATACGCCAAATGTCTCTCAATATACTCACCTAACCTCAAAAAGACGATTTTAAAATTCATACGGCAGCTGGCGTCGGACGCTCGCCGTTGCCGTCTGCGTTCCGCTGCAGGCGGAATGACACCTTAAACGCCTAGACGGAAGTGCCTACGGGGTATCGTTGGATTAATAATTATGACCATCTTTGCTTCTTGTTAGACTTGTTACGAATGTTTATTTTTTCGTCCACCAGTTCTGCCAGCCGCAAGGATGGGCGCTGTCGACGGAGAGGTCGGAACCGCGGTTCTACGTGTCGGTGCTCACCGACGTGGACGCCAACCGGCACTACTGCGCCTGCCTCTGCTTCAACGAGACGGTCGCCATCACGCCCACCAAGCCCGCAGACGAGGTTCGTGCACAAATAAAATATCCCGTCAACTTCATGGTAGCAAGTAGCGTCTCCACAGTACGGGTTGTCAAAGACATTTTGAACTATAACAAGGCCGCAAATACACTTGCAAGAAATGATTGCGTGTTTTTGACAGTGCCGTTCGACAGTTTCTTGCATGTTACTGTCGGACAGAACTGTTGGTGGTTGCAGAAGTTTTCTTGCAGGTAGAAATGAGGCCTAAGTTGCTAAATTCTTCAACTCTGTTAACGCATTCACTGCCATCGACGCATATATGTGTTCACTGTCATACAAGTTTGTTCCTAGGCCACGCCACCTGGCAGTGAATGCGTTAAATAATACTAAATTCAACGAAGTACCTCACTTTCCAATGTCCATCGCCTAGCTTTACTTAAGATCAAAGGAAATGAATCAAATAATAAAAGTTGTCACAGATATTTTTAACTAACATAAGCCCGCAAATGCACCTGCAAGAAATTTGGAAGATTTTTGCAAGTTACCGTCGGACAGCACTGTCGATTTTTGCAGCGAAGTTTTGACAGCAATAAATATCGCAAAAGTTGACTGCGGCCTTAATTTAGAAAAATACAACATAATTGTGCTTCTTGCTCTAGAACTGAAGTTAAAGGAAGACGGCAATCAACTTCTGCAATTTTTATTCCGTCTAATTCGCGTTTAAGATGCGAAATTCTTCAACTTGTCTGTAAATAATATCAAATATAACAAAATTCCTCGCGTTCCAAATAAGATCGTCAAAGGAAATTAATCACATAATGAAAATCGTCTAAGAATCCCGCTCGGCTTTGTACAAAGCGCGCCGAGAATGTTTACCCTTCCCCTCGGAAGTTTCATTATGAGCGAGCAATAGTAACATTTCCCATAGTGGTTTCGGAAATAGCTGCGGAGGAAGCGATTAATCTGAGGATCGTTGATGCAGAAGATTGTCATTTGTAGACTAGTTTTTCAAGAAAGCTTTACAATGATGGCAGACAGTTTTAGCGATTGTAAATAGTTATTTTGTAATAATTAAGGATCAAGAAAATTGGCTCTCGAATCTTCCAGCAGCGTTGACCTGAACCGAACATTAGCATCGCACGATCGGTTAGGAATGCTTGGTTCGTTAGTGAACTCTTATTGCTTTGTTAATAAGCAAATATGCTCTTGGAGAGGCACCTTTATAGTTTTATTTTACGTTTGAATTAAGTGGTGAGTTCCCAATATTTCGACGATGTTACGATAGTCAATATCACAGGATAACTATCGTGGGCTCACAGTTAATACTTCGCCGAGGGTCCAGTGGCCCCCTCATGCATGACTATTATTGTGTTTTCTAATAAACTAAAGAATCGTCTTTACATTGAAGCATGGTTATTTGTTGTACAAATGACTACACAATGTATAGCTTAAATGACAAACTTTAATGACCTTTAACCTTTGTGTAGTCAAGTTACTCACTCATAGTTCAATTGTTATTAAGTTTTGTCATATACCCTATAAATTGTGTATTCATTTGTACGAGACAATACTTTAGTTTAATAGAAAATACAATTATGTGGGCGACACTGGACGCTCGGCGTAGTCTTAGGGTTGGCCGCCTTCAAATCGTGACGTTTTCAGGGATATGGATAGTTGATATTTATAGGCATTGATTTTTGCTCCAAACAGCGACCTAGGCCTGTATCAGTCGCGTCGCGAGTGACCGACTGACATTGTTGCTTAGTGCCTACCGCCAACGCGCTCATTTCCGCTGATATACTTGTAGTATTGTTGTCAAGGACGTCATATTACTGTAGGGCGTTGTTAACTCGTGTAAGAGTGCTTTGATTATGCTTACTGCTTTATTTTTTTGACCACTATTGCAGGGTAGTGATTCTCTCAAAAGCAAAGGTGAGCGAATGCAGGAGTGAATGTCCAAGTGGCGAGTCTAAGGCCCCGATCTCACGAGCGCTTTTTCAACGCGCGTTAAAAAAACGTTGAAATGACACAAATTGATAACCGTGTGTTTATTCACACGAAGGCGGTTTTAAAGCGCGGCGCTTTTTTATCGAACACTGTTCGAATTTCGACGTTGGGCGTTGGACGTTAAATTGAATTGAGCTTACGGAACTCCGTGTTTGTGTTCTAACGCGACGCTTTTTAAGCGCTCGTGAGAACGGGGCCTTAGTAATCCCGTCAGAGCGAGCAAAACACATTTTCGCGCGTGCATTCTCAATTAGGCAGCCTTATACGTTCGAGAAGCCATGCTGCCAAATTAAATACACGCGTTGAAATGTGTTTTGTTCGCTTTGACGGGACTACTTAAGCTCGCCGCTTGGACATTCACTCCTGCGTTCGCTCACCTTTGGTTTTGAAAGAATCACTACCCAGTACATAAACATAAGGTGAGTCCATGACATGAATAATGTTTAAATAATTAATATTGTATACAATTTTATTTCCCTAATTGCCGGCATCGGACCAATAACTCTTCGTCAGTTGCTGGTGTTTATGGGCAGTGGTACTTCCCATCAGTATACCTGCTTGCTCGGTTGTCTCCCTCTTGTATAAAACAAATATATTGTTTAATTCTTGAAATATGTGTCAGACAATGTCTGTCTTTTTGACGGTTTATCCTGCTTTTGCGACAAAGCGAGCGACGAGCTACGATCGACTTGATTTTTTTCTGCTCAAAGATAGTTGTTGTAGAGTATTTAAGGCTTATTTTTGCTTCGACAAAGATCGGATAAACTTTGTTTGCTTTTTAATACTCTAATCACACGAGCGAAGCTAAAAGCTTATTTCAAATAGTTGACGGTACGTTTACGGCTTCCGCTAGAGTTTCTCCATTATAAATATGGTCGTAGACAAGATTATTAAATTCGTAAAAAAAACGTGACTATTTACTGTTTTTTTTCTTTGAATTAGTGCGCACCAGGTGTTGATGATGAAACAAATATGTTAATTGATTGTTGTTTTTGTTCTCTCTTATGAAACGCTGAACAGTAGTTTTATTTAAATAATTATTATGCAATTTAAAGAACTATATTGAGCTGATACGTTTTAAAAATCTATCAAAATTGAAACTTGCAAAATTCACATAGTCATTTTCATTTAATTTCTAGGTATACTACAGAGACAACCTTTATTAATCTTTATAAATATAAATGAACCCCTATTTCTCCTGGTCGCTCTATAACTTGAGAACGGCTCTACCGATTTCATTCATCATTTTTAAAAATGTGTTCTAATACTTCGTAGAAAGCTCTTACACTGGGAAAGTCGGAAATTTACAGCAGGGCGAAGCCGCTGGCGGGCCACTAGTTACAAATTAAAACATCCAAAAAAAATCGTAAGCACCTGCCTGACTACCAAACATTATCCCTCCAGCGATCGCCAACAATTCTAGTGCAGTAAAAATAATTCCAAATATAATCTCCCCGCACATCTAAAACGTGCCCCAAAATACAGGGGTCGTAAACATTTCCCCCTGTTTCGATATCTAGAATCCTAATTCATGATTCACAGTCACGGAATCTTATCTCTGGGGTGTACCCTCTGTATTTTAATCTAAATCTATTGTATTGTAAAACTGATACCATTGTGAGTATTGCTACCAAGGCCTTTGAGTAACGTGACTTATATATCGAATGACTTGGGGTTTACGTGTGGGTATGTGATTTTGTTTGACTCTGATTTTAAATAGATTTTAGAACTAAAACCGTTTTAGAGAAGGTAAAGTAAAAGTAGTAAATTTAGAGTCCCTCGGGAAAGGAATATGTCTAGCAGAGGACTTTTTGCGGCTGAAATATGATGAAGCTTTTTTTTTAGTTTGTCAAGTTGATATAAAAATTAATGACACTTAAACATAAATGAAAATATTCATGTAAGCATGGTTGGTTGCATCTGTGCTATTTTATTGAACGTTACGTAGTTCTTGGCTGCTTGCATTTTATTTATTATGTTCTGAAAAGACTTAAAAAAATACAAAAATATCATAGTAATGAAAGCTAACCTGGGTTATTGACATTATACCTTATAATTATAACATTGTGAGACTTTGCAATTATTTTTAACAGTTATCATTATATTTGTGTATATTTTAATTATTGGCTAGTCTAAACATAAACTAAGTACAAAGTCATTTTAACTGTTACTTGTTATGTCTAAGCGTAATAAGAAACCCAAGGCAGTAGAGTAGACACCTGCTTTGAACGAAAATAGAATTTTAAATTATATACGTGCTCTACATGTATAAGAAAAGGTGTATTTCCGTTGGGTATTCATCGGCCCGTATCAATTCACCCAACCTTTTCTTGCTACAATATTTTTAGAGATTCTATCATAATATCACTAAATAGTATAAAACAAATTCGCTTCCCGCTGTCTGTCTGTCTGTCCCTATGTATGCTTAGATCTTTTAAACTACGCAACGGATTTTGATGCGGTTTTTTTAATAGATAGAGTGATTCAAGAGGAAGATTTTTATGTATAATAAATGCTGGTTTATTGTACGGGAGTTACATAAAACTCAAATGGGTATTTCTCAGAGCGTTTGAAACGCTGTCACAACCGTGGCTACAATTTTGACGATTTTCTGAGGAAAAGCTAAACAAATTTGATAAGAATTGTAAGCAGAGGTTGAGTTCTACAGAATAGCCGCAAATGGCATTCGAGTCTACAGGGAAGCCGTCAATAATGCGACCACGGTTGTGACAGCGTTTCAAACGCTCTGAGAAATACCCAAATAACCGAAGCGAAGCTAGGGCAGTTTTTTTGTAGAAGCTAATAGTCTAGTGCGGAATAGTGTAACCTTAAAAGGCAAATATGGAAGCCCTATAATATCACTTTTTAAATAGTGGACATATCCACTTTAAGCGTACGTTGATAATAAGAACTCCTAGTGAATAGGACTCTCTGTTGACCGCTGACCCGGAAATTAATTTGTTTTTGTTTTTAAATTAATTTAGGTATCTATGTAATCCTACGAAAAAAAAAGTCCTCTTCTTGTTGTATTATTTTTATATTGTCCGTTAATTTAAGTAGTAAGGCGCTTATAGCCCTCCCTAATCATTATAAACGCACACAAATATACACTTTTATTTTCCTTTATCAAATACCAATTCCGTACACACCATCAATCAAGCCTAGCTTATTTAATGTTAGTAATTACCGTGCTAGGGGAGCAGACAGTTACTCCTCCGTAGTGACCGGCACACGCTCTATTGGGTGCTTGGTGCATGCCGGGGCATGCGAGTGTTACCACCAGCCGCGGTTGCTTGCAAGCCGACGTGTACTGTGATGTAGGAACAGCGGGTTAGGGTGTAATTCTTACCAATGATACGGTTATTTAATGATAATGACTTATGCAGCATGGTAAACACTAAAATTTTATATTTCAATATAATTATTTTGTAATAAAAAGGATAAAGTTCATACAAAATGTTTACGACCCCTGTTTTTTTTTAATTTTTATTTACTGTCTATTTTTATATACCGGCAGGAATATTTGTAGAAATAAGAGTGTTTTGGTCCATTATTTCATCTAACAATAATGCCATCAAAAAAACATGGAACGTTGTCAGAATTTATCTTTGTTCTTACTTGATACTTACATTTCTTGCCTTAGGCTAGAACAATGAGTCGAGCAGGAGAGCTGACACGGATTTGATCTGCTCCGCTCTCTCGCCCGCTACCGCTACCGCTCCGTCTAGCAATGTGTCCATACGCTATGCAGTTCAAATTACCGGTCACGTCGGCGGTGAACGCGCATAATGCGGTGCCCTTTTTACGGCGGAAGGCGGTTATCAAAACTAGCAGGTGCTGCGCTGTGAGAACTTATAGATACGGTTGAGGTGCATGTTATGTTAAGAATTTGAATTTGAATCGTTTAAAAAAACACAAATGATTACATAATACTAATTTGATTCAACAGTTTTTTTTTGATTGCCCCAACTATACCTACTCGCCGGCATATTTAGCGGAACGAAAAAAAAAGTGTAATTTTGAACCTAACAATTTTACGTGATAACAACACAATGTATTTTCCTTACACAACATGACTGACTTCTCAATGAACAGATGGTTTTGTGTAAGGAAAATAAATATTGATGTTTCTATCAAGTAAAATTGTTACGTTAAAAATTACACCTTTTTTTTCGTTCCGCTGTTTTTGCCGGTGAGTGTATTTTGAATACTAATAATAATAGAAGTATCCTATCCTACTAATATTATAAATGCGAAAGTTTGTGTGTGTGTGTGTTTGTTACCTCTTCACGCTGCAACGGCTGGACGGATTTGGATGAAATTTTGAATGTAGATAGCTTATACCCTGGAATAACACATAGGCTACTTTTCATCCCGGAAAATTTAAAAGTTCCCGAGGGAATAACTATAATCGAAATCTAAGCGGACGAAGACTAGAAGCTATTATCCACTAATCCTACTAATACGACTATCCTACTAATCCTGCTCATATTATTAACCCTAAAGGATAAATTTTTAAGGGGATCAGTGAGGAATTGAGGGAACTCTTAAAATATTGTAGGCAAACATATAGCGATTTTAGTATTTTAAGTAACAAATCTAGCATTTGCATTCAGAAAGTATCATTTTGTGAAATGGCACTGATGATGAAGACCACAGATGGCCACCGGAACTCCTCAACGATACTTTTTTCAAGGGTGGTGATAAGATATCTCGGTTAAGATAGTTGAGCGACTACAACGAAGGACATTTAATTGTTTAAATATGACTACGACTTCCACGCGGCGTTGCTGGCGGAAATCGTGAAACGTCTTAAAGTTTCATATCAACTAAGAAGTGGGACTAGGAACATACTTACGCTTATTATGATCTCTAAAAAGACAAAAATAAAATAAATGTTTTAAAAAACAAAAAACCGCCTTCAAAATCGCATTTATTTTGTGAAGTGAGACACGTGAAAATTTTGGTAGGTATATACTAATAAAAATAAAATTTATAGCTTAGCTATAATGTACTGGGAGTAAGTACAGTTGGTTAGGTTAGGGTAAAGTTTTTTTTTTTGACCATCCAGAATCCGAATAGGCTTAGTAAGGTTAAGTTTTTTTTTGACCACCCAGTACCGAAAATTAAATACCCTAACTTTTCTTAATTACCTTAACAATTACCCTAACTTTAGAATTAAAAACTAATTGGGCACTTACATCTACAATAATATACATTACGCATTAACATCTAAATCGTAAAATTTGTTCAGTGTCAAATTTTGCGACTTTAGTTTATACATGAAAGTATAATATACAGCGACAAAGTTCTTCGCAACGTGTCGCGGACGCCGCGCCGGGGGTGTAAATAGGAGCGGCAAAGCCCGCTCGCGCTCATTGGTTGAAGAACTTCGTCCTACTTGCTTTGTTTGGGATATTGTCATTTTGTATTATTCTATACAAAATTAAGATTAAAAAAAACTGCGAACCATTTTTTTTTGTATCGCTTAAACGGTAAAATACGCAAGCGTCAAATACTGAAAACCGGTCAAGTCCGAGTCGGACTCACGCACCGAGGGTATTTTTGTCGACTATGATTTCGGCCGGAATGATTATGTGCGCTGGATTTTTACATCCTATCCTACATATCATATCAATGTGAAAGGTTATGCGTGCGTGAGTTTGTTACTTCTTCGCTAAAACGGATGGACGAATTTGGTTGGATATAATTTAGAATACAGTTTGCTTAGGGTGACGGAACCAGTAATGGAAAGGACCAATGATGGACACTTGATTCTTATTGTACAGAAGATAAGGGTTATTTATTTGTTTTGCAACAATCAATTTAGGACCGTATGGAATTTGAATTAAGAGTGAAGTGTCCATTACTGGTATCGGTCAGCTAAAAGTGTCCATCATTGGTGCCGTCACCCTATACACTGGATATAGGCTACCTTGAATCCCGAAATAAATCAGTGTTCCCGTGGGATGGCAAAATTACAAATTCTACGCGGACGAAGTCGCGGGCAGAAGCTAGTAAATTATATGCGACGAACGTCTAATTCTTTAATCCAGTTTTGACTAACCAAATAGAAATCGCGCCTACATGGGTTTCAGCCAATAATAACTTACTCTTGTCCAAGCATAATAATAATAATTATGTCATTGTTGTTTTTAAAATCCTCATCCTCGAAATAATCGGCGAACAAGACATTGCAAAAAAACAACCTCTGCATACTTAATCATTCAACATTCCGCACATCTTTTCTGTTTTCTACAAACGTTATAATCAGTTAAATGCATGTGCCTTATCTATGAAAAGGGACCTTATGTTTTATGGCGCTTCCACCATTATTAACGATGCTCCGGTATAAATACAACGTCGCGTGACGCAGTGCGGCGTAAGCGCCATCGACAATAAGGTCCCTTTTCATAGATAACGCCACATATTATTATGGTCGTCGAATGTTAGTTAAGTAGCTGGTTGATATGAAGTTATAAGTAGGTACTTTCTCAAGATCACTGATTCTTTACTATTCATCGTGACCACCGTTCACCTTATAAACCTATAACTTTTCACTGTTTGTGCTGCAACGAAAATAACTTCATTAATCTCTAGTACGATACCGAAGAATGCATGAAAATTTGAGCAGTATTCAAAGCACCTAATATCGTAAGTGTTTCAAACATCAACCGAGAATATATTGAAGGCCGTTACGTCATCAACTCGTAAGATTCGGTCGAACAGTAACATAAAGTAGCGATACAAAGTACAACGCAATCCACTGTTAGTGTATAAAAACCTAAACAGTGAGTCATAGTGCTCGAGCGAATTACAACTGGAAGCTTGTGACACATAGCGAGCGAGCAAAGCGCACGCCGCATGTTATGGTCGCTTCATATCGAAGTGATAATCATTTCAGCCGAAAGACGTCAACCGCCTGGACATAGGCCTCCTATCCTAGCCCAAGGACCCAAGAAGACATGAAGGGTTAATTGAATACTCTTTGAATAAGTAGGTAATTCGTGTGTAGGTACGCATTATCTTTTATCGTTTGACAAAGTTGATATAAAACGTATGCATTGGATTAATGCACTGTTTAATTTCGATCTTACATTTGTTATTAGTTTACGGTTTAAAAGGAAATATAATCATTTACCATGAGACGCAATTTGCTAACGAGGGTATGACGATTCTTCTTTTATACATGTTCAGTTGGATTAAATAGGGCATGCAAATTAGATCGAGGCTTTAGACTAGTGGTAACTGTCACGCGACGGTCACACAGACCGCGTTGCGGCCTATATTTTGTCGTCGCTTGACGTGACTCAACTCAAAGTGAGCGGAGCGCGAACTGCGCGATAGCTCTGTTACCGTGCTTCCTGTGTGTCCCAAGCTTTAAGAGATTTATAACTTAACATTGAGCCGAAGCCATAAACATTTGTATGTTTTTCAACACATTGTTAATTTTTACGTAATTACTGAAACCATTCGACATATCTTTTGTGGGTGTTTTTCTTATCAGCTCACTTCGACTGGCAATCGTAGTTTGACCTGTTCGTTCACGGACATTATGCGTCAGAAGGTACCTTTGACCTTGACAGAGCTGTGAAGTGAGCGTCAAAGACACGTACTGCCATATCGTAATTATAATACTAATATTATAAATGCGAGCGAAAAGTTGGTTACTCCTTCACGCTGCAACGGCTGACTGGATTTGGATGAAATTTAGAATAGAGCTAGCTTATTATATCCTGGATTAACACATAGCGTCGGTGATACTGCAATACCTCGTAAAGTCGCAACTAACAAATGAAATAAGAAGCAAATTAAACCTTAACAAGTAAAATAGTAAGGTTCCTTTTCTAACTAATTGTATTTGTTAGTTACGCCCGCAGTAAGTTAAAACAACTTCGCTTCCCGCCGTCTGTCCCTCTGTATATACGCTTAGGTCTTTCAAACTACGCAATGAATTTTTATGCGGCTTTCATCAATAGATAGAGTGATTCAAGAGGTAGGTTTTTATGTATAATAAATTCTGGTTTATGTACAGCTGTTACAGAAAACTGGCATAAACCGAAACGAAGCGAGGGCGGGTCGCTAGATACTTATAAAAAAAGACTTTAAAAAAGCTTAAATGGACCTTGTGCAAGGGACGTCTGATTCATTATCACCATCTTGCCCTTACTTCCCGCAAAGCAACAATATTAGCAGCGGTATTTCGGTGTATAAATATATTTTAGAAAGAAATTCTGTATACTCCTCCATTCTAGATTTAGAATGGAGGACAATAAAGGTTAACTTAAGATATAAGAGATCACGAAGATCAGTTAATGGATATTATTATGCTAAGTTTTGTGCTAAACGATTCATTACTGGAGTATAATGCTAAGGCTATCCCAGACGTTTTGCTTGCCTCAATATGATCAACAGACGGTGCGCTTCACGCCTTGTTATAAACATCTGGGAACCCTTTTATAGAACTTTGAGTTTGATGTAAATGGATTACTCATCTTGTATTAGCATTGGCGATTCTTAAATACACATGTGCTTCTACAGTTGAATCGGTGAATAATTGAAATTCTGATTCATAACAGTTGCTACCTTCCAAAATACAAGGACTGAAATGTGTGCGTTCTAGATTAATAAATAAATTACAGTCGTGATAGGACCCTGTGCAGGCTCCGTTCGGATCGCTACCACCATATTATTCTTACAGAAACGCCCGACCATTTGCGGCCATACATTGCAATTATGTCGGAGAGGTACTGACTTGCGGTGAGTGTGGTCGTAGATTCGTTGCAAAAATCGCAACGCTCTCTCCGACACTTAGCGGTCGCTCTCGAAGAATATGGCTAGGAAAGATGGTGATACGTTCCATTCTTGGGTCATTGAGAGAGTAGGCAATACAAAAAAAATGCCACCATCTTCTTAACATGGTATAAAACGATTTTTTTTTTTAAACGAAGTCGCTTTCTGTCGTCGTCTGGATATCCGCTAACTCCTAAAACGCAACAGATTTTGATGCGGTCTTCACCATCAGTTAGATATTTTTTCACGGAAGGTTTTTATTTATAATAAATACTGATTTATGTTCGGGTGTTATAGAAAACATGTAAAACGAAGCGAGGGCGGGTCGCTAAAAGAGGTAAAGGAAATGACAATTGATAGAGATAATTTGAGGAAATTGCATGACTAAATTACACCGACAAGGGCCTTGCTCTTAAAGAGAAGAAGGCGACACATAATAATATCGTTACTATTACTACTCGACTACCAGCCGCTTATTTGCCCGCATGACCTAAGAATATAAGTGGCCATTACGTCGCATTCCTCAAAGAAATTGAACCGAGGCATGTTGCCTATTAAACAGACCCCGCAGCGTTTTCAAACATAATGCACACTTGAGTAGTAACTCTAGAATATTTGTCAGTCTCAAATGCTATAATAATACGATTCATATTTGTTTATCTTAGGGATCTGCCACTCATTATCCAAGTTTAATTACTTACCTACCGCGCGCTCTGAGGAATCCGAGCAATGAAAATTGCGTGCATTATTACTAAGGATAGCTGGAGCGTATATGTTTTTGTACATTTCTGTATTTATCTGGTTTAATAGTTGTTTAATCTTTAAGTTTACCATTTAATATTTGTAAACATGAGTAACGACAAAAATCACACGGCCGTAAATAGTTTTCCCTTATCAATCTACTGTCCTGATATCAGCAATCGAAACTCGAACCTGAACAGAGATAGCGCCATTGATTGACAAATTGCTTTCGATCCCAGCCCGAGAATGCATTGTATGCATTTTTGCTTTTGGATTCAATATTCGGTTTGTGATTAAATCATTACGCTCACTCCCGAAATAATACAATTTCGAAATACCACACTTCTCTTATTAACACATTCCCAAAACACCAGTTTCGAAATATTAGGTGAGGATAATCAACAATACCTTAATGTTAAGTTTTGTGATTCCAGTATATTGAGAATTTGGTACAGTCAAGGACTTTAATTGTTATGCCACTATGGAACCCTGTCTTAATGACAGCGTCAAACCACATGAAAGAAATTACACCAAAATTAATGATTAATGTTATGCGACAGGGTTCCATAGTAGCATACAAATTAAAGTCCTTGACTTTACCTATTTCAAAATTGTGGGATTGAGCGGATCATTTATCGACCGAAATTCTTGTTATCTATATAGTTAAAGATAATTGCTAAGAAGAAAGACCTTGAATACAAATACAAATACAAATAATAACAAATTAATGCGTCTGCTAAACAAATATAGTTAGCAAAATGAACGAGCACCGTGATATTGTAAGACAAACTCCAAGACATTCTCGACCGTCATTAAGAGTCACTACATTGTAATGCATTCTGGTAAATCGTTTTGTCTCCCTTGTTTAACAACTTCCGCCGAGTCTGCGATCGAGTAGTGCAGAAAACAGACTATGCAGTATTGAAATAAACGCACGGTGTTTTAAGATTGTTGATGCAAAATATATCCTTTGCGCGGCTAATTTCTATCGCTAATTTGACATCGGTCATGTTTGGGATTAGTTAGATTTAGGTTACTGATTGTTGCATCGGATGACGATTGTTTTACTGCGGCTTAAGTACAAGTAATGATTTCTGAACCTCAATAATAATATTAAATATTGTTCGACTTCAATCTTCTTTTACTATGTTGGTTGTATATTGTTTGTTAACCATTCATTTATACACAGTTCACAATATATTTTTTCTTCTTATTCTGAGTAACTTCTACTTCCAACGTTAGACAAGTAAGGGTTCCGTTTAATTTAATATTTTCAGCCGGTCGTCAACAAATCATCACTTATTATGTAGGTATGTTACCATAACTGATGTAATAGCCCGAATAATCACAGATCAAACAACACTGTACCTACTATACAAGAGGTCATAGCTTTTACTTACTGTGTACGCTAGCACCGCCCGCATCTTTTAAATGTGCCAGTAGGTACTTCCTTAATTATTTAAGGAGCCCGATGAATTAAGGGAACGGACCGGTCGTTGAGGACATCCTTGTAATCTCTATTTCACAGAGTGTTACTCATTAAACACACGTCTCTTGGACAAACCCTCGCTCTTCGTCGTCTCCAGCAGTGGACGGTTCCCGACGTGACAATGATGATAAGAACTAAATTGTTTTCGAGCAAACGCGCGTTCTTATACGATCTGCATAGGCTTCTCTCTTCGGCCGGCATCGGCAGACTTTGCTAGTCGGCTTACCGGCGCGTGGAGATGTTACCGCGCTGTTCTACTCAGAGCTCCGCCGCCCAGAACAATAAGGCAGTATAATTAGTACGAGGTCCGTACGCATATTGCCTTTTTACTTGGGACGGGATATATCCCGTCCCGAGACAATATTGCCGTCAAGACGCAAAAAGTGCGCCTAGGGGTTCCGTATTTACTTTGCTGAGGTTAGGGTTAATAGATCCAAAGATGTAAGTATGTTTGTAAACTCTATTACACAAAAATATAAATATTATAATATTGTTATTAAACTAATATACAAAGGCGAGCTTATCCCTAGATGGGATCTCTTCCAGCTAACCCTGAAGTAGATGGGTAAGGACAATGCATGGGGTTGGACAGATACAAGTTTTGGGCAAAAAAAGCAAAAAGAGATGACGATACTTATCATTATAAATAAACAAATATTAAACAAATAAACCAATATAAACTTAAAGATAAGTTATGTAAAAGATAAGTAAGCCTGAAGAAAAATCTGTCTTTAGCAAGTTTTATTTTATTTTTTATTCATGTATTTGCGGTAGGAGGAGGCAGCGATCTTCTTTGGATATGATTGTTAAAAAAAAAAAATATAATGGTGTTAACAGACCAATCGATCGATCGCCGATCGACGGCATCGATTGACGTCGATCGAAGTCGTTTGATTGGTCTGGTAGGAACTATCGATCGACGGATATCGTTCGACTAACCAATCGATCGATTGCCGGTCGACGTTGATCGACTGGTCTGATAGCTTTAATTGATGAAGGAACTATCGATCGACGTTGACTAATCCATTCGGCCATCGATCGACGATCGATCGATTGGTCTGGTAGGAACTATCGATCGACGTCGACTAATCAATTCTACCATCGATCGATGCCGTCGATCGACGATCGATCCATTGGTCTGGTAATCTACCTAACAGCAACCTAACAGTTCGATATTATTTCAAGTTTTTATGTTTTCCTCTTTTATTTCAAAAAGGCCTGACAGTTAAAATGTTATTATATTTTCTAAGATACGGCCGAAATACCGGACATGTCGGGTAAATATCTATCGTCCGACAACTAAGAACCCTAGCCGAGGATTTATGGCTTCATAATTATTATGTCTTTGATTTTCCCTCGAAAAAAAAAAACAAGTTGTGCATTGAAGAGTTATTTCTGACCAGTTATGGTGCCACCAAAAGGTATTGTAATTCTGAATTAAATTTCTTAAACGAAGACTTAAATCAACATTCAGTAAGTGACAGATTTCTATCTATGCATTAAATATCCACTCGGTATCTACAATTGCGTCTTCGTCACGCGTGTCTTTTGAAGAACTTTCTATCGTGACGATGTCTCCAGACAGCCGCTATTACACTGATCAATAGCGATGTTCTAAATATACCTAGTGATTTGAGGCTCATTTACAACCTACCCAATTTGGTTACTGCTTGACGGCTATCGATTATTCATGTCGCTTCGAGTTCCTATGGCATTACGTGTATTCTGTACGAGTTTTGCGACCTCGTCTGCAGAGAAGTCGTTTGTCGCAAATTCCTCAGGTACTTTTCAGATTCGTTATAAATTTATCATATGTCCATCTCCGCGCTATAAACTATCTTTGTAATAAATTTCAAATCGATCGTTGAGGCGAGTCGAGAAAACAAACAGACGAAACCTCTTTCACTTGTATAATATTAACTAGTAAAGACTGTTAAGGCTGATCGTGTCATAATATTCATAATATATAAAATGCAAAATACATAATAGATAATGGTCATAAATGTCATAATGTAATGTTTATGTCTGAAACCGTAAACTATTCAAAAAATTAACTGTTTCAGAAAAACAAAATGTGACTTAAAACTTTATTGTTTAGGGTTAGGTATGTTTGTTTAGCTGTAGAATTCGTTCTCTGGCATGTTACCATTTTCTTTTGCTTGATATTATACGTAATTTTAGGGTTCCGTACAAAAAATGGAAAAAACGGAATACTTAAAGGATCACTCTTGCGTCTGTCTGTCCGTCTGTCTGTCACAGTCAATTTGATTGATTTGATTTGGTATTTGGTACCTACACATTTATGTAAATTGATAATTGAAACACAGATGTGTGAAGTAAATAAATATTTTTTGAAATAAGGGTCATTTTCGGGGGAGAAAATAGGAAAATAAAAATAAAAAGTTTTGCAAACCTTACTGTGTCGGTCGTACAAATGAAAGGGCTTGTTATGAGCATCTCAAATATATTTTTGTTATTATTGTAAAATAAATAGTTTTGATTTTATTCATGGAAGAAGTCTAAAATTGACCATTTCCTCTCTGATCTTCGAAAATACTGAGATTAAAATTTTGAAAAAAAAAAATCAATGTATAGTTCATTGCTTGTAGATTACAAGAAAACCTATAAGAATTCTATCGAAAAAAAAATACGTATGTACGGAACCCTCCACGCGAGCTCAACTCGTACATGGCCGGTTTTTTTCTGATATATCAACCTAATTAATTAAGCACCTTCGCATTGCAGCTGCTAACCTTAATAATTTTATTTATTTAATACTATAGTCTTAGCTTAGACCTTTGTGTTTATACAAGTGTAAGTGTACCGAGGCAAGGAAAAATGTGTGTAGAATTAAGTACATTAAAATTGCCCATGGTTTCTATGAAAATAGTATGGCTATTTAAAACCGCGAAACCGCAATGTGAGCTGCTAGTGGTCGTGACATCATCATTTCTCACTAGGAAATTTAATTAGAACTTATTAGGAAAACATAGTGTTGATTACGGGGATGATCTACAGTCAACTGCTCTTTTGTTGACATGTTTACATTCAAGTTGTGTCTTATGGCTACAGAGAGATCAAAGATCAATATACTCGTAATTATAAATAAATATAAAAGAGGAAACTGACTGGCTGACTGATTGTTTAATGCCAGGGTTCGAAAGGATAATTATCAATGATAATTATCGTGATAATTATCATGATAATTATCGTGATAATAACAGATGGATAATTATCAATGGATAATAACAAAAAATTGCGCTTGTAAAAGAGAACTATATTCGAAGTATTCTAACGTGTATTTCCGCAACACACTGATTTTAACTCAATCTAACTTTAATTAATGTTGATTTGTGTTGGATTAATATCAAAAAATAATAATATTGGTTTTTATTTATGTTTTGTTAGAATTTGCTATCAAACAATTAACAAATGAATTTCTTACACTGGTGATAATTATCCGATAATTATCTGATAATTATCTGATAATTATCCGATAATTATCAAGAAGCGTAATTATCTTGATAATTTCGAACCCTGTTTAATGCACAGCCGAAACCGCTGGACCTAGGGACTTGAAATTTGGAGGGAATATTCCTTGGATATCCTAGGGATGCACTATTCGGGGATTTTTGAAAATTCATCCCCTAAGGGGTTAAAATAGGGGGAGTAATTTGAAACTAATTCTAGTTTTACGAAGTCACGCACGTTCTCTATTTATAAATTAGGTACCTTAATTCTACCGTATAATAAATCGAAAGCTTGTTCGCCGTTAGTACCTATTGCTTACGTTTAAAAACACAGCGCTCTTTCTATTCTCGTATTTGGTTAACGTGTTCCAGAAATAATGTTAAATATTAACAGTTTATAGAAACAGGAGTTGGTTTTTATAGCGGAAGCGGGAACAGAATTCCCGCGCCCACCCTACAGATGTGCCTCTATGCCGACAGTCAAGTTGTATATGTAATTTGAGTACGCTAAACGCGTCGTGGGCACCGATTGGGTTTTTTGGCTCGGTGGTTGAAGCTTTTTTTTGTACTCCTAACTTTTTTGTTTTGTGTAGTTTTACAGAATAACTATTAAATAGATAAAAAACATAAAAAGGCCGTGTGCCGGCTTTGAATAGTGCCACTCCATGTCATCCCGTCGAAGTCGTAAGAGGCAACTAAGCAAATAAGGCAAATAAGGCTTGTAGAATTGTCAGGCGATGGGCTTGCAACCTGTCACTAATATGTACACATGGTAAACATCTCAGCCTGTTTGTGCAAAATGTGGTAACAGAATTAAAAACTAGTTTTTAGAGTTGTTGGTAGTTCTGTAGCTCTGCCTACCCCACTCTGGGAATGAAGGCGTGAAGGTATATATGTGTATGTAGAAAAAACTTCTGATTGGCTACCCCTACTTTCAAATGAACTTTCATATGAACATATTTCTAAAACACGTTAAACTTATAACACCCCCTCTTTTGGTGTTGGGGGTTTAAAAAAAGTAGAAAAAAAGACAAAATTTGTTATCCTTATTGTTAAAATTCTTATTCTTTTTCTCAAACAATCTTAAGAGGCCATCTATGGTGCCATAATATGCCCCCACTAGAATGAAAATGATGGCTTTATGTGCTTCCGCGCGAAGAATGTGAGATGGAGACAGTTCGCGCGCCCTTGATGGCAGATTCAATTAATTGCTGTTTACTTTAAAACCACAACATATATTGAAAAAATGGTTTGTCAGGATTAAGAAGTTGCATAAACTCAACTATTGAATCGAAAATCATCGTTAAAGATTATAGGGTTTCGAACATTAAAAAAAAAAATGCAAAAAAGGTGTCATGTTTGAAAAATAAAACTATCGACGATTTAATTTTTAATCGTGTTTTCACGTTTGCCAGTCTCAAGCAAATATGATCAAGTTTAATATATCCAAAAAACAGATACAAAGGCGTTATGGTTATTGAGATCCAGATCGCGGAACACTCCAGACTTTAGCATAGGTGCTCTCACTCTTTGTTTCTCGACTCGTTATCCGTTATATTTGTTGATATAATCGAACCTCTCTGGACATTCCAATCGAATAAGTAACATCAGTTGTACGCATGCGTATATATGTCACTAATGTGATTCAGTGCGGTCAGGCGGTAAAGAATAATATTATGTCAAACATCGCATTATAATACCTTATTATAATCATTATCATAATCATACAGCAGGGGAATAAACAAGTTGACAGGTTCACAAAAAACAAGGCCTTTATTCAACACGGTATAAACTATATCGTTATTGACCTGTCATCGTAATGCCAACGTGTTGATAGGTTTTATTTACGTGACAGTAATGGCCCCCCCACATCTAGCGTCTTTTTCCGGAAGCGTCGCAATAACGCCCGCTCGGCGTCGCATTTCACCTACACGCGGCGACGCCGAGCGGACGTTATTGCGACGCTTCCGGAAAAAGACGCTAGATGTGGGGGGCCCTAATGGCGGCCGAGTTAAAAACAACACCATAACAGGGCCTCTATTCAACACGGTAAAAACAATATCGTTTTTGATCTGTTATCGCATTGTCACCGTTTCGATAGCTCTTATTTACTTGACAGTAATGGCGTCTGACGTCATAACAATACCATAACAGGTCAACTACGATATCGTTTTTACCGTCGTGAATAGAGGCGCAGGTCAAATACGATTTGGATTTTACCGCCCGGAATGGAGGCGCAGTACAGTTTATTATGAACGTGTGTATAAAGTGACCAAAAAAAAACCGGCCAAGTGCGAGTCGGACTCGCGCACCGAGGGTTCCGTACCGCCACAGAGGAGGTATTATTATAAAGGGGTTTGGGTAAAAGTGTTGTCATTTGTAAAAGTCATACATTTCAAAGTGAGCGGCCAAACGTAAAAGTGGTAAATTATGATATAATTATTCAAACTAAACACATTTTGTTATGTAATGTAATACTCTTAAGTGCATCGGAGCTGAGATATTTAAATATTCATACCTGGGCGTTCTTTTAGTCGAAAAACTGAATACTTAAATCTTTAATATCTCCGCTCCGATATTATGTAATCACCGCCATAAATTACATATATATACGTGTATTTAAGAGGTCCTCTTAATAGTAACTAGGTATGCAAAAACCATCATAGGCCGCTGAAAAAAAAATATCAATTTTCTTCATACAAACTTACCCAATGGCCTTTCGATTTCGATTTAATGTAGCCTATGTGTTAGTCCAGGGTATAAGCTATCTCCATCTCAAATTTCATACAAATCCGTCCAGCCGATGCAGTGTGAAGAAGAAGGAGTAACAAACTAACACAAACACAAACTTTCGCGTTTTTAATTTTAGTAGGAGCATTGTAACAAAAAAACAACCCGCTAAATATTACGGTTCAAAAGATACAGCTCTCAAAAGTTAGGACGCACGGACGGACGGACCGACGGACGGAACAGAACCCTAAAAACTAAGAAAACGTTAAACAGCAGATGAGTCAGCAGTAACAACGAAGTGTAACACGCACCACATTTTCCTTCGAATATGTGTTATGTTATGTTTTAATTCATGCGTTGGACCAATATAAACAAGTCGTCGCTCAGATGTTGAGGTCGACGGCCGGCGTGTTAGGCCGATTGTTCGGTGCCCGCGATGTTCCTAGCATGTTGTGCACTCAAGTCACTTACGCACTGACAGCGGTGGCGGTGCGTTCAAGCACTAAAAACGCCTCCACCACGCTTTGGAAACGCTTATTAACCAAGTTCAAAAAAAAGGAGGTTCTCAGTTCGTTGAAATCTTAGTTTTTTTTTTAATTTATCGGTACCTATACTAGCGACCCGCCCTCGCTTCGCTTCGGTATATGCGAGTTTTCTGCAATACCCGTAGATAACCCAGAATTTATTATACATAAACCCCTTCCTCTTGAATGACTCTACTCTATCTATTGATGAAAACCACATTAAAATCCGTTGCGTAGTTTGAAAGATCTAAGCGTACATACAGAGGGACAGACGGCGGGAAGCGACTTTGTTTTAAACTATAATATAAAGATGTTCCCCGATGACACGAAGACGGAATGACCGATTTAAAAAAATATTTTGATTGTATATTTGTGGTCGTCACAATGCATATGGTAATTAAAGTGGATCTGATGGTGAACTACCAAGAGAACTCCTCAACAATTAACGTCCATGCATCGGGAAAAGTAATGATTTGTAACAGGTGATGAGCAGTTGCCATTAGGCTATTGTAACTCATATAAATTAAAAAATAGGACCACTAAATAAAGCGAGAAATAACCATCCCATATTTTTTACCAAAAGTCGGTCTCAGTTTCACTGATCTAATGTTATGAGTCAGAGTCCGAGTCTGAGTTTTTTTTTTGAAGGCGGTTCGTTATTTTTATCCGATTGCGTCAAGTTTTCGGTTGAGAGAAGTATGAAAACGCACTGCCTCCGCTCTCAGTGTGTTTGTGGCTTAATGGGCTCGTCTCTATGGTTATAGCGTTGATTGATCTTGTTTATGGTTGTATTGAACTTTCAATAATATGTAACCTATTTTCTAGGCATTCTGGGCAGAACGGTTTTACTTTAATGTTATCTTCCCTATCCTTGGTATGTATCTTAAAATGTGTTATGGAAATAGTAATAGCAGCAAGGATAAAGACCCAGCTTTTTTTAATATGTCTTGCGAATTCTTTAGCCCATTCATAAAGTAGGGAGTGAAGGATATAAATACCATACGATTAGCATACAGTTAATGATGCGTTTATGAATGGAATATTTATTCAGTTCTATTAATAGCGTATGATCCGGATATTCTAAAAGCTTAGTATCACAATGGTTTACTGACGTAGAAAATGTTTTTCCGGGTTATTTTTTTTTTTCAAATGATTGCATTACATATGTATGTCAACCTTGTCAGATTGAACTTAGAGAAGGGGTAGATAAATTCGTATACAATAAAATACGTGTGTTTATTATGAATATTCTGTCTATCTTTTAAATATTCATATTATTGCCACTGCGTATTATGCATTATTTATGAGAAGACGTTTTAGACCTCTGCAAAATACTTAAATATCACTTTATTTTTTTATTTATTCAGGTAATAATATTAAGTACCTATAGATTTTTATTGACATGGGATAGGGTTTATTTGCATTCGTTCAGACTTGTAGGCTCTAAGCCCATCTGTCTCCTAAATCGTAATCATATACTATTGTATTTAGGTCTGCCATATAATCCATACTAATATTATAAATGTGAAAGTGTGTCTGTCTGTCTGTCTGTCTGTCTGTTACCTCTTCACGCTTAAACCGCTGAACCGATTTAGATGAAATTTGGTATGGAGATAGCTTGAGTCCCGGGGAAGGACATAGGCTACTTTTTATCCCGGAAAATTAGACAGATCCCGAGGGAGCAGCGATAAACGACTTCTACGCGGACGGAGTCGCGGGCAAAAGCTAGTGACGATATAAAAGCAATACAAGCTAAAACAGAGTAAAAGGGTCCGCGCACAGTTCGTACAAACAATCAAGCAGTTGCGTTAGTTTACCTAACTTCTAAATTTCCACACAGCGTATTCATCGCTTACGCTTGAATTAGCAGATAACAAACCACAATTTATTCCGTCGTGTTTTTTCCTACATCCAATTATAGTATTGTGCTTGTGTTCGTTTTTTGTCCGTTGTATTAATTGAAGTATTTGAGGCCACGCTCGCGATGGGTAGCCGCTAGGCCAGTGTAAGCCATGCTGGGTGGGGAAGCTTTACTAAAATATAATGTAATAGATGCTATATAGGTATTAATCAACATGGTTTGGTTCTTGAACGTTGGGGGTTATTAGTTAATATGTGTGTGTGTTTATTTGTCTGTGTGTCTGTGTACCTATCTGTCCCAAACCCCAGGCCCCAATTCGGACGCGTTTTATTTTTTAAAGAAAGCTTGTTTAGGTGTGATGTCATAAAAATCGGCTAGGCCTTTTGAGAGAGATCAGCTCAGAATGTAGACCAGCCTATTTCACCATCTTAAAGGCCGAGTTCACCAACCAATTTAACAGAAGGTTAAGTCTTAATCAGCTGTTAGTCACACATTAGTACATTTGACAACCGTCAAACCGCTAACCGTCCGTTTAATTGTTGGTGAACTCGGCCCTTAATATTACAGGTGACAGGTAACGTTTTGGTGTACATGGCGCGGCTTATATGAATCCCAGTGATGGGTAAACTTGTTAACTTTGCAATGTATACCGAATTGTCCCTTGTCACCTATTATTGTCAAGATGGTGAAATAGGGCGCAAGTATCGCCATTATACCTATCAAGGGTTTTTATAAATTCTATGTTTAATTGATGCGTGTTGATTTTCGTACTATTTTATAATATACGTTATTATTATGTGACGTAGTTTCAATTGCATGCAAAACTCGTGACTCACTCCTCACGCCAATGTCAACGGAAACGTTTCGCCAATTTTAATTTTACAGTGTAAGACTTAAAATATGTGCGTAGGTAAGCGGTGAAACTTTGGAGCGAATATAATCACGGAATAGAAAAAACAGTGGAAGTGGCATGAGCTTCGCTTAATATCAGACCTGTTGTCAATACTCAAACTATCATAAAAACAACACGCCACCATGGAAAATGTTTTTGGTGCGGCTATCGTTTTTACATTCCAAAATAGCACAATAAGGCATGTTTCTGGATTTATTTCCTATTTTAGAAATATCAAAAAATTAAATTAAGCGATCGCGGTACAAGTATGGTAGGAAGCGGCAAGCGCGGAACTCCGCATAACCATGCCACACGTTACACGCCCACATGACACTTCTACTGTTTTTTCTGTTCTGTGGAATATATCCGGCATTCGCGTGGATGGTGTTTATGGAACAAAAGAGTAGAGAGGGATATTGCCCGTGACTATCGCTGCGTATTCGGATTCGCATGGACCAGACGGTTGATAAGATATATTACTCTGTAGGTACAGTCAGCGAAGTAGCTACGCAACCGAAGAGGTCAAAATGATCAGGGTAGTGATTGTTTCAAAAGCAAAGGTGAGCGAACGCAGGGGTGAATGTCCAAGCGGCGAGTTTAAGTAGTAAGTAGTATGTAGGTACCTATATTTTAAGTTAATTGACTTCTCAATAAACATTCCAATCACTGTTAAGTACTACACATAAGATCGTTATTCATTCATAATTAAAATAACGCCAATTAAACATGACTGATTGCAAAGCTATACTCGTGCGCAATTGTAAAACGCACGCTTGCAGCGTTCAGTATGCGTTTAAATGCATTCCTGAGGCCCGTTTCACGAAGCTACAAGTTACAAATTACAAGCGGAAGTCTCTTTCTAACTCGTACTGCTAGAAAGAGGGTTCCGCTTGTAATTTGTAACTTGTAGCTTCGTGCTAACGGGCCTCTGGTGTTTGGATATTGCTTGTTAAAATAGATTTACGGGGCACCTGTTTATGGTTGGGCGTTGTTTCCGTTGTTACAAGCGCCATCTCATTGTGGCAATTGACAAGTTGCTGAAAGCATACATGATCAATGCTGTTGCAAGTTTGCTTGAGATTCTGTATGAAGATGCTTGCATAAAGTCATCCTTCATACACAGTACAGGCGTTGAAGATTGCTTGAAAAAAGATTTTGCCATAGGCCCTTTCTGAGTGAGCATTAATCTTTGCAAGCTTGCTCTTCTGTATGAAGATGCTTGCATAAATAAATCATCCTTATCGTTTATACAGACGTTGAAGTTTCCTTGTAAAAGCATTTAACCAATTTTAGGCGCTTTCTGATTGACCAGTGGCCTATTTTATAAAGCTACAAATTACGATTTACAGGTTACAAGTTTCCATTTGACACAACCTCGGCCAACGATGACCAGCAATTTGAGCAGTGTTGCCTGTTTTTTTTAGACCTGTAAAATTGTTACATGTCTCTATAAAACGGGCCTAATAGATACAGCAGTGGTACGACGTCAGTATGCAGTATTGTTCATTGAGAAACTGCATTCAGTAAAGGTTTTGTAATGTAGATTGTATTGTTGTGTTCATTGTTGTGTGTTGTGAGGTAGACGTGTTCTTGGGTGTAGACCGCGACTCGGCAAACGTAGTGTAGGACGCCCTCCGGCAAGATGGAGTGATGATTTGCGAAGTGTTGCTGGCAGATTTTGAATGCGACAGGCCAAGGACAGGGTTAAATGGCGCACATTAGGGAAGGCCTATATCCAGCAGTGGACTGATATAATATAGGCCGATGATGATGATGATGATGAAATATTGTAAAATATAAAAATGTATTGATATCGTGCCGCTAACTAACACCGAGGTCATCAAAACGGCCAACTTTGACTTCCCGTATCGCATATGAGTAAGGATGCGGCTCCACTGAGGCGGAGACGAGCGGAGCGCAGAGGAGACGTGTAGGGATTGACCAATCATATTAGTTGAAATCCACATTTGTCTAGCGGAGACGAGCGGAGCGGAGACGAGACGTAACTGCATAACTACATTGTAATCACTCCACTTAGCTCCGCTCGTCTCCGCCTCAGTGGAATCACTGAGCTCTTTTCACAGCTCTGCTCCACTCAGCTCCGCTCGTCTCCGCCTCAGTGGAATCACTTAGCTCTTTTCACAGCTCTGCTCCACTCCTAAAGGCTTCGGCACACCAAACGCGTGGCAGCAGCAGCGCGTTGCGTCGCGTGGCGTCAGGGAGTTGTAAAACAACAAAACAAATGGAACCCCGGCACACCGAGACGCGCGTGTGCGGCGCGTCTGCAGCGCGCGAGACGCGCGTCTCGGTGTGCCGGGGTTTCATTTGTTTTGTTGTTTTACAACTCCCTGACGCCACGCGACGCTACGCGCTGCTGCTGCCACGCGTTTGGTTTGCCGGAGGCTTTATCCTGACTTTCAGCTTGTTCCTTTAAGGTGTTTACAGTATGCGAGCTTCGTATAAAAGAAAATATGAAGCGGGCAAGAAGTACGCGAACGCATGACACATGCCTTCTCTATATTATCAATTTGAATATCAAAACAGACGTTGAATCTTCGGTACGCTACCAAAGTCAACTGATAGCAAATGCAGAGACAACGATCTGTGCGACGTATCAAATATGTCGGGTCGCTTATTTATTCTATGTACATAATAGCGCAGTGTGCATGGTTTCAGACTGAATATGTTTTAAGACGCTACATACATATGGTGCCACACCCACACAAGAATAAAAAAAGGTGGCTTTATGTGCTTCCGCGCGAAGAACGTGAGATGGAGATACTTAGCCGAGTTAGTGAAATGGAGTAATTGTTTTTTTACTAACCGTAACTTATAAAAAAACGGTTTACCAGGATTAAGAAGTTATAAGTTCCTACACGATAAATTATAAATCCTTGACATTTAGACTAACTTTTCCGACCAAATACGATGTTGTATGTATGTTAATGCACTACATTAGACGTATTAAAGATGCTGAAGTAGACTGAGGTTCTGCAATTTCTGGACTACTTTGAACATCGACCTTTTTAAGAAATTTACCAAACAATAACAGGAAAGGAAAACTTCCACCAACATCAACAGTTGCATAATGCCTAAGGTAATTGGTGCATTACCACATGCCGGCGAGTGTATGCAAATTCGGCCATTGTCGAACACTAACGGCCGTGACTCATGCGTCATTGGAGCAGTTCTAGATACCAAATGCAAAACATCACATATGCATTGAAACAAAGTGGTTTACGCTTGTGGTAAAAACGTTTGTTATTTAATTTAAAAAAAAAGTTTATTCTTCTAATAAAAGGACAAAACAAGTGCTAAGAAAAAAGAGACAAAAACAAATGACTGACCTAATGCCAGACGTCATGAAATGGTCCCAGTCCAGCTTGTTGCCGGTTGTAAAACCAGCGAAGGTTTTCCGCGGGGACCATTTGGTGACCTGGCAGGCCACCCACCGCAAAAATAAAACAAAATGTAATTAAGCTCCGCTCAAAAAAAGTAGTGTGAAGATGACAGACTAAAAGCGCAGTATATAGGCATATCGCTTGCTTGCATGTGTGCGTGCCTCGACCGTACGCGCCGCGAGCTACCACAAGCACACGCAACAGGACGGACCGAGCCGGTATAGCCAGGGAGGCGCCGTCTTCGTGTTTGTTTGTGTGCATATGCCCGCGCCCGTACGGCAATAAGTAACGGGAACTCGTAAAGGGCCGAAGACGGCCTACTTTTCTAATTATACTTTGCTAATAGTCCGTCGAGCGATAATGGCCAGTCAGTTCATCGTATTACAACATAGACTACTGTTTCTGTTCATACATTTCTTTACAGATTTTAAGCTATGTTGACGACGCGTTAGCTAAGTTAGCAGTGACTCTGATACGAAGCTAGCGGTCCCTGTTCGATTCCAAAATATTTTTGGCATGAGCGCGAGTACTTTTTTCTGAGTATTGGATGTTTTCTATGTATTAAAGTATTTATTTATCTATTTATATCGTTGTCTAGTACCCATAGTACAAGCCTAGAGCTTAGTGTGGGACTAGGTCAATGGGTGTGACATTGTCCCCTGATATATTTATATTAGTCTGTGAGAGTATTTATAAGTTTGACCCTTATTTCTGTCTTTTTTATGTATCTGTCCATGGCTTCGTAGCTCTCAAATTAATAAGAGTTTTTAATTACAATTTTAATCGGGACGGACGCAATAGTCAAGCACATAAGACCTTTTCTCGTTGTTAATGATTGTACATATTATAGATGTTTGGAAAGTAATACCGCTAAATAAAGTTTAGTATGCACACCACAATTGTTATCGCCTTAATTAAACTGTCTTTCATTAACCGTAACTCTATGTTTATAGCGTAAATGCATAAATCGTGGCGTCGGCGCCGTTGCTCCATATTGTTTCCTTCCAGTGGCTCATTAGCATTGGTGAATCCTTTTAGTTCGCAGAACCCGTCACAATGCAAGTTAATGCAACCGTTGGCAACTGGGTGCCGTTTTTTATTTCATTCTCGTTCCGGTGCTACGCAAGTTCCGTGTTTTATGTGCGAAATATGAATGTATTAATAGTTATGAAAGGATTAACGCTTAGGTATCGTTGTAGGGTATTTTAAAGAATTTATAATTATGGCTGTGTTAAGACTACGCCGAGCGCACAGTGGCGCCCTCATCACTATTATTGTGTTTTCTAATAAAATAAAGTATTTTCTTGAAATCGGACGATGCTTTTTTGTAGAGCAAGTAAAAACACAATTTATGGGATACGTAACAAACTTTGATAACAATTACCGTATGAGTAGTCAGCTTAACGGGAAAAGGTGGCCACTTTTTTCCGTTAAGTTGATAACTCAAAGGTCAATTGTTATTAAACTATGTGATATGTCCTATAAGTTGTGTTTTCATTTGTAGTACAAAAATGCACCGTCCGATTTTAAGAAAATACTTTATTTTATTAGAAAACACAATAATAGTGATGAGGGCGCCACTGTGCGCTCGGCGTAGTCTTAATTAATTACCTATCCACTTCGAATGTTAAGTCGTGAAAATAAACAAACTTAGATTTTGGGTGATGTAAACTGATTGATTGTACAGTCGATATATATTAGAGCATTCAAGTTGTTGAAAAACACCTTATAGCACCTTTAATAATAGTCGAGTTCATATATTTTTGAGCACCTCGCATACCCTAATATATTTGACGGCGACTGTACAGTCGAATCCAACTAAAGTTACGTGATATTAAAATATATAAGAATCCCAAGCCGAATTGTTTTTTTTTTTCAAACCCTTGATGATGATGAGGATGTAGTTTGATCGTTCTAAATTCTTTAGTTCGTAGAAGAATTTAAACACATAATATGGAGGTTTGAAGTTTTAAAGCTGGGTTGGTTTTTGGCAAAGGTCCATGGTGAACCTCTATTATACTTTAAGATTATGCTCATAGACTTGAGCATTGCATCAATCATTGTAGCGAACGCGCGAGTTAATACTGTGTTTTAAACTTCTACCATATTTTTCTCGTCTATTCCAATCGCCTAACCAGCTCACTATATTTACGAAAGTTAATAGTTAAACTATGTTTCCAGGACGAAGAGTCGTTGGAGCCGCGCCCGGTGGCCAACATCACGCACCACAGCATCATGTACGCGCCCAAGTGCCTCGTCATCGTCTCCCGGCAGGACTACCTCGACACCTTTCGGGTAACCACCAGTTCTAATAATTTACCATACTGCCCTCATAAGCCAAAAGCAGTATCTCAAATTCAATAGTCAAAGCAGATTCAATCCTTTTCCGTTAGTAATGAGGTCGCACTTTCTTCAGGAGTTTTGTCTGAGATACTGTCATATTTGTATTATGGCCGAAACCTATATTCAAACCGCGGACAGATATGCTTACTTCGGATTAAAATTGGACACATTTTGTATGGGCAAATATCAAATTTTAACCCGAAGTAAGCCTTATCTATCCGCGGTTTGAATATAGGGTTCAGCCGTTAGTAGGGTAGCCTACCTACCACCAATACTCTCTCCTATTATATATATAATAGGAGAGGTATACCTAGTTACGTTAAAGCTTTTAGTATCTGTGTCCATCAAGCTGCAGTATTCGCGTTATGGTTTTCTAGCGTGGGGATAAGATAAGTGGTAAAATGACTAGCGTAGAATATTATATCTTAGTCTCAGGGTTGGCGACGTAAGGTTGCATGTTTTAGGATTGTAGTCTTGAGATGGTAGTCTGAAGATTTCTAATGTCTATGGATCTCTGATCTCATTTACCATCACGTGGCCTGTGTGCTCGTACGCCATCTACATGCCATACAAAAAAAATATAAATTGGTGCATTTTAAAAATATATTAGGGATGGATGGGGTATTTTCCTTATGTTATGTGTTAAACATTTATTTGTTTTTTAGGCGCTTAGAAAGAATCAAAATACAATATCATACCTAAACTAGGCTGGATATATTTGCATGACCTTGTTATTTTCTCTCGTTCCAGAACTGCCTAGGCATAATCTACACAGTATGGGTGGAGAACCTCGGCGTTCCTCTGGAGACGCTGGTGGGTAACCTGCTCGGCTGCGTGCTGGTGCCGGGCGCGGGCGGGCCGCAGGTGCGGTTCAGCATCGGCGCGGGGGACCGGCAGGCGCTGCAGCCGCCCGCCGCGCCGCCGCTGCCGGTCACGCACACCGCTGTGCACATGCTGCTGAGGCTATTAGGTGAGACCTTGAGCCGGCTTTCTGCTGCTTAATTTACGGGTTGGCTTTGGGACGCTGCTTTATGGCATCGTGGGAATAGACAACCTCTTGTTCCTTCTCTTCCTCCTCTACATACATTAAATCACGTCTGTTTCCCAGAGGGGTAGGCAGAGACTACTTCTTTCCACCTGCTACGATCCTGACAAATCTCTTTCGCTTCTTCCACCTGTTTGTAAACGCGCTAAACTAAAGTGTGTTTATAAGATTTGTCCTTATCTATCATTGTGGCATTTGAATTTGACAGAAAGTAATAAAGAATAATTTAACTAAAAATAGGCTTATTGTGCATTTATGAATAAGGGGGATAGACTGGAATTCCATGTTTATGTTGCTGAAGTACCTGATGTTAGTTAAGGAGGACGAATGTGATGCAAATGCAGGTTATCCTGGTTTACCTTCTCCATTTCACTAATAAGTACTTACTTACTAAATTTTGACGCAGTTCCTTAATATCCTTTCTACATCTTCCAGGAATCCACAACTCCGTGACCCTCTGGTGCGCAGTCATGTCCGAGCACAAGGTCCTGCTGGTCTCCCTAGCTGCCGCGCGCCTGGCAGCCGCCTGCAGAGCCCTGGCGGCACTCATGTTCCCCTTCAGATACGCCCATGTCTTCATCCCTCTGCTGCCGTCTGGGCTGGTTGAAGTGCTGGCGACGCCCACCCCGTTCCTTATCGGAGTACATTCCAGCTTGAAGGAGGAGGTGTCGGAATTGGTGAGATGATATGTACTTTCATAATTGGTTATGTAAGGTACTGATGAAGTTGAGGGTTTGTGACAAGGCTTGCGATGTTTCTCGCGGCACTTTGGACTTTAACAGAATTGAAATACAGTTCATAAGTTACAAAAAAAATTATTCCGCGACTGTATTAGCCCAACGGTTCGTCTAATTTCAGTTCATATCAAGTGCACTAGTTAGCAAGATTACCGATTTATATCTTTGTAAAGGTAACCATGGTGTTCAAGGGGACAATATCACAAACGGATTTCTGCACTATCGAGGTTGAAGAGATTATGTCACTGGCATGAAAGTACTCGTGAAACAATGTAAATACCACTTTTGCCAGCACTTATTTTTCACTTGTACTGGAAACTAAATGCTACCCAGTGGCAGTATTCTATTTAAATGTTGACTATTAAGACTACGCCGAGCGTACGCCGGATGTACAGTGGCGCCCTCATCACTATTATTATTTTTTCTAATAAAATAAAGTATTTTCTTGAAATCGGACGATGCATTTTTGTAGTACAGTCACGGACGTTAATTGATATGCCACTTGCCACTGTTCGTATTTTAGCCGTGTAATACAAATCGGGTTCAGTCGGTTTTACTCGTATATCGAGATAAGGAAATTCGCACGTCTTCGTATGATAGAAGAACAAAATGACATGCAACATTAACGATTGGCTAACCCCATGACTACCAATCAGACCACAGAGTGACTTCACCCAAAGTCAAATTGCATGTCTAGTTGCTATGGTTATACATTTAAACAACAGCTACTATTGGTGATTACAACGCCCAATCAGCTATTCTACTGAACACAATCTTGTCGTTTAATAGGGTTGCTACGACAACGTTTAAACAACGTCTACTATTGGTGATAACATAGATTAAAAAATTAAAAATTAAAAAATTAAAAACATCCATGATAATGTGATAACTGTTGCAAATATCTTAATATAAATAACACGTCAAACCCCGCCATCTTGAAAATAATTGATTAGTCAGCGTGTAGTCGAAAGACTAATCGTTGCAATAAATAGTCAAACTTTTAAAATTCTAGTATACTAGATATTAAATTAAAAAAATATTAAATATTCTAGTTCTTTTAGTCTCTTTCTGCATAACTATGGCTGATTAAAGTATTACCTCACAAGTAGCGTAAAATTTAATAAAATAAAAAAAGTAGATACGTTACATAATGTTTTAATCGGTCAATAAATTATAAAATACAGATTTGGTGTTTATTCCGCAGATTGTTGAGAAGAAGCAGCATGAAAGAAATCCAGCAATGTGTTTGCACGGTTTTGTCAGTTTTTTTGCGTCGGGCTTTTAACGACCACCTTTTTATATGTTAAACCGCCAGATATAATGAATATACACACAAAATTTCATAAGAATCGGTCAAGCCGTTTCGGGGGAAACAATGTGACACGAGAATTTTATATATCAGGAAGAAGAGAGATATAAACCTTCCATATTATTTAATCACTAGCGACCCGCCCTCGCTTTGCTTCGGTTTATATGAGTTTTCTGCAACTCCCGTCTGCAGCATACATAGGGATATAGGGATATAGGGACAGAGAAAGCGACTTTGTTTTCTATGTAGTGATAGTAAATATCGATGTCTTGCTATTGCTCGCAAACTTAGCCCTTCTTGGTGCAAAGTCACAATTGTGTGACGAGTTTCCGTAGAAATTGCTGGTGGCATCTTATTTTCTTAATTCAATTCAATTCTTTATTAAATGGCCTCTGTCCATTGGGACAATTCTGCCAGTGTCAAGGTTAGGAGTTACATATACATATCAAAAAAAACATAATTCGACGTTGTACGGTGATCCTCTAGCCTCCGTGAAGCGATGTAGGTAGAACTTTACGAAGACCAGATGGGATTTTCTTGGAGCAATCCTTCTAAAGGCGATACGTGTTCAAACTTGAATTCTTCATTATACTGCACATTTGAATGTTAATTTACTGCATATTAATACATCATACTATCCATTAAACAACAAAATATGCAAAAAATCAAAAACAATTAAGAAATTTGTTAATTTATAATACTGACGTCTAAACTTGACCTGTATGTCATTATGACAACGATCCTGCAATATTTCTAAAATGCCAGTTGTCAATATTTTAATCACGTTTAACCTATAACCTCCTTGTGATTCGAACTAATCAATCTATTTATCCGTCATCTTTAATATTATGTAGTTCCCGCGGTGTCAATGTATTCGTGAATCATCGTGTAATCTCGTGAATGTTATTATAAGCAAACGTTAGGGTAACGGCTAATATTTTCAAATCACCCATAGCAACAGCCAATAACGTTCGTCATGGTGTTGACCAATGAATAGGTTGATTCATTCGTTGCTAATCGGATTAACTCGGCTATATTCGATTGTGGTAAGAAAGAAATGCTACTACTGTCTTTGTTATATGCCATGCAAAATTTTCGAAAGATGTCAAACTGTGACATGAGCTCGGAAGAGCTCGGTAAATAAACATGTCGTACTGCGGCACAAACGTCATGTTCGCGTTGCTAAGAAAGATAACAACAACAATGTCATCAGCAATTTAGACTTAAGATGCCAAATCAATTTCCCGCGGTATGTCATGTATTCGTGATTAATCGAGTAATCTCGTAAATGCTCGTGAATGCCATAATACTGCAAATTTAAATAACTTCACAATGGCATAACAATTAACGTCCGTGACTGTACAAATGAAAACACAACTTATAGGACATATCACATAGTTTAATAACAATTGACCTTTGAGTTATCAACTTAACGGAAAAAAGTGGCCACCTTTTCCCGTTAAGCTGACTACTCATAGGGTAATTGTTATCTAAGTTTGTTACGTATCCCATAAATTGTGTTTTTACTTGCGCTACAAAAAAGCATCGTCCGATTGAAAGGAAATTCTTTAGTTAATTGGAAAACACAATAATAGTGATGAGGGCGCCACTGGACGGTCGACGTTTGCTCGGCGCAGTCTTAAAGTAGTTATCTCTTATATTTCACCTCACATCAATTCTGCATCTCTCTAACCACTCAAGTGTCCATGTATTACAGTTGGACGTGATAGTAGCTGACTTAGATGTGGGATCTCTCCACATACCAGCCGGTGTTAACATCCCGCGGCCAGACGGCAAACTGCTATCGTCGCTCCAGGCTGCCTTAGCTCTGGTTCTCCAACCAGAGCTTCGGTCAGCTGACTCAGCCTTCGCGCCGCCGCCACCCGCTGCCTCACCCCCGCATATGCTGGATAAGGAGATCAGAGCCGTGTTTATGAGGACACTGGCTAAGTTGCTGCAGGGTTACAGGTCAGTAGCTGCATCTAGATATGATAGTTATAGTTATAGACAATCCTCCGACAGCAAGTGACTGTCACATGCTTTAAGACGATCCTGACTAAGCTTTTACAGGTAAGATATCTAAATTTTTCTTTGTTGTACTCGCGTTTGTCCCTTGAAATAAAGATTTGACGTTTAGGTCGTGGAAATTTACTGAAGCAAAACTTGCTGCCTGCCTTCAGCTGACGAAATAACGATGCATGTCATTCATTTTCAACAGTTTTTTCTTAATTTATGGATCGTGCGTGTAATTGGATTGTGACCAGGGTTCGGAGTTTTCATAGCACGGTGAGACGAAAAAGGGCTGTGGAGTAGACATTAACATTAAAAAACGATTCTTACTCACTCAATCGTTTATTTAATTGCAACTTTTCAGTGCTCAGGGCGAATATAAAAGCATTTTGAAATTAAGTAAACAAATTATTTATTTATTTATTAAAAAAGATACACTAAGAGTATTTACACAATTAAATAGTATTACAAGCCTGTGTGCAAATGAGTGAGTATGAGTAGGAATTGAAATTTAACATTAATGTTTTTAAATATGTTTCTTACCGAGCTATGAAAACGTTTCAAATATTTGTCTCTGTTTCCCCAGACACTGCCTGACGATAATCCGCATCCACCCGGCGCCGGTGCTGACGTTCCACAAGGCGGGGTTCCTGGGCGCGCGCGGGCTGGCCGGCTGCGGGTTCGCGGCGCGGCTGCTGGACTCCATGTTCTTCAACGGGGTCGTCGCCGAGCGCGGCCCGCCCTGGCGCGCCACCGACGTCTGGGACGAGCTCGTGCAGTCAGTACCACCACCAGGCCCGAGGGCTGGGGGACGTAACAGTGCCTTTACAAGTCCAGCGGACGTATTATGGTCGTGTTTATCGGATGGTCGAAGAACGACCGAGTTGCAAAATTACTGACTGCAAAACGACGCTTTTACATTGTAAAATTTCCGTGGAGCAAAATTACTACTTAGGTTTGGTAGGTAAATTCAATTGCCCAAAGGGCACAGTGCCTAGGAATAGGAGCTCCGCCATGCGGGGTTCCGTCAACTTTGCTAAAACAGGCATAAAATGAAAAAAAAAAATGTGCTCATTGAGGCTTTTTGAGTTGTAGGGTACAATAGATGTGGTCATTTCGCGATTAAGTAATTTTGCGGCTTAGTCATTCTACTACTGACGTGTTTATCGAGGTGGATAAACGTGGATAAAACACCTGTCACTTTCTGACCAGTAAGGGCGAGAGTGAGGGAGGCTTGATCCACCGCGATAAAGGCCACCATAATACTGGCCTTGTGTTGAATCCATATCTAGTTTATTGGTTCCGGATCATGTTTATAGGGTTCCGTACGTCCGAATGTAAAACTCTTGTGTCTTGTGTCTGCCAGTCCGTCTGTCACGGCCAATTTGCTCTGAACCAACTGGACCTATTAAATTAAAATTTGGTACACATATGAATTTCTGTGACTGAAACACGTTCGTGTAACATAAATTATAACAAAAAAACCCAGGAAAACCTCTGTTTATTTATTTTAGGAACCTTCCAGAACAGCTTCGGCTGGAGTCGCTGAACCCAGATCTAGAGCTACAGCACATTCAAGAGCTCGCCAAGCAACTACACCTCAACGAAAACCCGAATCAGCAGGTTTGTATTTTAGAGGCCGTATAAGATATTAAAACAAGTTCGGCCGGATAGTGCTATATGACTCGTATATCTGTCTCTTTTACTGCTTGGAACTTAGAACTTGGAATAATACGACCTACAATGATTAATTGTGTAGTGTCTAGTAGGTTGATACCAAATCATCGACGTCGATGATTGAGTGTTCCTCCTCACTATAAGAGTTCACGCATATCTGGCAACATTATATCCACCACTACCCCAGGAGCTAACCATCTGTCCTTCCTCTGCAGACGTATCAGCAGCGCATCCTGCGGCCGCCCGAGGGCGCGGCGGGGCGCGTGCACCAGCCCCCGCTGCCGACCCTGGACCCCGTCAAGGTCAAGGAGGTCATCGAGGAGGTCACCGCCAGGAACGCGCACAACCCCAAGTAAATAACTTATGGCTGCTTATTCCCAAAATATCGCAATTTAAAAATACCAAAGTCTTATTAGACTGGAATCTCTTAGAATCTGATATAAATTGTCATCTGCTATTTACAAATTCTGATATTTTGCGAAATGAGCCTTATAGCTTGACAAAGTGACAAGAAGAACTATAAGTGTTTTTAGTTGAAGGAGCACGAAGAATTTCGTACATTGACCCACCATTACTTGTCACTGTCACTCACTTACAATGATATTGCTGTCGCGCTCGCACAGCGACCTTGACCGCTGGATCATGGATTGTATGCATACCCTAAGGTCGCCGTCAATAGAACTTGCGAGCTATGTAAACAAATTAGTACTGTTTGACACATAACCTCAAATATTCATCAAGCGTGTTTTTATTAAAAATAACGTATAAGGAATAGTTATTTCATCTTAAACTTAATATAAATATAATGATTTAGTGTATAAATCGTTGCAAAGACCTCACTTGATCCTTAAAAGTACGTGATTATCGAGTAATCATTGTGAATTGGTTCCTTTGGTTTTGTTTACATAGTTCGCAAGTTCTATTGACAGCGACCTTACACGGTATTACGGCGCCCTACAGTAAAGTTCAATGTACGAGATTTTTCTTCGGCATCCGCGCTTAATTTTACGTACAGTTGGTCAAATATATAGTCCGCCAACAAGCATTTTTTTTTTAAATAATTAGTTTTAATTTAATGTAGCTAATTAATTGTTGTCTGACAAATTCAGCCAAGCAATGTAAGAATTCTGTTTTGTATTAATTGTATCGATATTATGTAAATCTGGAAGTCGATAAATGAAAACTCTAGCGTTATTGAAAAGTGCCACAAAAATTGCGGTCTCTGTTTAATTGTGATTGTTTTTTTTCTTATTTTTCTAAATCATTGTTGTTTTCGATACAGGTTAACAGCGCTAAGGATACCGCAACCTCGCATAGTTCCGCCCGCGGCCCCGCCCACCGGCGCGGCTGAGATGGACCACGTCCTCATCACTAACTCAGCTAGGCGGCTTGAGGTTAATATTTATTATTATTATGTTTTATACCAAGAAAAAAAGTTTTACAGTACTTACCTTTGAATTTTTGATAAGGAGAGTTATAAGTTTCGATTGTTAGCACTGTCTTATCCGCTAACCGTGGGGATGCAGATAGCTGGAACTTCATTCCAATTTGCTTTAGCTGGTCTTGCTTCTAAATCGCAACATTATGATTAAAATGTTGATTCAAGATGGGTTTAACAAAGTTGAATTGAACCGTACGTCTTACAGATGAATTAAAAACTGAGAGAGTGAATCACTTTAAAATAAAATAAAATAAATATATAAAGCGTGACTCGGGTGAAAATGTTTTTTCGAAGATGATAACTTGATGATAAATTAATATCAGTTTTTCCAGCCGAGAAATCCGGATTATGTTATTTTATAGAGTCGTTTCCGAGATAGCAAAGCAAATAATGTATGTACTGTGCAATAGCGCATAAAACAATCTTCGGGTTAGTACCTTACTAGCTCACATACGCTCTTGTGCTAGTCTTAACCTAAAATACATTTTAAGATCTTTCGCACTGGACCAACTTAGCTTACTAGTACACTATACAAGTTTAGCTTGCTAGTACACTGTACAAGCTTAGCTTGCTAGTACACTGTACAAGCTTAGCATACTAGTACACTGTACAAGCTTAGCTTACTAGTACACTGTACAAGCTTAGCTATCTTACTAGTACACTGCACAAGCTTAACTTACTAGTACACTGTACAAGCTTAGCTATCTTACTAGTACACTGCACAAGCTTAACTTACTAGTACACTGTACAAGCTTGGCTTACTAGTACACTGTACAAGCTTAGCTTACTACTACACTGTGCAAGCGTAGCTTACTAGTAAGCTGTACAAGCTTCGCTTACTAGTACACTGACAAGCTTAGCTTAGAATACAGTACAAACTTAGCTTACTAGTACATTGTACAAGCTTAGCTTACTATATTACCAGGGGTCGCACTTTTGGTGCCGATGACGTCATAATGACGAAATTTTAACCACAGGGTGCTCTGCTTTCTTTCTGTTTAGGTATTAACTGGTACAAATACATAAGTAGTGTAAAATAAAAATCGGTAAAATTACTAGAGTTACAGCTAAATCGCAATGAAAATACGGATCACGGCCGCATCATTAATTTTTTTTCACCATTTATTACTAAACATCGCAAATTGAGTAAATGTTCTTTTATGAATTGTCAATGCCTATTAAATTAGAATAATCATAAAAAATATCACAACATAGAAACAGTTTTTGAATGTTACTCGATGTTTTTTGCTAAGCTATCCATCCATCTTAATTTCAGTATCGCTGAACTCAGAAAGTTTAATAAGCTTTTATGAGGAACTTGTTGGGCGATACTCGAACCAAATGTCAACCTTTCAATACTAGTCTTTGATTTTTAACCATCCTGTATGCAAATTGACGTCATCGGCACCAAAAAGTGCGACCCCTGTATATTACAAGCTTTGCTTATTAGTACACTGTACAAGCTTAGCTTACTAAAACACTGTACAAGCTTAGTTTACTAGAACATTGTACAAGTTTCGCTTACTAGTACACTGTACAAACTTAGCTTACTAGTACACAGTACAAGCTTAGCTTTCTAATACACTGCACAAGCTTAACTTACTAGTACACTGTGCAAGCTTAAGTTACTGGTACACTGTACAAGCTTAGCTTACTAGTACACTGTACAAAGCTTAGCTTAGTAGTACACTGTACAAGCTTAGCTTACTAGTGTACTGTACAAGATTAGCTTACTAGTGCACTGTACTAGCTTAGCTTACTAGTGCACTGTACAAGCTCAGCTTACTGTTACACTATATTCAGGTAGGAATTGGTGTTTTTTTTTTACCTATAACAAACTTGTATTTTTTTTAATGGAATAAGATTTCATTTTAAAAGATGTTGGTCAATTTTAGTTTTCGATGTAAGTATATTTTTCCGGTTTGACATGTTATGGTCGCGGTCGATGTGCAGGTGCTGCGCGCGTGCATCGTGGCGATCTTCGAGTGCCGGTACGCCGACGCGCGCAAGTCGTTCCCGGCGGTGCTGGTGGCGCTGCGGGGCTGCGCCGCGCGCGCCGCGCTGGCCCGCGACCTGGCCGCGCGCCTGCCCAGCCACAAGCACCTGCTGCATCACCACCAGTTCGAGCTGCTCGTCAGGTCAGTTTTAGGAATTCCTAGGGACCCAAACCAAAACCCTCCAACGGCAATAATTATAGCTTGTTTTTCTCTGCCTGGAATTTGGCAGGTGTTACCTCAATACGGTTTCAGGTCAAGTGTTTGGCGGAATAAAACGGGTTTTATGCAGTAGTCTGTCTTTCTGTCTTTATCTCCGCTAAATATTTTGATGCGATTTTAACCATCATTTAGACAATTATTAGTGTCCGACCGAAGTTTCGGTTTCGGTTTCGGCCAATTTCGGCCAAAAAAGTGATTTCGGCCGCAGTTTCGGTTTCGGCCAGAATCCGGCCGAAACCTTCGGCCGGGCCGAAATTGCTTCGCGGCCTCTCGCATTGGGAGCGCTCGGCTTAATTCGGGCGCGCTCGGCCGGGTAGGTATAGGTAATGCATCGGCGGCCGTCCCAGCCGGGACCACCGACAGTATTCATATTCATCCCTTTTGTGACGTTTGTTTGTGAACCACGTGGCGCGCGAGAAAATATGGTGAGTGTTGTTTATTTATTAAATTATTATTTATTTTTTAGAATCTGTTACTGCATTTTATGCTGTGATTAATGATTTAATGAACGATACGTTTGATATTAGGATTGTGAATTTAGTTTAGACGTGATAAGAATAGGTTGTTTGTTTTGAATAATATAATACCTATGCCGCGAATTGGGATTGTTCATATTTTTGCAATTACTCTAATTCGAAAACCATTTCGAGGAATGGGGTTTTAAAGCCGTTCTGTATTATTAAGTTTTTGAAATATTTATTTATTTCGGATATTTCGACAAAAGTATATTTAACCTTTGTTTGACTTTCGTTTTTGGCTTGAAGCCCTTCTAGGTGTATCTTACGGGTTAGGTGAAAACCGCTTGAAATAGTATGTTTTAACACATTATTACAATCACTTTTTATCATTAGATATCATTAGATATCTTAATTGCTGTAATATATTAGAAAATGCCAGCCCAAATTAAAAATAATCATGTCATCCATAAAATGTCTGCTAAATAAATAAAGATATTCAAACAAAACTATTGGGTCAAATAAAAAAATAATGAACTCGGTCTCTTAAAATTACCCATTCTTTCGAATTAGAATGTAAAAACAGTGAGTTACTTTTTTTGGTCTATCCCAATTAGTGAAGTCTTGATAACTGCAGTAAAATAATTTAAATAATACCTTATTAACCCTATTACTATCCCTTACATATGTAGGTAGGTATGTTATTTTTAAAGTAGCATGAATGCTGTGATTTCTCTTGCAATGTTTGACTTTGTCACACGAGGTATTATTCTAAAACTTTGTTTAAAGATCACTGATTACAGTGATAATACTATAATTTATGTAAAAGTTGATGTATGTTTATGCTGTGATTTATCTTGCAATTTGTGATTGTGATTTAATTTATCCAGGTATTATATTAATTAGGTAACTTTGTTTAAAACTTTAAAAAATCGATTTTATTTGGTTTAAAATTTCATAGTTTACCTCTAATTATATCTATTTTCATTAAAAATATACGTTTTTTATTTTGTTTAACTAAAACAGTAGCTGTTGTCATATAAGAAATCCTTGCAATAACCTTTTCCTTACGATTTGTACAGTAATTTTGAATAATTTCATAATTCTTCAAAAATTTCGGTTTCGGTTTCGGCCAAAATGAGAAAAACCGAATATTTGGTTTCGGTTTCGGTTTCGGTTTCGGTTTCGGCTAAAAATCGTGTTTCGGTCGGACACTAACAATTATTCGCGGAAGGTCGTTATGTATACATTCTGGTTTATGTACGGGTGTTACAGAAAACACATAAAACGAAGCGAAGCAAGGGAGAGTCGCTAGTGTTTAATAAAACAAAAATAAAGATTTCTCACATTCGTAATTATACAAATGGTATTCTGATCTAAAAAGTAATGAAGAACGTTTGTTTCATTCAACTGTACCTACTAATTCGTGTGGCTTTGTTGGCACTATTTAAACCGTTGACAATTCCAAGCAGTGCCGTGGAAAGGTACAATAAAGTTTCATACTCCCTGTCATTACAAATATATTAACAACCATGCGCGAAAGAGTGTGACAGCGATAGGCACCACATTTCAGAATTCCCAGTTTCTTAATAGCTTTCGACTGGCTATGGCTATCACGCTTGTAGTCGCAACTGACAGTATATTTGTTGTGTTTGTATACTCGTGTGTCATAGAAAAACGAAGATTGGCTATAGCTATTAAGGAAATGGTAGCACTGTACTACTAATACCCTTGGTTTTAATTTTCGGGTGGATCAACTTTTTATTTTTCCGTCCCGTAAGCCAGGAGACAACAGTGACAGAGTTTCTTAAAAAAAAAAAATCATATATACTTCTAGCTCACTCAGGAGAAAAGCAATAAAAGAATGGGTTTGTAATTGCCAATAAAACTGATATTTAGTGGACTTATATCCTTTGAAATCAATTTTGAAGAGTGACCCAGGAGACGTCACCATGGCAACGAGCTACAACAAAAAGTTGATTGACCCTTTTGAAAAATTATTCATCTTCTGTTTCGTCTTCCTCCTCTTGGAAAAGCACGCGGCACTCGATACATGCTTTCTCCACTGCATCTTTTACGAGGTAGGCCTTAGCGCCGTAGGTCCCGTACGGGCCGTCTTTGGGTAGCTCGTCGTAGTTCATGATGTACTTCTCCACCTCGTACTCACCCTGGACAATAACGACATAGAAATTAGACAGAGATGTGAAAATACAGAGCTTCAGAAAAATTGATCTAAACTCGAGGCTTGTGTTGTGAAAAGGAAAAGAAATGGATAACTCAGTCCTTTGTCACTTTTGCGCCTTTGATAATATTTATCCAGCAGTTCCACAGAACAGAAAAAACAATAGAAGTGTCAAGTGGGCGTGTAACGTGTGGCATGGTTATGCGGAGTTCCGCATAACCTACCATACTTTAGCCGCGATCGCTTATTTCGATATTTTAATATTTCGATATTATATAATTTGTGCTATTTTGGAGTGTAAAAACGATAGCCGCACATAAAACATTTTCCATGGTGGCGTGTTGTTTTTATGATAGTGTGAGTATTGGCGACAACAGGTCTGATACTAAACGAAGCTCATGCCACTTCCACTGTTTTTTCTATTCCGTGAGCAGTTCAAACATGACGCTAAAGGGACAAAGTACTAAAGTGATCAGCTACCTATAAGGTCGACCGTACTAGAGAATGATATATAATCTTTATTTAGATGAAGTATTTTATATGTGACGAGCGGAGCGAGTACTTTTCCTACGATTTCCTAGATCGGACATTAATGCGAAGCTGTACTTGGAATGCTGCATGAAAAGTTTTTATATATGCTAATCCAGGATATGGACGATTTGTCTTTCAAAATTTATCCAAATACGTTTAGCCGTTTAGGCGTGAAGGACAAACATCGAAACATCTTTTAAAAAAAAATAGTATTTCAAGTAGCATAGGATATTGTAACGATCACGTAGTGCTTATGCTTACGTCACTTATGGGAAATTCAGGCGGGTCCACTTTCGCCATTGTCATCGCTCGTCTCACGTTGTCTTCGGCGTACTTCTCGACGAACTTGACGACGCTGTCGTCAGACAGCAGTTGGTACGGTTTGCAGCCGCCGTCCACCAGCTGGCATACGTCTATGCGGACCTGGTGCATTATAAAATGTTTTTTTTTACGAAGAATTTAATGCAAGGACCGAAGCGGTCACTGTAGAATGATCTAGCGTTGTTCTGCTTTAATCTCACCGCGAAAGTTTCGTCGAGGACTTCGTTGAGCTTCATCTTTGCATCGAACACGTCTGTCGTCCGGTTTAGCTTGTACTTCTTCACATCGACCTCGATCGGCATGGAGTCGGCTTCAGGACACTTCTGTATGTGAATCACACTCCATATTCCCGGGCCCTGTCAACAATAATGCATAGTGGTACCGTTGTCAATTGTGCCAAAGAGAGGATTTTTTCACAGCAATGTGTTGCCGGTGACTCTTACTGTCTTTATATTTCGTATGTCAGAGCAAGATGCCCATATTATCATTAAAAAGATGAGCCTTCTCAGATACACTCTGACCATTTAGGATCTTTTGTGCAACTACCCTTTTACAATTACCCTAACAGCAGAGAATGAAAAGTCAAGATTAAATATGTTAAAAGACCAATCTCCAATCTAAAATATCAGCTACGTCATACATAACTTACTTTTACAATCACACATTTATGACTAAAACAGATCAAAATTCATACCACTACTCCCTTCCCTATACTGCTTCCGAATATGAACGCACAAACAAACAACGCTCTTAACAGTATAATGTTCAGCATTTTGCAGGTTACCAAGTACTGCCGCTTCAGTGGAAACAAGCAAATTTATATTGTGACACATAATACTGGCATAGCGTGATTTTTTCAATGATTGTATCTGTATGGCGACATGGTTTCTGTATTGCAGCGGTCGGCAACAGGCGGCCCGCGAGCCTTCCTGGCTATTTTTATGTAAAGGTCGTTGTATTCAGAATTGTAATAATTTTACACAAAAGTTGAAAAAGCATGCGTGCAACGGCTGTAGATATCGCTAACGACGAAGATATTCATTTCATAGTCGGGCAGGACGAGAGATTTATTTGTAAGTAGGTATATTTTTTTAATAAGGCGCTCTTTCCATAAAAATATATATTAGAATTCGTCCTTATTGACTACCGACAATGTGGTACTTACGTTTTCTCTGTAAAGTCATAAATTATTAACACGTGCGGCCCGCGTCAATTTCGTTAGCTACTATGTGGCCCTTGGCTGCTAAAAGGTTGCCGATCCCTGCTGTATTGTAATGGTTTCGTTCAATGTCTGATCAACTGATCACGAATGTCTGATGTCCCTGAAGTTTCAGTCAATAACAGCAATGGTCATTCATGTCTTATAATAGACATGAATCATGTCTATTTATAGTCACATTACACGTAATTCAATCATCATCATCATCATTAATATCACCATCGACACATCATTTTGACGAGGCAATTAGCCTACTTGGTAGTTACCCTGCCTACGATTCTAGCGGTCCAGGGTTCGATTCACGGTATAAGCAAATATTTATGTGATGAGCACGAGTATTTGTTCTTCAGTTTTGGATATTTTATATGTATTCCTTTGTATAAGTTTATCGTTGCCTAGTATCCTTTGTATCGGGGACCCTTTAAATTAATTTGATTGTTATTCGTTGCTATAGCGGCTATAGCACACACTATAAAAATTTCAACTGTCTACGGTTCATGAGATACAGTCTGCTGAGACAGACGGACAAATGGACAGAGGAGGTTAAGTACAGTACGCGCGCGAGTTCATGTCAATACTCAATACTCAATACTCAATATTTTATTGCAATCATAATGTTTACAAAGATGGAAATATAATAAATAATAAATATCTCAATTATGAACCCTGTTGGGCACTGCAAGCATATTTAGAGAGAGGGAGACTTATCCTTTAAATAATATGAAAAGACTTCAGTAATAGGTATTTGAGTTTATTGTATTTTTGTATAATTTACCTTTAAAGTTTAATTTAAGTAATTTGTATCCATCATTGTCCATCCTGAGGAATGCGGTAGTCACGTTAACACGTCAAGGACCGCACTAGACTGCGGACGAATGCGGCGAGGCGGGGGAAGGCTGGGGGGAGCTTTGCCTCAGCTCCCGGTGGACATGAAGTCGCGCGCGTGCTGTGTAGTGTACCTTTTAAGTACGGAACCCAAAAAACGATCGAATAGTTCAAAAGTATGCTATAACATCCGATAGACTGTTGATTATTATTTCCTTTTGACATCGCGTTTCAAGTATTTCTTTCTTTAAATATATAGAGTTAAATCGTACCTACATTTTTATAAATGATTGTGCACCACCTCGCAGATTCCGCTTAGGCAGATAAACGTTCTCCTTGCGAGTATGTCCTTCTAGTACTTAATCCGGTTTCCCGGCAGTTTTCTCTGTGTCTAAATGGGAATTACCAGGTATCTACATAAACATATCTACATATCTACTAAATGCAACGATCTGAGTCCTACAGGTGCCAAATGACCCTAAAATTAGTCGGGATTTTTAGTGCCAAGATAAAGTTATAAACAAAGTTTCATTGATGTACATATTTTGCCTCCAAAATATGCAATTTTTACTGTATTATTTGTTTTCCTTCTACTACTAAGTACTCTACTCCCAAGATTTAGTGGTGGAAAGACCATGTGCAGGGTCGTTACCAACATCTTACCATTCTACCTGCCGCCAAACTGCAGTGGTCACTATCAGCCGATCCTAGCCCCTGACCATCATGGAAGAGCGAGATTGCGAGATTGTCTTTCAGCGCCATTTGATCGACGCTTTCACATCACATTCTTCTTCGTAGCGCGTCGACAGCGTGTTCACAGTTCACATATATTTTAGTTTGTGTTAAATTTTATTTAACATTTTGGCACCCCCAGTACCACCTGGCGACTAAGGTGACCGCTCCTCTCGCTCTTCCCCAGGGCAGGCGCTATTCCTTGATCGTATTGTTGTTTTGCGCTAAAGAGGTAAGGCAACCAATGAAATGACTATCATTATAGTATCTTAGACCTCAGGGATGACGACGCACTTGTACTAATCAGATTCCAATACCATGGGTGGCATGTGTGATCGTTTGCTTTCACCATGCCATTTTATTATCGGCAGCGCAAGGATATAAAATAAAATAAATATCAGGCGACAATATCACACAAATTGACCTAGTCCCAAACCAAGCTCTAGGCTTGTATGGGTACTAGGCAACGATAAACTTACTTATATAGATAAGTACATACTTAACTACATAGAAAACACCCAAGGTGTCTGGTTATCATATGCTCAGTCGTCACATTGATATTGAGGTTCCCGGAAGGATTCTTACCCAATTTTTAGAGGTCGTCTTACCGACCTACTCCATCCTCCAACTCTTGGTGGCCCGCCTTGGTTTACAGCTGCTTGGTTGAACGAGACGCTACTCTTTGAGGGTGAAGTATCAACTCATTTGCAGTAAAAAAATGTACGGGTACATTGTCCGAGAAGCTTCTAATAGTTTGTTATTTTTAGAGATGCGCCGAATATTCGTTTGGTATTCGGTATTCGGCGTATTCGGCATCTTTTTCACTATTTGTATTCGGCCGAATTATTCGGTTTTGGTGCCGAATATATTCGGTTCGAGTATTTCTATTTTGCTTGGCTACACGACACGGTATAGAACTAAAAGACAATACTTCTTATGTAAGATTTGTTATTATTGTAATAATAAGCACCTTTGTTTCTATTTGTAACTTAATCGTGCGATGTTTTGAAGCAAAATGACAACGCGGTGTGCGCGGGTGAGGTACGGCTCGCTCGTCATCTAGCCAGCAGCGACACGTAGCGTACATGTTAGAACCTGATAACGCGGCAAAACAATGAAATGGTAAACCGAATAATTCGGCCGAATATCCGGTTCGGTAAAGGTTAAACCGAATAGTATTCGGTATTCGGCTATTCGGTGAAACCACTATTCGGCGCATCTCTAGTTTTTTTATTAATGAATTTTAAGGAACATTGCTTGGTTTGGTATATTTGCTACATTAATAAAAATATTTTTCTGTTTTTTTTTTGTTATCCGTAGGATTTGGGCCCTCTTTATTTTACGGGGAAAGAATCGTATAAAGGATTAAAACAGTACCAACATTTACCAAGATAACAAGTACTAAGATTTATTCTACAAATTAAACCCTAAAAGTAAAACGTTAGGTAAGGTAAGGTCTGTCTTAAAAGGTCGAAATTCATTATCATAGTCGAAATTTACTAACTCTAACAATAAAAGAGTTTCTACAGTTAATATGTCAATGAAAAATAGAATAATGCAATAGCCAATAATCTCCCTGTCCTTTGTTTAAAAATGTTTAGTAAGCGATTTTGAATTACACTTAACTTTTCATAAAAAAGACAAATTACACAGTGGTCTCAATGTATTTAAAATTAGCAAGTGAACAACAAGTTGTAGTTCTTACAACACTATACATTATATAGATCATTACAAATATATCCATCCAACCGAAGAAGTATTGTTACTCGTCCTCTGCGAACTGCACATGAATCTCCAAGCAGGACTTGTCCAGTCCATCCTTCACCAGGAACACCGTGGCGCCATATTGACCGTACAGCCCGTCTTCCGGCAGCTCCTCGTAGTTGAACACGAAGGAATCCACCTGGTACGATCCCTGTTTACATAAAATATACTCGTTAAAGAGGCCACCTATAGTGCCACGGCCCCACAAGAATGAAAAGCGATGGCTTGTGCTTCCGCGCGAAGAATTTGAGATGGAGATAGTTCGCGCGCACCTTGATGGCAGCGTCAAATTCAATTAATTGCTGTTTACTTTAAAACGACAACATTTATTGAAAAAATGGTTTGCCAGGATTAAGAAGTTACATATACTCAACTATTGAATCGAAAATCATCGTTAAATATAATACGGTTTCGATTCGATTCAACCAAAAACATGCAAAAAAGTCATGTTTGAAAAATAAAACTATCGAGGATTTTATTTCTAATCGTGTTTTCACGTTTGGCAGTCTCAAGCAAATATGATCAAGTTTAATATATGAGAACAGATACAAAGGCGTTATGGTTATTGAGATCCAGATCGTGGAACACTACAGACTTTATCATAGGTGGCCTCTTAAAGCCACAAGCTTTTTTCTAAGGGGGCAGTATTGAAAGGTCCCTTACAGCCGGTACAGGGAAGTCTGGCGGTTCGATCCCGATGGAAGAGAGCAGTCGTCCCAGATTCTCCTTGCCGTACTTCTTCATGAACCTCTCCGCGTTTTCGTCCGATACCACCTGGAACGGTTTGCAGCCGCCATCCACAAACTTGCATATTTCTAAACGGATCTGAAACCAATGTGTCTTTACATGCTTGTATTTTAAACATCGTCAATAACTACGAGTATGTAATAAATATCTTTCAAATTGTAGTAAAATCAACCCTTCGAATGTCTAGAGATTCGCTTTTCTATCCCGACGTGGTAATATTTCAATATCTTTTCCAGCTGTTAAATAAATCTGGCTAACGGAAAAAAAAACCCGTTTGCCAGGCTAGTCTGGCCATCAATCTAGCCAATGGGAAAGTCTGTAATAAACCTATTCAACTTTAGAACATTCAAGAAACCACCCCACTTTCTGGTGATGCGAGAATTCATGGGTCTCGGTGATCACTTACTTTACTAGTTTAATTCCATGTAGCATAATAAGTAATAGGGTTCCGTTAGACACACAACACACACACACAAGCAACATTAAAAACGAGACAAATTTCGTCCTTGAATTTAAACAGGCCCGAGATTGTAACATCTGTTTTACCTACGTTCAACGAATAAATAATTTGAATTTGAATTTGAATTTGAATTCTAGCTGGTAAAAAGCATATCGTCTTTGACCTAAGTATTGTCAACGTTCGGATAGCTCTTATGTACTTGACAGTAATGGCGGCCGAGTTAAAAACGGTATGGATATGGTCACCGCCAGGAATAGAGGCCCAGTATGCTATCCGATCAACGGTATTGAACAACTAACCGCAAACGAGCTGTCCAAGGTTTCATCCATTTTCATCTTGAGGTTGAACCCGTCGTGCGTGCGGTTTATCTTGTGCCGGCTGATGTCGAACTTGAGCGGCATCCCAGCGTGGTCCTTGCAGTTAATCAGGTTCAGAGTGGACCACTTGCCGGGGCCCTGTCCGCAAACGGTCAAAGTTAAACTTGGTACTGTCGAAATCAAAGATAAGTTTGCATTTTTTTATCTTGTTCCATTGAAATAAGGTGCAGAAGTTTAAGCATGTCTTTGACGTCGACTGTACTGCGAGCTCGACGCTGCTCAGGAGACAGGATTGTCTAAAGTTTGGGCATGTTTGTCGCCAGAAACCATTACCGCCGTACCTTTGAGATAATTAACTCGTTCCCTTTTCAAACTTTAACCCTTAATTTGATTTGAAATCATTAAATCAGCATAAAAAATAGTAACAAAAAATAAAGTGAACATTATAGTATGTGAATTATTAGACACTCTGTACTCTGCCAATTTAAGGCACTGGTCCCACCGCCCACGATGAGCGGGAAGCGAGTAGGTACAGCCAGCGATCAACTACTAATATTTGTGTCTCTTTCATTAACACGCGATCAAATTTTTTTGTTTTGACAAACTAGTGAAAAGAGTACCCGTCGGCAATGTGAACAGCCAGCGATCAACGTGTCTGTTTTATTGACACGATATCTATATTTTTTGTTTTGACAAACTAGTTAGTGGAAAGAGTTCCCGTCGGAAGTGTGAACAGCCAGCGATCAACGTGTCTCTTTTATTGACACGGGATCTATATCTTTTGTTCGTTTCTTGAGCGAGAAAATAGTCGATAGCTTATCGCTTCCTCGCCGGCGGTGGGACCAGTAATGGTGGAACGTCTCAAAGGCTCAGTTACATTGGTCGAATAGCCCGCATGCTCTTAGTGGTACCTATATTGTGCATCACTGCAATACCTCCCGGCTCAACCCTCGTCAAGGGCTGCAATTAAACTTAGCCTTAATGTTCATTAACTAACTTCGTTATCCACTTTCGGTCGTTAATCTTTGATCTAAGTCCTGCGTACCCTACCCTATTTTAGTGTTTGTTTGTATGAAATGCCCATTTGAAAATGAAATACCGATGGTAGGGTTAGAAACAAGAGGTTTTGTTGCCATTCTCGTCTCCCTTCCCAATAATAATAATAGCGTGTCCATCCGGAATAATGTATCTTTCAAGTGGTAACATATTATTTACGGATAGGTTTCGTGGTTCTGGAGATTACCTGTCGGATAGATACAAACTCACAAAACCCTTTCTTTATGATTTAAAAAAAATATATTTAATAGTCCAACTATAAGGTTTTATGTATCTTTTAACGATAAATATTTAGTGAATAGTCACATCATGGGACCAAGAAAAAAGGTTATGCATCTCTTTTAAATTATACTTACTCGAAATAAAAACCGTTTTTTTTGCCAACGATTGCGGAAACCTTAAGTTCTTGTCATTGACTTACCAACATTTTTGTTCCTGATGGCATTCCCATACCGTTTACCATTAATAAGGCAGATGCTAACGACACACTCAGTATAATACATTTAGACTGTGTCATTGATAAATTATTATTATTTATTATTATGACATTAATATGAATAGTGAGTTGTAGCTCACTACAACGGTTTTTATACTATACTTACTCATATTGCGTGCGAGTCAGCATGTTCGCGGATTGTATCTCTATTTTAGACATGGTACAGTTATTGTTTGTTTGAGCTGTTTAGTTATCATTATCAGCATACGTTGCACTAAAGCGGGCATTTTGCGGGCACGTCATTTGGTAAGGTTGACAAACAAATTAATAAATCTCCGAGTGGTTCCCTAGTATTTGTAATATGCAATTCCAAGTACCTTAGTATAGCTAATGCAGTACGTTAGGTAGGTATCTATGGCTAGCAACACACACACAATCTATCGCATTTATAATGTTAATAGCATTTTAACTAACGGGTAATTAAGTATGTAGTCATTATCGATTAAGGGCTGATTTTTCAATCCTCAGATAAAGCTACCCGGAAGGTAAATTTTAGCTCTGTCCTTTTCTTTCATATGACTTCAGAAAAGGATAGTAATACATTTAACTGACGGATAGTTTTATTCCTGAGGGGTAGGCATAGAGACCACTTCTTTCCACTTGCTACGATCTTGACAAATCTCTTTCGCTTCTTCCACATTCATACATCGAGTTATGCACGCACGTCGTTTTCGGGTACTTAAAATTCGGCCCTTTTCCAGTACCACAATATTAAATATTCAGATTTAATCAATACATTTAATCCTAAAAGTAAAACACCAGTTAAGGTAAAGGTAATTGTCGTAAAAGGTTAAATTTCATAAAAATAATAACGCGGCTTAAAAGAACGCAATAGTTTCCCTGACCTCTGTAGAAAATGTTTAGCAAGCATTTTTTTTAATACAGAGTTTAAAACTTTTCATAAAAAGACAAATTACACGGTGGCGTCAAGGTATTTAAAATTAGGAAGTGAACTACAAACTACAAAATAATTTTAATTGCTAATTTGGTTGCATGCTATATTTTTAAGACGATCCTTGACAGTGATAACTCCTTAGTTTTGTATTGTTATTGTTATCCTGACTTCTTATATTTTTGATTTTATTAAAATTCGTGTATATTTTTGACGATTCCAATGTAATCTCTTGTACTTTTGACATAACATGCGATGTATACTGTGACTTACTTTGGAAAATAAATATCATTCATTCATTCATTCATTCATTCAACACTATACATTATATAAATCATTACAAATATATCCATCCAACAGAAGAAGTAAGTTACTATTCCTCGTCCTCTGCGAACTTCGCATGAATCTCCAAGCAGGCCTTGTCCAGTCCATCCTTCACCAAGAACGCCGTGACGCCGTATTGTCCGTACAGCCCGTCTTCCGGCAGCTCCTCGTAGTTGAACACGAAGGAATCCACCTGGTACGACCCCTGTTTAGATTAAATTATACTCGTTAAAGCCACAAACTTTTTTCTAAGGAACTTACTGCCCAGTATTGAATGGTCCCTTACTTAAAATCATCGTTAAATATAATACGGTTTCGATTTGATCAACCAAAAACATGCAAAAAAGGTGTCATGTTTGAAAAATAAAACTATCGAGGATTTTATTTCTAATCGTGTTTTCACGTTTGGCAGACGCAAGCAAATATGATCAAGTTTAATATATCCAAAGAACAGATACAAAGGCGTTATGGTTATTGAGATCCAGATCGCGGAACACTACAGACTTTAGCATAGGTGGCCTCTTAAAGCCACAAGCTTTTTTCTAAGGCGGCAGTATTGAAAGGTCCCTTACAGCCGGTACAGGGAAGTCTGGCGGTTCGATCCCGCCCAAAGAGAGCACTCGTTCGTAGTTCCCCTTGCTGTACTGCTTGATGAACCTCTCCGCGCTTTCGTCCGATATCACCTGGAATGGTTTGCAGCCGCCATCCACAAACTTGCATACTTCTAAACGGATCTGAAACCAATGTGTCTTTACATGCTTGTATTTGGAGCTTCGTCAATAACTACAATTTGGCAATAAATATCTTTCAAATTGGAGGTAAAAACTAACATTTGAATGTCTAGAGATTAGCTTTTCTATTTATCCCGGAACATGGTGAATAAAGCGGCAAGTTAAAAATTAACATTTGAATGTCTAGAGATTCGCTTTTCTATCCCGGAACATGGTAAATAAAGCGGCAAGTTAAAAACTAACATTTGAATGTCTAGAGATTAGCTTTTCTATCCCGGAACGTGGTAAATAAAGCGGAAATTACATTGACTCGTCCGCCGCGTGTTGCATACGTCGACCGCAACAGTGTGAATAACACGGTAGTCGGTCGCATTAGGCGAGCGACAGCTGCAACGCCTGTAACCGCGTAATTAGGTGACCGAAGTCGGCGGACAGCCTAATGTGGAGACGACATTCGTTGGCCGAAGTAGTTTGAAATAATTTCGGCGACCGAATTAAGTGAACGAAGTAGTGAAATTGCCGCTTTAAAATATACAACTTTTGAACCTTCAAGAATCGAGGCCTTATTTCTGTTATTGCGAGTGTTAACGGGTGTCACAGTGACCACTTGCCGTCAGGTGATCAGCTTATCCATGTAGCATTATTAATTAGTAATAGTATCGCGTTTGGCACAAAACACATACACAAGCAACTAAAAACGAGACTAATTTTTGGTCCTCGAACTGAACTTGAACAGGGCCGACATTCTAGGCGTTAAAAACCACATCGTCTTTGACCTACGTATTTTCAACGTTGAGGTAGCTCTTATTTCATCATTTCAGCCCACATCCACTCACTGCAGGGTAAAGCCCTCTTCATTTTCACGCCATGTTGCCCGGTCTCGTGCTAACGCCATCCATCCTTTCCCAAATGTCATCAGACCAAGTAGCTGATGGTCTGCCCACTGACCTGTGACCTAATCTCAGCCACCACTCTGTTAGCGCCCTCGACCACCTGCCATCGTTTCGTCTAGCCAAGTGTCCCGCCCATTTCCACTTCAGTTGCGTTATCCTTTTGCCAACATCCGCTACTTATTTACTTGACAGTAATGACGGCCGAGTTAAAAACAATACCGTACCGTACCGTGACCAGTGTCAAAGACGATATGGATTTTACCGCCAGGAATAGAGGCCCAGTATGCTATCCGCTCGACGGTACTGTACCTTTACCATGAGTTACAATTACCGTACTCGCTAGCTATACTCGAAAATCTAATCAAGACCGAAATCTGACAGTTCTCACCTTAATTATTTAGTTTTATTAACATCTATCTATATAAATAAAAATGAATCGCCAAAATGTATGTGATCGCATAACTTTCGAAAGACTGGACCGATTTGGCTGATTTCTTTTTTGTTGTGTTCGGCATTGTCAGGACAAGGTTTGTATGACAGAAAATAATTGAAAAATCCACCGGGAAAGTCAGAAATTTGCAGCGGGGCGAAGCCGGGCCGCTAGTTATTTCATAAAAATATGAATGAGAACTCGTGTAAGCAGTAATATTAGGGTAAGTTTTATTGATACAAATACCTAAACCAAAATGCAAATAATCACAGCGAATGTGCGCCCGTTGAGGTTAGGATTTTGGTCTTGAATTAGATTTTCGAGTATAGTCGAATGCTCTGTCCCTCGTAGGCCTCGTAGTATTCTTATAGAGTGTGAGGGACAGAGCATCCGATTCTAGCGAGTACGGTAATTGTAACTCATGGTAAGGGTACTGAGTAGGGAATGCAATTTAACCGGTTATTAACCGTTTTTGTATGAAAATAACCGGTTAAAACCGGTTATAACCGGTTATTTGCATTCCCTAGTACTGAGCAACTAACCGCAAACGAGCCGTCCAAGGTTTCATCCAGTTTCATCTTGAGGTTGAACCCGTCGTGCGTGCGGTTGATTTTGTGCCGGTTAATGTCGAACTTGAGCGGCATCCCGGCGTCGTCCACGCAGTTAATCAGGTTCAGAATGAACCACTTGCCGGGGCCCTGTCCGCAAACGGTCAAAGTTAAACTTGGTACAGCGAGCTCGACGCTGCTCAGGAGACAGGATTACCTAAAGCATAGTTTCTATTTATACTATGCCTAAAGTTTGGACATGTTTTTCGCTAGAAACCATTACCGCCGTACTCAAGAGACAATAGGGAATATGCACGGAGTTTTAAATCGCTTTTCTCAACAAAATATGAAAATACCGTAAAAGAGATCACCAAAAGTGAAATTAAAAGTAAAATCGGCCAAGAAATACGGATTTGACACGCATTTTAAACTGCTTATTGGACAGCGATTAGACAGAGAGTTCCGATGTGCATTGTGACGTCATTTAACAGGTCAGGGCGGCGATATAAACTCCATGTAAATTCTGTTTTGCCAGAAACAGATAGGAGCAAAACTTTGTTGGCTTATATCTTGGTGATATTTAAAGCTTTTTAAAAAAAAAAGATTTTTCTAAACTGTTTGTTACATGAATCAGCTTTTTTTGAAGCTGTGTTAAAAAGATGAATATTCCGTTTTAACTCGTTCCGTTTTCAAACTTAAGACTCATTAACCGACTCAGTTATCTACTTCCGGCTGATAATCTTTAATCTAAGCCCTGCCAACCCTACAGGGTAACTTGGAGTTTGCCTGCATGAAATTCCCATTTTTATTACAAAACAAATACTTCTCAAGTGGTGAAATATTTTTTCGGGTCGGTTATGTCGTTCTGGAGATTACCTGTCGGATAGATACAAACTCACAAAACTGTTTCTTTATAATATAAGTATAGATAGTATAAAAGGCGCTGATTAAATCATTTATACAATTTCCGAATCCTAAGTACAAATTCGACGTTTGGTTTTGATTGCCCAATATTAAGGTTTTATTAACCGTTTAAAGATAAAATTTGAAGAGTCACATCATGGGATGTACAAAAAGTTCAAGTATATTTTACGCGAATAATAAAATGAAGTTGTAAAATTTAGAGTTTTGGAAAAAATATCAAAAAACTTTAAAAATCTATATTAAAATGTAGGCTAGTCAAAATTTACCTAATTGCATAGAGAACATTATTCAACTCTTTCATAACAAAATTAGTATTTTATTTTGCGTTTTCCAACCATATTATCTTAAATACGTCAATCAATACTAAAAATCAATACTATATTAAATGCGGTGCGCGAGTCCGACTCTCATTTGACCGCTTTTTTTAAATTATACTTTGAAATAAAAACTTGCCATGGACTTACCAACATTTTCGTTCCTGACGGCATTCCTATACCGTTAACTATTAATAATAAAGACGCTAACGATAAACTAAGTATAATAAATTTCAGCATTATTAATTATAATGTCGTGTCATTTAAAAGTTGAATAATAATATGAATAGTGTGTACTACGACGGTTTATATACCTAACCCATATTGCGTGCGAGGCAACTTGTTCGCGGATTGTATCTGTGTTGTAGACATGGTACAGTTGTTGTTTGTTTGAGTTGTTTAGTTATCATTCAAAGATCAGGGACTCTATTCTATGACGTTAAACAATATTGCTTCGGACTTGTAAGGGTGCGGCTCCACTGAGGCGGAGACGAGCAGAGCGGAGAGAAGACGTGTAGGGATTAACCAATCATATTAGTTGAAATCCACATCTCGTCTCCACTCCGGTTCAATGGAAACAGTCGAGCGGAGATGTGCGGAGCGGAGAGGAGACGTGTAGGAATCGACCAATCATATTAGTTGAAATCCACATCTTGTCCCCGCTCCGCTTCAATGGAAACAGTCAAGCGGAGACGAGCGGAGCGAAGAGGAGACGTAACTGCATTACTACATTGTAATTACTCCACTCAGCTCCGCTCGTCTCCACCTCAGTGGAATCACTAAGCTCTTTTCACAGCTCTGCTCCACTCAGCATCGCTCGTCTCCGCCTCAGAGGAGCCGCAGCCTTATGGTATTGTTAATACGGCCGCCATTACTGTCAAATTATAAGCTATTTTGTTGAAAATACGATACCAGGTCAAAAGCAAAGTCAGTCAAACAACGCTCTTACTCATCACATCATCATCACATTATCATGTTAGAACACGGCCACTAGGGAGGGTGTTATGGGAAAGAATAAGACAGATTTTTTTCCAGAAATTTGCTTCTCAAAACCTTTCTCAAAGATCTCTACCTCGGTCGGTCCCACTATGCTCTTCCTAACCAGTTTTAAATAAAAATGGTGATATTTATTATGATAATTGTTAACAGACAAAATTAAATGACAGCTAGGGATCGCCTATATTGATGAACTCAATTATCCATGCTTTTCCTATATACTAGTGATTGCTCCAAGTTTTGTTTGTAAAAATAAAATTTTATTCAAAGTATGCAAATGAAACAAAATAGCAACATAATTCTAATTCTAAATAATAATAAAAAAGTGCGAGTCTGACTCCGTTCCGTATTTAAGATAATATGGCTGGAGTTTTCCAAATCTAACGTAGATTCTGAACATGATATGGTACATATATTTTGATTTTTAGTACCTTTACCTGCGACTTCATCCTGCAATAAAAAGTAATAAAACGCTACTTATCTTACTCCGAAACTGATGTTCCAACTCCGTTACTTTCGCTCTACTTGTAACACAACCACCTATCTAAATTTTGGGTTGCTTTTGAAAGTCGAGGATAGTTATTGGCGATTGGCTAAGAGTTAGGGCGTAATTAAAGGTACTAAGTTCCGATTTTATCATAAGGATGTAGAATGAGGATCGAGAAAATACTCATTTTGTTGTGAATTATATTTTCTGTGCAATAAAGTCCATTTTGACTAGCTTAAATTTTAATACTACAGATTATACATTTTTTTTTTGCTAATTTTTCCAAAACTGTAAAATTTTACATGTTCCATAATCTTGGGAAGGGTGGGCAACGGTCATTTTTGTATATTTCTGGCTATAAATAAAACGGAAATCACAGAAAATAATAAAATATAATAGTTATGAAATGTGCAGGTTGAGCCCTTCCATATTATTCCCTACTACTGGACCCCTATTTAAATATTTGGGAAAAAAAAATAATTAAAAAAAAAATTAAACGTACAATTTTTGTAATTTAAAAAAAACTCATAAACATTAATTATACAAATCATTTAAATTTATTGACCTTAGACAAGTAAACATTTCTTTAATACAGCAAATTCGAGAAAAATTCAAACAAAATGTTAAGTCCGCTAACATTACGCGACATTAGCAGCCAAGTAAGGGTGGGGTCACATCTATCAGCACCGATTCGCATTTTGTCTATAGAAAATGGCTGATTTGTATGAAGACGCGTACGCATTCGAAAGGAGAATTGGGCGTACGCATCTTGATACAAGGTAACTATTTTATATAAACAAAATGCGAATCGGTGCAGATAGATGTGACTCCACCCTAAGCTTCCCAATTCGATCTTTAACGATAACCAATCTCAAATCCAATTATTCTTCCTCCCCGTCCTCGGTGAACCGCACACTGAGCTCCAGGCAGCCCTTATCCAGCGCGTCCTTCAACAAGTACGCTTTGACGCCGTACGTGCCGTATTGTCCGTCTTCCGGCAGATCGTTGTAGTCAAACACGAACGATGACACCTCGTACGAGCCCTGGTGATAATTCAACTATAAAGTAGATACAAAGACATGATATAATGACGACCGCTACTTAAAGAGGAAAGTTCTTTAACGGTCCAATAAAATTTTATGAAACGCAACTAAAAACATCCTAATTCAACTAAGGAGCTTTCATTTAAAAGTACAGGGTCTGAATCGGTTCATCTGTTTGGGAACTACCATGTCAACGATACACACATTAAACTAAACTTACAATTTTTTATAATTTACTTCTGCTTTGTAGGCACTTGCATATGTGTGGGTCAACCAGCGCTTTCTAGAGAAGATCACTGTTGAGAAGTTCTGCAAGAAACTCGACAGTCTTCTATTTCAAATAGAATACTTCTAAGCACTTTTAGCATTCGATGACACTTTTTATTTACAAGAAAGAACACATTAATTGGATGTTGTAAATTGAATATTCTCTAAATAATTTCTAACTAATGAAACTTTCCATTGAAACGTTTCCTAAATCATTTCTTCAGGTATTCTTTTCTCCACATCGGAAGATAACAATGCGAACACTAATATTAAGCGACAGGTTAAAGATAAAGGGTGAGGCTAGGAGCGATTCTGACGAACCCTGCACAAGGTCCTACGAACACTATATTGTCAGTCACTGTGCACTGTTAAAAGGTGCCTTTTTGGACCCGAGGGAATACCTATTCATACCCGCCCCGACGGGGGCCGGGACGGTTTATCTCCGACTTGCCGGGTAAAACCCCCGGGGCGCTGCGCCAATCGCTTTAGGAAGCTATGGGACCGCTATAGCGCCAAAACGTAGCCCCCCAATAGCGGTTGCCCCGTGGGCTCGCCTTCAGGCAGAGGACTTTACTAGCCCCCTCGCCTTCTGAAGGCACCCTGGAACACAGCAGGGGCTTTCCAGCTCATGGCAGAAGGTGCCTTACGGTAGGAACAGGGAAGTTCGGCGGGTCGATCCCGGCCATGGTGAGCAGCCGTTCGAAGTTGTCCTTGCTGTACTTGTTGATGAACCTCTCGGCGCTGTCCTCCGACATAATTTGGTACGGTTTGCACCCGCCGTCTACGAACTTGCATATTTCTATACGGATCTGAAACAAACCTATATAATATAAAACTCTGTTGTGAGTGACTGACCGATAGACAACTCACAGCCTAAACCGGTTTTATCCTTGGGTACCATAGGGGTACACTAAGAAAGGCTTTCTCGAAAATCGACCCCCAACGGGAAATAAATATAAGGAGTAGCTGGAAACTAGTTCTTATGTGTTGTACTCAGCATATAACTTCATATATTTTTTAAGCAATAGGAAAAAAGACGTTCAAAACATAACCTTCAGATTCTAATTTTTATAGTACATTGTTGTTGAAGCCAGAAAGTAGCGAATAGATTCCCGAGTGATGTAGAATATACGAGTATTACAAGTCCTATCCATTGCCCCTTCCGCCGAGGCAGCCAATGATTTTTACGGCTACTGCGTGGTAATAAAACACAACCTATACAGTACCTACTCGGAGCTTTTTAACAGCATTTGACTTGCTATCGCTATCACACTTGCACTTGCAACTGACAGACGAAGATTGCTTATAACTTTTGCAACTGGTAGTGCTGTACAAAAGATACATTAGTAGCAAAATTTACATCTTAACTAGGTACTTCGTTGAACTTACCGCATAAGTGCTGTCGATGACTTCATCCAGCTTGATCTTGGCGTTGAACCCGTCGTGCGTGCGGTTGATCTTGCGCCGGGAGACGTCGAACTTCAACAGCAGGCTGGCGTCCTCCTCGCACTTCATCAGGTTGATTATGAACCATTTGCCGGGACCCTGGCAACATGTCATACCACAAATATGAGCATTGTTATGAAGCTTAAGTACAGGTATGATTGAATTCGATAAACGTGGCTGGAACTTGTTCTGACGCAGCTACCAGAACTGAGCAAGAGTGATCGTTGAGGGAGGGAAAAATTTAAAGTTAGGATAGGGCAAAAGCGTATATGTGCTATGACGTGATGTGAGCATTAACATATCCTATGAACTTGGCCACGACGAAACAAATAGAAATTGCCTCATCGCAGCCGCACGCTGGGTCTCGTGGCGTGCTGAATACATTTCTTTGTATTTAATTCTTACCACTCTTCGCTCATCCCCACTGCACAAAATCATGGTGAGACTGGACATCCAAACGCTTTGCGGCTTGCCGTCTTTTAGAGGTAAAAATCATTTAAAAATATGATTCCTTGATATAGCTACAAAATTCTAAAACTACAAATAAACATACCAACATTTTTTCTCCTATTCCTGTTACTATTATAAAACCACACGCCAACGACACACTCAGTAATATAAACTTTAGCATTATGTACAATCAAGCGTAATACCGTTCTATCATAAAAGGTTTACTCATATAATGGAAAAGAGACTTATTTAGCGGTATTTATACTTAACACATAATAGTTCTGTTCGTGTCAAAATGTCCGTAGATCGTATCAATATTTTAGACATGGTTTTAGTTGTGGTTGTTCGCTTGTGATAACGATCATTTCATGATGTAACCGTAATCAATTAACTGAATTGAAGGTGCTTCCGCTAATATGTAATGATATGTCATATCACGTTGCACTAACATGTGGTTAGCTTTTTATAAACGAAGGTCGGAATGTTTCTTACATGTGACTGATGTACTATGAGCATGTGCATACTAAGCGACAAGTAGACTATAACGACAACGACGCACGTAACTTTCTGGGGTTTGATTATATTTTCGTGAATGCTGTTTTAAAATGAAAATTGCGTCACAAGAAGTGACCGGCGTAATGATTCTTAAATGGCGTCCACGTACCAGATGGCTCAATGTTAACAGACCTTCCTCAATGTGGAACGACGACCATCTGATAAGGGTCGAGGAAATCAGCTAGATGCGAAATTAGTAAAACCTATTTTTGAGGCTACGGCCCTGCATAAGCCTTTCCTCTGGTTCTACACTCGTTTTCATGCAAACTTTGCAAGAAGCTTTTTATCTTCTCGTTAGGGTCTACTTTTGGTACAATCAAAAACAAAAATCACGAAAACTAATAGTTTTTAAATTGTTGCAGGCTAATGAACTGCGCTCTACAATCCGCATCTGCGCTGGACGAGCATTCTATAGCGGCGGCCATGTTGCCGCTGGCCACGGCCTACTGCCGCAAGCTGTGCACCGGCGTCATCCAGTACGCGTACATGTGCATACAGGTATATATTCCACACGGCAAGTTGGCTGAACACGGTTGGGATGGCGGAATGAAACTTTAGTTAGATGTTGGGTGCTAAGACGACATACATCTTCCTGAAAATACGCTAAGTAGCATGCTAATCGCTCAGAGTCGCATCATTCTATTAAATTTTCTTCTAAGTGTGCCTTATTTAATGTGGCATTAACCTTTAATAATGGCCAGAAATGGCTTGAAACCGAAAAGATTTATAGTTGAGTTCGTGAGTTGGTTTTAAATCTTTTTCTTTTTAAAATGCTTCACAGGCGTAGCGTATTCAAAGGGTGTCCTTATCAACGTCTGCTACGCTTGATCTATGCCTTTTTATTAACTTCCCCTTGTGTATACTGTGAAGGAGCACCAGGTATGGACCAGCCAGCAGTTCTGGGAGGCGGCGTACTACCAGGACGTGCAGCGGGACATCAAAGCTCTGTACCTGCCCAGCCCCACGCACCACCAGCGGGCGCCTAGTCCGAGGTAACGTCTACATATTGATATTTTTTAGGTAAAACTGAGTAAACTATTCTTCTTCCATCCTTAGGTATTTAGCTGTAGCGTTGATGTTACGATTGTATCAAATCGTTCACTGTTTCTTATTCTATTCTAGGGACGACGAGGAGTATATCTCATTGCTGAGAGCACAGGAGCCGAGTGCTTTAGAAATAGCAGCAGAGCAGATGAGATTGTGGCCGAGTTTACCACCAGGTAAGATCTCTACCAGATCTGAATTAACAAGTAATTTGTGTTGGTCTTGAAGTGTAACTGGTACCAAGAAAGAATCTTAATCTTCTCTGGTTATTTGAACCGGCACTTACGAGTAATTAGGTTACCAATTGATTATACCAAGATATGTCACAAAGTTTGAACTTTTTACTCGACTCACTTCATGATGTACCTATGTGTTGTCAAACAGTTAATATCAATTTACATATTTTACAAAAATTACATCGTTACTTTTATTTTTAACAGAAAAGCAACGCGAAATAATAGCGAGCGAAGAATCAACGTTATACAGCCAGGCTATTCACTACGCGAACCGCATGGTCTACCTGCTGCTGCCGCTGGAGGGCGCGGGCCGCAGGGCCGACGTGCGAGGGGACGACGTCGACAGAGCCAGCAACAGCATCACGAACAGGTGACGAGTTCTACCGAGACACTCTAGCAGGGAGAAGAGTGCTGCAATGAATTGATTGAACGGAAGAATGACGAAAACTTCGTTTAAAATGACGGCCCTCTTAATATAAGAAAGTCACATACGCCTCTCATTCTTACAGATAGCTCTCGACTCCATCAATCCCATTGTTGGTCTGTGGGAGTCTTTACAATCACAGGCGACATAAGTATCATTCGTCCTATTCGTGTCAGCTCATGTGCATTGCATTTTATTTAGGTATCATGCGTCATATATATCATAATGCATGTGCACTTGCAATGCACCTTTAAGTGATTGTTGCATTTAGTAAACTGTTATCGCAAGCTTTTAATGTAATTACAGTGTAAACAATTGTTGGTAAACCTAATAAATAAATAAATAAATATACCCATATATGTTTTTGTTACAGTGTGGCCGAGTCTGACAGTGCGGACGCTGAGTCTGGCTTCGAAGAGGCTGACCCGGGGGAAGCGGGGAACAATGTCATCAAAATGGTCTCCCGATTCGTTGACAAGGTCAGTTTTGATCACAACTTTAGGGAGTGCCGGTATTCTTAGACTTATTTTTTCTTGATGGTTCACATTGCATGGTTACGGTCTTTCTACGTAAAACTAAATAGTAATCGGGTTGTAGCGCACTAACGAAGAATACAGCTATCAAATATAGTTAAATCCAAAGAACTATTCCAACTGCCAATAGGGTCTCTGGATTCATTTTCCTAATTATAATTTATCTAGTTTAAGTTAGGTTTATAAATCTATAAATTCCCTCTCCAGGTGTGCACCGAAGGCGGCGTGACGGCAGAACACGTCCGCTGCCTGCACCAGATGATCCCTGGCATCGTGCACATGCACTTAGAGGCTCTGGACGCTGTCGCGCGTGAGAGCCGACGTCTACCACCTGTGCAAAAGGTAAGCACCAACACCAAGATGTGATGCGTCGGGGAAGAAGGCCAACGAGGGTATGAGGGATTTCAGGAGCAGCAGTTTTGAATTAGTTACAATTTTGTGATAATTGCTGTAGGAAATTATCTGAGAGCTCATTACAATGTGTCAAGTTACAAAAAGAAGATCTGCTTTGTAACGACTTTTTGATAATTATAAAAAGATAGACAAACATTTTATTTTTTCCTGTTTTGTTCAGCGGGACGTCTTGCAGGATTTTTGGTCTAAAACGTCGGAAAAAATGTGTATTGCGATAAAGAAACAATATTTTCGATTGTATTAGGTATGCTCCTATGGCGACTGCAGAATCATCTGTGTACATTAGACATTACTAGAGATTAGATCTGGATTTGAAAAATATTGATATTTCTGTCAGTGTAGATGTGTAGAAAGTATGCTACATGTTTGCTCGGACTTTAGTTAACGACGTATTTTTTTTCGTTATTTCGGCAATTGGGATACACCAAAAAAAATAACTGCTTGATTTTACATTTTTATTCGAAAGAATAGCCTTTTATAAGAAACTAATTTGAAACATTTCATGATTAAATGTGTTATTGATATTTAAAATAATTTATTAAATTAAAGTAACCTTACCTACTTGTAGCGACAAGATGACGTAGATATTTATAAAGAACGGGTATACTTCATCTAAGACTTAGGAAGACGATTTTTTATTATCTGTGATCTGTTTTTAAAGTCATAGTAGACGAACGTCATTCAAATAGAATGTAAACAAACAATCGCAATATGATATAATTTATTATTTAAGAGTAATAAGCATTCAACCTTTTTTTGCCATGTTTTCCTGCTGAACTACGCATGATATTTGATATTATATTTAAATTAATATTTATAGCTTTATATAATACTAGACTAAGTTGTATCATTGTAATAAGAAATATGGTTAAAAAAATGACTGACTGCTGAGTTTCTTGCGGCGTTTCTTCTCGGCAGTGGTCTCCTCTTGGGAAGCGCTGGTAGATTCCTGACGTGTAAAAGTGCCCGTGCGGCCTACTTACTAAATAAATGTCTTTTTTTATCTTATCTTTTAACCATTGCTTATTACCTAGACCTCAGTTAATACAACACTTCCTACATGACCTTGTTTCTAGACTAGATTTACTTAACACAATCACATTAAATTTGTTGAAAAGGCGGATTCCATACTTCCAATCATGAGTTTCTACAATAAATGTTGATGCCGTTTTTTTGAACCTCTTGTAAAACTTTACCACACTAATTATTAACATTTATCACTCATAACTCAAAAGAGAAATGGTCTCATTAATATTTTAATTTCATCATAAGAATTACAGTCAATTTGTAAACAAATAAATTTGACATGACAACAGCTGTCTTCAAACGTAGGTGTCAGGTAGATATCTAAATTGTACTTATAAAATAAAAATTCGGAGAGGTTTTATATGTTTCATGTAAAACCACAAAAGTGCTTGGTATAGCGCAATTGGGACGGGCATTTAGGGGTCAAATGAAGGTCATTTCTTAATTTTAATATAATTAATTAATTGTAACATAGTTTTTAAACCTAACTACTGGGATCGATTCGAAAAGCCTATTCCTCGAAATGGTTTTGAAATTTTCATACATTGTTAAAAATAGGTGTATCCCAATTCGAGCTTTAAGTAGTTTTTAAATCGGGTATTGATTATAGTTTTCTATTATTTTCATTTATTTAAATACCATCGTTGCAGATGATGATGCCGACGACCGGGTGGTTTATGTATTAACTAAAGTCAAGATATATTCGTTCATGTGCCCCAAGTCCTAGATGCTTAACTATAGGTACTTAGCATTTTTTTTCTTGAATTTTCAATTGTATTTTTTGTATTAGTTTTGATATTAACTAAGCAATGAGTATATTATAAACTTGAGAGCGTGAGATTGGTGACTTCTTTAAGCACATCTAGGTAGGTTTTGAACTATTCTTAATAAAGAATCTTAACCTATTTGCAGTTACATGCTAATAACAGGTTATACCAGAGCCAAATTTAATTCTTTTCAAATGTCCATAATTAGATATTTAGCGCTCGTATTAAGGTCGCTTGATAAAGCATCCGTCACTCTCGCACTTACATGTTGGTTAGAAAGTGACAGGTGTTTTATCAACGTTTATCCACATCGATAAACACGACCATAATAACGCAGTAGGTTTATTTTGCGCCGACAATCGTGACGGATCTATTCGTTGTTAGTATTGAACAATGGCGTTGCAAAGTTTTAGTAGGAAATGTTTGCCACCGCATTCCAATGCCTCTGCCAAAACGGGAATATGCATGTATTTTTCAAATCGTATTTCTCAACAAAATATGAAAATACCGTAAAAGAAATCACCAAAATAGAAATTAAAATTAAAATCCGCCAAGAAATAAGAATGATACAAGCATTTTAAACTGCTAATTAGACAGCGATTAGACAGAGATATCCGATAAGCATTGTGAGGTCATGTAACAAGTCTGCCATATAAACTCCATGTCAAATTCTGTTTTGCTAGAAAGAGTTAGGAAAAAATCTTTGTTATTTTTGTGGTGTTTGTTTTTTACAACAACCAGCATTTATTGAAGCTGTTAAATAAAGTCATGAACAGACAGGAATCCAGGGGGCAAAATTTTATGACAGGTAGGGAGTTCCTATATAGATAAACTTAATTATCGATGCTTTTTCCATATCCTAGTGATCGCCGTCAGCATTGTATGTATTTTTTTGTAAATATTGTTCTGAAGACAGTTATGAAGTTCACACAGTATATTAAAAAAAAATGTTATGCCCCTACACACCCCACACATTACCTTTACAGAAATTAGCCATCTGAAATGGATTTATCAGCCAAGAATGAGGCGTTTAACGCCCGAAAATTTGGAACCATTTCTGATCGTTTATTTTAACAATAGTAGATAGGACGTGATGAAGAAAAAAATATGATGGATGAGTAAAGTTTCTTTTTGAAAAAAAGGAGAAAATATTTTTACAAACAAAACTTGGAGTGATCACTAGTATATAGAACAAGCATCGATAGTTAAGTTTATGGATATAGGAACTCCCTACCCGTCATAAAATTTTGCCCCCTGGTTTTCGACGTCTGCGGGCTTAGCACGCGAGGCGAGATTTACTGTCAGATTTGACGTTATCCATGAATTAGTGTCAATTAGCAATACCGAAAATGACACATGACATTAAATCCCACTTCAAGATGCTTAGTAATAAAAGGACTCAAGTCACACAAATTACACTTTTATTTAAAACCTTAAACGTTTACTCTTACGTTAGAATATGGAATAGACATATTTGACACTAAATCTCGTTTGACGAATTTTGACGTATAATCCTTACCTCGCGTGCTAAGCCCGCTGGTCATGAATATTTCTTATTCCTTCGATGGGTTGTAACCACGGTCTCCCCCAGCCGCGCATCGTGGCGCCGGCGCTGGTGCCGGGCGAGGCGGTGTCGGCGCCCGCGCTGCGCTGCTGGCTGGCGCCCGACGGCCGCGCGGCGCCGCTGCTGCCCGCCGAGGGCGCGCTCTTCCTCACCAACTACCGGCTCGTGTTCCGGGGCGCGCCGCACGACCCTTTCGGTTAGTACAATACTCGATACATTCATCATCGTACCATATACAAATTATTTTAAAGCGCATAATAAACACATTTTAACAAAAGTGTTAATTGACAGTTTCTGTAAAATTCGAATGTCACTATGACAGATAAGGACACATCATATTTTAAGCTTTTATAATAAGAGGAACAGGTTGTTCCCAGAGATACCACAATGATTAAATTTAGCAGGTTTTCACGGAAACCTGCAGTAAATTTTAAATAGCTCTGATCAAAACATGGGAAATTGCACAGAATTCTTCCTATTTGGGAATATTTCAGCGTATAATTAAAATGTATCCAACTTACTCTGACCTCACTCGGTCAGAGTGATCTTAGTGCTTATTTTTTAATATTTTTATATATTTTCCAAAGTCCCAAGTTTCCTTAAAACTATTGCCTTAAGCCTCATTGCGTAATCCCAGTAAATTTTTGTTCTAAATATTAGTATTACGTGTAACAAGTATGTGTTGTGCGCAGCGTGCGAGCAGACGGTAGTGCGCTCGTTCCCGCTGTGCGCGCTGACGCGCGAGAAGGCCGTGCGCGCCGCCTACCTGCCGCACCTCGAGCATGCGCCGCAGGAGGGGCTGCAGCTACGCTCCGCCACCTTCCAGCTAGTTAAGGTACAGTTTTATTAACAGGATGGAGAAGGATGCAAATATTTTACACAGCGTCATGCCTTATGGTTCATCATGGTATGGTCTTGGTGGTAGTAACGATTGCGCTGGTCCATCTAATAAACCGCTGTGTGTTAACGAATCTGAACCATTTCTAGCAGGTCAGGTTAGTCGGTTCTTAGCATTTTAGACTGCGTTGCTGTTTAAAGATAACAAGATAAATTATTGATAATCCGAGTAAACGAAGCATACAAATATACAAGATGCAAATAACTTTGGTCTCGTGTTACACATAATAACAACTTTTCGAGTCAGCAGCGGGAACATAATACCTAAAGGTAAAAAAACCACCATTTATCCTCCTGAGGTTCCTTGTACTAATAATAGTACAAAATACGGCCATTCAAATTAAGATCTAGTGCAAAGAAAGTAAAGTGGAATTTCTTTTGTTTTTATGACTAATGATCTAGTTAGAAAAGTGACTTTATTTAATTCGTAATAGATTCATATTCCATTGACAAATTTCATTGTACGGTGGGCCTTAGGAGGTATTGACCTACCATTTTTTTTAAAATTAAAATGCTACTTTTTCTTCGCCTGCAGCAAAATCAATTCGGCTCGCTGTCTTTAAACAGCTTTTTTGAGATGCTGAGGTGAAAAATAATGTATTCGTTCCCCAGGTGGTGCTCGACGAAGAAGTGAGCAGCGAGCAGCTGGAAGCGTTCCGCAAGCAGCTGGCGCGGCTGCGGCACCCGGCGCACCCGCTCATGCACTTCGCGCTCGCGCCGCGCGCCGCGCCGCCGCCGCCGCCGCACCCGCCCAAGCACGCCACGCTCAAGTGAGTGGGGACAGCTGGGAGCAGCTGCAGGTCACAGCTGGCCGAGACTGCGAGATAAGATAGTACGATTTATCAACTGGACGAGACTGTTGATCGGATTAGTTGGACGAGACAGCTGGATGAGACAGTTTGACGGGACAGCTGGATGAGACAGCTGGACGGAACAGCTGAATGAGACAGCTCGGTGAGATAGCCGGACGGGACAGACAGCCGGATGGGACAGCTGGATGAGATAGTTTAACGGGACAAACAGCTAGATGAGACAAACAGCTGGAAGGGACAGTTGGTCGAGTCAGCTATACGAGCCGATATTTGAGCTTAAGACGAAACACGTTTGCACGCATTGCCTTCTTATTTGATTCCTCTAATTTTCTAAAGAGTCTTGTAACCTTTAAAAGCTATTCTATTACTAAAACTGATTTTAATACTCAGACTTTGTTTATCAATTTTCAAGCAGCAGCAATTCGCTAGGTTACCCATTAAATTGGTCCATTTTCCCCAGGGGCTTCGCCAAGAAGACCCTCCTGAAGACCGCCCGGCGCGCGGGGCTCAAGCCCAAGCCGTCCAAGCGGCAGAAGTACGTGCTGCCGTCCGCCTCCGCGCGCTCGCTCACCTCGCCGCCGCTCGTCTCCTCGCTCTCGGCGGACACGCTCTCTCGTGAGTACACTACAGAAGTACAAACTAACAAACTTTAACTGCCGCACTCAGAGACGATAATATAATTTAATACAATTTAAATTGTGATGTGTCAATTATTTTACTGATTCCTTTTTCAGTGGAAGAACTGGAGCTAGGCGTGCCGGAGGGCGTGGAGGTCCCCGCAGCTCGGTCGCTGGAGCGCGTGCGCGAGCGGGCGTACGCGCGCGACTGGGCGCGGCTCGGGCTCTCCGCGCCGCCCTTCCGGCTCGCGCACACCAACAACCTGTACTCGCTGTGCCGCAGGTACGCTACTGTCATCATAACTTCGTCTTTAATCAATAGTACATTATTGCCTAGGCAGGGAAGTAGGCAATTGCGGGCCGAGTATTTGGACGGAGAGCTAGCTACGGAAATTTATAGAGCAACGATATCCCTCTCGTTAGTGTGCCATTCTATCATTATTTTAATTGGGGGAAAAGCCATTGCTCTATAAATTGCAAACCTATTTCCGTAGTCAGCTCTTAGACCAATTGGTTTAAACGGACGAGCTTGCGAGCTTGTTTAGCGGTCGTAGGTAGTACAAAGTAATAAACAGCGAGAGATGATCTAATTATTCAATTTTATTAAAACTGTATTCTAACGGGATGAAGGTTACTTTTACTTTATAACAAAATTTTAAAAGGTAATTTTAGTGCAAAAGAAATTGAAATAAATTTCCTTGTTATTTTTGGTATTTTTTAGGAAACGAAGTGTTTTTTGTTTTCCCGGTTAGCGTTGGCATTGCATATCAGTTAGTTATCCTTTCACTGCCAGATTAACAGGATAATTCTAGTTCAGGCATAGGAGATTTAAGAAAACAAGCCGTAGCAAAACGACATCTGTTGGTTGGTTTCAGCTACCCGGCCGTGTTCCCGGTGCCGGAGTCGATCCCGGACGAGTCCCTGCGGCGCGTGGCGCGCTGCTACCGCCAGGCGCGCCTGCCCTGCATCACGTGGCGCCATCCGCGCACGCGCGCACTGCTCGCCAGGTAACAACTACAGTTCTCGAGGGAATAGCTGACAACTTCTACGTGGACGGGGAAATTAAGATAACCTTGTTGCACTCATCAAAGACTAACCATGTTCGCTTCAGACGTAAGAGGTAAGATCACTGACTGAGCCAAATACAGTTCAAAAGGTCGACGCAGACAATGCAACTGACGAAAGCTTTCATGAGTGAAAATAGTATTCACTGTTAAGAATAGTGTCGATTTTGGATATGTGATATGATGTCATTAAAAATGTGACGACTTCAGGGCCGAGATTCTAGGCAGTAAAAACTATTTACGTTTTTGACCTGTTATCGTATTGTCAACGTTTTGATAGCTCTTATTTACTTGACAGTAATAGCGGCCGAGATATAAACAATACCAAAACAGGTCAAAGACGATATGGTTTTTACCGCGAAGAATAGAGGCCCAGGTGACTATTCGGTATGCGTTACAAACTCAAGAGACGAGCATACTCTTTTCTCGACGGCCGGCAACGCATCTGCTATTCCTCTCCTGGTGTTGCAGGTGTCCATGGGCGGCGGTGATCAGGTGATCAATTTCATCACGTGATCTGTCACGAGTTGTTGTCATGTTGGTGTTATTATGGTAAGCTTTTTGTTTGCAGGTCGGCGGCGTCTCACCACAAAGGCGTGATGGGCATGCTCAAAGGGTCCAGCCATCAAAATCAGGCCCCCGCACAGAGCGGCACGGAGACCACGTCCAGCTTGGAACAGGTGAGGATAGATGGGTAGTAGAGGAGTAGGGTCAATCCAAATTATAAATACATTTAAAATTCTGCTAAAACTAACTTTTTGCAAGTCTTGACGTTTTGAGCCTTATTCAGATCTCGTGGAAAGATTAAAATCTAAAAAGTGACTTATAAACTGCACGGTATTATTTATTTTTATTTATTTATTTATTTTAGGAAGACTTACAGACTAATACAGGAAAATAAGAATTGGGTATATATGACAACTAAAAATTGCTGAAGACAAGTCTCCGCATACCCATTACTTTTTTAACCCGGTTCATAATAAGTTAAATTGATAGTAATTTCAGTTATTAGATTATTTTAGTTATTGTTTCATTTGCTAATGGTAATTTCGATATAGGCGAATTAAAACTTAAAATATGATTGTACGTCTTTATGTAGCTTATATAATGTATATTGAGAAGAGTAGTGGGCCAAGCATGCTTCCCTGCGGAACACCATGTTCAACTTATCACTTTTCTAACTTTTTTTTAGTTTTTTTTTTGACTTTATTGGCTTATTCCTGATATCTATTTACGTTAATCTTCTGGATTTCATACTGCGACGCATTAGATAGGGTATATTACAGATATTTGTGATTTACGTTAATCGAAAGCTTCTGTCAATGTCGTACTATATTTATTTTTGGAATGTAAGGACTTTGCTTCAAGCTTTTTGTATTATAGCGATTATATATCTAAAATATAACGTTTGTTTGTCTCCAGGAGCGCTACCTAGCGGCGCTAGTAGCGTGCACGCCGGTATCTCGGGGCGAACTCGAGGACTCGAGTCTCAGCCTCGACTCCTTACTCCTCAGCGACGAGCCGCACACGCACACGCCGCTGCTCACCAAGACCGGCACGCTGCCGTGAGTACACTGTAGTACAGAGTACACTGGTCTGTTTGGACCAGACGTCACTGTTGTATACGTGGACACCCAGAAATGGAAAAAGGTTATCTTAAATGATCGAAAGCTATTGGCCATCATAATATTCATGACGTGTATTTTCTTCAATGATCAAAAGCTTCAGGAAGTCAATTTGCATTTGTTTAATCTAATAGATATTTTTTTGGATACAGTGGTTAATTTACGCAAGCGTGCAATTTTTTTAATCAACGGGACAATTAGTTTTCGTCATCATCATGTCAGCTGAATGACCTTTGCTGGACATATGAGTTCTCTAAAACTTGCTATCATGATTGATTTAGCTGTTTTTTCACACATTGCTCAAATAAGTTGGGGCAGAAAAGTTAAAAGTTGGGTGTGGACTACGTACATTCAGCAGCAGACGTCGGTGGGCAGTCGAAGCGCTCAAAACTATCTACACACGCTCTTATTATGTTGGCAATAGAATCGTGTGTAAGTAATTTTGAGCTGATCTACCGTCTACCTGCTTCTGTTGCTGACTGTGTCGTAATGTTAGACTTTTATTTACAAATGTAACCTCAAAGTGATGTTGCAGGGTATCCGGCAGAACCAGCGGCGCGGCAGTGCCTGGCGTGACAAGCACGCGACACTTCGGCCGCTGGGGCTCGCTCAAGGACCGGCGGCAGCCCAGCCAGATGGAGCTGTACCAGCGGCAGCGGCTCTCCACTGCTGACGTGGACTCAGGTACTAATCATCAAGATCATCATCATCATCATCCATCATCATCGTCATCGTCAGATATCAGCCGAAGGACGTCAATTGCTGAATATAGACTGTCTTCAGGGATATCTATTGTGCTTCTCGTATCCATCGGCTTCCTATAATCTTCACTATATCAGTTTCCGGTACGCGGTTGCTGCTTTAGATTTTTTCCGCCCCAACCGCCATCAGTTTTACTTTAGGTTTTTTTTGCGGATTTCCTCATTCCTGATTCGATCTTGCAAATAAACTCCAAGGGATGCTTCTTTCTATTTGTCTTTGGGTGACCTCAGGGTGGTATTCCACCCATCCAATTCTTTGTCCAATTTCTATATCCAATATTTGATCAAATTTCATTGTTGGAGGCCCATTCAACTTATTCAATATCTTGGTCCAAGTTTTTATACTATTTGCGTAGCCATTTTGAATTAAATGTCATTCGTAATATTTGATCAAATGTAGGCGTTTCTAGAAAATTTGATGAACTCATCGAAATTCTTTGATCAAATGCACATTGGACAAAGGATTGGATAGGTGGAATACCACCCTCAGTCACAATAGTAGTTCATGCAACTGTATCATAAAATTGAGACACGAGTGCGAATTTATGACATTAGGCGAAGCCGAATGTCTATAATAGATACACATGAGTGTCTCAATGGCTGATTATGAATAGTTGCATAAGGTTGTAAATAGTAGAATAGGCCTTATTTCAGTATACCTTTTTATATCTTATGTAAAGTTTGTTTTTAAATTTTTAAAATTTAAAAATAAACTTCGATGGAACAGCGATCGTTTGTTTATGGAGAATTTTCAAGGAGTTGCTCCAGAGCTATGATCAAAGTTACACCTACCATGTATTACCTTAATCAATGAGAAAAATAAATAAAAGTATTTACCACGAGTAATAATCAATTTTTATTTATAAGAGGGCTCGCCCCTCTTTACTTGGTGGAGGTAGGTAATTAGCTTCTATCCGCCGATCTTTTTTTAGTGAGGTTTTCAAGGTCGAAAGTTTTTTGTGTTGAAATATCGGTTTGACAAGTAAAATTTCCACCGATATATTGATTACACAGAAAGCTATTTCCTAGAGGGAAACGGATAGTTATAATCCTCACTTAGGTAGTTCTTTAGGCCCGGGTAGGTTCCGTTCCTTGTCCCCAGAGGGACGAGGAATGTACTGAAATAAGGTTGTAAATAGTAGAATAGGCCTTATTTCAGTATACCTTTTTATATCTTATGTAAAGTTTGTTTTTAAATTTTTAAAATTTAAAAATAAACTTCGATGGAACAGCGATCGTTTGTTTATGGAGAATTTTCAAGGAGTTGCTCCAGAGCTATGATCAAAGTTACACCTACCATGTATTACCTTAATCAATGAGAAAAATAAATAAAAGTATTTACCACGAGTAATAATCAATTTTTATTTATAAGAGGGCTCGCCCCTCTTTACTATACTTTCTATGGCTCAAAGGAATATCTACAAGTAGTATGCAATTTTAAACGACTATAATTAAATTGTTAAAACTAAAATTACAACGTCAAATACTAGGAGTGCATAAAACATTAAAAGTAACCTACAGTGCTGTGCATTGCTGTGACATGTGTGAGTCATCATCGCTGTGTCGTGTGGGCTCAAGGGTGCCTCGCACTGTGCTACGTCATCGCCTGCGTTCTAAATTGCCGCTCCACTCCTGGTACTTTATTTAAACATGCCATCTCTTTGCTTGGATGAATGGCTTAAAACAAAAGCATTTAAAAAAACGGAAAAGTAAAACTAGAATGGTTGTTGGCCATTAAATAATATACCGCTGACTTTTGTTTTTAATTTTAATTCCCGCCATTTGCAGTGCGAAAAAGAACATTGTGAAACGTTTCATAATGAAATGTCATCGTTGCGATCACACAATGTACCTCATTGGATTACCGATAGCGATATCGTTAGTAGCACATTGTACTACGCGAGTAGAATAAACCATTTATATGCCATTCTTGGAGGGGGGCCCCATGTATTTTGTTAGTTTTATTGTTATAGCTGTAATAGAATAGAATAGATAGCGGGAATAGCGGTTACATTACGGTACAGACACATAAACGGACCGCGGAGACTTAGTAATTGGATCTAATTAGCATCTTTTTCATCCGAAACGTAGTCTAATGGAATATAGTTTACGTCACACCTGGCCATAATGTGAGTTTTATCGCACGCTGCGCGCACGGTAAAACTCGCATTGTGGCCAGGTGAAGACGTAAAATTGTGTACTCATCACGGGCAGTAAAAAAGAAAGCCCTCTATCGCATATTTACAACCCTCGCCTACGGCTCGGGTCTCAAATACCTGCGATTTCGGGCTTTCTTTCTTTTACAGCCCTTGTTAAGTAATGTACTATAAAGCATATGTCTCCCCAGTTTCAGGCGAGGTCGGGGGCGGGCGGCGGCGCGCGGCGCTGTACGTGGTGGGCGAGAAGGGCCAGGCGGCGGGCGGCGCGGGCGTGGAGCCGCTGCCGGCCGAGTACCCCGACGTGCGCGCCGCGCGCCACGCGCTCAAGAAGCTGCTGCGCGCCGCCGCGCCCTCCGCGCCGCCCGCGCCCGAGGACCCCGGCTTCTACAGGTCAGGGAGGATCATATCATTTTTTTATCAACGTCATACTGAATGTTGAGTATGACCAGATAAGGGTCGTTTCTCGAAGACTCGTCACACCAAACTTCAATTTTACAGGCATATTATAAATTCTTTCCGTAAAAAGAGCGGAAGTTCTGATGAAAAGCTAGTCTTCCTGCTCTTGCAAGAATTCCATCTAAAAGAAACTTTCAATTTTGCAGATTGGTGGAAGAATCCGGATGGTTATGGCAACTCCGTCAGCTGTTCCAGCTTTCCGGTTGTGTGGTGGACCTGCTGGACCTGCAGGGTTCCTCAGTGCTGCTGGCCCTCGAGGACGGCTGGGACGTTACTGCACAGGTAACTAATGCAGCCGTCAGCTGTTACAGCTGTCCGCCTTCGTCTTAGAGATACTGCTGGCGCTTAACAACGGCTGGGATGTTACCGCACAGGTAACTAACGCAACCGTCAGCTGTTCCAGCTGTCCGGCTGCGTGATGGAGCTGCTGGACCTGCAGGGTTCGTCAGTACTGCTGGCGCTCGAGGAAGACTAAGTCGTCCACGCGCCAGTAACTGCTACAACTATCAGCTATTCCAGGTGTCTGACCATGCTAGACCTGCAGGACTCGTCACTGGTGCTGATTCATCATTGATCAATGGTAGTTCAGAGATCTAAATCCGTCATAATTGTTGATACAGTTCAAGAATTTGGTAAAGAAGATCGGAATTACCAACGTTGACGTTGAAATAACTCATGGTTCATATTCCAGATATCATCCCTCGCCCAACTCTGCCTGGAGCCCTACTACCGGACCCTCGACGGGTTCCGCATCCTCATAGAGAAGGAGTGGCTGGCGATGGGACACAAGTTCCAGCAGCGGCTGAACATCGGCCCAGCCCCTCAGCAAGGGTACACGCCCACCTTCTTGATGTTTTTGGACGCAGTGCATCAGGTCAGTACATGAACTAAACAGGACCGGACTAATTGGACTGGAATTATGGTGAAATTCAATACATTGCTACGTTATTGAGGATTAGATATCAAGTTTTACTGCCGCACTCAGAGACGTCAATTAAATTTAATGCGTGATTTAAGTTGCTGTTGTTACTTTCTTTGCTACAACATTAGAATAAGACGACAAGTCACTAAACAAGCATTAAATTTAATTGACGTCTCTGAGTGCGGCAGTTAGAATCATAAATTACAACTTTTTTTAGTCGGGGGACGCAAAGGTGTAGCACAAGGAAGCGTTCTAGGCGTCGGGAGGGGGCTTTTTTATCCGTAAATAATCTTAATAGGAGCGTACCAGAGCGAGTGAGAGACAAATATAAACCCGAAGCATCTTCTAAGAGCTATCGCGCTGTAAATTGATTATAACGTGTTTAAATTGTTCATTTTTGATACAAACAATCGTCTAACATGTAAAATTAATTACACTAAAAATTCATTCAGTAATACCTAATGCTCACTAACAAGCAAAGTAACGTAGCTAGAGCTGCGAATATATTTTCAATACCATTTTGTTATACAGCTCCAGAAGCAGTTCCCGCTAGCGTTCGAGTTCAACGAGTACTACGTCCGCTTCGTGGCGTACCACAGCGGCTCGTGCCGCTTCCGCTCGTTCCTGTTCGACTGCGAGTGCGCGCGCGCCGAGCTCGGGCTGGCCGACGAGCGCCGCGCCGAAACCAACCGGCTGGTACGTACCGTCTCACACACACGCGGAGAATACACTGTGTCTTTGTTAGTCGTCGGCTATTCGCTGGGAATTTACGTAATAATTGGTTACTACTTACAAAATTGTAATTGATGTAAAAATAAGCGTCTTGTTTCCATACCAAAATAACTATGATTTAAGAAGAGTTTCAAATGAACTTGCTGAAAATGAATCCTGCTAATATTATAAATGCGAAAGTTTGTGTAGGTACTTGTTTGTTACTCTTTCACGCTGCAACAGCTGGACGGATTTGGATGAAATTTGAAATGGAGATAGCTATTACTCTGGATTGACCCCCGGAAATCCCGGAAATTTAAAAGTTCCCGAGGGAATAACGATAATCGAAACCTACGCGGACGACACAATAGGCGGGTCGAACGCTTCCATTGTTTCTGTGTTCAATTAAATATAATATTTCCCCCAGGGCGTGGAGACGGGGCTGGGCTCGGAGGAGGAGCTGTGCGGGTTCGGCGCGCGCGGCAGCTCCGGCGCGTCGCTGTTCGAGCACGTGGACAAGCTGCACCAGCGCTCGCCCGTCTTCTACAACTTCCTCTACGCGCCCGACCTCGACAACCCGGTACGACACGAGTTACAGGACGTTATGATGGTGGCCCAGAGCCTGGAGACGGGGCTGGGCTCGGAGGGGGAGCAGTCCCACCTAGGGAATGCAAATAACCGGTTATAACCGATTTTAACCGGTTATTTTCATACAAAAACGGTTAATAACCGGTTAAATTGCATTCCTTAGTCCCACCCCTCGCAGACGTCCAAGATACAGCCTAAACCTGCTGCTGCAGCTGTAGAGTCTGACGGACACTTCGGATATTGTTACCTTTTTTTTTTGGAAAGCCATGCTTCAGTGAATGTTTCACCTTGCACTTATAATGACAGAGTACAGTCAAGTGTAAAAATATGGGAGATTACAACATCTCAAAAATATATATAAAATATGTTACGAAGTCCTTATTACACTGGAATAAGGTGCATTACCTTATTCCAGTGTAATAAGGACTTCGTAACATATTCATGAGAGGATTCTTCCGATACATATTTTTGCATATGACTGTACCTGGAAGACCGAGCATCGCTCAGGTTGAAAAGGAATTTTCGCGAAGATGACAACTTGATAGATAAATTTTTCGCCGTCGTTAACCAAGTGAATAGTAGCTATCAATTAGATAACATGATAAACAAAATAAAAACGAACGTATCCGACAAAATACATCTCTAAAAGTCTAATTAAATTGCAGTTTCAATTTACACTTCTGCACAGTTTTCCTTCTAAATCAAAATTCTACATGTATTTGTGTGTAGGTGCTCCGACCCATGTCTTCAGTCTGCAGTCTCGAGGTGTGGGAGTACTACACGCACGAGGAGCTCGCGCACGGTGCGCCGTACGACTTGGAGGCGCAGCCGATGGAAGACGAGCGCGAGCCGCGCGCGCGACGCACCGTCACCGCTGGGTAAGGACACTACCATACACGGGCATACAGTACAGAAGTACTGAAAAATCCTTTCCCATCGTTTTTGTTGTATAACTTCGAATTTATCTTGCTTTCTCTATTAGCTTCAGTACCCATCAATTGGCCAAATGAGAAAGCAAGATAAATATTTATTTATTTATTCACTATACGTCTGTACTTCTTAAGTGGATAGGAATTGACAGCACAGGATGCAATTTGGTGACGATGGCTTAGGATGGATAAGACTTCGATTAAATTTCGATTACGATTTATGTATTAAAATGTATTTAGATTTTATTACTTGCATGATATATCGCTACTTATTGTAATAAGTAAAGCATTCCAATTACTTGATGATGTGAGATTGTGCATAATGTTAACGTCTTCAAATTATATTTATAACAAAATGAAGTCCGTTAAAGATAGAATTCTAAATTGTATTTTTTTAAGAAGCTTGAGTGTCACTGCCGAAGCTCCAAATAATAGTGAACTTTCACATTACAAAATACCCACTGCGCACGTGGGTAGATATAGATAGGAACGGAGTAAAACTAAGGGCCTGTTTCACAATCGACAAGTAAATTTATCTGCCATTTAAATTTGACTCTCTCCTTGTCTATTGTTAAGTGTAAGAAAGAGAAAGGCTAAATTTATCTTTTAAATATGCTTTACTTGTCGATTGTGAAACAGGCGGTAAATAATATTGAAAAAAAAAAACGTTTATGCAATGTTTTATATTATTAATTATCTTGAGGTGTATCCATATTATGGTTATCTGTTGACGTATTCTGACGTAATTTTCACCTGTCAGCCGCCCATTATTGATTAACCAGTTGCGTTGGTTGCAGCTACGACAACATCGCGCGCTGCATGCCGTCCTCGTTCAGCGGGCTGCTGGAGCGGATCCGCTCGCTGGAGCTGGAGCTGGGGCACCTGCCGCAGAAGTGGCGCGTGCGCTGGGAACAGCTGGAGCTGCCCAACACGCTCGAGCTGCAGGTGACATGGCTAAAATAATAAATAAGCAGTGGAATTTTGATCCTCTTACGTATAAAGTAGTGGAAAGAAAAGGATGGTATTTTTAAGTCTTTTTTTTTTCAAGCTTTTGAACTTGACCATTGACAATGTAATTTCATGTATTAATTCAAAAACGATATATGTATGTTCTGAATCCTTTTCAAATCGTCTTTTGACAATAACTAGCTCGCTTTAAGACCTCTCAAAAATTACAGTTTCCTTCAGGGTTTCAGATACTCCAACCAGTTGTTATTTTCATGTTGAGTGCGCCCAGTTTTCGCTTACCAATAGTTTATGCAGTTTGGTGGGGCATTGTAACATTACATAATCAAAATTCTTACCATATGAGTGCTTAGTCAGGATATGAATCGAAATTGAGTGATTTTATCATGTCTTTAATATCATCATAGCTATTATAGGAACTAATTAACCTTTCGCGAGTCCCACCATCGTTATTCCCTCGGGAACTTTTAAATTATCCGGGATGAAATGTATTAAGCCTATGTGAAATGATCTATCTACGTTTCAGTGCTTGTTTTTTTTTAAACTATACTTAACTAAAGTAAGAAATTAAGGTTAGAAAAGAAAAATATCATGTAAATTTTCAAGTGATTAAATTGTTTAATTTGCTCGCGTCTTGTTCTCGTCTCGTGCATAGTCGTTCTTAATGCATAAGTGGGAAAGAGATAAACTAATTAATGTCACTTGGTACTGAATCTATGCGACAGTTCATTGAAATTAGGAGGGTGAGCATTTAATTGATGTGTCCTTTAAAACGGACCAAAACGGTTTAAGGGTTAATTCAGGGTATAAGCTATCTCGATTCTAAATTTCGTCCAAATTCGCCTAGCCGTTGCAGCGTGACGGAGTAACAAAGGAACACACACACACGCACATGCACACGCGCAGGCCAACGCACGCACGCACGCACGCACGCATTTATGATATTACTAAAATAAAGTAAATAAATAAATAATTAGAATATTCCTCTCCGTCAGCGCAACTCGTCGATGTCGTCGGCGGTGGTCCGACGAGCGACGCGAGCGCTCCATAAGCGCGGCACGCTGGAGCTGCTGGCCCGCGGCCGCCTGGCCGCCGCGCCCGCGGCTGCGCCCGCGCACCGCTGGGCCGGAGCTGCTCACGCGGCGCCTGCGCGCTGCGACCACTGCGACCATCTGCTCTGGGGGCCCGTCAAGGTACTGTACTCTCATCAACAATCGTGCTCAGAAGGTCATCAAAGGCCCAAAGGTCGATGTCCAGGTGTTTCAACCAGTTTGCTGCGGCAAGCGAAAACGTATGCTGGATCTAGTCAGGTGCTCCGCAGTCGCTTTATAGTGACTCCCTCAATCCCCACTTGTAAGATGATGGTTGGTTTTCCCTGGTATGCTCAGATGTGATTTCAAAACAGCTGCCCATGGCTGCTTGATTAATAAACTTCGAAGATAAGGGATAGCGGAACGGTCATTGTTTGTACATTTTTGGCTATAAATCAAAAAGTACATCACAGAAAATTCAACAGTCAAAACAGATTTAATCAAAATCATATTTGACGGAATTGTGGTAAATACATAGTAAGTAGCAACACCACAAAACAATATAGAACGTCACAATTCACCGTTAAGCAGATATGCAAAATATTTTTAAATTTACATATGAATCCCATTATCTTCATTATATGCAAATAAATACATTATTATTATTTTATTATTTACGTTTTCACAATAAATTTAAATGATTGAATGAAATAGTTCGTTAGAATAATGTTTCGGTGTCCCCAGACGGGCGTGCGCTGCGTGGACTGCGGCGCGCACTGCCACGAGCGCTGCGCCGACGCGCTCGCCGCGCCCTGCACGCGGTACAAGGCGCCGCCGCCGCCCGAGCGCGACGCCGCCGCCGGTGAGGGGGGACAGACAGACACACACACACACACACACACACACACACACACGCTCGCCGCGCCCTGCACGCGGTACAAGGCGCCGCCGCCGCCCGAGCGCGACGCCGCCGCCGGTGAGGGGGGACAGACAGACACACACACACACACACACACACACACACACACGCTCGCCGCGCCCTGCACGCGGTACAAGGCGCCGCCGCCGCCCGAGCGCGACGCCGCCGCCGGTGAGGGGGGACAGACAGACACACACACACACACACACACACACACACACACGCTCGCCGCGCCCTGCACGCGGTACAAGGCGCCGCCGCCGCCCGAGCGCGACGCCGCCGCCGGTGAGGGGGGACAGACAGACACACACACACACACACACACACACACACACACACGCTCGCCGCGCCCTGCACGCGGTACAAGGCGCCGCCGCCGCCCGAGCGCGACGCCGCCGCCGGTGAGGGGGGACAGACAGACACACACACACACACACACACACACACACACACGCTCGCCGCGCCCTGCACGCGGTACAAGGCGCCGCCGCCGCCCGAGCGCGACGCCGCCGCCGGTGAGGGGGGACAGACAGACACACACACACACACACACACACACACACACACACGCTCGCCGCGCCCTGCACGCGGTACAAGGCGCCGCCGCCGCCCGAGCGCGACGCCGCCGCCGGTGAGGGGGGACAGACAGACACACACACACACACACACACACACACACACACGCTCGCCGCGCCCTGCACGCGGTACAAGGCGCCGCCGCCGCCCGAGCGCGACGCCGCCGCCGGTGAGGGGGGACAGACAGACACACACACACACACACACACACACACACACGCTCGCCGCGCCCTGCACGCGGTACAAGGCGCCGCCGCCGCCCGAGCGCGACGCCGCCGCCGGTGAGGGGGGACAGACAGACACACACACACACACACACACACACACACACACGCTCGCCGCGCCCTGCACGCGGTACAAGGCGCCGCCGCCGCCCGAGCGCGACGCCGCCGCCGGTGAGGGGGGACAGACAGACACACACACACACACACACACACACACACACGCTCGCCGCGCCCTGCACGCGGTACAAGGCGCCGCCGCCGCCCGAGCGCGACGCCGCCGCCGGTGAGGGGGGACAGACAGACACACACACACACACACACACACACACACGCTCGCCGCGCCCTGCACGCGGTACAAGGCGCCGCCGCCGCCCGAGCGCGACGCCGCCGCCGGTGAGGGGGGACAGACAGACACACACACACACACACACACACACGCTCGCCGCGCCCTGCACGCGGTACAAGGCGCCGCCGCCGCCCGAGCGCGACGCCGCCGCCGGTGAGGGGGGACAGACAGACACACACACACACACACACACACACACACGCTCGCCGCGCCCTGCACGCGGTACAAGGCGCCGCCGCCGCCCGAGCGCGACGCCGCCGCCGGTGAGGGGGGACAGACAGACACACACACACACACACACACACACACACGCTCGCCGCGCCCTGCACGCGGTACAAGGCGCCGCCGCCGCCCGAGCGCGACGCCGCCGCCGGTGAGGGGGGACAGACAGACACACACACACACACACACACACACGCTCGCCGCGCCCTGCACGCGGTACAAGGCGCCGCCGCCGCCCGAGCGCGACGCCGCCGCCGGTGAGGGGGGACAGACAGACACACACACACACACACACACACACACACACACACGCTCGCCGCGCCCTGCACGCGGTACAAGGCGCCGCCGCCGCCCGAGCGCGACGCCGCCGCCGGTGAGGGGGGACAGACAGACACACACACACACACACACACACACACACACACACACGCTCGCCGCGCCCTGCACGCGGTACAAGGCGCCGCCGCCGCCCGAGCGCGACGCCGCCGCCGGTGAGGGGGGACAGACAGACACACACACACACACACACACACACGCTCGCCGCGCCCTGCACGCGGTACAAGGCGCCGCCGCCGCCCGAGCGCGACGCCGCCGCCGGTGAGGGGGGACAGACAGACACACACACACACACACACACACACACACGCTCGCCGCGCCCTGCACGCGGTACAAGGCGCCGCCGCCGCCCGAGCGCGACGCCGCCGCCGGTGAGGGGGGACAGACAGACACACACACACACACACACACACACGCTCGCCGCGCCCTGCACGCGGTACAAGGCGCCGCCGCCGCCCGAGCGCGACGCCGCCGCCGGTGAGGGGGGGGACAGGGACACACACACACACACGCACCCACATACACACACACGCAAACACACGCAAATACACACACACGCACGCACACACATACACACGCACACGCAAATACACACGCCCATGCAAACACACACACACGCACACACACACACACACACACATTCACGCGCACGCACGCACCCGCTCACACACATACACACACACACGCGCACACACACACACGCACGCACGCACGCACGCACACGCACACACGCACACACAAACACACACACAGGCACAAAAAATAAAATGTTGATAAATGCGAATGGAAAGTTTGCCACGCGAAAATAATCAGTTTGAGAAACCGACCTATGTTCTCAAAAAATAATTTTGTATCAGCTGTTTCGAGGAACAATAAAAATATTAGTCAAGTACAGCAGCACTGCTATAATGATTTGTATCGGTAGGCGGCAGCACGCTGGGCGCGTCGTCGCAGCAGTACTACGAGCAGTTCTCGTCGAACGTGGCCGAGAACCGCACGCACGAGGGACACCTCTACAAGCGCGGCGCGCTGCTCAAGGGCTGGAAGCAGCGGTAACTAACAATATCGCTTACATTGTGTTCCCATTTTAAGAGGCCACCTATGGTGCAACGCCCACACAAGAATGAAAAGGTATGGCTTTATGTGCTTCCGCGCGAAGAATGGGAGATGGAGATAGTTCGCGCGGGCGTCGAATACAATTAATTGCTGTTTACTTTGCAACCACAATATTTATGAAAAGATGGTTTACCATGATTAAGAAGGTACCTATATACTCAACTATTGAAGGATTTCAAAGATTCAACCTAAAACATGCAAATGGTGACATGATTGATAAATAAAACTATCGTGGATTTTGTTTCTAATCGTGTTTTCACGTTTAGCAGTCTCAAGGAAATATGATCAAGTTTAACATATCCAAAGAACAGACACATAGGCGTTATGGTTATTGAGATCCAGATCGCGGAACACTACCGACTTTATCATAGGTGGCCTCTTAATGTTCCGTACCCAAGGACCCAATTACTAAACCTTCGTTGTCCGTCCGTCCTAACTTTAAAGCTATTAATACAGAATGTTGTGTTTATATTAATTGGGGAATTTTGTGACAAATAGTAATAAAATTAAATTATTTAAAATATTTTTGTATATGTTCTATCGTCAGTACTGCACAAACAAGCTTAATTATTTTACCCCTTCATATTTTTGTTATGTGGAAATATGTTTATACTATTGTTCAAACGTTATTGTGTCGGCAGGTGGTTCGTGCTGGACTCCATCAAGCACCAGCTGCGGTACTACGACGCGATGGAAGACTCGCACTGCAAGGGATTCATCGGTGAGGCTGCTGAAACAATAAATATAAATATTCGTTTACCCTTGTTTCACAGACACTCATTCCATAGAAGCTATTTTCTGCTGAACCAGTGTTGATTTCAGGTTATGTATGTTATGTTTTATCTCCGCCTGTCTTCTTTTTCTGTTGGGGGTACACAAAAAAATTTTTTTGTGTGATTATTTGGTCGACTGGTAGAGAATGCCATTAGGCTTTAGGTGCGCCATTTGTACTTATTTCTGTGCCATAAAGATTAAATAAATAATAAACCTAACCTAACCTAACCTCATTTACCAGCTACATATTTCGATAATCCTAAAAAAAAACAGTTTTAGTAAAAACACTATCTGACCCGCGATGATTATGAATAACAATACATTCGGCCTAAAAATAATCATGTGAAACAAAGCGCTCACAACTAACTTACCCGTCCCGCAACTGCCTTTTACCCGGTCTCTGCAGTAATGTCGTGTTGTGACCGCGAATGTATCGTTCCAGAGCTGGCCGAGGTGCTGACGGTGGCGGCGGCGGCGCCGGCGCCGGGCGCGCCCAAGAAGGTCGACGAGCGCTCCTTCTTCGACGTGAGTGCCCCGGCTCCTTACATCATTTACACGATTTTGTACAATGCACTCACACCTCACTACATAATTTGAGTGACAGGGATTTTAAGTGATTTAAATCACTATAACACAGAATCGAAGTAAAATATTATTAAAAAAAACCACCTTTTCACCAGACAAAAATAGAAGAAAACCGAGTCGTAGTAACTCGCTTTTGCCCGTCTTAAAATGATAGTTTTCTATGATTAAATTAGGCATGTCTATAACACATAAACGAAATTATTTTTAATTTTATACATTTTACATTATGGTGTGACTAAATTACTTCAGACTGTTACATCGATCTCTTTTTATTTATAGTTGCGCACGAGTCGGCGAACGTACAACTTCAGCGCGAGCGACGCCGGCGCTGCGCAGGAGTGGATCGAGAAGCTGCAGGCCTGTCTGCAGTGAGGCCGCCCCCGCCCTGCCACAGGCCCTGCTGCAAGCCCTGCCACGAGCCCTGCCACGCGGGACACGTGTACTGACCCAGCTAGAACGATACACTCTAGCTTCGACCCAACCAGCACGTGGCCGACTCTTCCGCAGAATCGCTTCCTGTACCGCGGTACACACATAGCATGTCCTAGGATAATTCTCGACAAATATATAATGTTGTTATGTTAAATTTGTACATATTTTATATTAATTATTGTTGTGTAAAGACTTTCGTTCCATTACGACTACGAGTACTTCAGTTCGTTCCGCGTCTAGCACATTATGTACTTTTATATTTTACCGAGTTATTATATAACTCGAGGCTCGCGAGCGCCATTTTAGTTCTAATATAAATTATATTTCTTAAACGGAAGATATTATTTTTGACTCGGGAATCTCGTTAGTCAATGAGCTACCGTTAACTGTTATATACTCATTGATCATTTTGTATGTTTTGTAAATAGGGACATATCAGCCCGCCGCGCGCCCTCACTGTTCGTCTGTCCGTCTGCTCCGCTGTGCTTGTTCTGTAAATATGATTGTTTGGTGGTCGCGGGCGCAGCGGCGGGTGGAAGAGATTATTCGTGCCAAAAACGAGCCGAGTGCCGCAGGCTAGTTGCTGCACGAACTAATGCGTACGCATTCTAACTTTAACATTAACATAACGGAAACACGCGCGTGTTATAATTGTTGCGGACTCGGTCGTCGATCTATGGGCCGTATTAAGACTACGCCGAGCGCACAGTGGCGCCCTCATCACTATTATTGTGTTTTCTAATAAAATAAAGTATTTTCTTGAAATCGGACGGTGCATTTTTGTACTACAAATGAAAACACAACTTATAGGACATATCACATAGTTTAATAACAATTGACCTTTGAGTTATCAACTTAACGGAAAAAAGTGGCCACCTTTTCCCGTTAAGCTGACTACTCATACGGTAATTGTTATCAAAGTTTGTTACGTATCCCATAAATTGTGTTTTTACTTGCTCTACAAAAAAGCATCGTCCGATTTCAAGAAAATACTTTATTTTATTAGAAAACACAATAATAGTGATGAGGGCGCCACTGTGCGCTCGGCGTAGTCTTAACCGGGCCTACACTTGTCTCATTTCAACTTATCACGATCAGGCGTATTCCTCCCTCAATTTAGTCATAACTTGTCTACGCGCATCGCTACGGGAGTGTGTGAGGTGTAGATACGAGATGAAGCACGGAACGCGACGCATCGGATACACTGTATCTTTTCGCGACAAAAATAACGTATCTATGATACGTGACGGAGATACGTCGCGCTAAAATGATACAAGTGTGGACCCGGCTTTAATAAACTGACATGCCCGTACCAAGATGCGTTGATATTTCTGTGACTCAACGTTCTACTTTGACGTGACTTGGTTAGTCTTGTAAAGGGCATGTGTCTCAATTAGTTTGTTTACGGCCTTGTTTATTCTAGCGATAATGAATCCAGAGCGCTTACTAATCGCTTCTGAACGTGATGAACTATCAAAGCATTGTGTTGCCTTGACGTTTGATGTGACGCTTGGTGTGCTTTCGTTCTTGTTCGTTACAAGCGGTGTGACAGTTTCAAATGTAGCTACTGTGATCAGACATGTTCGAGCGTGACCGGCCGAGGGGTGGGGGACTTTAAGGGGGAGAGGGGGGGGGGGAGGTTACGCAAGAACTTGTCACAAGTGGGACATACACAGATTCTGCTCCTTATTATAAGATGTAAGGAAAACATAATTTTGATATTGGTCAAAAGTAGATTTGTCATTTAACATTTAAGAAATTGAAATTCGTCACTTTTGGGATTAGAGGGAACTTCTGTTTTTGTAACTGTGTATGGCCCGTTTTGTTGTAATTCGCCTTCGTCGGAGCTGAGCAAATATCTCTCTAGTCGCTTCCAATCCTTCCATATAAAGACGGAGCGAGATTTTGCTCTGCGCTTATACCGAGCTCGCTAGTGTTTTCAATCTATAAAAACGCACCCCACTGCTTAACTTTACGCACAGTCAACAAAAAAAAGCGGTCTAACTTATCTAATGAAAACGTCTATAAAGTCGACCGATATTGACAGAGGCATCTTATCGCCCTTGATAATTATAAGCCTGCAAAAGAAATTCAACCTTAAGGTGGTAGACCACATATTTGAGAAACTGCTCTTTCTTGATCTTTGGAATTTAAAATTAAGTAGCGGGGAGAGTTTTTGGATTGCAAACACTAAGTGACGAAGTCGACTTATTCAACATTTTGAAGTGGTTACCAGTGAAACTGACTATCGCCCGCCTTCGTCGCTGTCTGCTCGTGCATTATACTGTTAAGGTGCCCGTGCGTCCGTTCACAATGTTTATAATTTCGTGTACAGTAGAGTTGGGCTTGTATCAACTCTGCGTACCAACAAATAAAGAGATTTTTAAACTTTTTCCGACTTTTCATTTATACTATTTAAGATTGTCCGTTTTAAATATGTTTCTGGTTGATCTCTTAATAATTTAGCACTGCTAGATTAAAACAGTATTACCTAATTCAAAATTCTTGCTAGTTTTGTTTCAAGTTCATAGAAGTTTTATTAAAGTTGAATCTTAAATACAGTTGCATTTTGAGTTACTACTTTTTGATCTAGCAGTGCGATTTATTAATTGCCAATGACGCCCCTACTATAGTAAAGTAATACGCGAGGAACCAGAAATATTTGTAAAGCAAAAGACTACATGATTGTACATAACCTACCAGCATTTGGTTTAAATTGATATTTGACCTGTTTTTGTTTGGTTCAAATCTAGCAATTTAATTTTGAACCAGTTCCTTGGAATGGGCTGAAATTTTGAATGCATATGTAAACGCGGTCACACTACAATATTATGGTATCTAATAGCTGACCTGATGTTGGCGACAGGATCTCCGCTATAGCTAACGTAGACCTACCGAAGTGGGAGTAGTAACTTTGATCTTGATAAGCAGATAATAAATTTGCAAAACAAAAGGACCGTTTCCTCGTGGTCCTACTATTTTTGTCCTACTGACATTCGACGGAGCCCCGCCCGGGCGGGGCTCCTACTTCTATTTGGTTTTGCCCTTCGGGCATCTGAAGGAACCTAACGAACCTAACCTACCTACTTTTACAACCACAATTAGTATTTAGTGATCAAATCTAGGTTCACTTTTTGACTAGTAGGACAAATTAGTAACACCACGAGGAAGTATGTAACAAAAGTACAGTCGGCCACTGAAGTTCGTCCTAAAACGGACATTTTTGAAAACTTATCACTCGTGATTGCGTTCCGCTGGTACTTGATCTTCTATCTTGATAGGGTTTCCAAAGACACTATAGGTCTATTTACAATAGTTATGGCACCTAGTGGCACTCGGTGGAATAGATTTACAATGAAACACATCGTCATATGTAACAATTTTTATTTTACCAATATTAATAATATATTAACATACGTGGTCCAATGCCACCCGACTCTGATAATAATATAATACAAAGGATTTGCACAAGAGGTCGCTGAACCCATAACAAATAAAACAAGAGCGACGCACTGTCGGAGACCGCAACCAACAGCGCGAAAGGAAACTTCGTACCCTTGCGTGTAAACATTATATATTACTCGTTATCACTCATATCCTAAACAACGGGGGGCGCTCACCACTAAAGCTAGCGTTCCTGAAGCTATGGAAAGCGACGCTTAGGCCTGATTTCAGTCGAAGTTGCTCCGAGCGCCCGCCCCGTTATATGAACTTCACAATACTCGCGCTAATTATACATTATATACAATGGGAAATAAATATACTATATGCACGACAAAATATGTAATAGTGTGTACACGCAGTCGGCTCCGCGAGTGTATCACAAATATAATCCGCGGAGCGCGGCCCCGCGCCCGCACACCACTAAATGACACTAACTTTAAACTATCATTTTTGGTTTCCACATTGTACAAACAACTTCGTCCAAAAATATCTCTTACGAGTCCACCCGTGTACAAGGTCGCTAGTCACAATACAATCGAAAATCTAATAACGTACAAAAATTTGGGTCCAAATACGTCAGAAAACAAGTCTTGGTTAGCGAGTCATCGGTGAAATAGTTCTAAAACGTTAGTCGGCGAGTTCTGGCATCGGATGATCATAAGACAATTTAAAGCTTACGCCGACAGACCCCAGCGTGCGACGTGATCGTGTTCAGTTTAAATCAAGCTCCGTTATACTTTACCTACTTCGTGTACGTGTAACGGCGATTTTTCCGACTCCTATTAATTATCGTTAATTCCGTAAACGGTACGAGGATAAGACATAATCTACTTTTAATGTACTTAAAACATCACCGGTCGTTATTCAATAATGACTATCACTTCTCGAAACGGATATAATTTCAACACCCAAGCAGTTCGCAAATATGTTGACGACTGCGAAATAAAACAGATTTCCGAACGCCCCGCGTTCGGCGCGGCGCGCGTCGCTCGACATACGGAGCTAAAATAATACAGATATAGATGATTCTTAAAACAAATCGTCGGCTCTATTTACAATGTATCACGAATCTATTAGTACACGATATAATTTAAAACGACATTTGAGTGAGCCGACGAGTTGCGTCGAGCGGCGCTCGCCGCAGCGCGCCAGTAGAAGGTCGCAAGCGCCGCGCCGTGGCGGGCGCTTACGCTAGTGGCCCACGGGCTCCACGTAGTTGGCCGGGTACAGCCCCACGCGCCCATCCTTGCGCCCCTTGCACCAGCCCTGCTCGTCCTCGTCTTCTAGCTTCTCGAACAAATCGCCTGGAAGAAACATCTAAATTAGCAATAATTACATACATATTCAATCACCATACCACCAAGCGCGATTTACGTTTAGTCTGATCCGATACTGTGATTCACCGCGCGTTTTTGCGGCGGATACATTTTTGAACTGCAAGCTTACTGTTCACAAGCACCACATGATAATTCTAGGGCCTGAAATTAAGCATGTCCCTTTCTATTACATTCTTATCATGCTGGTAATGCCCGTAAATTTTAATGTTGACTAAGGCACTTTTTTATCACAAATATATTTTTACTGAAACAATATGATGCATCATCCTAAATAGGTATCGATTTTATATCATATTATGAAATTATTATGTTAAACCAATTAAATATTTTCCTATTGTTTTTAATTAGAAAACTTTTATTTACGATTTTGCCTGTAAGTATATGTCAAATGCCATTTAAATTGCATAGAATTGTTATAATTTATTATCAATAAGGGCATGCTAGATCTCAGGCACACATTACGTGCTATGCAGGTGCGATAATGAGTCAGGTGTCGGGTGCACCGAACCGTAAGGGAAATTGGCTCGCCTTGTGTTAGTTAGCTAGGGCCGAGTCAGGGGGCGCCACGAGTATCGCGTCCGGGCGCCACACTAGCTCGGTCTCTGGCACAGCAAACAGACAAACAAACTATATACCGACCGCTTGGAATCGGTCACGATGCGGTCTAAGAAAAAAATAGTAGTTTATGGGTCATACACAGATTTAGGTTACCGTCTTTCCTGTGGACATACCCAAAGTTAAAGTTTTCCAAGCCTAATTTTCTGGCTTAACAAATAAAGTCCATTCAAATAAAAACATAACTTATAATATGCACACAAGCCTTTAACTATTGACCACAGGAGAGACAACTTTTGTTTTTTTCGAGTGCGTATGACCCTATCAGTGGTTAGAATTCACAATTTCTGTACCACAATTTACGAACACCGCAATTATAAAAAAAAATGCGGACCAAAGAACATCTTAGCCTGCACCCGGATCAGTCGCCAGACCACGACAGCAGTAAATCTAAGATAAGATAAATCTAAGATTATATTCTAAACTAGAGGACGCCCGCGACTTCCTACGCGTAGTATTTCAACCACTCAGGGGATGAATTTCCAAAAATCCCTTCTTAGTGCACCCCTAGGACATCCAAGGAATATACCCTCCAAATTTCAAGTGCCTAGGTCCAGCAGTTCCGGTTGTGCTTGATCGATCGGTCAGCAAGGATTTTTCTTCTGCATATACCGGGTGACTTCAAATTGTTAATACAAAATCAATGTTTCCGTAAACTATACCCCTCCTAAAGTCGGATTTTTATTCGCACAAAATAAATGTAAACAACGGTGTTGCCGTTAACGAAAAACATTTGCAGCTTTCAAAATATTTATAATTTCCACATTTATAAGAAATCAACTTCCTAAAAAAAACTTTATCATTATAATCAAGATGAAAGAATTAAATTGATGATGGCAAACTTTATTTTGATATAAACTCTTTGTTGTATTAATTTAAAACGAGAATACTGTTTTTGTATGCATAAGTTATTTATTGCACTGGTATCATTGACTCTATACACCGCCGCTTGATTGATGAGAGACGTCACTTCACTCGCTTCGCTTCACAATTCGTGCTCCCGTCGTAATCGCTTTCCAGTGAGTATTTTGTACGATTTTAATTTCATTTATTGCTCAAATTTATTTTTAATATGACGGTTCGAGCGAAATGATAACTTAATTATATTTGTTGCTGGCCCAAACTTTGAGATCCCCCGAAATGTCACTTTGACAATGACGAAACTTTGTTTACATTTTTTCTGTGGGAATAAAAATAAGACCTTAAGGCGCTGCTAATTTAATAAAAAGTATTTTTTTCTAAATTTTAATGATCCCAATTTTTGGGCTGAATACGGTTACCCTATCCCTATGTTTAAATTAGATTGATAGCATCGAATGACAGGTATGACAGTTAGGTATTAAATGTAAGGTAACCATACTTGAGGACTTTCTTTCTATTATAAAATTAACGATAGTTAAAGCAGGCTTATTTAAACTACCGAGTTAATCTAATACACTATTTGTCAATTCAACAAATTAAGCCACATTCAAGTGTTTTGTATTACCAATTCGAATTCACCCTGTATAGATTGCCTAAACCATATAAGTAATTCCAAATCGTTTTCTAAAGGGGCTTCTACACGGGCCATATTTTCACTGCAATATGTGGCCGGCAACTATTGGTGTCCCTCTCTTACTCGTATGATAGAGAAAGACACCAATAGTTGCCGGCCACATATTGCAGTGAAAATATGGCCCGTTTAGAAGCCCCATAAATTGCTGTTTAGACATAATTGCCGAAAATAATGGCGTCGGTCCGCACGTCATCAACCTCGCTCGCGCCCTAACTCCGCCAGACGCTCAACTCGTGTCCGTCGCTGCTTACCTTGCCGGAAGCTGAGCTCGTCGCTCTCGGCGCCGGTGTAGTCGTAGAGCGCGCGCACGGGCTGGCCCGGCTCGCCGGTGTCGGTCAGCGCGCCGCCGGACTCCTCGTCCCACTCGTCCTCCTCGAATGGATTCTCCTGCGGCTTCGGCGCCTCTTTCGCTGGCGATGTCTTGTTAGATTTGGGCGCTGATGCGGTGCCGTTCCTGGAATGAACAGGCGACGTGTTGATTAGACTAGAGTAACTATTCAAGCTGAAGACATTTGGATTATTGAAACGATTGTAATCTACGTTTAAATCTATGTCGCAAACGCGCAGGCAATGAGGGACAACTAAAATTAAAAAAACTACTTTTGAAAAACAACTATTAAATTCATATGAGCGCATCATTGATAGATAGATTGTTTCAAAGATGTATACGGTTACCTAATACAAGATTGAATCTCAGTTATCAACTGTTTGGTTTGTCGAAATTTTCATAAGTTAGATTTTATTTTCTGAAACCGTTAAATTTTTCTGGATTGTTATAAAACAAACGTAACATAAACTACAGGAATAAAATCAAAGAATGAACTGTAGGAACATCTTTTTAAACATTTTAAAAACTTAATGGGTAAAGTAAAAAATGATTTTCTAACTTATGAATTATCGGATAAATGAAACAGTTGAGAAACATATTGCACTAACTTTTGGTTGGAAAGTTTTTTTAGAGGATTTCGTGTTAAGTATTTATAATTGAGACCAAAATACACTTAAAAAAACAACACTTGATATGGCAACCTTTCCTACATATTTGTGTACACTGAGAGACCACAGAGAACTGTGTAAACGCAATTTTCCGTGGACCCGTTAAGTATTCAAGTTGTCTACCTGCTACTACTAAATGGATAGGTTAGGTAAGGTTAGGTTTGTTAAGCCCGATTTACATTGGTCAACGACAGTGGACAGTACAGTAGTGTAAACCGATCGGACAGTAGCTAGTCAAATTGTCTTGCCAGTGGATCCAAATATAATCGCGTTCTATTTCTTCACTCCACTGCCCTTGACCAATGTTAATCGGGCTTTAAGGAAGTTAGTACTAACAACAGGAATACATGTTCGGTGAGGTCCGGCAGCGCGAACCGCTCGTGGTCGAGCGCGAGGCGTTCTGTGCGCGCGGGCGCGTGCAGCGTGCGGCACGACGTGCACGCGAATATCTCCAGCCGCTCGATGCTACGTGGTTGGGGGAAGGGGGAAGGATAGGTCAACGGGGGGATAAGGAATATAATAACTACAGAATGTAGTCCAGCTAACTAGGTACCCATAACTTTTAATAGTCTATTTAGGACACACATATCCCTTAAAGCCCGCAATATACATTTTAATCGTATGTATGAATCTTAACTATTATAAAATAGTTACGTAAACAGTTATACAATTTTAGCTGCGTCAAATACCCTGGAGCAAGGACGGCCTATCGAATCTGAAAATGATTTAGGAATTAGGCAGGATTTTATATTGTGGCTCAGAGTTGTTAAATGCTCCACTGCGAGTTGCGAGTGTCAAGAAGGAAGAGTGGACAAGTGGTCTAAAAAATATGTACTCTCTTGATTTACACGAATAAATTTATATACCTCGAGAACTTTTTCACTCCCAATATTCTACCTACTTACTGCCAAAAGTTTAAACACTTTACTTCCCGAGAAAATAATATACATATAAATATATACAGATGTAGTAGTGAATAATCCTTTTCCATCGTTTTTTGTCGCGTAAGTTCGTAATTATCTTGTGGTCTCAATTAGCTTCAGTACACATAAATAAGCCAACTGAGAAAGCTAGATAAATACGAAAATATCCGGCAATAAACGATGGGTGAGGATCATTCACTCTGTAAACGCATTTCAACATTGACCTATTTTTTTCTCAATCAAACTTTAATAGTAAAGCCATTTGAAAACAAAAATGTTACAAGCAAGTACTCACGTAACAGCGATGGGCGCACTGATCGTCTTTTTGTCGATGAGGTTGTTGGTGTTGTTGGTGTTGTTGGCGTTGTTGGCGGCGCCGTTGTTGACGGGCGCGGACTCGGTCTGCTTGATCTTGTTGTTCGTGATGGGGGGCAGCTCCTGCACCGAGAGGAACAGTGAGGTTGCGAATAAGAGTCTCAAAATATCTTTGAAGTAACCTGAGTGATAAAATACGAGATGGTGTCGAAGGAAGTTGAGGCGAACACTGCAAAATGTCGGGCCAATTTTATGTAAATGAAAATAGTGATTTATAATACTTATGGTTATGTATAAATGATCTATTTTATTGCTAAAAGTAGCTAGGTAGGTGGCTAGTATTGAAAATATAAAATTATTTGTGTATTAGGAATGATTTATGCTACATAGTCGAAGATAAGTCTAAATATATTACACTGTTCAAAAAAACATACATATTGTTCAAAAATCTTAATAAAAGTATTAGCCCGCTATAATTATGCATTCTGTCTGAATAGTGTAAGCGACACGACTATGCGTTTGCCTCGTCTCTTGCTTCGAACACCATCCTCATTTAATCAATTAACAGGACAAATTACAGTTACTTCGCGGATATTTTGAGCACATAATTTATATTTATATTATTGTTATTAAACTTCGTTACATATTTGTCTATATACTTGGATATTCGTATTTAATAAATTATAAATATAATATAGGAATAAATACTATACCATAAAATATAATGTTAATGTTATGAGCATGCCAATATGCGAGCATGAAGCAACATTCAGCATGCGACATCGATAAAATAATAAAATAATAATAAGCACGCTGATTCACGGCTAGATCGAAATGAGAATGACCTTTGCCGAAACCCAGGCTCTACTTATAGAACTATAGCCCGTCAAGTTCATGCGCGACCCTCCTGAGGGGAGGCAGACGTTGGCGGGGCGGGCGGGGTAGCGGGGAAAAGAAGCCGACCTAGCAGTCGCCTCGTCTCGCCCCTCTGCCACTCCGTGGGACGTTCTTGTACGAACTTGTCAGGATATAGGTAGCATCATGCTTAGAACTAATAGGGAAAGTAATATCATTCTCATTTGAATCCCTCGAAGGGCCTACTCACGTCTGTCTCGGACTCCTCACTTGGGGCAAGCCAGGTACTCACCATATATCAGCTCGGCATCACTTCAAGGGCTCTCGGCATTCAGTGGGTAGAATTTTGCTACGTACAGTGGCGAGCAAATGAAAGATTTTGTCGCTACTATCTCGTTAAAATGTTACCATTGTATAGAATACTAGTTCTGAACCACCACGTATCTTTCATTTGCTCAACTACATCATTATGGCGATTTTTATAAATGTTTGTTTTTTTGCGACGGAACAACCGAACATTGTATGGCCTAGGTTTTTAACGTTTGTTAGTACTTTACCTCAAAAGCATAAAATCCTTGTAGCGATTCACCGGTTCGCATTTCACCTCGAACGTTCAAAATCTCAATAGCTTATTTTCTTGAAGCAATATTTCATGTGGCTGTTCACTTTAGTATATGTAATTTGTAGCATCTTATTTTCCGAGTAGTGTTTCACCATAATCGCATTTCACCGCGACTGAGTTTTGTTTGGGACGCTGTTTTATTTGACGCGTTAATTGCTATTTGAAATAAACCTCGATAGTTTTATTTCTTGCATTTCATTTTTCGTGTAGTATTTTACCCTAGACGCATTTCGTCGCGATCGATATTTGTTTGGGACTCTATTTAATTTGACGCGTTAATTGACGTTCGCACTAAAATTCTGTAACATTTTATGTAAAACGTTTTGTACCTGTAGTTTCATGTCTTAAATGCTATCAAACTGATTGAAATATTATCTTTGTGACTAAAGATACTGTCTAATACTGAAATAGACGATTAGAATACAAAGCGAAAATTTATCAAACGATTGGGGTGAAATGCGACAAAAACTACTATCCACTAAAAAAAAAGAAGATTGAGACGCAACGCTATAGTTAAATTTACGATCGAGGTGAAATGCGACTAAAACTTATAGCGACTAAAAAAGTAGACGATCAAGGTACAACGCGATACTTAAATATACTTTCGAGGTGAAATGCGACAAAAATTAATATCAACTAAAAAAAATTAAGATTGAGACGCAACGCTATAGTTAAATGTACGATCGAGGTTAAATGGGACTAAAACTTATAGCGACTAAAAAAGTAAACGATCAAGGTACAACGCGATACTTAAATATACGTTCGAGGTGAAATGCGAACCGGTGAATCGCTACCAGGATTTTATGCTTTTGAGGTAAAGTACTAACAAACGGTTTTTAAACAGTGATGTCATAATTTTCAATCGGAAATTTGCCCGTTTTCAGGGAACACAAAATTTAAAATAGAGGGATAGAAAATAACGAAATCGCCTTTTTCTCGCCATCTCATCTTCACCAGATTATTACGGCGTCGCTTTAATTTCGACACTGTATGTATATCTAATATAAAATAAGTAGATGATCTGATCACTTTTGTACCTTCTACCTTAAATCGGTTGACGCTTTCTTATTTCAGTTCTAACTTCTCGATAAAAGTGGGAACTTGTTATAGGAGGCGTTCATTAGAGCCCCAAAGACCTTCGACCGATAGTTCGCACCGTTTAGTGTATTTGTACAATCCAAATACCAGCAAGCCGAGGCAAAGGTACAAAAGTGACGATGTTGACTGTACTCTGAAAATTGCAAGTCATATTGACATGCCGAGCTGATATCTGACCGGCGACTGGAAGGTGACAAACTTGTTTAGGCCTGTGAAACTGTCGTTTAGAAAAGTGACACCGTCCAAAAAATATCTAATTTCAAATCAAAACTCAACGGATTTAATGGGAAATGCGTCAGTTTTCTATTTATTCTGTGTGTTTCTTTTCCGACAATACTTTAAATTCACTTGATTGCACTATTTATAGCAATGATAATAATAGTGACTTTAATTTGACGCTAACAAGAAGTTTGCCTTGCGAATGTTTCGAGTTCAGCTTCAGACTTGGCGTTGTTTTCAAAGAGAAAGCATTTCTATGCACAATTGTCTGCACTTTATTAAAACTGTTCGTGCAGTGGAAGTTTAGCAATTATGCTGCTTTCACGAAAATACATGGCGATAATTCGTAATATCGATCCGACGACAAATTTTAATATTTTATACGGGTAGTTGTAGTTAGTTGATGCTTTAACTGTCGTTCTGCCGAAAATGTTCCACAGTAATAAACAATTTTAGTGACATTTATCACAATGATGAACGTGTTTAGGAGTCCCTTGGGTAAAACTACCATTAATGGCGTAAAACTCATTTCATGTTAGCCGATTTTATTCAAAAATTGTGGTTACAATAATATCCGTTAATATCCGATAAACAATAAAAATGGAGTAAAATGACGATTGCACCAGAATTAGATGATCTCGAGCGATTGTTCTAGTCCTAGTAATTAAATAATTTGTGATTTCTATCCATGATCACTGCTAAAGCCAAATAAGAACTTGAAACAAATTAACGGCGATTATCTTGTAGATATTAAATGATAGTAAACTAAAGTATTGTCGGTTATCGTATGCTGGTGTTACTCTCTCGAGGATAACATCGTCAACGAGTCCACTAGTAAGCTTGATTTAACCCGGGCCTTGACGTTCGTGCTTTTGCCAAGTACACTTAAAAAAAGGCTTCCTTCTAACAAGAAACTGATTGTTTCAATAAGCGTCTTGATATCACACGAACCTAAGACGTTACATACGTAAAGTACCTAAGATGTAAGGTGAAACACAAGATATTTAAAATGTTGATAGAATTCTAGAAATTCATAAACAACCTCATCATTGTTTATTTATTTATATCGCAAGTAGGAAAAAATCTCTTGTCATTGGCATATTAATCTTATCGTACCGCGGCATAATGGTAGCTGGGTCAAATAACGATTGCCGGTGGAAGTAATCGAAGATGCTACACACCAAACCGATCCACCGATACCATCTTTTAGTAGAAATGCGATCAAACTGCATTGTTAGCGGATCGTCAGTTCGGCGGTTCCGAGAGAGTAACACGACAGCGCTACCGTCCAAAACAAAAAGGCGTAACGCGCATGAGGTCTACATGCGCGTATGCCTTGTTGGTTCGGTTGGCACTCGGTGACGTACGTCTTCGGCGACGGGGCGTTGGTTGAGCAGCGTGATGGGCGCGGTGGGGAGGCTCTCCTTCTTGCCCTTGGCGATCTCGCGGAACTCCTCCGTGTACTCCTGTGCAACACTCGCGAGGTGACGCCACAGAGACCCGGGACAAACATGGGGGGGGGGAGATGTGACATGAGGTTGGCCTTATTGGAGTAGGGTGTGGTTTTTTTTGGAACCTTAACCTTGCCCTTAACCTTATTTCACCTAATGTCTAGTGTAAGGCAGATGAAATTTGTGACTTTGGCGAACACGAAAGTGTTCCGGCATTTAAATTTAAAGAATTACAGTGCAATGTTTAAAAGAGATTTACACCAAATTAATAAAGACAGTCTTGTAATGAATTAGTCGTTAGAGCTACCTAATTAATTCGCGATTACAACAAAAATATGTCGTTGGACATTCGACAAAAAATCTGAGTGAAATATACTGTTATAATTTCATGTAAAAGAACATAAGCGAAAAAATATCGATACTTATTTCAAAGATTCAATTACATACTTACACAATAAAGTGAAACGAAACCGTCCATACACCTAGTTTATTTAAAGGAGAAAGGCCAACCTGGTTTATAGCAAATGTTTGTCCCAGAGTCTCTGTACAGTACGAAAAATCAAGAGAAATAAAACACAAATGAAATAATAATTAATACAACAATAACACGATCACTCGAGGCGTGTTAACAGAAAACAAGCTCGGAAATCACTGAAAATCATGCACGTTAAAAAATAAAGTTATTTATTCAGAAAGATTATTTATAAAAATCTCAAGTTTTGGATAAATATGTACCGCCATACGCAGACACAGTTAGCTGGTTCCTATTGCAAACTTGTGTATAAAAATCGTCTGCAAGGAACGACCTAGGGCCCGTTTCTCGAACGCTCGTAGCTAGTATTACAAGCGGAAATCTCTTTCTAACAATATGTATTAAAAAAGAGACTTCTACTTGTAATACAAGTTGCAAGCGTTCGTGAAATGGGCCCCTAATCTTCATTAACTGACTTCGAGTGTGGCAGTTAAACTTGGATATATAATTAATCTTTCTAAATAATAAATAGTAATCGTTGCATAGGAGCCCTCAATGTAGTACCTATAAAAAAAAACTAAGTTAACAGCGTATGCAAAATATATTATTAACTGAAGCCTGTGCTGTGCTAATGTTTCACGTATTTATATTTCTGAAATAGTTTTATTAATACACTTAAGTTTAGATATTAGATCATTTTAAACATGTTCGTTCGTTTTGTAGTTATTATGTTTAGTTTCAAGTGCAAACACAAACTAAGTGATATTTCAGCCGCTTGCATTGTCTATGCTATTTTTCATGTATTAGTGGCGTAACATATTTTAGTCCAATCAAACATTTGTCGGTCAGTTCGTTCATCTTATTGCCTTTCTAGTTCCCAAGAATTAAACAGTACATTAAATATTATATTAAAAGAGTTTAACTATACTAAACGACAACATAATTATACCATCGGCAAGATTAGGAGAGTATTTTATTCCTATTATATATTTGACGTTATACTTTGGCTATAATCCTATCTTTTAATCGCCTTATCCACGAATGCCTTCTTCTTGAACTACTTTTGGTCATATTGTTAGCTATAGCTACGCCACTGTATGTATGTTCGTCTGTCTTGCGTGACCCGCTATCCACAGTGAGGATGAGTGACGGTGCGTGACGTCATTGCCTCTAATGATCGGCCATCTTGCAACCGGCACGGTGTAGGTGTCGCCTCAACCATTGATCGAACACATTATAGTGATTCGGTGCTTTTTTGATTATCTAGGCGGTTAGCCGGGTGTGACAATGATAAGCAAAACCTTTTTCTTTGTTTGAAAATAATGTTGCTAGTCTAAAAAAACAATTGCTTGGAGTCGTCTTACACCAATCAGGAGCTCTTTTTGTTTCAGGTCAACTTGCTTCTATATTAAGCAATCGTATTGTTAACTTTATCAATATGATTACGATATAGGTAGAAGCAAAATGGTCTTAAACAAAGAACAGAGGCAATGGAACCTATCGACCTAGATAGGAGTGAAATGGGCCCTGGATCGATAGCGGTCTAGAATTATTTCTGTATTCTAGGTCGAGCAACGAACCCTAGGGTGGTTATTAACCAAAACGTGAACCAAAACCGGGCACAAATTTTGCACCTTGCATTGTTGTGATGGTGAGTGCTTGTGATCGTTTTGACCTTTGTGCTGTTCGATGGTCGAAGCTGTACTTAATTTATTACTGTACTTGAGTACAACAAACAAGTACAGGGTTGAACAATAAATTAAACGTAGGATGGTGAGAATGTTGAACAAAATATCGTGCCATTTTAAAAGCTTATTTCTATTTGGCATGATGCTTATATTAAAGGATACTTTCACTAGACTACCTAGTTACTTAAATATTATTTTCACATAAGTTTAGAATAACAACAGATATAAAGTAATATATTTCAAATTTAAAGCCAAATCCAGATAAAACTTGTCAATAACGTTGGTTACCATCATTTCGAGACACCAAAAACGGTATTAAATTCATTACTTTCACGATTTTTAGGCAAGTGTACGTATTTGGCCTGAATAAACATATAAATTAAAAGATCCATCGTTTATTTTGCTGCTCGATAGCTAATAAATCGCACACGCTTAAAACGGTCACAAAATAATGTTCTCATTTCTCAATCCACTCTATCCATGATTCAGTGCAAACTGCCCGAGTGTCCACACTTCCACAGTGATCCTCGGTCTCTAACACGGCCAACCGCCTAGCAGCCCTACACCGTGCGGCGTACCATGACGGGGCTGGCATAGCCGCTGCCGTAGCCGTAGCTGCCGTGGCAGGGCTGCGCCGCGACGCGCTCCCCCCCCCAGCAGGGCGCGCCGCGCAGGCGCGCGCGCAGGCGGGCCCAGCGGCGCGCGCACGACACGCGCGCCTGGTCGCGGGAGAGCGCCGCGCGCGCCAGCAGCGCCGACGCGGCCTCCGGCAGCCGCGCGTATGTCGGCGTGGGTGGCGGTTCGTCCTGGCAAACTCGCCAGTTCAATTTTGAGAACGTCCTAATTTTACCCGACTGCCGAAGAAGGAGGGTAATGTGTTTCTCAGCCTGTATATGTATGTTTGTTCCTTTGTGGCGCTTTAGAAACTAAACGCGTGGACCGATTTTGATGATTCTTATGTCAATTAGTCTTAATCTTGTGAGTGTCACTAAAGATATGACAGTAATCAAAATCAAAATTGCGGCAACCAGACGCCATATTGTAAAGAAAGAAAAAAAAAGTCGACGAACTATGACAAATGGGGTATCATTGAATAGGTATTTAAAAACCAACTTTAAGTTTCTTTCATCATTTTTCATTTTGAATGATCATTTAGTATTTATAACGATTTAAAGTTGTTTAGCAACAGTCGGGTTTTTAAAGCTTGCTTTTTGTTATGTTATTTTTTTTTATTATGCAAGAGGGGGCGTACCATCTATCGGATCACCTGATCTAAGTGATCACCGCTGCCCAAGGATACCTGCAACACCAGGAGAGCAGCTGCGTTGCCGGCCGTTGAGAAAAGAATTTGCTCGTCTCTTGAAGGTCCCCAAGTCGAAGCAGTTCGGAAATACCGCCGCAGTAAGCTGACTCCATTACACTTTGCTTGTACTCCGGACGCCTGTCTATCTCTGTGGCATCGTATTTCCCAAATGGATTGACCGATTTGGACGCGTTTTTTTTTAATAGAAAGCGAGTTTAGCTAGGGTTGTTCTTAGCTAAGTTTGATGGAAATCGGTCGGGCCGTTTAACAGTTATCCGCTCTTAAAGCAGGGGTCGCAATTGCACGGGAGTTTTTATTTATTTATTTAGGTTTTCATGGTTTATCAGACCCTATCTCACTAGCGCACTTGCTAGAGCAATTTGCCCGAGTTTTGGTTTTTGCTCGGAACTTCCCTAGTTGGTACATAAGAACAGCAACTTTTCGAAGGTCTTCTTCATTTTGTTAGTAGATATAGCTACATATATGATAACTATGACATTTTCGCCATGGTCTACCAGAATTATCTTTTATATCTACTAATTATTATTTCCCTGGCTCATTTTTGCTAAAATAAGTAGAAAGGAAATATTCCAAAAATCTCTATGATACGCTTTAGACTATACAACTGACACTAATTATATCTAAATGAATTAAGCAAGAGTACTCGAAGATGGACCGTCAAACTAATCACATACCTACACGAACACACAACTAGAACATACTTTTATCTCAGTCTAACGATAAAAAGAGTAATTAGATAGAGCCTAGTAAAGAATGCGAGGGTCATCTTGTGTTTGCTCACTGCTTACAGCTATCGCGGGCAAATAGGCTCTGTCAATATTGGCTCGGCATTGAGGGATCTAACTAGGTACTAAGACACAGGCAAGTTAGAACTACGAGATGGAAAATTAAATTTGTCAACGTATTCATGCTCATAGGAACTAAGAAGCCTGTTTTCTAGAATATCAACGGAAAGCATTCTGTTAATACGATGCATACATAGTTGCGTAGATATGCGTGTGTGGGTACTATTGTTGCATAGAGTGTTTATTAATTAGTTGAATTAATACGGACAGGAATAGCATTTCGGAGAAGAATAGTCGTAAAAGTTGACCGGGTACCATGCCACACTTTTCACTTTCAAATGCATCACAGATATTACGTCATCTTAACACTAAGCTTGCTTCTCACAATTAATCTCTGAAGGTTTCGTACTAAAATCTTCAGCAAACAATGGATTCACTCAAGGGAATTGAACCGCCTGTCCTGTAACTTACTAAAATTTTGACGTGCATGACAAAATACATTAACATTTGGGAAATCTATCTAGAACTTAAGTACTACATAATTTTATTTTAAGTTTAGGTTGCATGACCTACACATTAAATTAGTGGTAGCAAAGAGGATGAGCAGTTCAAATCGCTACCTTGCTCGAATCTGCTTGAACCTGTCCATAAAATTCAACTCCACTATAGACACTCTATGGCAACGATAGCACCTGGAGCCCGGCCCAGACCTCCGGGTGCGTACCTCGAACTGCGGCCACGCCATGGCCATGTTGACGCCGTGGTTGTTCGCCCACCACTTCAGGTCCTTCTGGTGGTCCGCGTTGTTTATCGTGTGGTTGAACTCCTCGTAGATCTGTGGCAGTCTGAAACAGTTGGCGGGAGAGTTAAATTGCCATATTAAAGAAAGAATTCTTGAGTATCACATAATCAGGCTTGAGTCCGGGGAAAAAGACATTGAAGAATGTAAGGTGACGCTGGCAAGCCGAACAAAAGTTAATAAATCAAAACTGAAGTAAAAGGCTTCATCAGAACGTAATAGTTGTGCGTTGACATACCTAATACTCGAAAAGCACAAAATGTTATAGCTTACACGAAGTACTTACAGTGACCAGACCTAATCGATTTTTCAATATACCTGCATCAAATTGTCACCTATCACCTGTCGCTGTCGGATTGGTGCTCCATCGCATAAAACAAATGATCCTATACTCACATGGGCTCCTGGCTGATGTTGAGGCACTTGTGGAAGCTGAACAGCACGTCCTTGAAGAAGCAGAGCCGCTGCGCCTCCATCTGCTGGCAGCGCTCGAACACGCCGCTCATGTCCTCGATATAGCGCGGGTTGTACGCCGTGATCTCTGCCAGCGCCGACTGGTACTTCTCCCGGGATTTGGAGACCTCCTCGCGACATTTGGAAACACGCTCCGCCATTTTTTTGACCTGAAATGAGGAGAGTGGTTGAGATGGCTAGAAAGATTGATACTACTCTAGTACTTAATTAAAATGTTTTTGTTGTGCGGTATGGAGGCAGAAATTACTAGCATATAGGCATTCTGCTTTGGGCCCGAAAGTTGGCAACGGGCTTCTGAACCTTTCCTCGTATGCCCCAAAGCCACCAGTGATAACCAATGTGCCAATTCCCGAAGTTCTAACAACAATGTCAACCCATCCTTATCTACTATCGTCCTTGTAAGCGAGACACCGAGTGTTAACATTGTAGCGTCATATTGGCTTTGCGGGACACATAATTGCTTAGCTTATCACCGTCCAATTATGGCTCTTGCCAAACGCAATCTTCTCGGTTGTGGCGAGGAGTAACATTTTGCAGAACACGTCATATTGAATGCTATAAATTAGCTCTGAGCAGTCTATTAATAGGTCTGAGATTTCTGAGCTGATAAACTAAAACAGAAAATGTGTCTACCTAGGAACAGAAGACGGAGACGTCATAATATGTACAAACTAGCTCACGATTTTTCAAACAATGCATTACAGTAAAATACTAGCACAAAACTACGTCTATTCAGCTGGACTCCATCCAATCCCGCAGTGATTTTCTGAATTTACGGCTTTAAAATGTAGGGCAGGAAATAAGTTTTAGCGAACTCAATACTGCAACAGCTTTACTACGTCTAACTCTTGCCACAGATTACTTGGCACTCATTATTTTTGTTAGTTTATATTTGTTTGAACGTCGCACTTGTACTGTCAAAATCATTAATATCTACACAGCCATCGCTTCAAATATCTTATTGTTAGTCGCATTGGGGCGTGTATCTACACAATACAAAAATATCTATTTTTGGCGTCTTGGGAACGTGTATATATTTATGACTTTGACTGTACATATTTTGCCTTATGCAACATAAAAACAAAGCCCCCAATAACACCTCGCCATTTAATTTCACATTCTATGAGAAAAAAATTCTTTCAACGTAGGCTACGTTTAAGTCAGCTCTTCAATCAACTCGGTCGGAGGGAAGTAAAGTAAATAAGCAAGATCCGGAGGCTTCAAAGCCACGCCGTCCTTACCTCCTCAGACCGCTATTCGTGCCTTACACATCGTACATTAAGGTTTAAACTGTGCTATCTCTTTGATACAGGAGTGCACGCCGCCCAGACGCCGTCTGTCTGCCACCCCTCAATGAACTCTAATTGCATTCCTCTGCGCATATAATTATCACGGAAATAAGCATATTTACGCGGATATTAAACATTGTTTGATGTCTGAGCTGGGTAATGGTGGTTGGTATTGGTTTTTGAGACAGTTTACAGCGAGAAAAGAACATAATGCATAACAAGTTAAGTAAAATAAAAACTATTACCAATGTGCTTTTTACGATGACTGTAATTTTATACAGATATAAAGAATATTCAAAGTGACATCGTATTTCGTCGGATAAGTTCGAATTTATACCCATTGCGTTATTAATCGATATGTACTGCAGCTAACTGAGTAAACTGAATATTGAATTAGTTACAAGGCTTACAATGAATTTTTAACTAATTCCTATTTAATATAATACAATTAAAAGTTAAAACTAAACTTATTTAAATTAAAATAAAAACTAAGCTACTCAAATATTAAAGACGTAAATAATAATCACCACTATAAAAAGAACACCCCCTCTAGCAGGTCCGCTCGCGGCATGGTCCCTATGACACTGGCTGCGTTACCTCTCTGGATAGATAGCCCAATCCTTTGGGAGAGGTAAGCACCAGCTCTAGGATCTCCGGAGGTGTCTATGAGCCGGGATGACAGGGCCTTAATAAAGCTTTTCATTATTATTACTAATTCCTTGTGCGATTAGTTATCAGTGGGAAAATATAGTTAGCCACATTAAACGAACATTATCTACACTTATTTCTTGACTTAGAAAATCATACTGCAAAGTACAATATTTAAAACATTAGCAGCACACAATATCCTGTCCTGGAACCATTTGGCCGAGTCGAGTTAAAACAATAGCCAGTAAAGAAATCCAAACCAGTGCGATTAGCAATCCTTTTGATCATCGAGTGTCAGTAACACAATGGCGATACGAAATTCTAAGGAAAATCTACTGAAAAGCATTGAAAAAAGTATGATGGATTGGTGGTGATGAGTTTCTGTAAGTAATTCTTATTTTATTTAGTATTTTCTTAAAAGAGAATTTGTTGAAGGACAGATACTCAGTTTTACACAATACAAGCAGAAACAAACAAGTTTTCTGTAAGTAACACCCGTACACCAGAATTTATCTATATAAAAGGCAAACCTGACTGACTTATATATCAACGCATAACCGAAACTACTGTACCTAGAAAATTGAAATTTGGTACAGGGGTTCCTTTTATGATGTAAGTGAGCACTAAGATCCTTTCTTAGTCAGTCAGGTTAGCCTTTTATACATATAGATAAATTCTGGTTTATGTACGGGTGTTACAGAAAACTTATATAAACCGAACGAAACGAGGGCGGGTCGCTAGTAATATACCAGACATTGTAGTGATGTCAATCCACAGTCACATGCCACACGAGTTAATACGAGTTCTACATACATTTACTTGATCTTCGCGGGCGGGGCGAGCCTCAATGGATTGAAAGCACAATATCGTCTATATAGATATATTCTAGCTAGTCATCATTCATTCTAGCTTGCAAGGGAAAACCACAAAACACATCTCACCAGCATCAGCCTCTGTCCGCGAGAAAAACACAAAAAAAAACAATTATACATTAGCATACGTAAAGTACATTGAAATTAGAAAGCAGATGCGGTTTTCGACGATTAGAGATCTTATGTAACGTAAATTATGTTACTTATACGTGCTGAATTCTTAAAGTTATACCCTTTATTTATAAACCCATAATAAACCTATTTTAGTTAAGCTATTCTCTGTAACTTTCTGCCAAATACAAATGTCACATTGATAGATAAGGACAAAGCTTATTTAAGCACATTTTAGCTATTTGGCGACTATGAATAAGAGGGCAAGAAAGTACACGTCACATATTATATTTGAAGTAAGGGGTTTAAATTTTGAGTCGTGGTATTTTCTGTAGTAAAAAACGATCACTTTTTCTGCAAAAAATCGAAAATTCTTTGAGTAATGAATGCTGCCGCCAATCAATCTTTGAATTCGGTCTGCGTTTAAACATAACTGGGGTGTAATTTCAAAACTAATTGACTGAATGAACATTCCTTTAAAGTTATTCACACTAATTGGGATCTGCCGATATGGGTAAAATATTTGATCAAAAGTAGGTATAATTTGGCCAAACGTGATCCCAAGAATTTCAATTTTGTTGGTAATTACAAGTACCTTTTCGGGCATAAAAAATGTGACAAAATAGACATGAAAAAAATGGTTACACAAGCAAGTCGTGAAAAATATAAAGATATTTTAATCGGATAGCGGACTTTCATGTTGTTCGCATTCGTCACCACACACTAACTATCCAACAGCCGCGATTACAGTTAATGTGTGCATTGTCCCAATGACAACAAAGGCTTGCGAGGCACATAGCTGCGAACATGAAGTATTACATGAAGTGTACAGTCGACTGTCCCTTTGAGCCTCGGGGGGCAGGGGGCTTGAAGAGTCATCCATCACATCGCCGACTCAGCAGCGCTAGGGCTAGGGCTGACAGTTGAGCCAATTTGGGTAATTTTATTTGAAGGACGAAAGCACAATTTTCTTGGAAGCCAAGGAAAATGTTGAACACTGTTGTGAATAAAACCAACTGAACATAAAATATATTTTTGTTTAACTTTTGTGTTTCTTACTCGTACTTTAAGTTAATCAGCTAGTCTCTATCCACGACCAATGCAATGCAACTCAGCCGGAAAAGGTAAATATCGGCCTTTATGTACGACCCGTTTAGCTTAAAATGTAAACATAGCGACAATGACAATCTTAACGACAAGGTACTAAGTATGCTCAACACTTTTAATTTGAGAGCGTTTTTAAATAAGTATACACTCTTGTACCTTAACATCGTTTCAACGACTACAAGAGATGGTCGAAGGTAAGGAAATTTGTTCATTTAACTTCAAATAAAATACATTCATTTATTACATATTTTGCAACCGCATTTTTCACAAAGAACCAACCAAAATTACACTGCAGCAATTTAATATTTTTAAAGCAAGCTTGAAAAATATATTTCAAGATTATTTCTCGAAGAACACGTCGTAATAACGCTTCGCCCTCTCTCAAGAGCACCACCCCGCAAACCTCCCGCACTTGAGCACGTTTACCGTTATCGGAGTCCTTCCGATTTTATCCGACCCACTCAGAGTCGAAGGTGTACTAAGAATATTAGAATCGCAACGATAATCATGAGTCTTCGGCAAGTACGTCGTATTTTATAATGCTGAGTTCAACGTCTCAAGATTATACACGTGTTCAAGATTAGCATTACACGCGAATGCAGTTATTGCGTTTAATCACGATACCAAATATATAAATTTAAACTTTGGTTTGGGTAATTAGGTGTAAAAACAAAAAAAAATGTATAGCCTACTAGGTACCAAACATACCTCACGATTCTGACTTCTGTTCTGATTTTACATTGAGAACCGTGGCTGGAGACGCTTAGATACGTCTACAGATCGCAATTACTTATTCTTCATGGCTGTCCTGGACAATCCAAGACTAACAGGTGAATAGCTTGAGGGATGCAGCCCATAGAATAGAATAGGATAAACATTTACTCGTGACAAACATACAAACAAAACGCAACAAAATACTGACATGGACAAGATACCTGTTGTCACGAAATGGTTCCAACTTAGCGTTAAGCTGGCGTTGAGCGCAGCGTTGGTCTTCCGTCCATAGGAGTACTTCCATAGGAGTAGTAGTGTAGCAGTTACAATTATCATCTCATGCACACATATACAATCTTCTCTAAGAGATCCAGGTGTACCTGTAAACTGAGAGCACTCAGAGAAACTGCCAACTTTTTAGCAGTGCTCCTGAATGCGTGTAACTCTCAATTGCCAACCCTAATTCCCGAACCACTCCGACTGATAGCCATTCAGATTCAATCAGCCAACAGCGAGGCCGTCTTTGGCAACACCTAGCGACCCATTTATAACACTTGAGGGCTTTCGCCTGCGATTCCGTTTCCTTATGTTAACGCTATTTATTCGAAAATTGTCAAACTTACCCTTAACTTAGAACATGAGAAACAAACACTTTGGCATTAATGTCTGGAATTGGAAAATTAATGTCCGAGTCGGCAGTTCTTGGTCATGGTGGTCATGTCCGTTTTTCAAATCATGCAATGGCGGAAAAACCCCGCAAGAGTTCCAAAGGAGAGGAGGTGGGGAGGTGCATCCGGATTGCACTCAACCATGCAAACATATCCCTAATTCCAGACGCTGATTCCCGAAATACCAAAATTTTAAAAGCCCAGATTCTCAATATACTGGAACCCTAAAACTTAGCATTCAAATCAAGGTACTAATGGTTTTTTGTACCCAATATCTCGAGCCTAGTGTTTTAAGAATGTGGGTAAAAAGAGTAAGACAATCACATTTTCATTTTTATTACGTAACGATTTTCTTCTTCTTCTAATCTAGTATATTGAAATTCTGGTGTTTTGGGAATGAGCGATAGCAGAGACGTGTCTCTGTTATTAAACATTGTCAGAATATGATTGGTACTTTCCACCGTTAATAAAGAGCAGTCGGGATAATTGTAACGGTTGACATTTAAATTTATCCAGACTACTGTTCAATTCGACAGCTGTCAAGATGTTTATAAAAGCCACCTTAGTCATATCATATGTTCGGAAGTTACAGTTTCACAACACAGAAGCGAGACGGTGGACAGGTGTCGGCTCAATTTCCTCCCACCGCAGGTCCCGTATTTCTAGGTCAATGTGAGCTATTTTCAGCCGACATTTCTATGAAAGTTTTGGGAAAAGGAAATGATTGTGTTGTATTATAAAAAGAGGAAATTAAGTAGAGTACACTCATCGTTTTTCTATTATCTTCAGAGTGACCGTGATAATTCATTTAAATACCGATTTATCAAAAGTATCTCCGCCCATGTTTTGTCTTAATTTGGTGTAAAATGAACAGCAGAATAAAAGTTAAACTTAAATAACTAATAAGATTAAGAGTGTTACATTACCGCCTTATCAATATTCTGTATTGAACTTCCCTTTCTGATACTAAAATAGAAGGGAAAATTATGTAATGAATATTCAAGAATAAATTAGTTCATGGTCACACTTCGTTTTATTATTACCATCGATGTAAAATATAAAATTAATTAGCCGCCTCTTGCATTTTGTTAAAATACGCTCGTCTTTGCTGGTATAGTACTTTTTTTTTAAGTTTCCCGATCGCGATAAGTACTGTCGCGATCTGTTAACAAAACGGGTCACCTCAAAACATTTTTACTATATCCTTCAAACAAACAACAAGAGGATTAAAAATAAAGGGTTCCTTGAAGAATCCTGGTCACGCTTCCAAAATTGAAGACGATCTTAAGATCGACCCGCTTTCTATTTTGGGGTGGCGTCAAAAGGAACTACCTTGGAAATGAAACATGTTTTATCTGGCGATTTGACACTGAGTCACAACACGAATGTTGTTGACTCGAATGTTGTTCGGTCATTCCCAATAACATAAAGTATAATAATACATTCTGAATCATTTATTGTTGTAATCAAAACGAAGGATTATCTTGAATATTATTAGCGTGACTCAAACGGAAATAATTTACATTTTTGTCAAAAATACTATGAGACGTCAGAAATGTTAATCTTTTCACGATATATTTTTACGAAACACATATCAAGTAACTTTTAAAGTTGAAGCACGTTAACCTAGATAAAATTAATCAACCAAAGAGATTTCTACTTGCGGTTCTTACGAAAACAGTAAAGGCAAACGTCAAAACATATAAGAATATTCCCACTACTTAAATCTTTCCTTTTAGAAGAATTGAGCTCTTGGGTACCCAAGGACGTTTCCTCAAAATTTCAAGTCCCTAGGTTTAGCGGTTTGGGCTATCTGGGTTATCTGTTAGTTAGTCACTTAAGAGTTGTTTTACTAGGTATATATGACATCGACAGTTGATCTGTACTAACGGTGACCATATACTACAAATAAACTATCAACGTCAATACAAGCTGCTCCTGCAACTTCTCCCTACAATTTGTGACATGAAGGTCTCATTTATCTGCCCCAGACTGCGGCTAATGGGCCGGGTAATCGCCGGGACAGCCGACCGGATAAACCGGAGCCGGGCTGCGGCCGGAGATCCGTACGGATTAGGTTGAAGAGATTTAAATAGTGATAAACATGTAACATGATACTGGGATAAGCGTGATCAAAGCGGTACTTGGTAATACAATATGTTACTATTAAAGAGGATTATTTTATAGAATTTCATGATGCCAATTTATGGAGAACGTGCCCTAGAAGCAAAAAACAAGGCTGTTATGAACTGTTAAAACATGAAAACTTCCAAACAGTGAAGCAGGCGTAGAGTTCTGTATCTTTTAATGCTAGAACTGGACAGGATTCATGAGGTCATAGTACAACCTCTGATCCCACCATACATTATCAGACAGTTGACTTACCATGGAAAGACTACCAAACCCAACAAATAGCGCAAAGAAGGACTAAGGATAGGAGAGAGCGTATTTATGGATTCTAATGACTGTGTCTTAAGATAGAGTATGTGCTTTTTCGACACAGAAGTTATCGTACTTTGTTATCGATGTCGATTCAAAGACTTAATGAATTGCAAAAAAAGGCTTTTGTGAATGAAGCAATAGTTTACGACTATTTATCATAAATACATAATTCAATATATCATTAGCAATATAAATATTTCTTGACGATAATAAATGGATTGCAATAATCTTGATTACATGACACATTTATCAACCATTTCCGTTTCGATTACGTACGAAATATGAAATGAGACATTTTTGATTAAAGTAGAGTAGAAAATAAGAAATGTCGAGTAGACGGTATCCGATTCTCAGTAGCAACATATTATGGATACTGTTATTGGTGATGGTGGTTAGATTGAAAACGTCAGATTTCTCAATTTATTCTGTACCGCATTTTATTTTCCATTACCACATGTATCAGTTGTAATACAACTTAGATGGGAACACGTTTTGATAACCATCTGTTTGAACAAATACAACTTCAAAATATTTTTTTATAATCTACTGTTTGGGCCAAAATTAAATACATATGAGTTTGTATAAATTCACATATCTTACTTACTGTAGTAGCTTATTTTATATCACCATTAGTGCAGATCCATATCTGAACACATGATACATACTGTCTTTTGTTTGGGGAGTCAAAAAGGCCCAAAAAACACATATTTGTTTTTATATCTTTTCAATCTTAAGATGAGAATCAAAGCAAAATAAGTTTGTGTGTACAGTGGGTTTGTCAAATAAATGTGCGGTTGAGTTCGACTTAAGATCACGACAAACCTCAATATTATTTAAATAGCAATTTCGGCCAGGTTCAGACGAGAACCAGCGCCGAAACCGCATGCTGCGGCATCGGTAGAAAGCACGGGGAAGTGTGCTACGGGCACAATGTCATGGGAACACGCTGGAGCAGGCAAGAAACCAGATGGCATTCTTACGATTCCGCAAACGTTTTCACTACGGTTTTGCGGATTGCTCTGAGGTTTTTATTGTATGTCGAATGTCACGTTGATGGTATTTGTAGAACACATTGTTAATAGCGACATGATAAAACAATGTTGTATTATATTTACACGTGAGTTAATACTATCCCTATCAGTGTTATCATAGATAAAAAAAAGACTGCGTCATTTCTGCAAAGATATTGTGCTCTAAAGGTGTGATTTTTGACAGCAAAATTGGTGCAAAAATCTGAACAATGTACTCAAAAGAAACTTTCACAAAGAAGTAACAAGTCTTGTACTCTTATTGGTATCTACAACACCGACAACTGTTTATTAGTTTGAGACATAATTCTCAGGGCTCAATTCTCGGCCCGGCGTATCGTTAATTTTATAGGTATAATTTAATTATAACGTAGCGCTGCATCAATTTCATATCTAATCTAAACCTAACCTTATTCTTGAAACCCTTGCGTTAAACCGGCGCACCACGCCAATTACAAGAATGTAACTATCTAAGCGTTTATCGAGTGTGATTGTAATTGATTAGCTATCATTGGAAAGTATATCAGTGGGTGAGGGTTGCGATAATTTTCTAATCATATTAGCCTACTTATTAGCCAATTCGATAAGCGGTAAGATGTAAAACGTGTAATTGTTACATTTGCTATGAAAGAGCGATTTACGATACAATCGGACTGATTGTTATCGTCCGACGATACTTAATTATTTTTTATTAGACTATAAAAACTATCAAAACAGTAGCAAAACTAAAGTGAATAGTAGTTAATATTAATATAATAATATTAATTGATTGTGACTTCGTCCACGTAAGAAATATTACGACGGCGAGTAATATTGCACTTTTCTCGACAAAAATTCAATGTAATTGAAAAACTTTTCTGGAGATTCGGATGGTCTGAAAGCCAAATTGGATTTTTCAAGTTACGGGACCTACATAGTTGTTTATTATTGAAAGCAATTGATGGATCGATATTTTTTTAAATATAAGATATGATTCATCATAATCAACATTATATACACCTGAGAGCGCACCGGAGCGGAGGGTAGATCGGCAGCACCCCAGTAATAACATAGCACACACAGTCGCTCAGGATATAATCAAATGCGAAAGTATGTTTGTTTGTTTGTTTCGTTTCACGGTTCAACGCCTAACTGATCGTCGTAAAGTTTGGTACAGATATAAATAGGTTATAGCCCGGAGACGGACAAAGAATACTCAAAATCGATAAACGACTTGTATGCGGACAGAATCACGAGCAAAAGTTAGTTTATCCCAACATCAAATCAATTTCGTATGGTAAATGTTAGTAGCTGGCAGATTAACACCCGTATTCACAAACGTCACTATGAGGTCTCACAGTGCTCACGAACGCACAGGGTGGTTCAAATCGTCTCATAAACAAAAGGTCAGTCAAAAAGGACCAATCATAAAGCTGTATTGAACGCAGTGCGTTTACTCAGTGAAGGATCCCTTAAGTATTGTTTGTGAATACGGGTGTATATTAAATTACAACATACTGTAATATCGTCGACAATACACTCAATAGATTATGCTATAAACAACACTCAACATGACACCTTGACCGATACACAGCCCCGTGTGCGCAAGTTTTTGTCTGAAACCCCGCGAACTATGTACGCGTAATATCGAGTATGAATAGTGCACGATTCAGGCAACGCAGGCGCAGGTATGCCCCCGATACCGCGGTTATGTAACGAATGCTGCGCTCGCGGTCGTACGTTCGATTACTGGTGATTAGCTTGTGGTTTAATTTGTTGAAGAGTAACTTGAGGCACAGGTGTGGTATAAGACATGTGATGGCTCAATGTTTTTCTTTTCTTTTTATGAGAAGATAAAAGCAAGCAAGCACATAGGCCACCTGAGGGCCCTGCCAAGGTGCACTACGCTAACTAGCGTTTCTATTCGTTTCGTGTTTAAACCAATCGCGTCACTGATAAATGACGTGATACGAAAAGTCACGTGATCTACCAGTGACGCGATTGGTTAAAAACAAAACGAATAGAAACGCTAGTTAGCCTAGTGCATCTTGGCAGGGCCCTCTGATGATAAGTAGGATCTAAGCTCCATAAACATTTGCATTATCCAAGACAACAATCGCAAGACTGCAATCCTGACTGCAAATGCGTTTCTGGCCCTGAGGATTAAGGTGGGTTTGTCTTATAATATCCGCACATCTCAACACAACATAAACTGCTGCTTGGGAAGTCAAAGATGTCAATGTCCGTTTGCTTCTGATTTGTTATAACTTCTACGAAACATGAAGAAACGCACGCTATCACGCATGGCAGGCCCGGCGCACTTTGCACATTAGGCGCGAAGTTACGAGTAGGTATATTTGTTTAATTGCATAATGGGGGTGAATTTTATAGCCTAGGTTGCGTTTGCGTGCGATTGAATATAAATTATGCCATAGAGAGGGAAGTACATAGTAGACATCTCCGATCTACCTAAACGCTGTTTTGCTAAAAAGAGTTCCTTCTGTATTTTGTTCTCTTATAAATTCTGTGGTTATGGAAAAAATTGAAATCAAATAATATCAAAAAATATCGTTCAACAATAACTTTTATTAGTGTAATTCTCTTAAACAAGTCACCTCTCAAATAGTTAAAGAATTATTAACCGGGGAGCTAACATTATCCTGGCAGATTTGCAATATAGGGAGTTACGGAGGCAAAAAATCAACCTGTCAAGCCTTCGGCCAAAATTCGTTTTAGTCCAAGCGACGCTCAGTCATTCAGTTACTCACATTAGAGCGCATTATATTGTACGGCACCGCACTTTTTGCGCTAAGCATATTAGTGGTTTAGTTACTTAAACTTTATACGAGTGACAAAGTTAGAGCACTAGCAATAAGCAGCAAGTTAATATTGTAAAGTAAGCATTTGATATTGAATTTAAGCAATTGTGGTCGAATTAAGAATGCGCCAACGAGACATTTGTCAACATCGGCTAGCAAAAACGTGCTTCGGTTGAATTACGAATGAGACATGCGTGCGAGTTCGATCGGGAGCGCGGGAAAAGAATGTTGCTAATACAGATATATGTAAAATTTAAACAGCAATGCAACACTATGATGGGATTGTGCGTGTTTTACTTGGATAATGTACATTTTTATTGACGCATCTATCTGTCTATATAAAAATGTATTGCCGTTCGTCAGATTCAGATTCAGATTTTATTACTCAATATAACACAGTATAAATTACATTAAATGACAAATTATATGCAGTTACATTGAGGTCGTCAGAAATATAATTAAATTATAGTAGTAAAAATAGTAAAAGTCGACACAAATACAAAGTACATTAAAAAATTTAAAGTCAATCTTATTTGTCTATATAAATACAAATGAATCGCCAAAATGTATGTGATCGCATAACTTCCGAACGACTTGACCGATTTGGCTGATTTCTTTTTTGTTGTGTTCGTCATTGTCAGGACAAGGTTTGTATGACAGAAAATAATTGAAAAATCCACCGGGAAACTCAGAAATTCGCAGCGGGGCGAAGCCGCTGGCGGGCCGCTAGTAAGTCATAAAGTAGTCTTGACAGATTTGCATCTTTTTTTTTGGTTGTATTTTTAATTGTTAGGACAAGGTATGTATAAATAAAAAAATCAACCGGGCGACGCCGGCCGTGAACAGCTAGTAATAAGATAATTATGTATCAACTTCTCATTGGACTGAATTCTATGGAAAAAGTTACTGTTTTTTTAAATTATTTATTATGCGATAACCATCTACCTATAAGTAGATTTTCCCCCGACTTCGTACCTACGTGTAGAATTAGTTTCCCGCTGCTTCCCCTATTTTAACCCCTTAGGAGATGAATTGATGATATCCAACGAATATTTCCTCCAAATTTCAAGTCCAGCCTAGCAGCCTAGGTCCAGCGGTGTCGGTTGTGCTTTGATCGATCAGTCAGCCAGTCAGTTTATTATTTTATATATAATCTATACCTCACAGACAGACAAAATCAAGAAACGTTTGAGAAGCCTTCACTCCAAAGCAGAATAATAGGATTAAAAATAGTTTCCACTTTCCTAACGTCCATGGATTCTTTATCGAAACACATCGTCGGCGAGCTCACCGACTAGTCTAACTTGACCCGTGTGCGTAAGGACTACGTGTCTGTAAGAGTCTCGACCTTGATATACTACATTCGCCTGTGCCAAGGGGTGATTTTCAATATTCTTATAAAAACCACTTCACCGAAGATAGCATTTATAACATATCATATCCGTACCGTCTCCGTATTTTAATCAGAGGTGGAGTCGCACATTTATTGTCTAAATTAACGCACTCGCAATCGCAATCGTTTTCATTTTGACTCTCCTTCGAGACTGCATACAAAATGATAACAATTGTTCCACTTTGAAGTCGATTGCAATTGCGAGTGCGTTAGGCAATAGGCCAGCTGGTCACATTAAGGTAGTTTTGACCGTCTGGTTTACTCGGGTAAAGGAATACGCCCCAGTGCGCGTGCACCGAGGGTGGCCGTCAAAGCGTCTGTATCTTCACGCTCCGCCGCCGCTCAAAGAGAGCTTTCAAACGTTCCGCCTCCAACACTGGATAGTTCTAGCTCTCAGACAGTTAGGTTTGGCTGGGAACTTTTATCGGTCTGAGTTTTTAAAGGCGGTGGAAACAACGAAGGAATGAAGTTGATCTTGGATTGCAACATTGTCTACAAGCTACTACTTTTTTAAGTTCAAAATTCTTAATGCATATCCCAAACATATCGCACTGATATAACAAAACTAGCAACTCAGAATCGTATTTTAAAATCAACTTAAAAACAACTTCTAAGATCTTGAAACAAAACTAACAAGTTTTTCAAGTTGATACTGTTTCGATCTAACACTGCGATATATAGATTTAACGCTTGGATGAAATTTATTAACTTCCTTATAACTTACTATTCTTATTTTCTATGCCATGAATAAGGCAAATATGCCCCCAGGCCACCTGATGGTAAATGGGACATGGTACACATAGACGCTTGCAATCTCAAGACGCTACTGCAATCCTAAGACTGCAAATGCGTTGCCAAGGCTGAGGACTAAGACGAATGCGTCTATGATAGTCATTTTAATGGCTATTTACCTCCACAGTGGAGCACAACAATGCAAATACTGCTGCACGGCGATAGGTTAACGCTGCCCTCATATGGAGAAAACTACAAGTGCAATTTATTCATAGAAGCATATTAAACACTCAAGGGTTATAATAAGGTTGGAAGTGCAATACAATTCATATTGTAGATGTGCCTTTTTCAGTATGAAAGCAGAACGGGTAAGATAGTGTTAGCGGTCCAGACGGATCTTGCAAAAGGTCCTAATAACACTAAACATACATAATTATTAACACTTACCTACATACATTTAAATTTATTTGATTACACACGTTTAACAGCTTCTAATGAGGTCTCACATGACCTAGACGCCTGCCACATGCAGTCCCAAGCCAAGGACACCAAACAGAGTCCATTTAGTATATAAATAAATATTTACGGCACTGAGTGCGTTTACTTGAACCTGTTCGGTATTAATTGACGCCGCGAGCGTCATTACTAACCGTGATCGTGGTCAATACCTTTAATTTGTATGTCACGGCTTTTAGGTGATGACACCGGAGTTTGTGTTTATTTTATGAGCTGTAAATATGAATAATATGATACCGTACAATGGTCGTACTTTGCTCCGACTAAAAAGAAGTTTAGTTCGTCTCCGGCCACAAAACTCCCTGTAAACTTTGTGCATTGAAACGGTTTTATTAGTGTCGCTTAATTAAGCGACACTAACACAAATATGACAACAATGGCAAAGTTAAAATATTCTGTCGCTAAAAGTTACGTTACAAAGTTCTCCAAAGATAAATCCGAGGCTTAGTTCTCTTAGAGTATAGTTTCCTTCTTCATACACAATACTTTATGTCTAAAAGAAATTACAACTAAGCATCAAGAACATACGCGCTAAAAGAAAGGCAAAGATAAAATAATACCGGTACCCTATCTCCATGCTGTGTTAAAGTTTCTACAATTTGTAAAACTGGAGCCGATTTTCGAGCAAATTAGGACCATTTTACGGTATTATTTTGAACTAACTGATAATACACTTCAAAATTTTCAACAGATTTTTGAGAGGCCAGCAACTCAGTGATCCTTCTAAGGTTGAGCCTATATTCCACTTTGTTTTTACCCCTATAACAATCGTATTGTTTACGAATCGGCCGCGTTTATTTTCAAGTTAATAAAAGCTATCATACCGTTAACAATAGCATTTGAAACAAAGACAATTTACAATATAGGCGTGTCAAGCCAATATATAATACAAATATTTGTATTACTGGGCAGACTGGGCAGCAACCCAAACAAAACGTCGCCGTCATGTGTACAAACCGCATGAAAGGCAAATAAGAATTAGCACGGCGGCCGCGGCGAATCGAACAGCGTGAACATTTCACGGTGGTCACAACAAATGCGTATACGCACTGTCATAAGTTACGTTAGTTATGTCATTCTTTGTTGGACCACAACACAAGGCACGGCAAGCAGATCTCTCTATTCTACATTGTATTGACCCATCTTGACTCGATATCGTTATCATATTTCAGACGTAACGAAAGCTCTTATTCACTAGACAGTAAGACCTGTTACAACTTCAACAGTAGTGTTACGAAGCTTTTGTCTTAAAACATATCGTGATCATATTGTTAAAGATAACTCCAAATTACTTGACAATAAAGGCGGCCGTGTCATTGAAACGCAATATGGTTTCGATAGCAAGATGGCTTAATAAATAAATAAATAAAAATCCGATATAATGGCGACCTAATGGTGACCTTCAGACCTAAAAACTCTGAAGAGGGTTGTGAGGTTGAAAACATCCATACAAAATGCGTTAACGTTTCTCCCCTCTTAAACCTAGTCCGATTCATACGATTTTTGAATATGTTGTAGATATTACAAAAAACTAGGTTTAATATTTTCTTGCAAAGAAGCAAATAAATAAATAAACAAATGTGAATCCGCAGACGCAGATAACCTCGTGACCTTAGCAGGTGGACAGGTCAAGTACCCTTCATTTTATGAGTATGAAAATAACGCTGGCCACTATGTATAAAAAGCGTTACTTATTAAAAAATCCTATTCACCTGTGACACCTCAGTGTGTCACAAATGTATACAAAAACCGATAACGGGCACTGTCAACGCAGAACGTGAGTTTACAGAATCAATATCGTCAGCAACGCCATCATTAAAACCAATCATACCCCCATTACGGTTCAATATCACTTGCCATGGTAATTTTCTTCAGCACGTTTACAAGGTATTATAAACAGAAACTTGTTTGGAAACTTTACTCAAATTGCTTAAATACTGTTTTGGACTGAGTTGGAAGTCAATTGATGTTGGTATTGTGTCAATGTATTTCAATAGCACACAAATTATTGGAATTGTTCAAGATTTTAATGTAAGAGCACGCAATCAGGTTAAGGGTTTAAATAATGTATTTGCTAATGAAGTTAGGATAATCGCACACTATCCTGTGACAACTGAGTAAATCGACATGGATGGTACAATTATACATTGCACATGAATTGAGAATCTTGCAGCAGCTCCGAGAAACCAAAGCACGCTAAAAATAGGAGCTCTGTCCACCTTCTAAAATATTTTTTTTTGCAATTAGGGAAAAAACACGAAGTCAAGACATGCTGCAATGAAATAAAGATTTCAGGAAATCAATCTAACAAACCTTTAAAAAATATATCCTATCTCTACTATCGGCGTAGAAGTTTCTGCTCATAATTTTCCAACGCAACATGACACACAGCAAGATAAAGATGCAAAAAGGCTTCATTTGAATCCTGCAAACGGTCACGAAGTCGTATAATTACCGCTAAGTACTCCATTATGCCGCTGGACGCATAAAAAGCCGCGCGAACAAAGATGGCACGCAAGGATGCGCACAGCCCTGACATAGTGGCTGGTCTTAGATCATCTGAGTACGTCCACGCATTGATATCTTATTATATTGATCACTGTACAATTATTATTATTAGCTAATTCGCCCACGTCAAAATCATGAAAGCCTTATAGACACCATTGTTCGTGAAAATATCGTCGGTGTTTGTTAAAACAACCATTTGTTTGATGTCCTTTTGACAAAACGAAAATATATTTTTGGAACAATACCATCCCTATGCCAAACAAACGAATGTAAGTATGAGCAGCCATCTCGAAATTCTGGATTCTGGAATCCGAGGATAATCTCGGGAAGCGCTGGTAAACTCAGAGATGTGACAATACCTACACGGCATAGAATAAAGATTTATTTTCATTTTAATTTTCACAGAATATAATATTCGTACGGCATTCCAACATTGTATACTCTCCTGTATAAAAAGAACACATTCATTGCCTTGCTCCTATCGCGACATAAAATTAACCCAATTTAGAGTTTTTGGCTCTGAATTTATTAATGACAAGACAAAACTGCGAAATCCCGTCTCAAAACAACGCGGACTGCGCTGAGCCGGATTATGCCGGATGAGTGCGGCTTGCAGAATACTTTTTGAACAAAAATCTCTGTACTCCGAAAGGCTTTCGTTTCCTGTCTGTAGTTAATAGCAAGCCGAGTCTGCCTTACGTAAATATCGAACTTTATTTCTCGATTTTATCCTACGGAGGAGTGGATTTATACCAAAGCTGTATACAACCACAAGAGGCTCGAAAAGCGATGGAAAGTAGAATACTCGGTTATCACAACAAATACAACAAATACAGAATTATTAACAAGTTCTTAGAGTTGTTGGTAATTCTGTAGCTCTGCCTACCCCACTCTGGGAATGAAGGCGTAAGTTTACTTACGTATGTATTTATTACAACAAGAGCATTCGAATAATCAAGTGAAGTGACAAGTGACAAATTATGTTCAAACCTGAATTTATATGTAAGTTATTGAGTGAATGTAAGGCCAAAAAACGACCATTCAGGGATTTGACATCTAAAGAAAGAAAGGCGTTGGAAACCTTGGTTCAATTGGGAGCAATAAGTGGCGCCAAAAATGGAAGGTAAACAAAATACTTTCATTGATAGTAGTAGTGGCCTCATTATCACGTTTTCATAGCGCTGTCAATGTTTAACAGCAAATAGCCGAGTGCCGGCCTTGTTAGTTAAAAATACTGCGATCGTGACGTCATCGCTCTCAAGTATTTTATTTCGGGAGTTCACCAGACATCGGAAACATTTATTTACACACCTAATGTATCGATGAAAGCACTATTCACAGCAATATCTTGTTGAAAACGAACGGAGAAGCGCTGTGTACCACATTATCGTCCATTCTGGCCCCTCTTGTAAAAAATACCAAGTCAATTCTAAAGTTTTCTGTATTCTTTCGTTTAGTGATGGTAAGACCTAGTGCAGTGTCCGTTTAGATTGCTACCACCACCTTATTCTTTAACTTACCGTCAAGTAGCAATGATGGCATTGTTGTGTTCCGGTGTGGGGATAAAATAACCTGTGAAATTACTTTTAGCATATAGGCATTCCATGTTATACCCCTGGACTGGCAATGCATTTGCTGTCTTCTGATTGCAGTCTTGAGAATGGGTCTCAGATTCCACTTATCATAAGGTCGGATGTGTGCTTGTTTGCTTGCTCCTTGCCATAAAAACTCTTTACAATGAATACAAACTATATAGTATATTAGAAAGGAATTTACAATCTTGATATGGCAGATGTTCAGACCCTTACCATCAACGCTCTATCCTACTCGGTAAAACCAAATTGTTTCTTACGTGTTATCGTATTGTTAACGCTCTTGTTTTCTTGACAAATACGATAACATGTTCAAAGCAATTTCGTTTTAACGAGTGGAACAGAGCTCCACGTGGCAGACATTCTAGTTTGTATTCTCGCTGAATATGATAATGGAATGTTACAAGTTATATTGGAATAGTTTCCCGGTAAGATGCGTCCACAAGGCCCTTATCGTTATCAGATAAAGCTAAGACCCGGTATCAGAAGTGACGCTAGCATAGTAAATAATCTGCTATGGAAAAATCTTTCTGTTATTTGGTTCAGTAAACAAAATAGTAACTGCTAGGAATGTTTTACGTTTTTACTAGAGAATGACGGTTCTGATAACTTGTTATTATCCAACTGCCTAAGGAGTTATTAATTCAGATGTGTATATATTACATATATGTCTGTTTGTAAATCTGTGTGTCTAATAGAAAAAACAAATTTGATTGTTGATTCGGCTTCGCTAATTTAAGTATCTTGAAAATTCCCTGACTCAATCAATAGCATACATAAACTCATGCCTTCATTCCCAGAGTCGGGTAGGCAGAGCTACATAAATACCAACAACTCTAAAATTTGTTGATTATTCTATAACCACATTTTGCACAATTAGACTAAGATGTTTGCCAGCGTATTAGTGACAGGTGACAAGCCCATCGCCAAGAGCACTACAAGCCTTTATTCCCATAGTCGCCTCTTACGACATCCACGCGAAGACATGGAGTGGCACTATTCTAACCCGGCAACCACACGGGACAATATGTAATCAATAGCACTGGGTTAGGAGGAGTTCGTCCTCGGTTCTAAGGGCCGTATTAATAAACTCATCTTGGCTGATATGCCCGTCACAAGACACGTGAAAGTAAACGTCATGGAAAACTGTCATTTTTGACGCATCTTGTGACCAGCGATACAGATCAGTTTATTAATACGGACTTAAGAGGCTAACAATCCTATATCCGACTCCGGGATTTAAACTAACTCTGAACAAACAAACATACAACAGAAATATTAGTATTAGTAAGGATTAACGCATCCGTCCCGCCCCGTATGGCATTTCCGGGATGAAAAGTTAGCCTATGTGTTAATCCAGGATATAAGCTAATATCTCCATTCCAAATTTCATCCAAAGTCGTCCAGCCGTTGCAGCGCGAAGGAGTAACAAACTAACACACACACACATACACACAAACTTTCGCAATTTTTAATATTAAGTGGGAAGTGGGATAGGCAGGCATTCTCGAAAAGGATTAGTTCCAGAGTTCGAGAAACAAGCGGGCGAAGTCGCGGGCACAAGCATTTCCTAAAAGCACTCGTGCGCAGTATCATTGATAACACCCTAATCAAGATTGCATCGATATCTGAATATCTGATAAGCATTATCAAACGAATAGCTACTCACCCGACTCGTGCATTGTTACGTTATTGTTGAAGATACATTATTTGCACTTTATTTGTAATAGCGACCCGCCCAAGCTTCGCTTCAGTTTTCATGTAACACCATGTGGAATGTATTATACATTAAAACCTTCCGCTTGAATCAGTCTTTCTATTGATAGGAACCGCATTAAAATCTGATGCGTAGCTTGAAAGATCTAAGCGTATATACAGAGGGACAGATGGCGGGAAGCGACTTTGTGTTATACTTTGTAGAAAATCTGTCTGAAAATCTGGTCTGGCCTAACTGAAATACATTTTTGTTTTATAAACTAGCTAGCTAAATTCATACTGTGTACCAACTTCAAGAGCAAATTTGAGATCCGCTGGATATTTTTCAGCAAATGTATTTGCCATCGACCAAGATTTTCAACTATTCAATGCGTAAATTCCATTAGGTCCAGTGTACGCGCAAGATATATTCTCGAGAACCGCAGCAACGTTTAAGAAGACTAGATTTATTACCTCTTGCTTTTATAAAGTCCATTATTTTCTAGGCTACGTCGATAAAGTGAGCCATTCTTGAATCAGGTACTATTACTTTGCAGGTGTAGGTTTCAGTCTAACAGCGTGAATTATTCAGCCGCTCGATAAATGTCCATCATTGTAAATGTGTCAAGTCAAGGAACTCGATCGGTCGATGTTTGTCGTATAAATAAGTTGAGTTTGGAAATTGATTGCAGGTTGTATCATTGGAAACATAAAACATGGACATTGTGCTCTATCAAATTCTACAATACGATTTTATAAACTTGCATTTGATATCAGTCTTGGAATGCAATTAAGTACTGTAGGTAATCAAAATGATATCTTAATGGAGTTTTTTTTTTATTACGTGACTTGAACATAATTATAAGGTTATCTTATTATCAGATAGGTCAACTGTAGGTACGTCAAAAAATACAGTGGGGAGGTCAGGGGGGTTATGTAGGATGAGAGCATTGAATTATAGTGATTTGTCTCTTTACCATACCATAATCTCCTAGAAAAGTGTACTTACTGAAGTTTTTTTATATTTTTATGCGGCACGCATTTTAGTGGCCTAATCAAATAGTTACCAATCATAGGAAATATCTAATGACACGATGGCGCAAAACCTAGGTGATATAAATATACTGTGTATGATAAAACAAGCAATATCAATCCTTAAAACATGTACTTACTAAAAGAAACTTAAAAACTTTGATACCGTAGATATAACAATAAATCCCAGGAGAGCTGATTAAACTAATTTAAAAAGAAACCAGCTGCATAATAAAAAGGAAACTCTAGACCAGATCCTCCTTTAATTTATTTCACGTCCGTAGAGAAATACTACGAGGATTATAAAAGAAAAACTGTTCCAATGTTCTTACTCATAAATCTGAGTGCAAACAAAGAGGTTTCCAGCAAACATTTACCTACTTTCCACTGGAAACCACCACTGCTCTTTCTGAGTTTACAAAATGAAATTGCAAAATATAGGTCACGCCGGTCACCCGGGATATTCCTGTGGGGGAATACCTTACATTATTCAAATACTGGACAACCTGTATTGCAAGGGAGACCAATGTCCAGCAGTGGACATGATAGATGAAGTATTCACTTCTAAATTGCAGTTGCAATACCAAAAGTTTCATCCAAATCAAACCAAAATTTTGATGTCAGAAAGTTTTGATGTATTGCCAAACGTGTGTATTTTAAATAATAAAAGCATATTCAGAATTATAGCTAAATCAGGTGGACTACTTTCATGTAGGCATGGGATAAACAACAGCTTCATGAAATTGGAAAAAAGACCACGAATTTCTTCAAGCATGGCTTTCCGTTTACCTAAAACGAAAACGCGTGGAAATATTAGTCTTCAACCATTTTAACAGCAAATCTAAGAATGCTATAATTACGAATGGTAGTGCGAAAATCATAATATTAACATTAAAATGTCCATGAGCAGACGAGGTTTTTGCACCATACTTTCGCATTATTATATTACTCACTCCATTCATTTCACTTGAATTTCTCCAAAATGGAATTTCAACCGTTCCGTCGACAACTCGGTCTGAATCAGAGGCAAGTGGAGAAATTCGTGATTCATGAAATACCGAAGTTAAAAGCGATACTCGGAACTGATACGACCTAGATAGAAAATTCATCCAAATTCTAGTAATTTCAACTTTTAAAATTCATGAATACCTATTGAAACCAGATGTTGGTAAGTAGATATTCTCATACAAGCACTCTGTGACGCGTTTGCGTCATTTTATTCTGAGATATTATTGTATTAGCTTTACGTCTGAAATATCTACTCTGCCTTTTATATAAGCAAAATGTCAAATATAAACGTACAAATAGAAATAGGGTGCTAGGAAGGCAATTCCCACTTGTTTAACACGCGACTAATTGACGATGACATTTTAATGAAGATTTGGATATATGCCTCGTTAAACTGAAAAAGGGTCGGGTTAATTTAAATAATTAAAGAACCAAAGCTATATTGGTGATTCCCCAGAATTACTGTCAAAGTAAACGTGAATGAAAATAAAATATGGCCTTGTTACTCTAAGTTTGAAAGTTGGTTTGATGCCGACGTCAATAACTCGGCCGGCGCGCTATAAATTTTTATAGACTTTCTTCTGTTAAGTTGGCTTAATGTTATAGCGGTTTAATGTTGTCATTACCATTTCGTTAACGGTGGGAGTGCCTTAAGTATCAGTTAGGAACATCTGTTTTGAATGAATTCACATGGAAAGTGATGAGTTTCGTATCTCTAATGTGTTCGAAATTTCATTTTTCCATCTCTGTACGATTTCACATAATTTCCCGCATTTTGCCGCACCTACTGAATTTAATTCAAAATATACGAAGTTTTTCAAAAAAAGAAAAAAAATATATAATCGCGGTATGAAAAGATTCGTCACTTTTGGACCTTAAGAGCATTGAAAATGATTCCAAAAGCGACGAACCTTTAAATACCGTGACACACACACATTTCACATTTGAACAACTTCCAGGACCAGCTAAAAACATCATCAGGAATCAAAACCCTGGTCTCTGGATAAACCAACCAGTAAAACATCTCCAACACACCGAGCGGCTTGTATGTGTGCGAGCCTTACACGTACGCACCACAAGCCAGCGTTGGGGCGTCAAATAACGCTGATTAACGCTGAATAAGTCATGGTTGCTCCAGCTACAAGTCTGTAGCTACTCGATCATCTCCAAAAGCATTGGAGTTGAATTACTTTGTTCACTTTGCTTCTGATTACAAGGACTGGCTCCTACCTGGTCAGGACTGAGCGAGCTGTCTCCACCAGCGTTCCTCTCCTGGTTCTGCGCGGTCCGTTCCTGCTTGCACGCGGTATGGTACTCCAGCCGCGTGCGTTCCACCTTCTGCAGCAGCTTCGCCCAGGGCTTCTGCGCCTTCTTGAACGCCTCGTCCATTTCTTTCCGTTCTTTTAGCTGGATCATTGACTGTGGACAAAATTACATCATTAAATTAATGAATCAAGTTCTTAGCGCAGTTCTTAAAACAACATGGGACCGTGTACCTATATTACAATTAGATTTTCCTTATGCCATGGAAAATACAAACGAGAACAGGCCTCTCGTGATGGTAAAGACTACAATCTCCAGACTGCAATCCTAATGCAAATAAGTTGCGAACCTAATTTGGAATGCCTTTATGCTAGTAATTTCATCGGTTTTTTTAACCCCACATCGGAACCCAACAATGCGACCACTAATTCTTGGCGGTAGCTTAAAGGTTAAGACGTTTTCAAGCTGGTCAGTCAGTCTAATTCGTTGTCGACTAATTGAAAGGAGACGTACTGCGTAACGGGCAAGTTATGCTACCTCCTGAAGTAAGTATATAAGTACATAGACTTCACAAGGTCAAAGTCATCGATAATAATGAGTTCATGGCACAATAAGTTATTCTAACCTAAATAACCTGCGTATCGCTGGCAAGAAAACCTTCTCAATTAGAAACTAAATTATGTAACCATGATCGAATTGGTTATGAAGACCTTTTTAGGGTTACGAAGGTCATGTTATTATAACAGTCGGTGAGACTGTGAATAATCCTCAATCTGCTAGTTATAAATAGGTGAAACAAATGAAAAATATTAAATCCTCCTCTACCTCCTCTACTTTCAGAGATGATGTCTCTTAAACGGCCTAACGGATTTTCATCATACCTAGCTAAGAAATAATCCTATTAAACTAGCTTTCTTTCTTTAAATAACCGCGTCTAAGTAGCTTGTAATATGGGTCTAGACAACGATAAACATGCTTATATAGAGAAACACATAGGTACTTAAATACATAGAAAAAATGCAAAAACCTAGGTATCACGGTCAAATGGTCCTTTACATCAGACTCATTTTAAACAAATAATTACCGTTGAAAATCAAGTCTAATCAAATCCGAAAAACATAATGCAAATTTCGTCACCATGTAAACGAGAAGCCCAACTCAAACGCGTATGTTTGGCTACTTGAGGTTGTCAATATTTGCCGCTGTACAGTTTCAACTAAATGGCTCCAGAGGTTGCGGTGTAAGCCAACAAGTTTTGGGTTATCTTGACGTGATACTCAGTGCCCGTGACACGCCTTGGGTGTTCAGATTATGTAGTGTTATTGGGCGGTGGCAGTGAACACGTTAGTATTGCGCAAACATGGCGAATCACCGCGCTAGATGCTTGGGCACGTGGGCTACTTTATATGGTAGAGTATAGTGTGTAAAGAGTGGAAGAGGGGAGATAATAGTATGTGTTATGGGAAATTCTTTAATGATTTGCAAGGAAAGGTTCATCCATACATAATGTACCTACTGCGTTGCGATATATTTATATCAAGTATCAAAATAATGTACGGATATTTTTGATCCTTATAGGCACAGTTATGTAAAAATGAATACTTAACAGAGATAAAGGTATATAAGTAGGAATACCAATCTTCTCAGCGAGGCCGTGAACGTAGCTATAAAGTAATATTACATTGACATTATTTCGAACAATAGCATGTTTACACAGACATACAATGACAAGCGCTCCTTTTAACCTTTGCTTATTAATTGTGTATAATTTCGTCATCATCGTTTTTTTTATTTCATAAAACACTAGCGTATGCTCATAATTCCGTCCACAAAGAAGTTGTTGATCCTTTTTGGGCACTGCCTGATTTTTCTTGGCCAAAAGGTAGGTACTCTATATCCTCGTAAATACTCTATGTCCGTCTAGTGTACATAGTTTCAGGTATACATAAGTAGGTATACATAATTTCAGGTCGTTGTCACATTAATTAGTTGAAGCGTTGAATGAAGACGATAGTCACTCTTACTTTCGCATTTTTAATATTTCATATTTGTAAGGATTTTCACGTGTTTACTTTAATAAATAATAGGTACGATATGTTTTGTTGAATGTTATTTTTGTATATGGTACGTGCCGTTTTTAAGACACGATTGTCTGGATTTTAATTATCATTTTTATCTATATCACGTAAAATTGTCAATGCAATTTTGTATAGACGCTGTAAATAAGACATACATGTTTGACTTACAAATGTTAATTATATTCGTAGGTAAATATTAATTTAAAAATACACAAACACGTTGAAGGTTAACATTCAGACTTCCTGTCTTTGGATTTATTTACGCTACCTGCACGCTCGACGTACGTTGTTTTAAATTGAAAATCTTAATAAACAATACTGTACCGTTTCTAGCTGACCACAACAAACAATATAGCTGATCTAAATATAGTAAACATAGCATAGTGACATAAGATTTGAAATCCATATTCCTATTGTAATGCACATCAAGGTACGAGTAAACATTTTTTTTCTTCCAAAAATCAAGCTCCCAATGGAGGAAAGGAAAAATTTATTGCTGCTACTCAGCTAAACATCTGTTGCGAGTGAAACTTTGTTACCTAGTAGGTATTAACGGGAGAGGGTCAAATCTGCTTCAGACATTGTATTTAAGATAAATACCACCGCTTGGCTTAGTGGAGCATTGCACCCTGGCACGAGTACTTAAACCTTGCATTTTTTATGTTTTTTTATTGTCACATTGTGCCAAATGCCAAGGATTATTTTTGACATATTTTAACAATATTTTCATCGTATAACCGTGTGGTGCTGGGTTTAGAATGTTGCCACTTCATGTCTTCCCGTGGATGTCGTAAGAGACGACTAAGGGACTTAAGGCTGTGTAGTGCTGTTAGGCGATGGGTTTGCAACCTGTCACTAATACACTGGATAACATCTTAGCCTGGTTGCGCAAAATGTGGTCACATGAAGGCATGAGTTTATGTATGTATGTATGTGTCATCGTATATAACATTTTTTATGTTGTCGTTTGGCGAAACAATAATTAAAATCGTTAGAGCCTTAAGTCGGAGAACAAGAAGAGAGTTTGTTTGTAGCAAACGACTCTTGTTTACAAGTGTAATTGTTAGTACTTGAAGTGGAGTAGGAATAAGTTTTGATAAACGACCTAAGTGTCAACTAGGTGTAGGTACTCGTAGTTAATGGAATTATTAAGTCGTCTATCATTGTGCCCTGTAAAACTTATCTTGTTAAGTATTAACATCGATAGTAAATTAGATAAATAATCAGGAAATTCTTAACTAATTGCTCTAGCCGTCCGTTTGTCAGTCTTTCTGTCAATCAGAATGTTATCACAAAACAGCAAGAGATAGCTTGGTGAAATGGCACAGATTGTGTTTGTAGGTGGAATCTTGACAATTAATAATGATTTTGTTATGTAAGACTTAACAGATATTAACTCTTAAAAGTACTTACGGGTCACATTATTTGTCGGGTTTTCATTTATTTAGTACTTAGTTAAAACAGTGGTGATTTCCACTTAAGAATATTATCATCGTTTCAACGTTCAGCACGCCTCTTTTTTCCTCAAGCTCCAATCAAACCGCTCAGCGGCAGAGGACATCTCCTTCATAAATTTCATCACCGTTAAATACTAATCGGCCATTGATCAACTTCAAACAATGGTCACATTCATGTTTGTTGCTGTTTAGCCGTAATGTATGCGGAGTCACGCCCCGTCCCATGCACTATCGCCGCACGCAGCAACTGAGTTATATAACGCGGCGTGTCACGCGAGCCGCGCGTGAAATGCGTACGAGTTGGGATTATTGACACTTGGTGTATTTACCTTACCTAGGTGTGAACGTAGACAGGTTACCTAGGCGGGACATGAAAAATTATCGAGTAAAAGAGAAGGATTTATAAGGAGACATATAAAAAGAAGACGGTATCTTTACTTTTTGTCTTACTTCGCGTATACGTTTTTCCGTTTGTTTTTTAATTTGTTTCTCACAGGAAGAAAAACGTATAAATCTCGTTTTTCAAAAATTAACTAGACCTGTTAAATGGGAGGGAAACGCTATCGTATTTTGTGTGGAAATTTTCTAATTTTCGACTTCACAATCCTTATAGTAAACTGGACTTTCTGTGACTCGTCAAAAAGATTGTCTCATAGACAACCGTCATTTCTGACGAGTCTTAAGACGGATATCTTAGCCGATCAGTATGTTAAAACGGCCCATATTATTTTTAATGATAGCGTCACGCCAACGAAGGCTTATAGACATTAAATGTCCATACTGAAATTGTGTGCCAACTAAGTTGGAATACCTCTATGCTAGTCATGAAGAGATGGAGTAAAGGTTGACTTCCATGGGTAGCGGCTGATGCGACAGACGCATGCGGCTGACGTGCGCGACTGTCGCGCGCGTCTCGCGACAGTAGTAAACACTATGAAAACGTATGGCACCGCTTCCGTGGTTAACGGCTGACGAATCTGCAAGCCGTGCGCGGCTGAGCCGCTTACTACGGAAGCGGTGCCATACGTTTTCATAGTGTTTACTACTGTCGCGAGACGCGCGCGACAGTCGCGCACGTCAGCCGCACGCGTCTGTCGCATCAGCCGCTATCCATGGAAGTCAACCTTAAGGGTCTCCCCAAACCTAACGACGGCTTGAGCCAGTAAGAATAAGTTTCATGTCCAATAGAATAAGAGCGAAAACAACGTCGTTCCGTTCGCAACGCCGAAGCGAGCCGAGTCAAGCCGATTGACGTTTGTTTCGCTCTTATTGCGAAGACTATGTTAGTTTTGTAGTAGGCCCAAAGGGCCAAACCACCCGGAAGTAGGAGCTCCGCGTTAGCGGAGCTCCGTCGACTCAGTGAAAATGATATAACTATTCAGATAAATACAGATTGGGAAATTATGATACTGGAATTATTGGTGCTGAGATAAAAATCTTTGGCAAAATAATCTACTTACTGAAAAAGATAAGGACTGGTAAATTTTGCGAATAGAATTATCGCTTGCATTAAAATTCGATTTTCGGAAAGTCATCGCCAAACTCATTGCATGACATTAAAGTATCGCTTATCGATATGGTTGCATCTTAATATTCACGTTAAAGTATTGGTCACCGATACTTTAATGAACCGTAAAACGGGATTATTTGAGAATCACGAAGCTATTTGGAACAAAGTAATTATAAGCTTTCAGTTGATCTATTTTTTGTCATGGCAATGGCAGAACTGAAAACTTCGTCTGTCAACAAGTTTTACAGTTATATCTTTGCCATGAAAAAAAATTTTAGGATATAGGGCCACCACAGATACACGTTTCTCACATATCGTAGAAAACGTATGAGTTATAATATGCATGCGTGCGACTGTACATATAATTAGGCATTATGCACCAGTCGCATAAATAACTATTATATCAGGAAACTACAATAATGTTCTGTTTTAAACAAACAAATGTAAAATTGGATTGTTAATACACACGGGAATAGTTATTGTTTAACATTCCTCAATCCCGGAACAAACGTGTTACGATTACGAGTATAACATAACTGTTGTATCCAAGAGACAGGAAATACGCACGCCGTAGGGATGTTCGTAATAGCCGTATCTATATCACGATATCATGGATCCAACCTTGACTCGTTATAGAAATACTTCGCATAAGCAAGGGTTTTATTGAAAGTGTAATCCTGTCGAACGGTCGATAGAGTGAGGGAAGTCCTACGAGCAGGCTCACTCGATGGATAAAGCTATCTAATTGACAAACACCGGATTGACGGGAGCAAAAATGTATCAGTGCTAGTATTCATTAAATGTCGACTAAGTTTCTCAACATCGATAAAAAGCAATTTTTAATCATCATTATCACAAAGGCCAAGTTTGAATGTTTTTAATTATTTGCAAACCTCTTTTATGGTATACTTATCGCAACTATAAACAACCAGTATCTGACATTGACTGGACTCGAGTCACTTTTGACAACCATTGAAATTACATTGAATTATATATTCATTCAGTACAACAATATTCTTTAGCATTCCGACGAATTGAGATTCTTTTGTTTTTAGGTCGGGTAAAATTAGTTGTTTATCTTCATGGAAAGCTGATCATTCAGATATAGAAGATAAAGGTACGATTTACTTTTGCAAGAAATGTAAGATCCATATGTCACGAAAAAAGTTGTCGATAAACTTAGTCGATATTTAATGAATCACTAGCACTGGTACATTTTTGCCCCCGTCAATCCGGTGTATGCTAATTGAGAATGCAGGCGCAGCGCAGATGATGCGCGGCACAGGCAAGGCGCAGGCATGTGCCGCGCCCCAGACCTTTTTCATATAAAATGTAAGAAAGCGTCAAGTTGTGAAATACACACAAAAGGCGCGGCGCCTCCTGTAGGCGCGGATAAGCCCAGGAAATTGCCCATCATTGAAGTGACGTTTTTTCGAAACATTTGATATTTCAAGTACAATTGGAATGTTCTAGAATAACAAAAGCTAGATTAGTTAAAATAACACGAACGCTACCGATAACGACACGTCCCAACACAGTATCTCGAGATATTATCATCTTGCTCAGGAATTTGATCGTGTCGTGGTGTATCGGAGATTACATATCGACACCTACGTACGCACTGTAACACTAACTACGGAATATTGAAATAAAGTAATGAATGAACATACATCGGAATATAGGGATCAAAATTGAATTACAGATAGGGAGTACCTATATCGATAAGTAAACTCAGTTGTGTCCAAAATAATACTTACAAAAAATTAACACTTAGGCCGCGGCCGCACTGGTCAGGCGATGGCGACGCGACAGCGACGTTAGTAAAACAAACACCTTTCAAGCTATGTTAAGTGATTATTTATTAAGTGAATTGCGACAAGATTTTGATTATTTCTCTCACAGTATTCAAATGTTTAGTAATGCAGTAACGTGTCCGTGTTAATGCGGACACCAAAAATTCCCGTCGCCGTCGCGTCGCCAATCGCCCGACCAGTGCGGCCGCGGCCTTACAATCGAAGCTGGGAGCGATCACTAGTATAGGGGAAAAGCATCGATAAGTGAGTTTATCGATATAACTCCTTACCTGCCATTCAATTTTGCCCCCAAAATTCCAATGTCTGGATGAAACACAGGGTTACCTAATTTAACACTAGGACCTACAATCAACTTACTGCAACTGTTTATACAACACCTATCATTCAAAAATTCTACAAACAATTTCTAAATAGATAACAATGCTAATACTCTATCTATAGATAACAACAATCAGACTCAAAGGGAAACATCGGCAACCCTACCTGATCGAGTACGCAGCAAAACTCGAATAGGAAAAATACCAAGTTTTTCTAACCATACGTATCGAGTTTCATCGTATAAACAAAGTGCAATGCTGTTATCTCGTTGTCACTCGTAGTAAGAGCCTACTTTATTATGACTATACACAACCTAACAGCGGGCCTATTATGGTCGTGTTTATCGATGTGGATAACAGTGGATAAAACAACTGTCACTTTCTGATAAGTATGTAAGTGCGAGAGCGACGGAGCTTTATCCACCGTGATAAAGGCGACCATAATACCGGCCCAGGTTCCGAATTATACTAGACAGACCAACTATATTGAAAATTACTTTCCCGTTTTTTGCCCCCTACTGCCCCCTAGTGACAGTTTCACTCGATCAGCTAGGGATAACATGAAAGATTCACTATTCGGGTGCAAACATTCGCGCTTGTTTCGCCAATTTTGCCCCCCGCACAATTTCAACTCCACGACTATAGGAAGCTATTACTTTACGGATTGAATTGAATTAAACCTTATGTTTCCGTAACGTGTGGACAGAGAGGGGCTCAAGCCAGCAGTGGGACAGGCCGAGCTAGAAACAAATAAATTATCTAAAATTATCGTTAAATTCCGCATGAACAGTAACTTGTCTCTGGTTGGCCTAACGGTTAACTATTTAGTAGATAATGACTTTAGACATTAATGCCGAGTTTCACCAACCAAATAGACGATCAGTGTTAACAGCTGTCAAAATGAGGTCAGACGCATAATGCCCTATTTTATGGACGCAACACGCCCTAGACGCAAAATATCCTAGTCGCAAAACGCCTTAGACGCAAAATGTCCTAGACGCAAAATGTCCTAGCCGCACAATGACACACATGCATATCCGGCTAAATAACACAAACTACAGTCGAACGGGATAAATATGAACTAGGTTTAGGTTACGTTAGATTTGCAGCAGGCCCGGAGGGCCAAACCACCCAGAAATAGGAGCTCCGCCGATTCTGTTAATCTACATATTGTGTCGTTTAGGACATTATGCGTTTAGGTCATTCTGCGTTTAGGACATTATGCGTTTAGGTAAATCTGCGTTTTAAACATTTTCCAGATTTAGGCCATTATGCGTCAAGAGCCTAACAGTCTAGTGACATTTATTAATATCGTCATCGTTTGGTGAAAGTCTGCCATTTTTTATTACTTTGATTACCTACTCGTACTGTGCATTAAAGCTTAAATATAAATAAATAAAAATACCGATCGAGTATTTGGAATTAAATCCGCGAGTAAAAGGTACCGATATGTTTTTTTAAATGTAATACCTATAGTCAAGGGTAAATATACATTAATATACAGCAACGTTTAAAAACATATAGTCCCATTCGTTCACTAAATAAAATAGCTAAAGCCATGTTAATAAGGTACTTATACACTTTAATGCATGCTTTGCCCTTGACAGTATCTATACTGGATCTTAGCATCTGCATAGGCTAATTATGGCAATTAACGTAATAAACTAGGTAAATTTTAAAATAGTATTAATATAAGAATGATCGCTTGTTGTTGCCGTTGCTATCATTAAAAATTGCATCATGGATTGGTTAGTTTACGTTTGCGGAGATGCCATCATAGTTTACCTCACGTGTTTCCTTGGAAATAAATCATCTTTATAATGTTTTCAGTCATTTTATACTTACATAAACTAGTCGTTACCTAAATTACATACCACTATTAATCTTTGTTTATTTATCTATTTATCCTAGCACCAATCGAATTGTAAGCCCGCGTGGTCAATGTGGTCATAAATATCAGTGAGCAAAATAAACTGACTGACAGGCCGAGAGGGACGCAGTAATTTGTTAGAATGAGAGACGTATATAACTTACTCATTCTATCAAATAGCGGCGTCCTTCTCGGCCTGTAAGTTCGACTGATCGTTTGTAGCGGCCCTAATAAGTACATGTTACCATCGTCTTAATTCCTCAACATAATACTTATAGACCAAATGCAACTCTAAGCTTTTTTTAAATAGATAAAGCCTAACATATACGAGTTGGTATTATAACTATATCCATGATTGTGCTACTATTAATGGCAACGCAACGATGCAATGTAGGTCGGGTCATCCAAGAAACCTTACAATATACAGTGACCAAGTGACCTGATATTGGCAAGAACGCTAGTTGTAGGCTGGGGTCAGAACTATATTATTACTAGGGTTAGGACTTTTGGCGGCATACCGTGGTTCTAGTATCCATGGAGTCGCTATTTGCTTATTATTATATGCAATACCTTGATTTTAACCTTCGGCTTTGTCATTATTTCAAATTTTTTGGAGGATATCTCCGTTGTGAAAGCGTAACAAACAAATGAGGGTTGCGTGGTCAAACCCGATAAATCGAAATAGTTCTTTATTCAAATTTGAATTGTCTTGATGTATAAATTAATGTTCTTTTTGACACAACAAGTTATATAGACTTATCGGGTTTGACCACGCAATCCTAAATTTATTTTTATTATTTATATTAGTAGGTATTGATAAACCGAACTAAAAATGTGTTTAGTTTATTTTGCAATATGACAACACTGAAGGTCAAACTTAAGGTGACATGTAGATATTAATTAGGAAATTACGACTCCATGGATTCTAGAACAACAGTATGCTGCCAAAATCCTAACCCTATTACTAAGAAACTTACTAGACCAATTTACGTAAAATGGAAAACGTCTACTACTAGAGATAGGTTTTCTCCTACTTTATTGTTTTTCCACAATGTATTATGAGATTATGACGGGCAAACAAAATCGCGTATTCGACCTAACTATGCTATTATAAAATCAAACCAACCTTGGCCTTGGTCAGCGAAGCTTTCATCTGATACCAACATGGCACACAACCAGACCGGCAGGACATCTTGGGACAAAAAGAAACGTCGCAATTCTGAATTTAAAATATTTCTAGTAATTTTAAACTTGATCTTCGAATAGTATCATTCGACTCCAGCTTACGATATTCGTAATTGGAATCGCATATGCGCAGGATTCGCATGAAATCGGGGCGCGGATCGTATCAGACGAGCGAACGTGCGGTGCGTTAGCGGCGATTAGCGCTAGATATAATATTTGCACGCACTAATGTGCTTCCGCGTGGTTGCTTGCGCCCGCGCCTTTATCGGCGCGCGTGCGTAATGCCAACACGGTTATCGCTAACAAGGGTGACGATAGGATGCGTTAGAATGAGAAACATAGATGATGAATTTATGTTTAACATACATACATACATTAAATCACGCCTGTTTCCCAGAGGGGTAGGCAGAGACCACTTCTTTTCACCTGCTACGATTCTCACAGATCTCTTTCGCTTCTTCCATATTCATACATCGAGTCATACATGCAGGTCGGTTTCGAATACTTAAGATTCGGGCCTTTTCCAGTAATTCTCCGATTGGATTCGAAAAAGTACGGCTAGGGCGGCCCCTTCCTATCCTTCCGCTCACTTTCGCTCTTTATGTTTAACAAAGACAACTAATACTGTTTTATAGTCATATGGGTCAACATTTTGTGACATTTCGTCGTCGTAGTTGTCGCGTTACGACGAATACGATGTGACCCATACTGAGCGTATAATTTACACTGTCCACATTTAGCGTAACAAGTCCTGGGTAGTGATTCTCTCATAAGCAAAGGTGAGCGAATGCAGGAGTGAAGTCCAAGCGGCGAGTTTAAGTAGTCCCGTTAGAGCGAACAAAACACATAATATTAGCGCGTGCATTCTCAATTAGGCAGCCTTATACGTTCGAGAAGCCATGCTGCCAAATTGAATACACGCGCTGAAATGTGTTTTGTTCGCTTTGACGGGACTACTTAAACTCGCTGCTTGCACATCACTCCTGCGTTCGCTCACCTTTGCTTATGAGAGAACCACTACCCTGTAGATTTGCCACGCAGTCGGATCTGATGGATTCCTATAGTGCGGACCCACCTTAAGAAATTGTTTAAGAAACAAAAAAAAGGAGATTTTTTAGCAGAACTTCCTGCTTTCGTGGTATGCAACCAAGACAATTTGGCGAGAAAGTTTCTTTAAAACAAACATGTAACTAATAACAATAAAAAGAAACTGACGCAGAAATTTACATCTGTAATTTGTAATAATTTCCTGAAAACTCACGTTTTATGACGTGAATACATCGCATTAAAGTTGTATGTACAGTCACCCAATAAAATTGTTGTGCATACTTGGAACTTTGTCATTGTGAATGTCATTGTCATTGTCATGCGTGTCATTTGATGTTCTGAGTGAAGTTTACTATGACAACGCACTAAAGTGCTTAACATTTTCGTTGGGGTACTGTACAGCTCCGTTCTACTTTGCTAAACAGAAAAACTACTACATTGCACAAATACCACTACTTTTGGGTCCACAAAGATGTAATTAGCATCCTAAAATATCCAAACCCAACAATATAACAACAATAAAAAAATATGATGACGACGTGCCGAAGTCGCGGGTGACATTTTGGCGAGTTTCCAACGAGATAAGGTCTTTATGGCCCTATCATTAAGGGCGACATTCAGATAAGCTATTTTCGCGACTGTGACACCGTTATTGTCAACACTCGTTTGTCGCTCAAGTCTTTATGATAAAGTCTTAAAAAGGTTCATAAAGATGGGGGAAAACGCGGCAATAGAGAATTACTTTTATTTGATCCTTAAACGTTATATTTTGTAGTCTAATATATAACGCATGGCAAACACTGAATCAACATTCAACACAACAACCGTTTCCAGTTGGATCAATCAATATATTCGATTTTTCGATCGACGGTATGGTCCATTGATCTACAATCAATCAAGGATTAGTGTGGTCATCATCATCAGCCCATTGCAGTCCACTGCTGGACATAGGCCTCTCCCAAGGAATGCCACAGACTGGTGTGGTATCACAATTATCCCTTAACATTGAAGAAAGACCGGTCCTCATTGAAAAGCAAATTTTAAGCAAAGCAGCAGCAGCGGTTAGTTACAAAGCAAATAAATATTGTTAAACTAGGTGTAACTAACAAGATCATAATAACGTCTTACGAGTATCCAAGCTTCACGGTGTATAATCGCGTAATGTTATGTTATTATTATAATAATAAGTTATTATCACATTGCGTCGAAGGCCATAACTGTTACAATTAAAACAATATCAATCCGCAACGGTTAATAATGTCATTTACAATCGTCACCGGAATTTGATAAAGCGGCTTAATTATATAAAGGGTATGACTGAATAATCGTTGTTGTGTAACAAAAGTCCCGCGACGCGTTTGTCTGTTTGGGATTGATTTAATAAGACCCAGGGGTGTTATTCTCTTAAAAACTGCGGTCGGTCGAACGAACGAGCGAAAGCGCAGCGGCGACACTTCAGACGATTATACATACATTGCAACGTCGAAGGGTTCGTAGGTCACTGGGCTCCTAATAATCTACGCAATCTACATTAGTCACCCGTTCCTTATCATTAATGTTGAGTTTGCTTGTTTGCCTAATCCATCCCAAAAAACGTTTCAGCCAGGCATCGCTACGTGACAATGTAGCGTACTGGTGCTAATTTTAACTGTCAGTTTAGGTGTTAACTGGCACCGCGTCGTTAGCTGTCAATTAACAAAGCCGCGTGTCTCGAAATATTTGCCGTTAGCACTTCGCTTACTTAACAGTTTGGCTAGCCGGTTACAACGGAATGAAGACAATAGGGATGAGTGCCAAAACTTACCATGTGTTTTTTTGTGAAGGAGTCCATCACGCATCTTATGTATCTTACAGATGGGCCCTTTCGGATACACTTCAACCCCTCTAAGATCATTTGTGCAATTACCCTCTTATACAGTCAGCTGTTCGAATGTAAAGGTTTCATAACGATGTTTATCCTTCACAGTAAGACCCGCCATACACAGACCGCTTTAAGCAGTCGGGAAACGACTGCACTTCGTTGCTATTGGTCGATTTGCAGTTTCAATGCTCTAGAAAGTGCAAACCGACCAATAGCAACGAAGTGCAGTCGGTTCCCGACTGCTTAAAGCGGTCCGTGTATGGCGGGTCTAAGAGCTTCGGGTAAGGTACTTAAGTTAGATAAACTTATTGGTGGTCAAACCGACCCCCAGATCCTATTATTATAAAACGAGGCCTACACTCAAATAAATGGGAGCCAACAAAGAGAGGTTTTCACTTAGTTGACAAAAAATTAATACAATAGTTAAGATATTAGTTATATCAACCAAAGCTGATAATAATAGCAATTTCTTTAGAGATTCAACTAACATCTTATTTGATGCATCTAACGTCTTAGCTGATGTATCTAACGTCTTGTTAGGTTCGTATGGAATCAAGACGCTTATGCACAACAATCACAATCTTGTTAGAAGCGACTAATTATTTCAGTGTACTATTCCCAGCAGCATGTCACACGAAAGTTGATAATTTTATGATAGTTAAATAAAATAGATTTGCAGTCACAACTACGTTATTAAAGTCCAGCTTGTGAGGGTATCCTAGAAAATTTAGGCCTCTCAGGAGAAATGCTAAAATACTGTATAGTCAACTATTCAGCCTGCTAGAATTTTTACGACACACCGTATGTTTCAAGCACCCACGGGATATTTCAGTGACAAACGCCGTTTTCCTAAAGTTCTTAAATATGCGGCGTACGAAATAATATATTAGTATTCCGAGCGAGTGGGTCAAACAATATGGTATCAATTTACATAAATATTGGATGTTTGAAGAGCTAAAACACCTTTATAGGGATCCATACCAAATACGGAGCAACGGAATCGGTATAAAAATTAAGAAACACTTTGTTGTCTGACCGTCACAAGCATTTTTCTTAGAGACAGGAAGATTATCTAGATAGACATTAAGCGTAAACAAGTTTAATCGTAAATCATAACTAATAAACTCAATTTCTTGTAGGTACAATTGCAAGTAACTTACTGGGAAACTATGAATATAAAAAATAAATAAACAGTATTTTCTACAGTATAAAAATTTTACATTTGCATCTCCGAGATACAAATTTCAAACGCCAACATAAGCATCAACTCATTTGTTGACCTGATTAAGTACGGAACCCTCGATGCGCGAGTGAGGCTCGCGCTTGACCAGTTTTTTGACAAGTTAATCTCTTATGTAAGGCTGTGCGTGCCCTTGTTTTGGATGGCGCCCACGCCCTGCCTAAGAAGGCATATGCCATAGGAAATATTACCCATTTCTAAAAGGAAGAAACACCGTTATAACGGATCTAAATAGCAAAAACACATTTTATTTTGCTTATTATAACTAATATTGGTTTTCTTTTGTTACATCAACACTCATCTAGTAAGACATATTCATTTATAGAATATTTATTTTAAGTCAATGTGGTAATGACAAATCTAAATGTGATTCTCTTATGATTGTCAAGTGACGCTTAAATCACGTATAGCTGTCCAAAAATTCCAAAAAAATTTTGCTCCGGACGATAGGTAACGTTTCTCACACCCTAGTCCTCCTCAAGTCTGATTTCCACGATTTTGAATATGTTGTAGTTACAATTCTCCTAAACAATTTGCTTTACATCTCGACGGACGGTATTATTAACTTGCGAGTTTCAGTTGTACCGTGAGACCATACAAACAACATTTTAGGGCGTGCATTCTCAACTTCGCTTCGTTGGAGAAGAAGTCGTTTTTAAGACGACACCAGGACCTCTGGTGGCCCATAAGTTCCCTGCCTTCTCAATGCCATTAAAATGGATTGAATGAGACACTTTAACGATAATGGAAATGAAACGAATGCAGTCGTCTATTCTTCGTAAGAAGCTACGTGCAGAATAAAATGCCAAGCCAATTATCGGGCGGTAGATTTCTCACGACGCAAGGAGAATTCATATGAATAAAATGCATATGAAAATTTCTATTCGGACGAACTACAGATAGAATCTTCAAAAGTTTTACAGGTAACAGAACAGATAGATGATAATGGTAATATTATTTCCGGTCCTCAGAAGGTGCCGTTTTAAAAGCAAACACATATTTAGATAGTCACTTTTCACTAAGTTCCAGTTATTGAAAAGATATAGGAGCAGCAAATCTCTGTCTCTCACTCCGGTAACAGTACTGTAATGCCTGGACCCTAAAAACTTGCTGGTTTGCCATACTATAAAAACACTCCTCAGTTGCGTGTCATCAAACCGATGGATGTCCATCTTCATCGATAAAAGTACCAATAATGGCTCCATAAAGTGACGTAACACATCACACCTACAGCCTATAGCCCTCCTACGCTGAAAGCTTTTGTTTTTCCCATTTACGATATCCATTAACGCATTGGAAGCCAGGTCTCCTGATGATATGGAAAATGAGCCCGATGTGGAGGTTTCGGCACTGAATGAGTGCCGCTCGTATTTTATTCTGTTACAGGCCACTAATTGCTTTTGGAGAGCGATTTGTGAGTTTCTCTTGGCCGATCTTAGCCGTTAATCCAAATTGCATTAAATGGTGATAATATCAAATACGAATTGATTACCTCTTTCTCAATGTGGTATCAGACCACCATTGTATGTTTTTCTTATTCAAAATTCTTCAAAGGAACAGCCTAGACCGTAGTTAAATAATCAAGCGACATTTAAAAAATCTGTCCAAAATAAAATAAAAATTATAAATATAATTTCCAATAACTACCTTATTAAATCATGCATAAATCCTGTTACGGATCGAATTTACCTGAGTCTTTGACCACTGCATACACCTCGCTGTTCACAAAACCGATATTACGAATTAATAATGAATGACAGTAGCCGGTGCGCGTACAACTGTCATGTTTAGCTCAACGCCCATGGCCGCACACGGAGTCGTAAACCCATATTAATGAGAACCATCGGCGTTGAATGAATCGCCATTATTTGGCGAAGTTGACCGATTGTTCGCGAACAATGGGCGTCATTGAATCTTCATTGTAAGTACCGCATTGTAAAGCTTTGATAGAACGAAAACGACCAGTAATGTATCAGTAGTTATAAACACTAATGAATTCTTTTCAAATACAGGGACGCACGATTTAATGTCGCTTTCCTAATAAAACAAGATTTCTAACCTAAAAATCAGGGGAAAATCAGGTGACAAGTCACACCAATTGTCCTAGTCCCAAACGATGCTCTAGGCTTGTATTATGGGTACTAAACAACGATAAAATAACTCATAAAGAGAAATATATACTTTAATACATACATTTAATATATCCATGACTCAGGAACCAATATTCGCGGTCATCAGCTCATCACACAAATATCTGCCCTGGGATTTGAGCAAAGGACCGCTAGCTTCATAGGCAGGGTCACTACCAAATAGGCTAACGTGTCGTTAATGACGGAACCCGTCCAACATAACATCCCTCGTTTCCGTCAGGGGTAAAAACAATAAGCGGCACCAAAATCCACTGACCTGATCCTTTATTCATCTTTGGATTACCCATATTGCACCACTAGGCCAACGCGTCGTCAATTCCTCTTTAGTGATATCTTTTTGTGATTGAATTCGATAGCATGAATGAAGCAGATTCAACACTTTTGATATCGGCCGATTCAACGCTAAATGGAGTAATAGGCCCAGGGGACCCACAAAGTGGTTGGATCCCGGGCGAACGGATACTCGTATCGTATATTACAACTTTATTTGAGAACACCGCCGGTCCCTTAGGAGTCCTAGTTTAGGTCGTAAATTGATAAAAGTTTGTTTGGTTAAGTCACTTGAGCACATGACACATGAGTGGTTAAATTGACCGAGGAAAACATACCGGAGATACAATTGACTTTGATTGATGCGTCACATGTTTTCTTTTAATGTTTATATAATTCAATCGCTACTACCTAACGTTCTTATGAATATGTATAATCAAGTTCAAATAGATGGTACTTGCAACTGACATTTCACTCAAGCTCTGTGAGGTATATTCCGAATTTCAAAATGAAAATGGTTCGTATGATCGCAACCCTCAAATGATTAACCAATAGTATAACGACCATCGTGGAGATTCGTGAGGAAGGCCTGGGTGATTATAGATATTATTGTCTACTCATATTATTCAAGATAAACTTTATCATGTTCTTTTAAATGGAATGGATACTACCCCCGGGTCCGTGGATTTTGACATTAAAAGTTGCTGTTAGTTATCATTATTTTCGTCAATATATTGACGACAACAATAACTGCGGTTGAAACGCCTGAATATTCACCCGCCCATGTCCGGCAGTGGACGTCTTTCGGCTGAAATGATGATAATGATGTTTTTAAATGACATATAGAAGACAAACGAGCACACAGGCCACCTGATGGTAAGTGGGATCTGGAACCCAAAGGCAATCTCAAGATAACCTTTAGACTAGAATGCATTGCCAACACTCAGGACGAAGATGGAATGCCTCTATGCTAGTAATTTCACCGATCGTCTTATCCGCACACCGTATGCAAAAGCTGGTGCTTGGCGGTAGATTAAAGGATAAAATGGTGATGGTGATCCGGATGGACCCTGCACAAGGTCCTAACCAGCACCCACGGAAGATGATACTGTATAATGAAGCGTGTTCTTTTTAAAAGTCAATGATAAACGTAATAAGGAGTGGGAGAGTGAGTATGGCTGATGTTATGTAATAATACACCTGACATGTATGTGTGTCACAACAGACTGATATGAATTGCCTGTCAAACTTGTCGTTCAAAGTAAACAACTGGGTTAATGAAAAATAAATACCATGATACGTGTACGCGTATGGACAGACATTTCTGTCTAATTAAGAAACGGAATAGATTTATTGCGGAAATAATAAAGAACGGTATACAAATGATACATCCGGTGAAATTCAAACTAAGCTGAGACGTGATCCTGTTTCTTGGGATCCAGATTGTAATTAGCAACAATTAAGCGTTCCACTTCGACTTCATTCGTATAAAACTGTTTTATTTTCTGATATTGTGAAGGGCAAAGAGAGTTATAATATAAGATCGCTATTTAGTAGTAAGACTGCCGTTTGTACCAATACTTTTGTTGTTCTTATTTTTTAGGAGAGACCGTGTCATCTCGTTCTGAGCGTCTGAGAAATACAAGTCGAAATTAGTCTTCAAATGTTTCTTTACGGTTAAGTTAAGATCAATTTAAATTAAATTTACTTGCGAAAACATGATGAAATCAGCAACAAAATGATAAAATTATAAAGCCATATACTTAGGCGGTGGAAAGCTAGAATTTATATTCAATTCAAGTACGGAAACCAAGTAGGCAGATAAACTGACTCACTGATGTGAATAAATCTTTGTATTGAATACGAAACGCATCTCTTTAATATTAAAACAGCATATCATCAAGGCCGCTGCATTGTTATTATTATTCAAGACGGCGGTAGAATTCAATAATAAACCAGCCCTACTTGACCGCTGGACTGGCGAGAAACTTTTAGGGACACAATCACAATAAGTTACAAGAAGCAAGATTTTTTGAGTTCCATGCCATCGGGACCCAAGCTCTAAGGTCCCGCTGTTCATCCATCAGTCCGTCCGTCTGTCTGTCAGCAGTCTGTAACTCATGAACCGTAATACGTAGACAGTTGAAATGTTCATAGTGCGTATTTCTATTGCTGCAATAACAACAGTTTTTTTTAATTTGGTAATATTTTAGTGAAGGTCCATGCAATGCAAGAAATATAGTTCATCAGTCATCACAATTCAAAACTTAGGGCGCACTATCCCCGCAATCTTAATTAGTTTGGGAGAAAGTGAAAGGGTCAACTAGAGCCAAAGATCACGGACCTGACTCAACGCCCAATATAACATATACTTTGTTCGTAGTCATGCCAGTCCAGGGTTCAAGCTTTCCTGGTTCGTCGCAGAGCTCTATTAATAGGTACGCTGTAACGTTAGAGAATCGCTACATCGGGCTGGATGCAAATGACGCACCTACCAGCATAATTCCGACTACTGTACATCATGCAAGAACGTAGAATTGAGCATTGTTAACGGAATTCAATAGATACATAATAATTTAAAAGCCATTGGCTCGTGGATTTAAATTTTGTTGGAATAACATTGCATTAGGCGAGAGCCGTTACTTGTAGTTTAATCGTTGAGCATACATAAACAGTTTTAACCTCCTAAGTACTAAAAATAGTTCATAATACGGCCATTGAAATAAAGATCTAGTGCAAAGGAAGTGGAATTCCTTTTGTTTTTGTGACTATGATCATACTTGCTTCTGCCCGCGACTTCGTCCGTGTAGATTTTGATTATCGTTATTCCTTCAGGAACTTTTAAATTTTCCGGTATATAAAGTAGCCTATGTGTTAATCCAATGTATAAGATATCTCCATTCTAAATTTCATCCAAATCTGTCCAGCCCTTGCAGCTTTAAGAAGTAACAAACTAACACACACACACCAAACTCACAAACTTTCGGATTTATAATATTAATATTAGTATGATTAGAAAATTGTCTTTATTTAATTCATAATAGATTCATATTCCATTGACAAATTTCAACTTTTGCGCCGCGCCACGCCGCCGGCTGATTGGCGAACGCGAAGTCTACATTGGATTTACCCCTATTGCAATCGTATTCTTGAATTATTATTCTTTAAACTTCAACGTCTAGTTGTATTCTTTTATATAATTCCAGGCTGTAAGCTATAGAATTACATATTGAAACTATTTGGCATGTAAGGACCTTGCCGAGTCGGGAGTCTATATAAGCCAGTGGTTCCCAAACGGTGATCCACAGACCATAAACCAAGGAAGGGACCGCCGCACGGTGCAAACAAAATTACTTACGCAATTAAAGAGTTACAATAAATGAAGATTTTTGAATTTCTTTAATGAATATAAATATCATTGAAATTCACAACTTCTTATGCCGGTGAAATGACTGGCATAGAGGAATTCCACCTTAGTCCCTCGGGGTTGGCAGCACAGTCTTTAGATTACAGTCATGAGAATTTTAAATGTCTTTGGGTCTCAGATTGCACTTGCCATCAGATGGTCTGTGTGCTCGTATGCCTTCTCCTTGGCATAAAAAATGGTAATTTTTCGCATTTGTATCGCAATTGCAAAAGAGTTTTGGTGTAAAAAAGCAACTTATAGAACACCTTCTAAGTGCTCACAAATTGTTCTCTGTTAAAGGTAATGTTTTAACAAGCTTTTATTTAACTCCCACTGTTCGTAACGTAAGTTGTTCGTCAAAATTTCCCGTTAATGGATTAGGCTGAAACTTGGACCACTTATGTTAATCCGATAAAAATGCAATATTATGGTATCTAAGAGCTGATCTGATGATGGAGTCGGAAGGTGGCGAAAGGATCTCCGCTATATTTATATAACGTAGACCCACCAAAAGTACAGTCGACAACAAAAGCTTGTCCCAAAAATGAAATTTTGAAACTTGTGGTCTCTGCCAACAACAAAACTAAATAGTCGTTGGACGTAAAGGTTGGGAGCCACTGCTAGGCCTGGTATTCATGACCGCTCGGCATGCCAAACACGTGCGATTACGACTCCAAATAACATTGGGATGGCCAGACTTTGTTAGACCATCGGCGGCTATAACATGACGTAATAGTTTTATTATAAACTGATGCGACAGGCTTGTGTGATGGTGACGATGAAGCAAGGCTAGATAGATATAGTTTTGTAGGTTCAGCCACAATCTGCCTCAGAGAAAAAGCTGTAAATTTCCAGAAAAACAGACAAAGGGAGGATATTAAACTATTAAGAAATTATTTTTATCTAATACTAGCGACAGATTCCAGCATCTGATAGACAACCTTCACTAAGTTGGAGAGGGACTTTAAGAAGAAGAAGAAGAATAACTAGCGACCCACCGAAATTTTCCGAATATCTACCTCCAGCGCAGCGGGAAGAATTAGGGGGAGTAGTAGGAAACTAATTCTAAGCGTACGAAGTCGCGGGCATCCTCTAATAGTAATAATAATAATAATAATGTAAGAAACAATAACTTTATAACTTTAGATACTCAATAAAATGCATGTGTACCCTAAACACGACCAGTTTCTGAACGCATTAGCGTGTCCACCACAATCACAACCGTCATCGTGATATTTTCATGCTGATTATTCAAATTGTGGTCATTACCGTCATGGTTCACTTTGCTGGCTAGGTTACTTATAAGCGCAATTTTATTTTTATTTTTAATCGAGACTGGATAAGATTCTTCCTTTTTTGTGATGTATCATAAACTGTTTACAGAAAACACTAAAATTCAGATTTATTGGTTAAAATTTTATTTTATTTTATTTCATTGGAATAATCACAAACAATAAATATGTGTTGAATATATGAATCCTCATGTCAAAAGAATTTGAAATTTAAATAAGTACTTGATACATTCAAATAAAATTCTACTAAGAGGTCAAATAACGCATAATTTAATCGTTATACGTTAGTTAGTTTATTTAAGAACTATGAGCAATATCTAAAAATAAAGTTTACAAACGAAAAATTACGTTGGGAATTCTTAAGAATATTCGATATTTCGATCAAGTCAGGTTTATGACTTTTCGGGAATATGTCATGTAACCCAGTCGATTTTATATAGCTTGATAAAATGTTGGTTATATGAATACCTTTGCGTACCCATTAAGTTACACAACATTAGTTTAGGTACTTAACTATACTTATATGTGGACAAAATAACCACGTGACATAGTTTTTCAGCCATTAGAAGAACATATTGACACGTCAAAGCTCGACAAATCAGTTTTGATTGCTTGTTTAACAGAGACACGTGGTCCGGTACGTTTATATTTAGTTAACGAACCTAAACAAATGTAGTACCTATAGTACACGAGCCGTTGGCCATGACGACGTTAACGCGTAAACAAGAACATCACTAATTGTTTACAGGTCGATAAACTATAATCTAATCGTGGGTCAGGCTAGTCTGCCGTGACATCACTAGCCAGGTCAAGGCTGGGCCAGGCAGTGATTAAAAACTAATTTAATGACGCCATAATCCAATCAACTGATTCGATTAAGATTGCTCAATCGTAAACATTAAGTACCATGGTTTAGGATATTATATTGAGTTTCTTACGGCGTTTCTTTTTCAACACACTCTTGGAGAGCGCTGATTCTCCATTCAACAATGTATTTACCCATCTTGCTTCGATATAGTAATAATAGTGTTGATGTTATGAACGCTCTTATTTACTTGTCAGTAAGCGATGACATAAGATTAACAGTGTGATTTCCTTGTTTATGGCAAGGAGAAAGCAAAAAAGCACGCAGACCACCGGATAGTAAGTGGGATCTGATATCCTAGACATTTGCATTTTCAAAACTACAATCCTTGGAGTACCTTGGAGTAGCTTGCCATGTTTTGTCCTTACCTATCGTTGTGACATTTGAATTCGACGGATAAGGACAAAGCATGGCTTAGCTACTTGGTTACTCCACGTTTATAAGAAAGGGCATAAAATTGCAAATGCGTTGCCAAAACTGAGGACTAAGAGGGAATGCCTCTATGCTAGTAATTTCACCGGTTGTCATATCCCCAAACACAATGCCAAATTGGCAGAAAGGCCCAGATAGACTTAATGCTCTTTTTTACGAACGTTTAAGGAGCTCCCAAATAGTTTTAAGAAGCCGTGTATTTTACTTTTTGACATTTCCATCATGTGTTTCTATTCAGTAGTCGTAAGTACTAGTGTTTATTGAGTTGGGAGCGCAATTTGTTTGAAATACATGTACCACTTGACTTTCAACAGACACGACCTCTTCAACTTTAATCCTCTTAGGGCGGAAATTGGAAGACTTACTTTTCCAGCTTTACCTGTGCATACCTAACGATTTTCTAAATATTTCAACAGATCTCTCCACACTCTTACTAGATACTTTACTTCTTTATTCTGTACTCTATCCATAATATAAAAAATCTAAAGGCAACACAAAAATCTATTCCCGTTTCCATAGCGTAACGACATTGCTTTCTCTCTTTATATTTAGAGATTGATATTTACATTATACATCCATTGATGGATCTAATTGCTGCTTCAAAGGAAATTTAACTTCAGAGTGATGCTTAAATATAACTTCCTATTTTTGTGTCAAAGACTTGTTTACAGATATTGATCACGATCAGTTTAGTCCGAGCCGTTTTGAGAAACTATTAAAGAGACGAAGTAAACAACAATATTTTTTTCAAATATACCTTAACAGCAAGCAAATACAATCTTAAGGATCTCTGCAGGTTATTAGTTTTTATGAAGTCCTAAGTCAGTCCGGTCACCTCGACTGACAATTCAAAATCTTTAAGGAAATGTTTAAATTTTTAAAAGAAACTGACAGACTGAAGTGACAGAACAAAGTCTGTGTTATCCGTAGAGCACAAATCGTACACGACTTCATAAAGAACGCCAGACAATAACTCAATTCCAAAAGAAAGACCGCTCAAAGCAAACCAAGTAAGTATTTGCTTACCAAAATTGGAAATCCATATCACAAAGGTTGTGTACAATGTTTTACGCGGTTGAGTGAACCTGAATTGTACGCATTGCGATGTAATCGTATCAGGAACAAGGATTGGCAAGAATCCAAATGTATCGAGTGACGGGCTCGTATGGCTGGCAACAGAATCTGATAGTGGTGCCACATGTTTAAAGTGGGTAATTCGGAATTTGCGTTTTTGTTATTGTAGCGTTATTAACTTTTGATCTATTTTCTGTCCTCTTTTTTGCGCGAACATCTTGGAATTTTTCTTGTAAGCTATACCGAGAAAAACCTACAAATAATACACAATATTAATACAAAATATCCCAAACAATTTCACGCCATCCTTTGCTTCACGCAATAGGCTTTTATTCATTATTTTCCTTGCAAAACCCGTGATCCCCTTTCCCCTTTAGGCCGCATTTCACAAAACTTGGAATAAGACTTACTCCGAGATTACTCTAGGTATACAAATTCGGCGTTTAATCTAGGAATAAGACCTTCTTGCATTTTGGACCAAAATGCAAGAAGGTCTTATTCCCAAATTTTTGGTCGAATTCAACCTTAATAAGACCGATAATCTAGTGAACACATTCCTAAGAACACTGACCTTGTGGTAGGTATCTTTCTGCCAGTTCTTGATCTGCGATATGACGTCGTTGACGAGCCGGTCCCTGACGCTGAGGTGCAGGTCCGAGAGCCGTTCCGCCTCCACCATGCCGCCCTTCCACGCGGCTTCCATCGTACCGTATTCAGGTCCTGTGGGAGAATAATCTGATTAGCAAGTTTGCTAAAGCCCTATCATTATTATCAAGAAGTGGTCTCTGCCTACCCATCTGGAAAACAGGCGTGATTTAATATATGTATGTATGTATTATTATATCAGCTGAAAGACATCCACTGATGGATATTACGCCTTTCTCAAGGATCCACGACGGTTTTGTGCTACTCGCATCCATAATTTTTCGCGATCTCCACCATGTCATGGTCTACCTTGTGGAAAGCCTTTTATCACTCCGCTTCCTGATCTGAGGTCGCCAATCTATAACCCTAAGGGCCTGTTTCACAATCGACAAGTAAATTTATGTGCCAGTTAAAGTTAGCTTTCTCCTTGTCTTTGTTCAAGTGTAAGAAAAGGAAAGGGCTAAATTTATGTGTCAGATATGCTTTACTTGACGATTGTGAAACAGGCCCTAACTGTAACATCACTTGGTCTAAAAGGTACTATACATTGTTGGCAATTAAATTCCTCACCAAGGTGACATTGGTCTGAAGTCACGTCCTTCCAAATAAACATCAGCGAAACGCTAAAAACCGTTATCTTCTTCAGAACTAATTACAGTAAATACAGTTGTAGTATAGTGCTCATGAAAAGCAACAAAGACTGCAAATTAAATGCAAATAACCGCATGTCACCCACCCAACACCACAAACCACTGCACTTGCATTTAAAATGGCCGTCTCACAACACTTTACAATCCACCGATTCTTGAAACTGAGGTTTATCACGCATGTTGGAAATTTAATAAAAGAACATTGTTGTTTTAAACTTTCCGTGCCAAGTTGTAATATAAAGTCGATTTTGTAGAAAAATCAGAAAGTCAGATACCAACCAAATCGTTATCACAGAACGCAAAATGAAAAATGTGTTTTATTTTATCTGCTACCATGCAGTTGGCACTCGTTAGCATAAAAACTATTAAAACTTGTATGAGTCATAAAAATCCATTGCAAACTGGTTCGTGCAGAGTTTGTTTTACAGTTCACTTTTGCTTTGAAAAGGTAAGTAATTATTTAAAGTAGGGCTGAAAGCATGGAGCAATTTGCGTTAATAGCGAGTAAATACAGATTTCAAAGGGGATTGGATCAAAGATTTTATAACCTGTGGTGTTAATGGTGTTATTCGCTTAGGATTCATCGAACAAGTTTAACTTGAACCGTACACACACTAGAGTAGGGGATTATTTAATCACTACATACTATTTATAAAACAAAGTCGCTTCCTGCTCTTCCCGCTATGTATGCTTAGATCTTTAAAACTTCGCAACGGATTTTGATGCGGTTTTTTTAAATAGATAGTGTGATTTTACGTATCATAAATGGTGGTTTATTGTACGGATGTTACAGAAAACTCAAATAAACTGAAGCGAAGCGAGGGCGGGTCGCTAGTTAAATATAAAACATATTGCCCATGTGGTTTCCGGGTTAGAATAATGCCACGCCATATCTTCCCGTGGATGTCGTAAGAGGCGACTAAGGGAATAAAGGCTTCTAGTACTGTTAGGTGATGGGCTTATAACCCGTCACTAATACGCTGTCAAACATCTTAGCCTAATTGTTCAAAAGGTGGTTAAAGAATTATCTACAAGATTTTAGATCTGTACATAATTCTGTAGCTCTGCTTACCCCACTCTGGGAATGAAGGCGTGACTTTATGTATGTATATATGTAAAACATATTAGGAGAGAATCTCACACAAATTTACCTAGTCGCAAACTAAGCTCTAGGCTTGTACCGTCAACATAAAAGTAGGTAAAGTCAAGGACTTTAATTGTTATGGCACATGACTTTGATCATTAATTTTGGCGTAATTTCTTTCATGTGGTTTGACGCTGTCATTAAGCCATGAGAAAACGTAGCGAATAGAATAGAGGCCCAAGTCAAGTTAGGCTAGCTCGATTTAACAAACTCGTTTTTCTTCGCCAAAGAATAACCCCTGACCGGAGTAATTACTTCAGGCGTTCATTAGGGTACAATTTTAATCAATTAAGCCAAGGCCTCATTCATTAGAAGATTACCTAAAGTAAGATACACATGTTATAAATCTGTTTGCATATATTATGCGGCGTTTACAAATAACTTTCGTTATCGGCGTCAATTAACCAAACGAGGTATAAATGTGTTTCGTGATATTAACATTATCTCGATTGGTGAAATCATTTGTGGCTGTCATTACTTTAAAACGATTTAATGGGGTTATTGTTTTATTCAAACAGTTCGTCGACGAGTTCTTCGATGTACTAGCCAACTCCATCTGGATTTGCTAAGGGCCATACACACTTTTTTTATTAATGGTTTTCTTGTTTTAACAAGATGTATTTCGCCAATGTCAAGTTTTAGACAATCACCATGGACTTATTAGATAAACAAGTGTAGTAAAACCAGCGCTGGTCTTCTGCTGAGACTATTTGGTGATCTGTCGAGAGGTCACCAGATCAAAAAAATAATACGCAAAGAAAACAACAATAAACTATTTAATAGTTCATGATCTAACTAAACCATTTCCCTGGTCAAAGAAGAGATCAAAAGCCATAGCACAAAATAAGAAGACCGCCCTCAACATCCATCCAAACAGCCTAGTGCTACATCTTATGCCTGACCAACCTCCGCCTAGAAGGCTAAAACGAAAAACTCCAGCGGATCTAACAGTCTAGGAGTCTTGAAAAAAAAGTGAGACGCTGCAATGGGAGCATACTACGCAGGATATCTGAATGAATCAACACCACCAAAATATAGCTTATTGTCCCAAAGACAAGGACAGATTGCACTAGATAACGAGAAGAAAAAAAACATATCTCCAAGCGCGAGAATTACCTATACACATACCTATTAAAATAACCGAGGCAGCTTCCTTAACCAACATTTCACCTGACCCCGCCGCGCTAAAAACATTTAATATGATTTAATATAAACAGCCAAGGGTCGCGGTTAAATCGCGCCGGAGAGCGAAATACATAATTAAATAACCCCACAGGCTGCTCGTAACAAATTAAACCAGTCCCATCAAGCAAACAGCTGACGGCGGTCCGTTTTCGCAAAACGTTTCATAACCGATTTACACACTTGCTGGCACGTGACGTAAGATGCTGCACCGGAGTAACCCGATGACCGTTAACGCACGCCAATCTAAATTCAAACTCGCGAATGACGACACTTTCGATTTTCAAATGGGCCAATAAAATGTGTTGTTGTCAACCGTTACGGGTGGAGAGCGTGTTCCCGTGCGGGCCGTCGAATTCAACACCGTGCACAGAATAACAGATTGGGAATATCGCAACCGATCCCTCGTAATTGTCCAACTTTCCATTTCGTTGCACATGTTTTATTCTCGTTGCATTCGGCGTTGTGTAACAGTGAAAAACGGTGAAAACAAGTGTTTGCATTCGATCTGTGCCCAGCGTGATTTCAATTAGGAAATGGCTATCGAGAGCTTTCGATTTGATTACCATAAACACGCAGTTGGTAAACACCGGCGGTGTTAAATGTTTGTGGATTAACACTTTCACCGCCCACGACCGTATTTTCAAAGATTTATGTTATGTATGACACACTGTATGTGTCATAGACGGTTACTAATCTTTAGCCCGAATTTTCGTTACCATTTTTTTTTAACTTCGGAGAAACCCATCAGTTAAGAAACAAAACTTCGTAGTTGCATTTGATGAACCGTCATAGACAGGCTATGCGCTAACACATAAAGCGTCAAAAAAACGTCTAGTTTAATTGGTAGAAAAACCAAAGATAATGGCACTGTGTTAAATAATAGTTAAGCAACTGTCAGTACCGGTGTTAATTAGGTGGAGAGATCAATCAATAAACAGAGATAAGGCCGGTGTTAGTGCACATAATCGTTTCCGCTGGTAATGGCGTATAATCGGCCGCGTGCTAGTAAACACTTAAGAGTGGATAAATGGTCAAGCTACTTTTTACTGGAAACAGAATGACAACTTTAGAAAATATGATGGGTTTATTTGAAACCTGTTAATATGAAACAAATTTGTGGTTAAATAAGTTCATTATGAACAGAATTTAAAAAAAGAGGTTCTATTTTCGGCTGTATGTATGTTTTCTAATATTACAATATCTTATAAAACTATTAACATGCTTTTTGTGTTTACCGGTGAATATCAAATATTTTATTATGGCTGAAATTCAGGTATCTTACAAAGGGCTATGTCGAGCAGTGTACGTCTATTCGGCTGAAGTGATGATGATAAATTTTAGCTGGGTAGCAAACTATTTACTTAAGCCTCGATTCCATTGAGCGAGTTACAAGCTACAAGCCAGCGAATTCGCTAGCAGCTTGTAAACTTGCTCAACGTAGATTCTAATAGCATACGCATTCATGAAAACTCAATAGAAACATTAGAAACGTCTAACCAAAGAATGAATAAAAACTCAAGTAACACCTAGCTTACACTTCACTCGCGCTCGCTATTTGTATGAAATTGTATGGATCTTTGACACACCGTGTGCGACATAAGCAGAAAAAGGGTTGGAAATGCGTATGAAACTTGAATGGTCTGGGCTGACACTACAATTTCCGCACCTCATTCAGAAAATAAGAGAATATCTAACATTGAAATTCGAAATTCCATCTTTAATTACCAACAAGTAAGGTTTATTTTGCTTTAAAAATTAAAATGTACATATGACCCTTTTGTAACGTTAAAATAGAATTTGAAGAGGCATGTAAATGGAGACTCGTCTGAGGAATTAAACAGCTTTTATTCAGCTAATGCGGTTTAAATATAAATTGACGCGTGTTTTGTTTACGAACGGCCTTGTCTAGACTTAGGCACATGATCGGACTACGCCGAGTCTGAGAAAGTAAAGGATTGCTTTCATTAGCCTCTTGTAGATTAACAATCAGCAGAAAAAAGGTTCATCATGTCAGCCGAAAGATGTCCACTGCTGGAAATAGGCCTATGTCCAGCAGAAAAAAGGTTCATTTGAATTTAATCCAGAGAAGTGAAGTTGAAGAGTATAGTACTTTTTCCAAGAAAATTTATAAATATTTAAGAGAAAAATAGAGAATATTTAGAAATGATGACGGTTATAATATAATATAAATAAATAAGTTATGTATTTTCTTCAAAATTGATTATTCTCTTAAACCAGACCTTTGATAAAAAATACTGCCTATCTATTTATCTTTAAATAAAGATGCTTTTAAGCGTATCCTTCCATCAATGCTTATAATTACAAAAAAAAAAGTGTAATCAGGGATGCAACAATATCCAACTGTACATTATTCACATTAAATAAGGGACTGCTGCATAATAAACACACTCGAGCCAGCTCTTCGTCTTTTTTTAAACCGCTAATAGTCAAAGACATTCGCCTCAAACAAGTTGCATTACAGCATTTTACAGAACCTAAGAAAAAACGTCACATTTGCAACTCAATAGTCAAAGCAAATTACACCATCTACGCATACAAGTAAGGTTGTATATTCAATACGGTTGTTATAAGTGATAAGATCTTTTTAGTTGGGAAGGCTGTTTGTCCAACCGGTTGTAAAAGCGTAAGCGGACGCACCTCTTCGCTGTTGACGACAACAAAGGCATTATGTCTGGTTTACACGAGCTTAGTACTTGTCATTAGTGCTTGCTACTTGTACTTGGCTATTTGTAAATATCATACTGTAAAAAGCATCAATGTATTAGGCATTAGTAAATGTGCCAAGTGAATAGAAAACCATCCTATTTGTAAGGAGAAAAGACTTCCCCCATTTGTCCATTTCTTGATATTTCCTATAATATTGTTTCTACCTATGTCTAAAATTTAAATAAAACGACAAGAACAATGTAAATGTAATCTCTAAACTTTTTTGTTTTGTTTTGATTTAAGTAGTATCTGCACTGCACACAAATTTTGTTTCTCAAATAAATATTTTCTCGACGCAAATGACAACAATTTAGTTCGTGTACAGTCGACTAGAAAGAGATATATCCACTTTTTCTCCTTATTGCATTGTAATATAATAAGTGTAGTGTACACGTATGATTGATAGTTTCAAAAGTGGATATCTCTTTGTAGTCAACTGTACTAATGCCGTGTAAACTGCATCACGTGTGAATGAAGCCTATGTCCTTTATTACCTTCTTGCTTCGAGCAGGTTCACGTTGCATCATAGCGGCCAGCGCAAATACGCGACTTCCTAGTATCGGACGTGTATTGTAATTGACAGGTCTGAGACGTCGTTCGAGGAATTTTGATATTTGCTGCGAAAGTATTGGATAACGTCAAGACTGTAGGCATTGATTTGAAAAGGGGAAGACGGCGACGATACATGTCGCAATACGAAAACGCGTTTGACAAGAATATGTCAGCACCTTTTTGTTACTAGCTTTTGTCTGTGACTTCGTCTGCGTAGAATTTTTGGTAATAAAATACATTTTCTAAGAGAAAAAGTAGCCTATGGTGCAGGACTTCAATATACAAGTCAATCAAAAAGTAAACTTTGAAAAACCTACCCCAGCAGTATCAAGACTGAGGAGGTTTTTTTTTATAGCCTGTGACGTAGCGCTCCTTGGATCCGTCCGTTCGTCAATCTGTCAAGGCGTTTAACCTTCAGGTCACAAAGAAACAAGGAATACCTACACTCGTTACAAATTTCACAAAAATCCTTCTCTTCGGATATTTAAGTAAAAAAATGCACGGGGCTCGTGTTCTTTTCCCAAAGTTATTGACAAAAGGACCAGTCTTGCACCACCCGCATTCATGACACTTGAGCAACCTTCAAAAACGCACTTTTGCACTAATATTAAGTAGGTTTCTGCGCGATTGTTCTCTGAGCAAAACTAGTACAATCGCTGAAATGTACTAGTTCGGTCTTTTATTTCGTTTAGTACACTGAAAGAAACTACTACTAAATACTGGCAAAATGTGTGTGACTTTGACCAACTGTAACAACTTTTGTACCACATTTTAGGCAAAATAAAGAGATTAGATTGGATTTGATTTGACTGGTCTGTTCATGCTCCTTATTTGTGCCGCTTTGGATCGCTGGCTGCTCTGATCGGTTCTAAGTAGAATGACATGAAATGTCATTAAGTAGAAATTATATGTCATTAAGTAGAATTGAAGCTCGCATTTCTAATAGGAATCGTCGATGTGACCTCCGCAGAGTTTGAGTTATAAATAGATTTACATCATTAAATTCCTCGAATGCGGGCACTATCATATTACTTAATTATGCTCCATACGTCTAAACGTCCGTCAAAGTAATGAATTAAGCGTATTCACGAGCGAGCGATGAAAGGCGGTCCCTTGGTAATCAATGGGAGATTGATCTGTCTGTAGTTATGAATAAATCGTCCATGTTGAATTGAGGGTAGATATAATAACGCGTTCGTACTGAAGGAGGGCTATTTGTTTGGAAGCGAAGAAACGAATTAAAAATCATTGCACAAAATTACTGACCGATTGAATGACCCTTTTCAATTCAGATTTTTTAAGAGATCCAGTGTACCAGAAGGTTCTGAAGTGACGAACGCGTCTCGAGAGGCGCAATGTAGATGATGCCAAAGAAAGCTAACTAGTAGTCGAAGCATTCTATACCTTAGCGGTAACTACATAAAATTAAAAAAAAAAACCTACTATTACTATGCAGTTAGCCTTCTTTCGAATAACGGCAGCGCATGAAACAACTAGATGCGAGTAGTAGTAGTGTTGAGTAGTACTTAGGCCTGTGTCCAGCAGTGGGTAATAGGCTAATAGCTAACATGCACTCAAAAAATGTGAGCTAACCAAGAGAGGTTTTCTCTTAGTTGACATAAAATGAATACACTATTCGTGATATTAGTTATATCCAAAACTTATATTAAAAACAGCAAGTTCTTTAGCGATTCAACTAACATCTAACGTCTTGTAAGGCTCGTATGGATTCAAGACGCCTATGCACAACAATCACAATCTTGTTAGCAGCAACAATTTTTTTTTTCTGTGTGAAGATCGTTAGTTTTCTGAAATCTTCGGCGCTAACCTAGACTATTGATAACCGCAATTAAAGTGTCTTACTCACTTTTCTCTCTTAGGTTAGGTAATAGGCTCCCAGAAGTAGTCAGAAGTGTCCGGCATGGCTCTCGTCCATTTGATACTAAATACCCTAAGTTACATCTTTGTCTACTCACCCTTCTCTATTAGGTCGTTCCATTTCTTTGCCCAGCCCCTCAAGCTTTTGGCATAAGTCTTCTCGATGTCTGACCGCTCCTGGACCAGTGCCTGCAGCTCGCTGCAGAGTCTGTGGCCATCATCAACGCGTCGGGTGGTGCGCTTGTAGTTACCAGGCTCCCAGAAGGAGTCGGAGGTGACCGGAAGCATGACGCTCTTCCTATGATACTGAATAACCTAAGTAACACCTTTGCCTACTCACCCTTCTCTATTAGGTCGTTCCATTTCTTCGCCCAGCCTCTCAAGCTTTTGGCATAAGTCTTCTCGATGTCTGACCGCTCCTGGACCAGTGCCTGCAGCTCACTGCAGAGTCTGTGGCCATCATCAACGCGTCGGGTGGTGCGCTTGTAGTTACCAGGCTCCCAGAAGGAGTCGGAGGTGACTGTGAGCATGGACTGCTCGTCGCTGTGATGCGACATGGCGGTGCGACACTCACACACCGCCCCTCTGGAAAAGAAGAAAAATAATTTTAATTGCTATTGCTAAGGGCTGGAAGATTTGAGGTAGACTATTGAGATAATTCGGGAGAGTTGAAACAACAGTGAATGCAACCATAAATTAAATGGGATGACTTCAAATGCAATCACAAAATCCAAATAGCTCCACCTAATTTTGAAATGTGTCGTATTCATGAAAAAACAAGGTAGGTATTGTACGGTGAGATTCTACCGTATTAACCTTTATACATATAATTTATAGGCCTAAACACTTTCAAAAACAAATATTCTTTCGTAAAGAATTTCGATCTTTGCTCAAACAAAATCAATTAAAATCCTTCCTATACAAAGTAACACACATGCGGAATTTGGCAAGCACAACAAAGCTAATTTTACGTTTTAATTAAGTAACATAAAGTTTCTATACAACCTAGACCCTGACTCGTTAAGATAAAATCCAAGTACAAAGCCGTAACATTTGTATCGCCACATAACAATATGTAATTAAATTTATAATAAATAACAACAGCACAATATAGCGTAATAAAAATAACTCCGCTCTCGACCTTGATATTTCTATCAATGATTCCGTCTCTGATTTACTCAGCGTGACTAATTATACAGTTATGTGGTTAGTAACGATAATAAGTTATGTTACGTCATTGAAAAGATGAGCTGATGTCATTATTTACATAAACACATACATTAAATCACGCCTGTTTCCCAGAGGGGTAGACAGAGACCGCCTTCCTTCCGCCCACCTGCTACTATCCTGAATCTCTTTCGCTTCTTCCACAATCATACATCGAGTCATGCACGCACGTCGGTTTCGGGTACTTAAGATTCGGCTCTTTTCCAGTATTTCTCAGATTTTATTCAAAAAAGTACGCCTAGGTTCTGTCATTCCCACTCACTTTCGCTGTGTATATCGCTTTCGTTAATCTTCTTTCATCTATCCTTTCCAAATGACCACCGAATGAATTCTCAATCTTAGTCACTACATCTTCTTTTAGTCCACATTTCTCTCTGGCCTTTTCATTCCTTACTTACTCTATCAATCAGTTTTACACCACACATATCGCAGAGAGCGCATTTCAACTGCATTTATACGACTTTCATGCTTGTAATTATTTACTTAAGTAAATAACTTGTCTGGCTTACCAGACAGCCGTGTTATTTGTTGTTAGGGCGACGCTAGAGCTGCGCTTGGGTGAGGCATGCATAGCATTACTTGCATAGCCAATCAACATTCTCTTCACCAACATACACCTAAATGATCTAACGTACAACGTATGTAGATCCTAACCCGCCCTCGCTTCGCTCCGGTTTATGTGAGTTTTCTGTTACTCTCATACCTTCCGTATAAATGATTATAATGACAACAACATCAAAGTCCATTGCATAGTTTGGGAGGAGTTAGTGGATATACTGACAGACAGAAATACAGAAAGACAGATAGAAATACAAGACAGACGCGGAAAGAATTATTATGAAAAGAAGATAAAGGATAAAGAAAGATTTCCCTATACTGTCCAAGTATATACTGTCCAGTTAAAAAAAACCCTGTATACAATTCAGACGTGGGCGAAGGAGAAGCTGGCAAGAACCACAAAACGAAAATAATTTCCGCAAGCAAACAACCGGTGATCCTCGCTTCCTTAGAACAATTGATAGCTACCCGTGGCCTGATTACAACGATCCATCTAACGGACGGACGGACGGTTGTCTGCAATCAAGCCGCGGATTACACCGGTACATATACTCTTTCTATATGTCTTTTATTTCTCTACTCTCCAGCTATAGTTTTAACGTAAATAGAGACTAGAAGGGTTAACGTCGCAGATATTTAAGGGAGAAAAGTTGAAACTGATATATAAACTTGTGGTTCAATACCACATAAAAAAGTGGCAACTTTCACGAGTCAAATCAAAAGGAACTGTGGGTATATGGTACCCGATATAAAATACTATAGCACATACATATACTACACGTATCTAATCTGCCGACATACATGAGCAAGAGCGATATCGGCTTTGAATTTAATTTCTACTAAAAGGTAACAGTATCCCAATTGAATATTATAATTTCATTTAAACACGATCAAAGGATAATTAGTGTAATTTTAACATCAACCAGATTTAACAGAATGATTACAATTGACTCTTTTCTGTTAAAATTCAAACTATACTTGTACAGTCAGCATCAAAAATATCTAAGCAGAATAATATGCTCAAAATGATCTAGACACGACGTATTCTCTTGACAATAGGGTCGAGCTGATCATTTTGACCTCTTCGGTTGCGTAACTGCTAACTGTACTAGTGACCCGCCCTGCCTTCGTTTCGTTTTATGTGAGTTTTCTGTAACACCCGTCCATAAACCAGAATTTAGTATAAAAACCATTCGTGAAAAATTATGTAACTGATATTGAAAACCGCATGAAAATCCGTTAAGTATTTTTTGAGATTATCTCGAACATACAAACAAACGCGGCGGGGGACTTTGTTTTATAATAGGTAGGTATATATAGTCTGTGCCAAATGAAACGGACCAATTTACTATTATTACTCGATAATCACTTGCTTTTAAGGATCAAGTCAAGGTCTTAGCAATGATTTATACACTTGATCTTTAATTTTAAATTAAGTTTAATATTAAATAACTATTAATTATACGTTATTTTAAATTAAAAATAGCTTAATGAATATTTGAGGTTATGTGTCAAACAGTATTAATTTGTTTACATCTTCGGCAATTTGAATTGACACAGGCTATAGTGACTGTATTTCGGCTATATGTATCGCATCCCGTGACACATGTGCTATCCAAAAAAAACGCAAATCTAATTAAATGCCATACTTAAGAATCCATAATCGTCAACAGAAACTAACTAAATTACAGCACCAGCCGTAACGTTTTTTATTACTACTTATCCTAATTTTCTCATTACAGGTAATCAATCACCCAAGCATACCGTCGTACATGGCGGCCATTACGGAGTTTCAATGTCACTATATAGTCAAGTTCAAGGTCACGACCCCAGGACGTGGAAAACAAACATGGCGGCTGAAAACCAGTTCTCGCTGGTTCTGCGGCTCTAGGCTCTGTAGGAAAGTCGTCAAGGACTCGCTATTTACGCCAGTGAACGGCAGGATGTGACAGGGCCCCGTTTACGATCGTATGGGTGAATAGCTGAATATATTTCGAAGTATTGGTTTTATTTTGCAAAGGTTGAGATGTTTTATTGTATACATGAGGTAGTTTTGTTGCTGCTGATTTATGTACAAGACAGTTCCAGGTTGTAAACGAAGTCTTTGGAAATATTATTATGCAAAACTATAGATGATATGGACCTTTCGTCCGGGAGAGACCTATCAAACAGTCCAAAAGTATAGAAGACTTTTTTGCTTATTTTATACCTCGTGAGGCCCACGTCAAATCTCGATAGTTCAATAATTAATCTTATGTCAGTCAAGTTAAGTTTGAAGTAATTTTGACATTATGTCCTACGTAGGTATAGGCCGTTGGGCCTTACGAGGTTATGGAAACCAATATTGGCAAAGAAATACTGTCCACTGTCTGTGTACTGTCTGTGTGGCTTGTAGGGATTGCAATCCGGATTATCCGAAGTTCTAATATCCGGATTTTACAGTAATTTCAATATCCTTTTCTAAATCCGTATTTTACAGCACCAATCCTGATTAATGGATTTTTTTCGTTACCACGAAATCCAAGAGTCATTTTGTTTTTAAAATTGTTTGTCAACATTTTGAGCGCATTTAAAACTAGTAAAAATTCCGGATTTGGTAAACACCTCCGGATTTTCAATCCCTATGTGGCTCTAGCGAAAACGAATATAAGTCGAGCTGGTAATAAAAAAGGTCATAAATCAAATACCTATAGAGTTTACTAGACTTATACCCCTTTTTCACTTGAACATTAGAAGACTTACCCTTTTATACCCTCACTTATAAACGTGGAATAACCTTGGAGTAGCTTGCCATGTTTTGTCCTAACCTGTCGTTGTGGCATTTGAATTCGACGGATAAGGACAAAGCATCGCGTAGCTACTCCATGGTTACTCCACGTTTAAAAAGTAAGGGCATTACACTAAAGCTAAAGAATATAGTCGGTGTATTTACTATAATTTTGTACTTTCCATACATACATATTACTTATCTCAGTTTAAACATTGCATACGCTGCAAACTTCAAATTTAGATACCTATTACTTACTTAAATCAAAACGTAATAGTTTAAAAGCCACATGTGAAATATATTACCGAACATACTGCATCATGTGATGCATTTTCCCGTTGCATTTTTCCCTTCGCCGACCGTTCATCATTTGTAACGTCATGTCCACACTAATAACAACAACTGTGATAACTTAATTACACAAGTCACTTGCAAAACCAACTATATTAACGTAAAATTAAAGTCCACTTTTACACAGAACCATAATAGAGTTGTAGCGTTTAATACAAACTATGTAACCCTAATGAAACAATTCTCAATTATCGTAAACAAGATTTACAGCGTGATAAAGTATTATTCCATAGCCTTAAGTCCTTAATGAACAGACTTTTTAATTGCAATACAAAACTGACCCGATATTGCGCTCTTGGCATTAAACGAATTCTAAGCTCGAACACTCAATACAATCTTATTTATTTAATTATATTATTTTGGTGTCAATGGATAAGTTTCTGTTTTTCAATTCCTAACGCAGGTAACATGACTAACTATAGTAAAAGTCGTGGTAAAAACGTCTTGAAGTAACTTCGGAAAACAACAGGACATCTAAGTTGGACATTACTCAGCCCTTTAAAAAACTGATAAATCCTAATCAACTGTCAATTAATACATTTTAATAATAATCAATACCAATCCTACTGTTAAATCGCCGAAGGAATACATTTACAGCACTTTTTTTGACACAGATACAAAAAACACTAATAAAAGTAATAAAACAACATGGCAACAATGTCCACCCAAACTACTTCGCGATTCACCACAACACAATAAAATCCAAAGTGTTCCGCGCACCGTTTAACTAGCGAGTGGGACGGAGATGACATTAGCGTGTAATCATGCGCATCTGTGTCTGTCTCTGTCTGGATCATGTCGTAATCTTCGAGTGGGAAAGTGACGGATGGTGCTACCGTAAGCACGCCGGTTTACCCGAGGCTCCCACGGTTACGAAGTGATAAAGAGTGTAAACAAACGCGGATCTATTCGCAGACACGTCATGCGCACACGCCAAGTAGGATGCGCAGAGGTCTAACATTGTCATCATACAGGTAAAATATATACATGTAAGTAAATTTACGTCATATGTACAAGTTTTAAGAGTTCAAAGGTCAGTATGACGTTGCCGTTCATAGTTTTGAGGAGAGCATTACGTACGACTGACTGAAAGCGAAAGTATCTACACTTTTAAAAAAACTTAGTAAATGAGTTTAATTTTACTCCAGTACAAGATTGAATTAATTTTCATTTAGAGTTAAGTTTAACTTACACTCTACAAGTCAAGTTAGCGAAATCAAACAAGACGAATTAAGTAACGAACTTACAACCACAAAACAAAAAAATAGACACATTTGATTGTCAAACAAGTTAAATAAAGAATTCAATTAACTGGAAGAAATGTGAATAAAATCGGAACAGGACTTTAAATGTAAAAATCAAGGTCAGCAGGTGATAAAAATTACAAAAATTCCATTCCATTATAGTGTTGAACTACGACGATGATGTCACAATAAAGCTTTATCAATGCGGGCGTCTTCACGCGTTACATCATCGAATTAAATTCGAGTAGGTATACAGAAGAAAATTCAACAAAAAGCAAAAATGCACAAGAATTTCTAAATCACGCCGGGAAAACAGTTTCAGACACTTCACAACAAAAGCAACGGTTTTAAAACTGTTAGGGTGCTTAAAATGACCCCACGCATATCTGTGAATGTAAAATGAAAAAAAGTAAAAATGATACGGTCACGTTTTAAGCCTATGACACTTTAGAGCGAGAAACTAGACGAGCGCGCGCGCACTGACTGATCATTTCAAACGTTTGAAGTCTATGTCAAAGACAATAAGTGCGGTTAACGAAATTAATTCTCAACTCTACGGCGCGGCGTTCGAAATTCGAAGGAATTTATTGTTTTTTAAAAGGCGTGGCGTGGACGGCCTTGTCAAGATTGCTGTGGTTGATTCATAGTATCCATTTTCATGTACAGGTACGTTAGTATTAACAGTTCGCACGGTAACTATTGTATTATCAGTATTATAAATAATTGTGAAGGAATAAGCTGTAATTATAACGTCACAGTCGTACAAAGATTGATGATTACGTCAAGGTATAGCGATCCTGTAACATTTTTTTACTGCATATTTTCAGTGTATGGCTACACCAAAACTGTTTCGAGGAATAAACTTAATTACAGACTGCATTACATACCTACTCATAATTTCAAAAATATATTAATTGTATTTTTGGCTTGAATTTTTCTCGACTTTTAATGTTATTAGAACGTTACAAATTACACATCAAGGCGTGACAACGTTGCAATGCAAAATGGACCAAAATCAATTAATCAAATCAATCACTTATTTGCGTAAGAGTAGTAAGAACTGTTTCCATTTTTCAACCTTATTGCATTGTTATAAGGTCCAAAAGAGGATACATCTTTTTGTACACTTAATATGTTAAAATTAGTCACACGCAGGAAACAATGTGCAAAATACATTTGACTAAATACGTTACTAATACATAAGTATTATGGTTTCATCTATGTATATTAAAACTAAAATCAAATTGACTACAGGAAGACACATGCTTGGTTTGTCTCAAAAATACTTTTTTTTTTCGATTATTTACTTAGTTTTTTTTAAATATTATCAGTGTTTGCTACGCCCGCTTTGGGCTAGTGATCGGAATGACGTTATATTGTTTGTCACTTCGTTTTGTTTTTTTAAGTGTAGTACTAGCTGTCAAGTAGAAAAGACAATGAAGCGTATACGCTCTTTAGCCATTAGCAGAAATTTGTTTATTTATTTTCGCAGTTAACAATGAACAATTAAATAACTCAGAACACCTTTTTGAAATTTCTGATATTTTGAAGTTGTATATAAATCGTCTTGACATACATGCAATGAAAATGGCAACACAGAAAATCAATATAAAATAAGGTCAACTTAACAAATATCTACCGTAGTAATAAATGCAAGCGCCAACTCACTGACATACTTGAATGTTAGAATCAAGATATACATATTTAATGCACAGTTGTGAGTTTACACAGCTGTGCTGTGAAATATAGTGTATTATGCTCTAGGTCAATAAATCAAGGGAATATATGCTATATCTCAATGAGGAAAAGGTTGCCTGGTTCAAATGTTTACTTTAGTGAATGTTTACAGCGACCACGTGTTAAAGCTATAATATATAATTCCCACGAATGGGTTAATGATAGATATTATACATAAGCAAGTAGATGATTAAGATTGACGACGCGTTGGCCTAGTTGGTAGTGACCCTGCCTACGAAGCTAGCGGGTTCAAATCCCGGTAAGAGCGGATACTTGTGTGATGAGCGCGAATATTTTGTTTCTGAGTCATGGATGGTTTCTATGTATTTAAGTATATATTTCTCTATATAAGTATTTAGGTATGTCGTTGTCTAGTACCCATAGTACAAGCCTAGAGCTTAGTTTGGGATTAGGTCAATCGGTGTGACATTGTCCCCTGATATTTATTTAAGAATACTAGAGAAATGGCTTGTTGTCAGTTTTTTTTATGACAAAATGAATGCATACGAGCACGCAGACCACCAGATGATAATAAGCGGGATCTGAAACCCATAGACAAATTAATTCTAAAGACTAAAATCCTAAGACTCTAAATGCATGCTGACGGAATGCCTCTATGCTAGCAATTTCACCGGTTGTCTTAAGGTGCTTTCCCACCGGCGACGCGAGACGAGACGAGGCGGCGCGAGAATTTTTATTTGTATTAAAACACCCATTCCCGACGCGCGCGCGCGAGGAGGTTGCGCGATTTCTCAATTCAAATTTCAATTCTCGTCCCGCTTCGTCTCGCCTCGCGTCGCCGGTGGAAAAGCACCTTTATCCTCAGACGGGAACACGACAAAAACCACTAAGGACATTACGAACTTAACAATAACTATTTGTGTAGATAAATCTACAAACATGTCAAATTATAAACCACCAAAGAAAGAACCCAAATTATCCAGCCGCATAACATCGTTAATTAATTGTTTTAACAAAACTCAAAACCAAACAAGAGTTCCAAAAATAGAAACCACATACGAGCTCCCCCCTCTAGCTACAGGGGGATTGATTAATGAACGTAGGGGGGCATCAATAAACCAATGTCAAGCACAAGCAATATACTACATCGAATTACGAAGAGAGGACAAACTTGGTCTCGGGGGAGAAATTATCTAAACCTAATTTTATCGACTTCCGACAGTCGTTTGCGATAGCGAAATCTATGTTTATCGATATTGCTATTAGCGTAATGGCTTCGGGACGGCGATAAGGACGTTATCTATTATTAATAAACGTTTCGTAAAGGATCGTTTAATACGTTGACACAGTGTGTATTACTTACGTAAACAAAGTTATATCATCTCTTAGTCACCTGCGACTACATTTTGCATATATTTTGCACTGTGAAGATTTTATCTATCATGTTTTGATGTCATGTCCTGATGTTTATACAGGGTGCGACTATTTAAAGAGTCACTTCTTTACGAAGTATAAAACTAAGTCGCTTCCCGCCGTCTGTCCCTCTGTATCTACGCTTAGATCTTTCAAACTATGCAACGGATTTCATCAATAGATAGTGATTCAACAGGAAAGTTTCTTTGTATATTAAATTCTGCTTTATGAACCGGTGTTACAGAAAACAGAAGCGAAGCGACGGCGGTTGGCTAGTGATTAATAAAAACCACTTCAAAATACTGTCCAGAGTGTTTTTATGATCTCCACATTTAATGCCATAGAAACAACATTAGCATAGCGTAAATAAAACGCCATTACAATTTTTTAATCTACCATTATCATCGATCATCGGGTCTTATTAACCCTGAGCAAGTCGCACTCAGCCGTCATTTCAATACCATATCATGTTCTCATGTATATAAATCCATCAACCATGTACGCGAGTACAGCAGAATCTTCAAAACATCCGCACCCAATTTGTGTACACCCGGTATACGTATAGTATAGTTCTAAACGACGAAGCACGTTAATGGTATCATATAGCGTTTACCCGCTGTTATGGTTCCTTTGACCCCCATTAAATGCACGCTTCCGACCGAGATCCGTGCCACCCCGTTTCATATGCATACGGAACCAGTTTGTAGTAAATAGATACAAAAAAACAGCTTTAACTACATACATATACCTTCTCGCCTTCATTCCCAGAGTGGGGTAGGCAGAGCTACAGAATTACCATCATCATCAGCCTATATTAGTCCACTGCTGGCCATAGGCCTCTCACTCTCATCCAGCTCTTGCCAGCCACCTTGCGAAGATCGTCGCTCCACCTAGTCTGAGGGCGTCCTACACTACGTTTGCCGATTCGCGGTCTCCACTCAAGAATACGATAACTCCAGCGATTATCGGTTCTGCGGCACAAATGACCGGCCCACTGCCACTTAAAGCTGCTAATTCGATGGGCTACGTCGACAACCTTAGTTCTAAGTTAAATAAAAGTTTGTAATAAATATGATCAACCAAACTTTGTTTTTTCAATTGCTGAATAAACGTACCCTACAAACTAACTCGAGCCGAGAAGAAAATCGGTATCCATAATGTTAGTACGAGGGCCGAGTAGGCCGTTACGCTCCATGTATATTTATATGTATATTTAGGGCGACCTTGGGACGTGCCCCGTGTATCAATTTTCAAGTTTAGGCTCCGTCATTGACTTCGAGATTACGCACGTGGGTGATACAAGGGGAGAAACTACATAACACACAACGTTACATAGGACACGGTTTATCTTATATTATAATAGAATAGAATAGTTTATTCGTCAATTCTTGAACAATTTAATTTAAGATTTACAGCATTATAAAGTACACCAGCGGCCCAATTACGGTCGTGTTTATCGATGTGGATAACAGTGGATAAAACAACTGTCACTTTCTGACAAGTACGTAAGTGCGAGAACGACGGATGCTTTATCCACCGCGATAAAGGCGACCATAATACCGGCCCTGAAGACATGCCAACTTACAGCTAATATTTATTTAACATTCTTGACATCTATACTCTGATTATTCTCAGATGATGCCTGTCTGTGACAGCCGTATTTCGTAATTTCAATCACTTACTATAGTCAATAGTCACAAGCGATGTGTTTAAAAATAGGCGCTTAATTATTTATATTCCTGAACAGTACCGATGTAGTATTTATGTAAAGTTAAAGAAATAAATGTAATAAGTGTTTATATTAGCTGTCACTGGCATCATCTTAGAATAATAAGAGTATAAGTAGTTAAGATAATTATAGTATTCGCTTTATAGTTTTCATGGTTTGAAAACCTTCTTTTTGCATTAGCCTAATAATAAGGGAGAAATAAACAGGAAAATTTCATGTGTCAACATTTAAAGCTCTTAATTTTCATCGCTATGACTGTTTCAGACAGAATTCCTGCTGAACATTGGGAGCCCAAAAATCTCAACATCCACTTCTCCTTCCGTATACAAAGAATTTCCGTGACCTTTACCAGGTCTGGTAGTATAAACACGTTGTTTGTTCCGGTACGCCATCACTTTGCCGTAATTCAATTTATCTGATTTAGAGTTCATAATATACTGGACTGTTTTGAAGCATCCAGACACTTCCTAGATACTGTCAACGTTAAAAGTAGGTTGGTTATACCTCCAGCTTTTCAACTACCATACTAAATGATCTATTAAGAAACTACAAGTGTTCATCTCCTCAACTACGCTGTAGGAATATCTGGCGACTTACCATGACTTACTAAAACAGTTCAGTTTAAGTTGAGAGTGAGGGACAGAGCTATAACAGTTATACAGCTGAACTGAACTGATTTAGTATGTCATGGCCTCATGGCAGCCCTCAAGCAAATCTCAAGTAATACTTTCAATTAGTACCAGTAAAGGTTGGGGTTCACCAGCACGCTAGAGAACGGAACGGTTCCGCTATGCGCGTGCGATTTCCCCGAGGAAAACCAATCGGCGCCGGAAGCATGCGCGTGCAAACCTAACTATAGCTGAAGCACTTAAGCAATGCATTTGCATATATGAGTGGATGCATGTGGATGGCACTGCATGTAGATGCGGACCTAGGGCTTAGGAAAAACACATATTTCGTAGTGATAAAAGGTGGAGTAAATGCGTTGTGATCTGAAGTAGGGAATAAGGGAATGCAAATAATCGGTTATAACCGGTTTTTACCGGTTATTTTCATACAAAAACTGTTAATAACCGGTCATCAGCTCTGGCTCAAATAACAAAGAAGTTTCTAAGGAGCTAAGCTGTGTAGATCAAACAATCTACTATTATAAATGCGATTTTTTTTTACTCATTTAGGTCTGGAATAGCACATAGGCTACCTTAAACCTCGAAATAAATCACTGTTACTTGCCTGTTGCACTGTTCATTACGAATTCTACGCGAACGGAGTAACGGGGAGAAGCCAGTACCTACCTAATAAATAATATAAATGCGAAATTTTGTAGCGAGTTTGAATGTTTGTTTACTCTTTCACGCTGAAATGGAGATATAGCTTATACCCTGAATTAACACAAGCTACTTTCATGCCGAAAAAGTCACAGTTCTCGTGGGATGAACGTGGATGAAGACTTGATATATAATGATTATACTGTCAGTAGCGTCGTCCGGGGCGGTCATTGGGACCGGATGATTTCAGCCGCCGGAATGCGGTTTGCGGCAGCGAACATGCCTACAATATAATAGGTATAACTATTAAACTGCATTGCATTGAAATGGTGGCAGAACCGGTGCAGGCAAATGGAATATTTACGTGGCCTCGGCCGTTTAAGCAATTGAATATAAGTACAATTAATGTTAATAGAGGAATTAGCTTTAAGTGATAAAAGCAAGAAATAAACCAATTATTTATATTACATTATAGATTTTTTAAATCATATCAGATGGTTGGGAGCGTTCAATTTGTTTATGCTTTAGGTGTTCTTATGTTATTTTTTTTAGTTTTATTAAAAGTTTTGCCCGTGTGGTGCCGGGTTTAGAATGTTGCCACTCCATGTCTTCCATTGGATGTCGTAAGAGACGACTGGACTTAAGGCTGTGTAGTGCTGTTAGGCGATGGGTTTGCAACCTGTCACTAATACAGTGGATAACATCTTAGCCTGGTTGTGCAAAATGTGGTCACAGAATTATCAACAAGTTTTTGGAGTTGTTGGTGAGTCTGTGGCTCTGCCTACCCCACTCTGGGAATGAAGGCGTGAGTTTATGTATGTATGTATTAAAAGTTCAAAAAGAAATTAAAAGTTCCCATTGTAATAACGATAATCGAAATTCCCCGCAACATGGGATGGCCGAATAGTGAATATGCATGTTTTTTTACAGCTTCAATAAACGCTGATTCATGTAACAAATAGGTGAGAAAAAACATTTTTTGAATAGCTATAAAAATAACCAAGATATAAGCCAACAAAGATTTGTTCCTATCTTTTTCTAGCAAAACATAATTTTACGTGGAGTTTATATGGCCGAACTGCACAATGACGTCACCGGTGCACTTCGGATCTCTCTGTCTAATTAGCAGTTTAAAATGCTTGTATCATCCGTATTTCTTGACCGGTTTTAATTTTAATTTCACTTTTGGTGATGTCTTTTACGGTATTTTTATGTTTTGTTGACAAATGCGATTTAAAAATTCCTGCATATTCCCTATTCTACGCGGACGAAGTCGCGGGCAGAAGCTAGTATACCATAATAATATCACTATTATAAATAAACGATTTCTCATTAAACGTTAAGTCAACACACAAATTGCTTATACAACTTCATACTGACCATTAGGTCATATAATAGAATCCCATCTAACTCGTCCAATTAGTCCAGCGGGTAATTAATAACGTTTATAACTAACGTTTGCGTTTCCGCAAATTACTGACGAAATCGGCGCGCACGCAAATCATTCATTCGTTTCATTACACGCTTTAATTTAATGATTACGTTTTGACAGGTGTCAGTGCATGAAATTTTTAGGGTTCCGTGCCGAAATTGTAAGAAAGGACTGTCTGTCTATATGTCACAGCTGTTTTTGACAGCAATAAATAAGCTATCACTTTAAAATTTGGTGTATTACTTGCTTGGTTGCGTCTATCTTTAGTAAAAAAAATTAGATTGAATATTGTTTAAGAAATGAAAGTGATACTATTATTAGCAAAGATGAAAGAGCTTTATTTACACATTGTTTTTAATACTTTATGATTTATTACCGGTCCGTTATAAAACTACGTTCTCGTCGTATTTCAGAGTTAAGTTTAAGCTGAAACTGATATAATATAACTTACCTACTTACAGATAAATTTTATACAGTAAGGAAAAAATAAAAAGGAGTTATAAAAGTTACCAGCACTTTCAAAATCTTGAAAAAATTCGTGTTAAAATTTCAAATCTAAATTGCTCATTGCGTACAAATTAAGTAAAAACATACCTCATGTTAAACCTGATTCTTGATTCTAGTTCAATCTTACAGGCCCAGCCTGCACTTCACGCGTCCGGTGTGGCTCGGCATTAAATACGGAACCCTCGGTGCACGAGTCCGACTCGCACTTGACCGGTTAACATGGATATAACGCATCTTCGTGCCGTTTTCTTCCCCAGTCGTAATCACGGAGCCATTGTTGTGGTAAAGGAATGCCCTAGTTTTGGCGAACAAAGGATTTTGTATTTTGCGATTTTAATACAGCTATTCAGAGTTCAAACCTCTCTTTACGTACCGACTTTTTTCACAGTTCTCTCGAATATTTTTGGCACAGGGTCTTCCTTTCAACATCCCCCACCTTAATTAAAAGTCTAACTGAACCGTTCACTTTATGACTCAAGTTGAGAATCGTCATGACATCGAGCTGCGCGTCTAAAACGTTATTATTTGAAGAAACCTCGATTGTCATTTTATACCCCTTAAATCCAGTAACGCACTGAGAGCGGAGGCGACGCGGTGCGGCGTGGTTCCATACTAAAAAGCGTGTCTAGAACGAGACCAAGGCGTTTTTAGTATGGGAACGGGCCGGACCGCGGCGCCTGCGCTGTTACGCGCAGTCACATTGTCAATTCGTTTGTACCTTAAGAGGATGGTGAAATTGGCGAACCGACGCTTAAATTGCGTAACTGTCAAAAAATTCCATACAAATCTAGAATTTAGCTCCAGGCGATAATATTTCTCACCTAATCGATTCGATTCGATTCCCACGATTTTTGAATATTTTGCACTTAGTTGTTATTAAAAACTAGGTTTCTACGTTTCCGTTTTTAAATGATTTCATTGTATTTTTTTGGAAAGGAAAACGTACCGACCTAGTTTTTCATAATGTCTTCAACATATTCAAAAATCTAACAAATCGGACTAGGGTTAAGGAAAGAGAAGAGAAGCGAGTTCATATTAAAAAGCGTTCCCAAAGCATGAAAGCGGTTTCATAGTATGAAAACGCGTCAGCGCCGCGTTTGTCCGTGCGTTTGTGAAGACAGAAATAGGGGGGAGCGGGAGGGGTTGTGGGGTTCGTGTGTTTTATGGATTTACAACTTTTACAAGCCATCGTGTGCGGTATTGGCGCCGTACGCGTAAGGAACATCAAAGTTATATTGAGCGATTTTATATGCAACAGCGAATCGACAGCGCAAAGATCTTCGATGGTAAACATGGAAGCGTAAAATTATGGCTAGCTGCGAGGTTACTGGGAAAGAAAGGTCGCCCGTAACCGACTACGTAACTGCATCTCGCTGACGTCAGGAATGCGGTGTGAATGCAGAAACGTCTCTATCGGAACGGCTATCACTATCGGAGCTTGAATTTCTCGCTCGACTAATGTCTCACCAAATCATCATTTAGAAAACTAAGTATCATATTACAAATTTTCATTTTATAAAAAGGTACTTTCCGCTGCAGCATACTACCTATTTTACAGGCTTTCAATTAACTTCCAATTTTGTTTGTATGTATGTTAGTCTAGGCCAATTCTAGGAAGTCTATTTATTTTGAAAAAGTTCTCGTTAATGAAATGGGCTGAAATTTAGACTATAAATTTAAACCGATGACAATATTATATTATAGTATCACTGCCGCACTCAGAGACGTCAATTATATTTAATGCTTGATTAAAGTTGCTGCTGTTTATTTGCTATAGCAATAGAATAAGACAACACGTCACTAAGCATTACATTTAAATGACGTCTCTGAGTGCGGCAGTAAGAGCTGATTTAATGATGGAGTCGGAGGGGGCGACAGGATTTACGCTATACTTAACGTTGACCCACCGTATTGGCACTCATGATTTTTTTTATCTCATAAAAGGTTTTGCGTTTGACCTCAGACATTTTGGTCTGATAAGCAAATAAATTTTCGCCCGTATGAGCTATTTACCAGCATCTCCAATACTCTATACTCGAAAATTTAATTCAAGACCAAAATTTGACAGTTCCCATTTTGATTATTTCGTTATTTAAACATTATTTTATAAAAACATGAATGAGAACTCGTGCAACCAGTAATATAAGGGTAAGTACCATAAAATACCTACACTTAAACCAAAACGCAGTAATCACAGCGAATGTGCGCCCACTGAGGTTAGGATTTTGGTCTTGCATTCGATTTTCGAGTATACGTTGCATCTGTCCAGTCTGCCCGCTTGGTCTGTAGCCCGGAATGCAGTCCCGACCTGCCCCAAGGAAGACGCAAGTGCAGCGCAGCCCGAGCCGCGATTTACGAGACGACTAACATGCGCGGGAGTCGGATTTACTGCCGGTCCGACGGGAACGCTGACGGAAATCGGTAATCCACTTTAATATATGGTTTGTTGAGTACAAGGGGTTGTTTGCATTATGCCTCTCAGATCGAACTTAGCATTATGTCAAGAATGATTTTGAATCTTATTTATTGAATGTTTCTGATTAACAGATAATAGTAGTCATAGTGTTTTGGTTTTGAGGTTGAAATTAATAGGTGTTTTGCTCATTTTTCAGTCACGGTAGAAGGTTTATTTTAAATGACATTTAACCCGTACGGATCTTATAATTCGTCCTGTAAGGTTTATGTCTTTTTTCATTAGCAAAATCTAAGTATAACAGTATCCAAATTGAACGTCTATTACTCATTCCGTTCACTAGCTAGAGAGATACAGATGTACAGTCAACCAATTTGATTCCTAGGCCACTATTGACTTTGTCAATGTGACGTTGTAAACCAAATCATAAGAAGACTGTAACGTTTGGTTGTCAACGTCACTTTAACATAGTCCAAAGTGGCCTAGAAATCAAATTGGTTGACTGTACAGGCGCAAACAGCAGAGTATCAGCAATATACTCCTACTAAATATGTGATTGAAGATCAGGTTTGCTTTTGTATGTCGTATCTTATTTTTTGTTGTAACTTTGTTAAATCTTGACATAGTATAAAACAATGTCGCTTCCCGTTGTCTGTCCCTCTGTATGTACATGATAGAGTGATTCAAACGAAAGGTATTTATGTATTATAAATTCTGGTTTATGTACGGGTGTTACAGAAAACATAAACCGAACCGAAGCGAGGGCGGGTCGCTAGTTGGTAATAAAAACCCTAAAAAGAAACATACCACTGGTAGTTTCTGCGTTGCTTGTTTTGGAAATAGTTCAATGCTGTTTACCGTCTACCGAACAATAAGAAGAACAACGAAGACCAAACAAAACTCAATCAAATAGGGTTTATTCGAAATTGCCATTAATAAGACCCGTTTTTAATCAAAACAAGCTCTGAAGTTAATTAAGTTTGGCTCAGTCATTATTAATATTTCGTCGGCAAACATTTTCCGAAGATTTGTACTGTACTTTCGTTGAGCTCGCTTAGAATGTAAATGGTGAGAAAATTCTTCAATTAATAAAATGGTTATAATTATATAGCGGATAATATTTGTTGCTAACGACTTTAAGAGCCGACCGGTACTAAACTACCAATTAATGGGTTCTAAGAAAATATTAATTGCTATGGCGGTTTGAGATATACTGAAATTACAATTTTGTAGCAGAATTTCATCAGCAATTTCACAGATAGTTAGTATTAATAGTTACATTTCAAAATTAATAGTAGAATAAAATAATACAGTTTGCTGAAATCTGGCATAAGATTGAATCTTTGTGATTTTATAATTTGCTGTTCTGTTTGACGTCATAGGTATATATATCGCTATTCCCTCGAATATTGAATTATGTACAATATTAAAATAAGAAGTAAGCTGTGACGTGCCCGTTTCTAGACTAACCTCTGTATCAATTTTCACGTCTTTTGGTTGAGGCGTTAAAACGTACAAATAAACAAACACAATTTCGAATATTTTTTAATATTATCAAGGATACTTTCTTCAAACCCAGTTTTATCCAAATTAACGGTCTTCGTAAAACTAAGTCGTAAACTCACACAGTAAACAAAGTCTCTACGCCAATCAATTTCATAGGCTATATAAAATTTAAATAAGCCGGTGTATAATGTGCGAGTAAAGTGTCATAACTCATAAACCTAGGTGAGTTAGTAATAAAAACGTATTTTTAGGCTGAGCTCGTTATAGATGATGACGTCATTGACCTGTGTTTAGGTAGGTATATACAGGATGTCCCGTAAGTAGGACAACAAATTAAAATAAATAATAGGGCATCACCAGGGCTACCAAAAACACCCCCATGTATGTTCAGCGATTTTTAGTATTTTCAGAGATATTGATCATTTCAATCGATTTTTTTGTAATTTTTTCCTTGTGTCCATTGTAAGAAAAACCTTTAAGCTCATGTATTATTCAATGTTTTTCAGACTTTCTTTTCTTTCATTATTAGCTTAAGTAGGATATTTTTAAAGCTGCAATCCAGTTTTTTCATCATGACAACTTTTTGTGTAATTACAAAAAGTTATTTTCTCCATACTAATAATATAAATAAAATAATATATATAATAAATACATAATACATGGGGGTGTTTTTGGTAGCTCTGGTGATGCCTTATTATCTATTTTAATGCATTGGCTTCACAGCCAGCACATGCTGAGTTGGGACCGTTTCGCAACAATTACACTATCTGTCGTTATTTTTCCTTTTTTTAAATGTTATAATTATTATGTGTGTTATTGTTGTGAATAAATGTTTTTAGGGTTCCGCACCTCAACTTTGTTGTCCGTCTGTCCGTCTGTCTGTGTGTCAAGACCCTTTTTCTCGGGAACGCGTGGAGGTATCGAGTTGAAATTTAAACCATGTACTCAAGTCTACAGTCCCTTGAAGCTGTGAAAAAAATCAAACCTCTAAGTTAATGTAAAAAAAAGATACGGCCGTTTATGCCGTTAAAAACGTATATTTCGACACTCTCAAAGGAATCAAAATTTTAATTTTGAGCCCTATAGTCCTTAGTAGAGTTATTCTATGGTGCCTTTAAGACAGTAATAAAACTATGGGTAATGATATAAATCGCGGCGTGGCGTCGAAGCGAGCGTATTGTCCGACGCGTGCACACGGCGACGGACGCCTATTGTTTGCGATGTAATTAGCGGGGGTGCAAGGGAGACGAGGCAGCGACAACAGAAAATAGACATTTTGACAACAAACTAGACTACGTGTCTAAAGGGGCTTCTAAACGGGCCATATTTTCACTGCAATATGTGGCCGGCAACTATTAGTGTCTTTCTCTAACATACGAGTAAGAGAGGGACACCAATAGTTGCCGGCCACATATTGCAGTGAAAATATGGCCCGTTTAGAAGCCCCTTAACGAAAATACATATCAAGTTTTGTTAGGATAGAATAGCATAGTCACTTGTTCCATTTTAAAATATTACTGAAGAAATGAGTAGGATTTTCTTCAACGTTTTGAGGGACATGCCTCTAGATGCTTATCTTTAAAGCAAATAGTAGCTTTCATTGTGTGCTTTGACTTAATCGATGTCTTTCAAAGGACAGGATCTACATATGTGGGCTTCTAACTTAAAAGTACCTACATCCTTACAAATATTTCAATTGTTGTCTTTCCGGTTCAACGCTTTAAAACGACTGATGGATACGGTACAGACATACCCCATTATTTATAAACGCACATTAAACTTATTTTAGTTTTTTCTGTCAAATTCAAATGTCATGATGACTGATAAGGGCAGAGCGCATTTCAAGCACACTATCTAACTATTGCGCGTTTATGAATAAGAGAAATAGTTTATAGCCCGGAGACGGACATAGAGTAGGGTACGTTCTATCCTAGAAAATCAGACAGATCCCGATCAATCACCCTTAAATTCTACGCGGACTACGGCAAAAGCTAGTAAATAGCAAAAAAAAGACTCGCTTAGCTCGCTCAACATGCACCACAGGCTACTTAACAAGGGCCGCCATCTGAGCGGACCGCTAAAAGAATTACCTCCTAACGAGATTACGCCTTTCGACAAGGCCTCGCCTCAGCTTGACTCCGCTACAGAGGTTCTACTTTGAAATCCGTAATTCGAACTTCGTCTATTGCTATCCCTTTTGCTCTCGACGCGCCACTAATTCGCAAGAAAGTGACGGGGCGATCCGAAGTTCGAATTACTGATTTCCAAGTAGAGCCCCAGGCGTCATTAACACAGATAGCGTTCACCGTTTTCTCTGGAAACAGTAAGAATGACAAATTAGTTAACGTTTTGTCATTCTTAAAGCTTCATAACGCGTACTTAGGCTCGCAAATAAATAGGCATAAATAGGCATCCGGAATTCTCCGGACCCGGTAATAAATGACTCCGGATTCAGTACCTCGAATAAGTAACGTTAACGCAACGTCATCGAGTAAATTTGTATGGCGATTGGAATAAGCACCCCTTTATCCGTATTAAGTACCTACTAAAACCTCCCTGCGTGTTGATATTGACGTTAACTTTCGTATTCGCCATCGAGTAGTACCTTAAGGTATACGTAAAACAATGTACCTATGTAAACGTGAATTTAACGACAAAAAGACGTTCGTGCTAAGAATAGTTTTTAAAACGTAAAAACGATCAAAACTTATGATTAAAATGTTCGTGCTAGATCAAGCTTAAGCGAAGCGATCTTATGAATTTTGATTGCAGACCATCCGTTCCCGATTTACACCCGAAAGCAACCGGATGATGCTTCTGTCACTCCGGCCATCCGATCCGTTATTCTCAGCACAACGCCAACGCTAGCAGCCGACTGAGTAAATTTCTCTCCAAATTCAAACCGACCTTGTGTCAATAGTATGTTGAACTTTTTTTTCTCCGACCAGGGAAATTCCGGATGCTTGTTGTCCGAGTCTTAGCAAATCACGTGCGGTATATAGCGGTGCTTGTTTTTCAGGATTGAGAAGGCTAGAAGGTAAGAGCAAGTCATTTATTTAGTCAATCGACATGCCAACAACAGTACAAACCATACACCGGATTGAAGGGGGCAAAAATGTACCAGTGCTAGTGATTCATTAAATGTAGACTAAGTTTATCGACAACTTTTATCGTGATATATGGATCTTACATGTCTTGCAAAAGTAAGTCGTACCTTTATCTTCTATATGTGAATGATCAGCATTCCATGAAGATATTTTTCCTTTCGAGGCATTTTTAACCGATAAAAAAACCAAAAGGTTCTCAATTCGTCGGAATGCTACAGAATATTGTTGTAGGTACTGGATGAATTTGTTATTCAATTTAATTTCAATGGTGTTCAAAAGTGACTTGAGTCCAGAGTAAATGTCAGATAACGGTTGTTTATATTTGCGATAAGTATAATTAAAAGAGGTTTGCACATAATTAAAAAGTATTCAAACTTGGCCATTACTTATGATAATGATGATTAAAAATTGCTTTTTATCGATGTCGATAAACTTAGTCGACATTTAATGAATCACTAGCACTGATACATTTTTGCCCCCGTCAATCCGGTGTATGGTACAAACACATTAAAATTGAGATTCAATGCGACAGCTCTTAGGTCCTTCGGGTTTGTACTTGTCTCTCACTCGCTCTCATACGCTCTTATTAAGAGCGAGCGAGAGAGAAGTACAAACCTGAAGCACCTTAGTGCTCACAGACTGTAACATAACAGATAGGAAGTACAATGCTAAATGTATGCGCCAATAACAGGCATGCACGCATTAGTAATAAAACGGTCGAGAGTTCCACGTAAATGCTAAAACAATGCTAATACTTGAGAGTTCTTGAAAGGAAAGGAAAGCAAGTGCATTGTCAACATGGCTTTAGTGCCATGTTCATTAAAATGTCCGTTAAGGAGAATTTCAAATTCATTAAATAAACATTAATCAAAAGCATTATCAAAGTGATTTTTCGTGTCATACAAAAAATATTTGCGTATTCAAAGCTGTTATAAAAACTTGTTGAGTGCTTGTCCAACTTGCACACGAAGGGTTCCGTCCCTGCCATTCTTGTAAGGCCCCCTTTCATTTTGTTACAGCAGTAATCGTATGACACACTTTTTGAAATTTTCTTGTGTCTTTCGCGTTTCAAGAGATACAGCAATTGTTATATGGGCACGAAACCTTAAAACAAGTCCATAAAAAGGCAACTTCAAAACAATTGTCCATACTAAAAGTATGAGTTACTAACACTCGTATTCACAAACGTCACCATGAGGTCTCTCAGTGCTCACGAACGCACAGGGTGGTTCAAATCGTCTCATAAACAAAAGGTCGGTCAAAAAGGACCAATCACAAAGCTGTAGGTACCTATTGAACGCAGAGCATTTACTCAGTGAAGGATCCCTTAAGTATTGTTTGTGAATACGGGTGTAAAAGTTCCCTAATACATATGTATATCCAGAAATAGTACAGGAAGTAGCGTCGCATACCTACAGAACTCCCGTTTATTGCAGAGTTATTGCTTCCTTACAACTTGTAACGTAACGTTAACAAGTGTTGGAATGGCGAAAACTATTAACAGAGAGATCTATAGTCAGTTACGTTTGTGAGATGTCTAGGAAGTATTCTTACAGACTGTGTTTAGAATTGACAACGGATTTTTTTAAAACGTTTTTCTGAAAAGGATACATTTTATTATTATTTACTCATTTATTTATATCAGTGTTTGAAACAAAGCGATCTCTTCCATTCAATCTTATTTTCATTTAATCAGTGTGTTCAGTGTCAAAGATTATTAGATGATTTTTATTTGACATTAATATAGTCAAGTGATTGATCAATCCAAACAATATAAAAAGAGAAGTCGTCTATATATAACATTTAAACATATATCTTACTTTAATTGGAATCCAACCGTACCGTGTCCCTTAATATATCCAATATAAATATGCAAATTATGACACGTCGTTCTCGTAGCGAAGGCACTATGAAATCATAGACTTGAATACATTCAGAGTGACAACTCAACTCAGATCAAATAAAACCCAGTGAGAATATAATTTCTGTCAAAAAAAAATCATTTTTGGGACAAGCTTTTGTTGCTGACTATACTTTTTTCCGCTCAGCATCATCTGCTTATCAAGACGAAACTAACGAGTCGGCGGGTATACAGGGTGTCCCATAATTGACACGTAACCCTGACTCCGGAGATAGCCCACCCCTAGACCTACCAAACCAATAATATATTTTTCGAAAACCGTGCAACTTTTACTGAGGTCATGTTAGGCTGGTTTGGTATGTCTAGGGGTGGGCTATCTCCGGTGTCAGGGTTACGTGTCAATTATGGGACACCCTGTATGTTAAGTACAGCAAAATATCCTGTCGCCACCTTCCGACTCCATCATCAGATTCATCAGATCAGCTCGATGGTACCATAATATTGCATTGTCATCAGGATTACACATGTATTCCAAATGTCAGCCCATTCCATTGACGGGAACTGGTTCAAAATCGACTAATACAAGTTAAATAAAAGCTTGTAAAACGATAGCAATAACGAAAAGCAAGGTAAAAAAACCCAATTGCTGTTACATTGAAATAATGTCGTCAAAGTAATGTTACTTATCATGTATATATTTTTTATTTCGCCAAGTTCACACAGCCTATGACACTCTAGTGGTTAAGACGAATCTAACCACGTATAATTTATTAAAATCGGTTTAGCCGTAGTTACGAGGCGATATAGAGTCGGACATACGAATATATACAGGTCAAACACATAACCCTCCTTTGGGGCTTTGCCGCAGTCGGACAAAAAAAACTAGCGTCTGTTGATGCGACAACTGTTCCGTCTTCAAATCGCTAATGCCGCCCGTGATGTCGCTGCCGTGCACAAAAACTGCAACTTGAATCAACATTTCCAATGCGGATTTTTTGTAACGATTCTTTTAAAGCGAGCATTAACAAGAAATCGGATGTACTGCGGTACGTTGTAACAATTAACAAACGCCATGTTAATTCTAAATAAACTTAAATTATACAATGTCAACAGACAATACTTTAACTATTGTTAAGTACCGTTTGTCATCGGTATTGTAACCTATTGTTTTGCGTCACAGACCATCGGTTGGCCATGGTCGTATCACGTCATCACTTTTGATGGCATTGGGTTTTAGGGTTCTGTAGGCAAACGGTGCCAATGGGACCCTATTACTAAGGCTTCGTTGTCCGTCCGTCTGTCACAGGGCTGTATTTTTTGAACCGTAATAGCTACACTTGGATTTTCAAAGAGTGCCGTTATAACACCAAAAATGTATTTAATTAAAACTAGCGACCCTCCCTCGCTTCGAATCGATTTATGTGAAATTTCCGTAACGCCCGAACATAATCCAGAATATATTACACAAAAGCAAACTCGAGGGTTAGCTGGGACAGAAGCCTTAAAGGGATAAGTTCGCCTTTGTACATATCTTTTATATTAATTGTGTTGTTCTGGTTTTTCTATTGTACAATGAAATGTGTACATCCATACATAAAAACCATCCTCTTCAATCACTCTATTCATTGATGAAAACCACAATAAAATCCGTTGCGTAGTTTGAAAGATCTAAGCGTACGTACAGAGGGACAGACGGCGGGAAGCGACTTTGTTTTATAATGTGTAGAGATTGAAGGAGGTCCCTATACGGGTGAGGTTAAAAAAAAACCATTCAATTGTAAGAATTGTTTTCGACGCACACCGAAACTGTTTCGACTTCGTAGTTTGCATGATTAAATTAACTAAGGCTACTATAGATATCTGCTAATTATACCAATTTTTTTGAACTTTACCCACACATAACGTGTTTCTTTTGGCGTTTTTTGCTTGATCGTAATATTGTAATGTGATACGGAACCTTTCGCGTGCGACTTCGACACGCAATCGACCGGTTTTTTTTTTGTAAATGCAACAATTCTCGTTTGAATTGTGCGAGCGACCTTGAGCTTCCGTTTTTAGGAAGCGCTAACTCAGTTGACATTTAATATCAGGTGACATTTTGCTTGGTACATTCATGAAATAATCAAGGATAGCATGGTTACTATGGTTAGTTGTTCTGACGTCCATGAGTTACAACTTCAATTAACTCGCACCACTACTGTTATCTAACTTTCTATACCTCCAATTAGATGTATACGCGTCAACAACTCCCTATACAACCTTTATTCGGCCCTTAGTCCACACTTGTTACGCAATCTGTCATATAAGACCTTAATAAGCGCTTATTTCCAACCACAACTTTCACTGTATTTTTTTCTGACAGAATGTTTTTATTAAAGTTATTGTGCAATTTGAATCGACAACCGTGTCTATTATATATAAATGAGTTAGATTTAACAAGTCGTTTATTAAACGTTTTGGAATTATTATGAGGCCGTTGCGCAATGACATGGCGGTTTATAATGAATGAAATACATTGTAAATGTTGGACGATTGAGTACAGAAATGAACATTTTGGAATCCAATCATTATAAGATTGTTATCTTCAACATAATGGAATCCCCTGCTGTCATCTCTTTTTTTCTCAAACATTTGCGAGTAAATCAATAAGCTGTTATTTGATCTTCTTGCTATAAAGTATACCTATATCAGTCTTAGAAACTCCCCGTCAAACAGATTAGTTTAAGCTTTGTAAAAAACCGGACAAGGCGAGTCGGACTCGCCCATCGAGGGTTCCGCACATGACATGGTTAACTGAATTCAAAATTTGCACCGCCGCCGTTCCTTACATAAAGACCCTATTTTTTTTGTGATTTCATTAAAAATGTTGGGATTTCAGATTTTTTCCTATATTTGTAGTTTCCATGGAAAATACCCTATAAATTTTGATTCCCTTGAGTGTCGAAAAATACGTTTTTAGCGGCATAAACGGCCGTATCTTTTTTTTACGTTAACTTAGAAGTTTGATTTTTTCACAGCTTCAAGGGACTGTAGATTTGAGTATATGGTTTAAATTTCAACTCGATACCTCAACGCGTTCCCGAGATAAAGGGTCTTGACAAACAGACAGACGGACAACAAAGTAATCGTATAAGGGTTCCGTTTTTTCCTTTTGAGGTACGGAACCCTAAAAATGTAAAAATGGTACCATCAATGCCATGTGTATTACTTCTATCACAATGTTCCGATCTAATATACAATAGTAAGTACACTCATTATACGTGCTATACGGCTATTACGGCCAGTTTCGCTTTCATGGCAACTGAAGCGTAACCATTGACAGACAAACAGACGCGTATATCTATTGCGACTGCGATATTACTGTCATGAGCGCAATCATCTAATAAGAACGGCTGTTGGTCTTATATGTATAGGCACTACATATAGTCCATATCACGATCCGAGAAGGCGATGACAGGTAGGTAGGTACCTCGAAAAAAGGTTGATAGGTTTTTGTTTAGTTACCACCTTACCACCCAGTTGGTAATGATGGTCGACGTTAGTAAGAAGGATGGTGGTCTTCAGAAAAAGGTGATGGGACGACATTGTATTTGGTCGGATAAGTTCGTATTTATCTCGCTTTCTTAGTTAGCTTCAGTCATCGATAAGCTAACTGAGAGAGAAAGATAAATACGATCTTATCTGACAAAATACGATGTCTTTTGATTATTTGCTACATCTGTAGCAAATTATCACTATTATAAAACAAAGTCCCCGCCACTCCTGTCTGTCCGTATGTTCGCGATTATCTCAAAAACTACTGAACGTATTTTCATGTGATTTTCACCACCAGTTACATAATGTTTCATGGATTTTTTTTATATATAAATACATTCTGGTTTATGTACGGGTTTTACAGAAACTCTTATAAACCGAAGAGAAGCGAGGGAGCTTGCTAGTTCAGAAGAGTTCTTTTTTACTTTATAATACTTAATGTGTTTTTTCTGCACTTTAGTTTATTTCAAGGAAACATATGTTCATTATAAGTTTGCATTACATGTCCCATACCGTACTGTACTGTGTGTACTTTCTCGTTCATACTTTATGGCACCTTACCCGAATATCTAGATTATGTATGCTTATAGCATTCTTATGGATCAAAACCATATCCTTTATCAGATGAGTCATCAAATTGCGGCATAAAAAGAGAATTCGCCTGCGACGAAATATTTTACGAGTTAACATACTTTGCATATTATTTTGGGAGGTTATCTTTATATTTATGTATGTGCATTTCTAAATGTTTTAGTCGAGATCGTAAACGAAAGTGTTCTCTATGAGTGATTCTCTTATGACATGCTTATTACGCACTTGGAAGGCTATTTCCAAACATATGTATTGGTAAGAATTCGCCAGCATATATGTAAGCACAAATATATTTTTCTTTATCATGCGGTTTTTTGACATTAACTGCCTCTTAACTTTTTTTATATTTGCAATCTTCAAAGCTTTATCTTTCTGGGCAGGGAACCACGTAAAAGAAGTCAAGATAAGTATATCTATCACGGGTCTCAGATCCGAATTACCATCAGGGGCACGTTTTATAAAGCTACAAGTTACAATTTTACAGGTCTAAACTGGAAACACTGCTCAAACGGCTCGTCATCATTGGTCGAGGTTTTGTCAAATGGAAACTTGTAACCTGTAAATTGTAATTTGTAGCTTTATATAACAGGCCCCAGGTAGTCTGTGTGCCTGTTTTTGTCTTCTGCATGAAATAAAAAACCATTAATATTGATTGAATATTGTGCAACTACTCGTACTGAAGTCTGCAATCATCTCTAACCTCTAGATATAGTATAAAACAAAATCGCTTCCCGCCGTCTTAGTACCTACGCTTAGATCTTTTAAACTATGCTACGCATTTTAATGTGGTTTTCATCAATAGATAGACTGACTCAAGAGGAAGGTGTTTTTATGTGTAATAAACTCCAATTTATGTACGGGTGTAACAGAAAAATCACAAACCGAAGCGAAGTGTCGCTAGTAGATAATAAAAGGTATAGATAGCCTGAAACTAAAAGAGGTGAATAAAATAAACCTCCGACTACCAATAAACAGGTACAAGAGTTAGTGGAGCATTTTGTACGTCCGCTTTGGATGGTCGAACACGAACTAAACGGCGGAAGTCCACGGACAGCACTAACGTTGCTGGCACATGTATGGACACGTAACAAACATGTAACATTTGCATGTAACTACAACGTACAGTAAAGAAAAGGAATTAAGTGTTGCTTTGAGCAGCTTACTAGAGACGTGCGTGATGCTGATGTTATGTATTAGAATGAGAACTAATTAGTAGAAGAAACGTTGGGAGGCAACCAATGAGACGAACTGACGATCTCGTTAAGATAGGGGGGAAGGACTGGATGAGGAAAGCTCAAGATCGAAAGAGATGGCGTGCATTAGAAGAGACCTACACTCAACATTGGGTGGCGACAGGTTGAAGAAGGCAGGGCGCTATGGCGCTCATTAGGGGAGGCCTATGTCCAGCAGCGGACTAATACAGGCTGATGATGATGATGATGATGATGATGAGGTTGAAGAAGAGAGAGATAGAGTAGAAGAAATAGATAGAATAACTCTTCAATAATCTTGTTTTTGTATTTATTTGTGATGTTTCGAAAGCGAAATGTCTTATAATATCAACTAGTTTGATATGTCCTATGTATGCATATGCGTAGACATACCTACCAGATGAAATATTTTAGAAATTTCATCTTTAAACATCAAACTTAAAGCACCTTAGTCACATTTTGAAAACAAACGTGGCTAAAACATGACCAAAACACTTCAATTTTGCATTCCAAAAAAACATAGTAGAAGTTAACCAAGAACAAATTTACACAATGAAAATTCTCACGCCCAAAAACATGGACGCATAAAAAAACTTACTAATAGACGATTAAGTTAATAACATACGCATAGTTAAGTTAAAACAGAAATCCGTGAACTTTCGCCCCACGTTGTTTTACACCATAATTTAAGCGAATCTCTCTAATTAAACTGTATGGTAACAAACTGGTTCTAACACGGAAAACCAGTGGATTCTTGAAATCGTTGGACAGTACAGCCAATTAAGAGCTTTATACGTACGGAATAAGATCTGTTAGTGACTTTGTGAAGTCGTGAGCAATTATAAGTTTAGAAAGGTCTTCAGCTGCAGCCAATGTCAAGGTTAAATGACTATTCAACAACACTTGAGAGTCATGACGAGCAAGGTTCGTTAATTGAAGAGATGACTGTACTGTACAAATGTCAATCGCAGATACATTAATAAAGGCAAGTGTATGCAGTTCTAATTAATATTGTAAAATCGACAGTATTGATTTATTTACTTATTTAAAACAACAAAGAAATAGAATTACACGATATTTGTATAAAGACGATAAATAAACCAGAGATGTAACAATTTTAACATTTCCGAAACAACATGGACGAACGAAATCGATTGAACTAACTCTTAGGGCTAAGTTTACTTGATTGATAGATATAATGCTCTGCCGATAGGAAGTCAATACTAACATTGCACAACCATGAAGTTTCTTAATATTGACATTGTTGACAGCAGTAAAACAATGCTAAACTTATTTGTTGCGTGTGAAGGAACAGTAATAACAGCATTGTTTTTCTGCTGTCAACAATAACAATATTCAAAAACTTCATGGTTGTGTATTTCAGGATTGACTTCTTATCGGCCGGGCACTATTATTTCAATGCTCATTTGAACTTAAATATAACGATAATCAACCAGCCACGTATGATACAATAGCCCAGTTTATTACACTGTCACTGCACCCAACCTCTGTGGCCACCAGACCGCGACCACGCGGCCCCTGTCCGTAAACTTCAACCATCCAAGACACAGTGAAAGGGACAAAACTATGGCAACTATATATCTGCATCCTTTTCACTGGCAGGGTCTTGGTTGGTATAATAAAACGTCAGACAGCCAGGCAGACGGTCATTCAAGAATTAGTCATGATCATGACAAACGCACAGGAACAGAAACAAAAGAGTCGCGAACAATGAAAACGCCCAGAAATATGCGACAACGTTAAGGACAGGGAAGGTTATTGAGGTGTCTGAAAGAATTCGTTTGAATGTGAATGAAATATCGTTGAGGAAGTTAAGAGTTGTCAATAAGCTCTTGTATTTCGAAAGTCTTTGTAATTGGATTGGCGAAAGAGAAACGACAGGTGTAAAATCATTATGAAACATATTTTATTTATGACAGGAACATCTGTACTTCTGTTGTTTAATCCTCTACCAGGTTTACGATATTTATCTATGAAATAGTAGACAATTGTATGTGAGTAAAGCTGAAACACACTGGTAAACATCTTGGCCTAATTGTGCAAAATGTGGTTAGATAATTATCAACGAATTTTTGGAGTTGTAGGTAATTCTGTGGCTCTGCCTGCCTACCCCACCCTGGGAATGAAGGCGTGAAGTTATGTATTTATGAGTATGTGAGACATGTAATTTGAGAGCCAGTATAAAGGTTTAATATCAGAGTAACTGAATAAAGAAACAGGGCTGCTAATTTCTTGAAATCAACGAATTCCTTGTGATTTCAAAAGTTATTGAACACATTAATTTCCCTTAACCTTTCACAAATAATCATAAAAACAAAACGAAATGTTGCCAGTCTAGCACGGACTACACAACTATTATACCCGACTTCATTTTCGAGTCAGTAACATGATCCCACTTATCAACAATTGGTTGTTCGTGATGATCAATGAGCAATGATTCGAATGTTGGCCAATTATCACCTGAAGTTGAATCATCGATTGTTTGGATTCGATTGCGCAGCTTCGATTGATTCGATAGTATTGTAAATTGGTTTGTATTATGGCAATGTTTTTTTGTTTCTCATCCGGCATAACAAGTTACAAGACTGCCTTTCTTTACGAAAACTCGTACCTACAAATGATTAAGTTTGCCGAAAACTTAAAAAATAAATTAAGGCAGCTATATTTTTCTGTTGAATTAAAAAAAGATATAGGTTGAATTGAATAGCAAGTAGCTTGTCTATCTATCAATAGATATCAAAGAAGAAAATAGCTGACTTATCGATCACCGCGTGGCCGATACCGCTGGACTTAGGCACTTGAAATTTGGAGGAAATATTCCTTGGATATCCTAGAGGTGTACTATGGAGGGATTTTTGGAAATTCATCCCCTAAGAGGTTAAAATAGGGGGAGCATCATGAAATTAATTCTACGCATACGAAATCCTGGGCTTCCTCTAAGGTCCGACTTTTAATTCACTGCAGTAGGATAACAGCTTCAGTGTTGTCATTTTTTGGTTTACAAAAAATAGTGATGTTCCTTACTGAATGAATGAATGAAAAAATTAACAGTGATTCACTACTTTAATATTATTTATTAATATTTAGGAGTCTGTGGCTTACTCGTGTCTCATATTAATATTTTTAACATTCTGTTGCAAGCAAAATGATCAGCTAATTATAATAAAGTAATTATGTAATATACTTAGTTATGTACGTAATATTCATTAAATATATAGTTCCTTCTTTGTTGAAATCATTCATTAGGTGAACGTGTGAAGCACTATTAAAATAAATGTGGTATCCTTATTTCACAGAATGACCTTTGGCTCTGTCATTTTACTGCAGTGAATTAAGTCAGACCTTAGAATTTCATTTAATTACAAATATATTGCTTCATAATCATCTCTTTATCATTTAATTTGTTAGTAAAGGCTACGTGAATGCAATATTAATGTCATGTTACCGATACATTTGTTTTACTAGTTGGAATAAAAACTCGCAAGTCCAATTAATATTGCACGCGCGTTCCACAAAACCAATCCGACTCGTGATATCGGAAAATAAAATAATAAGACTTTTTGCCTGTATTGTATCGGTGTCACACGAACAACTGATTGTTTAGTCATTAATTAAAGCTGTAAATACACTTTAATTGGCATAATTGATAAATGGTGTATTGACAGATTTTTATGGCCTAATTGAATAAAAAAAACCTGCCAAGTGCGAGTCGTACTCGCGAACGAAGGGTTCCGTGCCATTATCTATACGACATTAGACACTATATTGTTGCTGTTATTAATATCGAGCAAAAAACGGCAAAAACGGCAAAAAAATCAAATGCAAAGACAGTTTATTTTGGAAAATAACATTGTTCCAGAGGGAATAGCGATAAAATACCTCTGCGCGGGCAGTAGCGGTCATAATCTAGTAAGTTTTTTTTTTGTTATGGATCATGTTGTTACTGTAACCCGTAATTTACTTATCAGATTCATATGAATATCGCAAACCCTGGAACAGAAACTATTAATAACATGATCCAACCAGACAATATCTAGACTAATTGGCTAGCCTAGAACTTAACAATAAGCTTAGACTGTACGATTATCTCAAATATCTCAATAATGTAGCGCTCGATCCACTTTCGAAGATTGCTGAGTCTATTACACTAAATTAATTCTTACGATCGCCGATGTGCAACTTGATTACGTGGTAAGCCTCGGGGCACAGTCGACGGTTATCCAATTCAATATTAATGGTTCTGTGATTTCGCAACATGTGGATAATTAGTAATAATATGGATTGGTATTTCCGTGTGTTAAAAAAGGGTTCCGTACCTTAGCACAGTATTACATTCTAATCAGGGCGAGCCTAAGTCACACTTCACCATTTTTTAGTATTTGGCGTTTTCTTCAGAATTGTACTATAATCCGGGATCTGCTGTTTAGCCAAATTATCTTTCGTCAAATGTATCATTTCGTCAAATGTATCATTTGGTCAAACGCTATTTTTTCCGAAACTGTAAATATTTCAGGATTTATACCACATTTCATACCACAAAAATAACAAAGAGTAGCACGCAACCATATGTATGGAAATTGCGATTTCTAACACCATGTACTTATCGAGATCTCTCCGCTTGATTCATTAAATTATGATTGAAACCAAGTGTTAATCGTAGCCTACTATAAGTACTACAATGTTTGCTCGAACGCCATTACGCATCACTCATACAAATAAAATTCATAACAATACCGAATTTAATTTATAACCAGACGTTACATCGCGGTGATTCACGTAACCTTGGCGTGTCGATGTTTGCTATATCTTTAAACGAAGTTAATGTATGATTTGTATGAGAACTGTTTCACAGGATTCAACAACATAATTCAAAATGTTTATTTAACAAAATTGGCGTAGGACTCTTTTACGCATCGGTAATATGGAGAGAATCTATATACTAGCGCTTCGGACATTCCCATCGTTTCGGAGAAGCCATTGCAACCAGACCTACGGCAGCAAACTTAAAACAAGTTTATAAGCAAAGAAAAATAAGGTAAAAGGTACTACCATCTGATGGTAAGATGGCAAAATCTCCAGATTGCAATCTAACGATAACAATCTCAAAACTGCAAGCCGTTGCCTTCAAGTCGTACATTCCTCTACTCTATGCTCGTCATTTCACCTGTTATCTTGTCTCCCCCCACCCGGAACATTTCAAAATTCTAATCCATCCAATTACATAATTTCCACTAATCCAGCTAACCCGTTAAAAACCACGTGATCTAACGTAGCGAGGCGGAAAGCCGCGAGTCTAAACGGGTGCGCGCGCGCCTGTGTACCGTTACGCACACAACGCGGATATGGCGGTGGAATTCGTCAACGTTCGTATATCCGAGACGAGTCATTGACACATGCCATGGACACCATATCGAGTAGGTTTTATATGGAAATTAAAGATGTTGGTAGCGAATTAAAGTGATTCCTGTAGTGTCTTAGATTATCGTATCCACAAAACCAATTGAATATTCGAGTAATTAAATGATTAACAATCATATCCCTTCCGCACATGTCTTATGAAGCATAGGGCTATAATTATACTGCAAGGATAAATATCGATAAAATTAAATAACAACACAGGGAATTTAAAACATTGACCCCAAAACCCTGTCAATGATCATGATTTAATTGAACCATGGGTGACCATGAACTAGAATAGTATTTTTTATATTTAATCCACAAAAACTATTTATTTGACGTGTTACAGATGTAGTAAAAAACGAAAGGACAGCTCCGGTAACCGTTGATATTGAGAAAGTATAAATACGAACGACAAAATACGATGTCTTTTGATTATCCACTGCATCACACTTCTAATAATTGTAAAAACTTCAACTTACAAATGAGTGTCGAGAGCAGCGTGACGCTCCCCGTCCTGATGCTCCTAGCGTCTCATCGATACACTTCACAAGTACAACACTATCTGTGGACAAAACAAACGGCACTCAGTAAACAATATTCAAAACACACATAATCAAAGTTTGCTTAATTCTACGGATTTTAAGAATGTAGTAGGGTAGTTTAGGATAGTTTTAACCACTGAAGCAAAAAGGGTGTTATGAGATTAGCATGCATATCTGTGTGTGTGTCTCAATCTGTAGCATTGTAGCTAACGGATGAACCGATTTGGATGTGGTTTTTCACAGCTAGGTTTCATGAAAATCGTTGCGGCCGTTAGGTATATCGGGGGTTTTATCTAGTTAATAGTTATTTTAACTAGATCAGCATTAACGCGCGGATTATACTAGCAATAGAAATTGCAGAAGTTACAGCTGGCTGACTGTATTTTCAGTGATAGAGCAAGACACTAAATTTTAGACTTACAATTTCTATTTATTTTGTCTATTTTCTACGGTTTCTAGTATTTGTAGTAGTCTTTTTTTTGTATAAACATTGGTTGCTTATTTATACCTTTGAACTGCTTTTTTGTATGGTTCTGTCGTTCTGTTTTGTCTCAGTTGATTCACTTTTTTTTGTCTTTCTTTCCGTGCTGTAATTGTCAGTGGTGTAGTTCTATTTTATTATTTTATATAAGTACTCTGAACGTACGTAGGAACTTAAACTGCTATATCATCAATTCAAAGCTATATCCCTAATTGGTTCAGATATACTGCAAAAAGGCGACACGTCTGGCATAGCAGTGAATGAATTAAAACTCCAAGCAAACAGATTATACGTTATACTATTCATAAAGCTGGTTATCCCGTTCCGAGCTACCACAGACCGGATTTCCACAATGAACGCCCTTGCACTACCCTCATCTCTTCAACGACGAAGACACACCCGTACCAACAGAGACGCAACCACGCAAAACCAGACTCTATCAACCAGGTGATAGGATTCTGTTTTATACGTAAAAGGTTTTAGATAAGACCTTATACAAGGGATTGGATGATTATGGGAAAAAAGTTTCGTTTCGACGAACTCATCTCCGTAGTATAATAGAATAATAGTCTACGCAGGAAATTACATTTTTGCACGTTCTGGATGCGTTACTATAAGTACTTATTGCTGTATCTACAACTAAGTATAATATTGTTTGCCGATGAGCTAAAGGTCTATAACAATGAGTTAGTTACGTATTCAGTTAAAAAAACATATTACTAGACCGTACTTGGCCGGTTTTTATCTGACGTGAATGCGCGAAGCGAAGCATAGAATAAGGGTTATGTTACTCATACAAAACATAACCCTTACAAACTTATATATCAACGCACAGCCAAAACTACTGTACCTAGAAACTTGAAATTTGGTACAGGGGTTCCTTTTATTATGTAAGTGACAGTGGCGAAGCGTGGCCAAAACCAGTAGGCAACCCGGTCCGGTCAAGTGCGAGTCGGACTACGCACTATTAGAGTTCCGTTTAATAAATAACCTTTTTTTTATTACCAACAAAATTTTGGTTCGCAACTGTTCCATTTTCCGAAATAACTAACCCTATATATACTATACACTATAAACTAGGTACCTATCTATTTCTGTCCCAAATTTCACGTCAACATGTTGAAGCGTTGAATTTTGAAGGCAGAACAAACGAACAAATTCACTGTCATCTTTAAATTAATACTTAGTAAGATAAGAGAAGAAGAATCTTTGAAGATCAGAAAAGTACCAACTAAATTAGACCCCCGGGCTTTGAGAGATTGTATGAAATCTAATCAATGTATGCTGATTGTTGATGTCTCTTATTTTTGTTTTGTTACTTCGTTCATTTTTATTAGTAGTTAGCCACCTGGAATATAGGTATACACGGGAAACATAATTTTAACGAACCCCAGACCAAATAGGTATCTCCTATTGTTATCATGTTATTTTTTTGGATATATACTTATTAATCATTTAAACTAAAAACATTTCCCGATACTTAAAAGATGACTTGGAAAAATTTGTTAGTTCATTCATTACGCAGATACCTAATCTCTAAGGTAAATAACACTCTATTTTAACTTGATATGCGACCATTTCTACAGATCTACTTACATTTTAGTAAACAAACAATCCTCCGTCGCCTTCACCGCAACAGCAAAACTACACTACACACAACACTACGAAAATACCTACACTTAACAACTTTTATTTCACTCGTAAAACACAATTTAACATAACTTTAAACCTTCACCTAGCATTTTAACGTGAGAGGACGCGTAAAGGCGCACGTAATGAAAAACGATTACTGCAAAGTGCAATGTTTGTTTTTAGTAGAATTTTGGGTTTGTGGCTCGTCGCGACTCGAGGTCACGCGCGACAGAGGCGCCCCCGCCCTTGCGTGTCCTTGCGAAGACTATGACAGTATGCAAATAAAGTTTAAAATTGGATGGAATAAGCCACAATGGCCGTGCCTTACCTGCGAAACTTTTTTTCGCGATTTTACTGACTGTGACTGCCGATTTGTATTGGTGTGAGAGTTCAAAGTTCTAGGAAAATCTATGTATGTGTTAGTGCAGGTCCGGCGTCAAGCGCGCGGCTTGTATGGGGCTTTTAAATGTGGGCGTAACTACAAGCTGAGTAAAATGTATCTGTGTGTAAAATAAGTCAATGTGTGCGAGTCCTGCGCTAGCCATCGGCTTTAGTAAGAAGTTTTTGATTTCGCGCGTAATGGTAAATTGGAATTGCGGCATATTGCGTTTTATTTATGCATCATATTATATTAATACTGTGTTATGTCAACGGGTGGGTAAAGCTATAGTATACCGGGTTACTTACTGATGCGTTTTGGTTATGCATAGGAAATTAACGCTCGAATTTTAGGGAAGCCGCTAGGAATCGTGTTATATGAACGCAACGCCACTGGTAAGTGAGCACTAAGAAAGGATTTTCCGAAAATCGACCCCCAACGGGAAGAAATGGGGGGAGTAGCGGAAAACTAATTCTAGGCGTACGAAGTCGAGGGCGTCCTTAGTTCTATATATGTATGAGATCGAAAATTGAATGCACTCTAGCTCCTCAACTATTCGAGCGATTTTAATAAATGGAATGTGAACAGATTTTTATTAATAACGTGTAAGAGTCATAAGGCTATATACCTACCTATGATAAGGGTTCACATCATAACATTCGCCAGTTGGGTTTCAGACATTTTGACTGCCGCCGACTCGGTAGGTCCGTTTTGTATCAAAATCAGAGCCCTTGGCAGTAAGTGTTAAAAATTAAAACTGGCCAAGTGCGAGTCGGACTCGCGCACGAAGGGTTCCGTACCATAATCTATACAACATTAGCAAAAAACGGCAAAAAAATCACCTTTGTTGTATGGGAGCCCCCCTTAAATATTTATTTTATTCTGTTTTTAGTATTTGTTGTTATAGCAGCAACAGAAATACATCTTCTGTGAAAATTTCAACTCTCTAGCTATCACGGTTCGTGAGATCCAGCCTGGTGACAGGCGGATAGCGGAGTCTTAGTAATAGGGTCCCGTTTTTAACCCCCGACGCAAAAAAGAGGGGTGTTATAAGTTTGACGTGTAAGTGTGTGTGTGTGTGTCTGTCTGTGGCACCGTAGCTCTTAAACGGATGAACCGAATTGGATGGGGTTTTTTTATTTGAAAGCAGGTTTTCTAGCGGTGGTTCTTAGACATTTTATATCGAAATCGGTTCAGCCGTTTTTGAAGTATTGAACTTTGAAATGTCAATGTCGGGGGTTTTCCAACTTTTTGTTGGTTAGGTTATTAGGTTAAAAATGAAGATAACAGAAAAGAAGATTACCAAGCCTAGCCAAATGTTTGCACCAATCTTCATCAAGCACCACTCACGCTTTCAGCCTACAGACCATTGAATGAACCATCTGACAGTCTATTTATAAGTGCCACGTCCACTGGCCAGTGACGGGCCGTAATCTGCGTGCGACCGCAATTCGCTAATCGAGTTAGCGGACAGAGCTAACGAGCTGAAAACATTAGTTTTTATTAACCAGTAAACAGGTTACATTAGCAAGTGGGTTTTTGGAAGTTGGAATGATGTTTTCGTTGGAATTGTCCATTTATCGACGTTAAACGTAAATCTGTCAAACCAAAAGGCTCCTCTAGCGAAAATGACACTTCACCGCAAATTTTTGATGATTTTTTAAGAGCTCTCCAATGATACCTCACTCGATGTTACAAAGTAAAAAACAAAAAAATACCTTCGCTTTATATGTATGGGAGGTAACGTAACTATGTTAGCGTAATTAAATGTATAACTATGCCAAATTACTGCTTTTTAGTACGTAGAGTCTCTGTAATTCAGTCTCGGACAGAAGGACATGGCGAAACTATAAGAATTCAGAATCCTAAACATGGGTACGGATAAACATTGTCCCCATACTAGAGTGAATTTTCATCTTCATCGTCGTACGTCTAATACTTCTGTATTTAAAGTTATATTCAAATTTGATCGCATTTGATTCATGAACGTAACAGACCAGGGGCATAACTGCGTTCATGATCATGAATCATATTATGTAATTCATGGGACATGGGAACTGTTAACACTTCAGTACGAATTCGCGGACGTCCTCTACAAATCCAAACAGTAGCATATACTACGAGCAGAGGCCCGTTTCACGAAGCTACAAGTTACAAATTACAAGCGGAAGTCTCTTACTAACTCCTTTTACTAGAAAGAGAGTTCCGCTTGTAATTTGTAACTTGTAGCTTCGTGAAACGGGCCACAGGAGTTCATATTATCAACAATATCTGGAACTGTTAGACCACACAGGCAGGAAAGAGGAGGGCCTGAACAAGGACTGGCCATAGACAGTAGACAAACGCTGCAGGGCGTTCCCACTCCACTTCGCACTGGCAACACTTATCTGATGTATAATTCCAGTTCCGAGGCGTTAATGAATTGATTGTAATCGTGAGCTTCCAATTATTACTCCGAGTCACCTTTATGAATGTCGACTGGATGGTATATGGAATCTAGGACCCATAGACATTTACATTCTTAACACTGAAAATGCGTGGCCAACCCAGAGGGCTAAGATGGAATCTATGCTAGTAATTCCACCGGTGGTCTTATCCTCACATCGGAACATAATAATGCAAACACTGCTGCGGTAGGCTTAGGTGTATAGGTACTTACTTACTATTGTTATTTTTAATTTTATTTGATATTTCTTTTAAATGTACCGTAATGTCTGCATCGCCTTCCGTGTTTTCACCGAGCGGTCCCAACGGAAGATCAACGTTGGCTTCACAGCCAGCACATGCTGAGTTGGGACCGTATAGCAACACTAGCACTACATATTTTATCTTTTCCTTTATTTTTATTGTTATTTCTTTTGTATGTCTGTTATTTTATTATTGAGAATAAATGTTTTACAGTCGATTCACAAGAGTTGGCACGAATGGATTGAACGAAAGTAATGTCACCTATCACTGTGTGAGTGCCGTCCTTTGAACCGATGTTCGAATTTCAAACCGAAAACCTGTTATTATTTTACACACTTGTATACTTTCGTTCACTCGTTCAATCCATTCGTGCCAACTCTTGTGAATCGACCTGTACTTACTTACTTACCTACTTACTTATAGGATAAGATGATAGTAGCATTCCGGACCGAGCCTGCCCTGTACAAGGTCCTACAGTTCTAACACAACTAAACAAAATTCTTCTACTGTGCGTTTATAACCAAGCACTGTTCGCTTCACGGTGAAATTCTGCGATGTTACCTAACATGACATAGCATGACACAAGGCCTTTAAAAAAGGGCAAGGTCGGCAACTCTCCGACAACCCTCCTCAATTCGGCGGTGTTTTTGGGCGGCAGTGAATATTTTCTATCAGGAAACCTTCGTTCGTCTCCTAATATAACTAAAGTATGTATTTGGTAAGTTTTCTCAATTGGTCCTTCGAACCGGATCATGACTAATTTTAAAGAAACTAAAGTTAATAGTATAAAATACTCTAATTAAATAGAATAAATCAATGAAGCATAGGCAAAGTAACAAGAACCGCATAATTGACATGATTAATAGAAAAAAAATCGTTAGAGATTCAAATAACAAACACTAAAACTATTTACACTAGAATGATAATTGTACGTAATACTTAACTGTCTTGAATTGCGTGTCTCAGAGCAATGACCATCGAAGCAAGTGGCCGGTTTTAGCAATTACCAAAACAAGTGCTCGGGAAAGAGCTCACTAGAACAAATTAATGGTCTCCCCTGGCTGCAACTTGGACTCTTTGCGATGAGCATAAAGGTTTTATTTTATTGAGATGAAGATTCTATTGTCGCATGCTTGCTGGTGGTTGATAGGTTTGGGAAAGTAATGATTCAAAGTAGGCTAGGTATTACGGACAGACAAGAGAAGGCCCTGTTGTATTTTAAAAAGATAAGTATCGTTGATCATTTGAGGATCATGTTGATGAATACTAAAACGGCCAGATGTACAATTAAATAAATCATGTTCTTAATGAGAACGTATTAAATTAGATATTAGATACGTATGAAATGTTCTAGAGAATTGTAGAGAAAATATTAACGGCACTTCTAAAATCGCGCTTTATACCAAGCGCGGTCCTGAAATAATCGCATTCTAAGGATAATGTTTACACCCGTATTCACAAACGTCACTATGAGGTCTCACAGTGCTCACGAACGCACAGGGTGATTCGAATTCTCATAAACAAAAGGTCGGTCAATAAGGACCAATCACAAAGCTGTATTGAACGCAGTGCGTTTACTCAGTGAAGGATACCTTAAGTATTGTTTGTGAATACGGGTATTAGTCTACTTCCTTTAAAAGGTCGGCAGTCCTCAATCTATATAATCTATATATATAAAAGGCTAAACTGACTGACTGACATATCAACGCACAGCCGAAACTACTGTACCTAGAAACTTGAAATTTGGTACATGGGTTCCTTTCATGATGTAAGTGAGCACTAAGAAAGGATTTTCCGAAAATCGACCCCCAACGGGAAGAAATGGGGGGGAGTAGCGGGAAACTAATTCTACGCGTACGAAGTCGCGGGCGTCCTCTAGTATAATATAAAAGGCAAACCTGACTGACTTATATATCAACGCACAGACGAAACTACTGTAGCTAGAAACTTGAAATTTGGTACAGGGGTTCCTTTCATGATGTAAGTGAGCACTAAGAAAGGACTATCCGAAAATCGACCCCCAACGGGAAGAAATGGGGGGAGTAGCGGGAAACTAATTTAACGCGTACGAAGTCGCGGGCATCCTCTAGTATCTCATATATTCTCACCTGCCCTATGCTCTGTATTGATCTGACGCGAGCTGATAATAAAGATAGGGATAATGTTTCCACTTTAAATCTAGCTTCATCTAGGAATTCCAAACTTAGCACGGAGGCTGCGAAGAATAACATAGAGCTAAGGTAAAACCTAATCGATTACTTTGTATTTCTGTTAACAAAGCCAAAATAAATGAACCTTAGCTACAACGGCTTAACCATATAATTGGATTAACAAAAGTCACCTCAGGACGGTAGATTAATTGCGAACCCAAGTTGGCAAACTTAAGACCGTTGACCTACTTGGTGGTCCGCAACTTAAGTGCCGTGGAGAACTTAGGTTCTATTGAGTTAATTACTTAAATAGTTTTAATTGAAAGGAAGTTTAGGTGTCAGAAGTGTTAATATATTAAATAGAAGTGTTGTGTATTAACATTGTTGTTGATTCTTTCATACATCCATTAACAGCTCACGCTCTCTTGCATATGGCTTCCCAACGCGACAGTGTCGTCTGTGACTTGAAATAAATTAGATAAATAAATAAATACGTTTTCCAACAGTGCAGTGGTATTGGTTAATTCTCCAAACTGACTGCAATTCCAATATATACTAATATTATAAAGAGGTAAAGTTTGTGACGTTGTAGGGGTAGGTAATCTCTGGAGGATCTACTGAACCGATTTTGAAAATTCTTTTATCTATACTATTATAACTTATTTCAAACTTATGTATGAAAAATCTTCTTAAAGTAAAGACAAGCGGCGACGATGTTTTATAATATAAACAGATAGATAGGGAATTATATATATGATTCTGGGTAATCCCGCTAATATTATAAATGCGAAAGTTTGCGAGTTAGTTTGTTATTCGTTCACGCTGCAACGGCTGGCCGGATTTGGGTGAAATTTGGAATGGAGATAGCCTACACCCTGGATTATTCTGGGGTCCTAGTGAAAAAGGGTACAAGTCGATTTAACTCGTAATAAAAAAGGGTATACACATGAACGGAGTATACTAGACTTAAACCCTTTTTCACTTGATCTTCAGAAGACTTGTACCCTTTTTCACTAGGACCCCAGTATTAACACATAGGCTACTTTTCATCCCGGAAAATTTAAAACTTGCCGATGGAAGGACGATAATTGAAATCTACGTGGACGAAATCAACGGCAGAAGCTAGTTTTTCTATAACGAATTAATGAAGCAGACAAGGTATGGACCGCCTGGTAACTTAGGAAGGGTTAGTATAAACTTTTCAACGTTCAGTAATTTAAACTGAGCGTGGTCTATCTGTCAGTAACGGAACAATTAATTGTACTCCGAACTGTACAGAATTAATTGCTAACAAACTACTAGGCTAAACAATTCCAAGTGCTCCTAAAGTGCCCAAGTGTAATTAAATATGAATTACGAATTACAAGCCAGCCATTTTCGTCCAGAAATGCACCTTAAATCCATGAGGTAAAGCTCAGACAGATAAAAGTGGTGCTCGTGATACAGTTATTCACAATCGCAGTATTTCAAGAACGTATAGATAAATCATTTGAGGTTTGCGGTCTATAGATGTAGTGGTACACCCACACAATAATGGTTTAAACAAATTTGACACACACACGTCACGTATCGCGTGTAAGATTATGTCAGTGTGTGTTGTAGTGAAACTTGTGCAGGGTTCCTTTGGATCGCTACCACAATGATCATTTCTCTTTCTTCTTCATCATGTTGCCACCGAATACTGAGTAGATATAGAGCTCTTCCAATGCACTCCATTCTCTACGATCTTGGATCTTCGTTATCCAGTCTCTATCGGTTATTTTGACCAGATTTTATCCTTTACCTACCATCTAACAGCTCTAGTGTGTTCAGGCGCAGGGATATTAAGTTAAGTGACTAGCATAGAGGCATTCCATCTTAGTTCTCAGGGTTGGGAGTGCGTTTACAGTCTCAGGATTATAGTCTTGAGTTTTCAAATGCTTATACCGCCCACCCCACCAGCACCAGCACCTACCCCCTATCAGCAGGTAGCCTGGGACTACTCTACTCGGGCTAAGCCATGATTTTTTGATGATGACGACATGTTATCGTGTTGTCAAAGTAATGATAGCTCTCATTTAGTTGACAGTGATGAGAATGGCAGAATTAAACACTATTCTATAATAATACGTATGGATACAAAGTAGAATTAGGCCCCTCTGACACCATTTCCTTCTCCATGCCATAAAAAACGTTACTCAATGTCATTTATTTGATTTTTTGCATATACAGGTGTAAAAACGCAGGAGTGTAGAATGATTTATTTAGTGCATAGTAAAGCCAGTCCGCTTGACCTCTGTACAAAGGGTAATCTCGGTCGGACCAACGCGGGGAGATGCGTATCTCACTAACTTTAGGAATGCCGGTATAAAGCCCCGGTCACTGCGCAGCTGTAGTTTGTAACGTATTCAAATATATTCAATTGTTTAGGACAAGGGCCCCGTAGTGTGAAGCTTTTATTGGGGCTACGTTCAAATTCGCACCCAATTTAATTATACTAACAAGGAATAATAAATTTAATACAAGTAACTGCGAGGATGCGCTTTTGGAAGTCTTACTTTCATGTTAAATAAATAAATATCAGGACAATCTTGCACAAATTGAGCTGGTCCCAAACTAAGCTTCAGTCTTGTACTATGGGTACTAGACGATAAACTTACTTATACAGAGAAATAAATACTCGTACTCAAGTACATAGAAAACAAGACTCAGAAACAAATATCTGCCCTTACCGGGATTTGAACCCGGGACCACTAGCTTCGAAAGCGGTCACTACCAACTAGGCTAACGTGTCGTGAAATCAGGAGATCATTCTTTGCAGATAAGATGGAGTGTAAGAAGGTAAATTTTTCAACACAAAGAGACGATCACCTATCTTTTCTTCTTCTAAAATCACAAACAGCCTTTCCAACAAATAAAACTACCCTGTCTCTTAGCTGTTTCGAGGCGAAAAACTTCCCACTTTGAACTCAATAGGAACCTAACTAACAAGAGCTTACACCTACGGCAGAAATTTTTTTGCCTATCCTATTAATACATTTCGAAAGGCTCCGAGATATAATGCAAATGACATCATAAAGGTACAAAAACAGTGACAGTTGCCAGATACAGTAATACCTACTACAAATCAGGTTAGGTCGATGACCAGGCAAAAACAACCGCCAGTTTCCAACAAAATACCTGAGTGACAACAAAAACGTAGTCATCTGGTGGAAGTAAGATACACCTCGATCTTTGAACAGGTTATACCTACGGTCACGTACAAAATAAAAATGATGAGCATACTTAGAACCTTGTCATAGTGAATGTCATGTCATTGTTATTGTCATGTGTGTCATTTGATGTTCTGTTTGAAGTTTACTACGACAACGCACTAAAGTGCTTAACATTTTCTTTGGGGTACTGTACCTATTACGAAGTTAATAAATAAAGTTATAATTTCTAGTGTCTTGGTGGTTAAGGAAAAACCTGATGTAGCCACAATGCAGGAAATACTTGAAGCACCAGTCAAGAGTTTCTCCGGCGGTTAAATGAGGAGCTACGTGTTTAATTGCTTTAGAAGAGTGTCTAATGGATTTTGTATTATAAGCGACCCGCCCTCGCTTCGCTTCGTTTTATATTTCTATAACAGAATTTATCATTCATAAAAACCTTCCTCATGAATCACTGTATCTGTTGATGAAAACCAAAAATTCCCATGCGAAGTTTGAAAGATCTAAGCGTAGGTACATATAGAGGGACAAACGGCGGGAAGCGACCTTGTTTCATACTATGTAAAGATATTACCATTATACCATTGCGAAAGTATCCGTCTGTATGGTAAGCATTCTAAACGTCAATCGATTTTCATAGAATAAAGGTAGCTCGAGTGTCAGGGAAAGACATTTTTTAGCTAGAAATGTTGAGTCTCAAGCAAAAACTAGAATGGAGATCATAGAACGATACATTAACTATCCAATAAAGGTTCGATTGACTGGTCGGTCCCGTGTAACCTGTCTATTGTTCTCATCTTGATTTCGAAACGTCAAATCCCGTTAGAGGCAGAGTCATGGATGCGATGTAGATATGTGTGTAATGAATGGAGTGGTATGAGTTTGCGCAGGGTCCGTTCGAATCGCTACTATCATATGCGCCAACCAGCTGTTAAGGAGCAGTGTTCTCATTGTGGGGGCACTTTAATCTTTAGGGTTAGTATTTAACAACGACATTAAAAATGTTTATGGGCCTGAGAAGCTCGCCATAAGGTGACCTATGTATATGGGTACATATTTGCCTTCTCTATGCCAAAAAATCAGTAAAAGTACGTATTCATCTATTACTATTATTTGCAACGTTGTTTTATGTTCTGTAGTAAAGATAATACTAGTTTGGGACTCAATAGTACTTTTACCAACATTTAGCTGAACTTTTGTCGTGTTTTATCGACTACGTAATACGACATACATTTAACAAATACAGTGTCGGTGTTATTACAATCAGATATTAATAGGCACGGCCTAGGTTCGGCCCCGGCGCAGGTAGAGTTCAAAACAAGTCCGCGCGGACCGGCTGTCCCATTAAAATACCACCGGCCCACGCTCACGATCCAACACGAGAGAAATTACTTATTTACATAACAAAAAAGCTTAATTTCCCTTGCAGGTGGCATCGATATCGGATCCCAATGGGAATTACAAATGGTGTCCGTTTTATGTTCAGACTAGAGGTCGCCCGCGACTTCGTACGCGTAGAATTAGTTTCCCGCTACTCCCCCCATTTCTTCCCGTTGGGGGTCGATTTTCGGAAAATCCTTTCTTAGTGCTGCTCATTAACATCATGAAAGGAACCCCTGTACCAAATTTCAAGTTTCTAGCTACAGTAGTTTCGGCTGTGCATTGATATTATATAAGTCAGTCAGGTTTGCCTTTTATATGTATAGATTTGATTAAAAGTGCGTCTCTGGGCATTCCACGAGCATTCCTATCAAGGAAAGCTCGTCAGCGAGGCAATTATGACATGTATTTGTTGTTTTTTATGACTGACCACCGTTTGACCTTTAACTCACCTAATTTGAGGGTCAACTACGTACAGTCGGCCAAAAATGTGGTCCACCACCCCACGGTTGAAGTTCATTTCCACGTCATGATACAACAAGTTCGATTTTCCCCTGCAATAATATTATGACAGTGACAAGTGTCAACCTTAGCGATAATTAAATCTCACAGTAACTTTTGTCAAAACTGGTAGACCACTTTCTCGGCCGATCGTAATAGCGTTATGTTCCCAGAGGACACGCGATTCGATTTTCGAAAATCGACAACACAGATGGACAACAACAAGATAGACCGATGATCTGGTAAAAGTCGGGGGAAAAAACTAGATGCGAGTGTCACATAAGGCCTATCTATATCCAGTAGACGTGTTGCGGCTGACATGATATCGATGATGGTGACCATCCAGTGAGCTGACTCCTGGCTGAAAGATGTTGTGTCCGCGGTTACGGGGTAGCCTACCACTAGCGAGTACGACATCGAGTTTTTAAGTGCTTTATATTAGTTCAGTCAACAGCATAAATAAGTGATCATTTATGTTTGAAATGTTATACAAAATTGTGAAACGATTGAAAGCGACAAGGTACATAAATGATCACTTATTTATGCTGTTGACTGTACAAATGTTAGTCCGTAAGGTTAGAATAATTATTACGAAAATGCCCTAGAAACTCTTTGCATTCCAGACATTCCAGTATCCTTGATGTGGATAAAATAGAAGGTTAATAATGCTTGCATTTAAAACGAAAAATTAAAGTGAAGTTACTCTGATATTTGCCGTTCCGTTACGCTCTGGCTACCCCACAAGAGTAATTATTTATTTATTTATTTAATTAAAGTTTAAAATACAGTTAAATCAAATTTGACTACCTTGCAGTCACAACGAGACTAAGAATAGGTGTACAGTCGACCAAACTGGTATTCACCATAAGGTTACAGTCTTATTAAGGCCATGCGCGCACGAGCAACTTTTGTTGCCGCGACAGTAAATCTCTATTTTTCTCACTTCGAAAGTGCAAAAGAGACAGATGTACTGTCGCAGCGACAATAAGTTGCTCGTGCGCGCATAGTCTTAAAGTCTACTTGATCTATATTTTCATTTGCTATCGTTGTGCTAAAAGTGAAATATAGACTTTCTTGGCCAACCGTACAGAACAGATGAAGCATCCGAAAACTTATAAACTAAACCAAAACGAAACGTATTGTGTAAGGAATACCGACTTTTCCAAGTCTTCCGGTCATTTCTAGCTAGACGGTATTGCACACAAGTTCCTCATTGCGTTCGAAACTTCAAGAACCAGTCCAATTACCAATATCCTCACGAAATCCAATATCCTCATTTTCTAACGTAGCAATAGCCAAAAAAGCGGATTCACAAGGCTCTTTGCAATGGCGGATGGGCGCGCGGCCCAATTTCTACGATCCGGAAACAAACGGTCGGGTGTGGCAACACTGACCACGGGCACCGGACCGTGCTTCCACGATCATTAGGTACGTTCGGAACTGCAGTTGGAAAGTCATAGCGGATTAACTTGCGAAATACCGCGAGGTTAAATGAGCGAGGAACGCGCTAACAGCTATGTGCGATCGGAAATAGAGCTGAAGATCTATGAAAGATATGCAAAGAACGATGTATCAGATGTTGAAAGCAAGTAAGGTTTACCAATAAAGGGACACACGGAACGATCCGTCGTTACGATCAATCTGAAACGATATCGTGACGATTCACATTTCTATGGAAATTTAGATGCGATATTGCCACACACGTACAATCCATCGCTCGATTTCAGTCTGAACCGACGGATCGTACCGTATATGGGGCCCCTTAGAGATAGATATCCCAAGTAACACGTAGGCGCTAAGACAAGAGTTATAGGAAATCTATTAGAGCGCTAACCAGATCCTAAAGTTATAAATAAGTGTTACGATTTGGAGTTAGAGCGCGCTATAACTCTACTATACCCCCGAATTGGGCACACTTTTTATATCACCTTAGGTTGTTTAATGGCGGTAAAGCGGAGTTACGGAATGAATTAAGAGATATAATAAAGCTATAAGAGAGTTATAATAGCGATAACTGAAACTACAAGGAATAAAAAGGTGGTAAAAAGGCGAAAATTAACACCTTTAGTGGTACAATAGAGTTCAATAGCGCTTATTAACTCTTTAGAAGCTAAGAGGGCTGCAAGCAAGTGAATACTAACTCCTTAAGCGGTACAGTAGAACTACAATGTCGCTCACTATATCTTTTAGTGATAAGAGGGTGGCAAATAGGTGATTATTGACTCTTTCAGCTCTAGTATAGATCCACAAAGGTAGAATTTTTTAACATCTAATAAGATACTTTTTTTATTTCATCAACATGAAAACATGTCATATTTGGCGGATCCAATATCGAATGGCGGATTTGTAAAGTCAAACTACATAGTGAAGGTGATAACGAGTAAATACATTTTGCAATTAGTGGAAAAAGTTGACTTTTTACTGCGAAGGAAAGTACAGTGTGAATGAGTATAATAATATGTATTATTAACAAATAATTTAAGCGCCCTGTGTCTGTTTTATATTTAGTGAGAAGAAATATTTTATTAGATATGGAGTGACATAAACTTTTATAATAATCTAATAAAACGTTACCTTTTCTAGTTTTAAGTGTTTCGTGCAAGTAGTATTAGAAAACAATGAAGCACAATACTTCAATTAAACCGTGTTTCCTTTTGTTTTTCTAACCTTAGTCAAATCAATTCGTAATCTAAACGCCATGTTTCAACAAGTGAACAAATAAGGGGTACAGAAGTGGTATTAAGATCAATTACTCTACCTAAGGTTATACAGAAGTCACGTTAAGTACTAAAAGTTCTATAATAGCGAAAAATATTTCTACTATATGACTTTAAGTAACACAAGAGAGTTTTATACCTCTTTAGGCATTTGGTGCTATAAAAGATTTTATAAGCACCATTGTAGAGCTTCTAGCGGTAATTAATGCTGTCGTGGAACTCTAGGTTCTTGGCGAGAGCTTATTGTCACTTGCATAGCACTTTGGGAGGTTGTAGTCAATGCTTACTTCTTATTTAGATCTTATAGTGTTAAGATTCACTTAAAGCTATAAAATAAGATGCTTAGCCCCTATTATAGTGTTAAAAATCTCTGCTCTATGTCTTTAACCTTTAAGCTCACCCTGCTATCGCCCTTATAAATCTGTTGTATAGCTTTAAGTGATACATTTTGCTTGTCTACGCTCTTATGTCGCCAAAAGTTGTAAGTGTTACTGATATAGAACCTTTATAACTCGTTAAGTTCTAAAACAAGCTCTAATTGACGCCTATATGTTTGTTGGGATTGCCCTGAGCGGCTTAAAGAGTATTCACTGAAAGGCAACAACTTCGCTGTACCCCTGGCCTTGCTGATGTTTATGGGCGACGGTGACTGCTTACCCACCATCAGCTGGCCCGTCAGCTCGTTTTCCTTTTACGGCTATGAAAAAAAAGGCAGAAAAAACTGTCTTTCCATAACCAATAGTAAGTAGAATGCATAGCATCCCAGTTATTATAGGTAGGTAGTAAGTTTTTTTGAGGTGGCCCGCCCGATCGGCCTAACAGATCGCCTAGATCAGGACACTTCATCAAATTCGTACCAATAAATTGAGGAATAACTTCACAAGTGGAAACAATGTCACTTGTGCCTTAATTCTCTCAAAAGAAGAATTTCAGAACAGATTTGATTAAATATTTACGATTCATTTTCGAATTAAGCCCACTCTCAGTTTTTGCGCGCTCGCTATCTTTGATTGATGAGACCTTAAATTAGTTTTAAATTAATCATGAGGAAAAAAAGGCACAGGTATGTACAGTCTGTCATAAAATATATACACGTTCCCAAGAACCCAAAAATATCTACACGCTATGCCACTAACAATAAGGTCTATGAATTCATATATTTGACACGATGGCTGTGTAGATATGAAGGCTTTTGACTGTAAAGTACAAACTTCCAGCTTCTTAATAGTACATTGTGTATTAAGGGCGGTAAGTAAGGAATTACGATCGAGGCTCTAGTAGAAGCCCGAAGTCGAAGACTGAGGGCTTTCTGAGTCGAGGTTCGTAATTCCCGTACCGCCCGTGAAACATACAATGTTTTTCATCACATTTGCGAGTAAATAAATATTCAGAACACGAACTTGTTTTCTTTTCGTTTCTCCATTTTATAAATTGGTCGTATGCAGCTATATGTAGTCCTTAGACTTCTCCGGAAAAAGATTTTCATTAATTGTTTTTGACGACGACGACGATGACATTTTTTATAACTTTTTTTACTTGTCTTCAAATACAAATTGTAAATAATTATGAATTATAGCTTTAATACACAAGTCAGCACAACAATTATTACGAAATACGTGAACTTTTTTTTAAGCGGGTGGCGGGCTTTTTGCCCTCACCACAGATTATACAAATGTTTCGTTCGGAAACATTAAGGGCAATTATACTTACGTAGGTATACAGCCATGACGGAGTGTAAAAATAAATAAATAATTTCGAAGTTTTGATACAAAAAACTATTAAAATTGATTATTAAGAACATTCGTTGAGTATTTAAGTAACATGTAGCGAGATTGCAATGAAATTCCTGTTTAGATAACATTTTAATACAATTTTTGAGATTGAACTTGCATGAGCTGTGTGATGTGCAATAAATTAAAAAAAAATTACTTACCGACCTTGGGTTTCATGACAAAAAGAAAGCTCGAGGGTTTTATATGGGGCATTGCGGCCAAGTTAACCTGTATGTTTAGATACTGTTTACGTGCAAGTGTGATGAAAAGGGCTTATTACACCTTCCTAAATTAGTCACTAACAAGAGGGATGCCGCAATACGTTAGATACGTATGGAGATATTTCCATCTCGTTCCAATGTATTGCTGCGTCCCTCTTGTTAGTGACTAATTTAGGAAGGTGTAATAAGCGCATTATAGAGTTCGGCTGCCTATAGCTATGACACTTGCACTCGCAACCGACAGTATCTTTGTTATTCGTGTCGCGTTTCATAGAAAAACGAAGATAGTCGATCACTATTACGAAACTATTGTACCCTACTCGGTTAGATTTGAATTAAATAATAATCAACAGTTACATAGCATAGACATTGTTCAAGTAATTAATATAGTAGGTACCTAATTAGTTTAAGTAAAATATATGCGTTTAAATTCTAGCTACTCACTTCGGCAAGTCTTGTTAAAAGAGCCATCTCCAACGCTATCCTCCTTTCGTACCTAATCATTTATGGATAATGTATTTATGTGATAATGTGTTATGAAGGCAATACTCGTTAAACCATAATAGGTATACAAACACTGTTTTTAAATACATAATACAAGTACGATATCCACATGAACGTAAATACCTAAGTACCTATGCATTATGAAATTTACGAGTTTTATGAGTCATTCAAATGAACTTGCAATATTCGCAATATTTACAAGAAATCATTTACAAGTGTGTTGCGTAATTTACACACACATTAAATACACTAAATAAATCACGCCTGTTTCCCAGAGGGGTAGGCAGAGACCACTTTTTTCCACCTGCTACGATAATATTTCAAAACTTTTATTTTCTTAAATTTGTATATTATCAAATTTGTCAATGACTACAAGGAATTTTACTGTCCGGCAGTCCGAATTTGCACAAACTAGTCCTTATGACACCCACTTTGACAAATAAACTTATTCATTCATTCATGTATCTCTATAAATAAAAGGCAAAAATGACTGACTTATATATCAACGCACAGCCGAAACTACAGTACCTAGAAACTTGAAATTTGGTACAGGGGTTCCTTTCCTGATGTAAGTGAGCACTAAGAAAGGATTTTCCGAAAATCGACCCCCAACGGGAAGAAATGGGGGGAGTAGCGGGAAACTAATTCTACGCGTACGAAGTCGCGGGCGTCCTCTAGTTCATTCATATGCCGTAAAAAATCGGACTGCCGAACGGTAAAATTCCTTGCAGTGCAATATCGCCTGTAGGGAAAGAAAAGGTGCCCAAGTTTAAAATGTAATGATTCAAAGTGACCTTGCCTTTAATGAACAAGTCAGTGACAGGACTACAATTTGGTTCGTAAGCACCGAGTTTCTTAGGGCCGCGGCCGTGAGAATGAGCATATTATCCAGATCTTTTGTACTTGCTACCAGATTCGCAATATACCTACTGACTGATACCCCAAAACTTGAAAATATTAACGTTTCAAATTTGGTCTTTTTCGATTTCAGCATAAGTAAGTTGTCTGGATCTATTAAATTCTAGTAGGTATATTGTGAATGAGAGATTTAAACATCAAATTAAACAAACAAACGTAAATTAACGCATTGCAAGGTGTAGTTTGCTAATCTCAAAGTGTGCCTTGTGAAACCCTGGGACTCTATAACACGTCTGGAAGGCCTCCGCCGAGTAATCGACAATGAGGTAACTTTTTTTCCATAAAAATATTTAGTGTTTCGTAAGAACTTCCTACTATAAGTTTGAATACTGCTGGTCACAACAGTTTTTAAAGTAAAAAAATAAATAAAACTCATAGTTACAAGTTAACCTACTTTTAATACAAATGTAAACTTATTTGGTGCTAACAATAGCCTAGCTGTGGTCTAGCTGCAGTAGGCAAACAAGTGACAGGCGACCTTGCCTTACAACATAGTCTAGGCAAACTCTAAATTCCACTTAGCTGTTTCCAGCACAGTTATGTGATTAGGTAGTTGTAGTTAGAAGTACAAGTCTTTGTAACAAACTATGTAACTTGGTTAGAATATCTATAATAAGGAAAAATAAACTCTTCAAACAGGTCATGTTAGGTTTGGGGTCTTTGATAAGTCTGAGTCTAGCAGCTATAAATAAGAAGAACATTAGCTAATAATTGTATGTGTAACATTCAAACCAAATTAAATCAAATTATTTATTAATACAGTGATGGTTTGTAGTTACATAGGGATTATGTTACTTATGCAATATAATTTACACTGTGTAAGGATGAGCAGATAAATGCTTGCTTGTGACATCTACACTAGGCAAAGCCTGTCTTGTAGAGTGACACTACACATGATTACTCAAATAAACGTACAAGCGTTAAAGAAAAACAAACAAGTCATGCGGAAAGTAAGATCAACATTGGCATTATGTTTGTCAATTCTTACAATTTAATTCATAATGTCACTGTGACACAGTCTATGGTGGTTCTATTTTGCTGATTGTACATATTTTTTGGGAATGTTTTATGTTATCATGAATAGATATTATTTTACACTCCATTGCCTACAGATTACTTAAGCTGCAAATCACATTTAAATTACAATACCATGCATGACTTTCACAACCAATTTGATTGAGATTAATGGTTGGAATGCAGCATCTGCAGTAAGGATCATAACATGACAACAAAATTAATAACAGGATAAATAAAATTGGTCAGTTTTGGAATGATTTAGGACCTATACATTTTTATTATAGCAAGGGAAAGGCATACACACAGGCCATCTGATTTGTAGTTAGATGTTTAAGTACTAATTTCCCAAATGATGTTAAATGTTAATCGACAGTTAGTTCATATATTTTGACAGCTGTTAACACTCTAATTGTGTTGTTGGTGACATTAGACATTAGTTTATTAATTAGTAGTAGTCTAGCTACAACATTCTAATACAATTTATACTAAACAAAACTTTTCCCTGTTAAGTTTTCAAATCAATCAATAAAATATTTTTCAAACTGTACTAGTTTTAAAAATTATATAACCAAGCAGAAAATATTATTTAGGAGATGTATGAGGTAAATCATAAATTACCATGGACTAAACATGTGACACACTTGCATGGGGTAAATTGGGATTAGGTGTGGGACAGACGGGATTACCACCATGGTGTTTCCAATAAGCCATGGCTTACAATGACAGTTTTAGGGATTAGATCTTCTGCAATTTGACACCAAAAATGTTTTGAAAGAATCCTAAGCTGGATCAATTTAAAAAGAAACAAAAGAACCACAAAATTTGGAGGCTTATATACCTAATTTATTGAGTTAATTTGAATTTCTGATAATTTAATTTTGGACCTAAATTAAATATAGGTATCCTAATCTTACTACGCAACTGTTAGTTACATATTTGTAAGCAGGTATGCTAAAATAAGTTTAAAATATAATTCAATCATGGTTTTTTTCTTGTTGGTATATCCTAACTAAACAAATTAATCTGATTTTATCTGTTGTGGTGAATGTGTTGTTTTTACCTTGTATAGTGTGTGGAGTAATACTAATGGAATGTCTATAAATTATGGTAAAGACTAGTAATAGGTATTTAAATCATAATATAAGGTTAGTTCTGATTATTTTATGATTATGAATGTATTTTTTTGTACCAGTATAATATTACATAATTATTTTGATCTGCAGTAATTACCTATAATTATAGCTAAAATACGTTAAGGAACAGCACTCTTAAAGATAAATAGTGTAAAATTTAAATTTAGCAGTCAGCTGACGGCCAATATCTTTTCACGAACGAAAAAACAGATTTTCAACGCGCATTTTATAAGACGTTTACAAAAAGCTTAACAGAAAGTTATTTTGATAACAGTAATTACACAAAATGAAATTTCTTGTTAACATTTTTAACTCTAAAGTAATTGGCAATATAAACAAGAGAAACGTGTTACAATTTAACTGGAATACTATAACTATATAACTAACAGAATCTTATCACAAGTTGTCTTTAATCTGCCGTTATCTCGATTCCAGCGGAGACCGATCACGCGTCTCGCGTTCGTGGCACTCTGCCCTCAACCTAAACCTACAACTTCCCAAATAAAACAGTAAAACTCACCTTTTATCTCTCTGAAATTAAATAAACACTGATCCGTAATCCAATATAACGTTACTACCACTAATCCTATTATTACAACGACACAACAAACATTCGACACGAACAACACTAGTAATTTAACTGACACGCAAAACACTAATGCACGGGAAATGTTTTTCCTGATTTATTTAATTCACTTTTAAACACCGACTAACTGGAAACGTGATTAAATTAACACTAAATTTCGGCAACGGTCGTTTTGGCATCCCTTCCAACAGAATCATCGGCCATCACTAAAAATGTTGCTATACGAAGTCACGTTACAGACTCACGTGTATTGTTGCCACTTTTTGTAGTGACATTTTTGACATTCTACAAAATATTACTTGTGCCGTGCGGTTACTAAAATAAAACGGAGTTTAATAAAGTTATCAATATGGTTCCCTCAATGTAGAAAATTGTAGAAATGTACCAAATATGAAGATTATTAGTTTATTACGGAATAAGCTAGTAATTTAGTATGTGTTTAGTATCAAGAGGTGGCATTTGGACATAGGCTGTCAAAAGTTACGTCAAATTTATTGTTTCAGACACAGTTGTAAACGTTCTAAAAACTATGCTATTTTATTCGGAAAAAAATAAACATGTTGAGTCTCAGATTTTACAGATTTATGATTACAATTATTATAATAGTAGATTTTAATAACCGCAAAATCGTACCCTTTATGGCAAACTCAGAAAACCACCCATTTACCTTTTTATATCAGTGGTTTATACAATGAATATTATTCTCTTTGATCCATGTTGTCTGAAAGTTGGATCATATTGCCAATTTCATTCCGAACAGTAATCTCATTTTTCTTTAAAAGACGGGCGTTAAAAGTTTAACGTATATATCTGTTTGTCTGTGTATCTGTCTGCGGCATCGGATCCCAAACAGATGGACTGATTTGGACGCAGTTTTTTAATAGAAAGATAATTTAACTTGGGTGGTTCCTAGCTAAGTTTGATGAAACTTGGTAATATTAGGCCGTTTGAAAGTTAAATTTTAGCACTGATAGCAAGATCGATACTTCGATCGATCGATAGAATTCTATTTTAAACTGGTTTGTTTCTAATTCTGGGTTTTTTGTTCATTAAATTCTAACTTTTTTTGCCAACCAAAACGCTACGGCAAGCTTTCATTGCTTTGGAGCGTTCTCTGTCTTAATAAACCTCCTCCTTCGGCAGTCGGGCAAAAACGGCAAAAAGCTTATTGCCGAGACAGGGGAATCGCAAATGCCTCGCAAGTGTGTACAGCCGGCATAACAACTTTAATGCAAACGCGGGTAATTTAAAAAATGTCTAGATAGTCGGTAGTAAAATGTCGAATTTTTTGTGTACTCATGTGTACTGTGTACTTCATAGTATGAAAATAAAATAATCAAGATATATCAAAGTTTTACTTTACGAGTCTACCGGTTACTGATAGATAGCAAATAAAACTGAGGCCGTACTTTAAAAATAGCATTTCGAAGTTACGTTAGCTCCATCTATATCTCTCAATTTAGTGTCGAATGACGAGTGACAAACGTAGTGTAGGACGCCCTCAGACTCAGACTAGGTGGAGCAAAGATCTTCGCAAGGTGGCTGGCAAGAGCTGGATGAGAGTGCCCACGAATCGTGCTCGTTGACGTGCAATGGGAGAGGCCTATGTCCAGCCATTACTGTCAAGTAAATAAGATAATACGATAACGTCAAAGGCAATAATGGTCGTTACCCAATAGAATCTAGACCCTGAGGCTCTACTTTGAAATCCGTAATTCGAACTTCGTCTATTGCTATCCCTTTTGCTCTCGACGCGTCACTAATTCGCAAGAAAGTGATGGGGCGATCCGAATTTCGAATTACTGATTTCTAAGTAGAGCCCCTGAACTTCTTTCTGGCGACGGACGCAGGTAAGGTAAAGGCCGGTATAGACGGACAGCATTTGAACTGCAACTCAGCTGCAAAATGGCAGTTAGCGTGCAAGTTGACGTACATTACGTGTTAATACTGTTATGTCAAGTGCGTCCGAAAGAATGCACTCGTACTGCCATTTTACAGTCTGTCTGTACCGGCCCTAACATATGCGTCTAGCCCAAAGGCCCAAAGCCACATATAATAGCAGTTCCGCAAAGCGGGGCTTAATCGATTATCTTAGTCATTACCTTTTAGTAACTCCTTTTTTTTCGAAAAAGATTTGAAAAAGCTAGGGATTCGGTGTAAATAAAACACATCGATATAGTTATTAAATTTATTTTAACAATTCCTTGTAACTAAATAGATCACAACAGTTTTAGATAATCGTTAAAATTGATCAAAAATGGATTTTTAGTTAAGGTAACAAACAATTATAATGGAGCTAAATTCATTACAAGTTTTTCTAAGTACCTGACTTTTTATGAGCCTCTGATTTTTGTACATATTATGTATTAGAGTAGGGTTATATGAACGAATGGTTACACAGATGAAAGTAATAAAAGATATAGCATAGAACAAGTATGAGGCTAATAAGATGTACACTCAGTCACAGAGCGGACCATGTGCCTAATAATAATTATCGAAATATTCCTTTTCAAAGAGCTTTAGATCATATTTAGATATTTTTAACAATCTGGTCCGTTCCGCTTTTGCAGCTGACTGTACCTTAATAACTATACATATACAGGCACGAGACTTTTACACTAAAACATCAAAAGTATATACATTTTAAATTATCAAAATGAAGCAACGTAAGCCACAATAAGTTTAAACTATTAGGACTTAAAGTAATGTTTTTTTTTAGATTTGATTTTCGTATTGATAAAACTTTATATAAATAAAAAAGGTCACATTTAACTTCACTTTTAAATTTTGATTAAATATATTGTTGATATTACGTAACATCAGCTAAAGAAAAACATTTTATCCCCAACTACGATACAAAATAAACTAAAAAAATAATGAAATCTCACTTTATTTCTACACAAATAAAACAACCTCATTTTTCCACAATGTACAATCTGTGCATTATTGGCACACACATCGATATTAAAAATAAATATATTTGCAATTCCCGAATACGAAAAATACACCGAAAGCCTTTTTAACCGAGCCAATGCCTCATAAAAGCAAAACCACGATACTATTTATAAAATAGTTTTAAGCTTACCGATACATGTAACAAGACGCCAAAATTAACTATAAAACTCCAACAGCGTTTTCTAGGCGGCAAAATCCAAATCGTAATTGACCTTGGTTTTTTTTTAACTCGGCTATCATAACTGTCAACTAAATAAGAGCTACCAAAACGTTGACAATACGATAACAGGTCAAAAACGATTGGTTTAATAGAGGCCCATGGTCGCGTTTATCACAGTAAAATTATAGTCGCGCCGGTTCTAACATTCCGTATTGAGCTGTCAATCAACTACAAAACATAACCTCAAACACATATTTTGTACTGGGTTGACCGCTGTCAGTGGGCTTGTTAGAACGGCGCGGCTATAGTGACTACAACCTCTGTCACTTTGTGACAAGTAAGTGTGATACGGATGCTTTATCCAGTTTTATGCATAGCGCTTAACGCCACCATTGTAGGCCATGGTGCATTTTGAGATTTCTCTTTCAGAAATAATTCGCTCATTAAATGCAAAACGGACACATTCCGAAATAATTTGCTCTTGTATTGAAAACCTTATACGAACAGCTTCTAATTTTAAAATGCAATACTGACTGATTTTGGAATGTGTCCGTTTTGTATTCAATGAACGAATTGATAATTTGATTCAGTAGCGGGATTATCGAGCATTCCCAAAATTTTACACATCTACGCCTGATAATTATTAACACATTCGAAACCATGCTACTTTAACCCAGTGCCGTAAACGCATATGTGCGTTCACAGAGTATACGAGCTCCGAAATGAAATGTGGCATCTGTGACTCTAGACACTATGCATTCGTTGAACGATATCGTTACCAAAATGTATAAGACTGACGTAAGCTGTCGGACGGTCGCGTCAAGTACTTATTTCTTACATTTTGACAGTTTTCGACGATACTTTACGTTAGCGTTAAGATGCACTACAAGGGCGACTTTTTGAGCAATCATTGCGCGCCAACAATAGCTATCTATTTGACGTGATAGAATGAGACATCCGTACTGTTAATGGGCAATTACTGGTGAATAAAATTGTAAGTGTATCTTTATGCATACGGGTTGAGATCGGCAAAAGGGTGGCAGCGAATACGTTAATAATATCATTATAACCTTCTCAGAACAGTTAGAATAATAAATCAAAAGCCCAATATCACTTTTTAAATGCCTTTGATATTGATTGAGTTAATAAAAGCTAAATACAGTAATCACATTTATTTAGGACATAATAATTGAAACGAGTTAGAAGCCCCAAGCATTTCATATTTATGGCGTAAAAAATACAAGGGTAAAAAAACAATAAGCACATTAAATAATGATTTTTCGAATTTCCTCATTGTACCATACACTTTTAAAATGTTGTGATTAATAAAATATAATATTTCATACAAAAATACATCAATAGCCACTAAAGCACTACTTCCCCACAACTGATTATTTAAATAAATTTACCAATATACATTTTAAGTGAATAAATACAACACTAAGGCATTAAAATATATCATTATGCCAACTAAAGATAACACAATATTTATACAAATATTCAATATGGCCATTTTGTTTGATCTTAGCCTAGTAAATTGGTGTCACGTTTGAAAATCTAGTATCCGTTTCAAGCTTTCTAGCTAACCCAAACTTCGTACGTTTCTTAGTACTATCACGCACGTAAAGTGACCCATTTCAAGAAAAATATGCTGAAAGTCGTCAATGTCAAGTCATTTGTAACTTTTAGGAAACTCAACCTTATTGTTGTAGAATGTCAGATTGACTTTTGGACCTAAGGTGGGTACCTAATTAAAGTTCGCGACTGTACATAGTTCTTTTTATAGTGTATCTAAGTATAAAATCGTAATACATACTAAAAAAAGGGAGTTTTTTGAAAGTGGGACTTTGTAAGTGGGAGTTTAATTCCGTTTGTTTGATAATGCCATTTTCAGTTTATGAAGATAGGAAAATTAACCTTATTCTTATTAAAACACAGTTCAAATTAAATTGCCTTGATTATGTACATCTTGTATTTAGGTATTAAATGAAACAAATCAAACCAAGTGACTGCTAATTAGCCAATCAAAACAGTGTATGCTTTGAATTATCAGTGGTTTTTAGGGTTCCGTAGCCAAAGGGTAAAAACCGGACCCTATTACTAAGACTCCGCTGTCCGTCTGTCTGTCTGTCACCGGGCTGTTTCTAGCTAAACAATTGAAATTTACACAGATGATGTATTTCTGTTGCCGCTATAACAACAAATACTAAAAACAGAATAAAATAAATAAGTGTGGCTCCCATACAACAAAAATGTTTTTTTTGCCGTTCTTGCTTGATATCAATAACGGCAACTGGTAGGTATAGTGTGTCTAATATTGTTTAGATAATGGTACGGAACCCTTCGTGCGCGAGTCCGACTCGCATTTTGCCGGTTCTTTTGTTTATGTTTGCAACAAATGTAGTATGGAACTTAACATCTTTTTGGGTTATATTTGTTGCATATTTAGGAGTCATGGAACAGACCGGCTAGTTATACGATTATCTAACCCCAGCTATTACAATAACATCTTTCTTATAGTTGCCAAAAAAGCTAAATAATAGACTTTCTCTGTTTTATACACATTGTTTAAGTTCATCTAGTTTTCAAAACCATAATATTGCACTTTTGAACGTTCGCCTATATTGTTAAGAAAATAAGAGCCACCATTACGTTAAAATATGATAACGATATGGTTTACGCCAAAGTGGAATAGGCCCTGGTTAGATAAATAATAAATTCTAGAAATTGGGACTACGATTTCAATTGTCGAAAGCTTAACGTCAAAGGGACTAAATAATGTTCCTTATATTTTACACACTGACAGTAAAAAAAAAGTTACCTCGTCGACGTCAAGCTTTTCGCCATCAAAAAGTAGATCCTTTAATATATTTTTGTTAAATTGTAAAACTGACCAGACTGTCAAAACCACTGTCACTGACTGTGTGTGGAAAAGGAAGACTGATTGGATTCAGTTTCTAGACATATCACTGTAGAATCCCAATAGGCAATCAATAACACACTAGTCAATTTAATAACAATACCAGATATGCAATTTTGGGTCACTAGCACTTAAAAGTTAAACCTGATTTAACCATTCAGTATCGCCAAATCATACAGACATTTTCCTAACTTTTCACAAAGTGCCTTGGACGCACATGCGCGTTTTTACAGTATGCGAACTTCGTGTAAAACAAAAGATGCGGCACCTGGGGAAATACCTGGATAATGATAGTAGTAGCAAATTTAAAAAAGAACTGAATTATAGTCTGATTTGATTAAAACTATAAACACATTTTTTTTTAAATAAAAACGACAAAATAAAACCTTTAGGAATGTGCAGAATACTATAGGTACAAAAAGCGTTAAAGGTTAATCAGGTTTAACTTTAGTGCACGCGTGCCAAAACGACCAATTTAGACCTCTAAAGATGGGTTTTTAAGTCTGTTTCTTTATAAAAATCTCTTTCAGCTGCCTACAATATATATTTGTATGTATTTATATCGCCACACATGCCTTTTTTAATGTAATGATTCTCCTAATAATGCGTCATGTAGACTAAAAGTTAACAGTTGATTAAAAGCCAAATGTAAAAGTTCATTAGTATACATGTCCGTCAAATCCCTAGATAAAATCTCACATTAAGCGATGACGCACACGGTGCGTCAACGCACAAACATGACGATAATGAACGCTGTACGTGTTGAATTTGACGCAATTCATATATTCCTGATAAGTCATAACCTCATAACATTAATAAAATCTAATAACAAATGCACGCAATAAGTACGCAAGTATAAAATATTTCACAATGGATATCTGCTCTAAACTGATACACTCAGAAAATGTATCGTCTTTGATCATGCGAACCATACCTCGTAGAGGTTTGTATTGGCACCCAAGTATTACAAATAAACGCATTCACCGCCGACAACGCGTATAAACTTTATCCTATCTTTCATCCAGTGTCTTGAACGCATATGTGCGTCGTAACAGTATGCGAGCTTCTCAAAAAACAAAATACGCGTCACCTTGGAAAAGACCTTGGCAAAAGGATGGCAGCGAATACGTTATGAGGTGGCAATCGATTGTTACTCCACCATCATAATCTGCGATATTTGCCTTCAAAAAAAAAACTACACTAAATGCGCTGCCACTTGACCACAATCTCAATTTATTCACTCACGAGCAAACAGTCTCTTTGGTTGGAGCTCTTCCTCCTTCCATTCCGTTGGTTTTTCGAAATGGCTATGGCATAGACATACCAAAAACCACACTTTACGTGTCACGTCTGCACTTTACCGTACATGTTTGTCTGAAGGTTGGATGCACCAGTCAGCGTCAGCTGCAAACATGGACTTCAGTTCGTTTTCGCTAAAACAACTGACTATCCCTTGAGGAAGCTCTCTGTAATTCTCTAAAGTAATAGTTTAGTCCGTAACGGCCTCGTTGCCTGAAATGGGTGTATTGTACCGTGATACAATGGTATTTGTCGCGCGCTAGGCGCGGTGGTCGCGGCAGCAGGCGGTGCAGTCCAGGCTGCAGTGCGGCGCGCCGCCTCGCGAGCGCTACCTCTTGCCGCGGCAGCCTATCTGCTCCTGCAATAGAAATACCAGTTCCATCTTGACCTCTATTCAACACAATAAAGCAACATTGCTTTTGACATACGCACGTTAAATCTAACAGTGACATTAAACTCTACTACTTATCTCTAATTACCAGACCTAGGAATATACGGGGCCAAATTAAATGACAGCTAGGGATTGCCTATACCGATAAACTCAATTATCGATGTTTTTCCCATAAACTAGTGATCGCTCCAAGTTTTGTTTGTAAAAATAAAATTGTATTGAAAGTATGCAAATGAAACATAATAGCAACATAGTTCTGGTTATTCTTTAAATTCATAGGATTTTTAACGTTCAATCATCATGATCATAATTTTTTTACTTCTAACAAATACTGTTCGTTTATTTTAACAATAGTAAATGGAACAGTCATTCTGAAATAATATGAAAAATAAGGAAAAAATATGATGATGATGAGTGAAGGTTAATAAATTCTTTTAAAATAAAGACTAACCAGAATTATGTTGCTATTTTGTTTAATTTGCATAAGTACTTTCAATAAAAAAAATTTTTTACAAACAAAACTTGGAGCGATCGATGGGAAAAGCATCGATAATTGAGTTTATCAATATAGGCAATCCCTAGCTGTCATTTAATTTTGCCCCGCATATTCCTATTCTTGTCTCTGTTTGGCCCAATGGTTGACTGGTAGAGAATGCCTCAAGGCATTAAGTCCGCCATTTGTACTTGCTTAGTGTATTGTACGATAAAGTTTAAATAAATAAATAAATAATAATAAATTACGAAAAAAACTATTTTAATAGTAACATGGTATGGTAAAAAAGGATTAACTTTTGTATGAATTCCTTTTTTGCATAGTGTTACTGTTGGATTTAACACGCGGATGTTATGAATGTCATGATTTATGGGATTGTTTTTAACTCGGCCGTCATTACTGTCAAGTAAATAAGAGCTATCAAAACGTTGACAATACTATAACATGTCAAAGGTAATATGGTTTTGACCGAGTGGAATAGAGGCCCTGATGTCATTTTCAAAGTGTAAATACACGTAGAAGGAACTAACAAATGTTCAGGAGTATGGTTTCGATGGCTTATTCCTAATACAACAGATTTCCATTACAAATTTGTCTTTTATCTTTTTTTTAATATATTTTATCCTAGTCCCACAGATTTCTAATTCTACAGATGTTTAACTGTACATATTCCCAACTTTACATATTCCTAACTGTACGTACAGATAGACACACGTAAAGCAAATAATACATTTCACAGAGTCGTAGGTAGTTTAGGTTAGGTTCGTCTCTATATCAGGCCCGGAGGGCCAAAACAACCCAGAAATAGGAGCTCCGCGAGGAGCTCCGTCGACTCTGTCAAATTAGATTTTTTAAAGTTTTCTAACTGTATGGACACAGAGTGAGCTACCGCCAAGACCGACCAATCAGGGACGTTTGACTAGGCCTATGAGTAGGCCTTCTTTAGAGATGGGAATCTGTAGACATGGGATTCTCTTGTATCAAAAATCTGTAGAAATGGGAATCTGTAGACATGCTAATAAACGGTAAATCGCATAGCATAGCAAACATGTTTGGCGTGTGGCGCATTTTGTATTCGACGTAAGGCGTTTAAAGGGATGAACAGTTTACCTGCAGCACGCGGACAGTGTCCAGGAGATGTTGCTTGTCGGCCAGCAGGCTGGACACTTCCTGCTGCGCTGTGTGCACGCACTGCCGGAGCACGGACACTTCCTCCGCTTTACTGGAACCGGGAGAAGCATGATTTTTATGGCAATGAGAAGGCTAAGTAAAACACAGGGCACCTCTGGTGATAACGCCAACGCCAAAAAAAACCGGCCGGAGTAGCGCACCGAGGGTTCTGTAGAAATTAAGAAGGATAAACTAACGAGGGACAAACCGAACTTTCTGTTGGAAAAACTGTTTTATTTTATCCTCCTGTTATAACTGTTTTCTGTTGTCCCCATACATCGATATAGGTCGCGATCAATTTACCAATCGCACAGAGTTTGTAATAACTTTTTGTTTGGGGTATGGTATTTGATAGACTTTTTTTTACAAACCCCAAGGATGCGTTAAGCCTAAGACTTAGTTCAATGAAAGGGCAACCAAGCGACGCAGTTTATCAACTAAGCGCTAACCCTATCCCAATACCCCATCGTCTGTTACCCTATTCAAACTTAATCGAACGGTTTCAAGCTGGTTTTATCTCGATGCGCAAGAGTTTCGACTTATTATTGTATTACCTAACAATTGATAGGGTAACGGCAGGTAGTAGCCGCTTAAGCGAGACGGCCAAAATTTGCCCGAATGCGCAAAATGAGAGAGGCAATCAATGGGGTAATACCCCATCAATGCTAAGTGCTTAAATATTAAACTACTGAAACCCTAAGGAACTTCCTAAGCTCTATGGATGTGGTTAATTGGGTAACCAAATGTTACGGTGAGCCTATCAATAAGGTTAATTAAATGAAGGGGTTTTCCGGTCCCTGTTCTAGGTCAACGGGAACTATCCCATAAAAGTTTGACTCACGCTCTCAACTCCCTATTATCATCGGCGATCCTCGCGAGCGTGGCCAGCCTCCTGCGCAGCTCCTCGTTCTCCCGGTCCAGGCTGTCGAGCCGGCCCTGCGCGCGCCGCAGCTCGGGCGGCGCGGCGGGCGGCGCGGGCGGGCCCAGCCCCACCACGCCCGCCGAGTCCCGCGTGAGCCGCAGGGTGGACAGCGCCACGTCCAGGGGTTGGGGCGGGGGGGAGGAGATGGAGCGGATCGGACGGTCTTCTATTAGGTGGAGTTTCACGTTCTCTATTAACACCTGTTGGTGTTGTGATCAGTGTTAGTAAAATTGCTTATCGCCTCTTTCACAATCGACAAGTAAAACATATTTGACAGATAAATTTATCCCTTTCTCTGTCTTACACTTGAAAATTGACAAGGGCCAATTTTAAATGACAGATAAATTTACTTGTCAATTGTTAAACAGGCTCTTAGTGTTAAATAAGCATGTCTAATGTCAGTTTTGAGCAACATTTAGCACCTCGAGCGTACTTGGCTTCATTCTACCATCGCCCTTCTCGTCATCGGCAGGATGTTCATTCCCATTTTCTGACTAACTGCGCTCAACTATAGGAATTTGGAATGAACTCCGTGCTGAGACTTTCTCAATGCGCTACAATATAGGGTTTTTTAAAAAGGGTATCATTTAATTTCTTCGAGTCCGGCAACGTATTGGTGACGCCTCCGGCGTTGTAAATGTCCATAGACGGCAGAGACCACTTCCCAACAGGCGGGCCGTATGCCTGTTAGTCCGTCGATGGCAAAAAAAAACTACCGGTCGCAAACGCCGCTCGCGGACGCCAATCTTGGTAGCTAACATCGGAATCAAACATTAAACCGCCATGACACTCTAAGATTTATGTCTCTTGAACAATTGAAACTGCTTGTGCGGGTAGCACAAGTTGTATTTTCTCGCTAGTCACTCAGTGAGTCTCTATCGTTACTGACTAGATAGAAAGGGAGATCCGTGCGGCAACCAAGTAGCAGGTAACTTGTGCTAGCCGAACTGGCTTGTTTAAATAAAAAACTAGTCAGGATTTGATTACCTAATCGCTTTAATTTACGCCTAAAACAATACAACATTGTACAAACACCTAGTTATTAAGCAACATTTTGACTAAATAGCAAAAGGTATATAATAAAGTTAGAAGGCAAAGTTTGATAAATCAATAAAATAATTCTTATGAACTTACTTCTAGCGGCATGGGCGGCGCAATGACCTCATCCTCAATGAACTCTGCCAGCGCCAGGGCTGTGCTCATGTTCAGGGCTATACTGAGCTCCCGGACCCTTGCCTCCAGCAGCTCCTCGAACGGAGCCAGCACTGCGGGGTCACCCTGAAATATAAGGAGGCTCTGATGAATCTGATGAATCTTTGGCTTCGGAGAAAGTGTCTTTAACAGTAGCGGTATTTGTGATTTACTACAGGTTGTCATTTTGTTTCATTTATTATTCTTTGATTCGTTACGGGTATAGCACGTCCAACAACATTATAGTACCTGGATGACCGTACCTTTTTTTTGGTGAGTTTTCTAAAAATGAAACCTAGCTAGATCGATTTATCGCACTCGAAACCGCCTGCATACTAAATTTCATGAAAATCGTTGGAGCCGTTTCCGAGATTCAGATAATATATATACAAGAATTGCTCGTTTAAAGGTATTAGATAATAAAATATGTAGGTGGTGTTAATAATTTCAGCGATTGATAAAAGCTCATCTAACAATAATTATAATGAGACCAACTTTCAGTTTATGTTACTTACATAAAAAACGGCAAGGCCAGCCTTTGTTAACATATCAGGGGCATTTCTGTTGTCCTACTCAGCTATACTTACCAAGCTATATAAACGCAATAGTAGATTCCCATAGAGAAATAGTCACCGGCTACTGCGTAGCTCTTCCACTACAACTACCTAAACCGTATCATCAATTCAATATTATACTTTCATTGATGGACAAAGCCTTGCCTCAAATACTGACTGAGGCCCTACTTTGAAAATCGAAGTTACGTTAGCACCATCCCTTTCTCTCGATTTAGGCTCTAGTGACAGGGACTCAGCATTCGAAGTTTCGAACTTAGTTGTTCGTGGTAACCATCCTGATCGACAAGCCTTGACAAAAGATCTTGAACAGGAAAAAGTTGCGATAAATAAATAAAATTATCTGCTCAACATAAACAGCTCGGACTATTCGTTACGGCGACGTTTAGGGACTAATTACTAATCAGAGAAGCAGTTCCTTTCTGAATAAAGTATTGTTGTTTTGTCACCCTTTATCCTGCAGCCGGCAGACCTAACCTAAAAAAAATAGGACAAGGACATTGAGCAGAAAGAATGAACCTTGGCCTTGGACTTACGTCTTCAACAGGCACCTTCGGTAGCTCGCGGCGCGTCATCCTGCCGGCGACGCGCGGGGGCTCCCGCCGCACCTCGCACTCCCGCGCGGGCGGCTCGCACCACGCGCGCGCGCGCATCGAGAACTTGCTCTGAAGGGGGGAAATGCCTTGGAGTTGGGGCGTGGTGAAGTGTCAAAGGAAAACTTAGTTTTTGGTGTGAGCTTTCTTTTGACAGTTATTTAGATTCTAGTGCAAACCTCTAAAAGATATACTGCCCTAATTAGAAAAAAGGACGCATGTCTAATAAAACCGCGTATGTATAAGTGACCTTATTTCTTAAGATAGGGGGCTAAATTTACTTTGACTATCAAATTGGGATTGTTCATATTTTTACAATTACTCTAATTCGGAAACCATTACCAGGAATGGGGTTTTAAAGCCGTTCTGCGTTATTAAATTTTTGAAATATTTATCTATTTCTGATATTTCGACAAAAGTATATTTAACCTTTGTTTGACTTTCGTTTTCGGCTTGAAGCCCTCCTAGGTGTATCTTACGGGTTAGGTGAAAACCGCTTGAAATAGTATGTTTTAATACACTATAACAATCACTTTTTATCAGTAGATATCATTTAATTATTTTAATTTACTAGAAAATGCCATCCCACATTTAAAATAATCATGTCATCCATAAAATGTCTGCTAAATAAATAAAGATATTAAAACAAAACTATTGGGTCAAATACAAAATTAATGAAATTGGTCTCTTAAAATTACCTATTCTTTCGAATTATAATGTAAAAACCATGAGTTATTTTTTTTGGTCTATCCCAATTGCTCATGCGTCCTTTTTATTTACACGGGCAGTATAGTGAGGCTAGACAAGTTGCTTAACGCTAAAGTAAACAATTTTCGAAAACTGACAAAATTTATGGTATTGACTGTGGCGCTCGACGCGACCGTCTGACAGCTAACATAAATCCTATACATTTTGGATAACGATAACTAGACCCCGTTATCTTGTCGCATTGACGTCGCTCTGTTGTAGGGATTAAATGTTTATTTTATCGACTTTCTCTATATCGATGTTTGTAGTTTACATTATAATGCAACAATGCGACTGAATTTTTGCCTTTTAAAATCTTTGCTAAATCTCAATTATGGCGTTGGTATTAAAACTTCTTGATTAAAAATTAGAAAATAACCTCATTATTCTAACAAGATGCGATAAACTTAGATAAATAATTTACCTTTTTGCAACTATGTACCTATTATTTATTTATTATTGATCCCATTCTTTTTCATCTCATTTTTAATAGTGATTGTCTTTGACTCATTGTCAGTGACATGACATATAGCTCTAAGTACAATACCATCGACATTTAAATAGTCGATAAAGTAAACATTCAACCCCTATAAAAAAGTGACGCCCGTGCGACAAGATAACGGGGTCTAGTGATAACGAACGCCGAATGCATCTTGTCTACAGCCTCAGTACTACTAGTTTCTTAATAGCGATCGGCAATCTTCGTTTTTATATGAAACACCAATATACCGTCAGTAGCGAGTGTAAGTGTCATAGCAGTAGCAAGCTAATTCCCTAATTAATAAACTTGGAGTAATTGTGGAGCTGCTAAGCCACGATTTGCTCATCTGGGTGAGGAACAAAAGGTTAGACACAATTAGCATATAAGCGTAGTTAACCATACAAACAACGCAGGCGAAAAAATTCCGTTGTGCGACGAAAAGGTTCCTAACAATTGTATGGCTAATTTTAACAAAATTTCACAGAAAAAATCAATTGAATGGATTTGCATGTCCAACTTTCTGATCATCCCTCATCTGTCAAATGTAAATGTCACAATGGCAGATAAGGACAAAGCATGGCTTAGGTACTCCGCGGTTACTCCTTGTTTATTAATAAGAGCATAATAGTAGAGTATGCTTCGGTTGGTGCAAATCAAAACGCATATAAGCCAATTATGCAGTGTAATGTCGGTTTTACCTATACTCATAAAGCTTACGACTTAAATATCTAAACCAAGAGTCTATAAAAGGCTCCATCGAAATGTATAGCTAGAGAAAAAAGACTTAGACGTAGTGACAGATTGAAGTGCAATATTTGGTTAAAATTGGATCATGTTGCCAATTTCACTCCGAACAGTAACTTATTTACTCCAATCTTTTTTGCCAAGCTGTGTAGATACTTTAACTGAATATTGCAAGGAGGTGGGTGACCCGACCATACTATTAAGTACAGTCACAGACAAAAGATCGGACGTAAATATATGTGGCCCACGAAAGATTTAAGACCTGTCCACATCACCACGACGCGGTACACGCTACACATACTTATTAAATTTAATTTCTGTGGCAAATTTTAAAATTATTTAATGTTTATTTAGTATTCAAGATGTAAATATATACCGATTCGATTGAAAATAACTTCAAATAAATAAGACAACATACTAAAGTTTGTTTCTACAAGATATTTTAACCAAAGAAAGCAGTCCGATCTTTTTAATATGAGTAGCTTTAAAAATCAATATACCTGTGAATTGACGACACGTAATATTAAAACACATCACATTTCACAAATATGTTGATTTATTTCATATAGCATTCATTGGAATGTCAAAACCATGCAATGAGTACAGATTGTGTTAAATTGTCTGTGTTTGGTTCTGTTTGTTACTTTTGGATTCATGATCATGACATCAAACAACAAATAAAGATATTGTACTTAATAATAACAAACTACTGAACTTTAATCTACGTTCTACGTCATGCTTTTCACATTACCTAGATTAGTTTCACAGCTTCGTGTCTTTTTAATTAGATATTACTATTCATTATTGCATTAAAACTGGCCAAAACCGCGTTAATAATACAATAACATTAGTATTACTATGTCAATCTCACAAAAAAAACAATCTTTGTAATATATAAAAACAATGCCAGCAATACAGCGTGCACTATTAAAAAAACTAATTTTGTAACTGCTACAAATGTTGGGTACAGTGACAGGCGAAAATATTTAAGCGGACTAAGTTTTCAAAACCATGTATCATTTTTTTAACTTTGTCCGCTACTATATTTTGTCGCCGACTGTATATTACCTGTCGTGACGTCAGAAGGCGTTTGTGAAGCTAAAATGGAATAAGAAAAAAAACGCAGGTGATTTTAAAGCAGCTAAAAATAATTCCAGTCACTAACAAAAGTAACATTCCCAATTTTAACGAACTTTTCACTATTGTGAAATGTCAAAATTTTCAAATACGGAACAATAGTGACGGAATCATCTTTCTCATTCGTTCACACAGTCAAACCCCCTTGGCTACGACACGAGACCTCTAATTCTATCAAAACCACTACTTCGCTTCACTAAATACCTTGTTTCGGTTCTGTCGACGATAGCCGAGCGGGCGGGAATTGCGAGAGAAAAAAAACACATATACACATAGTATTAGAAAAAGAGACGGATGCATAAAGGCGGGCATACACTGTGACGCCGTTTGGCGTGGCTCCGAATGGATGATAACTTCATTGAGTTAAGTCCTCAAAATTGATTTTAATAAATAAATAATATAATAGCTATCAATCATTGCTAGTCTTGTGCAACTAATTACTTAAATGATTATTATATTTTCCTACATTTAATAACGACAATTGGCTGTCTTTCATAAAGTGGGCGATAATGCCTTGTAGGCGCTAAAGGCCTACAGGGGTCGGTAAAGGGTCCAGATCAAGATAACACTGATATGGCATGCTATAATTTAGTTTTTTTTTATTGCTATTGTGTTTTAAGATGTGGTAAAGTGAATAAACACGGCGCTAGAAAATTATTGATTCTCAAAGTGGGTGAAAATAACGTCTGTTGTAAAACGATTCATTTAAAGCGATAGAGCGACCGTGAATGCCAACATTTATTTTCATGGCTTGCCCACACTCAATGAGAATAAATGTGGTTCGATTTTAAGAGGCCGTACACGAAATTTTGCCGATTTCGCTAATTTACGTGATTTTACAGTTGAAATACTGTATTTCTACAAGTTTTAATGCACAACACGAAAGATAATTTCTAATTTCAACGAATATATGAGCTACTTTTTTGTTTTTATTATTTTATTTTAAATAATCGACCTGATAACGGCGACTGTTATGTGAATTTTGCTGGAAGAGGTTTAGAATGTCACATATTCATGAATCGTTTTGACGTCTTAACGGTATGAAAAAATTACAATGTATTGCTGTGAAAGTCGTCTAAAAAATGTATGAATTACTTTTTACCACTTTCATATAAATTTTTCGAGAAAAAAAAACTTGGTAATTTTTTATAGAAAACGGGCAAAAAATATTTTTGGCGTCGGCTACTCCGAACTCTTGTTCATAAAATTAAAACAACAGAAATAAACTTTAGTTCAAAATCAGTCCAATACCTAAAAAAAATATCAAAAAAGTTCAAAAGAATTGGCAATAAACAATGTTTTAAAACAACCTAAATCTCGCATTATAATACTCGACAAAAATAAAAAGTGGCCCATTTTTTCGTAGCTCATTTATTCAATCATAACTAAAATGACATTTAATGTTGAGCATTAAAACTTATAGAAAAGCACTATTTTAACTGTAAAATCACAAAAATAAGCAAAACCGGCAAAATTTCGTATACGGCCTCTTAAACAAAAGCACTTTAGCTTCAGGTACAAAAAGGGATTTCTGAACCAAGAATAGGCAAGTTTAAAATCGCTGTTAAAACGTTTATTACGTTAAATGTAAGCAAACCAATCCGCACAAGTAATTATAATTAATCAATCCGCACAATAATTAAGGAAAGAAGACAATATAAATATATATTCTTTATACTTTATAATTTTATTACTTATATAAATCTTGTGCGGTGTACATGTACAGCAAATATAGACCTTACGTAACACAATGGACTTTCAATGGGTATGTTTACGGTGGTAACATGCAATTTCAGCTTCTACCATTTGTACATTATGAAATATTCCAAAAGAAACAGTTACCTGATTTCTAAGACCATTATTTATTTATTACTTACACAGTTTTGTTTTCATAAATAACATTTTTCTTAGACGGATTATAAATTCATTTATGTTTAGGTGAAATTTTGTTGTGAAATTCATATAATCTTGAGGCATCAAGAAGTGATTGACCAGACATTTTTAGAACACTAATACGTCAAAGTTAGTAACAAAGTTTTAATTTGCCGTTTCACCGAGTCATTTTAATTAATTAATTACTTAGTTCAACAAACATACTATAGTAGGTACTCAATGGTAAAAGCTGCATGTATGAAAGACAATTTGAGAGACAAATACAAATGGTGGATGTTACACGTCATGCTAGGGATACGATTACGATACTTACAAGTATAATTTACTTCAGTTGAGTCATATTTGTATGATGTATAAAAGATTGGATGTATGTTCGTGATAAATCCAAAAACATGAATACATTATGAAAACAATGTGTGTTACGTCATTGATACGAGAGACTGTGGTCGCAGTGAAAACAGGTACGACTTAGTTATAAAACAAAGTATAATCATGTATGGTCGGTGTTTTAAGTAGCTGCACGCTTTAGTACTTTGTCACTTTAACGTTATGTTTGCTTTGCTGTTATAATTAAAGGGCGGCTGACGGATGCAATATGGTGACGAAAGCATAAGATGGATAAGACTTTTATTAAATTTCGAGTACTATTTATATATGAAAATTTATGCAGTTTTGATAAAAATCAGTACATGTTTTGGATATTTAGAAAGTACTGGTAAAGTATCATTCTACATAAGTGGATAATGAATAAAGGGAATGGACTGAAAATAACTATTATAGAAACTATAATTACTTTATTCATATTTTTTTTGTTACATTCATTGTTTTATATAATGCTAGGTTAAGTTTTTTTTTTCGTTGTATAATATCCTTTATCATAAGCAATATTTAAACGACTGACTGTTGAGTTTCTTGCGGCGTTTCTTCTCAGCAGTGGTCTCTTGCGAAGCGCTGGTAGATTTTTGACGTGTAAAAGTGCCCGTGCGGCCTACTTACTGAATAAACATCTTTTAACTTTATCTTTTTTACTATTTACGTCAACAATAAAAATCTATAGGTAACTTATTTGCAATGTAATCGTTTTTTAAAATCAATTGTAGTCATATCCACATTAGGGATATCGTTCAACATTATTTTGACGTAATTAATTAATGCGTCGGTCGCTCATGAGCCATATTCTATCGAAGGAGTTAAAGAGACAAGGTACAAAACTGTACAGCTACTTACAAAGCTGACCGTTCAGAGTATACAAAAATTATAACGTTTTTTACGTGAACCTAAAGACTTGTACCCTTTTTCACTAGGGCTACAGTATCATGTGATGTTTCCTAACTTTAAAAAAAAAACGAGATAGTATTTACAGTAAACAGAATGAATTGCCAACGATAGGAATAAGAGGATATATATTAAATATACGATGAATTCTCGTATCAATGATTAACCTTAGGGCAAGTGTTGAAACATTGTATGTGGAGTCATAGACACAAATGTAGTGAACTGAAACATGTTATGTGGAACACATATAACGAATAAGCGATCTTGCAAAACCATAATAATAAGTTGCATGGCCAAAATCGCATTTACTTTTATGGAATATTTTGAATTAGTGTTTCGTTTGACCGTGTGGCCATTTTAGATATTTTGCAAGCTCGCTTTTCAATACAAACATATCTTATTTTTAGAACACTCAAGATGGATTAATATGAATATGATGCATTTATAGTTAAGTTAATTTAAGAGGTTATTTTCATTTTTTTACTTGAATGCCTAGGAATACATTTATGTATGTATGTTTTTATTTCTGATTCCTATAGACCCCCAGGCGGTTTAATGGCTGTGCAGATTCTAAATTGCGGGGTCGTTTATTCGTGATAAACAACAACAAGGGACAGAGAAATACGCACAAAAGGAATGTAGCCACGAAATAGTCCCAACTCCCAATTGGTTTCACGCTTTTAACATGTACAGTTTGCAAAAAACACAAAACATAGGCAATCGGGTATCCTATCCAAAGCTTTTTTTTGAAGACTTTTTTATGTAGAATGTATTTTAGTACGCATCTTCATGAAAATTACCTCTTTTTTATTAGTCCCACATACAAACTAAGTTGTCAGCATAACGTTTTTTTTGTCTCCAAAAATATGCAAAACTGGACAATATCTGATTGACAATGTATTAATTATTAATAATTAATACATTGTCAATCAGAAATAACTGGTCACTTTGTGATTATTATTTTTATAAAGTGACTTTATTTTCATATATTAAAATATTGTGACCAAATTAAAGTGTTCTGGACTAACCTGGAACTCGTCCCAGGGTATGGAGGCGCACTCGTCCGTCTTGAGGTCGTCGGCGACGAATCGTAGGCGGGACATGCCGCCGACGCTTTGGTGGACGACGTGGATGTCGTTGAGACGCCACGTGCACGTCGATATCTTTGGAGTAGTTATATAGGGAGTAGGTTAGAAGATTGAAACGGGTCTATATCGGAATCCATAATATCGTTTGTCCTAATGGTCATTTGACCTAATTCATCGTTTGTCCTAAAAGCCATTTCCGCCTGAAGTTTAAAACTTTTCAGTGTTGTTATAACACAACCCTAACCTAACCTAACCGCAGGTATTTTTGGAAAGCCTAAAAAGTTGTCTGACTCAGCTGAAAACCAATTTAGGACAAACGATAAATTAGGACAAATGACGATTAGGACAAACGATATTATGGATCGCGAATGACACCCGATTGTAACATGTGATGAGTGTAACTGAGAACGGTGCAGCGGTGAAGTATGTATAAGTGCATTAGAGAATTAAAGGTAAAAGAAAGCGAAAGTAATGGTGTGTGAGCGAGAGCGGGTTGCCGTATCAATAAACAAGTGAGATGTAAAATTAAATATTAACCCGTAGAACGACGTATAATATCAAACCATTCTGAACTTTAAATTCAAACATTGTTATGGACCACCGTCGGTCCACAGGACGCGCCACGGACGCAGACGGACGGCATTCGAACTGCGAAATGGCAGTTCGAAGGCAGTTCTGATGCAGTTGACGTAACTGCAATACAGTTCTATTGCTGTCGTATTACAACAGGACTGCATTACAACCGTGCAAGCTAGCTTGAAGTCGGTGTGCGGTCGACAGGACTGCACGCCAACTGCAAGTGGACTGCACGCTTGTAATGAAGTTTTGATGCTGTTACGTCAACTGCATCAGAACTGCTCTCGATCTGACATTTTGCAGCTGGGTTGCAGTTCAAATGCTGTCCATCTGAACCGGCCCTTAAAACTATCATTTGACGCGTTTTGAAACGTGTATTTATCTGTGTGTATGTACGTCTACGTGTGTGCGTGTGCGTGCTTGCGTGTTTGTGTGTGTGTGTGTGTGTGTGTGTGTGTGTGTGAGTCTCACCAGGTCCCGGCGGCGGCAGGAGCTGGCGGCGGAGTGGTCGCTGGGCGACGAGGACCGCTCCATCACCTCGGCGGCCACCTCCACGCCGCCCGCCGACAGCCGTCCGTGCTCGAACTCTCTGCGAGAAACATTTACTCAAACCAATTCGCAACCAACGCGCGACCACCATCTAACATTTTTTTATAGCATAGTCAAGGCAATACACACAGGCCATCTGATTGTTAGTAAGATTTGAGACCCATAATAGTTATTTATTTGACTGGTTCATTATGCCTAATTATTCGTACAGTCGTATAAATAACTTTATCTACTTGCATATCATAAGGTTTTGTACAATATGTGAGAAACCTGTATCTGTCGTTACCCTGTATCTTAATTGTACCTGTATCCTAATGTTCATATTAAATTACATACCGATACTTTAAAGTGAACATTAAGATGCAACTACAGCGATAACCGATACTTTAATGACATTAAGTCTTTAATGTTAATATTAAAGTACAACCACTTTGCTTATCATTTCTGAACATATTATATTGAAGTTATTAAATTTATTTATTTGACCGCTTTTGTTTACTTGTAAAGTGGAAGTGCGTTACCTGAATGCCTGATCGGCGTCGAGCGGCGACTCGCAGGCCAGCCCCACGACGACGTACCGCTCGCTGTCGGAGCTGGCGGTGGAGGCAGCATCGCTCCGCGCGTCGTCGCGCGCCCACGCGCTGTCAATCGACGTCACCAGCGACGTCAGCCCGCGCCGCATCGACGAGAAACCTGCAAATGTTATGCAACCGTTGCATAAACAGGGTCTTGTGATATCAGTAACAAGGTCGAATATTTGTTCTCAACTGTTTATTTGCCCGTGTGGTGCCGGGTTTAGAATGTTGCCACTCCATGTCTTCCCGTGGATGTCGTAAGAGACGACTAAGGGACTAAAGGCTGTGTAGTGCTGTTAGGCGATGGGTTTGCAACCTGTCACTAATACACTGGATAACATCTTAGCCTGGTTGTGCAAAATGTGGTCACAGAATTATCAACAAGTTTTTGGAGTTGTTGGTGAGTCTGTGGCTCTGCCTACCCCACTCTGGGAATGAAGGCGTGAGTTTATGTATTTATGTAACTGTTTATTTTTTTCGAATTTTCATAACTTTCATAAAGATAAAAAAGATAAAAGTCATTTATTCAGTAAGTAGGCCGCACGGGCACCTTTACACGTCAGGAGTCTACCAGCGCTTCCCAAGAGGAGACCACTGCCGAGAAGAAACGCCGCAAGAAACTCAGCAGTCAGTCATTTTTTAACCATATTTCTTACTACAATGATACTACTTAGTCTAGTATTATTATAAAGCTATAAATATTAAATTAAATATAATATCAAATATCATGCGTAGTTCAGCAGGAAAACATGACAAAACATTAGGAGAGAGAGATAGAGGAAGAAAAACGAAAAAAAAAAAAAACAACAATTTAACCACATAAAAGTTTCGACATGTTTTCCTACATCAACGGTGTCCCCTAGACAAGATACAACTTTTGCATTTGCACAAATTATTAATGAATGACTAAGTTTCGGGTTTAGGCCAAGCATTTTTGTCTGTTAGGTAGTCCTCGACCCTATAGTACGCTTTTGACATTAACGACTTTTTTAAGTATTTTTTAAGTGCTGGAAACGATAGCTTTAAAACTACGTCAGGTAGTTTATTATAGAAATGAATGCATTGACCAACAAATGATTTATATACTTTACGTACGCGGAATTTTCGAATAGCAATTTTATTTTTATTTCTTGTATTTAAATTATGTATATCAGAATTTTTGGTGAAAGAATCTAAATTTTTAATAACATAAATAATATTCTCATAAATAAATTGAGATGCTACAGTTAAGATATTAATTTCTTTAAATAGTTCTCTTAAGGAGTCACGAGAATTTAAGTTATAAATAGAACGAATGGCCCTTTTTTGTAAAACAAATATAGTTTGTATTTCAGCTGCCTTACCCCAAACCAGAATACCGTACGACATGACACTATGGAAATAACTATAATAAACTAAGCGAGCTGTTTCAACATTAGTTAGCTGTCTAATTTTCCTAACGGCATAAGCTGCCGAACTTAGTTTACCTGCCAGTACAGCTATATGGGGACCCCATTGCAAATTTTTATCTATTGTTATGCCTAGAAAAACTGCCTTATCTACCATTTGCAGACACTCGTCATTTATAAAAATACTAGAATCTACCGGTTTAACATTAGGCAAAGCGAACCTAACACATTTAGTTTTCTTAGTGTGCGTGCGCGCTTATAAGAAGCAGTCGTGTTACTTGTCGTCTCATAAAATAAATTGGAAAATAGCGTAAAAAGTGGACAAATGTGTTAATTTATTACATAATTACGTGAAAGTGTTTGTGAACATTCATCTGTGCATAAATAAAATCAAAAAGTGTGTTGAAATAGACAAAAATTAACGAAAACCTTCTAAATTGCAGTCGTTACGCTGCTCAAATCTCACGCACACATAGACGATTCAAAAGAAAGCTTAGTGATATTTACCAATCAGCGCTAAGATCGTTATCGGTTAGCGTTAACCTCGACCGTAACGACGAGCAAAGTCCATTGCATAAGTAATACACAGAACTTTTTCGCCCCTAGCGCTATCGCTTCGATAGCTCCGCGTGCAGAGCGGCGACTACCATTCCAGAGGTCGTGGGTTCGAATCCAACTTATGTTGTCTCACTTTGGGGGCTTTGAATTTAATTTTTTGTTTCTTAAATTCTAACGAACGCAACGTTGTTGTTGTGTATAGTTATTGTTTGTACAAAAAATAAAATGTCTACAAGCAAAAACTCATTACAAAAAAAGGACAAAAAATCAAATAAGTGCGCAAAATGCGCCCAGAACATTAAAAACAAAGAATCCATGAAGTGTTCAAATTGTGACTCTGTGTTTCATTTAGACTGTACTAACGTGACAGTAAAAAGATTCTATCTCATGTCAAAACACTCTAAGGAAGTCTGGAAGTGTATCCCATGTTTAGAAACTGCTTCGACGGACCGCGAAACACCATCGAGTTCCAAAATTGAAGGTAAAATTCATATTTTGGAAGGAACTGGAACATCTGGAGAGGAATGCACGCCGAACAAAAGTATTGATAAGGTGACTCTACGCAAAAAAAAACCGAACAATCTTAGCATTTCATCTTTACATACACCCAATAGTTCTTTGGACAGATCAATAGAGACATCCCTGAGCACCAGCGCACAAAGCATGCCTAATACTACCGAACAGTCGCAAATTTCTGATCTTAAAGAAACTATCGAGTTACTTCAAACCCAACTCATTAGTGCACATGAAGAGATCACAAATTTAAATGCTGACATTACACGCTTAACAAAAAACCAGACTGATTTTGAAAGGCAAATCTCAACATTAAAAAGTTTACTTGGAGATCAAACCCCTTTACGAAGATCTACTCCGAAACACAGGAAAAAGAAATGTAACTTACAAGAGAAGAAGACATTGGAGAAACTCCCGACCCCTGTCCAGGACGAGCCACTACCCCGGACCGAACCCGGACCGGACCCGGAGCCCAAACTAGCAAATAAAACTAATGTAAATATGGACACTTTAAATAAAGTTCCAGATATTACTGACTATACAAGTTTTCCTATGTTCTGCACACGTGGAAAGATTTGTATAGTTAGTAGCAATAAAACAAATAAAGTACTAATTGCTGCACAAGATACACTCGCAAGCCAGTTTCAGATGTGTCATTTCTTATCGCCAAATTCTGGTATCAGTGAATTTTTTTACAATATCCACGCTAAGGTACAAGACTACACGTTAAATGATTATTGTATAATTCTTATAGGGGAAGAAGATTTTAAGGAAACTAAGAACTATTCTAGCTTGGTTACAATGATAAGAGAAATATTGCTGAACTTAAACCATACAAATTTTATTATATGCTTACCAACATATAGGTGTAATGTAGGTACGATGTATAACTGGAGGATTGAAAGGTTTAACAACCTGCTTTATCTCGATAACCTAAAGTACGAATATTCCTTCATACTAGATTCAAACCTTGACTTGTCTTATGATTACGATATGTTTCACAGATCATCCGGCGTGATAAATAACCATGGTATGAGAACTATATTTCAGGGCATTGCTAAGACCATCGCATGCATAAGCGATGATAACGATATGCAATATGATACAGAACAAGCTACTCGAACCGATGAGCAGCCCAGGGAGGATCACGTGCTAAACAATTATTCCTTTCGTGAATAATGTCACATTGCTGCACCAAAATATTGCTGGGCTTTTGAATAAAAGGGATATTTTAGAAGTTTGTCTGCTGGAATTTAGTAATAAAAATGTTGATATTGATGTACTTTGTTTATCAGAAACTTTTATTAAATCGGGACACGAAAATAACATATTCATTAAAGGTTTCGAACTAGCTTCATATTACTCACGGAAGACTCAAAAGCGTGGAGGGGTTGCGATACTTTGCAAAACGCATATTGAGTATAAGCGGTTATTATGCCTTGAAAACGTAGCGACTGAACAAAGCTTTGAATGTTGTGGCATTGAAATACCAAAATACAAAACAATAGTAATATGTCTTTATAGAATACCTAAACCTAATGAAACAAGTATATTCTTACAGAACTTGGAAAATGTTATACACAAACTACATAAGCGTAAATCTTTTAAAATCATTCTCACAGGAGATTTTAATATAAACACAATGGAAGATTCACGAGATAGCCGAGAATTACAAAGAATTGTACAAAATTATAACTTCCACTTTCATATAGACAAACCGACCCGATTAAACTCTTGTATCGACCACATAATTAGTAACGGACCACATGGTATCGCTACCATACACGATTTAGGCCTCTCCGATCACACAGGGCAAACACTATCTTTCTATACTGAACATAAAAAGCCTTCAATTGAATATTGGTATATATCAAAAAGGGATTTTGGTCAGGATAACGTTCAAAAATTTTGTGAGTGTTTGAAAAGCCTTACTTGGAGCAATGTTTTCAAACAATCGTACTTGAATAGCGCTTTTGAGGAATTCCATGACACTTTTGTACTGTTTTTTAACTTATGTTTTCCGAAGAATGTCATCAAATTGTCTAATAAAGGAAAGAAAACTAGATGGATTACTAAAGGAATAAAAAAATCATGTTCTACTAAAAGAAAGCTACGGTTTAATTTCTACACAGTCAAATCCACAGCTGCGAAAATGGAATACTATAACTACACGAAAATACTCAAACAATGTATTCGCAGCTCGCAGAAAAAGGAAAATACCTCTTATATTAACAATTCTAAAAATAAATGCAAGGCTTCATGGGACCTTATTCAAAATAAAGTGTACAAAAATAATAAGCCCCGACATTTACAAAAGATTAAAACGGGGGACAAAATACTCACAAACCCAAAAGAAATCGCCGCTGTTATTAATGAATATTACATAAATCTAACTAAAAATAAGTATAATCACCGGGAACACCCATTAATACATATGAATACTTGTTATTCAACGATGTTTTTATATCCATGTGATGAACTGGAAATTATTAAAATAATAAAATCTCTAAAAAATACTACCGCCGTGGGATATGACGAATTACCAACATCAATCGTAAAGTCATGTGCCTCTCTAATAGCACCTGTGATGAGCTTTTTACTAAATTTATCATTCAAACAAGGCACATTTCCCGAAAAATTAAAGCTTTCCGTCATAAAGCCGATGCATAAAAAAGGAAATAAGGAGGATTTAGACAATTATCGTCCAATAACCTTGTTACCGGTTATGTCTAAAATTTTCGAGAAAGCAATGCACGCTAGGATTACAGGATTTTGTAATAAATACAATTTAATTAAAAATGAGCAAAACGGATTCCAGAAAGGTAAATCTACCTCATTAGCGACTTTTGTGTTGGTCAGTAATATAATTGAGCAAGTCGACAAGAATAACCCTGTGTCAGCCATATTTTTCGACATGAGTAAAGCATTCGATTTTGTTTCACATGAACGCCTTCTTCTTAAGTGTGAAATGTATGGTATAAGAGGTGTTGCTCTAGATTGGCTGAGAAGCTACTTAAATAATAGAACTCAGTGTGTTCAAGTTGACAACATTGACGATAAACTATTATCTGGCTTAAATAGGTCTAACTACGAACAAAACAACGTTGGAGTGCCACAGGGTAGTGTTTTGGGCCCGTTGCTGTTTTTGTTGTACATCAATGACCTACCTAATGTAACTGAATATAAATGTGTTTTATTTGCTGACGACATTGCAATAGTAATCCCATGTAAAAAATTAAATACCTACAACAATGAAATTAATAATCTAATAAAAAATGTTATAATATGGTTAACATCTAATAATTTAAATGTTAATTTGGATAAAACAAAATATATACAATTTTATAATAGAAAAGGAGGTGTTGACATTCATGCAGAATATGAGAATACTATTATATCCGAAACTGACGTGCACAAATTCCTAGGCATTATACTAGATAATAATTTTTCTTGGAAGCCTCAAATAGACAAGAAATGTAAAGCAGTTAATAGTTTTGTGTATCCGATTCGAAGGCTTGCAGCAGTTGCCAATAAAGAAACGGCTCTTCAAGCGTACCACGGCTACGTGGTGTCAGTGCTCAGGTACGGACTGCTGCTGTGGGGAAACTCCTATGACATTAGCAGGCTATTCATCAGTCAGAAAAAGTGCATTAGGGCCCTCTGTAACAAGCCACCACTAACATCTTGCAAACCGTTATTTGATGAGTTGAAGCTACTCACTCTTCCATCACTTTATATATTGGAAATGAGCAAATTTGTAAAACTTAATTTAAATCTATTTACTCAACTCAAAAATGTTTGTAGCTTCAACACCAGGTATCCCAGAAAACTAGTACAGCAGAAAACAGTATCCAAATTACGGAAAAGAAATTGTTATTGCATGGCTGTAAACATTTTTAATAACATTCCGAAAGACATAATAAATTTGCCATATAATAGATTTGTTGGTATGCTATGTAAATGGTTACTAGAAAAAAGATTTTACTCTGTTAGGGATTTTTTATCTGTAAGAAATAATTAGTGGCAAGTCATGTAATGTTAAAAAATATTAGGGTGTTAATGCATGAAATTGAAATTAAACCTAGGTACTTATTAAAATTAAGGGTATATAATTTAAGTTTTAATACACAATCACATTTGCATGCTGGTGTTGCCGGCGAGAGCGCTGACCCAATTTATATTATTTTTATCAACCAATGTAACCGCATCTCAAGTGAATAAATTTTGATTTGATTTGATTTGATTAGCATTTAGTAGTAAATTGTTACTAGTAAACCAATTAAGTACTTTAACTAGTATGGCGTTTATCATACTGTAGTCTACGGACTTTCTATCTACCTTGAAAATTAATGAAAGTTTGAAATGCATATTTTTCTGAAATAATGTAACTTTCCAGGATTGTTACAAAACAAACCTATTCAACCTATGAGTCCTATCATATATCAAATATACAAAGTCCACCATACAACGAACTCAAATATGAAAATATTCTACATACAAAGTCAATTTTGCATTGCAATGGATCTATATTCCAATAACCGTATTATGTACCATTTTTTGAACAAGAGGCCTTAGAAAGCATATCTTTAAACTTTTTTAAAAGTTAATGAATTCTGAAAAAAGAATGCGTTTTCGGACAAATTAAACAGCTGGGAAACCAAATTCGCACTTGCAAATTACCGAGTGACATAATAAAAACATACATCACAATTACAGTTTTTTATGACCTGCAATTTATCTTAATACAAACGTCTCATTAAAGCTCAGTTTACAATACAAAGGAAACTAAAATTATAAATACGTGTTTGTTTGTTTGGCCCTGCAATAGCTCAGAAATGGATATACGGTACTATCCTCCCGGAAAATAGAACAGGTTCCGAGAAAATAACGTAAACCCACTTCTTTGGTGATACGAGTCCCGCACTAAGGGGCGCCTGTCGTATCGCATAACGTTTTTTGTCCTAAAAATGTTTGGCCGAGAATGTTTGGCATACTGTTGAATGGCATACTACTCGTTTGTCCTAATAATTTTTGCGCATACTCATTTAACGCCCTAAAGCAAGTTTGTCCTAATATTGATAATTCTAAAGTCTAATTACCTAAAGCATAATATTCCTAACATGAATTGTCCTAATAATTATTTTGCCTATTATTAAACTGGCTACAATTACAGCACCTAAACTAAACTATGGTAGGCGTGAAGTCAGAATTGTTACGTATTCTACCTTTAGGCAGGTCAGATTTCGGTTAGGTTAGGTACGACGACGAGCGAAGCGAGGAGAAGTGTTAGGTAGAACTGTGACCCTAACGAGCGAGCGAAACGCCAGAACCAACAAGTTTGACAATTATGACATGATAATGTAGTCAAAACAATTGTAGCACATTAAATATTACGAATATTACAATTATGCACATCAATCATTCGACAGTTGAATCTTAGCCACATCAAACGATAGGACAAATAATATTTAGGACAAACGATAATAGGAACAACAATTTCGGATAATCAAAAATATGCGGAACAAAGTGTATGCCATACGTTATTAGGACAAAAGACGTTATGCGACACAGCGATAGGACTAATAATTGTATGCCATTCGATATAGACCCCGCACTAAGTCCAGTATATGATGAAGCTTACCCGAGAACCCGAGGCCGGGGCTGGGCGGCGGCAGCTCCTCGGCCGGCAGCGGCTGCGGCGCGCAGATCTCCACGGACTGCGCGCGCGCCAGCATGGGCTCGATGGGCAGCGCCGGCGCCATCGTGGCTTCAGACCCTACGGATTACGAACATATTAGGTCCTTACCTATGAAATTGGCGTTTTATATGGAGAATTTTATGAAAACGGTGGTTTTCATACATTTAATTTTGCGGATTATTTAGTAACGTCAAATGCAAACCAAACAAAATTCTGTCAGGAATATTGGACACTTCTAAGCTATATTAATACATATCTTAATTACTTAAAAATTGAAACACTTGAACTTACAGCACATGAAAAGAGTTGAGTTCACACTTTAATTTTAAACACTAAGTAAGAAATTGAACCATATTATTTGTATCTAAAACCTTTGTAACATACTGTATTACTACTGAAGTTAGTTAGTACTGAAGTTAAAATTGAAATGAATAAATTCCGTACGAAATAAAACACGTAAAAATAACGCCAATTTCATAGGTAAGGACCCAATAGTATAAAGTGACGCGATCAATAGACCCGTTGTCTTGTCGCAGTGGCTTCGATTTTTGTAGAGATTGAATGTTTATTTTATCGACCGTCTCTATATCGATGTTTGTAGGGTTATTGACGCATTGACGAATGTAGAAACTTCGTGCAAACTAAAAATCCGTTTCATAATAATTATCACCGTTATTTGTGCTCAAACCGTACGTCTTATCTTTTGGCATCCACGTGTTGTTTTTCAAAACGCATTCGTAAATTATCTTAACCTGATTCGAATTTTCTAACTTTCCATTGTTTGCATTTTTCCATATAACTTAAATTATGGTAATATCAAGATAATATTCTGTGAAAAAATCCAGGGTCTTATCCATATTAAGTATAATGTTTAAGGACATTCACCCGAAAATTGCACTACCTATTCCGATCACTGGTAATAGTAGCATACGAAAACGAATGAACCGGAGAGTGAATGCAAAAAGTCACAAAAAGTCAAACTACGATGCTAAATCGACTTACCCATCTTCATGTCTTGCAGGCTGGACGAGTCCAATGGTACGCTGTCCAGGTCCCGCGAGGACTCTTGCCCGGGGCAGTTGGTAGGAAGCACCAGCGTCAGCTCCACTGCTGGGACCACCACGCCGACTACTATCGTGCTGAAAAAAAAGGTTATGTTAGGTAACCTAGTATGAACCAGTGCAAAGTAAACTATGATGATCTTGAGAAGCTCATTGACATAGGAACGGTGGAAGGAGTGGTATCTATCATCGTGAAATCCAGGAAAGATTGGATTTAGACAAAAAAACTTATGAAAATTCTCATAAATTAAATAAACAATGGAGAACGGCTGCAACCGAAACGACACTTCAGCATTCACCGAGCCGAGTATACGACCAAGAAGAGATATGTAACCAATATATATAATATCACAAGATCCTTGATTATGTAACAGTTGCATAACCATGCCGCAGGGTTTCTCGTTGGTAACTGATGGTCGATGTGCAATCAGCTGACCGGTGCGCTAGATTGGCTCTTTATAACCATAAGAAAACTTGTAAATAGAGGAGTGAAATGCGACGGATTGTGGCGATTTTACATTTTAGCTTCGATATAATGGTGATAAACATTAAGTGTTTTTTTTTATTAAGTTTAAAATCCTTACCTTAACATCCATGTACATCTTTGAACCGAGTAAATTTATGAAAAAACATTTATATCTTTACACGCCTAAAACAGACATTAGAAGAAACGGTCGATATCTCAACAAACTTATATTGCCCTTTTCCAGAATGAAATTAGTAACACATAGCCCCCACCACATGATGATAAAAATTTATAACCACCTACCTAATTTTATAAAAAATATAGAAATACCTTCTGCGTTTATTAAACAACTAAAACTATTCCTTATCGATAAATGCTACTACACGTTAAACGATTATTTTAATGAAAGTTTCTAAATCCTACTCTACTCCCCTAAAAACTACTTAGTTACGTTATAAGAAGTGCAATAACATATAGTATAAAGATAAAATATTTTAAGTATTGTAACCTAGACATTAATTACTTTAATTAGTTATTATATAAATATAGCTAGCCCTCTCGTGTTGCTGCGCCCTTACAGGGTGTCACATGTATACCTATTCCTGTTTGTTCCATCTTGGATTGTGATGTGATATGCAATAAACTATTGAATTTGAATTTGAATTTGATTGACCTTCAGGGCGAGCCAATCCCATAAACGCGGGCACTATGAGACCAACCATGGTAGGCTGAGAGTCTTTTAGTCAGAAGTCTTTCAGCAGTGTTGATGGGTCGTGCAAAAGCCGGGCCGTCATCTCCGTGAGCCGCTCCAGCTGCCGCATGAGGTCCAGGAGCTGGTAATGCTGCAGCTGTGACGATGGGTCTGGAAGTTACCTCGCGCTGGCACCCGGCTGCCGCGCCGCGTCGTGCGCCATCCAGGCCGTCATCTCCGTGAGCCGCTCAAGCTGCCGCATGAGGACCAGGAGCTGGTAATGCTGCAGCTGTGACGATGGGAGTGGTAGTTACCTCGCGCTGGCACCCGGCTGCCGCGCCGCGTCGTGCGCGATCCAGGCCGTCATCTCCGTGAGCCGCTCCAGCTGCCGCATGAGGAACAGCAGCTGGTAGTGGTTCAGTTGGAGACCAGCCAGGCCGGTGGTGCGCGCCACTGCCCAGATATGGGAGAAGTCTTCGTTGAAACACAGCTACGGGCAAAATAATTTATAAATGACAATCACTACATGTTATAAAACAAAGTCCCCCGCAATCTCAAGACTGCAATCTTACGATGGCAATCTCAAGACTGCAATATTATCATGGCAATCTCAAGACTGCAATATTATCATGGCAATCTCAAGACTGCAATCTTACGCAATCTCAAGAATGTGCAATCTTAAGACTGAAATCTTACGACTGAAATCTCAAGACTGCAATCTGAAGATAGCAATCTCAAGAATGCAATTTTACGACGGCAATCTCAAGACTGCAATCTCACGACGGCAATCTTAAGATTGCAATCTTACGATGGCAATCTCAAGACTGAAATCTTACGACTGCAATCTTACGATGGCAATCTCAAGACTGCAAAATTATCATGGCAATCTCAAAACTGAAATCTTACGACTGCAATCTTACGATGGCAATCTCAAGACTGCAATATTATCATGGCAATCTCAAGACTGAAATCTTACGACTGCAATCTTAGGGCCGTATTAATAAACTCATCTTGGTTGAGATGTCAGTCACAAGACACGTCAAAAATGACAGCTTTCTATGGGTTGACGTTTACTTTGACGTCTCTCGAGATGGGCATCTCAGTCATGGCGAGTTTATTAATACGGCCCTTACAATGGCAATCTCAAGAGGTCTCACCCAGGCGGTGAGCGGCGTGGCGTCGAGCAGCGGCGCCGGGCGGGCGCCGGTGGCGCGCGCGCCGCACAGGTCGGCCCACAGCGGCTCCACGCGCGCGCACCAGATGCTGCGGTTCTCCCGCCACAGCAGCGCGGACGACGGCTCGGTGCCGCGGTCTATGTCGTCTAGACCTGGAAAATAGTACATTACTGAAGAGGCCGTAAAGTCAGGGATTTAAGGACAAGTTTGGGGTAGACGGCCGACTCGTAGACGAGGCCGGATAGAACGAGTCCTTCAATCCCTATTCCGGCCGAGGATTGTATAGTACTTTTCTCAAGCAATGTGAGGGAATATTAAAAGTACATTACTACAATCTTACGAGGGCAATCTCGAGACTGCAATCTTACGACTGCAATATTATGATGGCAATCTCAAGACTACAATCTTACGATGGCAATCTCAAGACTGCAATATTACGATGGCAATCTCAAGACTGTGCAATCTTACGATGGCAATCTTAAGACTGCAATATTACGATAGCAATCTGAAGACTAAAATCTTAAGATTGCAATCTCAAGACTGCAATATTACGATGGCAATCTCAAGACTGTGCAATCTTACGATTGTAATCTCAAGACTGTGTTATCTTAAGACTGCAACCTTCGGTAGCAATCTCAAGACTGCAATCTTACGATGGCAATCTTAAGACTGCAATATTACGATAGCAATCTGAAGACTAAAATCTTAAGATTGCAATCTCAAGACTGCAATATTACGATGGCAATCTCAAGACTGTGCAATCTTACGATTGTAATCTCAAGACTGTGTTATCTTAAGACTGCAACCTTCGGTAGCAATCTCAAGACTGCAATCTTACGATGGCAATCTGAAGACTGCAATGGCACGATGGCAATCTCAAGACTGCAATCTTACGATGGCAATCTCAAGACAACTATTTTACGATGGTAATCTCAAGACAACAATCTTACGATAGCAATCTCAGGATTGCAATCTTACGACGGCCACCTCAAAACTGCACATAAATATTAGTACTATAGATTTTGTTTCTTTTTTATGTCGCAAAATATGGTTACAGAATCTAGTGGTGGTTGGCAGAATGTATTTTTTCCTTTGTCAGTTTAATGTTAGTAAGCAAATTTAAAAAGTTAGAACAGCGGCCAATAATATTTTTTCTTAGGGATTTCATACTTGGCCTAGGCCAAGGAGTAATGTAGGGAGCCATAAACATGAAACTTCATGTCTTCATTTCGTGCCATTAACGCATACATTTCCGAGCATGTTTGAGAAAAAAATATTAATTTAAAATAAAATAAAATTCACCTCAGATGCATGCTACTGTTTTATTTAAATAGTAAATTAGGGTGGATCAAAATAAATCAGTGTAACACTTACTCTCAGCATGAAGAACAAATTGCACATTAATAGGGTCAAGGTCGTCCGAAGAGCACGGGAACTGTCCCTGACGCGGCGCTGATCTCCGAAGGGCCGACAGGATTGAAGCCAGGTCCGCGCGGGTGCCGGCTGCACCTGTGATAGAAATAAAAACCGGTCAAGTGCGAGTCGGACTCGCCCACCGAGGGTTCCGTATTTAAAATAATATGCATGGTAACCGCAAAAGAAAATACTCATTTTGTGATAAACTTTATTTTCTATCCAATAAGGTCCATTTTGAGTAGCTTAAATTTTAATACAGCTTTTCAAAGTTTTTTTGTTATTTCTCAAAAACTGTAAATAACGAACACTTCATTTTATTTTTCCCATAAAATATAAGTAATTATCTATACTTCAGGATTTTTTCAGATTTTTCGGTTCATAAACTTCGGAGATAAGGGGGGGGAACGGTCATTTTTTGTAAATTTTTGGCTATAAATCAAAAAATACATCAAAGAAAATTAAAAAAAAAATAGTTTTATAATGTGCAGATTATGCCCTTTCATATGACACCCCATTTGCTATAATCAAACCACTTTTATTTTTCAACCCCCCATTCTAGACACCTTTTTAATTATTTATAAAATTATTTTCATATTTTTTTTACTATAAACAGATGCGGGCAAGCAAGTTGTATAACTATGCCAAACTTCAAATCGATAGCATTTGTAGTTGCTGAGAAAACCTTCTGTGACATACAGACAGACAGACAGACAACGAAGTCTCACCATAAGGGTTCCTTTTGTACCATTTTGGTACGGAACCCTAAAAAAGTCATCATGAGTAAGCAAAGAGAACATCACTTCCTAATTCGGTGCCTATGTGATACTTGAATGGTCCTAAGGTTTATTTCTAAAGTATTATATGAAAATTGAGATGTTAGTTGATCACCAAACAATCACTGACATAGTTCATGCGCGTAACCATGACAATGCTATAATAATTATAAAATAACTGTTATTACCATGGCAACTCTCATTATATAACTGTTTTCACGCTTCGGTTACCCTATAGGTGGTCTGATACCGTTAACAATATCAATACTAGCGGTTTATAGTACGCGAGTAGAAAATAGTAAATTGTTGCACACAGGAGAAAGTAATTTATTATGGCACCAAGTACAATAATTTATTGCGAGGTTTATAATCTGCTTTCTTTTCAACTACTGCAAGATGTAGGTTTGAAGTTTAAGAAACTGAAGTTAATTAAATCAACGCCAAATAAAAAACAATTAAAAAGTCATTTTCAACATTGGCAACAAAAAAACCTAAGAAATGAGTCTAAAGTGCCGCTTTTATCTCAGTATTTAGTTCAGTTGTAATTAAATAATTGCATAATTGGAAGATAATGGTTTAAACTTAAATTTCCACTTACTATTCCTGGGCGACTCGCGCACGTTGGTGAGCGTGGCCCGCGCGGTGCAGATCTGGAGCTCCTTGGGCCGGTCGCGCTGCTGCGGGATGTGCTCCGGGCCCGCTTCCAACACTATCTGGAAACACACGCCGCGTCACCACATCTACATTACCATCCTGCCTTTCTAAACCAATAAACAGTATCTCAGCAGTAATGAGCAGGAGCTCTAAGGGCGTTACCAGACCAATCGATCGATCGCCGATCGATGGCATCGATTGACGTTGATCGAAGTCGATCGATTGGTCTGGTAGGAACTATCGATCGACGGATATCGTTCGACTAACCAATCGATCGATTGCCGGTCGACGTTGATCGACTGGTCTGATAGCTTTAATTGATGAAGGCACTATCGATCGACGTTGACTAATCCATTCTGCCATCGATCGACGATCGATCGATGGGTCTGGTAGGAACTATCCATCGACGTCGACTAATCAATTCTACCATCGATCGATGCCGTCCATCGACGATCGATCGATTGGTCTGTTAACACCCTAATATGGCTGCTATTATCGCGTGATAAACTTTGGATAAGGCATCCGTCACCTTCTGACACGTAAATAAGAACGAGACGGATGCTTTATCCACATTTGACACGCGATATAGGCGCAGCCATACAAGGCCCGCAGAGCCAGAAATTTTTACGGCAAAACAATCTAGCTAGTGTCAGTTAGAAACAGTTTTTTATTGATATCGAGTATTATTATTTTAAAAAAATGCCAACATAATTGCATTATATTATAATCATTCATGACAATTTTTTTTATACGAGCCTTTATACAAGAGGTAGTTAAATAAAATAAAAAAATATTTCTAGAGGGGGGGGTATTCCATACATGTAAGGGAAAAATAAAAATAAACTGCATAAATCATCTTGTGGCACATATTTCAACAGTTGTTTTAAAAACACTAAGGTTCCAAAGCAGTTTTTTTATTAAGTGATTGTGTCCCCCCCCTTTTACTTTTTAACCTTTTAAAATTTACAACAACGGTGAGAAATAAATACTTTCAACGAAAATTATTTTCAACGTGATCCGATGTAATTTTTGAGTTATTGCTGAAATACTTCTCGAAAAAGGGAAGTCAGTGCCATGAAGATTTACGCTCTCTTTTGTGTTTGTGGTATCGGCTTGGGAACCCTACACTGAGCTTGATCCGACATGCTTGGCCTGGTGTCTGTCCCTGTAGTTGTACCTTGGGCATGATGGCCTCGGCGCGCACGTCGCAGTAGGCTTGGTCGGCGCTGACGGCGGCGCCGGCGGCGCTGGCGGCGCGCGCCACGTGCGGCAGCAGCGCGCCCAGCCACACGCAGCTCGCCACGTCCACGTGGATGCGGACCGGGCTCAGCTGCACGAAAAGCTTCGGAGACGGCACTGGGGGAATGAGGATAACATTAATGGAGTAAGTCGAAAAATATTGGAGTAAGACGAGGAGCGAAGCGAGCGGTGTTAGGTTGAACTGCGATAAACCGCCAGAACCGACCTTCTGGCGTTTTAATGGGATTCGGACAAGCAAAATTAAGTCGAAAAACAATATGTCAAGAATATAAACATTAGAACATCCATTATAAGGACCAAATACATTAAAAGAACATACATTAGTATAACAAACGTTTAGACGAGCCTATGTAAACTACAAAATATATGGCTTGACATTTTTGCTGTTAAGTAATTATTAACTAACAAAATTTGGATGAGCAACATTAGACCGATAAATATTAAGAAATGTTATCATAAGGATAACCTATTAATAGGAGCAAAAACGTTATGGCAACTACTTCAAAACCAAGAGCTACGACGAATAAATATTTTTTGAAAATAAACTTGCGTCTTGAAGTTATTAAAATGGTCTAAATTTAGTCAAACCTAACTTAGTAGTGTCGATACCAGATAACTTTGTTCCAGCTCTCAGTGACATTTTCCTGAGAAATATTAGCACGACCGAAGTAATGAGTATCACCAGTACTGTCATCTGCATAGCAATGAAAGTTATACAACAAGTTATTAATATGCATAAGGAATAAACTGGGAGACAACACACATCCCTGTGGAACACCAACGTTCAGGCTTCAGGTTGCATCAAGATCCTTCAACAACGACATTATTTTTACCCCTGGAACGAAAGCTGGGTATCCACGAGCAGAATTTAGCTCATAAGCTCATATGATGAAAGTTTATAATGAAATGCCGCGTGCCACACTTTATCAAAGGCTTTAGCAATGTCAAAAAAATCTGGTAAGGCCTCAAACTGTATCTTTCGAACCGTAATACGACTGACAGTTATTTATTTGTTTTTTTGCCTACACGTTTGCGATGTATGGCTTTAAGGGCGGATTTCCTAAGAAACGAATCAAATACTTAAAAAACAAAGCAAGTAAGCAAATACCCCTTTTCTTGGAAATGTACATACTGTGACAATACTGCAACCATGAAAAAGAAACAACTAATAACTAAGTAAAAACCGGCCAAGTGTGAGTCTGGCGGTAAGAAATCATCAAAAACTTGACCTACTTTTTTTTAAATAACAAACTAGTACTCACGAGGAAAGTCCACATCCCCAGGGTAATAGAAGTGCGTCAGCTCCGCGTGTATCATGCCCGCGTCGCCGGGCAGCGTGCTCTTCTCCGCGCACACCAGCGGGCGCGGCGCTTCGCGCGATTTCGTTGACACCTGTCAGATCATTACGATATGGAATACGTCTATTTAAGTGAAAAATAAAACAAAACAAACATGATTTCTTCTAGCAATCTACTCCTAGCATACGGCCACCTGCCCTCTATTTCACCACCCTGACAATGATGGGTGACAAGTGACAATTCGGTGTACACTGCAAACTTAACAAGTTTTGACATCACTAGGATTCATGTAAGCTGCGTCATGTACACTGAAATGTCACCTGTCACCTGTCATTGTCAAGATGGTGAAATAGGGGGCTGATGGTACGAGACCTCGAGACATTTGTACTCTGAAGACTACTACAAATGCGTTGCCAACTGGACTAAGATGAAATACCTTTATGCTAGTAATTTTACTACCACTTAGAGCTCGTTCCCACTATGTCGTGTGTCGGATTGCGATTTTAATCGGGTGTCGACGCCTCTGTTCCCACTATCCGACACGATTTTTTTCGGAACGGGAGGGCTGACAAAACACACGATATTTTTGGTCGGATCCGACATAAAATCGCTGTCGGACGAGTGTGAATAGCTTCATATAAAACGTTCTGCCATTGGAACGACCGATTAAAAATCGGGCCGACACACGACATAGTGGGAACGAGCACTTAGAACACAACAATGTGAACACTGCTGCATGACGGTAAGTAAAGGATACGCTGGTGATAGTGATCCGGACGGACCCAGCACAAGGTCCTGCCAGCATTAATAGACGGAATTCCTCCAGAATCTAGAGTTTACATGTATGATACAATTAAGCTATTGTATACTTAATTTATTGTAAATGAATTGCGCACAGGCGGCTAAGGGTCTCCCCACACTTATCGACGCGGAATCGGCGTTAGCTGATCAAAAAACTCTTTATGTCTACGCAATAAGAGCGAAACAAACGTCAATCGGCTCGGCTCGGCTCGCTTCGGCGTTGCGAACGGAAAGACGTCGTTTTCGCTCTTATTGCATGGACATAAAACTTTTTCTTACCGGCTCAAGCCCATTCCGCGTCAATAGGTTTGGGAAGACCCTAACTGCAATGTAGTAGACGAAGCATTCTATACTCTATCGGTAGCTACTTTAAATTTAAAATGCTTTACTATTACCATGGAGTTAGTTGCCTTTTATGGTCGGCAGTACGTACCTTGTAAACGGTGAAGTCGTCTATCCTAAGTACGAGGCACGTGGTCATTAGTTTGCCTAGCTGCTGCAATATCTTTGTTCTAGTGGGGGAAGCTGGAACAAACATTACGCAAATAAATATATAGACAAATGTTGGAACAATATCGGTATATAATTACATAATTACGGGAAAGAGGCGTGATTGTATGTTAATACCTATAGTTTGTATTAGATAATAGGCAATATTCATTACTTTTTTTCCACAGCTTCAATAAAAGCTGATTCATGTAACAAGCAGTTGACAAAAAACACTATTGAATAGCTATAAAAATAACCAAGATATAAGCGAACATAGATTTGTTCCCATCTCTTAATAGAAAAAGAGAATTTAACATGGAATTCATATGACCGAAATGTGTGTAACCGAATATTCGCGAATGTGTGGCCCTAGCATTACGGTAACTGCTATGGTAACAGTCACAGCTCGCTAGTAAGTACTCGGCTTAAAAATAGTGAAAAGAAAACCGTCTAAAACACTCAGTTAGCAACTTTGTCACTCTATTCATGTTTTATCCTTCTCAGCAGGTGGTGGGGCGCGTCTTGCTACTCTTGCTAGTATGAAAACATGATACAATACTGTCTTAATGTTTATTTACTTACCTTGTGAGGTAGTATTGGTGGACGGAGCGGCTTCGGCACTGTGGTGTCCTGTGTTTAGAGGTTTATGACTGATGCCGTTGGACATTGGCTCTTCAGGTTTCTCCGCGTGACTAGGCTGGAAGAACACACCTAGACATTGCGGTTTAGAGTTCAATTTGTAATTACACAATGTGGGTAGTTACATCGTTTTAAAAGGATGATGTAAATGGAATGATAAGTTGGTTGGAAAAAGGACGTGGATTTAAAATGTCATTGAACATTCTAAAACATGCAAAATATGCAAATCAACCTTAAGTACTATCTTAGTTAAGGTTTTGGGCTCCGAGGGTTTTTTATATGGCGTTGACAAATGTCAACGTACCAAAAACCTACCAACGTAATAAAATTATAATTAGATTTATTTTGCAGACATCAGACTAATTAGACAATGGTTTTATCTAGATTAAGTTTGGTATAATCTCCTGAAATAAAAATGTAGTGCAAAAAAAGTAAAGTGATATTCTTTTGTTTTTATATGACTAATGATCAAATTAGAAAAATGAACTTAATTTAATTCACAACTGATTCATATTATATTGACAAATTTCGATGTATGGTGGGCCTTAGAAGGAAAAACGGTTACTGAAAGAACTAAAAGAAACTATTAGAACAATACTGTACCTTATTACTAGGTGTTAAAGGCCTCGGGTCTAGCAAATCTAGGAGTGACGCGCAGAACGACGACAAGGCTTGCGACATCCACTGACTGTGGGGCGTCGCTGCTTCTCTAAAAACAAACATACACACATTTATTGTACATTAACTAGGGTGACGAGTTGACGACACCAATGTTGGACACTTTTAGCTGAAGGCACCAATAATGGACACATTGAATTCTAAATCAAAGATCATAAGGTTGTAAAATGATTGTCTCAATATAAAGAATAACCTTCTGTTACATTAGAATCAAGTGTCCATCACGGGTGGTGGAACCAGAAATGAACAAGGACCAATGATGGACACCTTGATTCTTATTTAAAAGATGATAAGGGTTATTCATTTGTTTTGCAACAATCCATTTTTAATTGTATGATATTTGAATTAGGGCTAAGTGTCCATTATTAGGGCCTGTCAGCTTAAAGTGTTCAACACTGGTGCTATCACCCTAGTTTGAAGCTGAAGCAGAGCTTTGATCTGTGGTACAGTAGAACACAATTTATATGGCGTGTCGTGAATCTTCGTCCGCGCAGACACGAACAACACGATCCGATGATTTCCGAAAGCACGATTAAAACCCACGATCAGACTTGTACGTAATCTATCAACTAGTATCTGTACTCGTATTGACGTTTAGTTTTTACCCCGATATGTGTGACATGTGGTATGGTGTGGTATATATATTAAATTGCATTTTTTTCCATCTCACTCGCGGCTGACTGAATGACACGCGGGCGCGCGTCAACATGGCGTCACTACTAACAAATAATAGCACAGAATACAGACGCGCAACGCGTGACGCGTGGATCATGCTGATTGGTTTCCGCGCTTCGAAAATTCGTCTTCTGCGCAGGTACGGTAAGCCATATCAGTTGTGTTTTACTGTACTACGATACAGTTTTCAGTGGACACGAGGCCCGCGCCCGTACATTTCTTTTCACTTTAAATTGTAGTGGGGCTGGTCTTGCTGAAATAAAAACGCTATAACATATGTAAGCGTTAGTTTTTCTAACCTGTACCCTCTCCAATGCCGCCGGTCGTTGGACGCTCGGTGGTATGGAAATAGGTCGGCTTGCATGCTTACTAGAGTGACTTGCAGAGCGCCGCCGTTGGAGAGAGATGGCTTTTCGGAGCGGCCCACTGGGGGGAAAGAGACGCGATGAAGCGTAAGATGAAGATTGTAATGTAAAAATAAAGAGTACGGCAAAAGTAAGTCGATACATTTAAAAACGGTTGTGAATTTCCTAGCGTAATATTTTCAGTAGTGTCACTATGACGTCAGAAAAAATTACGTGACTTTTTAAGTCAAAGCTAATCATTAAAAATTGGTTCACAAGATTTACGCCTACTATTATACTACAATTATTGGTGTACTTAACTAAAAGTTAACAGTTCAAACCACGTGGCTTTGTTCGATGGCCAATCAAAATTAATTTCTCGAGCTTTTATTAGCTCACAAACGATATCACGTATTTTTGTGTTTACATTTAGTTAAGAGCCTAAACAAACGAAGTATAAAAATTAGGTCTGTACCAAAATACCGTAAACTTGGGTTACTTTAGCCCTAGGGGGTAACATTGCCCACCCTTAAAACTACGTACTTTTTTAGTGGTAATCATCTTAAATTGGATAATTAATTGTTTAACTATACATATAGGCCGCACTTCACCAAACTATTCAGAATTATCTAGGTATAAGCCCTTAATCCAGTTTGGTTGAATGCAACGTAAAAGTAGCTTAGTCCTGATGTAATATTTAATGGAATAAATAAATATTAAAGATGGTTTTTGGGGTGGGCAATGTTACCACCTAGGCCTAAAGATACCACAGTTTACGGTACGTTATTTTTAAACTCGTTTAAAAATCATTTACAGAAACTAAAACTTTCAACAAAAAAAAGCCTCTTCATATCACAAAATTAACAGCCACTCACAGCCAGGGTCGTCGCACAGATGCAGGTCTATCCGCGGCGCGAGCAGATGGTACGAGGTCTCGCGCACGTCGTGCTTGGCGAACATGCGCGCGAGGATGTCGTGGTCGCTTGACGACGAGCGGCTGTGGATCTGCTCCAGGGGCTCCTCTACCTGGCAACATTCAATACAATTTATTTATTTATTGAAGGCCCACAAAACAAGTTACAGTCTTTTTTAAATAATGCTAAAGGAGGTTTTAAGGTCCAATTGACCAAAGGAACTTTAGCAAAAGGTGTTTTGAAAAAAAAAACATGCTATTATTTACTGCCTTGTACTCGCAAAATGACTTAGTTTGCGTTACCGGTTACTAGGTAGGTTAAGTTGGATAGGTAGCTTGAAATGCCCGAAGGGCAAATTTCCCAGGAATAGAAGCCCAGCCATGCGGGGCTTCGTCGACATTGCCAAAACGGACATGAAAGGATAACAACGTGGTAATTTAGCGACTTGAAAGGATAACAACGTGGTAATTTAGCGACTCGGACTTTTTGGAATTTAGTCGCAAAGCGATATGGTCGTATAGCGATCTAGGAACAAAGCTATGTAGTCAGATCGAGATGTAGTCGCAAACTGATATGGTCGTATTTGCTACCTAGTCCTACTGTGAGATGTGAACCTAAAGTTTCTATCCTGTTGATATGCCTTATGTTGGTTCGGCGTGTTACATCTTCTGCTCATGGACCACTAATGCGCAGCAGAAGTACCTAGGGCGACATATCATGGACCCACAAGAGATACAATTCCTCGTTTTCCAAAGCATCTAGAATTTCTTCTGTCATGTCAGCGGTCTTTGTTATCACGCGAATTTTTTTTAGACATTTTTTGTGATTAAAACGATGAACGATAGAGTGCGAGCAAATAAAAACAATCTCAAGATGAAGCTAGTTACGAAATGTGTTTCAATAAATTATAGCGTCAAGGTACATCACTATTTCGGTACTTGCAACTTTGATATCTGTTCCTTTATACTTCCTGTCAATATTTATGTATGTATGAATGTGGAAGAAGCGAAAGAGATTTGTCAGGATCGTAGCAGGTGGAAAGAAGTGGTCTCCGCCTACCCCTCTGGGAAACGGGCGTAATTTAATCACAGAAGAGAAAAAACAGTAGAAGTGTCAAGTGGGCGTGTAACGTAGTTATGCTATTTTCTATGTATTTTAGTATGTATTTCTCTGTTTAAATGTTTATCGTGGTTTAGTACCACAGAACAGAAAAAACAGCAGAAGTGTCAAGTGGGCGTGTAACGTGTGGCACGGTTATGCGGAGTTCCGCATAACCTACCATACTTTTGCCGCGATCGCTTATTTCGATATTTCGATATTTTTAAAATAGGAAATAAATAAGAAAAAAAAACATGTCTCACTGTGCTATTTTGGAGTGTAAGAATGATAGCCGCACCAAAAACATTTTCCATGGTGGCGTGTTGTTTTTATGATAGTTTGAGTATTGGCGACAACAGGTCTGATACTAAGCGAAGCTCATGCCACTTCCACTGTTTTTTCTATTCCGTGGATTTAATGCATGTGGTCTCTTGCGAAGCGCTGGTAGATTTTTGATGTGTAAAAGTGTCCGTGCGGCTTACTTACTGAATAAACATGTTTTTTTTATATATATTTTTTTTTATATGTTATTTATTTGGTACCTTCCGGGCGGCCTTGGCGCGCGTGGCGGCGGCGGTGGCGCGGCGCACGGGCTCGGCCAGCGCGGCGGCGCACGCCAGCGCGGCGCGCAGCTGCCCGTCCGTCAGCGCCCACGCCACCGGCTCCGGCCGGATGGCCAGCCGCGACCCCACCACGGCGCAGTCTACAATAATCAACGATAACCTCACAAACATTCATACATGTGATGTGTTTAAAACCACATCGAACAGTAAAACACCTCGAAAACTTGCTTTGGAAACTCAATAATTGCCTGTCCACCGGAGCGGAGGTAGGTAGCGGAGGAATAGGACAGCTGCACTGACCGAGGCAAGGAAAATAAAGTATTCTAATTGATGGATCTTTTCCTCGCTTACCGATCCGCTGCCTAGCGCCGCTCCAGTGGATAGACAGCTTAAGAAAAGGTCTTCTCCTAAAGTAGGTATAGGTATCGCCACGAGAGTTGAGGCCACGCACACATTCAACGTTGCATGTAATGACAGCGAGGTTTTGATATTAGTGTTCTTTTTTCGTACCGATAGCAAGTTCAACAGCAAACTGCAAGATAGACTAAAAGTTTTTTCTGATTTAAATAAAACAGATTATAATATTATGTTCAGTTTTATATAATTTTACATAACTGATAATATAGGTACGCAACATTATCCATTTAAAACTTCGGATCTCTCTGTCTCATTAGCAGTTTAAAATGCTTGTATCATCCGTATTTCTTGACCGATTTCAATTTTAATTTCACTTTTGGTGATGTCTTTTAAATTATTTTGATGTTTTGTTGACTAATGCGATATAAAAATCCATGCATATTCCCTATTCTAACGAGCTGGTTAGCTACTTAAGTGTTAAGCCATTGAAAGACTTACCAAAGTGAGAAGAGATCAAAAATCAGCAGTTAAAGAACCCGGCTGAAATCCCCTTAAATGGTAAGGAGCTCCAGTCCCTAGTCGACACCATCCGTCCACTTACCCGCTAGCCTCTTCTTGATAACAATGCGGCAGTGCGTGTTGCCTAGCAACAGCCGTAACGGTGGCAGGTTTGCCGCCGACGCACCGTGCGCACGCGCCTCTATCCGCGCGCTTTGCCATTCTAGCTCCTGTAGATCACCATCATAATTATTACCACTATCATGATGATATTCATCATTGCATTAATGCATTATTTCCCCATGTGCCACATATTTTGATAGATACGCTATTAGCCTAGTTGGGCCCCTGTATACTCAAGGGGCGGAATTTTCATAGCAAAAATCAAACGTCAAGAGGGATTGAACATTGTGTTTTATCGACTATCGATGATTAATTGTCACTTAGCACATGTTTTTGGTAAATAAATTAATTAGACCTGTAATGGGGAGGCCTTTGCCCTGTCTGTGTGTATGACGGTTAACAAAATAATCAAGTAAAAAAACAATAACTAGTTTTATTTTGTTACAATTTAAGTATAAAACCAAAACGGAAATTTTAAGCAGTATAACTGACAGTAAACGATCCTTGATTCATATAACAGAATCGAATTTCTCAAAATGGTCATCATTTAAACTGGTCATGTTTTCAATGTAGATCCATTTACGATGATGAGAGAGATGAGAGGAGAGGATGGGACAATAGATAACTGGAATAGTCGATAAAAAATTTTTGCTATGAAAATTCCGCCCCTTGATACTAAGTAAGTGGTCCCGGGTTCGATTTCCGGTTAGGGCAAAAATATTTTTGTGATGAGCGCTAGTATTTGGTTCTGAGTCTTCTTGAGGTATTTTCTATGTATTTAAGAATTAATTTATGATTATCGTGGTCTAGTACCCGTAGTACAAGCCTAGAGCTTAGTTTGGGACTAGGTCAATTTGTGTGAAATTATCCTCCGATATTTATTAATCATACGAAGCACACCATTCAAGCCACGCGGTGATAGTCAGGAAAAAGCCAATATGCATTTCCAGCAGTGAATGCGTTTATTAGATTACGTAAGGCGTAATTTTCCAAAATTTACTTACATATGGTACGTAGTGATTTCATTCAGATAATTTCGAATTGACAAACGCATCTTATCGACTTTATTAATTTAGACGTGCGAACGAAATTCAATCTTACTGGTTAAACATTACCTTAAATATAAGCAATTGTCCGGTGTCGGGATTTTTGATTCTAGTCAGTCTTAGGTCCCCCCTCCGTCCCTCGGGCGTCCGCGACTCCACCGTCACCCTCGATATCTGTCAAGAAAAATACATACCGACAAACCGACACAAATTCTCTTAACATATGAAACAGACAACTACTGTTTCTGAAATTTGTCATCAGTATACCTAGATATTTTTCTAGCAGGAACAACATGTGGTTAGTGCTTGACATAATTATAATATCGACAAACCTGTTATCGATAACCACCACTTCAACGCCATAGAGGAAATACTCGTACATCGTTATATAGTTGTAAAGAAAATATTCACGAAGACCTGGAACTCATTGAAGTACCAAAATAAGAAAATAGCGAAATCATTTCATCAAGGAAAAAAAAGACAATCATATGTCATTTGATTTATATAACAATGTGGTGCGTTATAATTTTTTTTATAAAATAATATAACTATGAATTTATTAATATTTTATATACTTCGGTGAAAATCACTCTATGACGTTGAAATGATATTTATCGATAACAGGATTGTCGATGTTTTTATTACGTCTAGCACTATCAACACTTCGTGCGTGCTAGGAAAATCTCTAGGTATAGTCATCAGTGTCATCATCATCACATAATGATCATTAGCTGCTAGGCAACATAATGTATACAACTTAGAAGTTCTTAAACATCTATGCCCTTACTCATAAACGTGGAATAATCTTGGAGTAGCTATGCCATGTTTTGTCCTTACCTGTCGATGTGACATTTGAATTCGACGGATAAGGACAAAACATGGCATAGCTACTCCAAGGTTATTCCACGTTTATAAGTAAGGGGGTTAAAGTGTTGATGTGGTTAGGTTTGTTACATAAAAACCTCCGTTGTAATGGTGATCCCTTCTTTCAGAGCTAATATCTCTTACTGCCGCACTCAGAGACGTCAATTAAATTTAATGCTTGTTTAGTAACGTGTTGTCTTATTCTATTGCTGTAGCAAAGAAACAGCTGACAGCAGCTACTTTAATCAAGCATTATATTAAATTGACGTCTCTGAGTGCGGCAGTTAACCTTTTGGTACCCGGTGGCTCCTCAGAGAACCAGTGACAAAAAGTACTTGATTTCTGTCTTAAGACACTAATGACTGTTTTATTTTTTCGCTATATGTATCGGGTTTCAAAAGGTTAAACGGCCCAATTTTCATAAAACCTACCTAAAAACCAACGCTAGAAAACCTGCTTACAAATTTAAAAATAAACTCATCAAATCGGTTCACCCGTTTAAGAGCTACGGTGCCACAGAAAGACACACAGACACACATATTTTGTGCGTCGGGGGAAATAATTATGGCTGATAATATAGACCCAACATTTGTGAGTTTACATCTGTACAGAGTTGTGAAATAGCAATAAGAATGTGTGTCCAAAATCGTGTACCTGCACATTACTGGTAAAGGCGTCACAAGTGAAGTCCACTTGCACTTGGTTCACAACCACGGAGATTCCATCTATGACCTGAAAAATATATCACATGATGTCAGTCCATTTAAGGAGAAAAATAATACAGTGCAAGAGGGTTATAGTCTTTCGTATTCGGTTGAATTCGGTAAGAGTCGCATATGAGAAAAATACAAACCAAAATAACCTTCCTTATAAGTAACGATCGGCGACCGGTGGCAATTTTTCGACGATAGAAGTATCACATGGATATGATTCTATTTAAATTTCGTGCACAGTTTAAATATTAAAAATGTATGCAGTCTTACTATCGAGGTTTTAACGTGTCTTAAACGATGAAATATCGGTTTACAACTACGCACCTCTCACATCTGTTGATTTAGAAAGATCTCTTTATATAAATGGATCCTCAATGTTAAAAGGAATCGATTGACAATATCAATCATAGAAAAAATATGATAATTTACCATAACGAATTAAATACAGTGAGTTTTTATCAATATAATTATGGTTTTATTTTTAACAATACAGACTTATCCATATTAGTCATAACGTTTGACGTTAAAGTGAAATACAATGCTACCGGTCGCCGATCATTACTTATAAATAATATAAGCATACGTGTGCTAACTCGGGGCACGTTTTAGGGATTTGATATCGATAAAAAAGATGTCGATTTAAATTTATAAATTTGCTTATTGAAAATCCTGTACTATAAAGAGGCTAGATTATCATGTCTGATATCGAGCCTCTTAAGACAATAAAAGTACATGGATGTCATTTCAAACAAAACAAATCAATTTACCGTCAGTGCCAGTGATATTTGAGGTAATATTCAGCTACGTGTCTATAATAATTTGAGGTAAATATTTTATACTAACTATACTGTTACTATGAAAACCATTTCAAAATAGACAAACAATAATTTGTTTATGGTCTTTATTTTAAAATGTAGAGAAGATGAATGAATAATATTAATTAATCTATATATATAAAAGGCAAAACTGACTGACTGACATATCAACGCACAGCCGAAACTACTGTACCTAGAAACTTGAAATTTGGTACATGGGTTCCTTTCATGATGTAAGTGAGCACTAAGAAAGGATTTTCCGAAAATCGACCCCCAACGGGAACAAATGGGGGGGAGTAGCGGGAAACTAATTCTACGCGTACGAAGTCGCGGGCGTCCTCTAGTGTTGAATAACATCTTGATCTTGACACTGACATCGATATATTTTTTTGTCGCTAAAGTATAGTGCTACATCACTTTAATATTCGTGCCACGAGTTAGCACACGTATGCTTATAAGAGTTATTTGCACTGTACATTAAGTTTGCAAGTGCATAAAGTTTGCCATTTCGATTAAAAGTACGTTTGTTTTCATATTATGTTTGTCATCTTTATCTTTACTTACGACTACCTTACGTGTACCTAGATATTCTAGACGCGCTACAATGTCAACACTGACCAAAATTAGTACGTAAAAACGTTCATCGTTGGGCCACGATTCTGGAAATATTCAAAAAATATTTTGGTTTTTTGCTCCCCAGTTTTAGATATTTACATAAATAATTTTTTTTAGGGCGTCTAGAACATCTATCGTGTGGGTTGTTCGTCACTCGATCATACCCCAAAACTGAGAAACCTTATGTTGAATAACCAAAACGACCACCAAATAAAGCTCTATGGACCTGCATTTCAGTATTTATCTATGAATATAAGTATGTTTAACCCGAAGTAATCTAAGTACATATATCTTTGTCTACACACGTCAAAAAAGTCCAAGAATCATTAGTCATTTGTGTATAGTTCCAATAATACTACTGCACAAGTCTAGAGCTTAGTTCTGGGCCGAGATTCTAGGCGTTAACAACCATATCGTCTTTGACCAGTTATCGTATTGTCAACGTTTTGATAGCTCTTATTTACTTGACAGTAATGGCGGCCGAGTTGAAAACAATATGATAACAGATCAAAGACGATATGATTTTTGCCGCCTAGAATGCCCATGACTAGGTCAACTTCTGTAACATTATCGCCTGATATTTATTAACATATTGTTACCTTATGTATGTAGCTATATTTCCCGGCCGCGGGAATCGCACCAGCAGCGTCGGGGTTCACTGTTCGAGGCACGGTGCATACCTCCAGCGCTATCCGCACCTCGTCTAGTTTCTGTAACAAATATTAAAATCATTTAATTATGCTACACAGTTTTAAAACTCTATAAGGTAGATCGACTACCTGGTGAGGATTGTGGTTATCCAATGGTATTAGTCATTGTGGGGATCCTTGGGGGTTTATTCCAAAAATAAGAATTTCTGACTTATTTGCCGCAAACAGATTCATACACTCTACATGGTATACAACAAAGTCGCTTCCCGTCGTCTGTCCCTTTGTATGTACGCTTAGATCTTTCAAACTACGCAACGGATTTTAATGCGGTTTTCATCAATAGACAGAGTAATTCAAGAGAAAGGTTTTTATGTATGATAATATTGATAATTGATTAATTCTGGTTTATGTACCGGTGATACTGAAAACTCATATAAACCTAAGAGAAGCGAAAGAGGGTCCCTAGTTAAATATATACATCAGTATTTTTAAAATAAAAGGTCAATTTTCTTGCTACCCTGACAGAGGGCCCATATTCCGGGCACATCAGGAAATTTTCTGGGTCTGGCAACTCTAGTTAAAGAGTCCAGTATTGTACATTTTCCGGCCGCCGCAATAATAATAACGATACGATGTTGAACGTATCAGTAAATAAAAGAACACACTTATTTTCTAGAACACTACTATTATTATCAACAAGTTTATATAGTTGTTGGTAAATCTGCAGCTCTGCCTACTCCACTCTGGGATTATAGGCGTGAAGGTATGTATGTCCCAAAGCTATCGAGACATCAAAGCCAATTAAACTACACGAAAAGTAGCGTGGCCAGAAGCCATTGTTCTTTTTTTTTACCTTCGACCAAAAGTTAACTAACACAAGGTTACGAAGAGACAGACATTCAGACATAAGTCTCCTTCAACATACGTATAAAACATACAGCGTCTATCATCGTCATTTGTATAAACCTATGACGCACTGTGCGTCATAGAATGTGAATGACTTAAACAAGTTTCTCTGCAACTAGGTAAGTCCAATTTTGCAAGACAAGTAATTAATCGAGTTACCTAAATTAATACCCAGCTCGAAGCTAACAGCTCCTTAGGGAAATCAGGCAAGCGTGTTCACTTAGTAACAGTAATTTCTTACGTATTTAAAAGCTTTACACAGTCTGTAGCCCTAGTAAAAACGGATCAAGTCGACTGTGCTCTTAATATCTATTACAAGCCGTTGCCCGCGACTCCGTCCGCGCAGAAAAATAAAACATAGCCTATGTTTATCAGGGATAATGTAGAATTCGAATGGTGAAAGAATATTTCAAATCGACCCAGTAGTTTCCGAGCCTATTCAATGCAAACAAACAAACAAACAATCAAATCTTTCCTCTTTATAATATTAGTGTGGACAGTTTAGACTAGCGACCCGCCTCGCTATCACTTCGCTATCGCTTCGCTATCGCTTCGCTATCGCCTCGCTAAAGCTTCGCTTCGATTTATGTGAGTTTTCTGTACATAACCCAGAATTTATTGTACATAAAAACCTGTCGTGATTTTTTTTCTAAGTAATGGTGAAAACCGCATGAAAATCCGTTAAGTAATTTTTGAGATCATCGCGAACATATAGACAGACAAACGCGGCGGGGGACTATGTTTTATAATAAGTAGTACACAACAACCTTCGACATAAGGCGATCCCTGCTGTATGTTTATTCACCACATCTATATAATTATCTATACCTGGCTTGATCAACTTTTTTTTGTTGTTATTCTGTCCCGTAAGCCAGGAGACAACAGTGATAGTTTCTTAGAAAAATTGTTATAATATACCTAATAATATACTTCTAGCACACTCAGGAGAAAACCCATTGTCGCGACGTACGGGTCGCGAAACACCTAGCACCTGAATGTCTGTGGAGTCTGTGGTAAGTTGTCTTTGACAGATGTCACTTTCAGTTCGAATAGTTAAAGCGCAGGTATGGCGGCAAAGGTCTCGTCTTGTAAACTCAGTGTTTGTGCCAGCGGTCACATCCTTATGAGCTAAGTATTATATGTATTTGAGCATCATAGTATTCTCAGTATGTTTGAACATTCTTTGTGTCTTAGAAATTCTATATATATATGTATATCAAGTATCTGAAGTAAAGAGCACTATCAGTTCTAACTCTCATCAGGTAGGGAGCTACGTGAGTTCTTATCAGCATAAGCTACCTTTAGATCACGAGGCTACCCTACATGGTAACTGAAGGAAGTAAGCCTTATTGTAATGTGTTTGTATAGTATGGAAACAGTATCAAGTATAGAGAGGTTTTATTATGAGTACTCATAGTGTTGGGCCTATCGATGGATAGGTCATGTAACCTGTATGTGTTCCATGGTCACCCAGGGTTGTGGATATTGCAGGCCGTCCGATCATAACGGACATGTGTGTGCTGGGTGGTCTTGGGGTCATCCAGGGTTGTGCATATCGCAGGCCGTCCGATCATAACGGACATGTGTGTGCTGGGTGATCTTGGGGTCATCCAGGGTTGTGCATATCGCAGGCCGTCCGATCATAACGGACATGTGTGTGCTGGGTGGTCTTGGGGTCATCCAGGGTTGTGCATATCGCAGACCGTCTGATCATAACAGACATGTGTGTGCTGGGTGATCTTGGGGTCATCCAGGGTTGTGCATATCGTAGACCGTCTGATCATAACAGACATGTGTGTGCTGGGTGACCTTAGAGAGTCCGGTGGGGGTTGGAGCTGTTAGATGTTGTGTAAGAGTTAACTGTTAAATACTTTCTAGGACACAAGAAACTCCTTGGAATTGGTGCTATATACGTGGCGCTGATTTCCTGGGCATGTGATACCATTCAGTTGGTATCATATGTCTTTACAATCTACAGATGGTGCATGACAAGGTGTCCGTGATAAAGAATATACAATAAGGCGAAGCAGATCAAGTTGGAACCTGGACAGTCAGGTATGATTGTTTTCTATTGTACTATCGATAAGGACTATGAAACTCGCCCCATAGGGCCTTAACGACACCCATAAAATAATTGACTGACCCTTATGTTTTTGAAATAGTCATCGTTTAAATCTCTCTATTCATACCTCATACGAGGGAGTTGGACAGCTTTACCGCCTTTTTGATCCGCCATTTTTTTTGATTCTCTTAGTGACACTTGCAACGTTAAAACAAATCGATTCGATTCTCAAAATCAGGCCATCCTGCCTTTACAAGAAGAGCACAAAACTCCATTTAACAAAAACATACAACCATAGCAGAAAAAAAATCTGTATCTAAAAATAATCTAACAACATCAAAAAACTAGGCAAAAACTCTCGCATCTAAAGCGTCTTAAATACATAGGACATGGCATATCATTGTGTACCTTGTTGCTAGCAGCTTATAGTCTAAATAACGTAAGAACTAATGTGGATATGAATCAGTTTAAAGTATAGAAATACCTGCACCACTCAAACAGACGCCGATTAGCTCAAGGTTAGGCATTTGTGTTCAGTGAGCTGATATATTACGGAATTAGAATCCGAATGGTTTGTTTACGAGAATGTATAGCGCCGCGTTATACTTTTTCGAATATTAGTAGGGGAGCCCACGACACTAAACCTAGTTCGATAAGACTACCGGATGATCTATGTAAATACTAGACGACGCCTTCGACTTCGTACGCGTAGAATCAGCTTCCCGCTACTCCTCCTATTTTTTCCCGTTGGAGGTCGATTTTCGGAAAATCCTTTCTTAGTGCTCACTTACATTATGAAAGGAACCCCTGTACTAAATTTCAAGTTTCTAGGTACAGTAGTTTCGGCTGTGCGTTGATATATAAGTCAGTCAGGTTTGCCTTTTATATATATAGATTTAGTCACGTCATTAATGGGGGACACGAAATGGCAATGCTGCACTTCAAAAAGCCTGGCAAAGCTATGTTTTTTTTTATAACTCCGATTTCTAGTATGATACTTAGACACCCAAGTTTCGTTTATTCTTCGGGACAGGGGAGGTGTAGGACTATACGAAAATGCAGTGCTGCAAGCCCCCTGATTGGCCTAATCAGGGGCAGCAGCATGATAAGCCACGCCTCGTACGTAAGTATCTAGTATGATCGATCTCCTCAAAGAACGAAAGCTCATCTGAAAGATCATCAATTTCTGTGTATGAAAAACCACTGCTGCGTTTATACATATCGGACTTATAACTAAAAAAAAAAGCTGTGCCAGGTTTTCGCATTGCAGCATTGCCATTTTTTATTCCTATATATTTAGTCACGTATATATATATATCGTATTTAGTATATTGAAGTCATTTTGATCAGGGTCTCTATTAAACTCGGTAAAACCATATTGCGTTTGACTTGTTATTGTATTAACGTTAGCTCTTATTTACTTGACAGGATAGGTCCGTTACGTAACTTCAAATATAAAATTAAAATAGCAATGTGGTCATTTTGAGACGTAGGCTAGAAGCGATAATAATATGGTTATTTTGCGAGATGGAAATTTTGCGACCTAGTTATTCTTCTTCTAACATAAGAGCATATGAGTGAGAGTGAGAAAGATGTACAAACCCCAAGGTCTTTTTAACCGCACAGTAAAGTGCAGGAAATCATAGTCGTAAAAATATATTGCTTGCGACCAAATCTGATGGAATCAATAATACTTACTTCTTAACATAAGAGTGTTCAAACATTACGGATATTATATTACCAATTACCACCTCCGAGTAGAGGTGTTAAGGCTGGCGCACTTACAGCAAGACTTTTCCACTGCCAAAGCATCATCGTCTTTGGACATGTTGAAATAAGATCGAAATTAATTAACACAACAAATAATCTCCGCAAGCGTCTCCTGAGCACGAGTGTTAATAATTTCGATCTTATTTCTACACGTCCAAAGACGATGATGCTTTGATTTTTTTTTGTGAAAAACTCTGCGCTGCGCTTCGCTGTATGCGTCGGCCCTTATCCTCGCTTGCGTGCGTTTGCGAATCAAGGCTATATTCTGTAGCAGTGAAAAAGGATATAGAAATCTTCCGAGATTCAAGTTAAAACGTTACAATTAAAAATACTTTAAGACAGGCATTTGTTCCTGACCGCATTTGTTTTGTAGAGTATAGTTCATACGTGTTTTTTTTTACCCGATTGCCGTAGGAGGAGGTATATATGTTTATCAGCCTATATTATGTATGTTTGTTCCTTTGTGGCACTCTAGAAACTAAACGCGTGGACCGATTATGATGTTTCTTATGTCAATCGATTTGTCATAACCTTGTGACTGCCACTAAAGATATGACAGTAATCAAAATTCAATATGGCGGCAACCAGACACCATATTGTAAAAAATAAAAAAATAGTCGATGACCTATCAAGTGGGTTTTCATTCAATAGGTATTTAAAATTCATCGTTAGGTTTCTTTCATCATTTTTCATTATGAATGATCATTTAGAATTTGTAACGATTTAAAATTAGTTAAAAACAGTCGGGTTTTTTAAAGCTTGCTTTTCGTTATATTATTTGAGATAGTTTTTCGTGTGTTGTAGTAACGGCTTCGGAACCCTACTCGTCTGACATGCTTTTGCCCGGTTTTCAATAAGTTATAAATAGGTAAGATAAGTTGTTAATAACATAAACGAATTCAAACAATACAGATTGCTTGAAACTCTTGCGCCACGTAATAACATGTTTACAGAACGATAATGCCGATATTATAATGGGCTCTGAATTCACGTTAACTGTTTAATGGCCCGGCTACTGATAGCCCGTTCGTGACTTATTTGTTTATTCATAACATGCTCCATGTTAGTTATTCTAGTCAATAGCCTAGTTTGGTTAAGTTCACAATGTTTGTATGTGTGTCAGTTGAAACTTTAATATGAACATAACACACATACATAAAGTCATGCCTTCATTCCCAGAGTGGGGTAGGCAGAGCTACATAATTACCAACAACTCCAAAAAATTGTTGATAATTCTGTAAAGTAACCACATTTTGTACACTTGCAGTCCGTCCTCAAATAGTTTGCATGCTTTGATGTGCCGCCCAAAAGAAGCCGCAGCGGCGTGTACAAAGCGGTGTCGGCGACATCAAAGGATTGTACATCCGCAGTGGCCGCTGGTAAGTTGCGGCAAGTGGTTGTGTGTTCGTTGCAGTTATGAATTAACCTACCGTTAAACAGCAGTGTTCGCATTGTTGTGTTCCGGTTTGGGGATAAGACAGCTGGTGTAATGATAATGACTAGCATAGAGGCATTCCATCTTAGTCCTCAGGGTTGGCAACGCATTTGCAGTCTTAGGATTGCAGTCTTGTGAATGCGAATGTCTATGGGTCACAGTTTCCACTTACCATCAGGTGGCCTGTGTGCTCGTTTGCCTTCTCTATGCCATAAAAAAAAGGTTAAGCGTAGCGGTAGAGTACAAAACTACTCTCCTCATTAGTTTGGCCTTGATAAGAACAAAAACTTATTACTGGCATTATAAATGCGAAGGTATGTTTGTTTGTTTGTTTTATTTCGTTAACGTTTTAACGCCTGACCCTAGTATTTTCTTATCCCAACATGCAACACAACCATTTAAACACTGCTGTAGATTACAAAATAAATGTTTAAAAAAACAAAAAACCGCCTTCAAAAACGCGAAAAATAACTTCTACTACTAGGTACTTAGTAGTAGGTACCTATCCTATTAGGTTAGTCCAACTGAAGTCGGCTTTTTGTTGAAAATATTGTGGTCGCCGACTTCAGTTAGACTAACCTAATAGGATAGGTACCTACTATTAAGTACCTAGTAGTAGAAGTTATTTTTCGCGTTTTTGAAGGCGGTTTTTTGTTTTTTTTAACATTTATTTTATTTTACACTTTTTAGTGATCATAATAAGCTTATGTAGTCCCACTTCTTAGTTGATAATATGAAACTTTAAGACATTTCAAGCTCGCCGCAAGCAACGCCGCGGGAAAAACATAGTCATTTTAAAACAATTAAATGTGCTTCGTTGTAGTCGCTCAACTATCTTAATCGAGATATCTTATCGCCACCCTTGAAATCGGTACCGTTGAGGAGTTCCGGTGGCCATCTGTGGTCTTCATCATCAGTTCCGCTTCACCAAGTGACACTTTCTGAATGCAAATGCTTCACTTGTTACTAAAAATACTAAAATCGCTATATGTTTGCATACAATATTTGAGGAGTTCCCTCAATTCCTCACTGATCCCCTCATCAGATTCAGATTTGGTGACAATGGGACCACCTCGGAAGTATACTCTATCAAACCAAAAAAGAATTTTTAAAATCGGTCCACAATTGACGGAGTAATCGGTGAACATACATAAAAAAAAAAAAAAAAAAAAAATACATACAGTGGAACGTATAACCTCCTCCTTTTTTGAAGTCGGTTAAAAATAAGATACGATACCAGGTTTTTTCAAAGTGTCGACGATATTTAACCTTGCGAGCGTTACTGGCAGCATTTTAACGATCACTAAATGCGAAACGACAATACGTCGATGCAAAATGTATGAAGAGTAGAACAACTTGCTGATATTTAGGCGTCCGAGACGCGGGAAATCCATTCACGTGACGTGACTTCCTGAATGAGGTACCTAAAAGGTTTTTTATGTAATAGTCTTTTTGAGACCAAAGCTTTTTTGCCGATTGTAATTTGTTTTGCACAGTCATTAACTGGCTCTCTATTTTACTCGGTAAAACAATATGGCTTTTGATATATGGGGTGGAAAAAACGAACGCTACATGGACGGCAACTACTTTAAATATTGGAAAAAGCGAGTTCTACACAAAGGAGACTTACGTTTATTTTTAAAATCAAAAAATACTGCATTATTGGATTTAGATAAAATCCTCTTGCTTAGCCGGGAATCGAACTCGCCGATTATGAAAAAACATAAAGTCTTGTTTTATGATACAGATCGAAAGGGTCATGTATAGTGATTATTTATGTCTATAACACTTTTGACCTTTGATACATTGGAGCAGCAGTTCAAACGTGACTTTAAAGTGACAAAGCAAAGTGCGACCGTACGGTCGGCCAAGAAAATGGTCTACCAGTTTTGACAAAAGATTCTGTGAGATCTAATTATCGCTAAGGTTGACACTAGTCACTGTCATAATATTATCAAGAGAAAATTGAACTTGTTGTATGATGACTTGCAAATGAACTTCAAAAGTAAAAATAAAACGTGAAAAACAGACAAACAAAACTCAACAAAATACTGACATAGACAAAATACCTATTGTCACGAAATGGTTCCATTAGGTTAGTCTAACTGAAGTCGGCTTTTTGTTGAAAATATTGTGGTCGCCGACTTCAGTTAGACTAACCTAATAGGATAGGTACCTACTATTAAGTACCTAGTAGTAGAAGTTATTTTTCGCGTTTTTGAAGGCGGTTTTTTGTTTTTTTTAACATTTATTTTATTTTACACTTTTTAGTGATCATAATAAGCTTATGTAGTCCCACTTCTTAGTTGATAATATGAAACTTTAAGACATTTCAAGCTCGCCGCAAGCAACGCCGCGGGAAAAACATAGTCATTTTAAAACAATTAAATGTGCTTCGTTGTAGTCGCTCAACTATCTTAATCGAGATATCTTATCGCCACCCTTGAAATCGGTACCGTTGAGGAGTTCCGGTGGCCATCTGTGGTCTTCATCATCAGTTCCGCTTCACCAAGTGACACTTTCTGAATGCAAATGCTTCACTTGTTACTAAAAATACTAAAATCGCTATATGTTTGCATACAATATTTGAGGAGTTCCCTCAATTCCTCACTGATCCCCTCATCAGATTCAGATTTGGTGACAATGGGACCACCTCGGAAGTATACTCTATCAAACCAAAAAAGAATTTTTAAAATCGGTCCACAATTGACGGAGTAATCGGTGAACATACATAAAAAAAAAAAAAAAAAAAAAATACATACAGTGGAACGTATAACCTCCTCCTTTTTTGAAGTCGGTTAAAAATAAGATACGATACCAGGTTTTTTCAAAGTGTCGACGATATTTAACCTTGCGAGCGTTACTGGCAGCATTTTAACGATCACTAAATGCGAAACGACAATACGTCGATGCAAAATGTATGAAGAGTAGAACAACTTGCTGATATTTAGGCGTCCGAGACGCGGGAAATCCATTCACGTGACGTGACTTCCTGAATGAGGTACCTAAAAGGTTTTTTATGTAATAGTCTTTTTGAGACCAAAGCTTTTTTGCCGATTGTAATTTGTTTTGCACAGTCATTAACTGGCTCTCTATTTTACTCGGTAAAACAATATGGCTTTTGATATATGGGGTGGAAAAAACGAACGCTACATGGACGGCAACTACTTTAAATATTGGAAAAAGCGAGTTCTACACAAAGGAGACTTACGTTTATTTTTAAAATCAAAAAATACTGCATTATTGGATTTAGATAAAATCCTCTTGCTTAGCCGGGAATCGAACTCGCCGATTATGAAAAAACATAAAGTCTTGTTTTATGATACAGATCGAAAGGGTCATGTATAGTGATTATTTATGTCTATAACACTTTTGACCTTTGATACATTGGAGCAGCAGTTCAAACGTGACTTTAAAGTGACAAAGCAAAGTGCGACCGTACGGTCGGCCAAGAAAATGGTCTACCAGTTTTGACAAAAGATTCTGTGAGATCTAATTATCGCTAAGGTTGACACTAGTCACTGTCATAATATTATCAAGAGAAAATTGAACTTGTTGTATGATGACTTGCAAATGAACTTCAAAAGTAAAAATAAAACGTGAAAAACAGACAAACAAAACTCAACAAAATACTGACATAGACAAAATACCTATTGTCACGAAATGGTTCCAACTCAGCGTTATGCTGGCGTTAAAACCAGCGCTGGTCTTCCGTTGGAACCATCCAGTGAAACCACGGAAGATTACATACACATAGCACACACACATACACACTAAACTAACGCTTAGTTTATTATAGTTATTTCCATAGTGTCATGTCGTACGGTATTCTGGTTTGGGGTAAGGCAGCTGAAATACAAACTATATTTGTTTTACAAAAAAGGGCCATTCGTTCTATTTATAACTTAAATTCCCGTGACTCCTTAAGAGAACTTTTTAAAGAAATTAATATCTTAACTGTAGCATCTCAATTTATTTATGAGAATATTATTTATGTTATTAAAAATTTAGATTCTTTCACCAAAAATTCTGATATACATAATTTAAATACGAGAAATAAAAATAAAATTGCTATTCGAAAATTCCGCGTCTGTAAAGTATATAAATCATTTGTTGGTCAATGCATTAATTTCTATAATAAATTACCTGACGTAGTTTTAAAGCTATCGTTTCCAGCACTTAAAAATTAGTTAAAAAAGTCGTTAATGTCTAAAGCGTACTATAGGGTCGAGGACTACCTAACAGACAAAAATGCTTGGCCTAAACCCGAAACTTAGTCATTCATTAATAATTTGTGCAAATGCAAAAGTTGTATCTTGTCTAGGGGACACCGTTGATGTAGGAAAACATGTCGAAACTTTTATGTGGTCATCTTGTTGTTGTTTTTCCCCTTTTCTCCCTCTTACTCTCTCTCCTAATATTTTGACATGTTTTCCTGCTGAACTACGCATGATATTTGATATTATATTTAACTTAATATTAGTTTCTTGCGGCGTTTCTTCTCGGCAGTGGTCTCCTCTTGGGAAGCGCTGGTAGATTCCTGACGTGTAAAAGTGCCCGTGCGGCCTACTTACTGAATAAATGTCTTTTTTTATCTTTTTTAACATAAACAAAAGTGAAACAAGTAACAAAACATAGACACAGTACAGTACAGTAGTAAGCAGTAAGTAGGGTGGTAGACCACAGTTTTGGCCGACTGTACGTGTTTATGTCTACCCGCGACCGCCTGAAAAGAGCCCCTCAAGAACATAAACACAGACAGCCGCGTCTAAATATAGCTGTCGGAACATTATCCGGTTCATTGGCCCGTTATCTGATGAATATTGCGATGTTTAATGATTGAATACATTATGACATCCCGTAGGTTTGGAAGGTTCGCATTTTGAGAGATTAGATCGGTTTATTGTGATTCAAAACTCGTTAGACAAGCTCCAATTTTTTCCCGTCTACTGAAGAAGGCGTACAAGTTTTTGATTATTAAATTTGTATGTATAATTGTATGTATATGGTTCTTTGTCCCTCGTAGAGTCGTAGCGGCTGAATGGGTGGTCCGATTTGGAAGGCTTCATTTTAAGCTAGCTACTCACACGTCCTTGATTGGGGCAGTCTCCATACTAGATGCGGTCAGAGCAATTTAGATTGTATGGAAATGCCCCAATGCGTGTGAGTAGCCGGCATTAGCATCGCAAGTATTACTGGGTATGAAACTTTACTGGTTACTTGAAAAACTACAACTAAAACTAAAATGGGGGAATTTTAGATACATTGGCAACATCATCAAAACTATCAAACAGTATTATTGTACCTATTTATTGACGACGCGTGGGCCTAGTTGTTAGTGACCCTGCCTACGAAGGTAGCGGTCCTGAGTACAAATCCCGGTAAAGTTAGATATTTGTGTGTTGAGCGAGGATATTCGTATCCAAGTCATAGATGTTTTCTATGTAAGTATTTAAGTATGTATAGGTATATAAGTATTTATATAGTTGTCTAGTACCCATAGTACAAGCCTAGAGCTTAGTTAGGGACTAGGTCAATTGGTTTGGTTTTATTCATTTCATGATTGAATTGTCTTTGTTTTTTTTTGTAAATCATGCGAGTTTTAAAAGCTTGCTTATTGTTACATCGAATACGAAAGTACGTGTAGCCTCCTTTACCCTGAACATGCCAGTCATACATCGCAGCGCTAAAACAGGTTTGTTTTTGCTTATAGGAAATGAACAAAAAAATTACAGTCATACCTTTGTGTTTATATTATTATTTAGGACCGGTAACTTGCAAAAAAAACACCCACTACTTACTACTTTACTCAGTAGGTACATTTGCATAAGATGTTAGCAGCACGATCCAATTTTTTTTCAAGGATAAATTCTTGCCTTACTATTATTATAATAGTGATAGTTTGTGTGTTTGCTTGTTTGTTCTGTCGTCACAGGAATTATTTCATTGACCAGTTAGAGTATACAACATCTGTGCTGCTTTTGGTCCATTACTAACTCCATTCTGTCTTTTAAAATTTGTTTTTGTCCCCTGTCTGATTTCTTGTATTCTTTTTCCTCACAGCCATTCTATCATCATCCTTGTCTTGCTCTAGCACTTGTACTATTACTTATTATGAGCTCTAGCTCTGTGTGGACAGAGTATTACCTAGATAAGCTGATCGCGTAATACCCGTTGAGACAGCAATACAGACAACCCGACCAAATCACATATAACCTTTAGTGGACAAAGCTTCTGTCGTTGAGCGCCTACCTTATTAGGCGATTTATCATGAGAAATTGTAACCGGTGATAGGTTGTTTTCGTCTTTTCGAGCTCTGTGGCTTTTGCAGTCTAAAATACAATTCATATCACAGATACCTATGAAAACACACAACAAAATAGTTAAACGTAACAATTCATTCCATTGCTTGGCACCAGTTCTGGTGACAAGCAAAATCGGCCTTGAAACATTGTATTGGAACGCGGAATGAGATAGAAAGTAAACATACCGTCTTCTTTATTTAATTATTTCGGTATAAATGCTTCTTTTACTCGTTGTATTATTTTTTCGTGTCCCGTCTAGGTAGTACTCTGTCTACGGTGCCCTCCTATATTTTACTGAATAACTGCAGAGTTATTAGAGGGTAGCATAGTATAAATAGAGAAGTAGCTCGTCTTCAAACAAAGGTACATCGCGCGGCTTGCACGTGTGCGTTACGCCGATCGTACGGCTGTGGCGGGGCGAACCTCCCACACGAAACTACAAGCAGAGGTGCGGGAATGGTGATTAGACGGGGTCGCGGCGTCATGCGACACATCGAGCGACAATGTCTTTGTCGAAAACTAGAAAATATTGTTCAGTTTACGGGTGTTTAAATAATGGTGTAAGAAATCCGGAGCTATCGTTTTTGCACATACCTTTTGAGTCGGAAAGGTACCTACATACCTATTTAGAGTTTGTGTTGTGAAGAATGCTGTTTATTTTTACTCAATTAATGAGGTATTTCGTACCGGCTTGCTTATACCTATAGAATAGACACCTACTTAGGTGAAATAAATACGTATTAAGTAGGTAATTTAAGTTATTGAGTGTGACGTGTCAGCTAACATGTGACGACGTGGATGGCCTAGGTAGTTGCTAGTGACCTAGTGACTAAGTACTGCTTACGAAGCTAGCGGTCCTGGGTTCGATTCCCGGTCAGGGCAAATATTCGTGTGATGAGTGCGAGTAGGTATTTGTTTCTGAGTCTTAGGTGTTTTATATGTACCTATATATTAAGTTAAGTAAGTATGTATTTTTCACTACATAAGTAAATTATCGTTGCCTAGTACCCAAAGCCTAAACCTAGTTTAGGACTACCTAGGTCAATTTGTGTGAGGTTTTCCGGTGATGTTATTATTGAGATATTTATTAAATTTTCGGTATATTAATATTATTATTTTTCACATCACATTGTATTTTTTCTTTATCCATGTTGAGACTGGGAGCTACTCCATGTTTTCGTAATTTATTTATAAATTAAATACCTATACTCTATTTAAACCCCGACAAAAAAAGAGGGATCTTACAAGTTAAACGTGCATATCTGTGTGCTTATGTGTGTATATACTTAGGTACCTAACAATATTTATACTTACCTACTTTAGGTTTGTATAATTTATGAAAACTACTATGATTATAAATCATAGATCAAATTAGGTATGGTCAAGTAGGTGACCAAAATTCAAAAACATGTTCGGACAACCCTGACGCCCGAGCGGCAATAGGTATCAGAATCTCCTAAAGGGCCGGAGTCGAGCTACTTGTCTATTTATACTATGTAAGTACCAACCTATAAAGTTATATCACGGAAAATGGAACGGTACCCGAGGGAATAGCAATAAAGGAGTTTTATGTGGACATAAACGTAATTCATTGGTTCCGCATTTAACCCTTATCGCTGTTGGCCAGCATCAATATCGGCAGAAAAACGATTTACCTGTAACGCACATGCACAGCGTAATTTAATAGTATGAAATTGACCCATATAAATATATATACAGGGTGTTAGGTATATAGTGGATAATCCTTGAACTACGGATAGAGGGCACTGAGGACGTTATGAAAAAGCTAAAATAGATTACACTACAATTTTAAATAAAGTTCATAGTAAAATAAGTATTTTATTTTGCGTTTTCCAACCGTAATATCTTAAATACGGAACCCTAAGTGCGCGAGTCCGACTCGCACGTGACCCGTTTTTTTATTGTTAGGTATTTACTGAGAAAAATACTTCACTTTGGACTAGTGGTCGGAATGACGTCATTTTGTTTGTAACCGCGTTACGTAGCACTAACTGTGACGTAGAAACGACCATGTGGCGTTTAAGCTCTTTAGCCATTAGCAGAAATTTGTTTATTTATTTTCTCAGTAAATAATGAACAAAAAAATATTCTACTATACTATACTAAGTAAGTACGTTAGGTTGCTTCTTAAGGGTCAAGTTAGGCTAGCGGTGTGAGTTTCATATTTGCGGTGATTTGATACGGCCTTCCTTGCGCTTTGCTATAGTTGCACAATGACACAGTTTGTTTAATCAATCTGGTTAAATCCTTACTATCTATATATATAAAAGGCAAACCTGACTGGCTTATATATCAACGCACAGCCGAAACTACTGTAGCTAGAAACTTGAAATTTGGTACAGGGGTTCCAGGGGGTCCTAAGTAAGTGAGCACTAAGAAAGCATTTTCCGAAAATCGACCCCCAACGGAAAGAAATGGGGGGAGTAGCGGGAAACTAATTCTACGCATACGAAGTCGCGGGCCTCCTCTAGTTAACACATAAAATACACCGCCTTTTTCGAAAATAATCACCATTTATTTCAATTTAGAGCCGTGTGTGGTTGCCGTCTTAGAATAGTGCCACTCCATGTCTTCCCGTGGAAGTGGTAAGAGGCGATAATAGTTTTAACCCATAAACCAGGCCCTTGGGATCCATGCGTACCACATAAAATCTACTCAATAGTACCTTGTATGTTAGTACCTAAGGCTGAATCTCTACTGTGACGTGTGATCTGTCACCCTGGTTAAGGGATAAATAATATAATATTGTCCAGCGACTTCGCCTGCGTTTATCTACAGTAATATTATAAAGAGGAAAGATTTGTATTTTTGTATGTTTGTAACTCAAAAACTACAGGACCGATTTCAAAAATTCTTTCACCATTACAATGCCACATTATCACTGAGTAACATAGGCTATGTTTTATTTTTCTGCGCGGACGGAGTCGCGGGCAACAGCTAGTCTATAATGAACATATAAAAAGAAAACGCCTGACTCATCAACGCCCAGCCTAAAGCCTTGTACCTAGAGAACTGAAGTTTTTAAGATGTAGACAAGGAATAAGAAAGAATCTTCCGAAAATCAACCCCCAACGGGAAGAAATCAGGGGAGCAGCGGGTAACTAGCGGATAAAAAATTGATCTCCGCTGCCCTTGGATACGCGTAACACCAGGAGAGCACTTTACCAGCCTACCCCTTAGTCATAGTCGGCCAGAAATACCGCCTTAATAGGCTGGTTCCATAAAACTGTCATACACGGAAAAACTAGACAAAAAAATACAGCTTACCACACACCACAACTTTCCGACAATGTTTTTTTCAGAATTTGCTTGGTATTTCTAGATTCGACTTTCTATTAACAAGCATGCAATCTATCTTGATAAAATATTAAGGTATATCTATCTATTCCAGGGAAAGATAAACTCTTATCATAACTTATTAAGAACATGACTAATTAATTTACGGCGTTTATTGCTACTATCTTACAAGATATATCTTGCACCTTTAAGCTGGAAAATATTCTGTTCATGACGTGTATTAACTATTAATATTTAATTCTGAGTGGTGGATTCATTGGATATGAATATTTTATTTTACTTGATATAAAATATAAGTATTAACTTTTTTATGATTTTGTGATAACTACTAACATACTTTTGGTATAAGCATGGAACTACTAATTATATAATTCGAACTTGGCACATTTTTAACCTTAAGCCACAGTCTTTTGGTATAAGCATGGAACTACTAATTGTATAATCCAAACTTGGCACATTTTTAACCTTAAACCACAGTCTGCTTTGGGCGAAAACTGAAAGTCGGCCACTGACGCCACCATCGGCCACAGAAACAAGTTGAAGATTAAAAAGAGACTTCCATGCGTATGAATTTAACTCTAAAAGTTATTTTGTATAGTAAACCATACATTCCTTAAGGTCAACTTTTTGTAATCACTACATAGTATAAAACAAAGTCGCTCCCCGCCGTCTGTCTGTCTCTATGTATGCTTAGATCTTTAAAACTACGCAACGGATTTTGATGCGGGTTTTAATAGATAGAGTGATTCAAGAGGAAGGTTTTTATGTATAATACATTTTGGTTTATGTACGGGTGTCACAGAAAACTCGTATATACCGAAGCGAAGCGAGGGCGGGTCGCTAGTTTTTAATAAAATAAATTCTTTTGAAGAGGTAAAATCAAATCGCACATGACAATCAATACCGTCTTAACTCGAAATGTGACGGTGTTGAAAATTTTATTCTAATTTCAAACTAGTACAAATAGTTATGCATTACAATTTATTTTTGAGTTAATACGGTATTGAATGTCATGTGCGAAATGAGACTAGATTTTAGGTTATTTTTCAATTTTGCGACTTTAAGGATTAAGTTGTAATTTGTATAGCATAGTAAACATGTTTGGCGTCACATCTTGTATTTGACTTAAGGCGTTTAAAAGGCTAATTAATATTAGGACAAAAGATTAGATGAAAGCTTAATTTTGTAGTGGAGATTTTTTTTTTCTAAATAAATCTCGGTGTTTTTTAAATATATAAATCAAATAGCTTTTAATCTTACCATAAGATACATATTAAGTATCAAAATAAAACTACTTAATATATTTACATAATAGAAATCCAACTTACCAATACAATTGGCACCGTTTTCAGCTTCGTCCATTGTATCCTGAATGTAGCCTTATTACAGCTAGCAGAAGTCAACCGCAGCCAGCCGGGCAGTTCCAACAAGTCCGTCAGCAAATCCTCATCGAGGGTCAGGTCCTGGAGCTCTCCAGAGCCCCGTAGTGCTGACAAGGATATCTGCTCCGGTGATAGATTTTTTGTAAACCTGTTGAATGGAAAGCATAATGTCCTCTGATATTTATTAAAAAATAAATTAACTGATATAGATATTTTAACTGTACCTACTCTATCTATTACATACAGGGTGGAAATAACAATTGCCATATGGACGGCAACTACCTTTAATACTGGAAATAGCAAATTCTATGCAAAGGAGACTTACTTTTATTTTTGAAAGTAACCAATACAAGCAGAATGCTGATTCATCATTGACAAAACAGTTTTGGTTGACTGTTTAACGAAGCCTGGCTTGGTATGTTTACATTTAATTAATCTTATGGATGATATCAATATAGTTCCTAAACCATGATACTACTCCTACATAACTATGATAATCTAGAGGTCTAAAATTTAGTTCGCATAGTTTCTGTAAACTTTGTTTTTGTAGTTATGTCTACTCATGGCCACTTATTGCTTTTCTTATCACCCTTAACTTTCTCAACCCCGTATCTAACCGAATAGTTAGATAGGAAAGTAGTCTTTATTCTTTAGGGAACATAAGTGGTTTTCCTGTCTAACTATTCGATCAGATACGAGGTTGAGAAAGTAAAGGGATGTTATTTTCCTCAATCACCCAAAGGCTAGCTGGAAAAGATCCCATAAGGGATCAGCTCGCCTTTGTATGTATCTATTCTCAGGGCGGAATGAATGGAAGGCCACTCGACCGCCCGTCTGCCTCGGCCGCGTCCCCACTCATCATCATGTATCTATTCTGTAAATATTGTATTTGAATTTCTGTGATTTGTGCCATAAAGTGTTTACATACATACATAATTATAATAAGATTTAACAAGTTGATAATTACTATTAGGTTTAGGGTGAAGACACATTTATCAGCACCGATTCGCATTTCGTCTATAGAAAATGGCTGTTTTGTATGAAGATGCGTACGCATGCGAAAGCAGAACTGATGCGTACGCATCTTCATACAAAACAGCCATTTTCTATAGACGAAATGCGAATCGGTGCTGATAAATGTGTCTTCACCCTTAAACATCTATCTTGAAAAAATTACAACCAATAGAGTTTCTAAGAGGCAGAATATATTCTGTACAATCATAGTTGAAAACTTTAGTTAGACCAATAAATTATGCGAGATGAACTATAAATCATTTTAGTATTCTATCAATAATTTATTTTTTAAAGTTTAATATAAGGGTGCTGTTCAAAGTCAAAATGGCGACATGGTCCAATTTTTACCCAAGGTTTGTTTCATACCTAGTAGTTTATATGTTTTTTAGTGTAAGTACCTATAACAACTAGCACTCTATATGCTATATAATTATTTGAATGTTAGCCTACACTCAAGGTTCTTGATAAAAACACCTTTTGTTAGATAAGAACTGTGTTGTTTTTATGGATGGAAAAATAAAACACTATATACCTACAGTAACACAATATTTCAAACTATACAATTTAAAAAAAAGTTCAACCAATCCCACCATTAAACTTTTAATATAATTCAGAGTTACTTTTATTTCTGCGAATGGAGCCAGAAACGTGTAACATATGTGTTGTTTGGAAAGTACCATGACTAGATGTTATTATTTAAAGATCGACACGCTACGGGGAAACCCGAAACACCTAGACATATACATAAAACAAGTAATAGCACAAGGAACTAGCGGTTATAATGACAAATATTCCTATCACTGGATGCCCGGCCGTCTTATAGGCAGTTAACAGTTCAAACCAATTAAAAATATAAAAATATAACACTGATATCACTGATTAAGAACTAATTTAATTATTATGATCGATGTTTCAATTGGATTTATTACAGCAAAGTATCCAAATCCTTACCTTGAGAGGTGTTTCAGTAATTGATTCTTTATTATAGTAACCATCTCTATTATTAAATTAGTAACATCTAACTAAATATCAATGGATATTATCAAAAAATCATTATTACTCCGACAAAGTCTGTGAGACCTTTTCTTTTGTGTGAATGAAATGTCAAAGTCAAAAGTCTAGGGGCGTATTTTAAATGGTTAACTTTTATGAGGCAATTCTCACTTGCAAGCGACCGTTTCATTTAATTAATCAAAGTTATTAAGTTATTTCAATTGTGAATTAAAACTATAAACCTTCCTAAATAGTACAGTTAGTACGGGATAACAAAGTGATATCAATATGTCTTTTAAAACACTTTAGACGCTTACGCTTAGTTAACGTACATCGGACCGTACCTGTCATTGCCTACCACCAAACAAACGGCGCGATTTTTGTTTGGATGTTGTCAAGTGCAATTATTGATTTTAAGATTGCAAAGATTTATTTATTACAATTGTTGTATATTTATTAACGTTTAAGTTCGAACAAGGGAATAATCAGAAAATAAGTATAAGCAACCTGGCTGTTTTGAACCACAGATAAGAAGACTTGTAAGATTCTAAAAACAAAAACCTTTTGACAAGTTATTTTTATTTCTTAGCATATTTGGATTATTTGGAGATATGATTTGGAGTTTATCCACTCTTCTGTAATATTTGATAATTGTTTTGTGCTTAATAGTATTTACTTTTCTTTCTACACACGTAGCTTAGCAATTTTGATTAAATGCGTAAACATTAAGTGCCAAATTTTAAATTGAATTGAATTAACTTCGTGCAATCGTGCTTACAGCAGTCGTAAGATAGGTACATTTTTTGACTTTATCACAATTATAACACGTTCATTAATGAAACTAGTATGTAACAATCTTAACTAGGTGTGACAAATTTTCTTTTCTGTTTAGATTGTAGCAGTATTTGCACGCTTCCCACCACTCACACATGGAGAAAAGCAAGCTAAGTGAATATATAGACACCGAGTATTCCTCTGGTGATTCTAAAATGATGCACTGTAAACAGAAACACAGGGAGGAGAACAACAACGAGTTGGATGAGTTATCGAAGGAGTTTTCTGAGATGGGTTGTATAGTAGACCCGGCAAAGCGCCCTCCGAACATATGCGTAGAAAACTATATTTATGAGGAATCATCAGAAGATGAGGGTCAGCAAGAGAATGAGAATGGGAATGAGGATGCAGATGCGTATTCAGATGAGTTTGAGGATGAAAAAAGTGAGGATGAAGAGTTAAAGTTAGAGCCAGAGTCAGCGCAGAGTGACTCAGGCAGCAAAATTCAGAGGGAGTCTGTTGTCAAGCTAATAAAAAGCCAGTCCTCTACATCCAGCAAGGCAGGCTCTATGTCGGGAAGGTCTACGGGTTGTGGGTACGTTGACAAAGTTTACGTTTAGTTTAATTGAAAGAGAACTTAACCCGTGAGATGTCGGCAGCTTTAGCTTTCCATATAAATAGTATGAAACACTTTTTGCATGCAACTCCATGTTGAAGTCGTTTATCGCTGTTTCCTATGGAACTTTTCAATTTTCCTCGTTAAAAAGTGGCCTGTGTGCCATTCTAGACTAAGACCTATCTCTGTGCCAGATTTCATCCAGGTCTGGTGGCCTATTGCCCAACGCACTCGCAATCGTTTTCATTTAAAAAGTCAAAGGTGAGTATGTACAAAATGAAAACAATTGTTCCACTTTGAAGCCGATTGCGATTGCGAGTGCTTTAGGCTATATCGACGCTGTTCAGCCCTTCTGGAGTGATAGAGTAAGAAACATACAAATTTTTACATTTATGATAGTTATGGTAAGATGCAGCAATGATCTTGCCAAAGACCAGGGATTTATAAATCCAGGCCTAGGCCTAATATACATTTTTTTTTATGACATGGATAAAGTGAACGGGCCCAGGCCACCTGATGGTAAGTGGCACCCGTAGACATTTGAATTCATATCAAAACTGCAATCCTATGCCCGCGAATGCGTTGCCAACCCTGAGGACTAAGAAATGCTATGTAATTTCATCAGTTGTCTTATCCCGATACAAGAACACAACAATGCGAACTCTGCTACGTGGCGGTAGGTTATAGGAAACGATGGTGGTAGAGATCCAGACGGACCTTGCCCAATATTCTACCACACTAAACATTAATGTAACAAGAATAACGCATCATACCATAAAAAAACTTTATAGAAGCTTGAGGTCCACATCTCGTTCGGGCTAGGTAGCAAATACGACCTGATCGCTTTACCACTTCGTTTGCGTTACTAGGTAGGGTATGTTCGTTAGGTAACTTCAAGTGTCCGAAGGGCAAATTGCTTAGGAATAGGAGCCCCGCCATACGGGGCTCCATCGACATTGTTTACATCTTTGCCAATTTCAATGGGCACAGACTATAGTCACAAAGCGATCTGCCCCCTATTTCACCATCTTGACAATGACACGTGACAGGTGACAATTCGGTACACATTGCAAAGTTAACACGCTGATACATCACTAGGTTTCATATAAGCCACGTACACTGAAATGTCGCCTGTCACCTGTCATTGTCAGGCTGGTGAAGTGGTGAAGTACCTAGTCCTATCAAGCTGTGAACCTAAAGCTTCTATCCCAAAAAAAAACCACATTTCAGCTCAACTATCCGCCCGAAAGGCCGTATCAACATGTCCTTCAGCAACGACCGGCTGCGCGAGATAGAGCGGCACAACCATATCCTGCTGGGCAAGATACTGACGGCCCGCAACGAGAAGAAGTCTTCCATACCGACTCACGAGCAGCCGCGCAAGATGCCGCTGCCTCCGGCGGCCGTGCAACGGCGGCAGCTGCAGAAGAAAATCGACCACGATAACATGGTAATTATTTATTTATTTATTTAATCTTTATTGCACATAAATACAAATTTGAGTAGAGAAGGGGAACTTATGCCTAATCATTCTCTACCAGTTGACCTTTGGGCAAATCAGATTTTTTTTGTAGGCGTTGCTATATTGTATGAACAATAGCATCGACAATATAGTCGTTTTTTTTTAGTCATAGTAAAAGTGCGAGTTGGACTCGCTTTTTTGGGTTCTGTACCCTTTGGGTAAAAACGGGACTCTATTACTAAGACTCGTCTGTCCGTCTGTCTGATTGTCTGTCTGTCTGTCACCAGGCTGTATCTCATGAACCGTGATAGCTAGACATTTGAAATTTTCACAGAAGATGTATTTCTGTTGCCGCTATAACAACAAATACCTACTAAAAACAGGAAAAAAAAATTAAGTGGTGCTCCCACACAACAAACGTGTTTCATTTGCCGTTTTTTGCTAATGTTGTATAGATAATGGTACGGAACCCTTCGTGCGCGAGTCTGTCTCGCACTTGGCCGGTTTTTTTAATCAGTTGCATTCGATAAAATTGATCAGGTGCGGGTCGGACTCGCGCACTGAGGGTTCCGTATTTAATATGGGTTGCTGCAACAGAACTATTTCTAAATTTTTGTTAGATATCCTATTTGTTAGGTGGTCCAAAAATCTTTTTTTTTGTATTTTTACCTGGCTTCCCTTGTTACCTATTACTTCCTACTACAGTCTGTTCCTATTCGGACTGCCAATGACAATAACAAGTATACCTGACTGTAATTGTCCTTAGATAGAGGATGAAATAGTGATGAGAATAATTTTACCTCTAATAAAAAAAAAAAAGGTTGAATTCATCATCATCATCGTATTATATGCTGGGTGCGACAGAGACGAAAACCTCTGTTATCTAATTAATCGATCAAATTTATCAAAACATCACTTCATATTCCATACGTGAACCACCCTGATGTACTACTTGCGCCATCTGTGGTCAAATAGCTAAATTACATTCGTTGACAGTCATGTTGTTTTGATTCATATGGAAATTGACATTTTATAGCTAATACAGGAAAAATAGCATATTTTGTGGGTAAAATATGTACCTACATCAATGAAACTTTGTTTATAACTTTATCTTGGCACTAGAAATGACTATCTGCTGAGTCCTACCAAATTTTTACCTTCCGTCGGGGGTATGGGCAGGGGGAAATTTTACTAGGCGTGTGAAGTGTCATTTTCCAAGTATTTGTAGGACCCCTAAATTTTGGTAGGACTCGGTAGATCCTTATTTCTAGTGCCAAGATAAAGTTATAAACAAAGTTTCATTGATGTACATAATTTGCCGCCAAACTCTCATGTTTAGTGGTTTAGTGTTACTTTACCTGTATTAAGCGTCAAAATGCAATGGAACTGTTATTAGAATTTTTGATGGCACTAAGCGTGTTCTTTCCCGTAGAAATACTAAAATTCCAATACGCCATCTGTCGTCAAGTAGCTAAAACTAGCTGATTTTGTAAATATCTTGAAGACTGCTGATTTTGATAACTTCGTTATACCTTTCCTATACAACATAGGTAAATGTCTATTAGTCTGAATTATTTTAGATTTTTCGGCCCGTAAACTTCAGAGACAATGGATCGTTCTGTGATTTTTTGTACGTTTTGGTAATAATCATAAATCCTAAACTAGATGAATCAAGCCCATTCATATGATATCCCATTTGCTATAATAGTTCACCTTAAATTTTTAAACCCCCTTTTATTACTATATATATTTATTTTAGTTTAATTATTAAATATAAGTAGACAAGCGAGTTATATATCTCTCTCTTTATTTAAGAACCCGTTGTTATTTTGTTTCAAGCGTTCTTATTTCAAAAATCGTAACGCCTGAAGTATCGATGAATGTGTTGATGAAACTTTGCTGTGCGAAATCTAGATGGCGCTGGTTTACTTACTTTTAATTCAGTTGCTTGCAAAATCCTTTAGGTATTTTTTTAGTGTTACCCTTAATTAATAATAACATAGGTGAGTTCTACTCGATAAATCTATCTACTAAGTAATGTTTGTTTCCAATTTGCAAAACGCATATATAGACGACTAGCTGTTGCCCGCGACTCCGTCCGCCCAGAAAAATAAAACATAGCCTATGTTTATCAGGGATAATGTAGGATTCTAATGGTGAAAGAATTTTTCAAATCGGTCCAGTAGTTTCGTAGCTTCAATGTAAACAAACAATCAGATCTTTCCTCATTATAATTAGTAATTATTGTAGATATGTAAAAATTTGAACCCCGTCCAGTAACGGTAAATGGGTCAAAAATATACCTATTAATAAACAAAGTATCATGGTGTTTAATAAAGAATAAGTAGCTTAAGATAACGTAATCATTTACACAATACTCAATAAATTTATTGCATTCCACATTAATTTTACATTTATTATCAAAACTGTGTACATTATGTTATAAGATAAAAAATACAGCTTGTAAATACAGTTTGTAATAAAATTACAGATCCTGTTAAAAAAGATCCAGCGAGCGAAGTCGTCAACGTACACCTTGCGGCGCTGATGGTGGCGCGGGCGCAGAGCCCTCTCCGCTTCATTATACCTACTTATATTTACACCAACTTGGTTTTATTTATTTCTGGCCAAGGCTTTCCACTTTAATTTCAGGGCTCAACGCAGTGGCATAGCACCTCCCAAAAGGCTCTCCCCTTTTCTCGTTGAAAAGGCAAGAACCCAGCCTTTCGGGGCAGTGGTCCAACTGCTTTGTCCAACTGACCAATAAATTCCATTTGAATATCAAATTAACAGGCTCGACGGAGCTTTGCGACAGCGGGCGAGCTCCTACTTCTGGGTGGTTTGGCCCTCCGGGCCAGCTGAAAAACTAACATAACCTAAACCTACCTGATATTTATGATAATAATTTTGGTCAGTAGGACAAAGCAGATGGACCACAGCCCCGTCACTGAACCCAGGCTTCATTTTGAAAATGGAAGGCTTGTCTGCATACAAAATTAAAACAATTGCTCCACTTTGAAGCCGGTTGCGATTGCGAGTGCGTTAGACAATAGCCCCTCTGTTATGGTATTGTTTTTGCCTAGGCTGCCATTTTTTTTTTATCAGCCTGTTGAGTGTCCCACTGCTGGGCAAAGGCCGTTAATTTCCACAAATCCCTATCAGTGGCAACGTCCGGCCAGTTGTCCATAAATGTGTCCAGGTCGTCCCGCCATCTCCGCCTGGGCCTGCCTCGTCTTCGCCACCCGTCTTGCGGCACCCATTTGGTGACTACGGTAGCCCACCTATCCGGGTGCATGCGGCTGATGTGGCCAGCCCAGTCCCATTTAATTCTGGCAGTTTTTTTACCAACATCAGTTATCCCGGTTCTGGAGCGAAGCGTAGTATTCCGAACGCGATCCGTTCTTTTAAAACCTAAAATGCTTCGCTCCATAGCCCGTTGGCAAACCTTCAGTTTGAGCTTCTGATTCTCGGTGAGTGACCAGGTTTGGGCCCCGTATGTTAGGACAGGCAGGATACACATGTCAACGAGTTTCCGTTTTAGTGACATAGGAAGGTCTCCCTTCATCAGTTCCTTCATGGACCAGTAGCTCTTCCAGGCGTTTTCCACTCGGCGTTCTACTTCTTTGTCTTACCTGTTGCTGAAAGAGACTAGCTGGCCCAAGTATATGTACTCGTTAACATACTGTATGATCCGCCCGTCTACCTCGACCCTACGTTTAATACCATTATGGCCGCACCCTATATTTAAACCGCGGATAGATAGGCTTACTTCGGATAAAAATATGACACATTTTGTATGGACAAATGTCAAATTTTAACCCGAGGTAAGCCTTATCTATCCGCGGTTTGAATATAGGTTTTGGCCGTTAGTCATCAGTTGAGTCTTTGTTTGGTTCATTTTTAGTCCTACCTGAAGGCTCGCCGAACTGAGTTCCTCCAGCATTAGTTGGAGCTGTGCTGATGAGTAGGCAAAAAGAACAATGTCGTCAGCGAATCGAAGATTGGTTAATCTTCTATCGCCAACGACTATACCCTTGGCCTCCCATGATGCGGCCAGGTTCTTGAAGACTTCTTCCAGTGATGATGTAAATAGTTTTGGCGATAGCGGGTCGCCCTGCTTAACGCCGCACTGTATCTGAAACGTCTGGCCTACCGATTCAAGTTTAATGGCTGCTGTGCTATTGTTATAAATTAAATTAATTAAGTTTATGTATGTAGGTTCAATGTTTTGGTTTATAAGAGCAGTTTCGATAGAGGAGTGGATGACGCTATGGAATGCCTTAGCGTAGTCAACAAAGGCCAAATATAGTGGTTTATTAAATTCGCTAGATTTTTCAATAATTTGGTTGAGCGTATGGAGATGGTCTGCGGTTGAAAAAGCAGGACGGAAACCAGCTTGTTCGGGAGGTTGGTGTTGGTCAAGCTGCCCAGCAATGCGACCCTCGATGACTTTCATGAAAGTTTTGTAAATATGTGACACGAGACTAATCGGGCGGTAATTGCTGAGATCATTCTTATCGCCTTTTTTATGGAGTAGAATTATGTGTGTAGGCTGCCATTACCGTCAAGTAAATAAGAGCTATCAAATAGTACATTACTTAACAAGGGCTGTAAAAGAAAGAAAGCCCGAAATCGCAGGTATTTGAGACCCGAGCCGTAGGCGAGGGTTGTAAATATGCGATAGAGGGCTTTCTTTTTTACTGCCCGTGATGAGTACACAATTTTACGTCTTCACCTGGCCACAATGCGAGTTTTACCGTGCGCGCAGCGTGCGATAAAACTCACATTATGGCCAGGTGTTACGTAAACGATATAGTTTTACCCCGTATTAAAAAGAGCCTTCCGGACCGTTGGTCCCACTGCTTTTGTCCCACTGCTATTCGACGGAGCCCTGCCTTCCGGCTCGGGCTCGGGCTCCTATTTCTGGGCGTTTTTGCCCTTCGGGCATCTATAGATACCTAACGAACCTTAACCTACCTACTTTGCCGTGATTTCTGACTTTTGCGGTGATTTCCGGAGGTGATCGAATAGCAGTGGAACAAAAGCAGTGGGACCAACGCTCCGGAAGTGAAAAGAGGCCCAGGTGACCTGTGAGGGCGCATGCCTTCTCTACGCAATAAAAAAGAATCACATCCACTATCACCGCCGTCAGTTAACCAGTAAAAGAAAAACTACATAAGTACGAGTAAATAATGAAACTGATGCAATATTTATTTTTCTTCGTGGAATAGGTAGGTACCTGCCGCCGCCGCCAGTTGGTTACTTGCGTCAGAGAATTGAATAGACGTTGAATTGCGATGACGAATCTTGACTCATCAATAAGAATAAGTTTTTAATATTTTAACAACTTACATGGTGAGCCGAGCGTACGCAAACGCATTGAGAGCCAGCGGAGGCGGCGCGGTGTGTCGTGTTCCCATCAACGCTATACATTTCAAATAGAGCATTTTCATTTCGATATTATTTCGGTTCTGATAAAAGAGCAAAATAAAACTGTTACAGCTCGTAATAACGGTTAATTTCGCTCGCTAATTTGCTCGCACCACCGCCATCGTTTTCTCGTCTTTCCTACCCTGTAGCTAGCTCTTTAGTTGCATTTTCACTTGCCCAGCTTAAAGTCACGCCGGCCTTATCATTTTAAAACACCATAGTCTTATCTTATCTTATCTTGTTAGTGGGGTCCTTACGGATACACTTCGACCCTATGGGATCTTTTGTGTAATTACCCCTCTTTTAGCGCTTAATCCAATGCAGCCTCCACTCCTTCCAAAAAGCGGATAGTGGAGTGCAATGGCAGTGCCTTGAAATCGTTCGGTTCTGGGTAGCCACAACCGAGGATTTTCATTCTTACTCCGGCGAGGGCATCACATTCACACAGTAAGTGTTTCATTGTCTCCACCTCCTCGCCGCACATTCTACAATCTGTGTTGTCATAAAGGCCCATCTTTGCTAGGAGATGTTTAATCCCAAAGTGCCCAGTAAACACTCCGATAATGTATCGGAGTTGTCTTCTGCTGAGTTTCCAGAGTTTCCTGGTCCAGCACTGGTCAACACCATAGTCGCAATGCCATCTAACTGCAGGAAGAATCAAAAACAAAAAATACCAGGTTACGAAAAACCTCCTCGCCCCCCCCCCCCCCCCGCAACTATTTGGGCACGCTTTTTAGTATGAGAACACGCCGCACCACGCCGCCTCAACTTTCAGTGCGTTTACGGCTAGATAAAAACCCCAGATACAACGGCGTCCCTTTCATTCGGAGCTGATATCTCTGAAACGGCTCAAACTACCTTCCTATTAAAAAAGCCGCGTCCGAATCGCCCAGCCTTTTTGGAGCTACGATGTCACAGACAGACACACAGATACACACGTTAACACGTGGGCAGGTGGCACTACTAAACCGCACTACTGACCAAAACTAGTATCATAAATATGAGGTAGGTTTAGGTTATGTTCGTTGTTCAGCAGACCCGAAGGGCCAAACCGCGCAGAAAACGGAGCTCCGTCGACTCCGTTAAATTTGAATTAGAAGGGTAAATCATAGATCAGTAGTGCGGCGTAGTAATGCCGTGGGGAAGGAGGGATCTATGATACTACTTTTGCATTGTTAAAATTCTAGACGGATAATTATTGCTTCTATTTTTGTTCTTAATTAATGGCTTCTTGTTTTAACAACGTGTTTTTCGCCAATGTCGAGTTTGAACCATGAAATTATCAATGAAAATAAGTCCATGGATGTCACACGCGAGAACAATTGTTCGGTTAACCAGTACCTCGGCTGCATTAACACATTCACTGCCGCCTAACCTACAAATGTATGTAATTCTGACACACCACCGTGTCACCGGCACCGAATGTGTTAAGCTAAGTTCAAGTAAGTCTATTTCGGCAAATTTTACAGGAGAGCGAAAAAACTGATGTAATTTTTTGAAATTTTGTATATAATAATGTTCTTTGATATAATCTAGCTCTAAAATTAAAGGAAATATGAGGTTTTTTTGATGTAGAATTATGCGCCGAATTAATAGGAATTTAACGGCGTAAAAAACAAGTAAAATAAAAAATTAGACATACTTGAATTTAGCTTAGCGCAGCCGACCTATTTATTCCACAGATTATGAGGGTATGTCTAAAGAATTTACCCTGGTTGACTAATCAGAAGCACATAGGCTTAGCTCCACGCGCTTTTGACAAGTCCCGTAAAAACTTGTTAACTGCACTCTATACCGAATTGTCACCGTCATTTATCAAAGAAAAAGCTAACAACAATACTAATTTCTCCCTACATCAGTTACCACCGAAACAAGCCCGTTCACTGCGAGAAAAACAAGTCTTCTCGGTAGCATATCTACAAGTTAGGTACCTATTGTTATTCTACAATCAGCTCGCGGGAGGCAACAACAAGGTCACAGGTCAGAGGTCATGTTGTTGTCCTTCGATAAATCTCGATAACTCTACCACGGGCGATACCGTTCATGCATTAACTAGATATAATTACTACTTAATTCATTTGCTATTATGTAATCGAGATTATAGCGCCTTTAATAAGTTTTCCGTTGACCTCAGTGGCTAATACGATGGAAAATTACTGATTAAGTAATCACAGAGGGAAGAATTTTCCCAAGTGATATATTTTATCAGAATTAGGTGCCAATAAATGCGGCTTTATCGATGAAGATTATAGTGGCGTGCTTGGTTATAAATAATGAGTAATTTTATTATGTATGAATCAGAATTAATTTATCAATAGGTACATCTTTCTAGGGCTCTGTTCTCCTCTGCAAAACCATATTGATTTTGACATGTTATCGTTTTTTCTTTAACTCGGCAGCCATATCTACTGTTAAGTAATAGATTGTTCAACAAGGGACTAAAGCAAGCCATAATGACACGAGATATTTAGCCACTCGAGCTGAGCGATAGTTCGAGGGGTATTATTTTTTGAATTTTATGTGTAAAAAAACCAAAAAAAAAACCATATCAGGAACTTTAAAAGGAACTGAACTAATTACAACAACATTTGTAGTTGTCTCTTTAAGCTTGTACCAAAATGTATGTATATATTTATTTATTTAAACTTATTTGCACAGAATGACATTAAAATACAAATGGCGGACTTAATGCCCAATGGCAAAGGTATGTATCTCGTGTCTTAAAAACCAATTATAACGCACATACCTAATAACTATTATTAAAGTGTTGGTACGCTTTTTCCTTAATACTGTAATTCGTAGAATATTTACAATTTATATAACACTAGCTATTGCCCGCGACTCTGTCCGCGTAGAAAAATAAAACATGGCCTAAGTATGTTACTCAGGGATAACGTAGGATTATAATGGTGAAACAATTTTTGAAATCTGTCCAGTAGTTTTTGAGTTTAACCGTTACAAACATACAAAAATACAAATCCTTCCCTCTTTAATATTAGTGTAGATTTACAATCCTACCTATATACCTAGTAAGTAATAAAACTTGAAATTTGCCATTTGGTTTGTTATCACAATTGTTTCAATGTTGTATTATCTGTACAACATACTACATAATAAATTAAAAAAATATAAATAGCGATGTGCGCGTAGGTATATCAAACAAGTGGAATTGTACAAGTTTGTGATAATAATGCAACAATATTTTGCTACAGTTTAAATCTTGTTGGGATTTTATATTTATACGACAGGCTATTCCCGTAGTTCGCGCAACGGCACGCACACTAGTGCACAAATAATATCGTACTGAGTAGCGACCTAGACCAAATTTGGTCTAGTTTTAGTGACAGCACATTGGTGGACTAGGTTTCTAATAGTAGGGGAGCCCAAGGTGCTAATTGGGGATTTACTCGAGCGTCATGGGGACCTATTAGATTTTGAAGATTAGATTATAGAAAGGAAAAAACGTTAAATGATGTGTATCCTTTCAGCGGTGGGGGAGGCGAATACAGGTTTTCAAAAATTAAAAAAAAAACAGTCTAACGAAAATACTCGAGCGCGTCAGATTTTGATAGTGTATAACTCCCACGTGTCTATGATAATGTGTTATTATTCTAAGAGGGTTGTGAAGCGATTGTGTGATACAAATTTAGCTTCGGGCGATAACGTTTCTCAACACCTAAATCATGTCCGATTTCAACGATTTTTTTAATATATTATAGTCGTCATTAGTCTTGGTTTCTACGTTGTATATTTTCTTGGAAAGGAAAACGCATTGATCTAGTTTTTTTATAATATCTGCAATATATTCAAACATCGTAAAAATTAGATAAGGTCGGTGCGTATGGTGCGTCAAAAACGGCGCCATGTTGTTACTATCACATGCTATCAGCCCGTCTTGATTTATGCGTGTATTGACTATAAGGAAATATGCCAAAGTATAAAAATGACCACTTGAATAATTTCGTCCGTGCATAATTTGGTCAATGTATAAAAATGTGCACATATATATTAGACGACGTATAAAGATGTTACGACAATAGATTGTAAGGAAATATGCCGAAGTATAAAAATGTCCACTTGAATATTTATATACATAGTCGATTTTTATATAAGACATTTACTTAATATGATTGTAGACATTTTTATACTTTGAGAGTACATAGTCATTTATAAATTTCGACTTAATAAGACTTAGACGTTTTGAAGTATTGGCTTTCTTATACTTAGACTAATTATGTTTTAAAGGTAGACATTTTTATACTGCGGCATATTTCCTTATAGTCAATACACGCATAAATCCCCACCCGTCTTTTGTTTACGCAACGACACTGTATTTTACGCAGCGGTGGGGTCGCACCTTTACGCTATTTACCTAAAGATTCCGAGCCTGTTGTGTCCCACTGCTGGGCAATAGCCTACCCTACTCTTTAACCTTAATAACTGACGACGCGGTTACCCTACGAAGCTAGCGGTCACGGGTTCGAGATCCGGTAAAGGCAAATATAATAGCAATAGGAAGAGAAGCGTTAACGCATTTTGTATGAAATCTTTTAGCTCCATAATCCTCTTAGCAACCACCAGTGAATAGTTTTCGATGAAAATGAATTTAACGAAATAACACAGTCTAGGAAACGTATGTATGTAATTCAAGTAGTTTCCACCTAAGTTCAATCATTTATCTTTATTTAACCTTAATGTTGACTTGACGATCCAAATCGCTGAATCAAAACAAAAAATAAATCTCCTATAACAACATTAACAACCATATGAACTCCATTGCGGTCAAGGCAAAGCTATTTAGTTAAAAATATAAAATCTAAACTGCGCGCTTTCATCTAACTCAACCATGTTTCTAAACAGCAGCCATTTATTTTGAAAACATTAAATAAAGCAGACTACACGTGCTTATGACTTCATTATTGATTTAAATTACTTACGATATATTTTTCTTTGTAAATAATAGCTTGAGACACAAATTGTTTGTAGAAAAACAAAATAGACGGCTTCCATTTTGTTATTGATAGTCTTTTATTTTGCGATCGTTCGTGTAACCATAGTTAGGTATTGCTCGCTCGGTTAGTATGGTACAGTTCGTCGAGTTCATAAATATGTATACACTTTAGTACCTTGTCAGTTTAATCGTTGTGACAGTTTATATATGGCAGTTTAAACATGACATTAAATAGACAAGGTACTAAAGTGTATACATACATATGTACAAGGTACTGTCACGGACGGACTTAATTTGTTAAGTTAGATACCTACATGATTTTAGGTAATTATTCCGTGACCTGCAAATATGGGATTTACGAAAAACAATTAAATTAGGCGTTAACGTGTCTCTGTTGTTTAGTTATTTAAGTAATGTTTTTCTGAATGAAATTTTAATAATTAATGGTTATCGAACTACAAAACTACTTATTCAACATCGTAAAATAGTACCACGACGCAAAATTGAGTCAGGGTGAACAATTCAACAAAATAAAACAAAAATGTCCAACAGGCACCAGCAAAGGTACTTACCTAGCTTAACTAACTTGAAAAGAATCTATGGCTAGAGAAGTTATCACACTTAGATTACTATACAGGTGGCATGAAGCTCGTTTGCCTTAAAAAAATCAGACTCACCTCGAAACCAAAAGTCGAAATACAATTACAAAATGTAATTTCACTCAACAATTACACAATTGCATAATGTAATTCGTAATTAAAATAAACATAAGTGGATTGTAATTTTTAAATTAAATAAACAGCTTAAAATTAGGTTTAGGCATTAAATTAAATGTGATCAATCAATGTACGTAATTACGCCCAACACAGCTATAGGCACCTTGCTGTTTCGTGTCTTTCTTCTCTTACATTTTTTAGTAAAGTGATAAAAAACAGAACGTAATAAAAAATATAAAGACCTATGCATATAATATCTTAAAAAAGATAAAAGATGTTTATTCAGTAAGTAGGCCACACGGGCACTTTTGCACGTCAATAATCTACCAGAGAATCTACTTATTACCTATGTCACATATAGGCCAAGGTTTTAAAGTAAAGGCTAATTTAATTAATTTATACACTATTGTTAAACACAAAATAACCCATAAATATTAATTTAAAACGAACATAATTTTCCAAGGCTCTATAACACTTCAATAAAATTCAGTTTTTACTGGACTCGAGGCCAACATTTTCCGTTTAACTATGCACATAAACAGTATAACAATAGGTTTAACGCCACATAGTCATGATCCAAGTTCACTTGAGTTTCATCAGGTCGATTCATTTAGGTCGGTGGGTAATCGGGCGAGGAGACAAAGGTTGTACAGAAATAATAAGCCGGACCGTATACTTCACTTATGTTATAATTAAATCAAATGCAAACACACATTAATCTTCTTAATTACAGTGGATGATTTAAGATTACAATTTCTTTTTTATAACGTTCTACCGCAACACGTGAGGTGCGAGCGCCAGATTCGCAACCGTCCCAACTGACAGCTCTCGGTTCTGTTTTCTCTATGGCCGCCTCCCCAGCGCTCGGTGTTACGTCACTTAAAAAATACGATCGTTCGGAAATCAAGTGGGCGATACTAGCGCCATCGAGCCAATTCTCTCGATGCGCCGTCACGGCCAACCCTGACAGTCGCGCGCCCTCGCGCGATTAGTCTCCTTTACGTGGGGCATCTGAAATGAGTAAAAAGGAATGATAGGATTTCGATATTAAGTTCGCTCGACCCTTCCTGACTGACACACATCTCAAAAATGGCGTGGACCGGGCGCACTGGGCCCTTTCGACCAGCCTGTCTCAACTCGTGGCGTGAACCGGGCACGCTAGGCCCCTTCGATCAGCCTACCTCTAAACTATGGCGTGGCGTAGACCGGGCACGCGAGGCCCTTTCGACTAGCCACCACCCACCTAAAAGCATGGACCGGGCACTTGCAGCCCCTTCGACCAGCTTTGCGTACAAGTGAAGCGGACCAGGCACCTAAAGCCTTTTCGACCGATCACCAGCAGCATGAAATGGGTATCGTGGCGCAGGTACTCACGCCCTCTTCTGCCAACAGGTAACAAGTGAAGGATTCTACTTACTTCTACAACTGCCCGAAGACTAACACGGGTGTTTCATGACTTAGTGTAAGCTATATGTAAGATAATTAAATTCTATACAATTTGATGAAACTCACTTTCATTTGCGCGCCCTTCCTTTTCAGAGGTAGCTAACCGCTCTTCATCATCTGAACCGGAGAGGGTGTCTGAGCCGGCGGTCATGGTGCGGTCACTAGATACCGAGAGTGTATCACTGTCGCTATCGTCATGGTCAGCTTGTTCCCCATTAACCGCCGTCTCGGCCTCCTCATTGCCTACCAAGCTAGTAGCGACTTCGACCAAACCCTCGAAACCCTTTGGTATCAACCGTAGATTTTCATGCGAATATTTATAGATGCGATTACCACCAGTGATAGCTTTCAGTTCGTACCTGTCATTATTGAGGACTTTCGCGATTACAAAGGGCCCACGAAATTTTCTGGATAATTTTGTTTGATTTCGCTCACTGCATTTTATAAAGACATAGTCTCCTTTCGAAAATGGCCTAACTTTTGCTCTACCGCGATCGAATCTCTTGGCGTCAGCTAAAGCTGCGTTTTGGATACTACACGAGGCTTCATTTCTAATTAACCCTAGATTAGCGCGCTCGGGGGACTTCAATTTGGGACATGTTTTGGAGAGTCCTAAAGATTGAGCGCGTATACCGAACATGAGTTCAGTCGGTGTGAATCCTGTTACTTTTGACCTGGTACTATTCAATGCTAATTGGACACTATCGAGTTCTTCACGCCATACCTTGTTAGGATCGTTTTCTATAATTGTAAGTAGACTTTTTAGGGTACGCATAACACGTTCCACTTGTCCATTAGCCCGAGAAGAGCCAGTCGCTATTAGGTGTAGTTCGATGTTGTGCTCATTGCAAAGTTCTTTGAAACTCGAGCTAATGTAACACCGCCCTTGATCAGCTATGACTCTTCTCGGTGCTCCAAATAATGACACAGCTTTTCGTAACGCTCGGACTGCACATGCAGCGTCTAGAGACTGGGTGTAATCGAGTAGAACGAACTTGGTGAAACCGTCAATAATGACCGACGCATATTCTTTTCGATCACTTTTGCCACTAAGTTTTCCCGTTAGATCGATGTGTATAGTGTGCCAGGGTACAGAAGTCTTAGGGATGGGATGCGATCTCATTTGTTGGGCTCCTGAGGGCCCTTTTGAAGCCTTGCACACTATACACGAGTCGACAAACTTACGTACATTTTTCGCCATTTGTGGGAACCAGTACTGTTCGTATATTTTGTCCAGGGTTTTGTCGTAGCCTAAGTGCTTTATTTCGCTGTGAACGTGATTTATTAGAGTCCAAATGAGGGATCGTGGAACGATGGGTAACCAAGAACTGGTCTTATTACGTTCAACTTTCCTGTATAGGATGCCATCACGTACGTCATAAGTATGAGCGATACCTTCTGGCAGTTGGTTATATGTCTGTTTGCTAATCAGTTCCTGAATCTCGGGATCGCGTTTTTGTTCAACCTGAAGCCAGCTATCATGGAGCTCTACAAAATTAACTGCTTTGTAACGAGTGTTAGGGGTATTATCAGATTCACGGTTGTCACACGCAGTTGTTGTCAAATTAGGGAGGGGGTTTCGTGACAAATAGTCGGCATGTTCCATACTACGGCCTTCTTTGTACACGATGTCAAAGCTATAAGCCTGTAAGTAAGCCCACCAGCGATGGACTCGTGGAGATAAATCAACTTTAGATTTGGAGGCTTTTAACGAATTGCAGTCTGTGAAGACCGTAAAATGCTGACCGTATAAGTAGTGGCGGAAGTTTTCTACCGAGCGCACCACCGCCAATGTTTCCAGCTCATATGAATGGTATCTGGATTCCACCTCGGTGGTGCGACGGCTGAAGTAGGCAATAACGTGTGGTACATTGTTTTCTCTCTGGATCAAGATACCCCCGTAGCCTTCCGAACTCGCGTCTGTGTGGAGTTCGATCGGAACATTGGGGTTAAATATCGCCAAAACTGGTTCAGAGGTTAATATCTTCACAATTTTACGGTGGACCTCTTTATGTTTATCAGTCCAGGTAATGGGCCCCTTTAATTTCGTGAGTGGATACAGTGGGCCGGCAAGAGTGGCGAAGTTAGGAATAAACCTCCGGAAATAGGATGCTAGTCCCAGGAACTGCCGCACCTGTGTAGCTGTTGCTGGGACCGGCGCTTCTATCAGCGCTTGAATTTTCCGTGGGTTGGGTCTCACTTCGCCCGTTTTAATGGCATACCCAAGGTAATCAACTTCGGTCTTCATAAACTTGCATTTACGACCATTGAAGGAGAAGCCCGCCCCAGACAAGGCCGCAAGAACAGCATCTAAACGTTTTAAGCCTTCAGCAACGTCTGCCGAAAAGCAAAGTACGTCGTCCATGTATGCCAGAGCTACGCTATCTTTGAGAGAATGCAAGGCCTTGTTAATACAACGCTGATAGACCGAAGCAGCGTTACGTAATCCGAACGGCATGGCCAAATACTCATATTGGCCGTCCGGGGTCACGAAAGCTGTGCGTTCGATAGAGTCGGGGTCAACTAATATCTGGTGATAACCAGATGCCATGTCCAGAGAAGAAAAATAATGCGCGCCAGTTAGTCGGTCTATTTGTTCGTCAATTCGCGGGAGAGGGTAGTGTTCGGGTCGTGTGTTACCGTTAAGCTCCCTATAGTCGACACACATCCTGTCGGAGCCGTCTTTCTTTTTCACCAACAGGATGGGGCTAGCAAAGGGAGACGAACTTTCGCGAATGACACCAGCTTCTAACAGTTCCCCTACTTTACCCTTCACGATCTCCTTTTCGGTTACAGATAACCTATATGGTCGACGTTGAACGGTCTTATGTGGATCTATAGGTTCGATTTTTAAACTTCCCGTTGTGACGCGGCGAGTCGGAACGCCTTCAATAAAAAATTCACTATACTTTTTGAGGATGCCTATTAACGCCTCTTTTTCAGGGCCTATCAGATCGGTATCGATTTCCCTAAAGTCAAATGTACTTGGGCTCTCACACACATACGTATTCTTGCGAGTTGAAAAATGAAGGCTATCACTGTTGATTTCGACATTAATACCTAGCTCGAGGACATCCCTACCTATTATAATTGCTTCTGGTATCGTGCTATCAGGGACAACGTGAAACAAAATGGGCAAGGAAATGTCTTGAATTACAACTGTACTAGAGATTTGTTCCGTACACCTGACATTATCTCCGCCTATCCCCATTAAGGCAACTGAATCATTGCGCCTCATACCAGTTAACTTGTCGGTTAAACTACTCTTAATTAATGAACAGGCAGAACCGCTATCAAATAAGAACGTAATGACCTCACCAGACGATGTCGACAGGGTACCTCTTGTTGACCGCCGCTCGCAGATGTGAACATCCTTTGACGTCATCGGTTCACTCGCTGGCTTCTTCATAGCATCAGGGCAGCTGGTACTGATGTGCCCTGGTCTCCCACATGTGTAGCAAATCCTCTCCTTCTTTTCTTTGTCCGATGATTTCACGTCATTTCTTGGTTTCAAGGTATCACGGCGCTTACGACAGTCTTCCAACTTGTGTCCACGATTACCACAAAAATGACAAGCTCCATTAAAGCGCGTATCCGTTGCGCTACTGGTATTCAAACGTGGCTTCTTGATATCAGTCTCGTTGGTCTCAGTATCATCGTGGCGTCTCTTCAGTGATATGCCACCAAGGACCCTACAAAGTTGAGCTCTTGTCGAAACTACGTGCGAATTCAATTCTCTACGAATCAACAAATCCTTCTGGGATAACACGGAAATTGCGAATCCTGTCATGACCTCTTCATTCATTTCAACCTTCGGAATACGCTCAATAAGGTTCCACAGTCGCACAGCCGCTTCCGCCGCGGTTTCCTTACCGCCTATTTGAAATTTTAGGACTTCATCAAAGTAATCTTGCATTAACATGTGACGACTAAATTTGGCAAGTAAGATTTCTTTTATTTTAGGCCATGTTAAATCCGATGCCTTTAAAGCAGTAAGGCATTTAGCGGCGCGGCCCTTTAAAGCGTGCGTCAAGGCAAGCAGCAGCTCGGGTCCGGAAAGATTTCGGCTATTCACAATTATTTCGGTTATATTACACCAACCTTGTATGTCTGCATCAGCTTCATCTGGATCGAACTTGATTAGATTTGCCGGAGCATTGGTCGTAGGCGTATTCTGTGTTGCCGCAAGCAGGCGGGACAAAAGTGCCTCCATGTTGCCAAAAAAATTTGCGCTTCCTCTGTCCGTGCTCGTGGGGCCGGCGGTGTTTTCACCTGTCTCCTCATGATCAGGCCCTCGGCATCCCACTTCTGATAACGCCACATAGTCATGATCCAAGTTCACTTGAGTTTCATCAGGTCGATTCATTTAGGTCGGTGGGTAATCGGGCGAGGAGACAAAGGTTGTACAGAAATAATAAGCCGGACCGTATACTTCACTTATGTTATAATTAAATCAAATGCAAACACACATTAATCTTCTTAATTACAGTGGATGATTTAAGATTACAATTTCTTTTTTATAACGTTCTACCGCAACACGTGAGGTGCGAGCGCCAGATTCGCAACCGTCCCAACTGACAGCTCTCGGTTCTGTTTTCTCTATGGCCGCCTCCCCAGCGCTCGGTGTTACGTCACTTAAAAAATACGATCGTTCGGAAATCAAGTGGGCGATACTAGCGCCATCGAGCCAATTCTCTCGATGCGCCGTCAGGTTTATATTAATGTACATAACCTATCTTCCGATCAAGGTTAGTCATGTCGTAGGTACAGAGTAAATATCGATGTAACATTAAAACAAAGTAAGACACCAACTATACAAACTGTATAATTTTGCGATGGAAAATAACTGCTATAAAGATAACGAGATTAGCATTAAAATTTAATCGCAATAATGACTACACCGTTTTTAATACGTACCATACATCGCGATTTAAATTTTCTACTTATAAAAGGCTTGTATTGTAGTGTTATTATTAATTAACCACTATAGAACCTTGTCGCATAAAACCAACGATTAATTCATTTATAATTTATATCTAGTTACTTAACACTGTCACAAAATATAACAAAATAAAAGCAAAATAAAAGCTGGCTGAAAATCAGCGCTGCAGGTGTTTAACACCTCAGCATTATGCTGAGCCAGTGTCCGATTCACTGCCCCGCCCGCTACTTGTTTATTGCTGTTTTCTGTTTTCACTATTTTTCTGTGTGTCTTGTGTGTGTAGTGAATAAATGTATTTTTCTTTTTCTTTCTTTCTTTAACAAGGTTCTACGGTGGATCAATATTTTAAGTCCGTGATGATACCTAATTATGTTTTTTGTTATATTTATTTTCCTCCACGTTGCAGGCTTTGGTATCCGTAAGTCTAATCCATAAAGCCATTTAAGCAGCGAACTTTTGTGACCCGAAACATTTTATAGCGTAAGTTGTCAGGCAGGCTCCAATCCAATTATTTCTATTGCTTTTTTTAGATCACGCAACGAAAATGTTTGGGGGTTCTTTTAGTGTTTTTTTTACACGTCTCAGAGGGTTTTGAAAACGATTTATGTGCAAATACGGGTGCCGGCCTTTGAACTTGAAAATTCTTGCATATGAGTAGGCAATGTACCTACCTAGTTATATATATTTAGGTCTGTAGAAAAAACCAATGGTACCTACAATCTAGGTTATAAAATAGTAAATTTTAACATCTTTGATTATCGTCGTCGTGTTAATTTGTCACAATTCTAGCCAAACCTAACCTAGTAAGACGAAATTGACTTAAAACGCATAAGAACAACCAAATAATTATCATGATAAATGAGTGATACGTTATTTGACAGTATGCCTGATAAAATTATACAATTTGTTTTTCACTTCTCATGCTCTTAAAATGTTACTTTAGTCTCTGCACATCGGGACTAAAGTTCCTTTTTAATCTCTAGGGATTAAAGTAAAATTGTTTTAATTTACTTTGGAATCCCCTTAACATCCAATCACGGTGTTTTTGAATGGAGGATTTATTGCTATTTTCAGTCTTTTTGTATAGACCACAGAATAAAGACTAAAGGCAAAGAAGCCGTGCAATAAGATGAACGTTGCACCAGCCACTTGTCTCTACTTTATAGATTACATTTTGATAAGAGGAAAAGAAACAAAAACTAGGTGTCTTTTCTTCTTTAATCTGTCATGATCAGAAGGTGAAGAAACGTCAAATCAACGACCGGTCTTCGGACTTCTTTGGCGTTACTTTCTTCCACACGGTGCTTAAAGGTCCAAATCACGCCTTGTGACGATCTCTTTCCAACTCATTATGAAAACCATAAGTAAAAGGAAGTCAACCATAATGTATTTTCTGCCTATTTAGTACGGTTTCTATGCCTCTAGTTTTTATTCTGTGGTATAGACAATTTTTAGCGCGTGGAAATAACCTCAAAATGACAACTGTGAAAAAATACAAATAAAAATGATTTAATTTCGTGAAACACGATTAATGATTACGAATATGAATATATTTAATTATATTAAGTATGAATTCATTTAATTATGCTTGGTCCAATTAGTTTTAAAATAGTTTTCAAGTTTGAACCTGTTGGCTAAATATGCAAGCATTTAAAGCGGCACTTAACAAAAAAATAATAAAAGAAAAGAAAAAAACCGCGGAACAAATTTGTAAGAAACTTTCTTATAATCAATATTGTAAATGTGTATAGAACTTCGTCAGTGCTGGATTGTTCAAGCCCGTCGGGGTCCGTAGCAAATTCTATAAAGAGACCCCTGGGTTTGTTTTAGGTTACAGGTTGTGGCGGTCTTTTTTCCGCAACTGAGCGACTTAGATATGCACCTATTTTGCGTGGGTGTTTGTTTTAGGTTATTCTGGTGGAGAATATCGACTGGATTATTCATCTTATCGTCAACCCTGATGCATATGAGTACACGCATACGCATACTGATGTAAGTACTAGCATTTTAGAGGTTAGACGTGGATGCGCGGGGCCCGTAGCATTTGCTACTCTTGCTAGGTACGTGGCTAATCCGGCACTGAACGTTGTTTTTTTTCCTCGCATTCAAAGTGAAAAGTAGAGTGTTTAACGCTAGACTAAACAACCATAATGACACTCGAACTATAGCCACTCTCGCTCGCTAGCTCGCTCGCGTGGCTAAACATCTCGTGTCATTATGGCTTGTTTTAGTCCCTTGTTGAACAATCTACTATTATGCGCTTCGAACATAGTAAAATAAAATTATGCTAAAAGTTTGTGTGCAAATTGAACGGCACTCCTTAAAAACATTACTGACCCTCCTTTTCCAGCAGTCCGGTAATATCAACTAAACACAAATCAATAAATCAATTCTACACGGACTTTCTGACAACAGGAACTTTTTTAAAGGTGTTCTGAAAAAAAAACATGCTTACAGACAGAGGTTTGTTTAAAAAGCATATTTTTTAAAATTATATTTTACTGACAAAAAAATATAATGTTATTATATTAGTTTTTGCTACGCCCGTTTTGGAGTGTTGATCGGAATGACGTCATTTCGTTTGTACAGCACACCAGTGACGTAGAAAAGACCATTATGACGTTTAAGCTTAGCCATTAGCAGAAGTTTATTTATTTCTCAGTAAATAAAATGAACAAAAAAATTGTGTTTTTCTGATTTTTTTGAGCATGATTTTTCTCAGACGATCTTAAAAAAAGTTGTCAATTGTCCTTGATGGAGTAAAACAAAAAAAAAATGATCGTATAGACGTCAGTTGGACATCCATGATTGTATAGACGTCAGTTGGACATCCATGAATGAATTGAAGTTAACAATACAACTTGACCTTGATTGAGTTGCGTGGTTTTTCTATCTTGTAGTGTTTTAATAACTTCGTCTGAAACCATTAATCGTTCTGACGTGCGTCTTCACAGACATCTATATTTCTATAACGTCGCAGACAATCCACGCACCAGCCATTTGCCAGACACAAGGTCAGAGCATAGACAACACGCACATTTTCACCAAATTCGCTCTGTATAATCTATGATACCTAATCTTATTGTTTGCGTACATAATTACATATTAAATTTATGATGACGCAGTTTGGAAGAAAAAGTTACCTAACATTAAACTTTATTACCTACTTAGTTATTACTTACGTAGGTTAAAAGGTACCTACCTGTTACTTTAAATGACGGTTTGACGATGCGTTTTGCCTAGTTTCGTTTTTCCCCATACAATTGCCTACAAATATGGCCGACGTGTTACATGACGTCACAGTGCATATCGGATCTCTGTCTAATCGCTGTCTTTTTAGCAGTTTAAAATGCTTTCACTTTTGGTGATCTCTTTTACGGTATTTTCAAATTTTGTTGAGAAATGCGATTTAAAAAATCCATGCTTATTTCCTGTTGTACTATTGTTAGTATTCATTTGGTAAGCTGATTAAATAAGGTTCAAAATGGTATATCATAAAAGTTTGTACATATCAAAGTTTTCACAGAGGAAGCATTTAAAAAAACCATCGCTGACGCGTTCATACAAATCTCATAAATTTAGTATGAATGCGTCGGCAGTGGTAAGTCATTTGTAGGTAATTATATGAGATGTAAGTACAAAGGTGATGTTGGCCGGTACTGTATATCTATTATCGTGTGCGCAGAGCAAATCCTGATACGCAATTACGTAAGCACGAGTATGTTTGACCAAGCAATGTAGCTACGCCAATTCCAGCTATCGTTATCAGGCCGCGTTAAAACGCGTAAAAACTGCTGATAAGATATCAACCGCGTTGATAAGGAGAACAGCAGGACACAATTATCATGGCGCGTGGATTGTACAATATTATACTCTTTGGTTAACGGTGTAAGCGTCATGACGCGCGACATTTTGATTGTGTAGTTACACGCGGCTGACGTCGGTCGAGCCCGGTTTCAATTTGCTGTCGTCATGGTTTATTGTAATGGATTTGCCTTTTTTAATTTCATGTATGTAACGTCTATTTATAACTGTTATAATATAAGTTACCCAATAGGTACATTCGAATATTCTTGCTGGAGTTTCTCGCGGCGTTTCTTCTCCGCAATGATGGGCTTGTCCGAAGCGCTAGTCTAGTAGATTGACTCCATATAACCAACGTGTAAAAGAGCCCTCATGTGGCCAATTTACTAGGTTTAAACCTTTTTTTTTTAATTATGAAAAACAATTTGAAAACGTGACGTGTGATTTAAATGCTCGTGTTCGAGCTACGTTTGTTATTTAAATTTCTGAAGTATTTTTGCAATTTAGAACAGTTTTTGTAGTTTGTAGATCGTCAACGAATGATAGCTAGGCACCAAGTTTGAACCTAAGCAGTTACAACGTAACCAAAAGTTAAAGAGTTTCTAGCTTAAGTGCTTATTACTTATGTCCAACCGATGAACATGTTATTTTAATTAAAGTTAACAAACATAATTTTATTATCTAGCTACGCAGTATTTACCTAACTTATTCATTTAAATACCATCTTATTACTTATTACCATCTTTGTAATGAGACGATTGGTAAGAATGCAGAACAAATTGTTAAAACCCACTTTGTGACACCATTGTTTCGATATTAAAAACACAACAACTACGCATTAAACTACGTAGTACCTACACATGGACAATGGCATAAGAAAGACATTGTATTTCAAAACAAAAATATATTTTTGTGTGTAAAACTTCACCTGTGATGGTGGCACGTGGCACTGCTCTTGTTTATTGTTTGTCAATCATTTCGTAGCATCTTTCGTTCGTTATTGTCAAACGTTATAGATTTAAGATGAATATTTGGCAAACGATGCCTAGTGAAGTTGCTAAGTATACAAAGACTTTAATTGTTATGCCAGTATGAAACCCTGTCGCATAACGTTAGTCATTAATTTTGGCGTAATTTCTTTCATGTGGTTTGACGCTTTTATTATGACAGGGTTCCATAGTGGCATAACAATTAAAGTCCTTGACTTTACCATCATACCATGAGATCAGGGCCCGTATTATGGTCGCCTTTATCGCGGTGGATAAAGCATCTGTCACTCTCGCACTTACATGCAGGTCAGAAAGTGACGGATGCTCTTTCCACCGCGATAAAGGCGACCATAATACTGGCCCAGTTGGCGATTGAATCATTTTTGGAAAGACATCATTTGAGGGCGGCTGACGGTGCAATATGGTGACGAAAGCATAAGATGGACAAGACTTTTCGTCGTTAGCGTCCTCGGATTAGATAACTGCATTGATGGACTGCTACTAGACAACGATATGTAAAATACAATAAATACATAGAAGACATCCAAGATTCAGAAAAAAAAACTCGCGCTCTACACAAATATATGCCCTTACCAGGGGCCCGTTTCTCGAAGCGAATTAGTCTAATAATATTAGTGTTTTGTCTCGTAAATAAAACTAAAAAATGAGACAAAACACTAATATTATTAGACTAATACTTTTCGAGAAACGGGCCCCAGGATTCGACCGCGTTAGCTTCGTAGGGAAGTCACAACAAACTAGGCTAACCAAGTCGTCAACATATCCTCGTACTAAATCGTGTTGGAAACGAGTTTGACTTAGTTTTGATTGTGGCACGGAAGGCCACAATGAAGTTTGTTTTTGAATTGGTAACATAAGGGCTAACTTTAGTCGTAAAACTAAAATATCTGACCCAATTACCTGTATTTTGGTGATCTGCCAGCGAGGTTCGAGATCGATTCGTTTGACGAAGTATATCATTAGTATTAGCCTTTTAGATTTCAAATGACTTTAGAATTCTAGCCAAACCTAACCTAGTAAGACGAAATTGACTTAAAACGCATAAGAACAACCAAATAATTATCATGATAAATGAGTGATACGTTATTTGACAGTATGCCTGATAAAATTATACAATTTGTTTTTCACTTCTCATGCTCTTAAAATGTTACTTTAGTCTCTGCACATCGGGACTAAAGTTCCTTTTTAATCTCTAGGGATTAAAGTAAAATTGTTTTAATTTACTTTGGAATCCCCTTAACATCCAATCACGGTGTTTTTGAATGGAGGATTTATTGCTATTTTCAGTCTTTTTGTATAGACCACAGAATAAAGACTAAAGGCAAAGAAGCCGTGCAATAAGATGAACGTTGCACCAGCCACTTGTCTCTACTTTATAGATTACATTTTGATAAGAGGAAAAGAAACAAAAACTAGGTGTCTTTTCTTCTTTAATCTGTCATGATCAGAAGGTGAAGAAACGTCAAATCAACGACCGGTCTTCGGACTTCTTTGGCGTTACTTTCTTCCACACGGTGCTTAAAGGTCCAAATCACGCCTTGTGACGATCTCTTTCCAACTCATTATGAAAACCATAAGTAAAAGGAAGTCAACCATAATGTATTTTCTGCCTATTTAGTACGGTTTCTATGCCTCTAGTTTTTATTCTGTGGTATAGACAATTTTTAGCGCGTGGAAATAACCTCAAAATGACAACTGTGAAAAAATACAAATAAAAATGATTTAATTTCGTGAAACACGATTAATGATTACGAATATGAATATATTTAATTATATTAAGTATGAATTCATTTAATTATGCTTGGTCCAATTAGTTTTAAAATAGTTTTCAAGTTTGAACCTGTTGGCTAAATATGCAAGCATTTAAAGCGGCACTTAACAAAAAAATAATAAAAGAAAAGAAAAAAACCGCGGAACAAATTTGTAAGAAACTTTCTTATAATCAATATTGTAAATGTGTATAGAACTTCGTCAGTGCTGGATTGTTCAAGCCCGTCGGGGTCCGTAGCAAATTCTATAAAGAGACCCCTGGGTTTGTTTTAGGTTACAGGTTGTGGCGGTCTTTTTTCCGCAACTGAGCGACTTAGATATGCACCTATTTTGCGTGGGTGTTTGTTTTAGGTTATTCTGGTGGAGAATATCGACTGGATTATTCATCTTATCGTCAACCCTGATGCATATGAGTACACGCATACGCATACTGATGTAAGTACTAGCATTTTAGAGGTTAGACGTGGATGCGCGGGGCCCGTAGCATTTGCTACTCTTGCTAGGTACGTGGCTAATCCGGCACTGAACGTTGTTTTTTTTCCTCGCATTCAAAGTGAAAAGTAGAGTGTTTAACGCTAGACTAAACAACCATAATGACACTCGAACTATAGCCACTCTCGCTCGCTAGCTCGCTCGCGTGGCTAAACATCTCGTGTCATTATGGCTTGTTTTAGTCCCTTGTTGAACAATCTACTATTATGCGCTTCGAACATAGTAAAATAAAATTATGCTAAAAGTTTGTGTGCAAATTGAACGGCACTCCTTAAAAACATTACTGACCCTCCTTTTCCAGCAGTCCGGTAATATCAACTAAACACAAATCAATAAATCAATTCTACACGGACTTTCTGACAACAGGAACTTTTTTAAAGGTGTTCTGAAAAAAAACATGCTTACAGACAGAGGTTTGTTTAAAAAGCATATTTTTTAAAATTATATTTTACTGACAAAAAAATATAATGTTATTATATTAGTTTTTGCTACGCCCGTTTTGGAGTGTTGATCGGAATGACGTCATTTCGTTTGTACAGCACACCAGTGACGTAGAAAAGACCATTATGACGTTTAAGCTTAGCCATTAGCAGAAGTTTATTTATTTCTCAGTAAATAAAATGAACAAAAAAATTGTGTTTTTCTGATTTTTTTGAGCATGATTTTTCTCAGACGATCTTAAAAAAAGTTGTCAATTGTCCTTGATGGAGTAAAACAAAAAAAAAATGATCGTATAGACGTCAGTTGGACATCCATGATCGTATAGACGTCAGTTGGACATCCATGAATGAATTGAAGTTAACAATACAACTTGACCTTGATTGAGTTGCGTGGTTTTTCTATCTTGTAGTGTTTTAATAACTTCGTCTGAAACCATTAATCGTTCTGACGTGCGTCTTCACAGACATCTATATTTCTATAACGTCGCAGACAATCCACGCACCAGCCATTTGCCAGACACAAGGTCAGAGCATAGACAACACGCACATTTTCACCAAATTCGCTCTGTATAATCTATGATACCTAATCTTATTGTTTGCGTACATAATTACATATTAAATTTATGATGACGCAGTTTGGAAGAAAAAGTTACCTAACATTAAACTTTATTACCTACTTAGTTATTACTTACGTAGGTTAAAAGGTACCTACCTGTTACTTTAAATGACGGTTTGACGATGCGTTTTGCCTAGTTTCGTTTTTCCCCATACAATTGCCTACAAATATGGCCGACGTGTTACATGACGTCACAGTGCATATCGGATCTCTGTCTAATCGCTGTCTTTTTAGCGGTTTAAAATGCTTTCACTTTTGGTGATCTCTTTTACGGTATTTTCAAATTTTGTTGAGAAATGCGATTTAAAAAATCCATGCTTATTTCCTGTTGTACTATTGTTAGTATTCATTTGGTAAGCTGATTAAATAAGGTTCAAAATGGTATATCATAAAAGTTTGTACATATCAAAGTTTTCACAGAGGAAGCATTTAAAAAAACCATCGCTGACGCGTTCATACAAATCTCATAAATTTAGTATGAATGCGTCGGCAGTGGTAAGTCATTTGTAGGTAATTATATGAGATGTAAGTACAAAGGTGATGTTGGCCGGTACTGTATATCTATTATCGTGTGCGCAGAGCAAATCCTGATACGCAATTACGTAAGCACGAGTATGTTTGACCAAGCAATGTAGCTACGCCAATTCCAGCTATCGTTATCAGGCCGCGTTAAAACGCGTAAAAACTGCTGATAAGATATCAACCGCGTTGATAAGGAGAACAGCAGGACACAATTATCATGGCGCGTGGATTGTACAATATTATACTCTTTGGTTAACGGTGTAAGCGTCATGACGCGCGACATTTTGATTGTGTAGTTACACGCGGCTGACGTCGGTCGAGCCCGGTTTCAATTTGCTGTCGTCATGGTTTATTGTAATGGATTTGCCTTTTTTAATTTCATGTATATAACGTCTATTTATAACTGTTATAATATAAGTTACCCAATAGGTACATTCGAATATTCTTGCTGGAGTTTCTCGCGGCGTTTCTTCTCCGCAATGATGGGCTTGTCCGAAGCGCTAGTCTAGTAGATTGACTCCATATAACCAACGTGTAAAAGAGCCCTCATGTGGCCAATTTACTAGGTTTAAACCTTTTTTTTTTAATTATGAAAAACAATTTGAAAACGTGACGTGTGATTTAAATGCTCGTGTTCGAGCTACGTTTGTTATTTAAATTTCTGAAGTATTTTTGCAATTTAGAACAGTTTTTGTAGTTTGTAGATCGTCAACGAATGATAGCTAGGCACCAAGTTTGAACCTAAGCAGTTACAACGTAACCAAAAGTTAAAGAGTTTCTAGCTTAAGTGCTTATTACTTATGTCCAACCGATGAACATGTTATTTTAATTAAAGTTAACAAACATAATTTTATTATCTAGCTACGCAGTATTTACCTAACTTATTCATTTAAATACCATCTTATTACTTATTACCATCTTTGTAATGAGACGATTGGTAAGAATGCAGAACAAATTGTTAAAACCCACTTTGTGACACCATTGTTTCGATATTAAAAACACAACAACTACGCATTAAACTACGTAGTACCTACACATGGACAATGGCATAAGAAAGACATTGTATTTCAAAACAAAAATATATTTTTGTGTGTAAAACTTCACCTGTGATGGTGGCACGTGGCACTGCTCTTGTTTATTGTTTGTCAATCATTTCGTAGCATCTTTCGTTCGTTATTGTCAAACGTTATAGATTTAAGATGAATATTTGGCAAACGATGCCTAGTGAAGTTGCTAAGTATACAAAGACTTTAATTGTTATGCCAGTATGAAACCCTGTCGCATAACGTTAGTCATTAATTTTGGCGTAATTTCTTTCATGTGGTTTGACGCTTTTATTATGACAGGGTTCCATAGTGGCATAACAATTAAAGTCCTTGACTTTACCATCATACCATGAGATCAGGGCCCGTATTATGGTCGCCTTTATCGCGGTGGATAAAGCATCTGTCACTCTCGCACTTACATGCAGGTCAGAAAGTGACGGATGCTCTTTCCACCGCGATAAAGGCGACCATAATACTGGCCCAGTTGGCGATTGAATCATTTTTGGAAAGACATCATTTGAGGGCGGCTGACGGTGCAATATGGTGACGAAAGCATAAGATGGACAAGACTTTTCGTCGTTAGCGTCCTCGGATTAGATAACTGCATTGATGGACTGCTACTAGACAACGATATGTAAAATACAATAAATACATAGAAGACATCCAAGATTCAGAAAAAAAAACTCGCGCTCTACACAAATATATGCCCTTACCAGGGGCCCGTTTCTCGAAGCGAATTAGTCTAATAATATTAGTGTTTTGTCTCGTAAATAAAACTAAAAAATGAGACAAAACACTAATATTATTAGACTAATACTTTTCGAGAAACGGGCCCCAGGATTCGACCGCGTTAGCTTCGTAGGGAAGTCACAACAAACTAGGCTAACCAAGTCGTCAACATATCCTCGTACTAAATCGTGTTGGAAACGAGTTTGACTTAGTTTTGATTGTGGCACGGAAGGCCACAATGAAGTTTGTTTTTGAATTGGTAACATAAGGGCTAACTTTAGTCGTAAAACTAAAATATCTGACCCAATTACCTGTATTTTGGTGATCTGCCAGCGAGGTTCGAGATCGATTCGTTTGACGAAGTATATCATTAGTATTAGCCTTTTAGATTTCAAATGACCAAAAAAATTGGATCTGAATATATTTAGAGTGAAAGGAAGAGATATATTTCTTTCTTATGATTGAAAAAATGACCTTCCGCTGGAGTTTCTTGCGGCGCTTCTCCGCAATGATGGTCTTGTCCGAAGCGCTAGTAGATTTACTCCATGTTACCGACGTGTAAAAGAGCTATCATGTGGCCTATTTACTAAATAAAATTTTGTTTTGTTTTTGTTTTTAATCTTGCTTAACTGGTAAGCTTCGATAGACAAAAGAGAAATGGCCTTGTGCTTACTAAATTCAAGGCATAATTTCTTTTGTTTGTGCCAATAGTATACACATACAGGTTGTCCCAAATACATGGTCTAAGATCCGAATAGGAGACGATTTGCACCGGGCTGCTTATTCGATCAAAAGTATTTTATATCAAATTTGATACGTTAAATAATATGTTGCGAATAGGTTGGCTGAAAATTTTCAGTCCAGTACTTATATCATTAAAAAAATATGAACTTTTTTTTAAAATTGTAAATGCTTGTTTAATAGACAAATTACATACTAATCGGAAGTATGAGGCCTATAGAATATGCAAACGTTAGGTTTGGTGCAAATTATTAGTACCGCCTTATCTGTTTATACCTGCCTATCCAATAGTTTGACGGGAAAAAAATAGTCAACCTAACGTTTGCAAGTTCTATAGGCTTCATACTTTCGATTGGTATGTTATTTGTGTATTAAACAAGCAATTGATTTTTTTTAAGCCAAAGTTAATTTTTAATTTTTTAATTAATTATATACTGGACTGAAATTTTTCAGGCAACCTACCTATTCGCCACATATTATTTAGCGTATCAAATTTGATATAAAATACTTTTGATCGAATAAGCAGCCCGGTGCAAATCGTCTCCTATTCGGATCTCCTACTAACAGCAACGGTAATATTTAAAATATGTATTCAAATTGTGTAGACTAGAAATTATTAACATTTTAATGACACTTTGGGTCCGTTGGCTGAAAATGTCAGAAATATGGCATCTTTTTTAATTACAAGTACGTCATTAATCCACAATGTCAACGTTTTAAAAAATATATCATTTCTTGCTAAGTCACACATTACTCGTTTTGTATTTGACAGCTTTTAAATTTCGTACTAAAAATGCTCTCGGTAGTCTGCAGTTAATTAATTGAAAAATCGTGCAGCAAATATTGCTCTACGCTACGTTGTCAAACAAAACAAGTGAGTGCTGCGTTTAATTTAGAATCTTTCTCAAATACTTAATTATTATGACGGCATTTCTAAGCTGTGGTTTTAACGCCGAATCCTAGAGCACATTAAAGTATGTAGGATTATAACTTCTTTCACGCAAATAATAGTTAGTTTATATTATAACACAAGTAATTATCAAAGGATCGAGCGTCAAACGTCAACAGCATAAAAGCTACATAAGTCAACGATGTATTTAAGGACATTATTTTCAGTTGCACAATCAACTACAAAAAAATGAATCCACTATTTCACCTTATTGTATTGTAATAAGTTCCAAAGGTGGATACATTTGTTTGTAGTCGACTGTACAACATGTAAGTAACAAATATATGTAAGATTATTGTAGAATGGTGTTTCAGACACGTGTCATGTTTACTTTCAGTCAGACAATGATTTTTTTTAGTTCAATAACACAATAGAAGATTTACCTACACGTCAGCTAAATTTTTCTAGAAACGTAACACTTGACATCTCTGTTTGTGAAATTGTAAATGTATTTGAAGATAATTTGACTTGCAGATTTATTTGTAAATTATTATTCAAAGTAAGTCAAAGTACCTACGTACCTATACTGAAAAAAAAACCTACTATACACAGTAGAGCAAAAAACACGAGTAACTTATCGCACTTGATGAGTGCAAGGTGAGGTTATATGCAATCGGCTGTTCTAGCCATGGCCCGATAGTTGATTAAGTATTTACTTATTATTTTACAAGTAGTGTTCCATTGACGCCATCATAATTTAATTGAGGCTGTATCTCTGGTATAGCTGTAGAATATGCCTTAATTTAAGCATTCTCTTTCTTTTAAGAAATCTTTGGCCAGTTCCTTGGAGAGTCGTTGGAAGGGGTCTATATCGGAATCCATAATGGTTTTTTCGCATAATGTATTGTATCATATGGTTTTTACAATAGAAAGGGTTTTATTTTTATTATTATAAAAAACTAACCTTACCTAATCTACACAATAGACGTTTATTAAATTCTGCAATATCAGTCTAAAAGGGTGTTATGCGAAATGATTTTATGCGAAATGATACATTAGAACAAACGAGATTGTGGATCGCGAATGACACCCCTTTGGGGAGTCCGTAGTCATCAAGGAACCAATTATAGTATCGCCATCTCCATCTGACCATTTACACCTTCAGAACAATAGTGACCTAATTCAAAATTTCAGCTTTAGAACTTTAAGTTATAAATTTTATTTTATTTTTTATAAATTTTAAATTTCTGAATTATGTCACTATTGTTCTGAATGTGCGATTGTCCGCGGTTTAACTCAAAGACTGTAATCAGTTTTTGAGTTGCTTTTTATAAAGGCGTAAAATAAAATCTTAGAAAAAATTCGTGAGATACTCGCGATTAAGTGTTTATACCTGCTAAAAATCATCTAACACAATTTTTTAGTAACTTTTTGTGTCTGCATCGTACTTTGTGGCTTCGGCTTCGTACACGAGCATGGTCCGACATGATCTTGCACGGTTTTTTTTTCAATATTCACCCGGCCCGTTTCACGAAGCTACAAGTTACAAATTACAAGCGGAAGTCTCTTTCTAAATCCTTTTGCTAGAAAGAGAGTACCTCTTGTACCTAATTTGTAACTTGTAGCTTTGTGAAACGGGCCACTGCCCGACAGTTAGTAGTTCAGACTATTGTATTTCATTACTCTTATGATCCATGGAGCACAGATTATAAGTGAAACCTTGATGTAACACCACATATAGTCATTTTTAATAGGTAGCTCGTTTAAAGCAGGATAGGAACTAGTTAGATACGTACGCACGAGTTAAATGGCCACTTTTAAACGCTTAAGACATCTGAAAAGGCATTGCAATTTCACAACTATACAGCATGATTCCTGCCTGCGTCACTTCCCTCCATTGTTTTTTCAATCTAAAACGTAGACAGAGTATTACCTAGACAAGCTGCTCGTGTAAACTCTTTGAGATAACCAGAGACCGGAAAATCCCTTTATTTGATTAAGTCTATCGATCGAGTACTACATCATATCCTCTCCCTATCGATAGGCTTACCCTATCGATAGGCTTACCCTAATGATATGGAAACTGCTTTGAACTAGTTAACTACAACCATTGAGGTTACCAGTTTCGTAAGGGTTTCGATTTAAGCTCTTAGCATTACGTTAGTGTTACCCTATCCATTCTCCCTCTCCGTTGACTCTGTTTCGCAGATTCGTGTGATTGTATGGTTTCAAGCCGAGATTAAAATAGCTTGAAGCGGATCAATAAACACTTCATAGGAAAAGCCTAACGAGGGTTTTAAGGAATTGGTAAGCGCTTAGTCGAATTAATAGTATCGTATGGTATAGCCTTTCATTGGGGTAAGTCGATGATATGCTTATCGCATCGTTAGGGTTTGTAAAAACCAGTCAATTATATACCCTAACGAAAACCCTTTAAAGGGTAAGCGGTTCCGGTCCCTGGAGATAACAATGCAGTACAACCCGACCAAATCACATATCATCTTCAGCAGACAAATCTTCATTGAGTTGCATTTCCCGGGTTTCGGGGAGTCTGCACAAGAGCTCCACGAGCTAATACCGCCGTCTCCTTTCTACCATCGGATTCCCAGACGCACCGAGGGATTCCATCCGTATCTGAGGCCCTTGCCAAGATGCATTACGCTTACTAGAGTTTCTATTCGTTTCGTTTTAAAACCAATCGCGTCACTGGTAGATGACGTGATACGAAAAGTCACGTGATCTACTAGTGACGCGATTGCTTTAAAAATGAAACGAATAGAAACGCTGGATAGCGTAATGCATCTTGTCTAGCGTCTCTGGTTGGAATTCTGCTTCTTCTAATTTATAATGCGTAGGTACTGTAAAAGAGTGGTATGCGCTTCCGGCGTCTGTATTTCCGAGTGCATACAATCCAATTTAAAGCTAGGGTGAATAGGCATCTTCTGGGTGAGCTCGCTTCATCGTCGATAAAATCTTCGCCCTCAAGGCGCAAGAGTTAGTCGAGAGCAAAGCCATTTTCTTTTGAAAAACCTCATTAAAGCGGTTTCTCATGAGAAATTATTACCGGTGAAAGGTTATGTTTTCATCTTTTCGACCACTACGGTTTTTGTAGATACAGCAATTCAGATCACAAATGTCTTCGAAACCTTCGAAAACACACATAAACACACGCAACACAACAAAATAGTAAAGCAACAATTCACTCCATTGCTTGGCACCAGTTTTGGTGACAAACAACACCGGCCTTGAGAACAGGTACAGGTCGTCTTCTTTATTTATATGTCTTTCCGTATAAATGCTTCTCTTTTACAAGTTACATTTTTTCGTGTCCCATCTAGAATACTATGTCTGCGTTCTTAATAAGTTCGCTCACTATAATTAGAAACGAGAACCTTCCAGAGTCGTCCCAAAAGATCTGAAGATATCCGGAATCATCTTGATTATTCTAGCTATATTGGCAGCCGGGTAATGAGAGACAATTACAGCAATTGTTCGATTATCAGCTTTAATTATTCTTTTCAATTGCAAAGTTTTCTGACGTTAAAGGACTTCAAGAGAAAATGCTGGAGGGACTTTGCTATAGTTATTAGCTTCTGCCCGCGTAGATTTCGATTATCGTTATTCCCTCAGGAACGTTTGAATTTTCCGGGATGAAAGTAGCCTATGTGTTAATCCAGGGTATAAGCTATGTCTATTCCAAATTTCATCCAAATCCTTCCACTCGTTGCAGCGTGAAGGAGTAACAAACTAACACACACAAAAACTGTTAGCCTAGTTGGTTTGGTAGTGACCTAGGAAGTTAGCGGTCTCGAGTTCGGTTTCAAGCAGGCAAATATTTGTATGATCTTAATTATTAATTATTTTATTATTATTGGTATGGCATGGCATTGAAGAGGGCTTAACAAATGCGTGCGGACGCATTTTTAAATAAATAAATACCAGGGGACAATTTCACACAAATCAATCGTAAATTAAGTGGTTTTCTTAAACATTTTTGAAACTTAAAAATCTGGGGATGACATATTTATTTTATTTTAATGTATGTAATATTTTGTCACGAATGTCACAGGCTGGTCCGCTTATCAGTCTTTTTTTCTTTGCAAATTTCATGATACTTTAGTCAATATACCAAGGTTGACCCAGAAAAACTTTTTGAATGTATTCAGGTGTTTTTTCAGCTTTATACAACACTTTAATACGCATATAGAGTGGTTTCCGTATTTACGTCGAATTTGTGGAAACGCCCGGTGACCGTGACCCACATCCCACATGTCTACGCAGTGTCTGAAATAATATGGTAAGTATAAAGGTTTTGTCTCAGTGTGTTATACAAATCATAGGGGTGTGTAATGTTTAGCATAAAAACAAATGGTATAATGATCATTTTTTACATAACACTAATTGCATAATTTCAATCTGCATAATAAACCATCGATATAATAGTCATGATGCATAAAACGAAAAATTTCAAAAACTATAATGTTTATAAATTAAAAAATAAAAATTTCTAACTACTTTCATTACTATTAATGTGGTCACAGTTCTAACCTAACCTAACCTAGTTAGAAGAAATTGACTTAAAATGCATAATAACAAGAAAATACCAGTTATGCTAATTGTGTGTTATGTTATTCGATCGTATGCCAGATAAAATTATACAATTGATTTTTATGCTAAACGTTCATTATGCTTTTCGTGGTTAGTTAAATGAAATTATACAAAATGTTTTTATACTGATTGAAGCGAACCCAAATCATAGTCGTATATACTTAGGGGCCTTCAAAAAACGAGCCTACTTATTTTGGAACTAGGTACTCTTTTCGCAGCGCAATAGCGATTCCTCTTGTATTGCGGTTGTCTATGGCACTTGTCCCACCGCCTACGACGAGCGAGAAACGAAATATATGCGTCTCTTTTATTGACATGGGATAAAGTTTTCGCTGGCAACAGCCAGCGATCAACTACTGATATATGTGTCTCTATTATTGACACGGGATCTATATCTATTGTTCGTTTCTTGAGCGAGAAAATTGTATATAGCTCATTACCTCGTCGGTGCTGGGACCAGTGCCTTTATGGTGCGCGGTGATCACTTACCATCGCATCGGGTCTATTTCGTTAGGCCAAAATATTTATGGTCAAATGTTTCATTTCCCAAATTTTAATTTGCCAACCCGCTTTGTTTTCTGTTACCGTATATATTCAGGATTTTATAAAACTAACCTAACCTAACCTATAGGGTTCAACAACAAGGGGCAACACGAACAGATTTCAAGCCAACATCTGATTAATGTGGTGGTTGCCAGTTGAGAATATTGTAATTCCACCTGTCACCGACTCAAACTCTTTTTTGCCAAGCTTCATATTCAAAAGATCCTTTTAATTGGCCTATAAATTGTAGAGAATAACAAAACCAGGAAGTAATCTTCTACGCAACAAAACACTGTAATGTAAACTAACGCCCTTTTCCTCGGAATTAACGCAAACAAATCTAATAAGCCCTGTATCCCTCCGTTACCTCAGTTTGGAACATCGCCAACTCAACGCCATCTTGTTAACTTCAAACACTCGTATCTTCAACTCCTACGCAGTTCGAAAACACACCAGATGGAATAAGACATAGAGTGTTTATTGAAATGAAAGTTGAATGCAAGATAAGACAGATGTTGTAGTAATTTAGATGTTGGTGAGTTTTAAAAATTATGTTGGTCTTTTCCTTAGAACTGCGATTTACTGAGTAAATCCCGCTTGAGTGACGTCTCAGAGCATTAATCTTAATTTTTACAAGATGCTGGCAGTTATTTTATTTCCCAAGGATTCACTTTGATTTATTTGACGTTTACGGCTGAGTTCTCGGGAGTCAGTATGTCTGAAATGACTCTGGTAGGGAATACAGGAAAATTGGTTTTCAGAAAAACACGGCGTGTTGTGTTGGTAAATATAGCGTGGAGCAAACTATCGAGAATACATTTGCTACTTTGTAGTTTGTTGAGGGAGAATGCAGGGGACCATGCATGGATAGGTGCATAGTCTTTAAACCTTTAGCTTTTATCGCGGAAAACAGGAAGACGAAGTAGTTCCATCAGTCTCCTTTAGTAGGAGACTGATCTGATATAACTACTGCGTCTTCCTGAGCTACTGACTAAAAATATCTGAGTGCAGCTCAAGGCGGAGTCCTACAAACACTTTTTTAAGCTCGAAGAAGTAACGAGCTAGTTTGCCACCTTGTCATGTCCACCCCCATGGATGCCTGAAACATCAACAGACGAAACAGATCTTTGAGAAAAGAATATGCTCGTCTCTTGATGGTAGGTACCTACTTCATAGCGGTCGGGAAATACCACTGCAATACGTTGGTTCCATTAGGTACACTGTCAAGCACGATAAAAACTTCCGGTAATGATTAAATAGATAAAAACATTAAAAACCCACAATGTGATAGCGACCCCTCTACTTTCAGAGCAATATCTCACAAACGACCTAATCTATTTTCATTTAGCTAAGAACCATCTAGATTAAGCTAGTTTTCAATGTTTTCATTTTTAAAAGCCGCGTTATTTTGTTATTTCTATTTAGTTACAATGCCATAGACATATACACAGACACAGGTATAATCACTCATGTTAACACGCACATGTTCATGGTTAACTTAGCCTATTTGTGCAACATGTGGTTAGTGAATTATCAACAAGCTTTTAAAATGGTAGGTAATTCTGTTGCTCTGCCTACCCCTCTCTGGGATTACAGGCGTGAAGGTGTTATGTAGGTATATATCGCACCGCTAGATCAAAGCAGTAGTAACTCAAAATACTGTATTTTAAAATCAACTTTAATACAACTTCTATAAACTTGAAACAAAACTAGCAAGGATTTTGAGTTGATACTGTTTTGATCTAGCAGTGCGACATGTTAAAATTATACCACCCCTTTTTACTAGACTGTCACTGCCACCCATCATACAGGTGCGCAACTGCGTGTGCGCATTTTTACCTAATTTCACTGCCAACACCTTAAGTTGGGTCCACATTTGTATCATTTTGGCGATCACGATCATGCTTATCGTATCGAGCACGCTTACCCTAAGGATGGACGCTGACTTTCGCATACAGTGTCACTAGCATCGTCGCGTGAAAAAATGCGTCCATATATAGCCATTGCGTAGCAGCGTATATCAAAACACGTCCATACTTATCGATCTTGATACGCATATTCCGATCGCGAGCGTGTGCGGTATTTAGCAAAGGCGTAGCAACGTAGGCGTAGTTTGTGACTTGTAGCTTCGTGAAACGGGCTGCTGGTTGTGCAAAATGTGGTCACAGAATTATCAACAAGTTTTTGGAGTTTTTGGTGATTCTGTGGCTCTGCCTACCCCACTCTGGGAATGAAGGCGTGAGTTTATGTTTGTGTGTGTTGTATGCGTAGCAACATGCATCGCGAGCAAACAGATATATAATACGGCGCGTAGCTTGATCGCGATCTTTTTGCGTCCACACTAACGATCATGATACGCGTCGGTGCTACGCGACGGAGATACGATACGGCAAAATGATACAAATGTGGACCCAGCTTTAAGATACCTTAATTTTGCCGTATTAACAAAAAAGGCGGCTAACTGCAATGTAGTAGTCAAAGCATTCTGTGCTCTATTGTTAACGACATTAAATTCAAAATGCGTTTACTTTTACTATGCAGTTAGCCACCTTTAATACTCAATGCTCACTCTTTCACTCTTTTGGATTACTGCAGAATTATGTAAATTGCATGATTTGATAAGAAAGAAAAGTAAATAATGTATCTATAAGTACTAATAAATACATTAATCAGTTGAACAGTGATAGTGGAATAAACAACGAACACCATTAAAATTACTCATAAATATTATTGCAACAAAACAATAACAAATTGAAGTACTGCGTTTTAATTATTATCATTTGATAGCTTATAACAAATAACAAGCAATGTAATATGTTTATCAATATGAAAACCTGTCGATAGTTGAGATTTATAAAAGGATTATTTTAATCTTTCAATTGATAAAGTTTGTTGGAAATTCCGTCTTAGTTTTGCGAACAAAACAGAAATCGACAGATTATAAGTGTTGTATTACGTTAATCAGGTTAATTAGACGATATTGTGTGCTAATAAGGATATAATCATCATATCTCAATCATTAAATGTATTATTTTATCACTGTAGTAACTGACACAAAGACCCGAAACAAGAAACTTAAATACATACATACAATCACGCCTCGTTCCCGTAGGGGTAAGCAGAGGGGCTAGATAAGATGCATTACGCTAACCAGCGTTTCTATTCGTTTCGTTTGTAAACCAATCGCGTCACTGGTAGATCACGTGACTTTTCGTATCACGTCATCTACAAGTGACGCGATTTGTTTAAAAACGTAACGAATAGAAACGCTAGCTAGCGTAATGCGCCTTGTCTAGCCCCTCAGAGACCATTTCCTTCCTCTTGCTACGATCCAGAAAAAATTCCCTCGCTTCCTCCACACTCATAAGTCTTCATACAAGTACATTGGTTTAGGGTACTCCTGACCTGGATCTTTCTTATATTTAGTTCAATAATTGGTATCAATCCAAAATCATACTTTTTTTTTCTGTCAAGTGGCCTTTTTTTTTGAGAAGGAGAAAGCAAATGAGCACACTTGCCACCTGATGGTATGTGGGGTCTGAGGCCCTGCCAAGATGCATAACGCTAACTAGCGTTTCTATTCATTTCGTTTTTAAACCAATCGCCTCACTGGTAGATGTTGTGATACAAAAAGTCACGTGATCTACCAGTGACGCGATTGGTTTAAAAACGAAACGAATAGAAACGCTAGTTAGCGTAATACATCTTGGCTAGGACCTCTGAGCCGAATAGAGTTTTGTATAAGATTTAACATAACGTTAACAATATGGCAAAATTAGGTTAATTTTTGCGTTAAGTAATTATTTAATTTGCCATAGTTTTAGTCTTATTTTTTAATATTTAAATTAGTTTGCTTATATGAATAAAAAAAAAACTATATTGCACAATTATTGTACATTTATTTCGCTTGAATGTCAAAAGAGTCCACATTCGACGAAATTGTAAGCAATAAGAAAGTATGACCACCTTTACCAGAAAACTGTTGGCAAAGTGCCAATCCAGTTCTGCTAATTAGAAGACAGAAACGTTGCCAAAGAGGAAACATTTAGGCACAACAGAGAATATTGCATGGATTTTTTAAATCTCATTTCTCAACAAAATATGAAAATACCATTAAAAAGATCACCAAAAGTGAAATCTAAATTAAAATCGGCCAAGAAACACGGATGATACAAGCACTTTAAACTGCTAATTAGACAGCGATCAGACAGAGAGATCCAATATATGGCATATATGCACTGTGACGTCATGTAACAGGTCGGCCTTATAAACTGCATGTTAAAGTCAGTTTTGCTAGAAAGAAATAGGAACAAAATCTTCGTTGGCTTATTTATTATATCTCTTGGTTATTTTAGAGTTATTAAAAAAAAAAAAATGCAACTGTTTGTTACAGGAATCAGCTTTTACAGAAGCAGTAAAAAAAAAAGAATATTCCCTATTTACCTTACAATAAGAAGCTACTTACTGGCTCTATCAAATATATCGAAGAAGTATCAGCATTTTCTAAAAAGCTTTGTCCTTCTGGTAAGCCAAAGAAAATGTTATGCAATTTAGTGCTTTGACATATTAAACATCAAACTGAACATGGTTATGTGTTAACAGTGTTGCCAGGTCCAATCTGAAACATTCAGTAGATATAAGGTCAAAAAATCAGGAGATTTATAAAAAAATCAGGAGATTTTGTTATAATACCTGAATAACCTTTTACAACAGCTTTTGCATTATGTTTTGTGCTATTTTAGAATCAGGGCAACACGCTTTTACTACTTGGCTCAAATGGTCTATTGTTCTAAATGCTATATTATGTTCTATTTGAAAGGAAACTAATCTTAATTCTGCCGTTTTAGTCAAAGAAATGTTAGAACTTGATGTTGATGGCATTGACTCCAGAATAGATTTTTGACCCACAACATTTTTCAATTTGTTTTGATGTTTAGCTGATGAATTATGCTTTGCTAAATCTGATTTGCCTCCACCACTTATATTTATATCAGAACAACACGCTTTGCAAAATGCATACTCCTCTCCCTTATTGCTTTTAGCTAACCATCTTTTAAACGACTCTAAATCAAGCCATTCCGTTTTAAACTTTTGCGTGTATTTGGCCTTTTTGTTAGTACTCATCGTGCAATTTCGTACAAAAGCAAAGGTTTTATGTAAGTACGCCAAAACAAACACACACTGCAAACAAAACGTGTAAAATAAATAAATAAATCCATTAAAGTATGGTATAGAAAGAAACAATTCAACCACGTTAATCATAATAAATTCATTGACTTACCTAATTATATTTAGCACTAACACTAATAGTACTTCACTTCACTACACAACTGGAGTGCTACAGCAGAAAAGACAGTGTTTGCATTTGTATTTTGTTTGCCGCCAACTCAACTCAAACTCAAACTGATCTGATCAATTAATCAAACTCAAACAAAATAGAAAGAACGTAACGTTAAACAGTCACAGATTATAGGATAATATAGTAGTCGCAGTCGCTTCCATAGATTAGAGTACCTATGATTCGAATCATTCCATTTTACGCACCCGCACTATAAAGGTAGATTCCCAATGAGTGCTAGATACGTTCTTTGTACGGAAAATGCTTGCAATTACATTAAAAAATCCATTGATCTTTCTACAAAAAACCTAAAGTAAATTCAGATATATACAAAATTCAGTAGATTATCTAAATTTCTTTTGCAAATTCAGTAGATCAGTAGACATATGCCAAATTCAGTAGATCTCCTGATAAATCAGGAGACCTGGCAACACTGTGTGTTAATTAAAATTTGACGACTCGTTAGCCTGGTTGGTAGTGACCGTGCCAAACGAAGCAATCGGTACTGGGTTCGATTCCCCGTAAGGTAAATATTTGTGTGATAAGCGCGAGTATTTCTTCCTGATTCTTGGATGTTTTCTATGTATCTAAGTATTTATATCGTTGTCTAGTACCCATAGTACAAGCCTAGAGCTTAGTTTGGGACTAGGTCAATTTGTATGAGATTGTCTCCTGACATTCATGTTATTATTATTATCAATTGGGTATAAATGTAAGAATATAACATAATAATTCATCATCATCATCATTCATCATCATCAGCCTATATTAGTCCACTGCTGGACTGGCCTCTCCCATTGCACGCCAACGAGCACGATTCGTGGGCACTCTCATCCAGCTCTTGCCAGCCACCTTGCGAAGAACGTCGCTCCACCTAGTCTGAGGGCGTCTACACTACGTTTGCCGATTCGCGGTCTCCACTCAAGACCGACATAAAAATTAATTGAACTTAAATCTTGCATCAATCAGTAAAGTTACCACAAGTTACAAAAGCACATAGTCAACAAAATAAACATAAATTTACAAGCAAGACAATGACAATAACAATCACAATGACAAGGTTGTAAGTATGCTCTACATTTTTATTGGGTGACTATTCACAGTCAGTTACTGACAAAGCTAATAAAAGCGTGCTAAATAAAGACTTTTTTATCTTTAAACCGCAAATAAAGTTTAATGCTTACTTAATACCCTGAAGTGACTGCGTAGGTTTTATCATCTACTCGATAAAAGAACGTACGAGTTGTGTGACTAAAGGATAGTGCAGAAAGACGGAGTGTGAAATTATGGGTGATTATTAACTCTAAAAAAAACAATACATAATAAAACAACTGCTAATGGGCAAAGTTGCTGGAAGAAGAGTTGTCGGGCGCAGGAAGGGTGTTACCAGAGCAATCGATCGATCGTCGATCGACGGCATTGATCGACGTCGATCAATGTCGATCGATTGGTCTGGTAGGAACTATCGATCGACGTCGACTAATGCATTCTACCATCGATCGATGCCGTCGATCGACGATCGATCGATTAGTCCGGTAACACCCAAAGAAATCATGGCTGAGAAACATTCGGGAATGGACTGGAGTCACAAGTGCAGCGGAGCTATTCAACCTCGCTAAAGACCGAGAGAAATATGCGGAGCTGACTGCCAATCTTCACTAGTTGGAGAGGCATTGTAAGAAGAAGAAGAAGTGTGAGTAGGGCGGTATGGAATCCTCTTTTTTATTAGCGAATAATCTTACACAAATTAGCCTAACCCAGAAGTAAGCTCTTTTATGTGTGTACACCTAATTACCAATTATACTCGTAGCCGTTCATGGATAAGTACGAGTAAAAAGGTTAATTTGAAGTTTCTTATGATAAAAAGTATTTAAACTTTAAGACGACTGTCTGACAAACAACGCACGGCCTAAACTACTGAACCTAGAGCGTCGGTGGCCTAGTGGCTTAGGGGGTCGACTCGTGATCGTAAGGTACCGAGTTCGAACCTCTGCGGTCACCATGTACCAATGAGTTTTTCTAACTTAAGTGCATTACCCGATGCTCTTACGGTGAAGGAAAAACATCGTGAGGAAACCTGCACATTCGAACAGCTGAGTGTGTAAGAGGGTAATTGCACAAAAGATCCTAAACGGTCGAAGTGTATCCGAAAGGGCCCATCTGTAAGATAATATAAGATAAGATAAGATAACTACTGAACCTAAATATTTGTAATTTGGAGGGAATATTCTTTTGGTACCCTAGGGGTGTTCGAAAATTACCCGCCAACGGGAAGAAATAGGGGCAGTAGCGAGAAAAAAAGTCTACGTAAACGAAGTTCTTAATAAAGGTCTTAAAGGCAGCTTTAAATTTGTCTCAAATTAGTCCGTTAGATACCGCCACTCCGTGCGTATGCGCCGACCCTTATTCGAGGATTTCTTTTATCTTATAGATAAGGGTCCAGATTGGCCGTCTGGGCTCTGACAGCCATCAGACGGAAAACTGAACCAAATATTTGGGGAAAGGATCGTATGGCGTGGTATTAGGTTACATGATTTTAGGGATCTGTAAGCCTGTAAGCAAAATACGGAACCCTTATTATGTCTATCACGCTTTTTGCTCATGTGTATGATCAACAATTTTATTAGAATAGGTTTTATCTTAAAAATGGATAAGAAAGAAGAACTTAAAAACGAATATTTAACAATAGGAATGTCCGAACTCAAACCAAGAGGGAAGGATTACCTACTTCTTCAACTCTATTTGAATATATCGAACATCGGACTGTTTCAGTCCATTTTGGCAGACGGCAGAACTAACGACAGATGCTGCAAAATTAGTTTATAAATTTTTGAACATGTAATAATTCCCCCTCCCTTTCCTTTTTTTCTCTGAATGATATCTATTTGTATTTTATTTTTGTATAGCTTTGTCCAACGGGGCTGCCGTGATCAATAGGAAAAAGTATAAAAATATCAAGTGGATTGTATTTTTTTTATTAAACTCAATTTTGAAATTATCTTCAAAAATATTAAATCACGTCGATTGGACTAGACTACGTCTGTATTTTTAGGCAGTAAGTACTTTAATCTTTAACTTTCGTTATGTTTAAGTATGGTTATTTAGAAATTAAGGTCTTTGATACCTCGTTTGCTTCTGTGATATAAACATCATAATTGTTTAAGTAAATTCTCTATTGAAAGAAAGAAAAACATTTATTCACAACAATATACCTACATACATAAATATACCATCACAATAAGGAAAAGAGACGACAGATAGTGGTAATTGTTGCGAAACGGTCCCAACTCAGCAAGTCAGCATGATGGCTGTGAAGATAACTAACTTAACTAGAGTAATTACAGACATACTACTTTTACAGTTTTACCCTTGCAAAGTCTTCAATGTCCGGTCAAAATAAAGCACTTGCAACTTAGTAACAACACTATATGTACGTACACTGCACAAAAAGGCAACTTGCGAACTTATCTCAATCACAGAAGACCTACAGAACACGACTACTACTAACTAATACATACCTAATAATGGCGTGATGTATTGGTAAATATTTACATATAAATGATGAATATATTTACATAGTAAGATATGCACGGATCAATGAGTTTATCGACTGGAAATATTGCAAAACAATCTATATTTATAGTAAGATGTTATTTATTTATAATACTGCATTCCAAGAATGTACACAGTCTTAAATGGCGGTGTAATATTTCTTGTTTATAAAAGAGCTAAAAGAAAGTAAATATGTATACGTGGACTTTGAAAAATAACGTTTTTAATACGAAGTACGTACGTCAATGTAAATAAATGTTTGTTTTAAAACGTCATGTTTCTGATTATATAGCTTGTTTTGTTATATTTTTATTGTAGCATAAAGTCCGTCACAATGCTATAATATATAATATTAATATACCGAAAAATAATAATATATTATAGGACCACGCATTCCTAAATTATAAATATATTCATTATACTGGCAAGAGAAAGAGATAAATATATATTTTAGTAAGGTATCATAAGATATTTTATGTTATAGCTGCGTGTGTGGACTATGGCATAAAATTCGGAAAATATATCGTAGGATGGGTATACACCAAAATAAATGCCCAGTTAAAGAGAGTTTTGCCACCAAAACTGTCGATTAACGTCAAACACATACATTTTTGTAACGAAATTGTAAGTTAGATATCATTTAAGTGACAGTTGAATAGCGTCTTTATGTACATTTATTTTGATTTTTACCCAGATAATATATATTTTGGCATATTATAGCTCCGTGTGTGACGCGCTTAACGTGTGGCTGTTCATATCTTAATGCTAAAACTAAACGCTTACTCTATTAATAAATAACATAATTAGTTAACGTTTCTTCCTGGCTCCTGAAGCGTTCTGTCTGGCCTTTCGCATTGCTTACTGAGGCATACAGATCACGCCTCGGCTACGCCTCCGCGCCGCTTCTGATGTGTCCTCAACAGGAAAACTCGAACTGATGCCCGAATAATCATCGCCCAGTAACAGAAAAATATGTTTTTTCTGAGGCGATATGATTAAAAAACCTTGAAGATACGCGGCGTGACTGGGAAAAATGGTAGTTTGATTAATTTATCAATTCTTAGGTATATAAGTTCAGTTCGTAACAATTATCAAAAATGCAAAGGCGAATCAGTTGTTTTTGGAGTTAAACTACTACACCAATTTCAATTTAAACCAGTTTTTTTAATGATTAAGAAACGATGTTTTTTCAACCGAAACGCCAGCGCGTATATAGGACATATTCACACATTTCTCCAACCATGCAGTATGCTGGCTGTATTTTGACGCAGGTCGTAACCAAGATCGTAAATATCTAACAAAGCATAATATGTCCAAGCTGTAAAGTAATGAATATCAAACGAAATCAAGAATTGAGTAAGCGTCAATACGTATGAAAGAAAGGAAGAATGAAAAGAAAGAAAAACCATTTATTCACAAACAATAATATACATAAACATAATAAAAACATAAAGAAAAGAAACGGCAGATAGTGAAATTGTTGCAAAACGGTCCCAACTCAGCATGTGCTGGCTGTGAAGACAACGCTGGTCTTCCGTTGGGACCGCTCGGTGAAAACACGGAAGGTGATACAGACGTTACAAGTGATTAAACAAACAAAATAAAAGCAAAATAAAACTACAATAATGAACACTAACGTGTGTGTCAGTGGTTCATTAGAACGGGCAGCGCTCAGGTGGCAACCAGAGGAACTAGCCAGGGCTGGATTTAGGGGAGGGCAACCGGGGCTGCAGCCCCGAGGCCTCCTCAAAAGGGGGCCGCCACAATAGACTTCGGAAAAAATAAATCAAATTCAGACTAGTAAACACTAGTAAACAACTTATCCTTTAATATATTTATTTGCGTTTTACCTTCACTTACAGTACTTTGTACAAACATGATTATATTAAATATTAACAAAAACCATCGATCTTTATTTCTTCACTCCAATCAGGCAATCAGTAAAATATCAAAATCTCAAATGGACCTGATAAGCACTTGCAATTTAAAATTATTGTCCATTATATTTGGAAAATAATTTTTGGATACGGGCCTCTACTTCTTTGTTGCCCCAGGGCCTCCAAGAATCTAAATCCAGCCCTGGGACTAGCTCTCGTATCTATCTACACTTCTGTGGATTTGACAGAGGCGCGTGGAGCTAACCCCATGTGCTTCTGTTTAGTATATTAGACAAAATACTCTTTTACCGAACATTTGTCTTCGCGTGTGGTATCATGAACTTATTTCTCTAATAAGTCCATGGGAGTGTCTATAAATAGCTTAACATTGGCGAAATACACCTTAACAGGAGTGAAAGCCATTAATTAAAAGTTACTAAATAACAATATTCAAGTTAATACATAATTACAAAACTTAATTATATTTTAAAACAAAAAAGGCTATATCTAAAAAAGGGCCCTGTGGCATTGTCCCGAAGATGCTGTCAGCATTTCCTCGCTGGATAGTTAAACTTATGCGTTGAGCGAGGAAACTGCCAGCTCTCCGGTCTCCGTGACGTCAAATGAGCCTCTTGAAGAGGCTTTGAGCGCTAGGACCTCATGGACCAAAAACGGACAAATTAAAATTAGAGTAACATACACTTCTGTGCTGCCATGCATGTTTACAATCTGTGGTTGCCTGCCTGAGTGCATAACAACATCACAAAACGTATGATATCGGAGGACTGTAAGCGAGGAGCGTTTGTTATGTCTGCGTGGTACAATTACTACACGATTTCGATTACAAAACAGGTATCGAGGAAGCTGACACTTAGCAACAACAATGCAACTCTTGTCATGAGAACTTGATCTCTATTTTACATTGTAAAACCATATTGCTTTAGACGTGTTAATGTATTGTCAATTACGATAGCTCTTATTTACTTGACAGTAATGGTGGTTGTTCAAAACAATACTGTAACATGTTGAAGGCATTGTGCTTTATCGAGTTGCGTAGAAGCCCTGGGTAGTGATTCTCTCAAAAGCAAAGGTTTCTAAGGGCTCAACTTTGCTTTTGAAAGAATCACTACCCTGGGCCTCTTTTCTATCTATTCTAATAGGTAAAACCATATTGCTCTTGATGTGTTATCGTATTGTCGTTCTCCACTATTTTGGTAACAGATTCTTCATCTCCGACCTATCGTAACTGACCATAAAGCAAGATAGAGTACTTACCAATGATTTCCTATACCTACTTACAATATTTATTTTAGCAAAAAGCGTTCGATACGAAATGTTATAAAAAGGTCTGGTCTTTATAAAAATCTCATCTCTTTATTTGAAATACTTAAGTAAATACTTACCGATGAAAGGTTTCTGCAAAAGAAAATGAGAAAAGTTATCAGTGGGCGGATACTTGGAATTCTTATAGGTCACGGGACATCCTTAAAAATTAAATAACATAATATTATATCAATAGGTACTAAAATTACTAACATAATAAAATTGAGAAATTGAATTGAGTCTGATGTCACGAAATGGTTCTAATTCAGCGTTATGCTGGCGTTAAAGCTTATTGATAATCTTTCCAAATGAAACACCGTCCCACCGGGCGCACACTCTGGGTAGTGATTTTTTTTTAAAAAAAACTCATTTTTTAAGATGAGCGAATGCACAGGAGTGAATGTCCAAGCGGCGAGTTTAAGTAGTCCCCTCAAAGCAAACAAAACACATTTCAGCGCGTGTATTCAATTTAGCAGCATGGCTTCTTGAACGTATAAGGCTGCCTAATTGAGAATGCACGCGCTAAAATGTGTTTTGCTTGCTCTGATGGGACTAATTAAACTCGCCGCTTGGACATTCACTCCTGCATTCGCTCACCTTTGCTTTTGAGAGAATCACTACCCTGCATTAAACTGAAGCCTATGCCCCAATCACTAGCATCGCAGTATTCGCAGTACACGTTATTAGACGACCTAAATTAGTGAATAATTTGCCCTAGATATCTGACTAAGTGCAAATTATATAACAAATTTAGGCGTAGGAACAATGTTAATGTATTATTGATATTGTTAACGTGTCATGTTTTGTTTATACATATTTTCCTTTTAATGTTTCGTTTCACAAATGAAATTTACGCAGTGTAAGTATAAACTACGGTTAAGGTGATAATAGACGTGGCTACTGTCCTGCTAAACCAGATAGTGGCATCTCCTACGAAGCATAATGTAGGATGCAGACTTAACTCATTACTAACGGCTCAATAATTAAATCTGCTAGAGCTATTAAATTTAGAGACCACTCTTTAGCTTAGTGGCCGGGCATTGCGGAAACTCCTTGCATTTTCACACACAAATCTTCTAACGTATATTTTTAATTTGAAACAGTCTTGTTCTTTTTAAACTTCGAAAGGGTCTACAATAGTGTAAAGGAATCATCAAAAATAAACGCGTTAAAGGCATGGTAAATCTCAAAAAGGCACCGTCTCTGTTGGGCATTTAAGACTACATTCGTCTTGTCAGTAGCAACCCTCCAAGGTCTCGTTCAATGGAGTTACGTTAGAAATAAAATGTCACACCCACACATTATTTCGAAATGTCCTTTTTGTGGGTGAGGCAAATAACCTTTCTAATTTAATGCCTGAAAGAAATTCCAATGTTTTCGGTGTAGGTGAATTTCGGATAAAATGTTACTCTGACATATTTTCGCGACATGCCCTAAATAATCTGACATATTTTCGCGTCATGCCCTAAAGAATCGAAACTCTTTCGGTACGACTAGTGACAAGCAAAATTGTAGCTGTATTTTATGCGTCTATAGGCTCGAAGATTTCCAATTATTTCATAGTAATTAGTTTTACATTTTGGCGGTAGTTATAGGTTATTTATACTATACAAAAAAAGGAATTCTAGAAAAATAGTAGTGTGGTGTAGTTAAACTTCTTTTATTTAACGTTTTTTGATTAATTTAATTTTCTTACGCTTGCTTGCCGACTTTCGCAGAACATTTTTTTTTTCAATTTCTTATTGGTTAGCTGGAAGATACTCCCTTTAAAGGGATAAGTTCGCCTTTGTACCATACTTTTGTACCTTCACAAACTCTGGGACTTATAATAGTGTTAAAAGTATAATCTATATGTGTACGGAAGTTCAGAATATCGAGTTCACGGACATTTAGCTCTCGACCCAGGAATAACCTCTTTGTAAACTACTGTGTAATACGCTCTTCCTGTTAATAAAATACTAAAATAGTTTCAGTGAGAAACAAGGTACGTCGTTCGCGGAACTGAATACGATACGTTTAGTGGATGCTTTTCACTCTTTAGTTATTAAATGATTGAGAGAAAGGGGCAGGGTGAAAAATTAAGGAACTTAAATTTTGGGAGTTTATAGGTCGGTGAATAGTCATTAAGTTGGCTCTTTATAATTAATATGACTTTTTAATATCATTGCCTTCTCAAATAGGTACCTATGTATGTTGATAAAAGTAAACAGATTAAACAAACACAAACAAAAAAACACAATAAACAACACAAAAGTGCCAAAGATCGAAAAGGGTAGATGTGCTAAGGCTTGCATGGTTTGGTCATTTAGAAAGGATAGATGAAATAAGAGTTACGAAAGAGGTTATGGCTAGCGAGAGTGAGTGGGGATGTCGGTAGGAGACGCCCTACTTAGACGCATATAGTGATCAGATTCGCGATGTTCTGAATAAGGGCCAAATCAAAAGCACCCGAAACCGACGTACGTGCATGAAGAGATTGATGAATGTAGAGGAAGCGAAAGTTGTATGTTTGGACCGGTGCAGCTGGCGTTCCATAGTCTCTGCCTACCAAATTGGGAGACAGGCGTGAAAGAATAACGTATGTGTGTATGTATGTTTTTTAAAGAATTTTATATGCTGTAGGTATCCATATTGAAAGCAGTGATGTAGTGAAAAGAAGGTATACGTCATTCGGTAACATAGTCATTTTCGTTTAGAGCAGTTTCGCTTGAACTTTGTGACACAATCTTTTCTATCTTGCAGCTTCAGCTATTCTACATTCCTTATCTTTGTTTAGGGCCTGTTTGATCAGTAGTTAAACTAACTAATTGTTAAAAACCGTAACTAATGGTTAAATATCAAGGAAATGTGTCAAATTTTCGATTCCTTTTTCGAATTTTAATAATTAGTTGAATTAACTACTGATCAAACAACGGGCCCAGTAATAGTATTGAAGGCGTAAGTAATATAAGTAACAAAGAGACAGAAGTATAAACAAACCTACGCAATTTATAACATTAGTAGGGATAGAAAACTGACATGGAATCTACGTAAGCGCTCGGAAATACCCATTGCCTACCTACGTAGTACCTGGTTCGTAGTAACGACTATTAACTATTTCCCCGCAGTTCAGTCGATAAATCAAACATTATAACAGTTTATCTGTGGTAAAGCCAACTCAAATAAGACTAAGTATATAAAACAAAGAAATGGATTAAAGGACTTATTAATCCAGGCCATAAACAAAAAGCGGTCAAGTGCAAGTCGGGCTAGCACACCGAGGGTTCCGTGCCGCCGAGATTTCGATTCAAATTAACGTGAGCCCAATTCTGTCGTAATATATAGCTATATTATTGAGGGTTAGATATGAAGTCAGAGTCACAAATTATAGCCAAGGGAGGCAAAACTGTACCGCAAAGTAGTGATCTTTGTCATTTCTATTAAAACTTTAATAACTCCTAAACTAATTAACATATAGAAAAGTTAGAACTATATTCAGGACCGATATAGAAGGGACTTTTTTACCCCTAATATGTACGTCAATTTATAGGACACTCTGTATGTAAGATAGATAAGGAAACTCAATTTCCCACTACGTAAAATCAAACTGTATAAACATTTCCCGTAACTCAATGCTATTAATCAAATCTTATTAACCATAAACTAGAGTAACATTGAAATGAATCTCTCGGGAAATCTGGAGGTGTCATAACCGCAACATGTATTTGGCTACATTTCAAATGGGTTTTTAATATGCGGTTGCATAATGAAACGATACTTTATTAACTTGTGGTTAATTTTTTTAATACCCTACTGAGTAATGCTAAAAGGAGAATGAGTTTAACAGTTAAAGTTTGCATTTATTCATACATACATATACATCATCATCTTGCTCGCATCCTTTTCAATTGGGGTCGGCGCAGAACGTCTTTTTTTTCTTCTCGTCATTCATCCATACTATATACTATACTTACTATACTATATTATGTATTAGACTACTAGATTGAAAAGGGCATGCTTCGATGATTCGGTCATTTGGAAAGGATCGATCGATCGACTTCGATCGACGTCAATCGATGCCATCGATCGGCGATCGATCGATTGGTCTGGTAACACCCTAACAGTCATCACCCTGTTTGCCCCTAACGAAAAAACCCCCAAATCTCACAGTCACACTACCAACCTACAAAGAAATCACACCTAACCTAGATCATTTCCTGTCCGTTTACAGTCTTGAAGCGAAAGCGTGCGTCACGTGTAACCGAACTTTTATTCTCTTATGACATTTGCCTTATATGCATCTGTGGTTTGCTCGGCGAACAACTCGTTTTCATTGGCACAGAATGAGACCAAAGCGAATCCTTTTAAGCCTGTATGCCCTACTGCATTTGTTTAGGTACTCAACTAAATGTAAACAAATCAAATGTGGTTGTGTTAGGCAGCCAATCAAAACTGTTATGCTGAGCTCTGTCAATAAAATCCATACAAATTTTTTAAGCTCTGGGCGATAAAGTAGTTATTATAAAGGACTAGGTCTGTACGTTTCTGTTCTTTTTTTTAAAAATTTTTTCATTCTAAGAAATATTTTCTTGGAAAGGAAAACGTACAGACATAGTTTTTCATGATATCTACAACATATTTAAAAATCGTAAAAATCGAACTAGGTTTAAGGGGAGAGAAACGTTATTGCATTTTGTATGGAAAATTTTAGCTTCACAATGTTCTTAATTGAGGTACCTATATAAATGAGCAATTTGAGCGTATTTGTAATTTAGTTCCCAATGTCTATCTTAGTTTTCAGTAAATATCTACTTAAATAGTGTGTTATTATTTAAAACTCGCTTAAAAAAAGGTTCACAATATTAAAAAATATTACTTAGTAATTGGAAAATTGGAAAAGTAAAGAGTGTAAACACATATTTTAAGATAATGCAAAATATTTAAAATAAAACCAATATAGAAGGTATAGCTCCACATTTTGAACGCCCTTTACCAAGATTGTAAATGTAAACAGTAAACAGTGAACTATTTGTGTTTATTTACGTAAAGCTATACATAAACAAAATTGACCGCACGAAAGTAGGTTACAGGGAACTCGGTGAGTCACACGTTTGTGGAAACGTAACAATTTATGACGACAGAGGGAAAATCCTTGGTAGGTATTAAGTAGTTCGCACGCCATTATTATGAAACTAGCGACCCGCCCTCGCTTCGCTTCGGTTTAATTGAGTTTTCTGTAACACCCGTACAATAAACCAGCATTTATTGTACATAAAAACCTTCCTATTGAATTTCTCTATTTATTAAAAAAACTGCGAAAATCCGGTGCGTAGTTTTAAAGATCTAAGTAGGTATACATAGGGACAGACAGACAGACTTTGTTTTATACTAAGTAGTGATAGAACCTGACTGATATTAAACAGTCTTCAAGTGGAAATTTATAATTCACGTGACAAAGCCAAAGCAAATCCATTACTTCGGCAGTCTAGATTACAGATTATTCTGTGCTAGCAACCGACAATTTGACTGATAATAAAATCTCCAGTCATCAGATGCATGCAAATAATAGAGATTATTCGTGCAGCCTACTTTGGAAAGGACATAAGTAACTAAGCAAACTAAGCCCTAAGCTATATAATCTTAAAGTTCCAGAAAAATAAAAAGTACACGAAAAGGTACGGTAAGGTAGGCACGAGGTTAATTTATTTAATATTCTGACCGAATTATGTGTAGACTATATACGGTGCTAAAGGTCGTAGGTTCGGTTTCCAATAGAGATAATTGTTGAATGTTTATATTGGGTTTTCATCCGGTTTCTAATTTATAGACATAATCCCCCGATCTAACGACGACCCCTAATTTCAGAGCTGATATCTCTTAAACGGCCCAACCGATTTTCATGAAACCTAGCTAAGAACTATGACGATTAAACTAGCTTTCTTTACAACAACAAAATCGCCTCCGAATCGGTCCATCCGTTTTGGAGATAAGATGTCACAGGCAGACACAGTTACACAGATACAGAGACACACAGATACATATTATGTTAAACTTATAATTATGACACGCCTATTTTTGCGCTAGAGGTTAAAAATGTAGTCTATGACACTCTGTAACTCTTCATCTAGTTATTTATCTACGTGCAACCTTAAAAATCACCTTTATCCTTATTTCCATTGCATAAACACACTTTACAGGCAAACCAACGAACACTTTAAAGTATCACTAAGGATAGAATGACGTGAAGATTGTTATCTAGGTTAAAGTAGTTATTTATACCAGTAGCTAAAGGGCTTCAATCCTCTTAGGAAGCAGGTCAAGAGTACAGTTCTCCACGGACGATGTGCGTTTGTCGCGTAACTTTCAATAATACAATCCGCCGTGACGTTGCTATAGCAGCTATACCTACACTGCACTCCCACAAACACAGACACAGTGGGGAGGTATAAATAGGGCCGCGAGCCGGCCGCCCCGCACTCTGCTCCCAGCAATCGCCAAGAGCACACGTACACTACCTCAACATATCCAATCGTTATCATTTTGCATTCAAATATGGTTGTTAAACTAGAAACAGTCGCCGCGTTGTACGCCGATGGATTCCCAACGCTGGCGAAAGCTAGAGGCCGGCAGGAGTGCGCTGCTGCCGAGTGCCCTCGCCGGCAGAAACCACGTCAAATCGCCTTGCCAGCGCTGGTTGAAGATGACTCGGAAGTTGAAGAAGCCTTCGAACCTGAGCCAAGACCTTGCATTCTGCGTGCGGAGCACCTCCGCCGCCAGAAATCCATCTCCCCTCGCCGGGAGAGACTCCAGCGGCACTTAGTGCTGCCTTCCCTATCTGAAGACGAGGAGCCCTGATCAATTCGCCAGTTATGTTCGGATTGAAGTTCTGAAGCCGCTCAGCGGACCCTGGGACCGGACCAAGCAGTGCCGAGACCGGACCAAGTGATAGTGCAGTTTTCACCCCAGTGACCAATTTCGTAGTGGCACCACAAGTGAAACCCAAGCGTATATTGAAAGTTGTTTTCAATAAGTAATAGGATAAGATTTTATAAAGATTTTGGATCAATAAATGTGTTAATTGAATTTCTGATTTTGATTTGACCTATATCCACTGTTTTACTTTAGGTGAGTGTTTTAAACGTTTACTCAAATACATCGTAAAGTTACTTATTATTGATAACTTTTCCATTGCCATGCTACTTCTTTACATAAAACAACTCAGTAATATTGAGAAAACGTACAACCCTCTATTAAAGTACTCAGGGCCGAGTTCACCAACCAATTTAACAAACGGTTAAGTCTTAATCAGCTGTTAGTCAATACATTTGACAACCGTTAAACCGCTAACCGTCTGTTTAATTGTTGGTGAACACTGCACTTAATTTCTCTCCGAGCCACAAATTTGCTAAAGCACATCAATATTAACTGGATTACTCGCATTAATTCCCTTTTGCAGTACATTTTGAAGGAAACATGGCTACTAATTTCATACTAAAAGGTGCTAAAGGAACTACTGCGAGGCAACTTTAATGAATATACCTAGATGATTGTGCCGAAACGTTTAAACAAACAATTTTTCTTCGTTTCAGTCGTAGCAAACTGTAAACAACTTACCACAAAAAAATCCTAACATCTTGACAACCGTTTGAAAATAGGTTACGAAAACATTTCGTTTGTTTTGGGTGAATGTTCCGGTAATTTTGCGACGTAGGTACGTTTGTACAATCAACTACTTTTTGTGTTAGCCACGATACAACGCTGCCATAAATGAGCTTCAAGTCACGAGAACGAAATTACGTCAAAAACAATAATTGGCTTTTTGCGACAGAGTTCTGCAGTCAGCAATTAAAGTCAATGACCGTATTAAGATAACTAAAGTTGTGTCGTTTTTAGGGTTCCGTACCCAAAGGGTAAAAACGGGACCCTATTACTAAGACTCCGCTGTCCGTCTGTCTGTCTGTCACCAGGCTGTATCTCATGAACCGTGATAGCTAGACAGTTGAAATTTTCACAGATGATGTAATTATGTTGCCGCTAATTATAACAACAAATACTCAAAACAGAATAAAATAACTCTTTAAAGGGGGCTCCCACACAACAAACGTGTTTTTTTTTTGCCGTTTGCGTGCTTCGTGCGCGAGTCCGACTCGCACTTGGCCGGTTTTTTTTTAACCATTATAAACGCTACGATAATTTTGACTCAAAACTGACCTATAACAGAGCCGTTGGCAATGAATGTGTTAAAAGATAACAGCAACCACTTAAATGAAAACGGGTCACTGTTAGTAGAAATTTATTCGATTTGAGTCATTATTACTGCTATTGAGTCTTTTTGCAACTAACACATTCTATAAAGAGATAAGGAGTTGCTGAAGGTATTATCAATCAAGTGTATTCTTTTTAAGAGTGAATAAATTTTTCAAGTGTTTGATAATTATAAGGTAGTAGACACACCCATGTAACAAAAATCTTCACTAATATTATAAAAAGGAAAGATTTGATTGTTTGTTTGTTTGCATTGAATAGGCTCCGAAACGAACTGGATCGATTTGAAAAAATCTTTCACCATCAGAATTCTACATTATCCCCGATAGGTTATGTTTTACTTTTCTGCGCGGACGGAGTCGCGAGCAACAGCTAGTGTTTAATAATTTGTAATTTTTCTTTTCTTAAATAATAAGGATAAAACTATATAACCCACATTGATAATTAAACGAAATAAACCCTTGGAAAAAATATGATTCGTGGGTTTTTCGTTGTTTATCGTTTGTAATAACTATGTTATAATATGTTTTTAATAATCAAGCAACATCTTGTTTATTTATTTGTAATCGCATCCTTGATAACGATCGAGCCTTATAAATTTTTATGATTTTCAAATCAGGGGTTTCCTTGGTTGATCAGTCAATATTTATTTTCAAGAAATATAGTTTTCATACTAATGATCAAACATACCTAATCATTACTTACTATCATTATTGTTGCCTATGTTTAACAAATAAATAAATTGATTGATTGATTGATTGATCGATACTTTAAGTTTGATTGGCGTAAAGTAATGGTACCAATCACCCGTCTTAAACAAAATTTCTCCCGTTGTAGCGGTACAAAATTGCATTTACTGCCGCACTCAGAGACGTCAATTAAATTTAACGCTTGTTTAGTGACGTGATGTCTTATTCTATTGCTGTAGCAAAGAAACTGACAGCAGCAACTTTAATCAAGTATTAAATTAAATTGACGTCTGTGAGTGCGGCAGTTAGGTTTTAATTAATCGTTGTGTGGACTTGTTATTACTTTTACAATATTGATCTTTAAAGAAAAATACCGAAAACTTACATCTACGCACTAATTAAATAAAGATATCTTCAATCAGAAATTTTATGAAAATAAATGTTTTTTTACAAAAAAAAATCGCTTAAATTTTCTATACGGAAAGGCGTCCCTTACCCTGTTGCCTTGAGTCAGTTAATACACTGAACAGATATTACATAATTAGATACATAAAGCAGATGACCGATTGTATATTCCGATTCGTAGTTCATTGCTATACTGGCGGGGCTATGGCCTGCTTTCTTATCGCTTTATTTATTTGTCAACTACATATTTACTGATAAGTCTTCAACGACAATGAGCTGGCCCTTGTTTTGTATGGAAATGAAGTGATTGGTGTTAATTTTTATAAATATTCCGTGTGTAATTTAACGAGCAAACGAGTACTCAGACTAATAAATAACAAGACTTTTTTGAGAGTTGAGTTGGCTCGAAACGAAACTTATAATTATAACAAAGTCCATTAGCCCACGACTTTGCCCGCGTAGATTTCGACTATCGTTATTCCCTCGGAAACTTTAAAATTTTGCGGGATAAATAGCCTATGTGTTAATCCAGGGTTTAAGCCATCTCCATTCCACATCCAAATCCGTCTAGCCGTTGCAGCGTGAAGGAGTTACAAACTAACACACAAACTTTCGCATTCGTAATAATAGTAGGATATCTACTTATTTCAATTTTATTTTAAAAACTTAAAACGTGATACAACACAATTTGAAGAAGTCGATTGAATTGTCACAAAAAAAAGGGAAAATATATATAAACTTCTTTTCAAGGTTAAGTTTAAATACAACTTGAGTAGGTATAACCACTATTCAAAGGGCCCAAGATTATTTTTCCTGTAAAAAAACCCAAGGTTTCTTGATATATTTATATTTATAAACACAATAAAGCAAGTATTTCTCAGATAAAGTATAGTCATTCGATTTTCCGCTTGATTTCTCACAAGGTGGACGCCCACAGTATACAAGCCGCATCTCAAAAGGTCGTATCTCCTAGAAAACGCGGACCTCATTACTAACAGGAAAGAGTTAAGTTTTCTTCAGCATTTTAACTACACATACTGCGTTTTGTCTTAAGGGCAGTACAATTCAAAGAAAGCCCAAAACAACTATAATTTGGAAACCCCAAGTATTTTGGCGGTGTTTTGGTGACTAATTGACTCATTATTTCTTTCTTATGTAAGCGGATCTTTGGTCAGCCTTGGGGGAAGCCCATGTTGAACAAGAGGGGGGGGGGGGGTTGTCTCACAAGGTCTGGGCTAACTAAGAGCGTAGACTATCGTAAGAAGAATCTTTTTAGCTATTTCAGAGCGCGTACAGCAAGCCTATTCCGGTCGTGTTTTTTTTTTTTTTTTTAATGGCTTTCACTCCTTGTTTTAACAAGGTGTATTTCGCCAGTATCGAGTTTTAGACAATCGCCATGAACTTATTACAGAAACAAGTCCATGGATATCACACGCGAGGACAATTGTTCGGTTAAAGAGATTAACTCTGGTGGACTAAACAGAAGCACATGGGGTTAGCTCCACGCGCTTCTGTCAAGTCCCCGGTCGTGTTTATTGATGTGGATAAGACATATGTCACTGTTTGACCAGTTTGCAAGTGCGAGAGTGACGGATGCTTTATCCACCGCGATAAAGGCGGCCATGATACGGGCCCAGGTCACGGTAGGCTAGCCCTTTGGGCTTCTTGCGGAGGAGTTATACTGCCCTTCTAAATAAAAAGGACGTATGGGCAATTTGATAGTCAAGACGAATTCAACCCTCCACGTTAAGAAATAAGGTTACTAAAAAATACGCGGTGCTATGAGACATACACCCTTTTTTCTAAGGAGGGCAGTATATAAAAGTTACAATCTACGACCATTAACGCCTGAACAGAATGGTTACCACGACCGACTAAATTCGAAACTTCGGGTGTTCTCTGTCACTCATCACTCGAGACTAAATCGAGAGAAAGGGATGGAGATAACGTAACTTCGAACTTCGATTATCAAAGTAGGGCCTCAAGTAAAAATATATGTTTAAGATTGACGTCAGCTATCGTGTTTTTAACAATGTTTCAATTCTGCTTTGCTCAAAGGTTAACTGGCAGAGAATGCCTTATAGCATTAAGATCGCCTTTTGTATATTAAGTGTATTCTTTTGTGCAATAAAGATTAAATAAATAAATAATGTCAAAGTATTGGTTGGACATAGCACGTTAACAGTTTTATTTGCAGTCTTAAGCTGGGTCCACATTTGTATCATTTTGCCGATCACGATCACGTGTATCGTATCGAGCTCGCGTATCCTAAGTATGGACCCTCACTTTGGGCACACCGTATCACTACCATCGTCGCGTGAAAAAATGCGTCCATACTAATCGTAGCGTAGCAGCGTATCGTATCATAACGCCGTATCATTAAGTGTGGACGCTATCCGTATCCCCTTTGATGATCGGGGAAAAACCGCCTCGAGAGCGATCACGGCGTATCGCGTATCAAATCATAACTTCGTATCGTGATACAGTATCAAAACACGTCCATACTTACCGATCTTGATACGCGTATCCGATCGCGAGTGTGCGGGGTATATAACGCGTATCAACATCGATCCCGAGCGATCAGATACGGCGCGCCGCATGATCGCGCTGTTTGTGCGTCCACACTAGCGATCTTGATAAACGTCGGTGCAACGCGACGAAGATACGATACGACGAAATGATACAAATGTGGACCCAGCTTTTTAGATTGTTATCTTAGGTTTGCCGACTTGAGATGGTCAATGTCTATATGAGCATCGGAGTCATCAAGTTTAGTGACCTGAGTTCATTAGCCTTCTCCATCCTTTAAAAAATACGTTTTCAGTATTCTAAAGTCATTAACTTTTGACCAATGCAAACAGAGGTGACGGGCCTTATACATTAATCATAATACCACATGAAGGTAGCAGTACATTGCGTCGCCACAACGTACGACTTAATAACGTGAATATGAACTAGAGGTGAGACGTACTAGGTAAATCGCGAGTCTTTCGAGTACGCGTCCAGAAAAAGACTAGAGCCACGAGTATTTAGAAGTACGCGGCTTGAGTATTTCCGAGTTCCGGTCCGGGTCTCTAAGAATCACGAGATTGAAAGAAAGAAAAACATTTATCCACACAAAGCAGAAAACCAGTTAAAAAAAGAAAAAGAGATGACATGTAGTGCTAGGTATTGTTGCAGAGACGACGGTCCCAACTCCAGCATGTGCTGACTGTGAAGCCAGCGCTGGCCTTTAGTTCGGACCGCTTAGTGAAAACATGGAAGGTGACACAGACATTGCGGTACATTTGATTACAATGACATGAATTAAAAATAACAATATTCGCGGTTCGCTTTGCCTAATGTTAAATCGGTAGATTCAAGTATTTTTCTAAATGACGAGTGTCTGCAAATGGTAGATAAGGCAGTTTTCATAGGCATAACAATAGATCAAAATTTGCAATGGAGTCCCCATATAGCTGTACTGGCAGGTAAACTAAGTTCGGCTGCTTACGCCGTTAGGAAAATTAGACAACTAACTAATGTTGAGACAGCTCGCTTAGTTTATTATACTTATTTCCATAGTGTTATGTCGTACGGTATTCTGGTTTGGGGTAAGGCAGCTGACATACAAACTATACAGATCCCTTAAAGGGATAAGTTCGCCATTGTACATGTTAATCTTAAGTTTATGTACGAAATGATTTGTAATTTTTTTTTTTTGTGCAATAAAGAGTTTACATACATACATACATACATACATACTATATTTGTGATACAAAAAAGGGCCATTCGTTCTATTTACAACTTAAATTCACGTGACTCCTTAAGAGAACTTTTTAAAGAAATTAATATCTTAACTGTAGCGTCTCAATTTATTTATGAGAATATTATTTATATTATTAAGAATTTAGATTAAATTTGTTCACCAAAAATTCTGATATACATAATTTAAATACTAGAAATAAAAATAAAATCGCTATTCGAAAATTCCGTGTCCGTAAAGTATATAAATCATTTGTTGGTCAATGCATTCATTTCTATAATAAATTACCTGACGTAGTTTTAAAGTTACCCTTTTCAGCACTTAAAAATTACTTGAAAAAGTCGTTAATGTCTAAAGCGTATTATAGGGTCGAGGATTATCTAGCAGACAAAAATGCATGGCCTAAACTCGAAACTTAGTCAATAATAATTTGTTCAAATGTAAAACCTTTATCTTGTCCTGGGGGACACTGTTGATGTAGGAAAACATGTCGAAACTTTAATAATAATTTTTTTTTTGTTTTTGCCTTTTTCTCCGTCTATATCTCTCCTAATATTTTTGCCATGTTTTCCTGCTGAACTACGCATGATATTTGATATTATATTTAAATTAATATTTATAGCTTTATATAATACTAGACTAAGTTGTATCATTGTAATAAGAAATATGGTTAAAAAATGACTGACTGCTGAGTTTCTTGCGGCGTTTCTTCTCGGCAGTGGTCTCCTCTTGGGAAGCGCTGGTAGACTCCTGACGTGTAAAAGTGCCCGTGCGGCCTACTTACTATATAAATGTCTTTTATCCTTTTTTTTTTTCTTTAAATAATATAGTACTTACTAACGAGTATGTCGGAACAGACCGGCTCTCAGATAAACTAACACGTGCGTACATTACAGTCTTGGTAGGTAGTATAAGTAGTAGCTTGTAGTTTTGGTTTGATACGCGGACGTTGACGTTCGGTCCGGGTTTCTGCGAGTGTTGACTTTGACAATAGGGACGTAAATGTAAAGGTAAGTATATAAATAAGTATGGTAATATGCGGATGTAGACATTATTTGAGTTATAATGTGAAATTAATTTATACACCCTTACTTATTGTGATTCAGTATCCGCTGCCATTTTTCCGCGTCCCGATACGCCTAATTACTCGATACGCGTTGACTCACTTTTAAAGGATCGCGTGTTTGGACATTTGAAAAAAACCTATTGCAAACGACGACACAGATAGTCTAGTTAGTAGCGACTCTACCTACGAAGCTGGCGCTCCCGGGTTCGATTTCCGGTCAGGGCAAATACTTGTGTGATGAGCGCGAGTATTTTGTTTCTGAGTCTTGCGTGTTTTCTGCATATAAGTACCATTTATATCTCTATATAAGTATGTTTAACTTCGCGTAGTACCAGTACAAGCCTAGAGCTTAGTTTGGGACTAGGTCAATGTCCCCAGTTTTTTTAAATACCTGTTCCAGTAAATACGTCTCTCTAATACCAACAAGCAATGTATGTCCGAGTATGCAGACGATCGACCAATAAAAACCGTTTTAAGGCTCCCTGGTCCGCATGTTTACACAAACCACGTGATTCAGGATCCGGACAATAACATCGGTCACACGACGTGAAAGAATGTTTCCAGTACTCGTAAACAATGTTTTGTTTCATTTGTTCCGATTGTCACGTACGTTAGATACAGCATGTGTTTTGAGAAATGGCGACAATCTTGAGAATCCAGTCATGAAGCTGTGTTTAGTTAGGCAATAATAATCACATTTATTACTCTGCATTTTTGTCCGTGTGGTTGCCGGGTTAGAATAGTGCCACTCCAAGTCTTCCAGTTTGTGTCATAACTGCAACCTGTCACTAATACGCTGGTAAACTTCATAGCCTATTTGTGCAAAATGTGGTTACTGAATTATCAACAAGTTTTTTAATTGTAGGTAATTCTGTAGCTCTTCCTACCCCACTCTGGGATTACTAGCGTGAAGGTATGTATGTATGTATGTGTTTTAAACGAAACTTTTTGCCGCGCACGACAGTGATATGGAATCAGCGGCGGTATTTCCGGACCGCTACGACTTGCGGATCTTCAAGAGACGAGCATATATTCAAAGGCCGGCAACGCAGCTGCAATACCCCCCCTGGTGTTGCAGGCGTCCATGGGCAGCGGTGATCACTTCACATCAGTCCTGTTTGCTCGTACACTTTTCAAACGTATGGTATTTACTCTTTCAATTACAACTTATTTTAATTATAATTATCTAGATGGATTCGGAATACTGAGCTGTATTCCCAGACAAAAACAATAGATGTAGCTCTGAAGGCTGCCCAACTAAAGTGGGACTAAGCCGGCCACGTTGCTCGAATGCACCCTAATTGCTGGGCCAGGCGAGCCAAAGACCGGCTCCCGGAAAATGCTAAGAGAAAGCGGGGCCGCCCCAAGAACAGATGGAGTGATGAGTTGGGATCATGGGACAAGAACAGGAGGGAAACCGCTCAAGATCGGATAGAGGGGGAGAGAGGCCTTTGGCCAGCGGTGGGACATTATGGGCTTATAATTTACTAATATATATGGGTGCTAAATATTGTATAAACTTAATCAACGCTTAACCATGAAATTAATTCTCCACATTAAAACGTAGTTATTTTTAATGACTGGGGTTATACTCAACTGCCTGGAAATTGACTCCCACGCGGTTCAACGGGAAATTATCAGAACTTTTCACATTTCTAACTACCCACACAAACCTAGATTGCTTTTGCTTTTGACATTTATAAATGTCAGTTTATATGTGGGTCTAGAAGTCAATTGGTGTTTAGTTATTTTTAAAGTGTAATAAAGACCTCTCCTTTAAGATGTCAAGCCCTTACTCACCAAATATTTTAAGGTTATGTTAAGTTACTTTAATATTTTTTGTAGTAACATTAATTACTACAAAAGGACGCTGAAGTTGTTATACTTACATAAATTACCTTATTAATTGGTGAAGAAAAACAACAAATACGTACAAAAAAATGGTCAACTGTGAGTTGGGCTTCCAGTGATTCGATTCAAATCAGAGCATAAAAATACCTACTGTGCGGTGGTGCCGAACTAGGGAATGCAATTTAACCGGTTATTAACAATTTTTGTATGAAAATAACCGGTCAAAACTGGTTAATAACCGGCTATTTGCATTCCCTATACGGAACCCTCGGTGCGTGAGTCCTACGCGCACTTGACTGATTTTTTTGATGATGATACATTAACGTTTCCTTCTCAGAAGGAAAGTCTTCATGCTCGAGGTACTAAACTGGGATGGAACCCTCATTTCTGTGAACAATTTGATCACTTGACTAACCTTGTCAAATGTATGATCAAATAACCGAAGGCCCGTAGTGATCTAGTGATAAACCTCTTCAAAGTCCGATGGTAAATAAATAATAGTAGGTAGGCGTCAATAGGTAGGCCAAGGTGAGCGAATCAACTTATAAGGAAAACCGTTAAGTGCTTATTAAAACAATGTTATTGCTCAGTTTATAGAAAAAAAAAACAAGATTTGGTTTGACAACTTAGAATTTAAATGTCTGTACCAAGTGTTTTTGAGTAAAAATGCGGACAGATGGACAGACGGACATGGCAAAACTATATTCCATATAACCAGGTTCCTTGTTGACTGGGGAACCCTAATACCCCTATAAATAAGCATGTCTTTATATAAATGAAGTGGTAGATCCGTGGATAAATAAATCAAAATAAATACTTAACTAATCAGGGTCAATGTTACACCAATTGACCTAGTCCCAAATTAAGCTCTAGACTTGTACTATGGGTACTAGACAACGATATAAATACTTACATAGAGAAATATATACTTAAATACATAGCAAACATCCATGACTCAGGCATAAATATTCGCGCATCACACAAATATCTGCCCTTACCGGGATTTGAACGAGTAAATCTCTTTCAATTACAACTTATTTAAATTATAATTATCTATGGATTCAGAATACTGAGCTGTGTTCACAGCAGACTAAAATAATAGATGTAGCTCAGAAGGCTGCCAGATACTGCTGATTGGCATATTAGGGCAGAAACCACAAATACATACATATACATTTGCGCATATACCCATGATCAGGGTTTGCGTATATCAACGTTGTCGCTGCGACAACGCCTTACAGCTCGTAAACGATCTCTGTTCCTCGAAACATCACAAACATACTATTCAGAGCGTGTTTATTTTGCGTCATTGCGAGCTCAATCGCGCTGTCCAAACCGCACTGTTTGTCGCAAACACCGTAAACCGAGCTTACGTGACGGCAACGTGTTTGTTTTACACATAGTCGCACGTGATGTCGTACACGAAATGTTTTGGAAATTAAAGGTTAAACCCCCTGACTCAAAAAAAAACCGCCTTCAAAAAGCAAAAAATAACTTCATTTAAAATGGTAGGTAATAGGTCAGTCCAACTGAAGTCTGCTTTTGGTTAAAATATTGTTGGACGCCGACTTCAGTTGGACTGACCTATTACCTACCATTTTAAATGAAGTTATTTTTTGCTTTTTGAAGGCGGTTTTTTTGTTTTTTAAACTTTTATTTTATTTTATACTTTTTAGTGATCATAATTATACTGTTATGTTATGTAGTCCCACTTTAATTAATAAGAATTAATAAGAAACTATAGAACATTGAAATTCAATCTCGCCGCAAGCAACGCCGTGAGAAAGTCATAGTCAAATACTTAAACATACATATGCTTCGTCATAGTCGCTCAACTATCTCAATCGAAATATCTTGTCGCCACCCTTGAAATATATACCGTTTAGGAGTTCCGGTGGCCTTCTGTGGTTTCCATCATCAGTTCCACTTTACCAAATAGTGTTTCCAAGAGCAAATACACGAGTTACAATGAAAAATATCAAAATCGCTATAGGTGTGCCCATAAATTTTGAAGAGTTCCGTCGATTCCTCATGGACTCCATCATCAAATCTTCATTATGATAAAAATGGGACCAAATGGGAAGCACCAGCTTTCAAACAAAAAAAGAATCTTCAAAATCGGTTCACCCAGTCGAAAGTTCTGAGGTAACAAATATTAAAAAAAAAAAAAAAAAAAAAAAAACATACAGTCGAATTGAGAACCTCCTCCTTTTTTGAAGTCGGTTAAAAAGAGGGGTGCTATACGTTTAACATGTGTATCTAAGTATTTTGTGTAGTAGTATTTGTGTGTCTGTGTCTGTATGTGGTATTGTAACTCTCAAACGGAAGAACCGATTTGAATACAGATTTTTGAATTTAGCTAGATTAATAGGGATGGTTTTGAGCTAAATTTCATGAAATTTGGTTGAGCCGTTTAAGAGATATCACCTCTGAAAGTAGGTAAATAAATAAATATCTCGGGACAATGTCACATCAATTGACCTAGTCCCAAACTAAGGTCTATAGGCTTGTACTATGGGTGCTAGAAATCGATATGAATACTTATATAGAGAAATATATACTTAAATACATAGAAAACATCCAAGACTCAGTAACAAATATTCGCGCTCATCACACAAATTTGGACCCAGGACCGCTAGCGTCGTAGGCAGGGTTACTACCGACTAGGCCAACGCGTCGTCAATCGTCGATGTCTCTATTATGTCAGAGGGCCTTGCCAAGATGCATTGCGCTAACTAACGTTTCTATTCGTTTCTTTTGTAAACCAATCGCGTCACTGGTAGGTCACGTGACTTTTCGTATCACGACATCTACCAGTGACGCGATGGGTTTAAACACGAAACGAATAGAAACGCTAGTCAGCGTAGTGCACCTTGGCAGGGCCCTCTGGGGTTGTTTCTATTGAATAGTAATAAATGACTACCTTGCCGGATTTTGCTTTTATTTGTGGGGATTCTTAGGACCCCGTTACGAACTTGTATTTGGTATTAAACTAAGCTATGGTATCATACCTACCAGGGCCTCTATTCAACTATTTCGAGTCATGGGTGATGTTGGAACGGAAATTTTCGTCTTATGTCACTTTGGTACCGAAATTACGTCACTTTATAAACAAAGATGCGTCATCAATAAAAATGCGTGATGCAATCGCATATAGAATAAAGTCTTTGTGCAATCCGGATGGACCTGCACGAGGTCTGTCAAAAGGCTGTCAATTTTTCCGAGAAAAAAGGACCTTATAACAGTTATAACATAACCAACTCACGGTTATAATATAAACTATCTCAGTTCTCGGTTTAGGTATTAAACCGGGAAGGCGGAACGGATAAAGAAACTTTCGCGTTTATAATATTAGTAAGGAATAAGGATATCTTCTTAAAATCATATGAATCTCCTTTTTAAGCAGCAAACCAGAAATAATACGTAATGGTTTCACAACCTTCACAATACTTTTTCGTCTAAGGTCACTTTGGTATTTAACCGAACACTTACGTCACTTTGTTTGTAAACAACGCGCCTCCACATTGTAATGTTTACGTATCATTTTAATCTACGTAACGGCTTAAGTAATATGCCCCTATTTTATCAACAGGTGACAGATTCTGTAGTTATATGGGAAGGAGAAGGCAAACGAGCACAGAAACACACCAGGGGCCTGTTTTATAAAGCTACAAATTATAATTTACAGGTTACAAGGTTCCATTTGACACAACCTCGACCAATGACGACCAGCCATTTGAGCAGTGTTGCCAGTTTAGACCTGTAAAATTGTAACTTGTACCTTTATAAAACGTGCCCCAGGGGGCTTAGTATGCTACGCTAGATTTACTGTCATATTTTACGTCATTCATATGAAAATAAGAAAATATGACATAACGTCACACTTTAAGATGCTTAGTAATAAAAGGACTCAATTTACACAAAATACACTTTTATTTAAAACCTTAAATGACCCTTACGTTAGAATATGGATTAGAGATATTTGACACCAAATCGCGTTTGACGAGGTTTGACGTATTCTCCTCGCCTAGCATGCTAAGCCCACTGATGGTATGAGTGGGATCTGTGACCCATACATAATAAATTCTCAAGACTATAGGTAATTCCTAACTTTTTTTTATAGCTTAAATAAAAGCTGATTCATGTAACAAACAGTTAAATAAATCATTTTTTGAATAGCTATAAAAATAACCAAGATAACCCTACAAAGATTTGTTCTTCTCTTTCTAGCAAAACAGAATTTAACAAGGAGTTTATATGGCCGACTGGTTACATGACGTCACAGTGCATATCGGGGGCCCGTTTATCAAACGCTTGTAACTTGTATTACAAGCGGAAATCTCTTTCCAACAATATGTATTAAAAAGAGACTTCCACTTTATAGGTAGGTATTACTTACAAGTAACAAGCTTTTGATAAACTGGCCTCAGGACGGACCTGAAAAAAATCATTCCAACATTGTGAGAGTTTATCAGATATAAGTTGCTTTTTAAAACTACTTAAAATTTTACATAACCTCTATCAAATACACGTATCTTAAAGTCATTAAATAATTCAAGGGCGAAGGGCAAGGTTCAGAAAGGGTCAATGTTACGTATTGAAGATTTACGATATATCTTGTTGTAAGTATTTGGACACTCATTATAACCTTGTTTTTTCCAAATGCTTATAAATATGGTACGTTTTGTCTCATGTCTGTCTGTGACATTGGTACTTAAGCAGTGAATATGTACCTAAACAATGGTGTGTCATTAGTAGCAATTACGTAACTTTTCTATTAATGGAATAACAAAAAAACAACACAAAAATATTTATTCGTCAGTATTTTTTACCTTTATCTGTACAAAAAAAAACGAAATAAAAACATTTATTCGTGACAAACAAGTCAACAACACAGGGCAGAGAAATGCGCCGCACAAGAATAATGAAGACACGAAAATTAAATAGTTTCAACTTAGCGTAAAGCGAGGTTTAGACCAGTAACAAATGTTGCAGAAGTTGACTGCTGTCTTAAGGGGCTTCTAAACGGGCCATATTTTCTCTGCAATATGTGGCCGGCAACTATTGGTGTCTTTCTCTAACATAAGTAAGAGAGGGACACCAGTAGTTGCCGGCCACATATTGCAGTGAAAATATGACCCGTTTAGAAGCCCCTTTACTCTAACTATAAAGTTAGAAAAGACTGTAAACATGTGCTGCTTGCTCTAGAACTAAAGTTAAAGCAATAAACTTCTGGCATTTCAGCATTTAGATAGTTTTTTTTTTAAAGAAAGCTGGTTAAATGAATGTTTTTTTTATTTTGTTATTTATCATGTATATAGTGACCAGCAATAATATATTATTCAACATTGGGCGCAAAAACTGACTCGTCTTTATTACTAGAGGTAGAGCGTGTCAGATATTTTCGCGGCCAATGTAGGATTATATATTATTGCTGGTGACTGTACATTAAGATGGATTATCAAGCCACGAGCATCAACAACGTCCGTATCTTATTGGCGTTGGCATGCAAAAAGATGACTTAAAAGCTAAAGAAGAGATTGCTACAGAATTTCCATCAAAAATCGGAATAGCTTTAGCTAAATTTCATAAAAATCGGTTAGGCCGTTTACGAGATATACGAGTAATCTCTAAAAGAAGGGGTTTGTGGGTTTCTATCTATCTACTTATTGCTTTGCAGCATAGCCATTGCTTGCGTCAGATATTTGTGAACAACGTAAACAATTAAAGACATTAGGTTGTCTGAGTATCGTAATATTATCTGATGGTTTGTGTTAGAACACTATACTAAAATGGAAGACCTTGTTCCAAACATTCTCCGAGAATTGCGATATGTTTGTACACATGCAAATATATGGCACATGTTTGTTGCTGTGGATAGAATAAACAGAGGCGTTATGTCATTTCTCGAAAATGCTATGTAATCTTGCCATAACTCCAGTAATAAGGAGCCAGTAGGTTGAAGTTCTTGGACAACTAGAAAAGTGTCCAGTAAAGTTGAGTTATTGAACGACTTCAAAAAAGGAAGAGGCTCTCAAATCGACCGTTTTAAAAAATATATTTGTTTCCTCAGACCTTTTTTTTTAATTTGGAATCAATAAGGTGTAAGTAAGTACCTATCGTGATTCCATAAAGCGCGGCGTACACTAGCAAAAATTGCAGAAGTAGATTGTTCTTACTTTAACTTCAGTTTTAGAGCAAGAAGCACAAGTTTGCTTTCTTTTTCTAATTTGAAAGTTAGAGTAAAACAACAGTCGACTTCTGCAATTTTTATTGCTAGTGTACGCGGCACTTATCATACCATATTATTTGAATTTGGAACTATCTCTACAGATCTGTGACAGCGTGGTGACAGCCTTTATCATTCCATATTATTTGAATTTGGAACTATCTGTACAGACCAGTGGCAGCCTAAAGATCTCAAAGACTAAAGAAAAAAAAGAACAAACTCTATTTTTAAACCATCAGGATTTTTGCAAGAAGAACCATTATTTAAAACAGACATTTTCATTCATTTGACTTCCACTGCTGGATATAAACCTTCCCCTGTTATAGCCACCATAGTCGGTGAGTATTTTTCAAAAGGAATTCAAAATAATTTCAAGTAAAATTTTGCTTTGGTGATTAAAGTTTTTGTTTAATGATTCAATTTAAAAGTACAACTGGGGCACGTATTATAAAGCTACGAGTAAAAATTTTACAGGTCTAAACTGGCAACACTGCTCAAATGGCTGGTCGTCATTGGTCGAGGTTGTGTCAAATGGAAACTTGTAACCTGTAAATTGTAATTTGTAGCTTTATAAAACAGGCTCGTGATGACTCCCACGTTCGCTAATATTGTAGCGTAAAATATGGCGTGATTCTGACCGCAAGGATTTTCCTGAAATGCAATGAGAGTGTTTTTAATTAAATATCAAAGCCAAATCCATAGCGAGTATTTGTGTGTAAAAAAAACATTACTTAACAGAAAAAATAGGCATTTTTAATACATAGTAAGTTTATGTAACTGATACATAATGAGCGTCTTAAAACACGAGTGTGGTTTTATGAAACGAGCCAAAGGCGAGGCGGACTTGTGCCCATACTTTTAATTGCGATAATTAAGATCAGGGGGGTTATTATGACATCAATGCAGTTCAGTTTACGCTGAGAGAAAAGGACAAAGCTATGGCAGTTATATAGCTCTGTCCTTTTTTTCAGCGTAAAATGAACTCCATAGTTACGTCACAGATAACATTACTTTTATCACCACCTCATTTTAGCGATGAGAAATGTTTGTGGCTTTGATATTTAACACGGATTTTTTTTAAATAAAGAACTTATTTGCCCGCTAAAGCACCTGAAATGATTGTTTTTGTTTTCATCTTGAGAAATTTTCATATAAAACTAATTCCATTGCAAAAGCAAAGGTCACACAACAAAACACATGAAAATGTTTTTCGTAGATGTGCAAATGAACATAATATCACGACGCAAATAAATTTTCACACTTAGCTATTTAAATCGCTATAAATAAACTCGTGACCTCCGGAGGGCGCGTCACAGCTGGATAGCATTGCAACTTCCTCTCGCACTTGACCGGTAATTGCCAGGATGAAGACGTCACTAGCATAAAGAATATCACGAAAATAGAATAGGGTTGTGTGGTTGTTTTATTTATTGCAACGTTTTTATGAGGACTATTTTTGCGGAACTAAACGCAATATATGAAGCTGCATTTTTTTCTACTCCCTTAAAAGTCTAATAACCAAAAACCTTTCATATTTCAAGGAATTGTTTACTAACCTGAGTTGACCTGATGAGTAGTTTTTTTCCGCAACAGAATGTAAAGATGAAAGCTGGAATTATTTTAAACATGTCTCTTAAACGATTAAGAGTCTAAAACCTTAATAGTACATTTTGATGCAAGTGCGGAAAGTATGTTTTACAGAAAATCACAGTCCCGCACGTACAGTCAAGGACTTTAATTGTTATGCCACTATCGAACCCTGTCATAATGACAGCGTCAAACCACATGAAAGAAATTACGCCAAAATTAGATTAACGTTATGCGGATTCCATAGTGGCATAACAATTAAAGTACTTGCCTGTAGCAGAAATTAGCCGACTAAAATTACGCGACTCACAACTCAAAAAATTACGGTCGTCTGGGTCCCCTAGCGTTACAGAAAACGGAAACCATCTGCCTGTATTCCCACGTAGCAATAATACCAACGGCATCGAACTCGAATAGCATTGTTTGAGCACAGCGCACAATCGTATTCGTCCCTGCAAATATCATTGGGTTAAGTATTATTAACCCGTAGCTCCGGATGTAGGTCGGTACCACGTTGGGCGCCACCGGTTTGAGTGTCATACAAATCGGAGCCACATAGGGCTGAGAGAAACGCTAGAGTTTCTAGAGGCGCTTCTTCTCTGCAATGATGGTCTTGTTCAAAGTTCTGATTTAGTGAGTGGTAGAGCCACGCTGTAGTCAATCGTTTGGTTGAGTACAGTATGAATGGGCCGGCTCGACCGGGGTAGTAGAGTCAGCTGCAGAGAAAAGTAACCCCCCCTGCATACAAGTTTCCTAGCAAAGGGGGTTACATTTCTCTGCAGCTGACTGTACCACCCTCCCACAGAATACCGACGTGAAGTAGTAGTACCGCTGCTGGGTTTCGTTTGGTCAAGTGAGAGTGCCGGTGGCCCAATTTCCCCTCTCCCCTTCCCCCCTCCCCCCTTTCCCCCTCCCCCTTTCCCTTCCCTTCCCCTTAATCTATTATGACAATAGGGGACTTTTTAAAACGGGTATCATTAAATTTCTTCGAGACCGGCAACGCATTGGTGACGCCTCTGGTGTTGCAAATGTCCATAGGCGGCGGTGACCACTTCCCATCAGGTGGGCTGTCGGCCTGTTTGCCCATCGACGGCAATAAAAAAAAAAGATTTACTATATTACCGCTATTTAAAAGGCCCTAGAGACCCTAGACATGCATTCGGCGTTCTTTATCGTTATCCAAAATGTATACGATTGACGTAAGCTGTCAGACGGTCGCGTCGAGCGTCTACGTCAATACCATACATTTTGTCAGTTTTCGATAATCTTTTACGTTAGTTTTAAGCAACTTGTCTAGCTTCAATGATGTAGCCAACTTATTGAATCAATTATTTCATGTTAAAAGCGACCTTTCTACAGATGAATGATATAAAATCAGCATATATTACAAACTCTATCTAATCGAATCTTAAGAGGATGTCAAGCGCCGGTAAACTCGCAAAGCTGTCAAAAAAAATCTATACTAATTTAGCTCCGGGCGACGTTTCTCACCCCCTAAATCAAGTCAGATTTCCAAGATTTTTGAATATGTTGTAGTTATTATAAAGAACTGGGTTTCTCTTTTTTGTTTTTTTAATCTGTTTCATTCTAAGAAATATATTGGAAAGGAAAACGTACAGACATAGTTTTTCATGACATCTACAACATTTAAAAATCGTAAAAATCGGATTAGGTTTAAGGGGAGAGAAACGTTATCGCATTTTGTATGGATTTTTTTAACTCACACTCCTCTTATTTGTAGAACCGCATAGCTATGTTATTTTACGGAATTGTAACCTGTCACATATTGTAACGTTTGTGAAATAGGGACCAGGTCAAACGTGGAACATAGGTCAGGCAAGCAAATTAAGGTCACTGAACTACGCAGCACCACACCTACTCGTACGAACGACGTCAAAGTTGTGTAAACATTTTTACCGTATTCGATTGAAATAAGGTGCAAATTTGTAAACATATCTTTGAGGTTGACTGTACTGCTAGCTATCAAGCCAGGCAGACACACTTAATAAACAGATTAAAAAAGAATGTATGTTTTTCCTTCCCCTTATCCTCTATGTTGGTGACGTCAGTTTGTTTGTAATCGCATTACGTAGCACTAGCTGTGACGTAAGCAAGACCATGTGGCGTCTAAGCTCTTAAGCCATTAGCAGAAAATTGTTTATTTATTTTCTCCCTCCCTTTTGAAAGTATGTTTGACCTACTTAAACTCTGTTTAGTGTGGAATCCATCACTTTTATAAAAAAGTGACGGATGTTTTATCCACATTTTGTCATGCGATAAACGCAGCCATATTAAGCCGGATGAGCCAAGCTATAAACTTAATTTACTGTGTCTATTAAATAACGGATGCGCCCTTAATCCTTAATACTGCCCAAATTAGGGCCCATAACCTTTCTCACATCAACTGCGCGTGATTTTGTGAAACGAGGTGACCTCAATTGAAGCCCGACCCTCTTCCATCCAGCATCCTGGCAGAAGATGTGATTACTTGACTGAATTACACGGTCTGTTTAGCGAGGGTGAGTTTATTACTCGTAAAAAGTTAGCTTCAAAAAGCTTGCTGGACATGTTTTTATAGAAATATCAGTTCTGGAAGAAGGAGTCATCAGTATCGGGGTTTTATTGTCTATTCAATAATTATTAACGTTTAATTTTATTTCATTTTGGGGGTTAAGGTACCCAGTGACAAAGACGAATCTAACTAAAGTCCTTACCAACTGACTGGTCTTGTTTTCTAACCTCAAAAAGTAAATGCATAATTTTTGGCTAAAACAGCCGTTTTCTGGTGAATCAAGCAACTAGCAAGCATTTTGCAGACTATTTTCCTGATTTTACATCATGGATGGTTATTTTATGACAAAATTGTAGTTTTAGGTGAAAAAGGAGCATTTTGAGGTTATAAAAGTGTTTACTAAATGAGACAAGGCAGATGGTATGGAGTATACATGTCTTATGTCCATCTCGAGGATGGTAAATACCAACCTCTATTCCTATTTCTATGGTAAATACTTTGAATTTTTTATCAAGTACATTTTATTGGATTATTCATAGTATTTAGTTCCTTTTTTCAGTAACTTTTTAAGGGTATATTACTACTATTTTCATCCTAAAAGATACTGCTAAAGGAAGATATTGCGAATAAGTTTCGCTCCGGTTTATATGAGTTTTCTGTAACACCCGTTCATAATCCAGATTGTTTTATACATTAAAACCTTTCTCTTGAATCTCTCTATCTATTGATGAAAACCGCATTAAAATCCGTTGCGTAGGTAGTTTGAAAGATCTAAGCGCATACAGAGTTACAGACGTCGGGAAGCGACTATGTTTTATACATGTAAATAAAGATGATGATAAACAAATTTAGTAATTGTTCGCATAATTAATAGAGGTAGCATATCGTTTGTCATATGACCGACAGATAACCGGCATGTTGATAACAATATCTACATTTTCTTGTATTGTGCAATAATAGTATAGGTACTGTAACGTCCTACTGTTTAGGCTCAAGTAGGTTATTGGATAGGTAATAAAACCACAGTATTGCGTTTGCCCCACACGCTCTCCACGCGACCCACCGACCGACCGCCATGACAGCTCCTTGTCCCATCCCGTTGTCAGGCAGGAAGTGTTGCCAATGGCAGGGCATTTATTCCGATACACCTACAGGTACATTATTATCACTAGATATCTATAATTATTGCGTATCTTTTAATTAGGACTGTGAACCAACGGCTTCATTCGCGTAGCTGTCAAAAGAAATCCATTCTAATTTTTCTTCAGACTATTACGTTTCTCACCCCCTAAATCAAATCCAATTTTCACGATTTTTTAATGTTGTAGTTATTATGAAAATCCAGGTTTTGCGTTTTTTTTTTCTTTCCTAGAAATATTTTCTTGGAAATCAAAACGTACAAACCTAGTATTTCATAATATCTACGAGGGATTCAAAAATCGTAAAAATCGGAGTAGGTATGTTTAAGGGGAGAGAAACGTTATCGCATTTTGTATGGAAATTTTAGCTTCACAATCCTTTTAAGTGGAGTGACTATAAAAAAAAATGATTAACAGATAATTATGAGATTAAATGTACACGTCACACGGCTTATACAATTTAAAAGATAACAACTATTTTATGGATTATATACAACAAAGTTGCAAATGCCGTTGGCATGTATATTTACAGTTGGTTTAAAAGTACTTCAAATGTTAAGTCATAAAATACGTAATTTATTGCTTACCGCAGAAAATTACCAATGAAACATGGAATAATGAGTAATAAATTATTCAACTAAAACGTTCACGTGACCGCCTTGTTTGCCTAGCACATTGTTTTCCCTTTAAACCACCTAAAAAAAGAGGGAAGTTATAAATTTTACACGTGTATCTGTGCGTCTGTCTATAGCATCGTATAGCTCTTAAACGGATGAACCGATTCCGATGCAGTTTTTTATAACAGAGGTAGTTTAATCGAGGTGATTCTGACTCGTAACTAGGTGCCATGAAAATCGTGTTGGCTGTCAAGGAGGAACAAATGCACTCATCACACAAATATTTGGTCTACCGGGAATCGAACCCTGGACCGCTAGCTTCGTAGGCAGGGTTACTACCAAACCAACTGGGCCAACTAGTATTATAAATTATAATGTAATAAACGGTCACTTCACTTTACTTAATCAAAACCAAATAATTTCAATTCAACTGACCCCATATTATTCGCATCGCCGATGCAATTGTTTATTTAATGAATAATTCCACACTTTGTTTATCATAAAACATAAATGCACTTAAAAGGTTTAAAGATATTTTAAAGTGCACTTATTGCACCGACATTCGTAAACAAATTAGTTTAATCGAACAGTTAAAAAAAAGCGTTAAATTTGTTTTATTTTTCTTGGATGTTTTTCCTACTGAGATAAGTAGGATAAAAACATGTTTTGCGAAATACATGTGAGGTTTTACCAATAATTATATTGACCAAAATAAACACATTAAAAAGTGTAATAAGTATTGTTGTTGTTTTTAAATGCACGCACGACGTTATAGTTTTTTTTGTAATTGTTATTGTGTGTGTCTATAGTTTGACCAAAATAGTAATAGTATAAGGACATATTCAAGACTGCAGAGGAACCACAGGCCATTCGGGAATAGAACCTGGGGCTGCTAGCATCGTAGGCAGGGTCAGTCCCAACTAGGTAGGTGAATGGACTTTAAAAAAAACTGTGTCCATGGGCAGCGGTGATCACTTCAGGTGACCCGACAGCTCGTTTGCACCGGCATAAAAAAAACTAAGTATTTTTGCACTTACAATATCGTACAGCGTAACTGTCAAATTACGGGTCTCTCGTCAAATTCAAATAATCAACGACACCTTCTGTTTTAACCTTCATTTTGTCAAATAAATGCTGCCCTCCTAAGCCAATAAACATTATCTCATATTCGATTGCCAAAGTATATTCAATCCTCTCCCATTAGTAAAAAGATCGTGATTGCTAACGGAGTTTTAATTGAGATGCTGCTATTTGGCTTAAGGCTCAGTTTCATTGCGCATGCTTTTCGTGATTCATTGCGTCGCTGCAACAGCTCTCGGCTCAAAAATAAAACAACCCGTCAATGGATTGCTACAAGCATTTAGCAGGGCTGTAATGTATCATCCACCACGCATGCGCTGTCGTCACATTCTGCACTGACGCAACACCTCATCGATCCATTGTAATCAAATCATATGGTTAACTACGTATTGAGTTTTTTTCCTCTACCCTTTGCCCCCGTAAAATTTGAGGACAAGTGACTCACGCGCATGTGTTATTGCCGGTGACCGCTAAAATAAGATGTAACAATTTAATGATATAACGTAATAGCATCTATTTTTGTAATTATAACATCGTACAGTCAAAGAATTTAATTGTTATGCCACTATGGAACCCTGTCATAGTGACAGCGTTAAACCACATGAAAGAAATTACGCCAAAATTAATGATTAACGTTATGCGACAGGGTTCCATAGTGGCATAACAATTAAAGTCCTTGACTGTACAACCATAATTCTCTGAACTATTTACGTAAATAATGACATAGTTGTCTAGTATCCATAGTACAAGCCTAGAGCTTAGTTTGGGACTAGGTCAATTTGCGTTGCTTATCTTCTATATATCTATATATATAAAAGGCTAAACTGACTGACTGACATATCAACGCACAGCCGAAACTACTGTACCTAGAAACTTGAAATTTGGTATAGGGGTTCCTTTCATGATGTAAGTGAGCACTAAGAAAGGATTTTCCGAAAATCGACCCCCAACGGGATGAAATGGGGGGAGTAGCGGGAAACAAATTTTACGCGTACGAAGTCGCGGGCGTCCTCTAGTAATATTTATATTTATTTATTCAACGATCCGCTTTTAATTTCCAATTTACCCTTCCATTCGGACTCATGTATCATCCACCACGCATGCTCTTTCGTCACATTCTGAATCATTATAATCAAATCACCATATGATTACTACTGCGTATCGAGTTTTTTTCCTCTACCCTCTGCCCCCGTACAATTTGAGGTCACTAGTCTCACGCACATGTGTACGGCCGGGAACTTCTGACAATGTTATTGTAAACAAGTGATAACTGGCTGGCTGGAATGTTTTTTTATGGCATTGGTAAGTCGCACGAGCAAACGGCCACCTGCCCCCTATTTCACCACATTGACAATGACACGTGACAGTTGACAATTCGGTATACATTACAAAGTTAACACGCTGATACATCACTGGGTTTCATATTAGCTGCGCTATGTACACTGAAATGTCACTTGTCACCTGTCATTGTCAGATTGGTGAAATAGGGGGCTGATGGTTTTGCATTGTCAAGAGATGAGAGAGATGTTAAGATTGCAAGCGTAAGACAGCAAATGTGTTGTCAGCCCATAAGGCTAAGATGGAATGCCTCTATGCTAAGACTGCGATTATAAGCCCGCAAATGTGTTGGCAACCCACATAGGGTTACCATTTAGGAACTTAAAAAGTCCTGACAAAAAGCCTGAAAAAAGTCCTGACTTTTTAGTCACAACATGGTAACATTAATCACTTAGTTACAGTGGTATGGTAGGCATGGTAGCAGACTCTCGGAGTTTTATTACACAATATTATATTCCATCTAATTTAAAAAAAAATCGATCAATTAAAGAGCCGGACAAAGTCCGGACTAGAGTCTAGACGTCCGGACACGTTCAGACTAATCCGGACGGATAGTAACCCTAAATCCAGAGGACTACGTTGGAATATCTCTATGCTAGTCATTTTACCGATTGTATTAGGTAAAGGTGGATGGTGGTAGCAATTCTGATGGATTTAGCACAAGGTCTTACCACCATTGTACACCACTTTTATGTATATCTCTATTAAAAATATTGTATTGTCATGTAAGATAGCGCACCCTCAGTAAACTGTTTTAAAACCAGACTAGATAAACATGTATACCTATACAATAACACTAGTAGATAATAATATACACGCGTCGGCCTTGATCTGCTTGTATAATATAAATAAATAAATAAATGTGATTAAGTATAGCGACATTGTTGTTGTTTGTTAGAAAGAAAGACGTTACTTACTCATTATAACTATGTATAGATTATGTATAATATGTATAGGTTCACTCTGGATACTAGACAAAGATAAACATACATAAAGAAAAAAAAAACATGTATTATTGTGTGGTCGAAAACAGTTTGTACAAGTGAAAAGTTTTTTAATTAAGTAATAATCAATGTGCCACATGAGGGTACTTGTTCACGTCGGTAATATGGTGTAAATCTACTAGCGCTTCGGACAAGACCGAGAATAAGCGCAATAAACTCCGGCATAATGTTTTTTTTTTCAATCATTTTTTTCCGTGTGGTGCCTGGTTTAGAATGTTGCCACTCCATGTCTTCCCGTGGATGTCGTAAGAGACGACTAAGGGACTAAAGGCTGTGTAGTGCTGTTAGGCGATGGGTTTGCAACCTGTCACTAATACGCTGGATAACATCTTAGCCTGGTTGCGCAAAATGTAGTCACAGAATTATCAACAAGTTTTTGGAGTTGTTGGTGAGTCTGTGGCTCTGCCTACCCCACTCTGGGAACGAAGGCGTGAGTTTATGTTATGTTATGCTTCATAAAACACAATTATACTCAAAAGTAAGTTACATTACAAGGTTATAAAGTAATAAATAATAATGGTTACAACCAGCACAAATAAAATCTAAACTAAAAGATCAACACGACGGAGTCTACGTTACAAGCCATAACTGGAATAATTAACTGATCAACAAGACCTTGCAAATGTGAACAGACCAGACCCCACAAGCGGACAAACAGCACCCGTACACTAGTATCACGCGTATATCAGCCATCACTAATCTAATCTACACAATAGATGTTTACTAAATTCTGTAGGATGTTAGGCGAAGTCATTTTTGACCAAACAATCATTTACAACAACATTCTCATGCATTTGAAACGGATCAGATCAGAAACAAATACTGGCGCTCATCACACAAACACTTGTTTTGACTGGGAGTCTAAACCAGGTTCTAGGTAGGACCCAGGACCAGGACCTGGTCTAGCCCCCGTTTTTTCAAAGAAAGCTAGTTCAATAAAATAAATAAAATAAATTAATATCAGGGTACAATGTCACACCAATTGACCTAGTCCCAAAGTATGCTGTAGGCGTGTGTTATGGGTACAAGACAAGACAACGATATAAATGTTATATAGATAAGTATATACTTAAATACATAGAAAACATCCATGACTCAGGAATAAATATTCGCGCTCATCACACAAATATCTGCCCTTACCAGGATTTGAAACCAGGACCGCTAGCTTCGTACGCAGGGTCACTATCAACTAGGCCAACGCGTCGTCAAACAGCATGCAATAAGCATAGTTCTTAGCTAGATTTCATGAAAATCGGTTAAGTCGTTAAGAGACCATCAGAAGAAGGAAATGCCATTGTATCGTGATTGTTTCTCTTAAATTGTTGTTTGTTCTGTCTTAAAGCATACATCCTCAAGAGTAATATCGATCCCAAGTCCCCGAGGATTGCATTGTCTTGTCGGCTGCCAAATACAGCTAACAAATATGTTATTCACAAGGGAATATACCTACTCCCGTTATTTTATTCAAAGTCATACGACGATGCAAATAACCTTAATGTAGTAACAGTCTAATTCGTGAATATTTCATAGTATATCGACGACATCATGTGTAAATATTTTGCTATCTACAGGGTGTTAGGCAGAAGGTTGGACAAACTTCAGGGACTAACTCTGTAGGTCATACTCATCAACTTTCATCACAAACAGCTGTTCCATACATTTCGGCTGTTTAGCTCTCAAAGTTTGTATGGAACAGCTGTATTTTTTACACGATTTGGATGTTGGTCCCATAGCTTCCGCTACAAATGACTTGGAGAAGGTGGCTTTGGACGTGTTTAACAACATTTTGGGATCGTTTTACTCCAAATTATTTAATATAAACGGTAATTTTAGTCAAATGTTATTTGAAGTGGAGTATAGTATAGTGGATATACCTACCCTGCCTGCAAAGCAGTCGGTCCGGAGGGCTTATTGTCTAACGCACTCGCAATCACGATCATTTTCATTTTGAAAATCGAAGGCTTGTCTGCATACAAAATGAAAACAATTGCTCCGCTTTGAAGCCGGTTGGGATTGCGAGTGCGTTAGACAATAGCCCCTCTGGTTTTGAACCCGGTAAGGGCAGATATTTGTGTCATGAGCGTGATTAATATGTAATATAAGTAAATATTTAGTAGCCTAGAAAGTCCCAGAGCTTTAGTTTGGGACTAGATCAACTTGCGTGAGATTATCCCATGACATTTATTTATCTAGGAATTATTTTTGGACACAGTGTAGGTACTAGGCAGCTGTGTTTTTAGGCAGGAAGTCGGACAAGGTGTAACCATGGCTGACCACTTGTCAACCATGGTAGAGGTTGTGGTATTGTATCAAAGGCCGGCGGCACGTCGCGATTTTTCAAGAACTATTCGATTTCCGAAATCGAGCCTCTTTTTTCTCAAAGGCCGGCAGCGCACTTGCGATTCTTCTGGCGTTGCGAGTGTTTACAGGTCGCGGTGATTATTAACCATCAGGTGCCCTGCTTGCTCGTTTGCATTATTTAACATAACAATAAATTTAATTAATAACTTTGTAAACTATCCTCTATATCTATATATATAAAGGGAAGTAATTAAATGGTCAGCCGTTATTAAAATTGATCAGCAAAAAAAATCAGCAATTAATTCATTTGGGCAGCATAAAATGATTTGGGTGGCAATAAATAAAAATTGGGCTACAACTCTTTGTTCAGCAAACAATTTATAAACGGGTAACATTTTAAACAATTTCGATCAGCTTTTTTTGTCATTTGTCTGCCTAATAAACAGTCGAGCTGCAAAATAATTATTTGGGCAGCAAGATTTTACAATTGGTCAGCAGAGAAAACATGTCTGTAAGCAGTTTAATTAACCAAAATTTGTATCATAAATATGAGGTAGGTTAGGTTAGGTTTGTTTTTATATCAGGCCCGGAGGGCCAGAACCACCCAGAAATAGGAGATCCGCGTGAGCGGAGCTCCGTCGACTCTGTTAAATTTGTAAATTTGATGGTAGGTTTGGGATGTGTGTGTTGCCGGCACGGCAGTAAATTTGTTAATTATACCTTTGTGTACACAACTGTACCCAAAAGTGTATCTATTAGGAAACACTGCATTGGTTTCTCTATAAGGAATAAAGGCGAACTTTTTTCAAGGGTGTATCTGCGAGGAAAGTGTGCCCTAGAGGAATAATTCTTTTTAAATTGAATAATTTACAAAAAAATGTTTTAAAAAACAAAAAACCGCCTTCAAAAATGCAAAAAATAACTTCTACTACTAGGTACTTAGTAGTAGGTACCTATCCTATTAGGTTAGTCCAACTGTAGTCGGCTTTTTGTTGAAAATATTGTGGTCGCCGACTTCAGTTAGACTAACCTAATAGGATAGGTACCTACTACTAAGTACCTAGTAGTAGAAGTTATTTTTTGCATTTTTGAAGGCGGTTTTTTGTTTTTTAAAACATTTATTTTATTTTACACTTTTTAGTGATCATAATAAGATTATGTAGTCCCACTTCTTAGTTGATATATGAAACTTTAAGACATTTCAAGCTCGCCGCAAGCAACGCCGCGGGAAAATCATAGTCATTTTAAAACAATTAAATGTGCTTCGTTGTAGTCGCTCAACTATCTTAATCGAGATATCTTATCGCCACCCTTGAAATCGGTACCGTTGAGGAGTTCCGGTGGCCATCTGTGGTCTTCATCATCAGTTCCGCTTCACCAAGTGACACTTTCTGAATGCAAATGCTTCACTTGTTACTAAAAATACTAAAATCGCTATATGTTTGCATACAATATTTGAGGAGTTCCCTCAATTCTTCACTGATCCCTTCATCAGATTCAGATTTGCTGACAATGGGACCACCTCTGAAGTATACTCTATCAAACCAAAAAAGAATTTTTAAAATCGGTCCACAATTGACGGAGTAATCGGTGAACATACATAAAAAAAAAATAAAAAAAAATAAAAAATACATACAGTGGAACGTATAACCTCCTCCTTTTTTGAAGTCGGTTAAAAAGAGAGTATATTTGAATGAACTTGGTAATAGTTGCGCCCATTTTGTTGATGACCAATTTGATTTTATTGCTTCCTTTTTTCTGCTGGACAAAATGAATTATTTTGCTTACCTTCTGATTGCTTACCAAAATTTAATTATCTGTGGGTCGTTCAATGCAGCTCAAATATTTAATTTGCTGACCAAAATAATTTAGAGCAGCCCAATATGTCATTAATTGCTGACAGATTTATAAATGTTTGCTAACCATAAGTTGCTTACCAACTAGCTATTTTGGCTGACCAAATACATATTTCTGTTCACCAAAATGAGAATATTTTGCTGACCGGTTAATTGATACCCATATATAAAAGGCAAACCTGACTGAGTTATATATCAACGCACAGCCGAAACTACTGTACCTAGAAACTTGAAATTTGGTACAGTGGTTCCTTTCATGATGTAAGTGAGCACTAAGAAAGGATTTTCCGAAACTTGACCCCCAACGGGAAGAATTGGGGGGAGTAGCGGGAAACTAATTCTACGCGTACGAAGTCGCGGGCGTCCTCTAGTACTAATATATTATTATTACTCACTTATTACAATGAGCATTTCGTCTAAATGACACATCAATCACATCACATGCTCAGCTGTACTCATAGACACAATAACATATATACATATGTATAATATATATGCCAGATGAGTCATAAGACCCATCTCGCTGGCAGACGTTCCTAATTGCTATAATGTTAACAATCATAGCTTTCACGATCTAGCTCTACACATGCAAAAGCAATTCTGTTGAACCAACTTAAGTCTCAATTTCGAACCATTATAAGACCTGCGGCTTAGCCAAACGGGTTACAAAAACATTGACAGGTACTATGCCCTTACACTAAACTTTAGAGTCTAAAATGGCGTAGTGAATTCGTCTGCCAACAAAAAAAAACTACAGTGTTTTGCTTTCGAGTCACGAGTCGCAAAGGTAAACATTGGCAGGCAAATTTACTATTTAAATCGCGTGAAATCTTTAACATAATAATCAGCTTTATTTTAAGATGCTTTAGGTTCAAATTAGTTAGGGAAACTTTAATTAATAACAATTCAAATCGTCGACTCTATGCTGCTGTGATAAGGTTATAATTAAGACTAAAAATTGTAGCTTGTCGGCAAACTTAATGTGGTTTTAAAGCATTGATACGGTGTCACACAATCGCGTCAACATTACATACAAATGCTAGTTTGCGGCATTGAATGTTTTAAAGTAAAGTTGCCAAGAGTAACGTGTCACAATGCCTGGGGACAATTGGGACCTTGGACCTCTTTCTGGAACGTGGGCAGGATGCCATTTAAGTCGATTTTAATCTAGAAGGACTTATTGTTCTGGGGGCATAGACCCCGGCTAACAAAACAAGTTTTTGTAAGGCAAGGAGAAGGTACAAGTGCACATATGCCACTTGAACCTGATGGGATCTGAGACCCTTAGACATTTTAATTCTCAAGACTACAATCTCAAGACTGCAATTTTAAGAATCGAAATGCATTGCCAACCTTTAGGACTAAGATGGATGGAAGATTAATTTCATCATTTTTTTCAGTTCATTGACCGACACAACGCCTTTTACCAAATACCACGAACAACAGCCTCCATGTTATGTCTGTCAACATTCGTGCATTTTGAATTTTAATAACTACGTCTAAAACATTAAATTAGGGGCCGTGCTAGGTTCCTTCTTTTTCTACTTCTTTTCTTTTCCTTTTTTTCATCCTAGTGATGTGCCGTTGCCAATTTCCCAAATTCCCGGAATACTTCCACCAGCAATATTGCCGGCAGCATAGGCAAATTCCCGGCAATACTGCCAAGGCCTTTTTATGGTTCCCACTACCGGTTGTTTGTTGTTAGTTATTAAGAGACACAATAATACGTTAGTTGCATGCTGGTTGCTGGTACTCGATGACATATATCTTCGTCCGAATGTGGTCCTAAATTCAGTAAGACGGACCGAACTGCCAAGTCGGGGCGCAACAGACCTAGTTTTTCTAGCCAAACTAAATGAGTTTAATGATGAACAAAGTGCAATGCTACCTACGCTATCAACAATATAGTTAACTGATCACTTGTGAATCTTATCACTAGAGTTGGGATGTTTGGTGGCAATTTTGAACAGAGTGCAGTGGAGTCGCTATTTTAGATACTTTTATGATTGAATGAATGAATGAATGATTCATAAGAATTAAATAAAAAAAGTAAACCCTATTTCAGTAAAATTAAAGAGTAAAACACGCAGAATGTTTATGTACATTTCTACCTAATTCGTGAAACGATCAAGAGACATACTAACAAAATGTACAGAATAGGATTAGACACAATATTACAAGTTTAGTTTTGGAGTCGTAATATTCTGAGTTAGAAAAAATCGTCATTTTGGGAAAAACACGAAACAATTGTAGAGTATCGATAAGAAGATTTGAAATTGATAACGTAATTTTTTTCCATCTTTACGATTTTTGAAGCCAGTACTTAAGCATAATGACAGTATTGAACCTTTGTGGATGAAAACCAGAAAAACCATTAAAGTTGACAATAATTAAATTCGTAGGTTGGCCACTCTGTTAAATAATCTATGCTAACTCTCCGGTTCCCTGACATTACAGCTTACTAGGGTTGACAATAGTTTTGGCTTTGATAATTTATTATATTTTTTACGGGGTATTTTGTAACACGTTGTATAGTATTGCTTTCTTCGCTATATAAAAGTTCTTCATATGGTTCTATCCATCGCAGAATTGTTCTAACTTGTCGAAAATTAATTTTATTTATTGTTTATGGTCACATCTACAACGTCTCGTAAATTATGTGTTGCTTCCGAAAACTAATGAGACTACGATTTGTGCGAATTGTCAAGATTGACAATATAAAAATGTCATAGTGATTGACTTTATTTGAAGAGAATTTTTAGTCAACCTATAATATTTGATGAAATGATTGGTAGCTTGAGATAGTTGAAAACTTAATACGAGTCGTAAAATTATTTAATGTAAATAGTTTACGTAAAATATTACATAAGTTAAGATTTTACCATTCAGTCATTCATCAATTATAAAAAGTAAATAATGACGACTCCACTGCATTACTTGTCCAAAAATGCCACGAGAATCCTAACCCTACTTATCACCTTACAATAAAGGTCAGGTAACGTTAGTAAAAGGAAAGAAAATAATCATTTATTTGGATGATCAGTGATGATGATGAATTTTAGGTTTCGATTAGACAGATCAACGTTTTGAGCAACTATCAGTTTCAAAGATCAATTAAATAAGAACCTTGTTGACCAAATAATACAAGTAAAGATGAACCAACTGTAGCCTTAGGGTCTCTTCTGTTTGGTCGTAATATTTTTAGCCAAAGAATGTATCATTTCCCAAATAATAATTTGCTTAAAAGCCGTTTTACGTCGCAGCTATATTATTTTTTGCAGTCACAAGTATAACCTAACCCATAAGCAGGTTTAGCACCTATCTCGGACATAAAACAAAAATAACACAACATTTTGAAAATGATCTTTATAATGTACTGGCGCCAGATACTTACCACGTGCTTTTCACACGTAAATTATAAGAGGCATACTTATAATTAAGCGGCATGCAGTATTTGGCAGTGTGCGGCATACGCGTTATGGAGCCGGTTACACACGTAATAGTGGTCGATTTTTGTACGTATTTTACGTAGCGCGGGTACGGGATTTTTTGTCAGTGCTAGCTCCCGTTACGTTAACCACTTGAATCATCGTGACCAGAGGGTTTATTGTCTAACGCACTCGCAATCACGATCGTTTTCATTTTGAAAATCGAAGGCTTGTCGGCATACAAAATGAAAACAATTGCTCCGCATTGACGCGGGTTGCGATTGCGAGTGCGTTAGACAATAAGCCCTCAGGGCTTGAATACCGGTATTATTTTCATACAAAAATACCGGTATTCAATTTCGGTATCTCGCTTATTATTGAATATTTTTGCTCTTCAATGAATTTATATAATAGAATTAGTGTTATTACCTAAATTATAGTCGAAAATATCAAGGAAATAATACAAATTAAGGAAGATATTTCAATTTTAATTAATACCGGTATTGAGCCCTGATCGTGACCCACATTATTTGCGGAATCCTAATCTTATCTGACATGCAAAGATAGCATTCCCGTGCGTGACTCGCAAATATCTAGAAAAAACTGTGATGCCTAAGACCCGAATACAGTCGGTCAATGTAAATGTCGGCTATTCATGCTTAGAACCCTCACACCCGTATTCACAAACAATACTTAAGGGATCCTTCACTGAGTAAACGCACTGCGTTCAATACAGCTTTGTGATTGGTCCTTTTTGAATGACATTTTGTTTATGAGACGGTTTGAACCACCCTGTGCGTTCGTGAGCACTGTGAGACCTCATAGTGACGTTTGTGAATACGGGTGTAAATCGTTCTTGTTTTTAGCAAATTTTTAACCCCTCCTGGTATCGTCGTGTGGTTTTAGACTAACCCCCCAAACACACATAAAATCACGTGTATTTTTTGTTACAAAATATCTTAAAAACTAACGCATGTACCTATTCGGAGCCAACATTTCGGATATAATGGAGCACGGTGAGAGAGATTTTTGTCTTACAACAACGAGTTAAGGTCACGCGCTGTTTTTCAGTTGAGAACGAATAAATAAATACTTACACGTGATATTCTCACTACACAACTGATATTTTGACATTTTTCCCAACCCCTCCTCCCCTCCCCCTTTGAGCGTCACGTGATTAATGGATGAGTTATGACAAACAACTTACCTACTTACTGAAGAGCTAAATATTTTCTTTGAATTTTAATTGTTCTTAAGGCTGTTGTTTACAATCACAGTCTTGAATATCCGTGTTCTCGAATCTCCGAAACTCTCAAAAAACATTATGTAAATCTATTACTTACAAAACAATACAATTTAAGAATGACGGTAAACTTTAGCCCAAAAAAACATAACAACATGTTTTCAGACGTCAACATCTCAATATTTATTCTAGAAAATCCATTCTAAATATATATTTCTCAGAAGCACAGCTGTGTACCTACTTCGTTTGGTTTAACATTAAGTGTAGGTAGGTAGTGCATAATCATACGACGTTATATTTTGTCGGATAAGTACGTAAATATTTGTCTTCTTTTAGAGTTGCGCCCGCTCGGTCTTTAAAGGGAGCGCTCCGATCTCGGTCAATCTGTCAAAGGAACTAGTTCGGTCTTTTAGTTCCTTTAGTTCCTTTAGCTCCGGAGCAAAGTTTGAGATCTGTGCAGGACGCGCTTTGAGATAGGTACTATTTGTCTCGTTCACAACGAGCACCGTGCCGTGTGCTCTTCGTTCGCTCTCTTTCACTCAAACCTATGTTCAACAATGGCTACTGACCTAAAGGACCGAAGACCGATTAAGATCGTTTAAGAAGAACTAAGTGGTTCTTTTCGGTCTGTGATGGGAATTCATTCCTTTTAGTTCTTAGTTCCTGACCGACACAGCCTATCTTCTTTCTCAATTAACATATCGATAGGTAAGTCACTAATTTGAAGCTTGGTTGGGATCGTCATTCTGAACAAGAAAAAATAGTAGGTACTCCCGATATGTCCCCAAAAGTAAGTATGGAATTGTCTATTTTGTTACCAAGATACGTATTGGATTTTGATAACAACGCGGAAGAATTGGTTTACCGTTGTTTTATAGACACTCAATTCATAGGCACTATTACTTCACAGAATTTGAATTTCATAGAAAACTATTTTCTGCTGAACCCGTGTTGATTTCAGTTTATCTTGTGATGGTTACAAGTCTAACCTAACCTAACCTAACCAACGTGAATCATATTTAAGATAACCTGAAATTACATTGTGCTTATCACACAAATATCTGCCCTTACCGGAATTTGAACCCAGGACTGCTAGATTTGTAGGTAGAGTTACTACCAACTAGGCCAGCGCGTCGTCAAGTAAGGGGATAAGACTATAGTCATCATCTCTATTGTATAGCAAATCTGTAGCGATCCAATATCTAACCGCATGCCGTGAAGTGTCTTCTAACGCGGTTAAATATCATTTTACATATTATTGTTTTCCTTGTTATCGCCTTGTTTCGTGACCGCAGCCTCTTTCAAAGTAGGGGAATAATAAACGTGATTGAAACTCCATCAAAACATGTTTTCTTAATGTTTTTCATGTTACAAGGAGTTATTTTTAAACAAACAATGTGTCCATGTTGTTAGCAAGCTATTTTGGTTTTGTTATAAAGAAGCATGTGTATATTTAATTTTATATGCTTTAGACATTATTGCATAAATTTGTTAGTTAAAAACTGTGTAAATGTTTGGCGTTTTTCCTTAAAATGGACCGTACTCACTATCACGTAATTTTTTTTTTTTACAAATAGGTAATTTGTAACAAGTTTTTAGTATCTTTATTTTTCATTGAATTTTATATAACTTTGCGATAACGATATCGAAGTAACATGGTATAGATCAAAGTAGAACTATAAGGTCTAGATGTGAGAATGCAGAGGAGATGCAATGTCTGATGCCCTAGCTTAAGGAAGGAAAGCCCAAGTCTTTTTTGAGTTATTAAAGTATTGTCTGCGTTAAGTAATGATTTTGTTCAAATCATTTATTTTATTTGAATAAATAGCGATTCCATACTTTATGAGTTTTATGACTGATGTCTATAAAAAGTTAATCCTATTAATTGCAGAAAAAACGCCGGCTAATGTATTACTTTATTGCCGGTAATTTTGCAACATATCAGTATTTCCCAGAGAAGGTAATTTTACTAGGGGAAAGTCCGTAACCAGTAGTTATGCCGATTATAACATAAATGTCAAGAACCGGACATTGACACACAATGGAGTACAATTTAAATGATAATTAGAAAGGCTGGAACTTAATATACTAATGATATTATTTCACAGAACTGTTAGGCTAAGCCATTTTGACCTTGCGTTAGTATACGAAGGAGTAAGTATGTATATGTAGATGATTTAAATTAATTTTGTTCTAAATCCATTGAAAAACCACGAAGACAATTTCATTTAGTTAAGAGGGACTAATTATCGCAAATTAGCTCTAGTGGATGTAGTGACTAAGATTGAAAAGGGCATGCTTCTTGGTGGTTCGATTGACGTAAGAGATATACAGAGCGAAAGTGAGTGGAAGGGTCGGAAGGGGCCGGCATAGACTTACTTTTTCGATTCAAATCGGAGAAATACTGGAAAAGGGCCGAATTTTAAGTACCCGAAACCGACGTGCGTGCATGGCTCGATGTATGAATGTGGAAGAAGCGAAAGAGATTTGTCAAGGCTGTAGCAGGTGGAAAGAAGTGGTCTCTGCCTACCCCTCTGGGAAACAGGCGTGATTAAATGTATGTATGTATGTAGCTCTAGTATACCTCTTTTTTCAGTTACCTTTGTATTATGTACATAAGCCACTATGACAGACGGACAGACGGATGTAACGGATGGACTCGCACCATAATTCCTTTTGCTAAATGATAATGATGTTTATAAACAAAATGTTTTTGAATAAAGCGGAATGTTTTGAATAGTAAAACGGAAAACGAAGTCACTTTTTGCGGAGGCAAACAACAACATAAGGAAACTAGCCCGCAATGTATACTAAGTTTATCTAAATACATAGTTGGCAAAATTACCTCTAACGCTTCCTTATTATTTTCAATGTTTATTGCACATAAAATAGTAATTTAATTAGTTATTAAACACATTCACGGACACAGCACAACTAGGGACCCAGTGAAAAAGGGTATAAGTCGACTTAACTCGTAATAAAAAAGGGGTGCGAAAGAACTTAGAAGATGCCTCGGATTTGTACTTGTCTCTCACTCGCTCTCATACGCTCTTATTAAGAGCGAGTGAGAGAGAAGTACAAACCCGAAGCATCTTCTAAGTGCTAACAGACTGTATATACCTACATGAACGGAGTATACTAGACTTAAACCCTTTTTTACTTGATCTTCAGAACATAAGTACAAATTTCTGCTGATGGCTAAGAGCTTAAACGCCACATGGTTATTTTTTTGGGCTATGTTCTATTCGTTAAAACCATATGGCTTTTGACCTGTTATCGTATTGCCAACGTTACGATTGCTCTTATTTACTTGATATAACATATCAAACACAATATGGTTTTATCGAGTGGAATAAGCCCCTGTAACGGAACCAGTAATGGATAAAATACCAATTATGGACACTGATTCTTATTTTACAGAAGATAAGGGTTATTCATTTGTTTTGCAACAATCAATTCATAGCCCTATGGTCTTTGAATTAATAGTTAAGTGTCTATTATTGGTGCCTTCAGCTAAAAGTGTTCAACATTGGTGCCATTACGTTATTGCTAGTTGCTACTTAGGTCACATGTGTTGAAGTTGGCAACAGCATTAAGCAATAAATAAAACATAGTATATTATTATACTATGGTAGCAGTGGGCGTATAATCGATAAAAACTATTACGCAACCACTGGTGCTATTATTGTAATAAAATGCATGTTTTTCCATTACTGTGTTAATCAAATTCAGATATAGAAATAATTGTGGTGTTGCAACATTATTAATATTTATAAGGTTCAACCATGGCAACTAATAAAACTACGCAAATGAATAACAATTATACTCATACTCATCTCTACAGTCATAGTATTAAAAAAAATCGCTTCCCGCCGTCTGTCCCTATGTAGGTATTTACGCTTAGATCTTTAAAACTACGTAAGGGATTTTAATGCGGTTTTCATCAATAGATAGAGTGATTCAAGAAGAAGGTTTTTATGTGTCGTTAATTCTGGTTTATGTACGGATGTTACAGAAAACTCATAAAACCGAAGCTAAGCGAGGGCGGGTCACTAGTTTATTTATTATATCAAATATTACAGTCAAGTTATTAATGTCATTATTTACCGATGCACGTGTATGAAGAGACTTATAAGTGAGGAGGAAGCGAGGGGATTTCGTCTGGATCGTAGCAAGTGGAAGGAAGTGGTCTCGGCATACCCCTACGCGGGAAAGAGGCGTGATTGTACTGATTGTATATATGTAAATTATTGTTTTTTAAACAATGTCTGGTTATCTACTTACACTAACAACATAACTTTTTTTTGTAAGTTAGTCATGTATGCAATGCCATGCAGAATATAAAATATTGCAACAGTTACATTTCATAAGACCAAAATACCTATACGTGCATAAACTCACGCCTTCATTCCCAGAGTAGGATAGGCAGAGCTACAGAATCACCTACAACTCTAAAAACTTGTTGATAATTTTGTAACATTTTGCACAAATAGGCTAAGATGTTTACAGTATACCTATTAGTGACAGGTTGCAAGCCCATCGCCTGAGAAGTCACCTCTTACGAAATCCACGGGAATAAATAAAAAAATAATACAAAAAAAAAAAAAACACAAATTTTCCATGTCCCAATCTAACTTAAGCTTGTACTATGGGTTGTACTAGACAACAATAAACATAGGTACGCAGGAATATAGAGAAATAATTACTTAAATGGTAATCGAACGCGGTACCGTTAGCTTTGATATATGTCGTTACAAACATACAGTATTAATGGGTACAACAAACGTTCCTAACTGTAACTTGTTTTTGTTTTCTATAAATAGACATTCAACCTTTACATTCACCGGTGGCATAAATAAATATTTTCCTGGTCGAATCTAGCGTGAGGAGAATGTCAACTAAGGCCTCTATTGTATTTTTTTATCCCTATTGCAATTGTCTTGTTTATGACTCAGCTTTACTATCGAGTTAAAACCTATCATATCGTTAACAAGATGCTTATGATAGGGGTAAAGACACACAGAATAAAATTCTAAAATATATTACGCTCGTGCACGCTCATGGCCACGGCCAAAACATGATCAAAATTTTTGTTCAGCAACTGAGTTACATACAGCTTACAACAAATACGAAATAAAGTATTTTCAATTAAAACAATTTAACTTACGCTAAGTTGCATTGAACAAAACAAACTTGAACGTGTGTGTGTGCGTGCGTGTTTATGTGTGTGAGAGGGTGTAGGTATGTATGTAAAAAAATTGACTATGATATGTAGACATGACGGTGGTGGAGCTGGTAGTGACGACGCGTTGGCGTAGTTGGTAGTGCCCCTGCCTACGAAGCTAGCGATTCTGGGTTCAAATCCCGGTAAGGGCAGATATTTGTGTGATGACTGATGAGCGCTAATATTTGTTCCTGAGTCATGGATGTTTTCTATGTATTTGAGTATTTATTTCTCTGTATAAGTAGTTATTTATATCGTTATCTAGTACGCATAGTACAAGCCTAGAGCTTAGTTAGGGACTAGGTCAATTGGTGTGAAATTGTCCCCTGATATTTATTTATTTATGTAAAACTACCCGTGTGGTTGCCGGGTTAGAACAGTGCCACTCCATGTCTTCCCGTGGATATCGTAAGAGGCGACTAAGGGAATATAGGCTTGTAGTAGGTACCTACTGTTAGGCGATGGGCTTGCAACCTGTCACTACATAATACGCTGGTAAACATCTTAGTCTATTTGTGCAAAAAGTGGTTACCTACTGAATTATCAACAAGTTTTTAAAGTTGTAGGTAATTCTGTAGCACTGCCTACCCTATTCTGGGATTACAGGCGTGAAGGTATGTATGTATGTATGTATGTATGTGAATGTAAAACTAGTGTCAAATTACTTCCTCTCCTAACAACAGAATATTTATGAAGGGCATGACATAATTGGATACTCGTGCGCATGTATCGCGCAATTCTTGGTTATCAGCAATAATCGTTCCACGTGTAAAATCTACGAGTCAGCAAAATTTACGACATTGATTTGTAAGAACTAAATAGGTGTTTAATGCGCTTAGTTACCAACTGTCTTTACTTAGACGAATAGTCCAAAATGTCTAAATACTTAAAAAAAGTGTAATATGTTCTAAAAAAACAAAACTGGATATCTAATAAAATTTCGATAAAAATAATTTTAAAATCTGTGCGTACTTTGTTTGTAATTTTTGTTTGTAATTTCTTAACAATAAAACTGCTGGTCAGATTTTGATGCAATTTCAAATGAATAAGAGCTTATAAGTAGCTATCCTAAATTAATAAATAGGTATGCTACCTTTTATCCTATACATACCAATGTTGCCGTGGGATAGTCAACGCGGACAAAGTTGTGTGAAGCAAGTAAGTGCATAAAGGTACACTAGCGGACGCCCGCGTCTTCGTACGTTTTGAATTTATTTCTGCTTATCCCTCCTTTTATAACCCCTTAGGGGATGAATTTTCATTGTGAGAATCACAACGCTGCGTGGTGCAACGTATTCTGAATTCTCACAATGAAATGAGCACCTTCGTGTAGTAAATAAAGTATATTTTGAGTCGCATGAGCGCGCAGCGTCGCGTCGCGTCGCGTCTCGGTGTGATTTGACCCTAACGCGTCAAAAGAGTTTACTACTTTAAGAGTTTATTACACCTTCCTGAATTAGTCACTAACAAGAGGGATGCAGCATTACGTTGAAATGAGATGGAGATATCTCCTTACGTATCTAACGTATTGAAGCATCCTTCTCTTCAGTGAACGTGTAATAAGCTCTTTACTTCTACACGTGCAAGCTAACTTGCAAATCAATCAGAAAGTCGACCAATTGCATTCAAAACTGCATCGCAAGATTCGACGCAAACTGTCGCAGGTGGTATCAAACACATGCATGTTAGGTAGGTACCTACGCAATGTGCAATGATGCACAAATGCAATCAATGTTGCGTTGCAAATCGTTTACACGAGCTTGGTGTAGGATAGCTTGGACACGTGATTGCACTATGCTTAAGACACGGATATGTTTGCTTTGTGTCGTTATATTTCATTACAAGTACAGTCAAAAAAAAAATGGGGCAATTTTGTTTTCTTGCTTAACTACGCATGATACTTTTATTTTATATTCGATACCGACGTACGTGCATGAAGAGACTGATGAATGTAGAGGAAGCGAAAGTTGAAATGTTTAGACCGGTGCACCTGGCGTTCCATAGTCTGTGCCTACCCCATTGGGAGAAAGGCGTGAAGGTATGTATGTATGTTTTATAAAATGCTGGATTAAGTATTATCATTGTTAAAAGCCATATTTAAAAAAAACTGACTGTTCAGCTGTCGTGTCCTCTTGGAAAGCGCTGGTAGATTTTTGAAGTGTAAAGTACCTCTTTTTTGCCGGAGGAGGGAAAAAATGGTACCTACCAAGTTACTATTACTCGTACCACGCCACTTTTAATCTATTTAAAACTTTCAATAATTAAAATCCAAATTAAAACGCTCATGATTTCTCCAAATTAGAAAACTAACTGCCGCACTCAGATACGTCAATTAAATTTAATGCTTGATTAAAGTGGCTGCTTTCTTTGCTATAGCAATAGAATAAGACAACACGTCACTAAACAAGGATTAAATTTAATTGATGTCTCTGAGTGCGGCGGTTAGCAACATTTTAATACCGTGTGCAAAAAAGTCATGCATTCCAGAAAATACTGGTTCCACGAAATCTTAAATTAAATAACGAGTTAGGTTTAGATAGCTCCTATCTTTTTATCCCTTTATCGCATTAAATTCGTAATGCATACAACTCGTATCAGAATTCAGCGAAAAGTTAATCACCGGTTCGTGTAGTATGAGAAGTATTAATTTCTTCGTAATGGTTATTCTGGCTAATCTCTTTTGGTTAACGTGTTTATTCACCAACTAGGTTCTGCCCGCGACTTTGTCCTCGTAGATTTCAAATATCGTTATTCCCTCGGGAACTTTTAAATTTTCCGGTATGAAATGTAGCCAGTATGAAACTATCTCCATTTCAAATTTCAACCAAATCCGTCCAGCCGTTGCAGCGTGAAAGAGTAACAAACATCCATACATCCATACAAACAAACTTTTGCGTTTATAATATTAGTAAGGATTTACATTCTTCATGCGCATCCAAATATTACTTACATCTAAAACGAAGGCACCTTCCTCTCTCGGCGAGCTTTTCTCATAACAAACGTCTTTGGATTGAACTCTGACCCTCTTTCGTAAGCTAGACTCTTTATAGAGCTCGGCTATACCTCTCTAGTAGGTATATATGTATATACCCTCCGAAGAGGGTTGTTTACGCGACCCAAGGGAGTAAACAGGGGTCTTTATTATGCAGTCTACGAAAGGAAATTTTCTTGACGCGAGGAATTCTCGAGGGCAAAGTCTATTTTACTTTAAGATCCAACATGTATAAGTTGTTTTTTTTTGCTATAAGATAGATGGCGCTCGGTAAATTTAAGGTTCGCAATAAGTACTCGTCAAAAATATTTTTTTGAGAAAAGCTGTCCTTGTCGACTGTACCTACTTATTATTGGCTAAGTCCATGATTTTACGGTTAAAATACTGCTTTTCTATAAGTTTTAATGCTCAACATTAAATGTCATTTTAGTTATGATCGAATAAATGAGCCACTTTTTTATCATATTATTGTCGAGTAGGTATTATAATAATGCGAGATTTAGGTTGATTAAAAACATTATTTATCGCCAATTCTTTTTTGAACTTTTTGGATATATTTTTTAGGTATTTTACTGATTTTGAACTAAAGTTTATTTCTGTTGTTTTAATTTTATGAACGAGAGTTCTGAGTAGGTAGCCGAAATCAAAAAAAGATTTTTCCCGTTTTCTATAAAAAATTACCAAGTTTATTATTTTTTTACTCGAAAAATTTATATTAAATGGGTAAAAAGTAATTCATACACATTTTAGACGACTTTCACAGCAATACATTGTACTTAAATATTTCATCCCGTTAAGACGTCAAAACGATTCATGAATATGTGACATTCTAAACCTCTTCCAGCAAAATTCACATAACAGTCACCGGTGTCAGGTCGATTAATCAAAATAAAATAATAAAACGAAAAAGTAGCTCATACATTCGTTAAAATTAGAAATTATCTTTCGTTTTGTGAATTGAAACTTGTAGAAATACAGTATTTCAACTGTAAAATCACGTCTGTAAAATCACGTAAATCAGCGAAATCGGCAAAATTTCTTATATGGCCTCTTACGTCTTTCACCTATAATTCTACAAAATCTTTTGCGTTTTATTTTAATGCATAGTGACGTTTTCGAAGTCTTGTAGTTGTGTGGGATAAATTCAATTAAATGATATACATTTATTAATAACGGTAAACGCATACAACTTTTTACACTAAATAGGCCTGTCTCGTGGGAACCAAACAAGAACACAATACTCAAGGTCAATGCAACTTACTCGTATAAAGATACAAAACAAATAAATGACTTCTATAAAACAAACAAAAACTATACCCGGGTTCCCGTGTGTATGTGTGTATGTGTGTATGTGTGTGAGTGCATGTGTGAGTAAACTTCGCGATCCTGCCTTTTTTTATGGCAACGTGCAAACAAACTTTGACGGCTTGTTTAGCTTAGTTTATAGTGACCTTGCTTACGAAGTTAGCGGTCCCGGCTTCGAGTCCCGGTGTGGGCATATATTTGTGCGACGAGTGCGAGTATGTCTTCCTGATTCTTGGATGTTTTCTATGTATTTCAGTATGTATTTCTGTACATAAGTATGTTTATCGTTGTCTAGTACCCATAGTACATACCTAGAGCTTAGTTTGGGACTAGATCAACTTGTGTGAGATTGCCCCGGATCTATCTTTCTTTTCTGATATATAAAATTCTCGTGTCACAGTGTTTGTAAACAAACTCCTCCGAAACGGCTCGACCGATTCTTATGAAATTTTGTATGTATATTCAGTAGGTCTGAGAATAGGTCGTAAACTATTTTAAGATTTGTATGAAAAAAATAATTAAATTAAATTAAATTACACCCGGGCGACGCCGGGCGCGGACAGCTAGTATATAATAATATTTATATGTATGGGCTATTTCACTAAAACGTGTACCTCAATTAAAAACTAAAATAAAGAAAACTTTATCGCTGTCAGTTTTGTGGCAAAAATTAGCGTTACATTTAGGCTGTAGGTATGACTAATTTTCGTCCAGTAAAACGTGCACCCCAATTAAGGACTAAAACCTTTGTACATTTACAGCCACATTTAGCTCATTTTCGTCACAAAACTGATAAACAGTGGAATCACCCGATAAGTGGAATCTAAGACCCATATACATTAGCATTTTCAAGACTACAATCTTGAGACTGCAATCCTAAGACTGCCAACCCTGAGGACTAAGATAGAATGCATCTATGCCACTAATTTCACCGGTTCTCTTATCCTGATGATAAAAGCGTTATAGCCTTTTGCACGTTATGTATTGTCAACATTACGGTAGCTCTTTACTTGACAGTTATGGCGGCCGAGTTAAAAACAATACACGTCAAGGCAAAATTGTTTCACCTTGTTTTCGGCGGTTACGTAAAAAATTAGTGACGTTTCAGGACACGGAATAGAAAAAACAGTGGAACTGGCATGAGCTTCGCTTAGTATCAGACCTGACCCAGACAAGATGCCAACGCCGCTAGCGTTTTTCTGTTCTATCGTCTTGAAATCAAATACTCAAACTATCATAAACACGCCACCATGGAAAATGTTTTTGGTGAGGCTATCGTTATTAAATTCCCAAAATAGCACAATAAGGCATGTTTCTGGATTTGTTTCCTATTTTAAAAATATTATTCGTACAACTTTTACGCACAAGCGATCGCGGCAAAACTAACACCCGTATTCACAAACGTCACTGTCAGGTCTCACAGTGCTCACGAACGCACAGGGTTGTTCAAACCGTCTCATAAACAAAAGGTCAGTCAAAAAGGACCAATCACAAAGCTGTATTGAACGCAGTGCATTTACTCAGTGAAGGATCCCTTTAGTATTGTTTGTGAATACGGGAACTCCGCATAACCATGCCACACGTGACACGCCCACTTCACACTTCTACAGTTTTTTCTGTTCTGTTTCAGGACAACCCTATTGCAATTTATTCCTCTCCGTGTCAACCGTTCGCTTTTCAGTTTTACGGTTATTCCAACTGGCGGGCGGGAAACTCACTCAATTGTTTACATACTCTAATTCAAGGTGTTAAGGGCGATAATTGTCTAACAGCCAAGATAATGGAGTGCAAATAGTGTGTGACCGCGTTCTATTTTCAAATAACGGGTGCGTATCTAACCTCCATAGAGAGATGTGGCTATTTTAAAACTAAAGATTTAAATTTCGACCTTTACCATAGGGTTCCTTTTGGTTCGTATTTTAAATGGCTCATAGGTTGTTTTAGGTGTTAAGATAGAGTTTGTCCTTTAAGTTATCCCGTGTTGGTTTGAGATTATGTAAATCACTACATAGTATAAAACAAAGTCGCTTCCCGCTGTCTGTCTGTCTGTCTGTCTGTCTGTCTGTCCCTATGTATGCTTAGATCTTTGAAACTATGCAACGGATTTTGATGCGGTTTTTTTTAATAGATAGAGTGATTCAAGAGGAAGGTTTATATGCACAATTTAAGCTAATTAAGTTTTGGTATAGTAGAGAAAACTCAATGTTTTCTTACCAAGTCGTCAAAAAATCAATTTTCGGGCGCTTACATAGCTTACGCTGGCTAAACCTTAAGAGATATATCAAAATAATGTACTGAAGAATTGTAGGTCTTTAAAAGATCTAGAGAAAAGTCCGCGATGGCATATGTCTAACTCCTAAGGTTAACTCACAGTAGCCATTTTTATCTTTAAAAATTTATTAAAAAATCTTAGGTTATTTGCGAAGCTATATTCTCCGATTCCAATTTATCCTTATCCAAATAAATACGTTAGTTATCTTGGGTATTTAATGCAGATAAAAATGTTCCTTTACACTATATTAATTAAATAAATACTTTAGAAGATATGGTAGATTCAAAATTACGCGCAACCCAAATCTAAATTATCGAAACGGTTGGCCGGGCGCCCGGGCGCCGCTGCAGCGCTGGCTGCCGTGCCGCGCTTCGCCCTAAAGTAAGAATTTTTTTGAAGCGATCATACCTGTACCGGAGCCCTCCTGTTACTTTATTCATATTATTAAATTCGGGAAATCGATAGGTAGTTAGATTGAGTTCAGGTCTTGATTAAAAGTTATTTTTATGTTGTTTTTCCTTTTAAGGGTTCCGTACCCAAAGGGTAAAAATGGGACCCTAGGCTATTACTAAGAATCCACTGTCCGTCTGTCTGTCTATCCGTCTGCCTGTCTGTCACCAGGCCGTGAACCGAACCGTGAACCGTGGTAGTTAGACAGTTGAAATTTTCACAGATGATGTATTTCTGCTGCCGCTATAACAACAAATAGGTACTAAAAACAGAATAAAATAGATATTTAAGGGGGGCTCTCATACAACAAACGGCATTTCTTGCTCGATATTAATAACGGCAACAGGTAGACGCTTGAAATATTCTCAAAATATTAAGTAGTATATACACTTTAAAAAATAAAAAATAAAATAAATATTTAAGAGGGGCCGTACAACAAACATGTTTTTTTATAGATAATGGTACGGACTTCGTGCGCAAGTCCGAGTCGCACTTGGCCGGTTTTTCATAGTGTGTAGGTAAATAAATTTATAGGTAAATGAATTAATATAGGTATAAGTAGGTAAATCAATTATTATTTGTAAAATATACTCTTATGCTTTTGGCATAGCCTGGCTGGCGTAAGTTTTTTTCCCAAAGTGATTTTTTTTTAATATTAGGTTATCAACGAGAGGTAGTGTTTTTTATTTAATTTTGTGGATTTAATGGATAAATCTCCATTTTTCTTATTTTAATATCGTGTTGTAAAGGTGCAAGTAACATCTTTAAAAAGTTGATAATAAAGTGCACAATACTGACTGGGTGTGCGGCTGGAGAAGTCGTTTTGTTTCCCCGGATTCCATTAATACCAACGGACCTACCTTTCCAGTTTAAACGCCTGCAATTTCCTGTAAACTTATCGTTTTCAACGACAATTAACAAGTCACAAGGTCAAACATTCAAAGTTGCAGCCTTAGACCTGGGTAGTTATTCTCTCAAAAGCAAAGGTGAGCGAATGCAGGAGTGAATGTCCAAGCGGCGAGTTAAGGTAGTCCCGTCAGAGCGAGCAAAACAGATTTTAGCGCGTGCATTCTCAATTAGGCAGTCTTATACGTTCAAGAAGCCATGATGCCAAATTGAATTGAATCTTCGAAAATCCACCTCTCTAAAAATTCTTTCACCATTTAAAAAGTATATATTCCAGATGAACTTGGGATATTTTAACTCATATTAACCGAAGCGAAGCGAGGGCGGGTCGCTAGTAGTGTATAAAACGATTTTGTTACAGTTATGACTGTAATATAATTGACTAGAGGACGCCCGCGACTTCGTACGCGTAGAATTAGTTTCCCGCTACTCCCCCCATTTCTTTCCGTTGGGGGTCGATTTTCGGAAAATCCTTTCTTAGTGCTCACTTGCATCATGAAAGGAACCCCTGTATCAAATTTCAAGTTTCTAGGTACAGTAGTTTCGGATGTGCGTTGATATATAACTCAGTCAGGCTTGCTTTTTATATATTGTACTTATAGAATAGATTTTGAATGAAATCGGCGTTTGTTACTCGATCGATGTTATAATTAAAATAATGTTTGTTGTTTATGATTCTGAGTGTAACTGTACATAGTGTCATGCATTGAAATTAGAATGTTGCATTGTTACAGTGTAGGTATGGTCGGTTATAGAATTACTGACCGAAGTTAAAATAGGTATACATTGTGTCTCAAAATTCAACGATAACCTTTTACCGGGCGGGAGGCCAAGTAGGTAAAGTTCTGGAAAAAAATAGTAAAATTTTGATGTAGATTTTTTTCTTATTTTTTTCAGAAGGTATAACGTGACCTTTCGCCCGGTACCAGGTTTTCGTTGAATTTTGCGACACCCTGTGTACAATGTAAGTAAGTATTTCATAAACATCTTCAAAATGGTTTATCATATCGTGTTGTACAGTTGTACCTACAGGATGTAGTGCAATAATCATACAACTTTATATTTGGTCGAATATCGTTAAATCGACCACATAATTAGGGACGATTGCGTTTTCCCAATACAATTGCCTTCAAATATGACATTTCAATATTGACACCCAATCGAAAAGTTCTTAACTAACTTTAGTAAATCCCCACACAAAATCAACCCACTATCTATTAAATTACGGGTCAAAAGAAGTTCTTTAAGGTTAGGCCGGACAGACGGACTGCGTTGGCATATTAATATAGGGTCCCGTTGGGCTCCCTTCGGATACGAAACCCTATAAAATAAATAAAAAGTTCCTGCTCGAAGTATTTTCCTTACGTTGACGCAATCTAATGAATCGCAATATTTTCGCAAGGAAAACAAGCTTTCCCGACCATTGCATCATTTCCTGAAATATCTTTTCTGCGCTCATAATCCAAAAGGCGATATCTCAAAGTCAATAGCCAATGCAGATACAACCCTCTCCCGTTAGTAATAATGTTGCATTTGCTACGGGAGTTTTGGCAGAAATACCGCCATTTGTCTTACCAGCACGGCTAGCACAAGTTGTCCGCGACTTGTTTGTCGCTCGGATCTCCCTTTCTTTCTACTCTGTAATGATATAGACGCACTGAGCGACAAGCGAGAAAATACAACTTAAGCTACCCGTGCAGGGGTGTTTTTCTCTTAACGGCGTTCGGTCGAACGAACGAGCGAAAGCACAGCGGCGAGTTTAAATAGTCCCGTCTGAGCGAATAAAACACATTTTAGCGCGTGCATTCTCAATTAGGCAGCCTTATACGTTTCAAAAGTCATGCTGCCAAATTGAATACACGCGCTAAAATGTGTTGTGTTCGCTCTGACGGGACTACTTCAACTCGCCGCTTGGACATTCACTCGTTCGTCCGTCCGTTCGTCGTTGTTGAGAGAATCACACCGGTGGGCAGTTTTTTGTGTCAATGTATATCGTTTCTGAGAAGCGTTCACAATGTTACTACCTTGTCGTACTTACTTTATCTCTCACCAGTCTTTTGGTATGTGAAAGAATGGGACAAGGTCACAATTTGTTTTCCTTATCTCTTTAGTGGTGGTAGGTTCTTATGCAGGGTCCGTCTGGATCGTTTTCACCATATTTTCCTTTAAGCTATTTTACAATCAGCAGTGTTCGCATTGTTGTATTCCGGTGCGGAGATACGTCACAGCACGGCTAGCACATGTTGTCCGCGACTGGTTTGTCGCTCGGATCTCCCTTTCATTCTAGTCTGTAACGATAGAGACGCACTGAGCGACAAGCGAGAAAATACAATTTGTGCTACCCGTGCTGGTCAAAATTAGTAGCATAGAGGCATTCCGTCTTAGTCCTACATAGATCTAAGAATTGCTAGACTTAACTGATCGTCTATTCTCTAATGGATATTTTAGTGACATGATCTAACATTACTGCAGTGATATATCGAATCGAATAAATAAGTCTTATTTTAATGTTATTTGCGTGCCAAAAATAGGTTTACGATTTTAAAATGACATCACAAAAAAAACTGTTAAACGTACTTACTTTGTGTATCTTAGTAGGTAGGTTTTCTGCGAAGCGAGTTTATGAGTTTTATTTTCGTTAGACATTTGCTCTTTATTATTTTTTATTTCATCACAATCGTAACAATCGTAATCGCAAGGCCGAAGTCATTTGGCAATAAAAGATTTAGAATTTTAGAAAAACTAGGCAACTAAAACCTTTTTCTTGCGAATTATTGCGTCATACGACGTAATCAATTAAGAAATAAGATTTGCTCATGTACAATTTCTTCGTCACAAATCTTGATCATCTTGTCTTACGCAACGATCAACTTTGTTTTAAAGACCCCTTGCTAACTTGATTTTTTTGTATGTTATTTGTTTTTATTCATGACTCATGATCATGACCCTTTCGAATTATTGCGTAATACGATGAAACTCCCGCTTATTTTTTAGGCTTTGTTTATAAATAGGCAATTATGGGTAAAAACTGGTGAGTGAACATGTTTTCAAGTTTTTTTTTTACTTATGGCCTGGGGAAGGCGAAAGAGCACACAGGTGACACAGGCCACCTGGTGGTAAGCGGGATCTGTGACTTATAGATTATAGACATTCTCATTCATAAGACTACAATCTTAAGACTGCAATCCTTCCAATATTTAAAATAGCACAATAATAAAAAAAAACTATTTTAGAAATATTATTCGCACAAGTTTCACGCACAAGCGATCGCGGCAAAACTAAGCTAGGTTGCGTGGAACTCCGCATAACCGTGCCACTCGTGACACGCCCACTTCACACTACTACTGTTTTTTTCTGTGTGATCAGCAGTGAAGTGCTTTGAACTAATGAAGATAATGATGAATCAAAAAGTCCATTCGATCTACACCGTGATCGCTAACCCATCAAATCCCTCTCACTACAGAATCCTGAAGCACGTACGTTGAAAATGGCACATAACAAGTCTATTTCCGCCAACACGACAGTTCACCTCTGATCATTAAAACTGTTTATTTCAGTCGCAGTTCTCTTGATAAATACGTTTAAAATAACATCTCATTGAGAGCGTCGAAGATTTATTTGACGTTTCCCGTGGCTCTGCCAGACATTTAGGTGCTTCCAGCGTCGTATATACGCACATAATATTATATGTACTTACCAAGTCGATATGTTTGTGACGTCTGGAGGTCTTTATGGGAGAGAGATTGGTTTGAGCTGCCGAAAATTGAGGCTTTTGACAAAGTTTAGGTTTGATCAAGTCAGTCAAATGTAGGGTTCACCTATGGAATCCCTTATTAATTTTGGATTATCCTAAAGCAATTTCCGCTTGAATTTATAACATATTTGTGTTGCTATATGCCTTAGCAGAAAACACACAACAAATGATAATTCGGGCAAACGATGCACTATCACAAACTTTAGGCCTCTTGTACACACACGGTTTATCGCTGTGAAAATCTACGGATAATTGGGATAGACCAAAAAAAAAAACTCACGGTTTTAACATTCTAATTCGAAAGAATGGGTAATTTTAAGAGACCAAGTTCATTAATTTTGTATTTAACCCAATAGTTTTGTTTTAATATCTTTATTTATTTAACGGACATTTTATGGATGACATGATTATTTTAAATTTGGGTTGGCATTTTCTAATAGATTACAACAATTAAATGATATCTAATGATAAAAAGTGATTGTAATAGTGTATTAAAACATACTAGGTATTTCAAGCGGGTTTTGCCTAACCCGTAAGTTACACCTAGGGGGGCTTCAAGCCGAAAACGAAATTCAAACAAAGGTTAAATACACTTTTTTCAAAATATCCGAAATAGATAAATATTTCAAAAACTTAATAATGCAGAACGGCTTTAAAACCCTATTCCTCGAAATGGTTTTCGAATTAGAGTAATTGTAAAAATATGAACAATCCCAATTCGCCGCGTGTAGGCACGGTCGTCAGTGTTGTATGGATCACTATGAAAGCTTGTAGACGTGCACGGTGGCGCCACGGCACGGCGCCGTATATATTAACCGTAGATTTTCACGGCGATAAACCGTGTGTGTACAAGAGGCCTTATTTTGAAGGACATCCCAAATATAAATACAAAACTATGCTAAGGTCAGTTACTATTGATCTGATAAGTCATTTCTTCATCGCTACAACTATCGATTCCGTAGCGTGGTTATTTTTTTACGCAAATAAATATGATATATTATGGGATAGAACTGGAAGAGTCATATTCATTATGTCTCTATCCCATTTATTAAACCTAAAGTTGTTAGGTTAGACAACTTATATCTAAAACGTATCTAGTCGATAGTCGGAATAGATACTACAGTCGCTTGCAAGATTTAACCAAATCAAAAACAAGAGCGTAAATTAAACCTTGTAAATACTTAAAGTGTTCTCTTATCTCCACAGAAACCGTAAAAACACTGTGATGTTTTCCGCCTTCCTGCTACGAATCGCTTTCTCAGTAATTCTCATAGTAGTAAAATTGCATGTTCCTCATTACTTTGAAGATGGCCGAACAATAAACCAAGTCGGTAATGTGTTTTCAAACGAATTAATCATGCAGTCAATTAATAGTTAATTGTCTTCCACTTGCAAGACAATGACTTCTAAACATCGTTCGATAAGGAGTTGCTTCTGTTTAACGATGTAGGGTCATTTACATTTTAAGTGTTACCATTTAAAGTGGTTTCAATTCACGTGGCGACGTCTCAATTGCCGGTGCACGGTCAGTACGGTCATAGCTTTTATTGTTGTTTTTACGCTTTATCCTTTATTATTCAACTAGAGGACGCCCGCGACTTCGTACGCGTAGAATTAGTTTCCCGCTACTCCCCCCATTCTTCCCGTAGGGGGTCGATTTTCGGAAAATCCTTTCTTAGTGCTCACTTACATCATGAAAGGAACCCCTGTACCAAATTTCAAGTTTCTAGGTACAGTAGTTTCGGCTGTGCGTTGATATGTCAGTCAGTCAGTTTAGCCTTTTATATATATAGATGACCAATATCCATACAGTTATTCGGTCATTTATTCAGTAAAATAATAATGAAATAACAGTAAATTCTTCACTTAAAACTATCTTATTAAGCCTAGTCAAAAAGTCCCCCTCGAGTTGTCTCTGGCCCAAAAGTAGGTAGGTACTTATCACACTGGCCGCGTCACGTACGTTGAATGGCGATGGACCACCTTTGATGGATATAAAATAAATAAATAAAATAAAAGAATAAGTAACAATAAAATAACTAGTACTAAGTTCCTAGTCATTCTGTCTGTCTGTTTACGCTTTCACTCCTAAACTACTTAACCGAATTTAATGAAATTTGGTATGGAGATTTATACCCGGAGAAGAACATAGGTTACTCTCCGGAAAATTGGACAGTTCCCGAAGGAGCAGCCATAAACAACTTATACATTGATGCAGTCGCGGTCAAAACATAATTTGTATATATATTTGAAATCACGTTCTCGAAAATGGCTAGCGATTTCGATGAAATTTACAATATCGGGATTTACGTGGGCCAAAAATCGATCTACCAAATTGTTATCTTAAAACATCATTTTAAACCCGAACGACGCTCGGTTTTCCAAGGTACTAAAATGTAAACATATAATTATTTTAATAACTATATAAAAACAAGGTAAAGAAAACTTTGAAACCAATTTTTAAAGCACTTTTTCCACTCTGACTTAGGTGCGAGTGCGATGCACTAAATTAATTCCTTCTGGATTTCTACTTCCAATTTATTCTCCTCGTTATGTCTCAAAAAGAGGGCGGATCAATTTCTTGGCATTTTAGTAACTTTTCATACATTTAAATGTGCAAGTAACGTCACAACTTTACTGCAAATCAACAGCCGAAAATAAACAGATCTGATTTGCGTCACACCGAAGATCTAAATTAAGATGAGGTCAAGTGGCCGCCGTGCCGTCTCAACCGTGTCGTTATTTTAGCGTTATGTCAATTTAAAAAAACATTGGTGATTTATTACGGTACAAACTTAAAAAAACTCTAATATCACGGGTTTTTTTTCGATTGATACATTTTGGTTGATAATACCGCATTTTCATGAGAAAAACGCTACATACTCGTACGGTCAGCCTTATAAGAAGCTGCACACTTTAGTGTTTTGTCATTTTAACGTCATGTTTGAACTGCTGCACTAATCTGTCAAAGGCGTTAAAGCGACAAGGTACAAAAGTGTGCAGCTTCTTATAAGGCCGACTGTACATCCTTCATCTTACTTGCTATCAGTGGCCCTAAGGCTTGTTCCACACGTACCACAACCACACCACATCGCAGCCACAAGCGATGTGGTCGGACCACATTTTGCCGTCAGTGGTAACCATATATTTTTTGTCGCCACCACCACCACTTTTTGTCGCTGCGACGTGGTGTGGTTGTGCTACGTGTGAAACAAGCCTAAGATGCATTATAAGATTGTTATCGTTATTCAAAATGTATTGAATTGACGTAAGCTGCCAGAAGGTCGGGTCAAGCCCTTGTGTCAATAATTTCACCATAAACTTTGACAGCTCAAGTTCAAATCAAAAGCACATGACGAGGTTGATGAATGTAGAGGAAGCGAAAGTTGGGGTCGCATACATACCTTCACGCCTGTCACCATGGGGTAGGCAGAGACCATGGAACGCCAGGTGCATCGATCTAAACATACACGACATGTCCCGTCGTCCCACTACTTCGTCTCACACTGTTCTTTTCGACGGAGCCCTGCCTAATGGCAGGGCTCCTATTTCTGGGCAGTTTGCCCTTCGAGCATTTAAAGATACCTAACTTATCCTATCTACTTTTGCGGAATGAAAATGATTTGTGGGACGAAGTAGTGGGACGGAGGGACATGTCGTGTATGTTTAGATCGATGCACCTGGCGTTCCATAGTCTCTGCCTACTCCATGGTGACAGGCGTGAAGGTATGTTTGTATGAACTTTTTCAATTTTCCAGAGTCGTTTACGTAAGCGTTAAGTATCTTGTGCCCATTGGCTGACAGTTCGTATCAAACAAAACACGACAGAAATTACAGTCTTCCATTACTTTGTGTTTAATTTGATATTTCAGCCAAGATCGATATTAATAAATATGGCCGTAATAGCGCACTAACTCTTTGGGCTGCGTGCTTGTGCCTTTTCTGAGGTATAAAATTATACATTTAAAAATAGCAAAGATTTAAAAAACCCAGCTTCTGTTTGGATAATGTCGTCATTGTAATGTTAGTTATTAATGTTGTTATGTTACTTTGTATATTTTATTTCGCCAATTTTACACTGAGGAAACATAACTTACCCAGTGACACCAGCGACGCTAAGACGAATCTAACGAGACTTGTCAAAATGCGTTTAGCCATTACAAGGGAACAACAAACCATACATACAGGTGAAAAACTTAAACCTCCTCCTTCGGCAGTCGGGTAAAATAATATGGACAGCAGCTGACAAAAAGAACTGAAGAACCATTTCTGAAACTTTATTAGTCTAAATACATACAAATTATCTCCAATATTCATCTGGAAATCGTTTAACGTCTGCCAGTGTCTTAATCACCCGCACTTAATCCGTTGACACCAGCTGCGCACGCGCCTTTGATGTTGAGACAATGATTTAGACACCATCGAAGTGTTTGTTTTATTTTTATTAAATGGATGGAAAAAGTTTTGAAGTTACTTTTGCCGAAATTTATTTATTTCCTGGTTGTTAGTTTTGGCGATGATAATGTTAGGTATTTAAAATTAAAAAAAAATGTACAAAAGGTGAACTTAATGCCTAATGGCATTCTCTACTAGTTGACCTTTGGGCAGATCAGAAAATTGTTGAGACGGTACTTATTTATATGTGAATCATATAAAATATGAGTCTTTCTCCTTCTTTTTCCTTTGACCTTTATAGGTTAATTAATTTCAATGACAAGGCTATAAGAATATATTATGCGAAATAGGTCTGTTTATAAAATAGTAAAAATCAGCGGACAGTCACACAAATCGACCTAGTCCCAAACTAGGCTCTAGGCTTGCACTTTGGGTACCTAATATACAATGATAAACCTACTTATATAGAGAAATTAAATACATAGAAAACATCCAAGACTCAAGAATAAATACTCACACAAATATCTGTCTTTACAGAGGCTCTACTTTGAAATCCGTAATTCGAACTTCGTCTATTGCTATCCCTTTTGCTCTCGACGCGTCACTAATTCGCAAGAAAGTGACAGGGCGATCCGAATTACTGATTTCAAAGTAGAGCCCCAGGGATTCGAGCCCAGGACCGCGAGCTTCGTAGGCAGTTACTACTAACTAGGCCAACGTGTCGTCAAATGTTTTGTTTTTTATTGTAAAGACATGGCGTTTCTTTGAAGTATCGAAATTGTATTTGATTTGTACATGCATATGATTATTCTATTCGACTCTTCAGGATAATTTAAAGTAAGTATAATGTATTTTTACTAACGTATGGCCTCGACAAGTCATATTTTTCCTCAAAGCACATCGGCAATTTGTATAAACGTTATAAAAATATTAACGTCGTTCCAGATAATATTCCGAGGAATAAACATTTTTCATACATAAAAACTTTCATCAGCTCGTTTTCATACAAAATTATTACGACCGACTTTTTCCAATTGACGCTATATTTTGCCACATAATTATGATATTCAGAACTTTTTTTATGCTTCCGAGTCGCATAAAAAGCGTACGAAAGGTTAAGGACCTTAAATACAACACCTTAAATCACCAAATGTCTCTTTATCTTCATCTTTATCAAATTAGGCTATCTATTCCACACGGTAAAACCATATTGCCTTTGGCAAGTTAACGTATATCAACGTTACGATGGTTCTTATTGTAGCCTAAGCAACGAGGCAAAATCAGGGGAAAAACTCGTGTATAAGCGAATTTTGGCATAGTTGTAGGGAATGGTGTTTTAAACCACATACTAAAAGTACTGATGGGTGGGGTTGGAGCTAGGGTTAAAAGGTCCCTTTTTTTAGTTTTTCGTTAATAACTCGTAAACGATGGCTCATAGCAAAAAATGACCCATTTTATAATTAGCATAAAATTCTCTACAAAAAAGATACTAAGTACCTATACATTTTTGCTCTGGGATCAATATTTAATGAGATAATATGGAGGGAAGAATGATTTCCGAAAAGCCATTTTCGGGTTTACATTGTAAGTTACATCAAATGGGCTCGAGTTTTTTTTGTAAGTAACTCTTATTATGATAAGTATTTATGCTGAGTATCAACGTCTTAATTGAGACAGTTCTCGCCTTGTTTTTTTTTTTAAATGTACTTTTTTTCGGGATGTATTCAAGCGATTAACTTCAGATTTTGAAATGATGTTCTTTTTATAGAAACTAGTTGTCATATAGAAAAAAGAAAACAGAACCGATTGAATACAGAACTAGCCACACATATTCTATTCTATTCTATAATATGGTACCAAAGATGATCTGATGATGGAGTCAGAAGGTGGCGACAGGATCTCCGCTATACTTGACGTAGACCCACCGTGTTGGGACTTGGGACTCATTTTGGTCTTAATAAACATATAATGACTTGTCCCAAAAATGTTATTTTTCGTAGAAAAATAATTGTCGACGCTTAAAAACTACAATAGGTAGTAGGTACTACTTACTAAGGTGTTCTTACCTTCAAGAGCCTTAACCACGGCGTCACATCGTCTGCTCTCGCAGACCAATACAACTATAATAAATGACTTAACTTCATTTGTCACCTCCTAAATAACTCAACACAAATTACCCGGCGCAGTTCTGAACACACCTCCATACAACCTTACCAGAACCATCCAAAAATAAAGCGTGAAAATAAACCAAGCTATTAGTAACCTTATGGCTACAGCATTATGAGTTTCCGAAGAGTGTTAAAGTTTGACAGTTGTAAAGTTAAATTGGTAATATTAGAGTATTTTTTCGTAGTAACTCTTGGCGTTTTGCCATTTTTTTTAATGTTCTCGGAAGAGTAGGTAATGAACCGCCTCGAGTTCATGTGGCGATTTATTTACAAGTTTATACGAAATACGTAATTTCTTATAGTATTTCTTATATTTTTCCTTAGTTTTACTGGGAATTTAGACAAAGTTTTCCGTGTAGAAAAAAGTTAACTTCTATCATCTTCACTATAGTCTGTGAGCACTTAGAGAGTGCTTCGGGTAAATTCGGGTTTGTACTTCTCTCTCACTCGCTCTTAATAAGAGGGGATGACAGCGATTGAGAGACAAACCCGAAGCATTTTCTTCGCACTGTACTTTTGTTTAGTGAATTATGTTATTTAACTATTGTAACAAAAACAATAACTGTTTAATACATACATACATACCTTCACGCCTTTATTCCCAGAGTGGCGTAGGCAGAGCTACAGAATTACCAACAACTCTAAAAACTTGTTGTTTATTCTGTAACCACATTTTGCACAATCAGACTAAGATGTTTACCAGCGTATTAGTGACAGGTTGCAAGCCCATCGCCTAACAATACTACAAGCTACAAGCCTTTATTCCCTTAGTCGCCTCTTACGACTTCCACGGGAAGATATGGAGTGGCACTATTCTAAGCCGGCAACCACACGGTACAATATATAATAAATATATAGTGGTGTACCAGGGCCCTCCATTTCCAGGTCTCCGGAAGGGATTTTCATCTCTGCCCCTTTTAAATGTAAATTTCAATATCCTGCTAACAAAAGCAAGGACTTAAGTAAAAATATAGTTGTGGCCACATAATTAGGAATGTTCACGTTTTTCCCATACAATTGGGATTGTTCATATTTTTACAATTGCTCTAATTCGAAAACCATTTGAGGAATATGGTTTTAAAGCCGTTCTGCATTAATAAGTTTTTTAAATATTTATCTATTTCGGATATTTCGACAAAAGTATATTTAACCTTTGTTTGACTTTCGTTTTCGGCTTGAAGCTCTCCTAGGTGTACCTATCTTACGGGTTAAGCGAAAACCGCTTGAAATAGTATGTTTTAATACATTATTACAATCACTTTTTATCATTAGATATCATTTAATTGTTGTAATTTATTAGAAAATGCCAGCCCAAATTTAAAATAATCATGTCATCCATAAAATGTCTGCTAAATAAATAAAGATATTCAAACAAAACTATTGGGTCAAATACAAAATTATTATTATTATTAAATTAATGTAATTAGTCTCTTAATATTACCCATTCTTTCAAATCAGAATGTAAAATCCGTGAGTTCTTTTTTTTGGTCTATCCTAATTGCCTACAAATATGACTTTTCAATTTTGACAAGCAATCAAAAAGTTCTTAACCAATTTTATTTTTAGTTACACTTATCGTTGACTAATAAACTAAGGTTTAAATGTATATACAATTAATCGATGTTAAAAGCGAATATTCATCTGCATTGAAAAAAGAAGTTTCTCAATTAATTGTTTAAGGGTAATTAATAAACACCTAATATAACAACTTCATTGTCAATGAAGAAAACACGGTTAGCACCACAATACATTTTCACTCTCAATGAAACTGAAATCTTCCCAAAAAAACCTATACGACTTAGCAGCTAAAGCAAAATTGATCCTCTATTAGCAGTTATAACGTCGTATTTACTTTAGAAATTCAGAAGAAAATACGTTTTTTTTTTCAAGACACACCTTGCTCTCCATACAATAATTATGGAAACTCATGCTTATCTATCTAGGCCAAGGTTGGCGCATGCGTACTTGACTCATTTGTAAATTAACATCGCAAGTTTGCATGTTAAACCACACTAACTAGAAACTAGCGTCTACCTTTAAGAGGATGGTGAAGCTAAAAAAATCCATACAAAATGCGAAGCTAAATTATTCCGAACTTTACGATTTTTGAATATGTTGTAGATATGAAAAAATATGCCTGTACGCTTTTCTTTCTAAAAAAATTATCTTGGAATGAAACAAATCTAAAATACAAAAATGCAGAAAAGTACAGACCTAGTTTTTTATAATAACTACAACATACTTATTCAAAAACCGTGGAAATCGGACTTGATTTAGGGGGTGAGAAAAGTTATCGCCCGGAGCTAAATTTGTATGGTTTTTTTTGACAGCTACGCGATTTTAGCGGCGCTTCACAATCCACGTCCGTGTGAAAATTTTCCTAAATTCTATGGAAATATTCCGAGCGACTCATATTAGTGTTAGAACCCTACTAAGCCGGGGCCGGGATTCTAGGCGGTAAAAACAATATCATCTTTGACCTGCTATCGTATTGTCAACGATTTGATAGCTCTTATTTACTTGACAGTAATGGCGGCCGAGTTAAAAAAAATACCATAACAGGGCAAAGACGATATGGTTTTAACCGCCTAGAATAGAGGCGCAGTTTTATATGGCTTTGTATTATATTGTCACATATTAGCACTTGTGAACCATGTAAACGAACCTTATATTGTTATATGACACGTCTTCCTCAATCGATTCTAGTGATTCAAAATACATATTTCGCGATTTTTAATCTTACACCCGTATTCACAAACGTCACTATGAGGTCTCACAGTGCTCACGAACGCACAGGGTGGTTCAAATCGTCTCATAAACAAAAGGTTGGTCAAAAAGGACCAATTACAAAGCTGTATTGAACGCAGTGCGTTTACTCAGTGAAGGATCTCTTAAGTAATCTTTTGTGAATACGGGTGTTACTCTTCTTTACCCATCACTTGTAAACTAATTAAACTATAGACAATATTAATACGGCGCGACTATACAGTAAAACGCATACATAAATACTGATATACAGCTTTTATAAAAAGATCAAAACAAAAAGAAGAAGAATTTTAATACCAACAGGTTGGCATATTACCAAATGTGTAAGTGCTGGATAAGGATCTAGATTTCTGGAGCGTCAACAAATAATACTTAAGCTTACGCTTAAAGGTGTACCTGCTAGACCCCCCTTAGATAGAATCACCAACACTAATTTCATCGAATGCGTTGTTCCATCGAGTTTTCATTTCATAGAAAGCTAGTTTCTGCTGAAATCTTATTGTTTTTAGGTTATCTTAAGCAGGCTACGTAGGCTAGGTTAGGTTAGAACTGTGACCGCCAAAAACTTATAACTCCTGGGGCACGTTTTATAAAGCTACAAGTTACAACTTTACAGGTCTAAACTGGCAACACTGCTCAAATGGCGGGTCGTTATTGGTCGAGGTTGAGTCAAATGGAAACTTGTAACCTGTAAATTGTAATTTGTAGCTTTATAAAACAGGCCCCTGCACGTGGAAATGCCTGTTCGATGAAATGAACATTCGGTGAAATGAGTGTCAGCAATTCAAGGGTAAACCCTTGTATAAGAGGGTTACACTATAACCATTAATTCTGACGTCATTCCCCACATAAAGGATGATTTTAACCGCCATGACCTTGTTCCATTCATTCGCGGAATTACTTAATTTTCATTCATTCATTCATTAGCGAAGTAAGCTATAAATTAGAGGGCGCGACCAGTGTTACCACTAAAAGCATTCTCTAGAGATTGTTTTTCAGGAATTTCATTGAATACGCGTATTGCGTATCGTGGACATACTTTTCTACTTAAACGAATAAATGTTAATTTGCGGGCTAGACAATTACTTAGTAATTATTTGTCTACCTCTGCGAGGCCTGATAAGGTAAGTATGTGTTTAATTTGTGTTGTGAATTTGACATACCTATGTAATGCAATTATTTCAATAAATAAATAAATAAATAGATCTGTACTCACTAGTATGCATTCTTTGGATACGAGTAGCGCAGAACCGGCCTTCGTGAAGATCCTTGGGGAAGGTCTATGTCGAGCAGTGGACGTCTTTCGGCTAATATGATGATGATGATGATGATGATGATGATGATGATGATGATGATGATGATGATGAAGATGCATTCTTTTAATAACAGACTTCAAATAAATAGATAAAATCTTTTGACATGACTAACCGCGACCCGTTTCAGACTTTAAAACGGCCTAACCGATTTTAGATCGAACTTGTCTAAGAACTACCTTAATTAAACTAGCAATTTATTTTAAAAAATTGCTTCAAAATCGTTCAGTCCGTTTAAGAGGTATCGAGTATGATGTCACAGACAGATACACAGAAACACACGTTAAACTTTAAACATCCTTCTGTTTGCGTCAAGGTTTAACAGGTGGTTATCTATTCGATGTTCTTTGTTATCTATTTTACAATGTATGTTGACGCATAATTTCTTAGCTAGTAGGTAAATCACCTTCTTAAAAAAAACTCGTGTGTACCTAGTTTATACTTCAGAAATAACGAGGTCCAAAAAATACCTACTTTTCTCAAGAAGCGATAGAAATCCTCAAAAACATTAGTTAGACATTGTATCTCATTGTTTTTTTTGTTAAAACTAAGAATATTTGCGTTTCAAATGGGTAATTTGGTAAAGTGAATCTAATTAGAGAACTCTTTTGTTTCATCTTAACCCTTAAAAAACCCTTAGTTATAGAACCAAACCATATCAAGTCTTACATTTAAAGAATTCATGCGACAAGTTATTTCAACCACATTTTCCTCAAATTATTCAAAGATGCCATGAACGTAGCGATATATCGTTGGTTTCCTTCCTCGTATTGATGGTTTACCTTTATCGCTATTTAGAATGCATTATTAACCCATAGATGGCGCTCTGACGATCGGTATTCGCGATTGTAAAACCCACAAGGATAAAGTTATGTTTTATCTTTCCTTATCCAGATGGTTTTTTGATACACTTCGACCCAAATCCTTTGTGCAATAAGCCTTTCTTACACAATCAGTTGACAGAATGTGCTGGTTTCCTTTCGATGTTTTCCTGTAACTAAGAGTAGGTTACCGCAAAAAGCACTCAAGTAGTGTTGTTATTTGAGAAAAAAAAATGGCACTCGGTTGACAATGGGAATCGAACCCTAGTTATATTTTGCGATCATGAGAATTAGCTCAAAGACTGTCATGAGTCATGACATAAGGCAAAAAATAGTACAGAAATCTTATCTGTAAAATTGTAAAGGGTGGTCACGAATTTCCTCTTGACAAAATCAGATTGTTGCAAATACAAGACAAGATTAACAAAATAAGAATAGAATAGATAGTAGGTAATTTGTGATCAGATTCACGATGTACTGAATAAGGACCAAAACAACAGTACCCGAAACCGACGTACGTGCATGAAGAGATTGATGAATGTAGAGGAAGCGAAAGTTGAATGGTTAGACCGGTGCAACTGGCGTTCGTCTCTGCCTGCACCATTTGGAGACAGGCGTGAAGGTATGTATGTATGGGATGAATGATGACTAAGAAAATAACCACATTATCATAGTTTTGATTCAGGAAAAGACACGGTACAAAAATATTAATGAATGTACCCATTGTAATATTGTGTAAGTTTTGTTTAAACATTTAACAAATAGAAAATAAAATATGTTCATTCAGTAATCTATGCTTACTGCGGTTTACAGGCCGCACGGGCACTTTACACAAATAAAAACTCCACAAGTAAGAAATCTAAAAAATATTTTAAATTTGCATTTCGTTTCGATTAAATACTGATACTATATCTCATCTTGTACAGTCACGAGATTTAATTTGGTACCCACCTTAGGTCCAAAGTCAAACTGACATTCTACAACAATAAGATTGAGTTTCCTAAATGACTTGACATCTCTAATGACATTGACGACTTCAAGCATATTTTTCTTGAAATGGGTCCCAAATTAACGCTCGTGACCGTATAACCTTTTGAACGTTTTCTCATAAATATAATTACGTACTTGTTTGTTTTTCAAGAGAACAACGCAGTAGATCGAGATAATTATAGCATGTGCACCTATGATGATAATCACCCGATAATAAGCGATAATTTTAAGGAAGTACAAACTAATTTAAAACTGATTATCGCGTATTATTAATAGCTACATCAACATTCGTGTCACAGCATACGCTATTGTTAAACATTGACAGTGTCAAAATAAACTGCAGGTTATTTTTAACAATGTGTGTGCACGACCGAAATAACAAACATTTCCTCTTTGTCGTGCAGATAAGGTGTAGACATTTAAAAATAGATTTTACTGTACCTATACGGATGTATATAATTGTTGTTTTGACTTTTAATGCAGCAGCAAATTGTATCCTTTTACTTTTCGTCACTTACCTACCATTTGCGGGAAAAATGAGTCAGTTATTAACACAAATGTTCGGGATCAATCGCTTCTTCATACGTTTGCATATTCTATAGGCTTCATACCTACTTTCGATTACTATGTAATTGGTCTATTAAACAAGCAATAGTTATTTAAAAAAAAGTTCTGTTTTACTTTTTTTTTGGATTGTACAGTCACGAGATTAAATTTGGTACCCACCTTAGGTCCAAAGTCAATCAGACATTCTACTACAATAAGGTTGAGTTTCCTAAAAGTTACAAATGACTTGACATCTCTAATGACATTGACGACTTCAAGCATATTTTTCTTGAAATGGGTCCCAAATTAACGCTCGTGACTATACTGGACTGACATTTTTAAGTGAACCTACCCGCCATATATTACTTCGCTATTTTATGTCGTTTCGCCATAATTATATTACTTACCGTATTAAATTTGATATAAAATTCTTTTTATCGAATAAACAGCTGGGTGAAGATCGTCTCCTATTCGGATCCCCTACTATAGAAGGATAGGACTAAGTAGAATATCAAACACCCTTTTGGTTTCTTGCAGTTTGTTAAATAGATCTCTATAAAACGCATAGAACAGATACGATGTAATTTAAAAATAAAACAATGTTCACTGGCGATGTTTTAGGATATTCACTTCGCTATTAATAGACATAGTGAATCATCTACTTAGGTATGAGTATACCTATACATATGTATCGACAAACATAATAAACTATACTTAATCTTATCTTATCGCTGTAAAGTTACCCGTGATGTGAGTCAAAATGGTAAATATAATTAAATAGTTTTTATCAGTCAACAGGTACTTGTTTACTGATAGATATCAATTTGTTATTGACACTGTTACACATTTATAGCGCCATAACACGATATACAACTTACAAAATGGCCAATTTTACGATGCTAAAATATCAGAAACCAACAATGGAATCAAGTAAAACGTAAGTAAAATATAGTCAGTTTAGTTTCAGCCTAAAAGGGAAGAACCTTGGCTTATGTTGATGACTTAATTTCATACTAGTCTCTGCTCATGTCTTTATCCGCGTAGAAGCCATGTATCGCTATGTAGGGACTGTAATTTATCGGCACAAAAAGTCGCCTATTTCACGTGGAAAAATCACACCAATCCGTTGTTCCGTCGCAACAATTTCGCATTAAGCATTTTAGACAGTTCTCCTTGGTCTTCCTTTCTTACATTTTATTTCAATTGACATCTACATGTAATTTTTAGTGCTTAGCACTGTACCGGCGAGAATCTTCTCAAGTTAATACATGTTTCGGTTAAACAAATGTTTCCGAGAATGTTCTTAGTCATTTCCTGAGAAGAATTCCAAACTTCTGTGTTTGTTTTACAACTTGCCCATTGCTAGCCATGCCGTATCATCATCATTAATTTTATCTTAAAACCTATAGGCTCTTGTCGTTGAAGTAATAGCCACTTTTCTCTATTCTCTGCCAGCTTTTTCACTTCCTGAACCCTTAGTATAGTCGCTTTTATGGCGGTGAATAAAGCATCCATCACTCTCGCACTTAAATACTGGTCAGAAAGTGACAAATGTATTATCTACATCGATAAACACGGCCCAATGATACGGCACGACGTTTTGGCCTTCTGTCTTCTTTGGCTGAAGTAAAAAAGCCTATGTCTTCCTCTTCCTCTTTACCCTCGACTTTGCCCTCCAAAATTTTCAAAAAGAAATTGACTTACATTCTATAGTTCCTAAAAGATGTCTTTTCTCGTTTACCATCTTCAAAACCTCTTCATTCGTTTGTGCCGTATCAGGTGATCAAATTTCTTTCCTCGTCTATCTATGACGCTCTATATTATGCGATAAAATAGTTTTTGTTTTATTTCTTTTTCAAATGAGTCTTCCGCAAAACTCGTTTCATTTTCTATTATACAATTTTCCCAACGAAACCTATAAACGTTATCGCTATTCCGCAACACATTTATAACGTTACATAAATTGTTTACACTATTCGCGGTAAATGGCGAAAATAGCAAGCCTATAACCCAGTTAACAAACAGTTAAACTGAATTGGGTTAGAGATATAACTGGAACAATAATAAAGTGACGTCAGAGAGGCAGCGGGAATTGTATGGGAATGGGTAGTGATTCTCTCAAAAGCAAAGGTGAACGATTGCAGGAGTGAATGTCCAAGCGGCGTGCATTCTCAATTAGGCAGCCTTATACGTTCGAGAAGCCATGCTGCCAAATTGAATACACGCGCTGAAATCTGTTTTGTTCGCTTTGACGGGACTACTTAAACTTGCCGCTTACATTCACTCCTGCGTTCGCTCACCTTTGCTTTTGAAAGAATCACTACCCGGTAAATTCTGGTGTTTTGAGGTTTAGCCTTATTATTGGTATTATGAAATTAAAACGTAATGAAACCTACTCGGTAAGATGGTGATAGTGATCAGGACGAACCCTGCGCATTTGCAAAAGGTCCTTCCACCACTGAACACAGTCGTAAAAAATAGTATTTCTTCAGTAACCTCTGGGAAAAGCCACTCTGTTTCCATGCAACGTACACCTATGTTAGTAGGTACGTTGATATCGATGTAAATATGATTACGGCCACCATGTCAATGCCGTTTGCAATATGGATGAGTTCGTGTTCCGCGCCCTAGTTACTGGACATCAATCAAGTGCCGATTATATCGAATCTATAGGTACAATCTACAAAATTAAACCCTGACCTATAGAACTGTGTCACAGTGCTTACACCTCAAAATAGTCGCAAAATGATTACATTGCTATATTAATTTTATGTCTGTCTTAGCAAAGTCGACGAAGCCCCGCACGGCGGGGCTCCTATTTTTGGGCACTTTGCCCTTCGGGCATTTGAAATTACCTAACAAACCTAACCTGCCTAGTAAAGTAAAAAAAATGGTAATTTTTGCGACAGATATTTTGAGAGTCGGTAATTTCACGACCGAGACTTTCTACCACTACCCCTCTTGTTTGCCAATTCCTACGATTTGAATTATAACGTCCCTGTGAAACGTTCTATAAACTAAGTAAAGCTAAAGCTCTATAGTAGGTTAGGGTTCCATGCTGCCGGGGGAGATGAAATTACTTTGTTAATTTCAATCTTGTTTAATACATCATCATCATCTATGGAAACGTTTGGACCATGGTCATATGACACAAAAAAAAAGTGTCAGACAAATTAATCGGTGTGTCTGGCGACCACAGGCAAGGCTCCTTTTTCGCCCAAAGACTGAGCATCGCAGTTGCAGCGGGGTAACGCTGCAAGTGTCCTCGGCCCGATGATGCCGCAAGTGTCTGCAATGGAGGGTTTTATTTTATAAGTTAGCTGTACTACAAATTTAATATTTTAGTTTTATCCATTTTGTTTTTATAAAGTTTAAAATAACACACACATCACTTTGAAGTATTCCTAGCCTTACTTTTAATTGGCCCAGGACTCCGTTCGCTTAAAGGTGCTGATTGACTTGAGTATTTACTCGAGCATTCGCTTGAATAATCACCGAAATGATCGAGGGATTCAAAAGGGGGAGTAAGCAAATAATAAGACAGACAGAAAGAGAAAAAGACAGACAGACGTGGAAATCTATGTAGATATATGTGGCATTTGTGTTCAGTTGTTGCTACGCCCTTCAGTACTCGAAGCATACATTAATTATGTATCGGTTGACCTAGATATCGCAATTACTGCGTAGTACACGTCGAGTAAAGGTTACAGAAGTGCATGATCAAAATGACGACGTATTTGGTCGGAAACATCGTATTTGGCTTGCTTCCTCGCTACTAATGCAGTGTTATTACCTTTTATTCTTCTTTTTGCCGTGTGGTGCCGGGTTTAGAATGTTGCCACTCCATGTCTTCCCGTGGATGTCGTAAGAGACGACTAAGGGACTAAAGGCTGTGTAGTGCTGTTAGGCGATGGGTTTGCAACCTGTCACTAATACTCTGGATAACATCTTAGCCTGGTTGTGCAAACTGTGTTCACAGAATTATCAACAAGTTTTTGGAGTTGTTGGTGAGTCTGTGGCTCTGCCTACCCCACTCTGGGAATGAAGGCGTGAGTTTATGATGATGATGATTCTTCTTTTTATTTTGATCTTTATAAAAGTTGTATATCAGTATTTATGTATGCGTTTATTATACAGGGTGGGAACGAGTAACCCGCAAAGTTTTAACCATCGATTCTAGAGCCTATTTGGAGTATTTAATGTGGTATAACATGTAGTTCAATATCGCATAATTTCCGAGATTTTTATTATTTAAAAAACAATTTCATAGTTAATTTAATTTGATCTCTGTCGCCTTAACTTAAAGCTTATTTACTAAGAAATAGATTAAATTAATTTATGATGTACGTTGATGATATTACTACTTACAACATGAATCTTTCTTAGTAAATAATGCTTAAGGTTAAGGTGACAGAGATCAAATTAAATTAACTATGAAATCGTTGTTTAATTGATGAAAATCTCGGAAATTATGCGTTAGGCCCCGTTCCCACTATGCCGGTCCGGCGAATTTGCCGGATGCCGGTAAGGCTAGTGGCTTATGACGCTGTTCACACGGCATAATGTGAACAGCTTCATATAAATTGTACAGCCACTATCCTTACCGGATCCGGCAAAATTGCCGGATACGGCATAGTGGGAACCAGGCCTTATTGGACCACATTAAATACTCCAAATAGGCTCTAGAATCGATGGTTAAAATTTTGCGGGTTACTCGTTCCCGCCCAGTATGTATATTACTTTTGTCACTAAATTATTTAAGTATTTTACTCGTGTTTTAGTATGTTGGAGCATGCATTTAGTATATTATAGTATATTATGTTTTGTACAGCGTTCAGTGAGTCACCAAAACGGTACTGGCTGAAAATCAGCGCTGCAGGTGTCTAACAACTCAGCATAATGCTGAGCCAGTGTCCGATTCATTACCGCGGGGACACACACTCCGTGCTGTTTCTGTCCCATTGTTTGTTATCTTTTATTTGTCTTCTGTGTAGTGAACAAATGTATTTCTTCTTCTTCTTCTTCTTCTAATGCTGACAGAGAAATCAAGATATGTAATTACGAACTTTTCCAACCAAAAACGATGTCGTATCACTACATCAGTGGCCCTAAGAAAGATGCATTCGGCGCGGCGATAGTTATTATTGTAGAAAATCGATAGGATTGACGTAACGCTTAGGTCAATTCCATAAATTTTGACAGTTTCGGAATATCTTTTACGTTAGCTTTAGGTATTTTGTCTACGACCTCTGTATGTCCAGTAAAATAGAAAAATACGAGCAAAATCGTTTTGTCTATGAACAGCGGTGATCACTTTTTATTGGGTGACTCGCTCTAGCTTGAAAGCCTTCTCTATCATAAAAAAAAACATTAGAAAGGTAATGTTTAGTCAATTGGATGTAACAGTTTTTTTTATGTTGAGTCTCAAAGAACCCTTGTATGAATTGGTACTTTTTCCCCTGCGACTATCCTTTAATTAGATTTAATTTTATGTTTGAACAATCATCTCGGTGTAAAAATCGTCTAGACTCCCGGATCACTGAATCATTCAATCATTTCTGCCCACATCCACCCACTGCAGGGTAAACGCCTCTTAATTTTCGTCTGAGAGCACCTAGTTTTCGCTAACAAACTGATTGTGTAGTACTAATACAAAAATATACCTTATAAAAAAACCTAACCTACGAGTGCCGCCGGCAGCGGGGCACGGCTCAAGCTACCGGTGGTTAGGGCTGCAGAGAGGAACCTACTCACAATGTGTGCCATGTCGAGGAGTACTGCCTTCTGTATCTGGCCATTGATCCAGCCATCTAGCGAGAGTCTCTTGAGGTGTTGGTCGGACTCTTAAATTATTATTATTTTCACATTTGTCGATACACTCTATATCAACATTACAAGTTAGTTTCTCTATTTCCTCACTATAACGTGCTATAACAATGTCTATTGGTCCACGTGGTCGACAATAGCTTTCATGAAACAATAATGGTGACCTAATTCTAAAGGCCTAGACCTGACCTCATATCATGAATGGCTAAATCAGTTACCGTCCACGTAATTGTGAAAAGGATAGAGCTATACCATGTCTATAGCTCTGTCCTTTATTAGTTGGAACCTTGTGTTTTACACGCTTATAACACGGCATTTGAGGGAGATCTGAAATATTTATGTGACACAGTTGCTTTAACTAGTTCCCTTGAATTTATCGGTTGATTTTATGAAGATTTCCTTGAATTTTGTGATATAATTTCTTGGAACTACAACAAGTATTTCATGGCTTTGCTTGGAAATGAAAAAATACTAACTATTGGTACAGACAAAGTCATTAGGTAAGTATATACGATTCCAAGACATGAAAAAATCTACATGCCTTTATTATGTCACTGACAAAGATTTGTGGATACATACAGTGTGTGACATCCATACGAACATATATTTTGACAACAGTTAATATGCATCCTAATTAACATAAAGACATGTGTATTGTTAACATAAGTTATACTATTTTTTTTCATACTAACTAATTCGCCACGCAATGTAAATCAAAAATAGTTTAATATTCTTCAATTAACTTGCAATTAACTTAGACTTAATGTTATACATTGCAGCTCGATGGACCCTTTAAAAATGAATTACACTACATTTATTGGAACTATTAACTTAATTCCTTCTTTAAACGGTTCACAACACTACTTAAACCTATCGTTACTTAAAATTTATGTTCTTATGGATGTCACACACTGTACATTTGACTCGATAATTGTGTAGATATAAGTGCTTTCGACTATATTTACTTAACTTATACTACATCTATCAAGACTTAGCCTGGTAGTATTTACTCTGCCTAGGGATCTAGCGGTCCTGGTTCATGTCCAAGATTCTTGGTAAGGGCCGGGAATAATAGAGATTTGTAACTATGTATTTCAGTATATATTTCTTTAATTTATTTATATTTTGGTGTCTATGCTTATCCTAGCATAGTATCTATAGCTTAGAGCTTAGTTTGGGTCTAGATCATTTTGCGTAAGATTGTCCGTTGATATTAATTTCATCTATTTTAAAGTTATTCGTTCCCTTTTTGATTTTACCACCCTCATATTAAACCTTAAAATTTCTTAAATCAATATTGCGATTTATCGACAGCAGTGCTGCCAAAAACCATAGTTTATTGCAATTAGTAAGAAGAAACACATTACGGATATTGGATATTAAATACCCGTGACGATAACGGAAAGTAAACTCATTAGCACGTGGATAATAAATCGATAGCTATTTAATACTTACGGCTATTGCTCGTAAGGTCATCGACATTTCAGGGCACAGTTCGCATTATTCAGTTCCGGTGTAGCTATAAGACAGCCGGTGAAGTTAATGCATTCCTTCTTCAATCTCAGGATTGCCTTAGGACTGCAGTATTGAGATTGTAGTCTTGAGATTGGAAATGTCTATGGGCTTCAGGAGCCCTAGCCAAGATGCAAACGTTACCAACGTTTTCTCTTTTCTTTCTCTCAAAATGTATGAGGTGATATTCTCGTGCGTCAATTACGTTAAACCACGTGGTCGACTGTCACTCCATATACCCCATATATTTTGAGCGATAGAAAAGAAAAACTATAGCGGCGTTTGCATTTTGGCTAGGGCCCCAGATCTCGATAGTCAGCAGTGTTCGCATTGTTCTGTTCCGGTGTGGGGATATGACAACTGCGCCTCTATTCTTAGGCACTATAAACAATATCGTATTTGACCTGTTACAGAATACACTCAGCCGCCATTACTGTCAAGTAAATAAGAGCTATCAAAACGTTAACAATACGATAACAGATCAAAAGCGATATGGTTTTTACCGTGTTGAATAGAGGCCCTGGTGAAATTAATAGCTTACGAGTGGCGTTCTGTCTTTGTCCTCAGGATTGGCAACGCATTTGCAGTCTTAGGATAACAGTCTTGAGATTATAGTCTTGAGAATGAAAATGTGTATGGGCCTCAGATCTCGATAAGCAGCAGTGTTTGCATTGTTGTGTTCCGGTGTTGGGATATGACAACTGGTGAACTTACTAGCTTACGATACGAGTAGCATTCCATCTTAGTCCTCAGGGTTGGCAACGCATTTCCAGTCTTAGGATTGCAGTCTTGAAATTGTAGTTTATCTAATCCTGCTTATCATCAGATGACCTGTGTGTTCGTTTGCCTTCGCCATGCAATATAAAAAAAACCGGTCAAGTGCGAGTCGGACTCGCGCACCAAGGGTTCCGTACCCTTTTTATACGACATTAGCAAAAAACGGCAAAAAAAAACACGTTTGTTGTACGGGAGCCCCCTAAAATATTTATTTTATTCTGTTTTTAGTTGTTATAGCGGCAACAGAAATATATCTTCTGTGACAATTTCAACGGTTCATAAGGTACAGCCTGGTGACAGACAGACGGACAGACGGACAGCGGAGTCTTAGTAATAGGGTTCTTACCGTTTGGGTACGGAACCCTAAAAATACTTTGACGTTTTGTGAAACGGACGTAATTAGAAACTCATTACGGAAATTGGCTATCAAATACCCGTGACGTTAACGTAAAGTAAACTCATTAGCACGTGGAGAATAAATCGATAGTCGATTCAATAATATCCGGTTATTGCTCATGAGTTCATTGACAAGGGGGACATTTCAGGGTTATAGTTCAATGTCTTCCCGGAAATAATAGTAGATTGTAGCCCAAGGGATCGAAGTGGTCAATTACATCCCGAGATAATTAGGCTGCACGAGCGAAGCGAGTGCGCCTATAGTTCGAGAGTGTAATAGGGAATATTCATGATTTTTTTTACAGCTTCAATAAAAGCTGATTCATGTAACAAACAGTTGAACAAATCTTTTTTTTGAATAGCTATAAAAATAAACAAGATATAAGTTAACAAAGATTTGCTCCTATATCTTTCTAGCAAAACAGAATTTAACATGGACTTTATATGGCCGACCCGACAAGACGTCACAGTGCATATCGTATCTCTCTGTCTAATCACTGTCTAATTAGCAGTTTAAAATGCTTGTATCATCCGTATTTCTTGGCCGATTTTGATTTTAAGTTCAGTTTTATAGTATTTTGATATTTTGTTGAGAGATGCGATAAAAAAAAGAGCATATTCCATATTCTTTTCCCGTGAGTCAAACACTCTACTTTTCTTTTCGACTGAGAGGAAAGTGAATAAAAATGTCATACATATGTTAATGTTACGAAATTTGTCTTTAGGTTAAAAAAAGAATTTAAAAAAAAATCCGAGTTATTTCGTTATGGCTGTATAAGATTCATCCATGGTCTAGTAGTTTTAAGTTGTATATTGTTATATGGTGTTAGTCTATATTATAATGTAGTTGTAATTATGAGCCGTGTTGCTCGAAAAAAAAATATATAAGGTCAAGCTGATCGAAACGTACTCTTCAACTTACTCCCAAGAATTTTGAAACATTGCATTACTCAAAAAATATAAGACTGTGATAGCGCGTTCATGATTATTTAAATTACAAGTCAAGGTCAACGGAAGGACACAGGATGCGCTCAATTTCAGCCGCCATTTTGTAGCCACCATATTTAAGTAGGTATGGTTCATTATGTAGAATAAATGTTAAATTATGTTGGGGAAATCCCTTTCTGTTTGGAAAAAATACATCGTATATATTATGCTATAAATTTGTTACTAAGTGTCTCTCTTCCACTTTATTTTAGCATTATATTGATTCTATATCGTAATCAAATGGTTGATATTACGATAGCTTTGACATGACAGTAAGAGCTACTAATACATTAACAAACTAGCTTCTGCCCGCGACTTCGTCCGCGTAGAATTAGTAATTTTGCCATCCCACGGGAATACTGATTTATTTCGGGATTCAAGGTAGCCTATAAGCACTATAGGGTGACGGCACCAATGATGGACACTTTCAGCTGACCGACACCAGTAATGGACACTTCACTCTTAATTCAAATTCCATACGGTCCTAAATCGATTGTTGCAAAACAAATGAATAACCCTTATCTTCTGTACAATAAGAATCAAGTGTCCATCATTGGTCCTTTTGCATTACTGGTTCCGTCACCCAAAGCAAACTCTATTTTAAATTATATCCAACCAAATTCGGCCATCCGTTTTAGCGAAGAAGTAACAAACTCACGCACGCATAACCTTTCGCATTGATATTATATGTAGGATAGGATGTAAATAGGTTTATCCAGCACACACAATCGCTCCGGCCGAAATCATAGTCGATAAAAATACCCTCGGTGCGTGTGTCCGACTCGCACTTGACCGGTTTTCAGTATTTGACGCTTGCGTATTTTACCGTTATAACGATACAATAAAAAAAACGTTTCGCAGTTTTTTTAAATCTTAATTTTGTATAGAATAATACAAACGGACAATATCCCAAACAAAGCAAGTAGGACGAAGTTCTTCGATCAATGAGCGCGAGCGGGCTTTGCCGCTCCTATTTACACCTCCGGCGTCCGCAACACGCTGCGAAGAACTTTGTCACTGTATACGCGAAAAAGAACTTTGACGCTGTATTCTGCCCTCCTAAATAAAAAGGACGCATACGCAATTTGATAGTCAAAGTAAATTTTACCCCCTACCTTAAGAAATAAGGTCATTAATACATACACGGTTCTATGAGACATACACCCTTTTTTCAAAGGAGGGCAGTATTTCATGTATAAAGTAAAGTCGCACAATTTCACTCTGAACAAATTTTACGATTTAGATGTTAATGCGTAATGTATATTATAATAGATGTGCCCAATTAGTTTTTAATTCTAAAGTTGAATAGGTAATAAAGAAAAGTTAGGGTATTAAATTTTTTACATGTTTAATTTTCGGTACTGGGTGGTCAAGAAATAACTTAACCTTACTAAGCCTATTCGGATTCTGGATGGTCATAAAAAAACTTTAACCTAACCTAACCAACTGTACTTACTCCCAGTACATTATAGCTATTATCTCTACATCTATCCCCCATTTCAACTACTTAGGTATATTTTTTGAATATCGCCAAATGTATTTTTTTTAATAACACCAATTTTAACGTTTATAACTACAAAAATGACGAACTCTCATATAAAATTCTACATCCCTTTTATCCCTTAGGGGTAGTTTTTCCAAAATCGCTGTAAGCTATAAATTTTATTTTTATTAGTATATACCAATTTTTACGTATCTAACTTCACAAAATAAATGCGTTTTTGAAGGCGGTTTTTTGTTTTTTTTTTAAACATTTATTTTATTTTTGACTTTTAAGAGATCATAATAAGCTTATGTTCCTAGTCCCACTTCTTAGGTGATATGAAACTTTAAGACATTTCACGATCGCCGCCAGCAATGCCGCGGGGAAGTCATAGTCATATTTAAACAATTAAATGTCCTTCGTTTTAGTCGCTCAACTATCTTAATCGAGATATCTTATCACCACCCTTGAAAAAAGTATCGTTGCGGAGTTCCGGTGGCCATCTGTGGTCTTCATCATCAGTGCCATTTCACCAAATGATACTTTCTGAATGCAAATGCTAGATTTGTTACTAAAAATACAAAAATCGCTATATGTTTGCCTACAATATTTGAAGAGTTCCCTCAATTCCTCACGAATCCCCTTAAAAATTTACCCTTTAGGGTTAATAATATGAGCAGGATTAGTAGGATACTCGTATTAGTAGGATTAGTGGATAATAGCTTCTAGTCTTCGTCCGCTGAGATTTCGATTATAGTTATTCCCTCGGGAACTTTTAAATTTTCCGGGATGAAAAGTAGCCTATGTGTTATTCCAGGGTATAAGCTATCTCCATTCCAAATTTCATCCAAATCCGTCCAGCCGTTGCAGCGTGAAGAGGTAACAAACACACACACACACACACACACACACAAACTTTCGCATTTATAATATTAGTAGGATAATAAGCTTATGTTCCTAGTCCCACTTCTTAGTTGATATGAAACTTTAAGACATTTCACGATCGCCGCCAGCAACGCCGCGGGGAAGTCATAGTCATATTTAAACAATTAAATGTCCTTCGTTTTAGTCGCTCAACTATCTTAATCGAGATATCTTATCACCACCCTTGAAAAAAGTATGGTTTCGGAGTTCCGGTGGCCATCTGTGGTCTTCATCATCAGTGCCATTTCACCAAATGATACTTTCTGAATGCAAATGCTAGATTTGTTACTAAAAATACAAAAATCGCTATATGTTTGCCTACAATATTTGAAGAGTTCCCTCAATTCCTCACGGATCCCCTTAAAAATTTACCCTTTAGGGTTAATAATATGAGCAGGATTAGTAGGATACTCGTATTAGTAGGATTAGTGGATAATAGCTTCTAGTCTTCGTCCGCTGAGATTTCGATTATAGTTATTCCCTCGGGAACTTTTAAATTTTCCGGGATGAAAAGTAGCTTATGTGTTATTCCAGGGTATAAGCTATCTCCATTCCAAATTTCATCCAAATCCGTCCAGCCGTTGCAGCGTGAAGAGGTAACAAACACACACACACACACACACACAAACTTTCGCATTTATAATATTAGTAGGATATAGAAGCATGACAACACAAGCTCATGGATCATATTGTATTATATTATAAGACAACATGAATGTTATAGCAGAAAGTATCTTTCATTGCAGTATCGCGAATAGGTATATTTTATATGGTAAGGACAAGAGAAACAAACAGCACAAGCACATAGACATTACATTAAAAAATACTTGGGTTTGATTGCCAACCCTGAGAACTAAGGATGAAACCAGACAAGCGTAATTTTGTGAGTTGTGAGTTGCGTAATTTCTGCAGCATACAAAAGGCCAGCTGATTTTGCGTCGCGGTGTGAACCAAACAGGAGTTTTGTATGAAACCGAATGTAGCAGAAATTACGCGACCGAAAATACGCGACTCACAACTCACAAAATTACGCTCGTGTGGCTTCACCTTAAGATGAAATGCTTCTAATTATAAGTTACTTTATGAAAGTTTCAATAAAAAAATAGTCAATATTTAAAGGAGGTCCCGGTTTAAAGATTAATCAGATGTAATTGAGCTTAAAATATATCCAATGAATCAAACTGTAATTGTTGTGTCTTCCATCTATTTTTTTCCGATGACTCAGACCTTATCAGACAAGATAAATCCCAAATGTACCGCAGAGGAAATGCCTTTTTATCATGTTTATTTAATCCAAAGGAAGCAGAACTGTCGGTATGTCACGAGTGTTCATGATAACGCATCCCACACGTTGGTAAACCAAAAAACGAGTGGATAAATCCTAGGTGACTAATTTGATTGGATGATTTGGCTGACTAGCGACGGGCTGGGATGACCAGAGCCCAATCCCAGTGACGGATGCCTTAAGCTGGGTCCACGCGTATCGTATCGAACTCGCGTATCCTAAGTATGGACGCTCACTTTGGGCACACCGTATCACTACCATCGTAATGTGAAAAAATGCGTCCATACTAACCGTAGCGTAGCAGCGTATCATATCATAACGCCGTATCATTAAGTGTGGACGCTATCCGCTATTTGATGATCGGGGAAAAATCGCCTCGAGAGCGATCACGGCGTATCGCGTATCAAATCATAACTTCGTATCGTGATACAGTATCAAAACACGTCCATAGGTACTTACCGATCTTGATACGCGTATCCGATCGCGAGTGTGCGGGGTATATAATAAACGCGTGTCAACATCGATCCCGAGCGATCAAATACGGCGCGCCGCATGATCGCGCTGTTTGTGCGTCCACACTAGCGATCTTGATACGCGTCGTGCAACGCGACGGAGATACGATACGACGAAATGATACAAATGTATACACGCAGCCATATAGGCCTCCTGGTGTCGTTCCCCTATGGAATCCCTAATCGTCATTTGTCCTAATGCATCGTTTGTCCGAATTTTCGTTTATCCTAAAGCCATTTCCGCTTAATTTTTTAAACTTTTTAGTGTTGTTATAATACAACCGTAACCTAACCGAACCGCTGAAATAATTGGAAAACTTAAAAAGTTGCCTGACTCATCTGAAAACCAGTTTAGGGCGAATGAAAATTTGGACAAACGATGTGTTATGATAATCGCTGTTAGGGATTCCGAGGGACACCCTCCTGGTGTACTTTATTTTTGTGTTAATCTTAAATTTAATTGTTCAAGAATTGACGAATATTCAACAATTTTAATTTGAATTGAATTTGAATCCCGAGGAAGGACAAAGGGCATAGTGATAAACGATTTATACAGGGACAGAGTCGCTGGCAACAGCTAGCAAGTCAATATTTAAAATAAACAAACGGGCAGTAGTTACGAATCGAATCGGTAGTAACATCTAAACGCGGATCCATGACCTATCGGCGAGCTATCTTCGTCAAACAAACGATTATTTATAACGTTTATCAAACGGAATGGCAGCGAACGAAAGTAACCCCGCTGTTGCATCAGCATGATTTACTGTCATTAGGTACAAATGGAAAATCGACCACTTGAAATTATACGTCAGTTCAGAAAAATAACCATTTGAAATACAACAAAAAGGAAAATTGTCCGTCTAAATAACGTCTAAAATGGAATCATGTCCCATGGTAAAATTGTCCAATATGATATTGGTCGAAAAAAATATGACCTACCTACGATTGTAAATACGTCCTACCTGAAATAATATGTACAATTTATATTATTAGACTACCTACATTCACTTGTGCGTATTTCATTTTGCTCATAATTTCTAATGGACAAAATTCCATTGGGACTTAATTAATTTACGACGAAAATAAATTTGGTTATAACTACTTTTCAGCACAATTACATTTTGACTAAATTCACTTTGGATACTATTACTTTTGACCCAACTTCAGAATGGTTATTTCACGTGAACGATTTTCCATTTGTACCTAATGACACTAAATCATCAGCATACCAATATAATTCATTGAATATAATTGCTGAATCAATAATAAATTCACGTGGATTCATTTTAAAATGATCACGCAAGGCGTATCATGTGGGTGCATGTGGAAATTTACTGATTAAATTGAATGATGATTGTTGTCAATTGTTTTCGTGTGACTTTCGGTATCGAAATGGGGTTCGTCAATTGACACAGGTGTTTTTAGCCGACTGCCGAAGGAGGAGAGTAATGTATTTATCAGCCTATATAATTATGTATGTATGTATGTCTCTTTGTGGCGCTCTAGAAACTAAACGGGTGGACCGATTTTGATGATTCTTATGTCAATCGATTTGTCTTAATCTTGTGAGTGTCACTAAACGGCTGCCCCATTTCTAAACCCAGCAAGGGGCATTGAGCTAATTTTACAGGAGAGCGAAAATACATGTTTTGTCTCAACCGTACAAAATTTTGTAATATTTGTTCAAAAAGTGATACTTTAGATTAAGACGAATACGTTTGTATATAATATATATAATATATATATATCTTTTCTTAATTTCCTATATTACATGTTTTATGCTCCATACTAGCTTTTTAAATTAAATGCAAACCGATGATTTTCATGCCTCTCTGTTTTTTTCAAAACTTAGTAAGTGCAAGTCACATACTAGGTTTTTGAAATAGTTTTGTAACATACAAGGTTTTGAAGTGATCAAGCCCGTTTTTTTGTGCACTTATATTATTCGGGGTGTGGGTAAATGTGAACCTGAGTGAGATAGGGCTCTAAATGATTTTGCCTCCCTTAGGGACCGAACCGCCGTTTTATGCCAAAATCGCAAAATTTAGTTTTTGAGACTTACTAGGTTTTGAAATGGGGCAGCCGCAAAGATATGACAGTACCTAGTCAAAGTTTCAATATGGCGGCAACGAGACACTTCGAATGTTACCTTATGTATGACGCTGACTGTACTAGGAAGCTGAGATTGTGAAAAACAAATCCTGATTCATGTAATGACTGGGCGAAGGTTTCAATTGGACATCCTCCTAATCATACTCAACGATTCCACCACAATCTGGCGATAACCAGTTCAGCTTCATCAGTAATTGGATCAGATGTAACTGGTTTTGAGCAATTGAGCTGATGCGGTGTTTTGACTGTTGATGGTCATTTTTGGCCACTAAATTAGTGGTAATGAGGTCATTGTTGAGTGATAGGATTGGTTGTTGTTTTATGTAATACTAGCAGTAGCTGCGACTCGGTCCGCGTAGAAATCGGTTATCGCTATTCCCTAGGGAACTATTCATTTTTCCGGGATAAAAAGTAGCCTATGTCCTATTCCAGGACCTAACCTCTATGTGTGCCAAGTTTCATCCCGTTCCGTTAAGTAGTTGAAGCGTGAATGGGTAACAAACATCCAAACATTCTCATTTATAATATTAGTGAGATAACTAACTAGAATCATTAAGAATCAGCGAAGTTTTTAAACCTATTTGCCGTTTCTTTAAATATAAACTTCGCTGATTTGTAATGATTCTAATTATATAAGATACCACTGAATAATTTTTGAAATAAAACCTGAAATTAATGATTTATCGTGACATGGACATAAGGGAAAATTGCCAAAATTCAGATTAGGTATAATGATCAATATCTCCGAAACTAGTAGGTAAAAATCACTGAACATACATAGGGGTTAACTCGATAGCTTTTTAGCTGCTCTATCAGCCCTAGGCGGGTTGACGTCGGTTTCTGGGACACCCTGTATGAAAGGGTCCATCTGTAAAATATAAGACAAGAAAAACTATATCGCCTTTGACATGTAATCGTATTGTTTTTAAATCGGTGTTTCTTGCGGCGCTTCTTCTCCGCAATGAGGGTCTTGTCCGAAGCGCTAGTGGACTCCATAGGGTAGACCGGGGTCAATAGTACCACGGGGCAATAGTACCATCGCCTATATCTCTGCAACTACATCGAAATATGTATGTCTTTGTATACACGAGTGTGCCTTGAGCGTTTCTCGACCTGCTCACTAGCCGGCCACTCGCTGGCGCGCGAACCGCACGACCTAGACGACGATTTGTATTTTTGACTGACCAAAGTAGGTATCTACGATTTACATTTTGTACTACTGTTTACAATTAAATAGTCGTAGTGAGAAAGTTCAACTAAATTGTGATTCTCTAGTTATTAAAGTTTGTAATGTGCCATAGTGTGGGGGTCAGTTATATTTAGAAATCGAGATTTGTGAAGTTTAGAGAGTGCGAGTAAAAAAGGACAATTGTACCACACCATTCGGGGTCAATTGTAACGTTACTATTGACCCAGTGCTACAATTGACCCAGAGTTTTAAAAATAAGACAATTTAAACAAATTATTTTTATAACAAGTTACATCTCGGGTATTTTAATTTATACCTATGATTCATTCCTACGATTCATTTTGATACTTCGGGATGTATATAAATTATAATACCCGCAATGTCATTCCTTTCAGTAGTATTCTTTAAAAATAATTTGTTTTCAAGCATGGGGTTGATTGTACCAGGGGTCAATTGTGACTATATGGGATTAGTAATTGTTAAATTATTCGATATTTGTGTTGTATTGAGTTGTTGTTATTGCTTGAGAGTAGTGCTATGAGCACCCATAAGTGTTTTTTTAATAAGTCGACATAATATGTTTTAAAAACTTGGAGAATATTATGTTACGTTTAGTAAAACTGAAATGCTAGCTTTGTCTAGTCTAAATACGAATCTCTATAATTAAAACTAATGTAATGTAACAGACTGATTCGTATTAAGAAATTAACAATAAATACTGTTTGATTAGTACATTACTTTGGGTTCTATTTACCTCTGTTTTTCTGGTACAATTGACCCGTACTGGGGGTCAATTGTAACACAAGGACTACATGAACAAAAACTCAATTTGCACCATGCTGATGCGATCAAATGAAAATTATTTTCTAGATTCTGATAACCAGTTAGACTAGAATGTTATATCCTAAGCGATTTTTACGTGGTAGCTTTAGATTCTGAGTTACAACTCATTATTTCTAAAATGGTTCTATTGCCCCCGGTCTACCCTATTACTGACGTGAAAAAGAGCCCTCATGTGGCCAATTTACTGAATAAATATTTTGAATTTTGAATTTTGTAGGTATTTTGGCCGCCATTTACTGTCAAGTAGATAAAAGCTATCGTAACGTAGACATTACAAACAGTTTAAACTATTCAAAGGCAATATGGGTTTATCTAGCAGAATAGAGATCCAGCGGAAGTGATCGCTTCCTATGAAATCGTGAAACTGCATGGAGGTTGTAACCGTCATCAATTTACACCGTTTAGATGTACTTGTCGACAGCGTGATCAGTGCATGGTATGGTTAACGGTATGTTTACTATAAAAAATACATTTCATTTAATTGAAATCTTGCTTCTTAGTTTGGGTCCTTTTGGTCTCATGGTCACATAAAGACTATTAGGGTTTTCCGTGGGGAGGCCTTGCTATTCGTAAATTAATCATAATAAAAATAAATAAATTGATATAAAACATGTACTTACCTTTTTTAAATTAACTGAAATAAAACTAAACTACTACACCACGAATCTTTTATACCAAATTTCATCAAAATTGATACGGATGTTTAATCTTGTACAAATAGACAGATAGAAAATCATAATTGCATTTAATATATTTATAAAAGTTTTCTCGCTTGTGTAATTTGATTTGTAGGTATTGAGAATGGGTCTTATATTTCACGACGTTTTTCATGAAAAACTCAAGAGATATAAAAATAACTCAATACTTATCTCGAACTAAATTTCTAGGACTTTTTAACAAAATATTACTGCAAAATAAAGACAAACTTCTACAAACTCCCTCACACAAACACACAAACACACTCACACACACACTCTAGTAGGCTACCATCATACCTAATAATATTAAAATGTTAAATAATTATTTTGTCTACAGTTAATTCTGTTTTATCGTTACTGTTATACCTAACATAAACATTGCTTTATATGTTTTCTATTCTAGTGGTCATCTGTTATTTATATTAGCCTTATTTCTAGTTCACAAAAAACTGTATATGAGAAAAACTTAAGTACCTAAATGACCTCTTGGCATGTAGTTGTCACATATGTTCGACATTCTATAATTGAAATTTGACTTAAATTCCATATTATACTCGAAAATCTAATTCAAGACCAAAATCCTAACCTCAACGGGCGCGCATTCGCTGTGATTACTGTATTTTGGTTTAAGTGTAGGTATTTTTATCAATAAAACTTACCCTAATAATACTTGTTACACGAGTTCTCATTCATGTTTTTATGAAATAATGTTAAAATAACTAAATAATCAAGATGGGAACTGTCAGATTTTGGTCTTGAATTAGATTTTCGAGTAGGTATAGTTTTGTACACAACTACATGCAAGAGGTAATTTACTTAAAAGTTTTTCACCTATTATGCTGTGCTGATGTCCCAAATATAACCTCCTTTTAAAGGTCTGGTTCGACTCAGACAAAAATAGTACAAACCATCTCCTTAACTAGTGACGTCATTTGCAGCGATCGATGGTTTGTCTATTACATTAACGGCCACGATTTTATTATGTGACGTCAATCTATCACTGTCTGGAGAAGTGCTTCAGACATTACTGTTGTTAGGCTGGGGCAATATTCTACTCGCTAAAGCCATATTGCTTTTGACGGGAACACCCTAAAATACCGAATTATTTAATTTCGAATTGGAAAATACCAAATTCTGATTTTTTACAAAATACTCAAAAAATAATAAGGCCGAATATCAAAATCACAAATTTTATATTAGGTACCGAGTATTCAAATCACGAAAACGTTTTTCCGAATATTGTATTTACAAATTTTGTCAATTCCGAATTTTCTTTGTTACGAAATTCACAAACCAGATCGGTACCTAATGTAAAATTCGGAATTATGAAAGTAACCACTTAAATTGAATTGAAGTCTACGTGAAACAAAAGTTAGGTGAGATGACGCGCAAATAACTGATTTAGATCAATCTCACTTTGGTAACTGGTGGAATTCTGAAATTCGTGTTTATCAAAATCGGATAATGTAGTGTACCGCTTTTGACATGTTATTTTACATAACTAGTCCATCTATTGCTCACTTTCTTGCCTCTGCAACAATGTATTGTTGTATAGTTCTCGTTTTACTGCGATTTTGCCCACTGTAATAGGGCATGTTATTAAATCATTCGTTAATGCAATGACCATCACGATGTGTCCACCTCTAAACACGATGACTCTAACCAGAGTCATCATCACGGTACTAATTTAAAATATTTAAATTAACACATTCCATAACAAACTCACAGTACTTAGAGTCGTATTACGAGTATGTATGTATGTATGTAAACATAGCAACATCTTAAAATTCCGAATAACGTTTTTCCGAATATTAATTTGTACGAATTTTCATTTTTCCGAAAGCTATGTCACGCTGGAGCTATTTTAGATTAAATGCATACTAAAATTTAATTGTCATACGTAGATTATGGTAGGTTTGATTTTTAAGCGACAGCAAAAAGTTAAGTCTTCTATCAAAAAATTGCGTTCGGAATTATGAAAATTCGGAATTTTGATCAATTTGGAATTATGACCCTTCGGAATTATTTAGTGTACCCATGTAAATATGTATGTATATAAATTTTTTATATGTTTGATCAAATTACCACTCCGTATGTATTAAATTCAACTTCAATATTTATCACCACAAAATTTTCAGAAGGCTAATTAAACCATAATAAATCACCTGGGGATCATAGATACTATCATATCGCCAACAATATGATTAAGATATCGTTTGCAAGATGGGTTAATACAATGTGTATTACATAACTACATGTACTGAATAAGGGCCAAATCAAAAGCACCCGAAACCGACGTACGTACATGAAGAGATTGATGAATGTAGAGGAAGCGAAAGTTGTATGTTTGGACCGGTGCACCTGGCGTTCCATAGTCTCTGCCTACCAAATTGGGAGACAGGCTTGAAGGTATGTATGTATGTAATACATAAGTCAGTTAGGTACCTACTTGTCACTGAATCATGAAGTAATAATGGTATTTTTTAACAAAAATGTACATGTGGTTTTTTATTTCGTAATTTGAGGTCAGCTGAGTCATTGCGTGCGACACAGGCGTTAGTCATACAGAGGTCATATTAATCACTCTTTCAGCGTCTGATCACCATTTTCAGACTATTTCATGGGTCGTACGCAAGTGGTGACATCACCGTTAACGATTTCCAAAGAAACGGTATTTAATATTTGATAAAGAAATCGATGTACGTACGTTCCACACGAGCTATTTAAGCATTCAAAAATTGGCCAGGTGCGAGTCGGATTCGCACGTAAAGGGTTCCGTACCATTCTTGTTTTTTAACATTAATTTATTTTTATTGTATGTTGTTATAGCGGCATTAGATCCACTCAGTTTTTAAAAAAATCTTGTATCTTCCTATTACAGTTCAAGAGATACAGCGATTGTGAAGGTCGAGCAAAATACGCCAAAAACACGTTTCGTGTATCCCCCTTTAATATTTAACTTTATTATATTTTTATTATTTGCTGTTAAGGCGAATATACATACTGTGAAAATTTCAAGTATAGCTATTACGGTTAAGAGGCAGACAGACGGATAGCAGGAGGAGGTAGTAATAGGGTCCCGTTGGGCCCTTTGGGTACCCTAAAAACTCATCTAATAATCTCCGGTATTTGTAATAAAGGAAGGATCATAATAAAGTGGTTACGTCCCAATTTACTAACAGACGTTACTACTTTAGAAAAAACTCGTATCTGATATTTTGATACATGTATGAGTTTGAACTTCATTCTCTTAACATTTAAGTTTAAAATCGTACGTCTCGAAATATGAGATACGAGGTATTTTCAAAGCAATGACGATATAAACGGAAGGGTCATAAAAATCTTTATCAAACCGGAGGTTCCCAGTTGATGCCACATCATTTTACAAACATTTTGAAATGAGCTGTCATCCTATTTTTAGGTATCATATCATATCCTATTGTAGGTAAAAATACAGTTTTTTTTGTGATGTTTCTATTTACGAGCAGACCTAAAGGTTTTGATAATTATTTTCCATCTCTAGAAGACGCGTTAGCCAAGTTGGTATTGACACTGCCCACGAAGCGGTCCCGTGTTCGATTCCCGATATGGGCTAATATTAGTGTGATGCGCGAGTATTCCCAGTGGCAACTGTTCGAATGTGCAGGTTTCCTCACGATGTTTTTCCTTCACCGTAAGAGCATCGGGTTATGCGCGTAAGTTAGAAAAGCTCATTGGTACACGGTGACTGCGGGGGATCGAAGTCGGTACCTGACGATCACGATTCGACCCCCTAACCCACTAAGCCACCGACGCTCTTAATTTATTAATTTATTGTCTTCCCTTAATTTGGCAAAAATAAAAAAAAACGGTCAAGTGCGAGTAGGACTCGCGCACCGACGGTTCCGTATTGAAGATAATATGCTTGGTAACCGCAAAAGAAAATACTAATTTTGTTATAAGCTTTATTTTCCAGGCAATAAGGTCGATTTTGACTAGCCTAAATTTTAATACAGATTTTCTTGGTTTTTTGTTATTTCTCAAAAACTGTAAATAATGAACACTTTATTTTATTTTTCCCAGAAAATATAAGTAATTATCTATACCTCAGGATTTTTTTCATAATTTTTGATTAATAAACTTCGGAGATAAGGGGGGGGGGATCGGTCATTTTTTGTACATTTTTGGCTAGCAAAAAAATTGTTTTGGAATGTGCAGATTAAGACCTTTCATATGACACCCCATTTGCTATAATCGAACCGCTTTCATTTTTGAACCCCCCATTCTAGACCCCTTTTCAATTATTAATAAAATTAATTTCATATTTTTTTTACTACAAATTAATAGATGCGGGCAAGCAAGTTGTACAACTATGCCAAATTTCAAGTTGATAGCATTTGTAGTTGCTGAGAAAACCTGCTGTGACATACAGACAGACAGACAACGAAGTCTCACCATAAGGGTTCCTTTTGTACCATTTTGGTACGGAACCCTAAAAAGTCGGGAATTCAAACCTTTTTTGATTTTGAATCCGCAAAAAATGAAAACACATACCAAACAAAAAAGTGAACATTATGGTATGTTCACTGAGAGTACTGTGACCTGTGACGAACATTGCCAAATTAAGGGTTGATATCGGGGGATTGTGTTTTGTTGAACAAATGAATACCTGTACAATTTAAACCCTGTCATAATGACAGCGTCAAACCACATGCAAGAAATTACGCCAAAATTAATGATTGACGTTATGCGACAGGGTTCAATAGTGGCATAACAATTAAAGTCCTTGACTGTACTTATATGACATAACTTAATAACAATTTAACAATGAATGAGTAACTTACCTTACGGAAAAAAGTGTCCTTTTTCCCTTAAGTTGATTACACGAAGGTTAAAGGTTATTAAACTTTGTCATTATACTTGTGTACATTGTGTATTCGATTTCAAGACAATAAATATATACTTTAGTTTAAATTAGAAAACACAATAACAGTCATGAGGGCGGCACTGGACGCTCGGCGTAGTCTTATTGCAGATTTCAGTAAAAGTATGCCAGTAGAAGTAGGTACATTGCGTCGTTACAATAGCTCTCGCTTCAAACGTGAAAACCAACTCGTCAATGTACTTCAAATGGCATGCTTTTCAAATCAGCCATTAATCATCCACCAACATTACGTTAAACATTATACTGACGTGCAAAAAATCGGCGTCACGTTGAACACTTACAAAATTACCCATTAATTTTGCTCGCCAGTGTAATAATGAGTTATTCCACCTGCGTGTGAGTGACATTAATGATCGCATTAAGCTACTCATATCCGGACATTGTGTGATAATTAATGGCATTAGCCACACGTGAGCTGTAATATAAAAGGATAACGCATTCTTTCTATTATCTAAATTAGTAACATTGTTTGTTGGAATCAGGCTCAAAAATAGCTTTAACAACTTTAGTTGGATAACAGAAATCCGGCCTAGTGGTTCAGAATAACACCCCACTACCCCGAAACTCAAACAAATATAGGGGTGGTGGGGTTTTATTAAAAATTAATTAAAATTAAAATAACCTTATTCAAAGTGAAAAGCAAACACTGGGACACCTAGTATGGAGAAACAAATTTTATGCGATTACTTAAAAAAATATTTTAAGAAACGGGCAAATAGTTTTATAAACTGCACTGATTTGTATTGATTCTAATTATGTAAGATACCACAGAAATCTTATGAAATAAAACATAAAATTTAAGATTTTTCGTTATTACCTATGGACTTAATGGAAAATTACAAAGATTAAAATGATCAATATCTCCGAAACTAGTAAAAATCGCTAAACATACATAGGGGTTAAAACGATAGCTTTTTAGCTGCTCTATCAGCCCTAGGCGGGTTGACGTCGGTTTATGGGACACCATCTGGGACAAAATCTAAACACTCATCATTAAAACATATCGAAAGTAAAGGTTTTTTTCGATGATTCGATTGGTTTTAGCAGACCACGTGTCATATGTGCGAGACCCATAAAAGTGTCAAAACCGAGATTGCAATTTTCAGCAAAAATTATAATTAGTTGTGGGCAATAGTACCTACTAAACTTCTCTATGAGAAAGCAGCACTGCTTAAAACCTTTCGTATTTCCTTTTAATCTTTGAAAGATGCATTTACCCCATTCTCGCATTTGCCCCGGTTGAACTTACTTCATAAAAATCCGATACCTAATAAATTTACAGAAAAACAACCTCCAACAGCTGCACCTTCTCAGGCTGTCTAATTTTGGCGCCATTCGACGAGGTGTTTTATCATGGCGGAAATATTTCATCACCGCGATCATGCGAAAACACAATGCTATGTTATCTGTCCACTATAACCTAACTTAATAGATGCTGGTCTTATCTGTTAGGTTAGGTTATGAGCTTGCATACATGTGCAGAATATAATTTTATATACAAACCGAATAACATCGAATATTGAGTTACTATGGCGAATTTCAAAAGTATTTTTGAGGATTTAATTGAGATGAGACAAAGTCAACTTTTCTCCAGTGTGTAACAAAAGTTAGTCATGCACTTTTTTTTTGTTGATCAAAGGAAAAAAAAAGGTTTTTTTAATTGACACTACCTTCACCATTAAGTAACACTTTGTTTAATAGTTCCCGCAGAATTTTTTGTTGTAATGCCTACTAGGTAAGCGTACTTTATTACTAAAATTTCGGTATGTTCAACATGTATTTTAATTATATACGAAGATATTACAATATTCGTATGCATTAAATGACGCGACACTTCTATAAACCCGTTCTATTAATCGACTAATCTAATCGCAAGAGCAAGTTATTTACATGCCAAAATTCCGATTTTGCTACAAAATCGATTCCATATCGAAGAAGCAGGACATGACGACCTTATAAGTGGGATGTGAAACCCATAGACATTTGCAACCACAGGACTATAGTCTTAAGATCGTAATCCAAAAACTGGAAATGCATTGCCAAATCTAAAAACAAAGATGGAACCTATGCTAGGCATTTCATCGGTTGTCTTACTCCACATCGGAATAAAACAATGCAAACACTGCTTGTCGGTAGGTTAACGGATATAATGGTGACTCATGTCTTAACATGTCATGTTGCGCAACCCTTCTAAACTCTAAACGATAGGCAAAATAGAACTTCCGAATGTTAAATGTCAGGCTCGGGAATAGACTCGTTAAATACGTGTCATCTATTAATAATACTGAGGCAGAGAATACCTGGATACAAACAGACACTTGTGCTACATATTGCTAGAGACACTAGAGAGGACTCCCGCAACTTTGTACGGGTAGAATTACTTACCCGCTACTCCCTCTATTTCTTCCCGTTGCGGATCGATTTTCGGAAAATCCTTTCTTAGTGCACCCCTAGGGTATCCACGGACTACTTACTCCAAATTTAATGTCCCTAGGTCCAGTGGTTTAGGCTGTGAGTTGTGTCAGTCAGTCAGTCAGTCACGGTACTACGGTATTTAGATTGACCTCTGTACTTACGCCATTATTTATTTTTACAATCTATTGCCACTTAAATAGTAGATTGTTTTTGAGGGATTAAAATAGGCCGTAATGACATAACGCAGTGGTTTTTGGGCTACCATGGGAACTTAACAAATGGTACACCGAAAATATATATACGCCTCTAAGCCAAACAAGGGCGTCGCTAAGGGCCCCTCCCTCCTAGGGAATCGAAAAAATGAAGCCTGCTTTCGACTGTACTTTAGTCCCTAGAGACAAAAAATATTACTTCAGTCCGCCCTTACATGACGTTTTATGGATCACTAAATAAATGGGAGTTGTTTTTGAATCTTCCTGATGATAAGTGAGTAATAATAAAAATTAAGTTACACGGCGGTTTCGTTTGCGACCGTGCGTGATTGATATCTAATATTTGATATGCGTACGAATTACAGTCACAAGTAAAATAAAAAGTACAAACTTCTAGAAATCGGTAAAAATCAGCCATTCTGACCAGCCAGATCCCCAGATTTGGTCACCAGAATTCGACACTTCGAATTTTTAATGATTAACAGTCTCACGGGTCGGAATTGACGCGAGACGAGACTGAGACGTCATTGTGACGTCATGAAGTCACAGATACAGATTTTACACCATTTTGTCTATATTAATTGTCCTAGAGGCAAGTTCATACGAAGTCAAGTCAAAGTCAAGTCAAAGTCCATAGGGGCATACCCCTGGCCTACTTTAAACTGTTGGATTTTTAAATATGTTTATCCACAGGTTAATAATTATGAATTAACAGGTTTATTTTTAAATTTTTAATTGATCTATTTGTACACTTTATACGAGTAATGTATAATATAAAAATGAATCCCTGAATGTGTTTCTAAGCGCAAATCTCGAGAGCAGCTGAACCGATTTCGCTAATTCTTTTTTTAGAATAATCCTTGAAGTAGGAGGATGATTCTTACGGAGAGAAAAATTTAAAAAATAAAGTCAGAAATTTGCAGCGGGGCGAAGCCGCTGGCGGGCCGCTAGTGCCTAAATAAATACCTTTTTTAAAATTCGTATTCTACATTTTGACATGATATCCAGGATTTTATTTAGAAAAGACCCTGAGGTCTAACTTAGTGAAATAATTTCCCATGAAGAAGAGGCTATAGGTATGTACATCTTATTATATTATGCCTGACTGCAAAATTTCCATGTTTAACACAAACATTGTGCACACCACATTTGTGTACTCACCATGTGTACCTAATATATTATGTACGTGTGTTTGTATTGCATCATTATTAGCCACAACGGTTAGAATTGTTTTTAGTTTAATTAAGTATTATTGTGCAACATGCAAAATTAACTCAAGTACCTAAAGCGTTTTACTACGAGTACACGTATCATTATGCAAAATTTTCATTTTATCGAAAAGCAAGGCGAGACCGCATTAGTAATTTTATTTGGTAGTCAAAAGTCTAATCTAAACTAATCTACGAAATTAATGTTTAAGATATCATGAAGATATCATGGTTTCGGCAGAAAATAGCTTTCGATAAAATGATAATAATCGATACCTAAAGTGAAATTCGATAAAATGATGGGTAACCAAAGCAATTTGGTTATAGGTACCGAGTAGAATAGAGCCCAGGGCCCGTATTATGGTCGCCTTTATCGCGGTGGATAAAGCATCCGTCACTTTCGCACTTACATACATGTCAGAAAGTGACAGATTTGTCCACGTTTATCCACTTTGATAAACACAACCATCGGGCATAGTACGGTTGCGTTTATCGCGTGACAAAATGTGGATAAGGCATCCGTCGCTCTCGTACTTATATACGTGTCAGAAAGTGACAGATGTTTTGTCCACTTTTATCCACTTTGGTAAACATAACCATCGGGCCAAGTATGGTTGCGTTTACCGCGAAAATGTGGATAAAGCATCCGTCCGTCCTACGTGTCAGAAAGTGACGGATATTTTATCCACACGATAAAAGCAGCCATTATAGGTCTCCATAATAGGCCCGCTGTATGTACATATAGCCTCCTGAGTCTCCAGGTTCTCGCTTAATTACATAATGCAAAAATAAAAGGCACCCAATTATTGAATCTACAAGGTTGCAATTACAATGTCACTTAAATAGGTATTGGATCTTACGAGGATAGGCCAATAAGATGTGCTACATTAGGTACGTATTTAATAACAATAGTTAACTATCATGAAAACATTTAACAATCGTCTCTCATTATCATGGAAACCGTTAACCGGATACGGACCTCGGCGAGGGTTCCGAACCCGAGCACTGTTCAAAACAACGACTTATTGAGAGTTAGATTACTCTTTGTCTGGATATTTGTTATTAATGAGTTTATCAAACAAGGCTGTAGTGTTCTCGACTGCCTAGCATTTACTAAATATACCTACGTCTTTTTTTATAGTTCCGTAGTCAAAAAGCAACCCTTATAGTTTCGCCACGTAAGTCCGTCTGTCCGTTTCTGTCAGTCTGTCTGTCTTTTTTTTTAATTCCTTATTGAAGAATAGAGGAAGCCCACGACTTCGTACGCCTAGAATTAGTTTCCCGCTACTCCTCCCATTTTTTCCCGTTGGGGGTCGATTTTCGGAAAATCCTTTCTTAGTGCTCACTTACATCATGAAAGGAACCCCTGTACCAAATTTCAAGTTTCTAGGTACAGTAGTTTCGGCTGTGCGTTGATATGTCAGTCAGTCAGTTTAGCCTTTTATATATATAGATTAAATTCTATTCAAATTCTAAGCTTGACTTCGTTTAAGACGGATAATTGCTGAGTTCGATTCCCGGTTAGTACATTTTATTCCAAATTCGATTATTATTAATCCTAAGGCACTGGTCCCACCGCCGGCGAGTAAGCTATGAACTATCGGCTATTTTCTTGTCCAAGAAACGAACAAAAGATAATCGCTCCCGTGTAAATAAAAGAGAGAGATATATATTTATAGTTCATAGTTGAGCGAGTATAGCTCATTCGCCCAGCGATGAACTTTTGTTCGTTTCTTGGGCAAGAAAATAGCCGATAGTTCATAGCTTACTCGCCGGCGGTGGGACCAGTGCCTAAGAAACAACATTTACCCTAACTCTCATAGTTTTCCAATTTATAGCGACCCATTTGATTCGCTCACCCTGTATATTAATCCAACTTGCATTGTAAGCCAGTTGCAAGCTGATTAAAGAATTAAAGATTTAAAAATAGCGAAGATAAGCGAAATCACACGAACACGCCACATGAAAGTCTGCAAGACTTTTACCAATTACTATATCAATTTTTAACTATTCTGTTTTTTTTTAAAACAATTCTAAATTAACCCACAGGTTCTGCTGTATACACCTACCTTTATACATTCGACAAACCCTTTAAGCGACATGATTGGCGAAATTGAGTAACCCGGCTCAAAAGACGCAGAAAAAAAGCCGATTCCAACGATATATATATATACCTAACTCAATTTCGCCCATCATGTCGCTTAAAGGGTTTCTCCTTTCCACCGTCGATTTGTATTTGTAGTTGAGTTGATGGATAGATATTTTTTTTATCGATCTTATGAATTTGAACAAGTGGTTTCACTTTGGGAAGCAAAACTTTGGAGTTGCGATAGGATACCGGATCAAAAACTGATCTTCAATTGTTTTTACCCGTTTCAAAGCCATGCATTCAATTATCTCAAACTTGATGATTGTCCCAATGTCATGGGGCCTAGTAGGCATGACTGAGAGAGCTGTGAAAAAAGTCACGATTCCTACTGTAACTCATGCTAAGGTTAGAGTGTATATCATAGTTTCGACTACGTACACTCGGAATATCATGCTATCGAATGTTCGTTGGCTCGACTGTTACTGGATCGAATATTCGCTGGGACGAAAAGCGTAGAAACAATAAACCGTCAATTCGAAAAAGAGATTTCGATTGTCATCCCGTAGAAAATCTCAGACACGAATGTTCATTGGCTCGACTGTTACTGGATCGAATATTCGCTGGGTACAAAAAGCGTAGAAACGATAAATCGTCAAATCGAAATTGAGGTTTAATAACATAATTCTAGATTACGTTTTGTCGATTGTACATATTTCGAACACAAGTATTTCGATCCAGCGAATATTCATTACAATAACAGTCGAGCCAATGAATTTTCGATACACCACTGATCGAAACTATACAATTCTAGATTACGTTTTGTCGATTGTACATGCTTCGGCCACAACTATTTCGATCTAGCGAATATTCATTACAATAACAGTCGAGCCAACGGACATTCGATAGCATGATATTCCGAGAGCACGTAGTCGAAACTATGATATAGACCGTACACATCACGTGAACCGTAGGCGATTGGCAACAAACACGGTCACGTGAATTTTACACTATGTTATTGTGTTTCTCACGTTAAGCGTCGAACTCCGTAACCATAATATTTTGGCCGTTGGTCTCGCGCAGCTGTTAGAAAATAGAGGTTAATTGTGGCGTTATCTATGAAAAGGGATCGTATTGTCGATGGCGCTTCCGCCATTATTAACGATGCTCCGATATAAATACAATGACGCGTGACGCAGTGCGGCGTAAGCGCCATCGACAATAAGGTCCCTTTTTCATAGATAACGCTACAATTATCTGTAAACAGGATTTGAATAACATCAAACATATTCAGATTTCGTGTTTAGGATGTAGGTTTGAGTAAGGTGTACATAAAACATTACAAAATCGTGGAACGAGCTCATATTAGGGTTGACGACGAGTGAAGCGAGGAGTGAAGGCTCCCACAGATCAACAATCGGATTCACAGGCCAAGAGGGACGCAGCTCTTTGTTAGAATGACATATTCAACTTTCTCATTTTAACAAATAAAGCAAGCATTAAGTTTTTATCGATACTGATCTAGATAAAATTATGTGAATGACATTTAAAGTTAAAAAAATGTAGTCGAAACCAGCAACAGTGTAACCATTAGGAAAATTAAAAGGCACATTTTATTTTTGACAGTACAGTCGAGTTCATAAATATGTATACACTTTAGTCGCTGTGATAATTCGTATATGACAGTTTGAATATGACGTTAAATAGACAAGGTACTAAAGTGTATACATATTTACTTGACTTGATCTCGACTGTACAATTTAATAGATATTAAGCATTAAAAAAAAACTCAACTCAATACCTTTTTCAAGCTTTCAGAATGTTACAGAGTTCTTAGTTATATAATAGCTACAATTGTAACAAAATAAAAAAAGTGATAATACTCATGCAACCAGGTTATCAGAATTTCGATCAACTTGCCGTTCTTTTCAAGCGCCTGATGAGGCAACACGATTTCCGTCCGTTTCAGGACACCCTTTATTACATTACGCCATAACCTGAAAACCCGTTTCCATGCGTTTTCAGGACCCCGTATCCCTATCTCTCTCTAATCATGCTCTTTCTTTCTCTTCTAGAGGAATATTGCCATATACTGAAATTTACTTCAAAGTCCCATAAGGGGTCCTGAAAACGGGTTTTAAAAATTAGAAACTAGGTTAGAAATGCGGATGAAGTCGCGGGCAACAGCTAGTTATCTATATTATAATGCTGACATAGGATCGTGATTTATAACGATTGGCGACGAATGCATTGTTAACCGTTATCTAAGCTTATCACTAGTGGCGCCATGATAATGACATCGTTACTGACTGATAAGTATTTGACATGATCTGATTACGAACGAAAGTATTTGTTTTAAAGTGCTTTATTAGCTTATTTAATATACAAATAGGTTATGTTTTATTTTTAGTTTTAGCTTATTCATCAATGTAGTAAATTAAAACAAAACACACACACAGTACACACAAAAAAAACTATAGAATATTAACATGACAGATGTACTAAGAGAGCAGGCAAATGTTATACCAATGTTAAAATCCCTAGACCTCCCGAATCCAACCACCTGGGTAGTGATTCTTTCAAAAGCAAAGGTGAGCGAGTGCAGCAGTGAAGTCCACGAGGCGAGTTTAAGTAGTCCCGTCAAAGCGAATAAAACACATTTCAGCGCTTGTATTTAATTTGGCAGCATGGCTTCTCGAACGTATAAGGCTGCCAAATTGAGAATGCACGCGCTAAAATGTGTTTTGCTCGCTCTGACGGGACTACTTAAACTCGCCGCTTGGACTTCACTCCTGCATTCGCTCACCTTTGCTTTTGAGAGAATCACTACCCTGAGCTCATTTCCTTAAAATCTGCACTAAACGCCAATAATCACCAACCATCCTCCATAAATTACGCCGGTGCCCCACCCACGTCGTACCGCGTCACACCACGTCGGTCCCGAATCAATGTGCGTCACGGGACCGGGAATAACCATCGTTATCAGATCATCTTTCATTTAATCTGGCATGTGGGTGACAGATAATATGACGTTAAAAGGTAAATTTAGTAGCGTTTCCGCATACTGGTAGGTAGAAATGATCAGTGACTACCAGTATTGCACAAGGGACAATGGCCTCCCTCCTCCCCTGATTTGTTAGATAAATTTACTAAAATCGTTATTTCTTAGTACATAGTTTTCATTCGCATTTTTTCCCGAACTAAGTTGACACAGTAGTGTTTCTTCCCTTGACGAGTTTTTTCCTGTCGTATATTTTCCCATGTCAGAAATCAATAGAAGGCGGAGCTCCTATTTCCGGGCGCTATGGCCCTCCGAGCTTGCTGCTAACTAACATGACCTAAACCTATATTTTGACCCAATTATAAGTGGAAAATAATCGTAGGAATACGGTCGGCTTTATACCTAAGTATAGCTGCATGATTTTTAACGGAAATAAATAGCGCAAAACGATAAAAACGACATTTGACAAAATAATTGAAATTGACAATTGACGTACAGTAACAGTAAACTTTAACAAATGCTTAGAAACGGTAGACCTTACTAACTCTTTAGACCTTATTGATCCAAAACCTTCTAACATTACTGTGAGGGGATCAAACAAAATTAAAAAGTATTTAAGATTAAGTAGATTTATAAAAAAATCTAAAGTTCTACTCCGATGTAATAAAAGTTTTATGAAATTAGCACCTATTAGATATAGTAATGTAGCCTTACATAATGACCTATTAAATTGTCAACACGAACTAGAGTGTATTATGCATGATTTTGATGCCAATGCCAAACAACTTAAGGTATTGGAATTTGCTCTGCAAGATGTAACTAATAAGTATACATTGTCTTGCAAACAAATGGAGGAGTACATAGGCTTCATGAATAGCATCATCGATCTAGGTAATACCAACATGGACAAACTGGACTCGCTGGTAGGTAAATCGCGCGATAGCTACGGCGGCTCTCCCTGGCAAAACCGGAGGCAGAGCCTGCCGGCGTCGCCGTCACCGGCACCGGCGCCGCGCCGCGCCCGCCCCGCGCCCCCCGCGCCGGCCCGGGCCCCGGCCGCCGCGCCCCGCGCGCCCCGCCCGGCCCCCCCGGCGGCGCCGGGCGCGGGGCCGCCGCGAGCTCCGTCGGCAGCGGCTGCAGCGCAGCAAGGGGACCCTCCAAGCTGCGCGCCCGCGCCGCCCGGACCGCGCGCGCCTTGCGTGCCACCGACTGGGCGAGTCTCGCTCGGTACTTTGCCGAACCCGGTGCGCAGGACCGTCACATACACGGATGAGGTAGGTATCGGGTTCGGGTCTAAAATGGTAAAGTACCTCGGTCATAACGACGTAGTGAACAACTGTTTACCAGGAATGTCTATGGACCACCTGATCTCCCGAATCTCCGCCGACACATTCAGTCGTGAGACAACGTTAGTAGTGTTATTAGGAAATAGTTTGAGGTTTAGTAAATATGACTTATTTAATTTGTCTGAGGCCCTCACTGAAGTTAGCAAAGGTGATATAGGTAAAATAATTATTTGCGCTTGTCTGTTTTCCCACAGATTAACAAATAAATGTAATAGAAATATTGATTATTTTAACTCGATATTATATAAAATGTCATTATATAATTCAAAAATTTCATATTTCGATACGAATAAATTTGTAAAAAAGTTCGATTTGACGCATACCTAACTATTGTTATTTACCACGTAGGTACTTAGATGAGTGTGCTAATTTGTTAGCATATAATATTTTAGACCCCGCTATGACTAGCATAGCGAGCGACTGTAGAACGGAGCCTGCGCTGAGTTTTATTAGCGCCGGCCCCGCGCTGGAGCTGCCGGTGGATTTAAACTGACAGCTTCGACAACGGCCGCGGCTGTCGTCGTTCGCGGCGGCAGTCGCGGCGGCCTCGTGCCTGCCCACAGGTCGACAAACATTAAAAATAAATTGTGTAATAATGTAATAAATATAATTCATCAGAATATTCAGGGATTTTCTAGTAAGGAACTAGAAATTAGTTTGTTTATTGATAGTGCTAATATACACGTTCTATGTGTTACTGAACATTGGCTTAAGGGTCATGAATGCATGTTTAATTTTAATAATCATGACATTGTTAGCATGTTTGCTAGACAATCTTGCAGTCGGGGCGGATCCCTGATTATGGTCAAACGAAACATTAAATGTAAGGAACGTAAAGATATTGTTGCGAAGTCAGTTGAACGTCATATTGAACTTGCGTGTGTTGAATTGGAACAATTTATTATTATTTGCGTATACAGACCCCCTACGGCGGATTACAAGCTTTTTGAGAGCATTTTGGAAAATGTTCTTAGTTGTGTTTTTAATACTAAAAAGTGTATTGTTGTATGTGGTGATTTTAATGTTAATCTGCTAGACGGATCACCCACGTCTATTAACTTACTGAGTGCTTTTAAATCTTTTAATTTAGTCAATCTGTTCTATGAGCCAACTAGAATTACAGCAACTAGTGCTACGTGTATTGATAATATATTTAGTAATTTTGACCCTATTCAGAAATCCGTAATCAATATCTTAAGTTCGGACCACTGCGGCCAGCAAGCTTCCTTTACGGGGAAGACTGATAAAGCGCCCCAAGAGTTTATACTTAGACAAATTACTGAAAATCGATTAGAATTATTTAATAACAAGGTCACTAACCAACTGAGTTATATGACGTGTACTGGGGAAGATCCGGATAGTTTATGTACTTCTTTATTTAATTGTATTATTAAGGAATTTGATGCCTGCTTTAGTCTGAAAAAGGTAAAAGCCAAGCAAGGTACGAAATTTTGTGATTGGGCTACACCGGAGATTCATAAAAAGAGGCACAAATTGTATGAGTTGTATGGTATAAGAGCTGTCGATCATAGGCCTGAGTTTCTAGAGTACGTCAAAAATTATTCTAAGGAATTCAAGCAGATTTGTGCTACCGCGAAGTCTGAGTATTATTCTAACAAAATTTGTAAATCTGACAACAAGATTAAAACCGTTTGGAACGTAATTAACACTGAAACTGGTAGAACTAGAATTAGAGACCCGCACTACAGCCTGCAAGTTGAAGATACTTTAGTAAATTCGGACCTTGATGTGGCAAAAGAATTCGAGCGGTTTTTTACGAGCATACCTTTGGAGACTACTAAATCTTTACTATCATCTCCTGATAAGGCTGAAATATTGTTAAGATCTAATGTTAAGGAATGCACGAATGTGTTTAAATTTTATCATGTCACCTCTAAAGTTGTGATCAAAACGTTTAGGTCTCTTAATATCAAAAAGACTGAAGATCTTTGGGGCCTCTCTGTTACAGTAGGTACTTAATTCCATTTTAGAGGCAACTGCGCCTTACCTAGCTACTATGTTTAACAAGTGTGTCGATATTGGAGTATTTCCTGATCTGATGAAACATAGTAAGATCATACCCTTGTTTAAGTCAGGGGCAAAATCAGACCCCACAAATTTCAGACCGATTTCGATACTACCAGCACTAAGTAAAGTTTTTGAGAAATTAATTCTTAATCAAATATCCTCACACTTTAATCAACATAGGCTACTTCATAGCAGTCAATTTGGATTTACCAAGGGACGATCTACTACCGATGCCGGTTCCACTTTGGTAAAACATATCTTTGATGCCTGGGAAAAATCACTAGATGTAATTGGAGTGTTTTGTGATCTATCCAAGGCATTTGATTGTGTTGATCATATTACGTTAGTGCGGAAGTTAAGCTACTATGGCATAAAAAACGGTGCACTTGATCTTATTACATCTTACCTTGCTCACAGAACTCAGCGGGTAGACATTAACAGAACACAATCCTCTGGTTCATCTGTTGCTATAGGAGTGCCTCAAGGCTCTATTCTAGGCCCGTTCTTATTTTTAATCTATATTAACGATCTCCCGTATGTAGTACGCGATAAACATGAAATAGTCTTGTTTGCTGACGATACCTCTCTTATATTCAAAGCGGATAGGAAACAGAATAATTTTAATGACATCAATGTTGCGTTGTCTACAATTGTTGACTGGTTTACAGCCAACAACTTACTTTTAAATGCCAAAAAAACCAAGTGCATTAAATTTTCTCTGTCTAACGTGAAAAGTATGAATGCGGATAGAATACGACTGAAGGATGAGACACTGGACTTCGAACATAGAACAGTATTTTTAGGTGTCACTCTGGACTCGAAACTGCAATGGAGTGCGCATATATCCACACTTGCAGGTAAACTAAGTTCGGCGGCTTATGCGGTAAAGCGGATTCGACAACTGACTGACGTCGAGACGGCGAGACTTGTGTACTATAGTTATTTCCATAGTGTTATGAGCTACGGAATTTTGCTATGGGGAAAAGCGGCTGACATCCAAATCATCTTTGTACTACAGAAGCGGGCTGTACGTGCAATTTATCAATTAGGGTCTCGTGTTTCGCTGAGGGATAAATTTAAAGAAATCAATATTCTTACAGTCGCGTCTCAATATATCTTTGAGAATATCATGTATGTACGTAAACACATACATGAGTTTAGGCATAACCGCGACGTTCATAATTTAAATACTAGAAACAGGGATAAGCTCGCTATTCCAGGTCACCGTCTCCGTAAGGTAAGCACTTCGTTTGCGGGGAACTGTATACGTTTTTACAACAAGATACCATCTGATATCGTCAATATGCCGTTCAATAAATTTAAGTCTCACATCAAGCGCTGCTTGTTGGGTAGGGCATATTACACTGTAAATGACTTCATTAGTGACCAAGATGTCTTTAAGTAGTATCTACGATAGTTACAATATTTGTACCTTGATTAACCCTTAATTTGGCAAAAATAAAAAAAGTCGGGAATTCAAACCCTTTTTGGTTTTGAATCAGCAAAAAAATAAAAACACATTCCAAACAAAGAAAGTGTAGGATTATGGTATGTTCACTGTGATGAACATTGCCAAATTAAGGGCTAACATAGCCTTTAAGCAAACTGCGTATTCAAGCACTAAATTTTATGTTCACTGTCTGTATTATTATTTTTTTAACTTTACTAGTTCTTGTGTGTACAAGACGCTTTTAAATGAGAACACACTGTGATGTTTCTCGCCGGACAGCTGTTTCACACAATATTACCTTTATGTTGGTTGTCCGGCAGCATGAGCATGACATGCTCGCTTAAAGGTCTTTGCTTACGGCGGCGTCGTTGATCGGGTCGCCACTTTCCCGAACACATGGTTGAGAGAGGCGATGGCTGAGATACGCGTCATACTCGTGAACGGGTGCTGTTTGTGGGGTCCGGTCTGTTCACGTTTGCAAGGACTTTTTGTTAAATTAAGCATTCTACCTAGTTATGGCTTTTGACGTAGAGACCTCGTCGTGTTGTTCTCATAGTCTTTATTATTAGTTTAAGGTTTATTGACCTTACATTTGTAATAATTTTATTTTTGATAGTTTTAAGAATTTATTGTTTATTACTTTATTACCTTATTATTACTTAATGTAACTTACTTTTAAGTATTATTTTGTTATTATTATTGAAAAAATGACCTTCTGCTGGAGTTTCTTGCGGCGCTTCTTCTCCGCAATGATGGTCTTGTCCGAAGCGCTGGTAGATTCACTCATGTTACCGACGTGTAAAAGAGCCCTCATGTGGCCTATTTACTGAATAAATATTTTGAATTTTTTTTTATTTTTTTTTTACTAGGACTTGAATGTATTTTGAAGCAATAAGTATATGAAATACAAATGAACATATTTCTCACCGTCAGGTGTACTTGAAATACCAAATACATATTTGTACTGCCCCCCTGGATGCGGTCCAGATTGCAAAATGTATGGACCAGTGAGGCTAGACAAATGGCTTAACGCTTCCGTAAACGATTTTTGAATTCTGACAAATTATATGGAATTGACGTAGAAGCTCGACGAGACCGTCTGTATCCATCCAACTTTTGGACAACGATAACAAACGCCAAATACATCATATCTAGAGTCTCTGTCCATTTACAGGTCGACACACGTAAAAAGAGCTCCGAGCGGTTAGTGGAGGGGATATGTTTGCGCATGTTGTCTACTGACAAACCAATGGCGTGGCAGCAAAGCGGAGCTGTTTACACTCCCCCCGTCGCCCCCACCAATTTAGTCCGTAATTGGCTCACTGCGCAGGGACGCTCAGGCCTCTTTTTACGTGTGTCGACTTGTACGTTAAACATATACCTACTGACGTGCAAATAATCGGCGTCACGTTGGACACTGTTACCAAATTACCCATTAATTTTGCTCGCCAGTGTAATAATGAGTTATTCCACCTGCGTGTGATATTAATGATCGCATCGCATCAGAGGGCCCTGCCAAGATGCATTGCGCTAACTAGCGTTTCTATTCGTTTCGTTCTTAAACCAATCGCATCACTGGCAGATCACGTGACTTTTCGTATCACGTCATCTACCAGTGACGCGATTGGTTTAGAAACGCTAGTTAGCGTAATGCATCTTGGCAGGGCCCTCAGGTGGCCTGTGGACTCGTTTGCCTTCTCCATCCCGCAAAAAAAATATCTGACAAAAGTTGAAAAATAAAATTGAATGATATTCTAATTAGGCTACACGCGCTCATTGACACATTCGAGCCGCTTCCCAAACCTTTAAACAAGGGCTAATGCACTTAATACATACAAGTCCTTGACAATATCTCTCGTGTTCTATATTTGCTCTAGAAGCAGTTAGTAGAACATACTCATTTGCTGTGTAAGTAAACACCGGCCGTGATTGTTGGCTCCGAGCCCAATTAAGAAGGTTGATAAATACAGTGTTGCCAACGCGTGATAAAAGATAAAAAAGATAAAAGCTGTTTATTTAGTACTTAAGCCGCTCGCTTAAAATGTCAATAAGTTATTAAGTATAAAAACTTTATTTTCCTACGACGTATTACTTCTAAAATCTATATACATAAAAGCAAACCTGACTGACTTATATATCAACGCACAGCCGAAACCACTGTACCTAGAAACTTGAAATTTGGTACAGGGGTTCCTTTCATGATGTAAGTGAGCACTAAAAAAAGGATTTTCCAAAAATCAACCCCCAACGGGAAGAAATGGGGGGAGTAGCGGGAAACTAATTCTACGCGTACGAAGTCGCGGGCGTCCTCTAGTTGATCATAAGCTCACTATCAAAACACGAGTCAAATGAGTCCAAACTCGATGGATCTACCACGAGCCATTGAGGAGTTCCTATGGCCACCTTCTCCATCATGATACCAGCTCGATGGTACCATATTTTTGTATTGCCTTGGAATTACAAAGTAGGTATGCCAAATTTCAAGTCAATCCGATCATTAGAAGTAGGTTGAAAATGGCATCCAAGATTTCATTAGATTGTTTCTTAGTTTGTATGATTTTATTTAAGTACCAATTTCACCAAACGATGTTAACCACTTAACAGAAGATTAGGGCGCTAACAGCTGTCAAAATGTATGAACTAACAGTCGATTAACATTGATTAAATTTAACATCGTATGGTGAAATTGGTACTAAGATTGGTTAGTAACAGTAGGTAAAGCTAATATAAGTTAGTTAATAAAAGTCTACCAGCGCTTCCCAAGAAACAAACAACTGCGGAGAAGAATCGCCGCAAGAAACTCAACAGGCAGTCATTCCATAAAACATGCTCAATGTATTTGTTGGCTGACTCGCTAAAAGCTCCTAATGCTAAAATTACTAGCTAAACAGTTTCTAGTAAATAAACAAACATCTCGAATTTACGTAGAAGAAACATTGGGTAATGTTTTTTAACATTTAATACCTAACTAAATGAAAAGCAAGGTTTAAAACCCGACTGATTTTTTTTATGTCGATATGACTACCTATGTTAATAATTGTCATTTTGCCATTGTTGTTAATTGAATTTTAACAGTTTAGGTATCCTATGTTACCCGGGATGATAAAAGGATTCTAACGATACCACACACATCTAAATCGGCTCAGGCGTTTAGAAGTTATGGTAGAATAAAGAATTGTACATACATACGTATACCTACTTACATGAACCCTGAAAACATTACGCTCCTTTTTTTGGACAGTCGTGTAAAACACTGCTAAAAAATATCACCGAAGCACGGGCCCTAACATGGCTGCGTTTATCGCGTGACAAAGTTTGGATAAGGCATCTGTCACCTTCCGACACGTAAATAAGTACGAGAGTGACGAGACAGACGATATAGACGCATACTAGGCCCGCTGGTCAGCATGACAAAACATCGCTTATTTGAACAGGTAAACAATTTCTTATGTAGTAATATTAAATGGAAGCAAAAATATTCTTGGCTTCTTTCATAAAATTATCCGAACAGGCCAGCAAAAATATTCTTGGCCTGTTTCATATTTATGTAGTTTAGTAACGCGATTAATCGATTCTATTCACATGAATTGTTTTCTTTGCTCGCAGTAGTCGTGAAAAGCACTTTGTCTGCCGCCGCGGAAAGGGCAATGAATGGCCTTATTTATTCCAAAGGGTATCGAGCTGCTACTTCATTTAGGCGGTGAGCGTGAGTATTTGTTCTTAAGTAACAACATTCAATTCACAACACAAACACACACACATGTATTAAACCACATGTATTTTGTTTGTGTTTGTTTCGGCGAAATATGTTTGCCAAATGTATCGTTTCCCAACAGTGTACCTAATTTGCCAACCAATATTTTTTTCTGTAACCGTAAACATTTAAGGATTTCCACAGGATGGTACTGAAATAAATCTTGAAATATTTACATAAAATTGGGTTGGCAAATGAAAAAGTTGGGAAACGATACATTTGGCAAACATATTTCGCCGAAACAGTAGCAGTAGTTTTAATAAGACATAACATAACTATGCAGTTCAGTTTACGGTGAGAGAAAAGGACCGAGCTATATAGCACTTTTAATTTTTTGTATGTGCGTATGGTAAATAAATCTATCTTATCTTATCTTATCTATATAACTCTATCCTTTACGTTCACCGTAAAATGATCTGCATAGCCGTGTCATAATAACCATGTCATGTGTTCATAGAAAAGAAAACAAAATACTTAGTAATTCAAAGTGTTTTATTAACAAACTTTACAAAAAGATATTCACTTGTAACAACATCTTACATATCACAGATCAAAACTGTAAAACTAAACGAAATACTTATAATCCAAATGATACTTGTCAAAGATAAAAAATAAAAAAAGAACATCCAGAGACGTGCCGTCCGCATTGTCAACGATCGTACACTTTCAGACCATTTAGAAATGGAGAGACTGCATCTCACTGCGTCTTTTACTGTCTGTATAATGGGGAGTGTTCCGAGGAACTGTTCAGACTGGTGCCAACGGCTTCATTCTACCATCGCACTTCTCATCGGCGCATGTTCATTCCCATTTTTATGAGTAACTGCGCTCAACTACACGCCGGTTCTCTAGAACTTTTCTGGCGCGTACTATAGAATGAAATGAACTTCTAACTGAAACTTTCCCAATGCGCTTCAGTATGGGTTTTAAAAAGGGTGTATTTAAATTTCTTCAAGACTGGCAATGCATTGGTGACGCCTCCGGCAAATGTCTATAGGCGGCGGGGACCGTCCCACTTTCCATCAGGGCCGTCTGCCTGTTTGACATCGATGGCAAAAAAATAATTGTCTCCTAACACAAGTATTACATCATTTGGAACATAAATATTGCAATAAAATCTTGCATAATTCAATTTTACATTATTATGCAATTCAAGACACTTGCCCACATACTTAGTCCAATGAAAATATATGCGATAAAGTCTTTTGACAATACGAATACATACCTATCCGAATACATTTAAAAATAAACATCGAGGATTTTTAAGACATTGACATTGACATTGACATTGTATAATCCGATAATAAAATCCATTAGACGTTTTTCTAATCTAGGCTAAGTTTACATTCAAAAGCAAAATTTCAGGATTTAACAGCATATAAAACAAATCGGTAAAAAGATGAACACAATGTCTACTAATACCAAAAGTGTTTCATGTCTTTCATCAGATTCAGGCGGAAACATTGACGCTTAGCCAGCGCTTAATCCAAGCGTAAAAAATACGCAGTTGGCTTTGTGACAGACGTAACAACATTAATTTTACGCTTCATTTACGCTTAAAAGGCAACGGCTGTGGACATTTACGTTGACGACATAATATATATCACACAGACCTTATCTTATAAATACTTATCGAGATATGAAACCAGAATAAAAATTAAAACTTGCCGATAGTTATAAGTTTTAAAACTTAAGATATACAATCTAAGGAGTGACTAGCATTAATCACAATTGCAATTATCATAATAAATAACAATTACTACGCGTTAAATATACTTATAATGAACGTACTTACAATTTAAGGCAACTTTTCAGTGAAACTAACCTTAGGTACTTTGTTTCTCAGAAAATTTACACAAACTTCATCAAAGCTCTCTCTTTATTATGTTAAAGTGCTCAAAACACTTCTATAACTATATTAAAGTGCTTTAATTGAACAAGACTACAGGATAGACAAATAAATCACGATAAGACTTGACAATAACTCGCACAATAACAAACAATAAAATCCACTTCTTGTTTCGGACTTCAAATCTGGATTGAGCCAATACGAAAAAAGGTCTTCATACCTGGAGTAGAGAAGCCTATATGCACATAACCACGTTAGCACAAGAACTCAAGCCGCTCAACATTCATCATGCTCAGGCAGTGATGGTAATCGCCTAATTTTCCGCCTGCGATGCACCGTTTTGCTGCAGTTTTTCAACTCAGTATTACTGCATTCTTTGTCCTCAGGCAGAGGCGGTAGGTTCCTCTTGGGGCGTCGAGGTACGACGCATTCAATCGCAAAAGGATTCTTGCACCTTAGCATGTCAACGTCGGCATACGCTGATGGTAGAAACGGGAAAGCGAATTTCACCATCATTTTTGACGAGGCGGTCGCTTCGGCCGGCGGCAAGGAACGAACTAAAGCCACGCTCTACAACTCCACACAAACAATTATTTTTAGATGCATATAACAACAATGGCGTGCTACGCACTGGCCTATCTAGAATACGTGGGCATAATGCAATGTGCTGCTTTGGAAATAACTTTTGAGCAGCGATTGTGTAGTATAATTTTGTGCCAATGTTAGCCTTGAAGGTTTGTTTTGCATAGTTAAATTGATGGCCTGTTTATTTCCCTATTCAAGTACGTTTACCCATTGTACAAGTCTAGAGCTTCATTTGGGTGAATTGTTTTTTTTTTTTACATAGTTAAGGGCTTAATTAAAAAAGGTTTGTTAAGCCCTTAACTTTTTCCTTTGTGTAACGAAGATTAGTCTTATAATCATATGGATAATTTTCGTTACACAAAGGAAAAACAATTGAAGAAAGTTAACGTTATCTCAATTAACTCCTTAACTATGTACAATATTTTTGCAATTCACCCATTTGGTACAGTCGAGTTCATAAATATGTGTACCAGTACTTTAGTACGTTGTCACTTTAATCCCTGTGACATATGTTGCAGTTTAAACATGACATTAAATTGACAAGGTACTGTTGTTTTTTGCGACACCGGTAAATTGCAAGAAAAAAATCGAATGCTTTTAGAATGTTATCAGTTTTTTTTTATGCTATGCTTTAGGCAAACGAGTACACAAGTGACACAAGCAACCTGATGGTACCTATATGCAATCTCAAGACTAAAATCTTAAGATTGCAATCCCAAGTCCGCTAACGCGTTGCCAACACTGAGGACTAAGATGGAATGTCTCTATGCTAGTAATTTCACCGGTTGTCTCATCCCTACATCGGAACACAACAATGCGAATACTGCTGTTTGGCATTAGGTTATGGGATAAGATGGTGCTATGGCAACGTTATGTACTTAAATATATATTTTTAATCGAGGATAAAATATGCCTATGTCCCACAGACTCTCGGGCAATGACAATGTTTATAATGTCATTATTCTTCGTGCTAAGTCAACTAACAAATGAAACAGATGTTTTATTTTCATTCTATTGTTTAAAAATAGGCGATACATTGATAACCGTAAACACGTGTTTGAATTGTTAGTGAACTGAGCACTTACCTTGTTATCTTCTTTACATAGTATCTATGTATAATAAAAACAGAGTCACTTGCCGCTGTTCGTCCTCTGTATGTACGCTTAGATCTTTCAAACTACGCAACGGATTTTAATGCGGTTTTCATCAATAGATAGAGTGAGAAAGGTTTTTATGTAAAATAAATTCTGGTTTATGTACGGGTGTTACATAAATTTATGTAAACCCAAGAAAAGTAAGAGCGGATCGGTAGTAGGGTAGAAGTACCGTTTGTGAACACTGTACCCTTTTTGGCCATTTAAGGTTGAAATGAACATCGAAAATACTGTCAAAAATAATATACATAAATAGTTAAGACTGAAGATTAGTTTAAAGATAAAATATAAAATATTTCATAATGTTTAAGATATTTGTTAAAATGTAGAGTGGCCAAAAATGGTGTAATGATGGCCAAAATTCGGTACCTTTACCCTAACATATAAGCATTTATCGTGATAAGCAGGACTTGAAGTTTACCGTTTATGTTTAATAAGGGATCTAACGATATTAAATTAATATTACAAGTGTTTGCTAGATAAGAGAACAAACGAGCTAGAAGTCCAGTAAACAATGCTATAAATCATTATCAACAATAAAATAGATCGAAGTTTTCCATACGGGAGTTAATAGCCTCTTATTATTAGTTGTTTAGCCGGTGCGCATACGCAATGCCACAGCGATTCGATGGGTTCGAGCACAGAACAGAAAAAACAGTAGAAGTGTCAAGTGGGCGTGTAACGTATGGCATGGTTATGCGGAGTTCCGCGCAAATACCATACTTACCATACTTTTGCCGCGATCGCTTATTTCGATATTTCTAAAATAAGAAATATATCCAGAAGCATGCCTTATTGTGCTATTTTGGAATGTAAAAACGATAGCCGCACCAAAAACATTTTCCATGGTGGCGTGTTGTTTTTATGATAGTTTGAGTATTGGCGACAACAGGTCTGGTACTAAGCGAAGCTCATGCCACTTCCACTGTTTTTTCTATTCCGTGGGTTCGAGGTATGAGCAAGTATTGAGCCGAGCTTGAGTATTTGTTTCTGAGTCTTTATGTATTTTTAAATACTCACTAGCGAAAGTGAGTGGAAGGGTCGGAAGGGGCCGCCCTAGGCTTCCTTTTTCGAATCAAATCGGAGAAATACTGGAAAAGAGCCGAATTTTAAGTACCCGAAACCGACGTGCGAGCATGACTCGATGTATGAATGTGGAAGAAGCGAAAGAGATTTGTCAAGATCGTAGCAGGTGGAAAGAAGTGGTCTCTGCCTACCCCTCTGGGAAACAGGCGTGATTTAATGTATGTATGTATGTATGTAAGTACTTACATATTTATTTCTTTAAACAAATATTTATCCCGTGTGGTTGCCGGGTTAGAACAGTGGCACTCCATTGTCTTCCCGTGGATGTCGTAAGAGGCGACTAAGGGAATAAAGGCTTGTAGTATGTTAGGCGATGGGTTTGCAACCTGTCACTAATACACTGGTAAACATCTTAGCCTAATTAATATGCAAAATGAGGTTACAGAATTACCAACAATTTTTTAGAGTTGTTGGTACCTAATTTTGCAGATCTGCTAACCCCACTCTGGGAATGAAGGCGTGAAGGTATGTATGTATGTAAGTATTTCTATCGTTGTCTAGTACCCATAGTACACGTCTAGAGCTTAGTTTGGGGCTAGGTCAATTTGTGTGAGATTGCCGTCTGAATTTATTTGACTGTGTAACTGTAGGCCCGCTACTACGTCCGTGTAGAAGTAATTTATCGGTATAACCTCGGGAACTGTCCAAGATTCCGGGATAAATAGCATCTCAAGCTATCTCCATACAAAATTTTCTCAAAATTTGTTGAGCGGTGATTCAGCGGCTTTGAAAGCGTAACAAACAGACAGTAACTTTCGTAATAAGTATTAGTATGGATCGCAGTGCGGGTGGTAACACAGCCAATGAAATTATTTACTATAAGCGTTCCATCTTACTTCTCAGAATTAGTAACCATCTATAAATTGTGTGTGTATGTATTTATGTAGGTACCCTTCTATGTTATAAAAAAAACCTTATGCCTACTTATTTTTGTTTAGGCTTGAACTGTTATATCCACAGATTGAATACCAACAACTTAGTTTAGGATCCAACATTTAGAAGAATTGGAATATATAATTTCTTAAAACATCTTGATCAGCTTGCTACTCGTAACGCCATCTATGATATTTTTTGGTACTAACTTGTATATTTTGTTGAAGCAAGTTAGGACCCCATGAATAGTTCGATAATTTGCTTTTTAAAACTCTCGAAAAATTAAATACTGAAGTAGGTAGTTATTTTCACTCTAAAAACAAAAATGAAAGTTGATATTAACGGCATCTGTCGACATTAGAAGGAACTTAGAATGTAAGTACTCTAACATTTTAAAGGTTTTGTTACTTAGATTATACATAGATGGCAGTTTAACTAAAATTGTGTTTAAACTTTGTTTTCATAATAATTTTAGTAATTGACATAAAGAATCATTGGATTTCAAGTTTTTGTTTATGTAGTAAAGGCGTCTTTCCCGAAAACGTCTGTATTTAGTGTTAATTAGTAGATTAAAACGATCACTAACGCCATCTATTATTGGCATTCACAATAAATACGAACTTTTATGCCTTGAGGTTTAGGTAATTCAATTATAGATGGCGTTCTATTTGAAATGGGTACCTTTTTATAAATTACGAGGATTGTGAAGAGCCGCTAAATCGCATAGCTGTCAAAAAAACCTTAAAAAAATGTAGCTCCGGGTTAACGGGATAACGTTTCTCACCCCCTAAGGGCTGAGTTCACCACCCAATTTAACAGACGGTTAAGTATTAATCAGCTGTTAGTCAATACATTTGACAACCGTTAAACCGCAAACCGTCCGTTCAATTGTTTGTGAACACTGCACTAAATCAAGTACAATTTCCACGATTGAATATTGTAGTTATTATAAAGAACTAGGTAGGTCTGTACGTTTCTTTTTTTTGTTTCATTTTAAGAAATGTTTTGTTTGAAAGGAAAACAGATAGTTATTCATGATATCTACAACGTATTCAAAAATCGTAAAAATCGGATTTTGTTTAATTGGAGAGAAACGTTAACGCATTTTGTATGGAAATTTTTAGCCTCACAATCCTCTTACCCTCTTACTAATAAACGTTGAGTAACGGTGGTATAGCTATACAATGTTTTGTCCTTATCTGTCAAATCCAAATGTCACAATGACAGATAAGGACAAAACATTGTATAGCTATACTACCGTTACTCAACGTTTATTAGTAAGGGGGTTAAAGTTAACAATACGATAACATGCCAAAAGCTATATGGTTTTACTGAGTAGAATAGCGCCCAAGGTATAAAGAACAAGAGGCAGTGAATAACAAACACCCAAAAATGTAAAAAATGTAATAATCTTGCTTTAAAATAATATTATAAAATTATATCTTAAGTATTATTTATTCTTACAATAAAATGATTCACTTGCATAAAAACTTAAAATAACCATAAGACTGCAGAGCGTCCAGTGGCGCCCTCTTTACTATTATTGTGTTTTCTAATAAAGTAAAGTAGGTATTATCTTGAAATCGAACGATAGGGTTTTTGTTGTACAAATGAATACACAATTTATAGCATACATGACAAAGTACAATAACCTTTGACCGCCGTGTAGGCAACTTAACGGAAAAAGGTGGAAATTTTGTTCCGTAAAGTTACTCACTCATAGTCATAGTTTAATTTGTTATGTTATAGGTATACTCTATAAATTTTATTCATTTGTATAGCAAAAAACCATCCTCAACTTCTAGAAAATACTTTCGTTTATTAGAAAACAAAATAATAGTAATGAGGGCGCCACTGGACGCTCGGTGCATCATAATATGAAATAAACTTAAGAACATAATGATTAAAATACTGAAATTATAAACTGTACATTGCTTACTTTTATATCAGAATTCTAACCCTTCTTATTCATAAACCCACAATAGCTAAAGTGTGCTTAATAAATGCTTTGTCCTTATCTGACAATGTGATATTTCTTGTTTATTTTTAAGTGACAAAACATACTTTAACTAAAACAGGTTAATAGTTCGTTTATGAATAAGGGATTAGGTCTCTAAACAAATAGCAACGATTAAACACTTGATGTCAAAATAGTTCAAAACAGCTTCTAGAAGCACCAAGCCAGGCCACCTGATGGTAAATGGGATCCGGGACCCGTGCTATGCAATCTTAAGACTTGCATCCTACGAGCCGTATTAATAATCTCATCTTAACTGAGATGCCAATCTCAGGACGCGTCAGAAAATGACAGTTTTGTATAAGTTGTTGATTACTATGGCATGTCTTGAGACGGGCATCATAAGATTAGTCTATTAACACGGCTTAGCCTGCAAACGCGTTGCCAACCCTGAAGGCTAAGATGGAACGCCTCTATGCTAGTCATTTCACCAATTGTCTTATCCTGACAACGGAACACATCAATGCACACTGGCATAGGAGTTCGCTTTGTAGAATAAAGAATAAGATGGTGGTACCAAACCACACGGACCCTTCACAAGGTCCTACCACCAAAACATTACTCAATAGTCTCATTTTCCTGTTCTTCAAATTCAATATCATTCAAAACCTCCATAATCTCCCGTCCCGCTGCGAAAGCATCTTCCTCTCTCATACAATTCAGTCTCTCAGTGACATGTCGGCTGAAGAACCAGTAATTATTAGGTCCCGAAGGCACATCACTCATCACCGGTTTCATGGCTATAACGAGATCGTCTAAGACTCTTTTGCACTTGTCTTTATGTTTTTTTGGTTTGGTAATAACGGCGCGGCGGCGAGGACGGTCAGTTCTTTGACCACGCTGCCGGATTTGAAGAAGGTTTGTTTCTTCTACATCGGATTGGCATTCGATTTTTACTTGGACCGTTTGGTCGTTGTTGGTGTCTTTGAAGTCTAGAGAATAGCTCTGAAAATTAGAAAATGGCAGAATAGGTTTTAAAATGTAGGGAAATAACGTGACATACATTTTTCCTAGTAAGATATCCTCTAGTTTTTAAAGTTAGATGGTCACTAAACCTTATTTTCTTGTTGCAGTAAAGGTTAGTAGACAGAATAACAGACCCAACTCAAGTTTCCAGCCAGTAAAGACAACAGAAACACACCTCAAAATTTTCATCCTTTCTGGAAGCATCTCGTAAAAACTGCAACGGCTTCCATAGAGGCCAGCATGGTACGTAGACTTCAGCTGGTGTCTTGGCTGTTTCCTTGGACTTGTCGACTCTGCGAAGATTGTGGTTGAAGGTGCTGCGGATATTCACCCAGCGGTCTCGGACGGATCGAGCTGGAATACGAAAGATGGAAACAATATTAATCAAATCATAATTGTAGTACTTATTATAGGTTAATAACACAAAAAATAACCAAGCCCTCTTATACAGAAGATCTACAAGTACAGGTATTTTAAACCATACTTAGTTTAAAAAATTGGACTTATATCTAACTAGCTTTTGCCCGCAACTCCATCCGCATAGAAGTCATCTATCGCTGCTCCCTCGGGATCTGTCTAATTTTCCGGGATAAAAAGTAGCCTATGTCCTTCCCCGGGACTCAAGCTATCTCCATACCAAATTTCATCTAAATCGGTTCAGCGGTTTAAGCGTGAAGAGGTAACAGACAGACAGACAGACAGACACTTTCACATTTATAATATTAGTATGGATTGATGGTGAAATCTGCATCAAAATCCATTGCATGGTTTAGAAAAAGTTAGCACATATGGGGGTCATACTTACTCACAAAAATCAGCCAGAAAATTAGGCCTTGAAAATGTTAACTTCGGGTATGTCCACAGGAAAGACGCTAACCTAAATCTATGACCCATACAGACAGACAAACTAACCATGCGAGGGATGCCGAGCACAGAGCTAGTTTTTGTTCATATTTCCCTTATCCCAATCATTCGTGGTCGGCGCAGCGCGTTTTTTTCTTTCAAAGATCCCTATCTATCAGCCGTCATCTCAGTATTGACTTCCTTGTTTTACATGTCGCTCTTCCCACATTCCATCCATCTAATCTTAGGTCTCCCACTTGCACATTACATTCATGTTTAAAACTCTTCTTGTCACGAAGAGCTAGCTAATATAAATAATACTCACCAGTAAAACCGCGGCCCAATCTTGCTGCGAACTCTGCATAAGCCTTGTACTTTTGTTGAATATGATGGTTAGTGTTACCAGTCTGCTTCCAGATAATCTCTCGCTCATGAACGAACTCCACGAGATCCAGCTCTATTTTGCGGGTCCAATAACTAGGTTTGCGAGGCATTACATTTAAAGAATTCCACAAGAAATGGGTGTGAAACTGTGATCACATAAAACACCTTGAGTAATGGCAGCGTTGTTAGGTCATTTACAGTTATTATAATGTCGGTTGTTCTAATATGGTCTTTAAAATGTTGTTTCCAATTAATTAAAGCCCTAAGCTTCGGGATACAGATGAAAACATACAATACATACAATACAAAACGTCAAACGTCAAACATGGCAGTAAGTAAGTAAAGTCAAACTGTCAAATGTCAAATGCGTTTTGATCGCAACCAACTTTTCAACATAATTAATTGTACAAACATTTTGTAATAAATAAATCTAAATTCTAGCAACAAAATACAATAAATCACCGTTTTTTTATACAGATTTTACTGTGTCCTATATTTAGAAAATCTTTAATATTTGTATTTAATTAAGTTGGTGGAAAAATGCTCAAATCTTACATTTACTACTATCTATCCAATTTTGATGTGACGTGATAATAGGTATCTATCTTGTATGTATCTATTCATCTTGTCAGTTTTTTTATTGTAGCAAAATATGATTAACGCCCAATCTTTGCTGCTGTACCTACTGCAGTTCCAGTCCAGTTGGCAAGTTACGAAATAAACAAATGTACAGTGCTATCATTTTCCTTAAAGCTATCGGCAATTTTTTTTTTTTATAACACCCGAGTGACAAAATATACTGTCAGTTGCGAGTGCAAGCGTGAAAGCGATAGCCAGCGGAAAGCTATTAACAAGCTGGGAATACTGTAGCTACCCTATAAGTAGTTAAAAAAAGCCAAGCTTCTTGTTAAAACTCCATTTTACCAGAGATACGTTGGCTGGAGCCCTCGTTATCCATCCATTGAGCGTCCAGCGCCATTTCGCGGGAAACGGAAGGCATAAAGCATTCCACAGCGCTCGATAAGATAATGTGCCGTAATGCGATGTCTGTGCATTCGCTCGACATTCGCTCGTGTGATTCTGGAAGGGTTAGAATAAAACTAGGGCGAAAATAATTTAGATTTTATGCAGTTCCCAAGGGAATAGCGAAAAAAAACTACTTCTATGCGGACGGAGATACTATAAACTTATAAAGGGTGGGCCAATTTTTTTTGCAAGAGTAAAAGTAAGTAAAAATGCAAACATTTCTGGGCCATCCCGTTTAATAGATGTGTACGTAACTTTGTCTGTTTGTTAAGCTTTCACGGCTAAACCGTTGAACCAATTTCGATGAAATTTTGCTACGTAGATAGCTTGAATCTTGGAAAAAGACAAATAATACTTTTTATCTTCGGAAAATAGAACAGGGCTCTACTTTGAAATCAGTAATTCGAACTTCGGATCACCCCGTCACTTTCTTGGGAATTAGTGACGCGTCGAGAATAAAAGGGACAGCAATAGACGAAGTTCGAATTACGGATTTCAAAGTAGAGCCTCAGTTCCCGAAAGAAGACGGAGTCGCAGGCAACAATATTTGTACAATCAGCCCAATGGAACCCTGACCCACCATAGAACGGTGTCACAGTGACATTATAAAACAATTTGTTTGACACTTCTTATGACTTGAATCATAACGTCTCTGTGACACAGTTCTATGGTGGGTCAAGGTTCCAATGGTCTGATAGTACTTTAAATAATAAACATTAACCCGCAGGTTAATTCAACAAGTTCTACTTTTTTAATTAATCCCCCGGATAATTCGGCTGTACACAAAGTGTGTCGAGTGACTGGCAGCTTCGGGACTGCCGCAGCAACAGGAACAGTAGGGATCAGAGGCACGTTTTCTAAAACTACAAGTAACAATTTTACAGGTCTAAACTGGCAACACTGCTCAAATGGCTGGTCGTCATTGGTCGAGGTTGTGTCAAATGGAAACTTGTAACCTGTAAATTGTAATTTGTAGCTTTATAAAACAGGCCACAGGTGGTGGACAAATAATGAAATATATTATTATTATTATCTAGATATTTTGTTTAATATTCTTTACATTATTATTATTATGTCTTTATTAATCACGGGACTATTGGAGTCCCGGACCTTTGGAAGGCGTACATGGAGCCGAAGCCATCACGCAGAGGCCCTTTAGACAAGTTTAATTTAGTAAAGTGATGGGACACCAACCGGCAAGTGTGCCTGAGTTCAAACTATAGAAGTATGCTCCCACGGACAACCACCGGTGGCCCGTTTCACGAAGCTACAAGTTACAAATTACAAGCGGAAGTCTCTTTCTAGCAAAAGGAGTTAGAAAGAGACTTCCGCTTGTAATTTGTAACTTGTAGCTTCGTGAAACGGGCCCCGGTTAGTGTAAGCGTGCTTTCACACTAGCGATTTGTCCGGCGATTTCTCAGCTACGTGCACCACGCTCGCCACGAGATCACCGCGATCGCTAGTGTGAAAACACCCTAAGACTATTTAAAAAGGATGGGAATATTAATAATAGGCTCTATAAATGAACTGATATGGATTTGTGAACTAGGCTATTGATGAAACTACGGCGCCTGCCTGGCCAATGCTAATTACTTTTATTGAAATGGTGGGCGGTGACTCGCCAACTCAATGGAATTATTATTTATTCATTTTATCAGGCGGCAGTTGCGACAGCTGATAGATGCCTGTATCCAGCTGTTCCTTGATCAAGTGCTCTTTGTACTGCTTATGCGTTGGTCTAATCGGTTTTTAAACTGATTGACTGAATGACTGATGCAAAAAAATGCAAGCCCTGCGAAATATCTCTTGTGCCCTTACTTCCACTGTCCCGCTTTATTTTGTGTCTGTGGTACCCGCCTTGACAAGTTCGAGGTGTTATTAATCACGCGCCAAAGTTGGTTCGTGTTGACAACTCGCCGGCCATGGGGCGGCCATTTTAATTTTCCCTCCATTTTTTGGCGCCAAGACGATAAATCATGTGGCGAATCATTAGCTTTTTTTATGAATAAACGTTTGGCTAACATGTAAGTTGTGGTGTTATGTCGTGTCTTTGGGATATGTGCTAACTTTTCGCTAAACTTTATGTAGGGTAACTTAAAAAATATATATCAGGGGACTATCTAAGGGCTGCCATAGACGATCAGTCAGACTGACAGGCCGAGAGGGACGCAGCAATTTGTTAGAATAAGAGACGTATTTAACTTTCTCATTCTATCAAATAGCCGCGTCCCTCTCGGCCTGTCTGTTCGACTGATCGTTTGTGGCCATTACACGATTAGAGTCCTAAGTTAAGTGCTAGACTTGTACAGTCAAAGTCATAATTAAATATATACGTTCCCATGGCGTCAAAAATATCTACTTACCCCTATGACACTGACAATAAGGCCTTTGTATGCATATATTTGGCGCGATGGCCGTATAGTGCTTTTGACTGAACTTTGGGAACTAGACAACGATAAATATACTTACAGAGAAATATGTACATACTTAAATACAGAAAACATCACGGATACGTTCGCTTTTGTACTCGTTTTTGTTTATTATATTCCCTGTGTTTAGGTATGTACATACATTCATCCAAAACTCAGGAACAAGTACAGTCATCGCACAAATATTTGCCCTTATGATCATTAAGGGCGACTGTGTATGGAAATTGAGGCTTTTAAAACTGAATGTGTTACAAATTGCAGGCTTACACTGACAAGGAAAATTATGAGTTACTACAGAGGTCAGGTAAAGGAGAAATAATTTAAATGTTCACTTATTTGATCGTAAATTTTCATCTTTGTGTCGCTTAGAAAGGTTTAAATGTTCTATTTTCCACTAGGTAGCCTTCTCCTACACGCTTTAAAAAAATTGCAAGCAAACGAAACCACGGCGTATCCGTCGTTTTTCGGGCTTTAGTTTGACATTACATTAACAATTTCAAAGGCTATGTTAGGTTAGGTTAGGTTAGTTTAGAGATCCCTTGATACACACCATTCCACATTCACCGCCAACCACCGCTACGAGTGCTACGCTTTAGTCCGTAGCACAGCAATTTTCCGCTATGTAGCAAAAATTTGCTACGAACAGTGTACTCAACTATCGGGGTCGTTGGTGTTGAATATGTAAAAGGGATAAGTTCGCCTGTTAATACTTAATCTTGATTGGAACTTCATATCGATATCGAGTTAACGCATTAAAGGTTGCCTCCCAATGAACTAGGGTTTTCAATTTCGGTATACGGAGATCCCGAAACATCGACATTTTGCATGATTTTTTAGACCCGCTCTCTGCGGGACCAAAAGTAAATTGGCTTACAAATGGGAATGTTATTTTTTTGCGAAAACACTCAGCTTAAAAAAGAAACTAAGTGCCTCCTGCACCAAAAATTTAATACTGGGTTAAGACACTAACTAGAATTAAAATGATTGTTTTCGCATGTTACTGACATTTACTAAGTAACTCGAGTTATTTAGTGTCTAAACCCAGTGTTGAATTTTTGGTTCAAGTGGCCCTAATAAATATTGCAAACTTTGAACGTGCTATGACCTGATTTTTAGATTTTAACAGAAACGTCAGTTTACGAAATTCTAAACTATATTAAAGCGAAAAAAATTCGTCGGTCTTAGGCAGGATTCGAACCTACATCTCCTCTGGCTCTCCGGGCCGATGCAGGCGCATTACCAATTATGCCACCAAGACCCTACTCAAGATCCACGTAATTCGTAATCGCTTGCTTTTCATACTCGGAGGGTATGGTGACGCCATCTATCGTTGTTTATTAACAAACAAAAGTGCTATGACCTATCAAGAAATGACGAATCATGTTGTAACCGTGAACTGAAAATGGATAGAAAGCCTTTCAACAAACTGAAACATCCTCAACCGAATCAAAGGGTCTGCTAGAGCCGGCATAATTAGCACGAACACGAGCTGCCCTGCTTCCCTAGTCGTTAGGCGACAATGACCCACACTAATGAGCTGTGTGCCGACGTAACGCACAGATTAATAACAGTAAGGTTTATAACAGTATAGGGTAAAGCGGGTAACCCATCATTTTATCGAATTTCACTTCATTGATTGTACCATTTCATCGAATTTAATTTCATTGAACACTATTTACTTCTGAAACCATGACGTTTTCAGGATATTTTAAACGTTAATTACGTCCGTTAGGTTAGGTTAGACTTGTGACGACCAAAAAAAATTAACTCATGCGGCGAGAAATGCCTTTCGATGAAATGAATATTCTGTGTAATGAAACGTTCGATTCAACGTTCGAAGGTGTTTCGGTAAAATAATAGGTACCCGGTAAAGCGCCTAGTAACTGGCCTCTAAAATGGTTACCTATCGATGTTTGGATTTTTTTTTCCCGCTATTTCGTTTGTCCGAAATTTTCATTTGTCCAGAAATCCTTTTTCTCTGAAACAGTTTTACTTTCCTGGATTGTTATAAAACTAACCTAACCTACAGGTTCTGTTGGTATATCTCTTTAAACATGTTGAAAAAAATGATTTCCGGATAAACGAAACAACGGACAAAAGTTTTTCGAAACATCGATAGGATACCCTCTAACGGCCGAACCCTATATTCAAACCGCGGATAGATAAGGCTTACTTCGGGTTAAAATTTGACATTTGCCCATACAAATTGTGTCAAATTTTAATCCGAAGTAAGCCTATCTGTCCGCTGTTTGAATATAGGGTTTGGCCATAAAATACCAGTTACTGGCGCTTAGAGATTGTTAAATTATCTTCTCTATTACCTTGTGTTAAAGTTCATGGGGCCAATAATCGGTAGGTGGCCAACATTAGGTCAGTTTACCCTAGTTTCTGCCACGACTTCGTCCGCAAATTGCGATAATTATGAATGACCTTAAACCACAGACTAAAAATAATTAATTAAGTAGATTTCGATTATTATTATTCCCTCGGACACTTTTTTACTAGTTTTCAGGGCTAGTGTGTTGAATAAAGTGTTAAGAGTTTAACGTGTGTATTTGTCTTTATGTGGCATTGCAGCTCCCAAACGGATGGACCGATTTGGACGCCGTTTAAAAAAAATAAAGCTTGTTTAATCAGAATGGTTTTCAGCTAGGTTTTATGAAAATCTGCTGCGCCGTTTAAAAGATATTAGCTCTTAAAGAAGGGATCGCCATTATATCCGGTGTTTTAAAATATACTAGATTTCGTACTCGTATAAATAATGTAGTTTCCCACTGCTCCCCTTATTTTAACCCTTATTTCAACCCTTGTTAGTGCATCCGTAATTCCGTAGGATACCCAAGGGAGATTTCCAAATTTCAAGTCCTAGGTCCAGCGGTTTCTGTTGTGCGTTGATCGACTAGCCAGTCAGTTTCGTCTGCTATGTTAGTAATGTATATAGATGATTTACTAGGTTTCTCCCTGCGTCTGTATTCCGAGAATTGTATTAACCTTGTTGTTTTCAAGGCAAAGGTTTTTTTCTGGGTAAACGTGTATCCTCGACCTCGTCGTCACTTAACATCAGGTGAGACTAAACGAGACCAAAACGCAAATTCATGTTGGATAAAAATAAAACAACTTGTCCAAAAGAAACTTTAAGTCACTCTCGTTCTTCTGGTAATCGATCGGGTAATATTACCGATGTCCCTAGGACTACTCGTTTGACTTACTGTTAGTTAGCTAGTACTATGACACCTTTGCAAGTAGTGACCGCCACAACACCGCAGCTGGATCGACATTTGAAATACGATTCTTCATGGCCGTGTTAGTGCTACAGTTGTATTATTGTGTAATTTTACATATCGAGTTACATTTGCCTCCTGTGGCTTTTTGTTCTCTTTTATGACGTGTATATTTTTTGTTCCTTCATTATCATCATCATCATCATCATCATCATCATCATCATCATCATCATCATCATCATCATCATCATCATTTGTGTCTTAAGATTAGTGAATAAAATGTACTCGTAGAGGAGGAAAGATTTTGGGACACCTGATGGCCGACATGTTGTTTTTGAATATTTAGATGGCAAAGTAGAGGGAAAAAGAGAAGAGGAAGACCTTCTTCTTACTTCAGCTGAATAAGACAAGGCCAATGTCGTGTCGTATGAAGAGGTAAAAAACTGGCACAGAAGAGAGAAGAGAGGCAATCACGCCACCGACAAGAGTCTTAAGTTGAATGATAATTATATCAATCATCAATCATAAACTCACGCCTTCATTCCCAGAGTGGGGTAGGCAGAGCCACAGACTCACCAACAACTCCAAAAACTTGTTGATAATTCTGTGACCACATTTTGCACAACTAGGCTAAGATCTTATCCGTGACAGGTTGCAAACCCATCGCCTAACAGCACTACACAGCCTTTAGTCCCTTAGTCGTCTCTTACGACATCCACGGGAAGACATGGAATGGCAACATTCTAAACCCGGTACCACACGGCATGATAATACCTAGTTAGTAAATAATTGTATCTTTCTTTTTCTTCTTCTTACCGTTTTCAAAATTGTCAAATAAGTAGTATGCTGTTAAACAGTCCAGACTGGAATTAGGATAATAAATAGTCCATTTTCAACTTTTTGCAAAGCAAAAATATAGTTTTTCTTCTACTTTGAAAGTGAAGGTATTTATTTATAAAGTAGGTCAATTTGTAGGAGATTGTCCCCTGTAACTTATTTATTCCTAGTTATAGGTCAGGCAATATCAATCCAAACAAACAAAGATTCAACCACAACTAATAGCAATTCGCAATCCTAAATGTTAAAAATAAACACCGGACAAAAATTGCCGCAATGTTTTCTGTATTATTTGTTTGCAAATACCGCCAGGCCTGTGTCCACAACATTTCTGCCCTTCCAAATAAGAAGGACGTATGTGTAATTTAATAGTCAAAGGAAACTTAACCCCCCATTTTAAGAAATAAGGTCACTAATAAACACGCGGTCCTATTAGACATACACCCTTTTTTATAAGTGGGGCAGATTTATATTTGCCCACCTGATAATTTTTACAGGTCCAATTCACATTACACCAGCGCACAGTGGGGTATTTTACTGATCTGGGCGGCCAATATTATTTTTGATGTTATATTGGTAGGTACAGTAATATTAAGCTAATATTTCATTATTTATCTATACGGTAAGAAAATTATGGTGAAATTACAAAAAAATAAGGATTTTTCTATGTTATCTCAAAGTAGGTATAATAATATATGTACAAAGTATATACAAAAGTAACAAAAATCAGTCGGAAATCGTGTCACTTTCATCAGACGAAGACGGCTCTGTCGATATTTCTTCAGACAAATCACTTTCGAGATAGTTAAGTTTACTTTTTAAATTTGGCAATTTCGTCTGCTGCATCAACTCAAATAACTTCGATCGAGTTATTATTTTAACATTAGATGGCCCTAGAAACAATAAAAAAACAAAATTACCAAAAAATAACAAATTCATAAAATCATACATTTTGACCATATAACGTTTGGATGCCTAATTTTTTCATTTTCCGGAGTGTTTCCGTGGAAAATCAAAGCAAAATAATAAACTAGAATAAATGAGGTATGTGCTACATGCCCTATTTCTGCCGGGACTCATCGGGAACTACAACTAAAAGTTTCCGATAAGTCAAAATATAAGACCTTACTTTGAATGACTACCATATCGTCATAAGATAATCAATCCTATTAAAAACGCATACAAACGAAACATTCTTACCTGCCATCGTAATATTTAAGGTAATTTCTTATATATTCCACCGCAAAAACATACTCTTTTGATATGTGCCACTAGTGAAAACAAATGCACTTCAAATACTTAATATTGCAACAAGCCATATACGAGCATAGTTTAGCGATAGGTCGAATACATTGTCGGATTATAGTGCGTCAATAAGTTGACTTTCTGAACCCGACTCATAATTCTAACCACAATCAGTTTTAAAAAATTGACTTATGGCCGCCCAGATCAGTAAAATACCCGTCCGTGCAGCGTTGAGGAAGGGACTCTTTAATAAAATATCAGAGTTCATTTCTAAATTGTATCAAAGGATTAAAAATTTACAGCAATTTGTTTGTGAACTCTTCAAACAGAAAAGGTCGGAGATCTCATATCGTTTTGCGTAGGTCATTACTTTCAGACAGTACAACAAATTCAACGACAAATTGGCCTAGTCCCAATCTATGCTTTAGGCTTGTACTAGACAACCATAAACGTATCCAAATAGAGAAAAAATTACCCTCCTAATCTCTGGCGTTCCTCACACAATACGTATAAATGATGGGAGAGCTTCAGATCCTATTCTGGAGTTGAGCTGGAGTTTCCTGCACCGCTTCTTTTCTATAATGATGGTCTTATCCGAAGCGCTAGATTCACTCCATATTACATACGCGTAACAGAGACCTTATGTGGCCAATTTACTTAATTAACATTTTGAATTTTGAATTCTTGGCTTATCCACAACAATCACCATCTTAAGATACAACCAATATTTTTTGACGAAACTAGAGAAACATTGTGAAATTTTGCAGGTATGTTTAAAAACAACTCTAGCAAAACTCAAGTCTGTATCATCCTCTTACAATCATGGCTGATTTACATTGGTTTTGCAAAAGCATCCCAGTAGAAGTATATAATTACTTATTGGTTTTCACGTTTGAGGCGAGAGCCATTGCAACGACGCAATGTACTTCTACTGGCATGCTTTTGCTGGATCAATGCAAATCAGCCATGATTGTAAGAAGATGATACAGACTTAAGTTTTGCTAGAGTTTCTTTTAAGCATACCTGCAGAACTTCGCAATTTTTCCTCTTGTTCCGTCAAAAAATACAGGTTGTTTCTTAAGATGGTGATTATTGTGGATAAGCCAAGAATTCAAAATTCACAATGTTAATTCAGTAAATTGGCCACATGAGGTCTTTTTTCTCTATTTATCGTGGTTTTCACGTTTGGGGCGAGAGCCATTGTAACGACGCAATGTACTTCTACTGGCATGCTTTTGCTGGATCAATGCAAATCAGCCATTATCAACCAACCAACCAAGGCGTGACGGCCCAGGTGTGGGACTCCGCGGCCTACATCAGCGAGATCACCATCGGCTTGCCCAAGGCCGAGTTCCCCAAGAACCGGATCATGCAGAACACGCTGAGGACTTACATGGAGTGAGTAGCCCGTGGATCACATGGCCGTATAGCTTCTACAGAAGTGTTTTTTTTTTAAATTTGCTTGCTTGCCGGTGTGCTCTATGCCATAAAAAAATCCCTTGGGCGTTATTGGAGCAAAGTTTCACAACTAATCGACGTTTTTTACCACATCCAGTGCCCATGACACGCGTGGCGTGTGTAAATTGCATACTATCTGTAGTTGTGGGCAGTGTGGTAACCGCCCAGTACATTTTTAACCACACGCTCACTCGGACGAATTAAAGTCCCAACATTCCGGCGGGTCAGCGCTTAATGAACAAACTTGGGAGCTCGTTCAAGAGCGATTCCGACCAACCGGCGCGGACCTTATTACGTGACTCGTATTCGTATTTATTTACTGCAATAACTACTCACTTAATAGTCAAAAACCCGGGCAAGAGCATGTCTGACCATACTATACAAAACCTATCTCAAAAAAAAGTATTCTCTATCTAAAGTTATTTAGTCCTGTCTTACATGATTTTATTACACTTTAGTCGCCTGTATCTCAGGAACCCATCAATTCTACTTAGTCGTGATAAATTTTCTGAAAAATTCAGCTTGTAAGTACTTGTATTTTTGGCTGTACCCCGCCCCCCCTATAGTATCCCAAAACTATAAGTACTATAATTCGGAAAAATATGATAAATGAAAGCACATAATACTTGACTCTAACAAAAATGAGAACTTTAAATCTTAATATTTCACAAACGGATTTATTAATCAAAAAAATTATTTTGCCCGCAATATTTTTAACAGAACTATCCAACCAAAAAAACGAGGCTTTTGCGACAAAACCTCTATATGCATGATTTTTTTCAGAACACTTTTTAAAAAATCCATTTGTTAATTTGTATCGCTATTCCCTTCATACGTAATAAGTGATTTGCAACTTCTGTGAACTTATTTGGGCATCGCAATGTGAAATTACCGACTAGCCGACTGGAGTTCACGGATTAACGTTAGTGTGTTGGTATTATGTTAACATTAACAGTTAAACTGAAGAACCAAAAGTGTTAGTTGACAACTAAAGAGTAAATTTAATTTATAATTATCATGAATAAGTAGGTAACAGGGTTGTTATAATGACGTGGCTATGCAGTTCATTTTACGGCGAGCGTAAAGGACAGAGCTACATAACTGCCATAGCTCTGTCCTCAGGGTAAACTGAACTGCATAGCTAGCTCATAATAACCCCCCAGGCCGAATATCTAAAAGGCAGATTCTAGAACGGATTATGACCCCACTGAAACAACTTTCTTTGGATGTAAGTAATTTATAAACTTGTGCCCGCGACTTCGTCCGTCGAAATCGTTACGCGCTCGCAGCGAACTCGCTGCTCGCCGTTCGCCTCGCTTTTAACTCGCCTGCAAATCGCAAGTGTGATAAGGCCCTAAGTTCTTTATACAAGGGTAAGGCATAGACACAGGCCACATGGTAAGAGAGATCTGTGACCCCTAGAAATTTGCATTCTCAAGACAACAATCTCAAGATAACAGTCCTAAGACTTGAAATGCGTTGCCAACCCTGAGGACTAAGACGGAATGCCTCTATGCTAGTAATTTTACCGGGACACAACAGTGCGAACACTACTGCTTGGGGGGTAGGTTATTATTTAGCGATTATTAGTGTTACAAACAATAAAATTGGTCAAGAACTGTTTAAATTGATAAGTATCTATCTTAGTAACGCAAAATTTCATAGTTTTAAAATACTTTGTGAAAGATAAAACGAACTTTTATCAAGCCTGTTTGAAATAAAATAATAACGTATTTACTTCATAACTTCACATTATTTCAAACTTCTAAGTAATCACCACCGTCTGCCAAAACTAAATTACCCAAAGATAACTTTACATTTTAAAACCTTTTAAAAACCGACGTATACACATATTATTATGTTGGCACCAGCTACGCCCCGAAACCGGAAACGGAAGACATAAAGAGCGTACTCCAGAGCGATAGCGTGGTAATGCGCCGAAATGATCGCTCGATGCCACGTCAGTGTGTCTGCAGCTTTATATGTGTGTAGTGAGAATTAAGTTCGTCGAATTTACATTATTTTTATATTTTGAAAGTTGAGTATGTATCTTATCTTATTTAATGGGTCCTTACGAATGAGTATGGCGATATTTTTCCCAAAACCTTCTTTTTCTGGTGCAATCTTTCCATTCGCAAAATTTACCAATCATTGTTTTTTCAGTTAGCTTATCTTGCGAATGAGACGACAGAGCTCCGCTGGTGCGGAGCTTCTACTTCTGGGTGGTTTGGCCCTTCGGGTCTGCTGTCAAAACTAATTTAAATAAAGTCACACCAATTGACCTAGTCCTGCTCTAGCTCTAGGCTTGTACTACACCTATCACACATATTTGCGACTGGAAAAAATAAAGATTGTAAAATATGCGACCGGGAAAAATTAAGAATGGGAAAAAATGTGATTGGGTAAAATTACGAAAGGTAAAAACCGCGACTGGGAAAATTGCTCCGCGGAATAATGGAGTGTGGGAAACCGATTGATTGATACTCACCTTACGGATACACTTCGACTTAGGATCTATCTTCAGTCATAACGTATTAATTAAATAAACTTAATTCTTTAGGATTTTTATAAATCCCACCTATTATCTACACGGATATTTAAGAAATTCTGAAATGTTAACGGTTCCAGCGATATAACAATTATGACTCAGTAATTATGTAAACCAAAATACTATAACATAAAAAAGGGAAATAACTGTAACCCGATTTTGCACCTCATTCCAATGGATTAAGGTGAAAAGGTGTCTGTTAACTGAAAGACCCTGTAGCTCCTAAAGCAATCGCAGAGCAAAAAACTGTTTTTTGTATTCGAATAGATATTCGAGATATGAGCGAAACCCTGAAAAAAGGGTTCTTCAAGCCACACTACACCCTCTTGCACCAAAGTTCAAGTGTATCTTCTGTGAAATGCAACCACATTTAAGACAAAGTCGTACAACAGTGACTAAGTTTAGTTAGAAACCAAATGCGGGACCGAGACGTGGCGCCGACGTAGCTTTGAATCTGTTGTATCACAGTTTCAAAGCACCAAGCGTTAAAACTAGACTCAGATGTAGCAAACATGGATCAGCCTTAAGGCTGCCTGTCCACTGAAGCGGAGCGAGTCAGCGGAGCGGTGAGCGAGGAAAAAATCCACCAATAGAAGAGCTGCTGCTGAGATTGGTGTCCGCGGGTAAGGTCGATGTGCCTAGAGTTAACAACTATTACGGAGACACAACTTTAAAAAAGCGCCTGCCATATATTCTCAACAGTTTACCTGAGGACATCCGTCTCGAGCAAAATAAACGTATATTTAAGAGAAAACTAAAGAAACATCTATTAGATACACTGCCTTAGAATTATATAACTGGTACCTATGTGTTAAACTAAAAATTGTATACCACTAAAATTATAATACTGTTCATTTAAAGTCTTCCTGCAGTCAAACTGTCCTAAACAGTTTTGCAGGGCTTTTGTTTGATTGTAATTTTTGTTGTTGGTTGAATAAATAAATTAATACTAATAATAAATAAGGATAGGAAAATAAAGTATTCCTATTGGTTGGATCTGTTCCTCGCTCACCGCTCCGCTGCCTTGCTCCGCTCCTGTGGACAGGCAGCCTTATGCCCTTACTTATAAACTTGGTACCTTGGAGTAGCTATGCCATTTTTTGTCCTTACCTGTCGTTGTGACATTTGAATTCGACGGATAAGGACAAAGCATGGCTTAGCTACTCCATGGTTACTCCACGTTTATAAGTAAGGGCATAGTTTGTATCCTATGCATCCTTTAACATCTATCAAATGGTAACGTTAACGGTTTGTAACTCATTATTTAATCGAATTGCACTTCATCGATTGTATTATCTCATCGAATTGTATTTTATCGAACGCTTTCTGCTTAAACCATGATAACTTAAAGACAGCCTGTTTTCAGGATATCTTAAACATTTATTTAATGTAGGTTAAACTTGTGATTACCAAAACAATACCCTCGTAAGTCCCCGCATACTTATACAAGTGCAACATGACTGTAGTTTAGACCTGAATACACATATTAGTATAAATTATTGTACATAATTTTGATCTTAATGTGGTGTTTTAGACACTAAACATACAGAAAAACAAATAACAAATAACAAGTTCAAAAGTTACAAACAAATGCCACGGATAGGTTTAAATGCGTTTTTGAATAGTTAAGTCGATTCGAAAACCCCTTATTATGGTCGCTTTTATCACCGTGGATAAAGCATCCGTCACTCTTGCACTTACATACTGGTAAGAAAGTAACAGATGTTTTATACACGCTTATTTACATCGATAAACACGGGCATTATAGGCCCGCTGATACTGTCCGTACACTTGCTTGATTGCGAAGCGAGAGCGAACGAAACTGAAGTAATTTATTAAAAATTAACCTCTATCGCAATGCATTGTTTTAGTTTTGGTTTCGTTCCATTGGACTATTAATAGTGTGATCTATTTAGTTAAGTACTACCAAGTTTTTATATAAGTTAGTCTTTCTGTTTATGACATGAATCAATGTTAATCAAAGGACGATGGGCAAGAATGTCCCCACCCACCAACAGAAATGAAACATGTCTCAATTTTAAAATCTTGGCAACATTATTTTTACTATGACAAAGATCGCCAATCGCGGGTTTTCTTGGAAAATCATAATCGTATCCTATCAACAAAAAAAACGCGATTATTTATTTTAAATCTAAATTATATTTAAAATCACAATTAAAATTAAATTCTAAATTTTAATTTAAATTACACAAATCATTCCAACTAAAAACTAAAAAACATAACACAATTAATAAGTACGATTGCTCCCTACATGGAGCTGCATACAGTGAACCATGTAGGGGCAATCAAACCTACTCGCTACCATGTCCAGGGGGCCTTATATGGCTGCGTTTATCGCGTGACAAAATATGGATAAAACATACGTCACTTTTTGACGAGACGAGAGTGACGGATGCGATAAAAGCTACCCTACTAGGCGCGCAGGATGCGCTGCCGCGCACTCGGCTCACTACAGACTATGGAATTTTAATAAAAATAACACATTTTTGCCTTCCTTGGTTTTGAAAGGTTTTTTTTTATTAAAAAAACTTCATCGATTTTGCAACTAAATATTTTGTCTTTTTTTGGGTTCTATTAACATATTGACATGTATCCCGTAATTGTTGGGGGGGGGGATGGAGTCCATAAAAAAACCCCCCACCACTCTTTGTTTCTTTCATAAAACAATACATTTAAATCATTTCATTGCTATATCGCGATGGAAATATCGACAAAATATACAAGGAAACCACGGAGTTAAGTTACAAATTCATTTTCGTAAAAAACACAGGTCAATGTACCTTGGTTTTATATAAATAACGAAAAAGAAACCAGTTTAAAACGAACCTGAAGGGAAAATTTGCCTCGTGTTTCTTTATGTATTTTTTCTCTTCGCTTTTAGGTCAATATGAATGAGTTATAAATGTTTGTTAGGGAAGTATTTCTTTATTAATGACTCCGATCTTTGCAGGAGTTAGACAGCTGGTTTGCCTTTTGAATCCGAATCTTTTTGATTTGTTGACAACCAAGAAAAGATGTTATACACTTAGACCAATTGCTTAAAGTATTCAGAAGTCAAAGACATCCAAAATCTTTGTTTTGTTACGTTGTTTATTTTTTTAAAGGCTCTATTATGCTGGAGTTTTTTTTTTATATTTAAATTGCTGTTCCCCACGACTCCATACACGTAGAACTCGTTTAATCACTATTTCCTCAGGTCTATATATTTTTTTGGGAGAAAAAGTATCCTATGTTCTCCACCAGGATGTTCCGTTTAAAGTCGTTCTATCAAGACAAGGTAATAAACAGACAGACAGAGTTACTGTCATATTTATAATATTAGTAGCGGTGCATTTTGAATTATGGATGTGAAGGCGGCTTCAACAGTTTTTTACCCGCCTGCGTCAGACGGTGGGTTGTTTTTCGAGAGTATGTATGTATTTTTTCTCGCTCTGCAGCCTAAACGGTATGATGGATTTTAACATGATATTTCGTTACATTTGTCTTGTACGACGGAGTGATATACTTTATTCAAAGTATTGAGAGGGGGTTACATTTTTTTACAAGCTTTTATTTAATTTGCTCTGTTCGTATGTACGTTATTTGTCCGTCAAAATTTGAAAGTCAATTTTGAATCAGTTCCTGTTAATAGAATGGGCTTGGACCACATAATGTAAACTCGATGACAATGCAATATTATGGTATCTAAGAGCTGATCTGATGATGGAGTCGGAAGGTGGCGATAGGATCTCCGCTACACTATTTATTTTAGACCCACCGTGTTGGGACTCATTAGTTTGGCCTTGATAAGCAGATAATGACTTTGCAAAAACAAGTACAGTCGGCAGCAAAAGCTTCTTTCAAAAATGATTTTTTTGACAGATAAAAATGTGGTCGGGTTGTTGATAAGCTTGCATTTAATTATCATATCAGTAAGTGTCTTATTATTATTAATAGCTGTTAAACGTGACTTTTTATAAATATCACATAAAATCTTGGTTTCAAAACTGTAAGCTTGTGTGTGAAATTGAAATAAATACATAAATAAATAGATAAACTAAGGGTGCGGCTCCATTGAGGCGTAGACGAGCGGAGTGGAGCGGAGCTGCGCCAATATTAACCAATAGAAGGCGCGTGCGGTCACGTTGTGCACGTTAGTTTAGATTCTATTGGTTAACATTGGTACAGCTCCGCTCCACTCCGCTCATCTCCGCCTCAGTGGAGCCGCACCCTAAGCCTCATTGTGGTTTTTTTATATTCGTTCCATAAATACACAGAAGACAACCTATCGACAGAATACAAGTGTTAAAATTAATAATACATGCAAGAAAGGCAAGGCTGTTTTACTTCCGGAACGAAACCGCAAATTATACCGCCATAAGTGTATGTTGATAAAAGGACTCATTTTGTAAATGATACACTGGCTAGCAAAAACAACAGTGTCGTGCTGTTCGTTTTGTATTGGAATAGTTTACTAAATTACTGTACTGTAAACGACAGTGTAATTGGAAAATTATAAGTCTAGCGTCTTCATAGGCTTAAAATGCTCTTCGATAGTAATCTAATGAGCTCAAATAATAGGGAATAAAAAAAAATCACAGCTTCAATAAAAGCTGATTCATTTAATAAATAGTTGAGTTTTTTTTTTAAATAGTTTTAAAAATAACCAAGATAAATAACAAAGATTTGGTCCTATCTCTTTTAAGCACAACTGAATTTAACATGGAGTTTTAATCGCCGACCTGAGGGCTTATTGTCTAACGCACTCGCAATCACGATCGTTTTCATTTTGAAAATCGAAAGCTTGTCTGCATACAAAATGAAAACAATTGCTCCACTTTGAAGCCGGTTGCGATTGCGAGAGCGTTAGACAATAGCCCCTCCGTTCACGACGTCACAGTGCATATCGGATCTCTCTGTCTTATTGCTGTCTAATTAGCAGTTTAATATGCTTGTATAATCCGTATTTCTTGACCGATTTTAATTTTAATTTCACTTTTGGTGATCTCCTTTACGGTATTTTCATACTTTGTTGAGAAATGCGATTTTAATAATCCGGGCATATTCCCTAATTGGTTTATTGTTGGTTCTACAGCACTTTTTTTTCTTTTTCTTAATTAATGGCTTTCACTCCTTGTTTTAACAAGGTGTATTTCGCCAGTATCGAGTTTTAGACAATCGCCATGGACTTATTAGAGAAACAAGTCCATGGATATCACACGCGAGGACAATTGTTCGGTTAAAGAGATTTACTCTGGTGGACCAAACAGAAGCACATGGGGTTAGCTCCACGCGCTTCTGTCAAGTCCTACAGCACTTAATTATGCCAGTTCTTTAACACCTTAATAATTATTGATTTTTTATCGAGTTCACATGAGTACCAAAGCTAAGCTTATTTTGATAACGAGATCTTGTTCAAAATTGAGTTGCAAGGTTTGTTCCACAAACTAATAAACAATTAAAGTTAAATTAAGAGAAATGAGGGTTTGGACCATTTATTACTACAAATAATCCAAATTTCGGAAAATTTTAGTTGTTATAGTAAAAAAAGGTCCTGACAGACAGACGGAAAAACAAACTGACAGACAGACACCAAAGTCAAATTATAAGGGCTTAGTTTTTCAGTATTTGGTAAGGAACCGTAAAAACATGTCCCATTTTTAGAAACAACCGACATTATTAGCAATTTGGCAAGTATTTTTCACTTAATCGTAGTTTTTTTAAGCAAGGGTAGTTTTCAAGTTATTTTATTCAGTTTAGTAATACATTACACAGGTTTGATTGTTTTTTGATTCTACTATTTTTTTAAATAATTCAAATATATTTAAATAACTTTTATGAAAAAATATTATCAAAGTAATTCTGAATGCATTAATTATGTATGAAAACAATCAAAAAATTCCTGAAAATAAGAAATGCAACTGAAAACGCGTTCGTTCGCGTTGCGCGTTCACGTTACAGCCTTAGTACGGATCACTCTTCCAGGGAGGGCGGTCGCGCGTCGGCTCCTCCCTCACACGACGCGAGTTAAATAATTTCAAATTCTTTAAAACAAAAACCGGCGGCCATTTTCAAAAAAGTGACAGGCAATTTCGGAAATTCAAATTTGGAACGCGCGCGTTTGATACTTTCTAAATTGAGTGTTTTAGTGGTGTGTTAGTGAAGTTTTAAGTGTTTTACTGTGTAGTGGGAAACTGTGTGTGTTTAAATATGTAAAAGGTAGGTTTAATGATAAATGCGAAGGTATTTATAATGCAGAGACAATTATAGCATATTTTTTTTGTGATAGGCGTTATTTTCCTTGGTTTAAATAATAAATATCTTGAGTCAGGAAATACACAACCATTTTTTTCACGTGAGTAATTTACTGAATGAATTATTATTTATAGCTTTGCCGTTATTTTTAGAAGGTGAGTTAGGCTATTCTTATGCGATGAAGTTAGTTATACAAAAGCTATAGGACAACTTTATGAACTTAAAAGTAAAAAAAATAGCCAGCCAAATTATACTTATCAATTTTTTAAAATAATAACGACAAATAAAGTGTTCTTGTGTAATATTGATGTAAAAAAAAAACTGTAATGGGTGCCCATTTTTTCTCATAACTATCCATAATATTAGTAAGCCCAAACATATTTTATCGTGATATTAATTTTGCTGAAACCTTTTTTTTGTATTTTTAGAAGTGTATAAAATCGTAAGTTAGATTACCTACTTACACCAGTTTCAGAGAAAATATTATAATGCGAAAATACCATTACGCATAATGACCATCATCACGGGCATCATGAAAATAATAATAATGAAATGAATAATAATTAAAACCCCCTGTATAATACAAAAGAATACCTAACAAATTTATCAGCACTTAGTTAAATACTTTTCTCTGTTTAAACTACATAACACTATTTCCATTTAGATATCGATTGTGTAGGTCTTAATCAGTAAATGTTACTATAAAACATGATGTCTAAAATAAAAAATAAAGGTGTCGCTTACTGCTTAAGATGTACACAATCGATATCTAAATAGAAATAGTGTTAGTTTTATTTTTCAAAACGTCCGGGTTAGATTCCCGAGTTGAGTACAAGTTTTTTTTTAATGTACTACCTTGTTATTAAAATCGATGACATGGTTCCTAAGAACAGATTTTCGTATGTCTTATAGTTTCAGACTTTCCCTTACTGACCGATTTAAATGATACACCCTGTATACACGATTAAGCTTTCTAAAAATTGACTCCCAATACTTACTAAAATTCAGCTACGAAAATACTGCCTCTATAATCGTGAGAATTCATTATTTAAACAATATACTGTTGCGTCGCGTGTCGACATGAAACTATACGTAATTAACATGCGAGGAAAGAATGTGAATGCTAACGTAATAAATGGAAAAAATATTAGAATAATGCCTTAGAATAATGGCCAGGTGAATTCTGTTGAATAATTGTCACCTATGGTATAAAAATATTAAATAATGAGTTGAAAATGAAATGAATACTTACTAGTAAAAATATCTTCTTTCAATCCACATCGTTCTCGGATCTCGCTATTTCTAGCTCTATCCATCATCCTACTTCCACACATATTTCTCAGAGCTCTCATTCCAACAGCTTAATTATGCTTTCATTGTTAACTGATTCTATTCTTTTTCGTAAATTATACCTATATATCCTCGTTATACCCACGTCGAATTTCGCTAGTTCAAAAATAAATCGCCAAAACTAAAATGCTCTTCGTTAGATCAGCAAATATGAATAAACATGAAAAAGTGATGTTTCCCAAGAAAAATAAGATCAGTTTTAAATGTGTTAATGTTCTATTAACAGTCCCATCACCCTGTATACTGAATAAACTTGAATACTTTGCAATTTTAAAATATTACAACATAACGGTGTAGTTTCGCAACAAAATCAAATTAAACTAATCGAATATTAGGAAAGTTTGATATGAGGTTTATTATTAGTTTACTAGTTTATTATTAGTTTATTAGTTTACCTATAACATTGCAATACAAAGCCAATTTAATTCACCAAAGGCTCTATACAAGATGCATTATTAACGTAAATGATTTTCGAAAGACCTCCTGACACACGGAGTCTTTTTTTAAATTTAAAAATCGTTTTTTTTTCCAGAAATTAAGTTTTAGATTAATTACAATGAGTGTGGAAAAGGGTGGCACAAATTTGTGACGCTGTTAGAGAATAGGTGTGTGGAATTGACAAAAGGAACTTTTTGAAAGGTGTAGAGAAAAAAAAAACGTAAAAAAAGTAGTTTGTAGGCAGGGTCACTACCGACTAGGCTAACTTTATCGTTAATTATGTAAATAAGTGCTCTAGTTAGTTAGAAATTGAAAAGACCTAAAATTCCGTCATGAATTATTAAGCCTAAAGCCTAAAGCTAAGTGCAAATGTGTAAACTCTTCCAATTACGCCAGAACTAAACCAATTAAAACTTTCCACCTATCAGACTGTGAGATCATTCAAACTGAAATACCCACCTTTTTAATGATAGTTTGTACAGTAAATAATTGTAGCTCAGTTTTTATTTTGAAACTATTGAACAGATAAAAAAACCTTACATAATTGCGGCTGCTACTTTCAGAAAATAGAAAAAACAATAAAAATAGAACATGTACTTATTTATTTCTGCTTACATAATATTACATCCAAGACCGAGTTCTCCTTTTAACTAATAGTATCTGAAAGACTGAGCGTCGCTGGATTGATTTATCCTCTATTTTCCAAAGTTCATCGAAATCGTTAGAGCCGTTTTCGAGAACGTGATTACTAATTATACCTGTGCATATGTTTCATTTTCTAATTAAATTAGTAAATTAGGAACAACTAGATAATAAACAAAATAGTGAGACCTAAAAAACCAATTAAAAAAATGCAGTCATATATACATAACTTCACGCCTTTCTCCTATTGCGGTAGGTAGAGAATAAAACGATAGGTGCACCACAGTACCAAAATTACCTTCGAAAAAATAGTAGATTATTTAACAAGAGACTAAAAGTAGCCATAATGACACGAGATGTTTAGCCACGCAAGCGAGCCAGCGAGCGAGAGTGGCTATATAGTTCGAGTGTCATTATGGTTGTTTAGTCTCGCGTTAAACACTCTACTTTTCACTTGTAATGGGAGGAAAAAAAACGACGTTACAATATTTAGCAAATTTGTAACAAAGTTTCTGACAAATTTGTTTCGCGGTTGTTTCTTTAATCATTGCGGTTATTAAACTTGTTAGTTTTTTGTAAAGTGACACTTTACAAAGTGACACAAATGCTTGCATATTTAGCCAACAGATATAAACTTGAAAACTATTTGGACCATGCCTAATAAAATAAAATTATCCTTGATTCATATTCGTAATCATTAATTGTTTCACGAAATGAAATCGTTATTTTTTAAATATTTTTGTGCAGTTGTCATTTTGAAGTTATTTCCACAGCCTAAAAATGGTCCATACACAATCACTGAAAATGGCGATATTCCTTAATTCACAAACACCGTGATTGGTTGTTTAGGGGTTTCCAAAGTAAATTAAAAAAAATACTTTAATCCCTAGAGATTAATAAGGAGTTTTAGTCCCGGTGTGCAGAGACTAAAGTAACATTTTAAGAGCATGAGAAGTGAAAAAACCGTTACCACCGCCAACACCACCGTCATCCCATATAATGACATTTAAATTCAAAATGGGTTCGACATACATGGTGTGTAATGTTTACAGTGACTTACTTTTAAAAATAAATATCATTCGTTCATTCATTCACAGTATAACATTGAAATGTAATAAATCTAATTTGAATAAATTGAGGGTTAAAATTATAACATTTAACGCGGTTAAGTTTATTCGGCAACTTATTTTGGTTATGAACGCAATATGTAAAAATAAATGTTTTAAAAAACAAAAAACCGCCTTCAAAAACGCCAAAAATAACTTCTACTACTAGGTACTTAGTAGTAGGTACCTATCCTATTAGGTTAGTCCAACTGAAGTCGGCTTTTTGTTGAAAATATTGCGGTCGCCGACTTCAGTTAGACTAACCTAATAGGATAGGTACCTACTACTAAGTACCTAGTAGTAGAAGGTTTTTTTGGCGTTTTTGAAGGCGGTTTTTTGTTTTTTAAAACATTTATTTTATTTTACACTTTTTAGTGATCATAATAAGCTTATGTAGTCCCACTTTTTAGTTGATATATGAAACTTTAAGACATTTCAAGCTCGCCGCAAGCAACGCCGCGGGAAAATCATAGTCATTTTAAAACAATTAAATGTGCTTCGTTGTAGTCGCTCAACTGTCTTAATCGAGATATCTTATCGCCACCCTTGAAATCGGTACCCTTGAGGAGTTCCGGTGGCCATCTGTGGTCTTCATCATCAGTTCCGCTTCACCAAGTGACACTTTCTGAATGCAAATGCTACATTTGTTACTAAAAATACTAAAATCGCTATATGTTTGCATACAATATTTGAGGAGTCCCCTCAATTCCTCACTGATCCCTTCATCAGATTCAGATTTGCTGACAATGGGACCACCTCGGAAGTATACTCTATCAAACCAAAAAAGAATTTTTAAAATCGGTCCACAATTGACGGAGTAATCGGTGAACATACATAAAAAAAAAAAAAAAAACATACAGTGGAACGTATAACCTCCTCCTTTTTTGAAGTCGGTTAAAAAATATAATATTTGATACACTCTTTTAGATATGCTGAAAACGACTTTATAGTCTATGACATTTAAAAAAGTAAAATAACCATGGAAGAATTTTGACTGTACCAGAGTTTGGCTGTTTGGAGTTACGTTATCCTAGTCCAGACATGGTTTTAAAAAGTAAAAAAGCGAGATATAATAAAATTTCATGAATTTGTTGCGGCTGCTATCGTTGGTAAATTATAACTTTTTTACGTGCTTATAAATTATGATCTGTCTCAGAAATTATTTAAGAATAACCCAAGTGTCTCAGCGAATCTAACTAAAGTACAAAAAAAAACATTATTTTCCCAAAAAAAAACAAGTCGTTGATGATGAGTCGGGGATGATTTACAATTTTATCACAAAAACAAATCATAAAATATAAATACTCAACCAAAGTTAAATTGTTTTTTCGTAGACAAAACAAATATTAACCTTAGATCTTAAAAGAAAATACACCGAAAGAAAACATTGCTCATTGAAGTGTAATTTCATTTCATATTTGTAGAGGCTTTTCATATTTCAGTTAAATAACCAAATTGCATGTTAAAGGAATAAGTTATAACATTGGTTTTAAAATAAACCCTTAGTATTTTCGTATCTTCGGTTATGAAACGTTTATTTAGGTTTAGTTGAGTAAGGCTTTTCCTATTTTTACACAAAACCTAGTCATATCTAAGGGTGCTTTCACACTAGCGATTTGTCCGGCGATTTCTCAGCGATTTTACGTGCACCACGCTCGCCACGAGATCGCCGCGATCTAAAAGTAGATGTAAGCACAATTTTATTACTAATTGCTAATTTATTGGTTAAAATAGTGTACAAAAAATATTTTTTTTCGTAATACCGGATCCAACTACCAGGGCTTGGGAACGGTTAACCGTTCAACCAATTCAAATAAAAAATACCGGTTAATTATGGTTCCTAACCAGGTTTTTCGTAAGGACCTGCTCAGAGCGGAATCGATTCTCGAGCGTTATGATCGCTGGGATTAACCTGGTATTTTTGGTATTTGATTCTTCCTGCAGTTGGATGGCGTCGTGACTAGAACGATAAGGCCGGCTTGACTTCAAGCTGAGCAAGTAAAAATGCAACTAAAGAGAAAGCTTATAGGGTAGGCAAGACGGGAGAACGATGTCGGTGCGAACAAATAACTGCTCCAAAACCCCGTTATGCCAAAAATACCAGGGGCGTTATTCTCTTAAAAACGGCTGTGTCGGTCGGACGAACGATTGAAATCGCAGCGGCGACTTTAAATAGTCCCGTCCAAACGAACAAAACAAATTTTAGCGCGTGCATTCTCAATTAGGCAGCCTTATACGTTCCATCTTATCGACAGAAGCCATGCTTTTGTGCTAGTTATTTCAGCAGGAACAGTTATGTTTTTCTCTTTGATCACTACCAAAACAATATAGATTCTGTTTAAACGGAATCAATTCTCAATGTATGGCGTTTCTGACGAGCTGGTTAAAAAAAATACCAGGTTTTCGAGCCCAGATTGCTAAGTATCACCATGTTACACTTTAGCTTACCGCCAAGCAGCAGTGTTTGCATTGTTGTGTGGAGATAAGACAACAGGGTGTACCTATTACTTTATTATTATAGATTATAGCAGAGCAAAGAAGGAAATATACTTACCAGCCAAACATATAAACTTTCTATCAGGGTTTGAAGTCGAATAAGAAACAAGTTTAATGAAGAAATAAAGATAAATTTATAGCTTTGCCTGACTTAGGTTTCGGTAACAAATTATGTCAGACGGACCTACCAGTAAATCTCTCTTTGGGAAGCCATTTTCGATTAAGTCTAAGAGGTTTTTAAGTGATTAGTGGCGTTCCAAATGTTTCTATAAAAGTTAATAAAAACAGTATTCGAAAATAGAATAGACTAGTACAGTAGCGTAAACTCAAAACGAAGAATATATATTTTTAATTTTCTAGACACACGGCTGTGTCCGGACAAGTTCAAAGAAAATACCGGGCAAATTTCTACCAACCCATTCAGGCCCTATTTCTGACCCTGATAAATTTTTCCCCAGTGCATTTAGAAACCAGATTTTTTACCCAACACTTAAACTTTTAAACCTTTGTAAAAAAACAAGGTTCTATAGTCATCGTATAAAAAGGTATTAATTGCTAAAAATGGCGTATTGTAATCAGTTGGGTACGTGTTTAAGATAACTGACAAGTGCCTCTATTCCCGGCGGTAAAAACCATATCGTCTTTGACCTGTTACGGTATTGTTTTGGCGTCAGCCGCCATTACTTAGTCATTAGTAAATAAGAGCTATCAAAACGTTGACAATACGATAACCGGTCAAAACGATATTGTTTTTAATGTGTTGAACAGAGGCCCAAGTTAAGGCTCAAAATGCATGACATGACAAGGTACTAAAAAGGGCAGTTAAATAAATATTTTAAATATCAAAACAACGAAATTATGGCCTTTTGTAAAATGATATAATACCCATAGTACATTTTTCTGTATAACAGCAAGTGAATAATCAATAACAAAACACATGAAAACTTGGTTGCCGACGAAATAAGTTGGAATTGAAATCCAAAATTTGAGTCACGCGATCGCATCATTAGACACAATCGGTTGCGGGCGAAATCGGTTTCAATAAAATTGCCCAAGTTTTTTTTTCACGTGTTCACGTACTTTTGGAAAGTTCCACGACCCTTAGTTTTGAACTAAAGTATATTTTTCGTCTTGTTATTAAAGGTCGGGTATTTTGATAGAGAACATATTTTTGATGATCAAGGTCGTAGATATTAACTTTTTTTATTTGTTTCTTGTGTGAGTCCGTTGTATTTTTTAAGATTTCGTGCAAGCTGTTTAGTTCAGTAACATTTTCTCGTAGTACTGTCACCAGTAATAATATATTACCCAACATTGGGCGCAAAAATATCTGACTTCAGGTAGTCACAGAAAAACATGAATTACATACACTCGAGAAACATTACTCTCATTTTCGTTTAGTTGTGCAAAACGAGATGATAAGTGTTTATACTTAATTATATTGATCATCATTCAAACTAACTGTCCAATCGATATAGAACCTTTATTACAGTTGTAAGTACAAATTGCTATACCGTAAAGTTGTTTATTTTCGATCGCTGTAAAAGTTTACTCGTTTGCTATGAAAGTAAAACCGGCAGAGCAATAAATATAGATTGGATAGTCATAGTTTCAATCCGTGCCACAGAGTAAATAAATACAGAAAGCTAAGCTTCCGTCAAACGCCAGTATAATGCCGTCAGGAGTGATATTCGCCCAAACAACTGACGTTTTAATTCGTTGACGAAGAAATAACCAACAATTAAAGTTGACACACGCTCTTCTAATCGCAAGTTCTGAAAAATATGTTTTACAGCTTATATTTTAATACTGTTGCTAAATACAAATTAATCATTGCACCCACTTAATAAACCCTTTGAAGAAACCCTTTCTAAGGATCACTTTGTTGTCCGTCTGTCCGTCTGTCAGTCTGTCTGTCTGTTAAGACCCTTTATCTCGGGAACGCGTGAAGGTATCAAGTTGAAATTAAAACCATATACTCCGGTCTACAGTCCCTTAAAGCTGTGAAAAAACCAAACTACAACATTTACGTAAAAAAAAGATATGGCCCTTTATGTCGCAAAAAACGTGTATTTCAGCACTCTCGAGGGAATCAAAATGTATAGGGAATTTCCCATTGACCTAGAACTATGAAATTTGGCAAGTAACACCGTCTTTTACTACAAATATAGGAAAAAAATTGAAATCTGTACATTTTTAATTGAATCACAAACAAAACAGGGTCTTTATGCAAGGAACGGCGGTACAAATTTTGAATTGAGTTAACCGTGTCATGTGCGGGCCCTCGGTGGGCGAGTCCGACTCGCCTTGTCCAGTTTTTTAACACACACTCCCTATTATACACAATGTTTACTCATTTTATAAGGGAATTGCTCCAAATCCTCCCGAGGCTGTCGGTACACGGTGTTTGTTAGTCTATCAGTGTTTGTTAGAGCAAAAACCGCCCGTTGTTGGAAATCACGGAATAGAAAAAACAGTGGAAGTGGCATGAGCTTCGCTTAGTATGAGACCTGTTGTCGCCAATACTCAGACTATCATAAAAACAACACGCCACCATGGAAAATGTTCTTGGTGCGGCTATCGTTTTTACACTCCAAAATGGCACAATAAGGCATGCTTCTGGATTTATTTCCTATTTTAGAAATATCGAAATATCGAATTAAGCGATCGCGGCAAAAGTATGGTAGGTTATGCGGAACTCCGCATAACCATGCCACACGTTACACGCCCACTTGACACTTCTACTGTTTTTTCTGTTCTGTGTTGGAAATAGACCTTCTGTTCTTATTTCTTTTGTGTTCATACGAACAGTTAGGCGATTTTTACGGTTGTATACGTTTATCTGACGTAAAAAGTCATATGTGACTTAGTTATTTTTCTTTTTGCGTCCTTTTAGAGCTTGCCGACGTGTATAGTACAGAGTGTAAAGAAATTTGAGGTGAAATTGATATTGACTTTAGCATTACTTGAAATGTTTATGAAACCTATACTTGAAGTAACCTGTTGACTTTTAGGTCATTAATATTTGAATATTTAATAACAAAATAACGTAACGTTCAGTTTTGTTATTTTTAGGTATATTATTATTTCAAATCGTACAAGTCGTAGTCTTATATAAGCTTAATTCAAAAGATCGGCAAATACCTTCCTATTTTTTTTTTAATTTGAAGCGCTCTTCGAAAAATAAATGACTATGGAACCCTGAAAATGGGAGTACCAAAAAGTTCCGAGTTCTGTCCCGGGTAAGGGAAAACAATTGTGTGATGAGCAAAAACATTTGTTCTTGAGCCGCAGAGGTACATAGGTACCCTATGTATTTACCCTACACCCCCCCTATTACCCTATGTATTTTTGTTCTCTCGTTATTTATATGAGTATATTTTATTTTATAATATAGCCAAGGTACAGTTAAAGACCACTTTTATAGTTTGAGACTAGAACAGTCTGTGCAAATGCTATTTATTGGTTACCCCTCAAGAATTAATAATTTTTCGAATCAGCCTCCTATTTCACCATCATGACAATGACACGTGACAGGTGACAATTCGGTATTCATTGCAAAGTCAACACGCTGATACATCATTGGGCTTCATATAAGCTGCGCCATGTACACTAAAATGTCACCTGTCACCTGTCATTATCGGATGGTGAAATATAGGGGCAGTATGTACTTTGTATCAGTCACGGCGTAATATTTACTTCGATTGGTTGAGTTGTTAACCTGCCACGACAAAACAAACAAACCCAAGCTATGGACAAGTTCCAGAAGTAACTAATATAATTTATAATATAAATAAAGTGAATATAATAAATGTTTTAAAAAACTGTGAAGTGAGAATTATATAAAGATTTACCCTTCACTTCCATTCCTTTTGTTTATGGCACTAATTGTAAGTTTATACATTTTATATCTAAGCTCTATCAAAGACCATCGCATCCCTTCATCTATTCATAATTTTATATAAATATTCTAAGTTTCCCCTTTTGTGTTGTTCCCAGGTGCCTTATTTTATAATTTAAACTTATAGAAGACCTTCAATAAATAATCCTGCCCTGGACTTCTACTATGTCTTTATAACAAACCACTCCATGTCCCTAATCCAGTTCCGGTCATCCCGTGACAAACTCACGATTTCATTCCAAGAGTCGGGTAGGCAGAGCTGCAGAATCACTAACAACTCTAAAAACTTGTTGATAGTTCTGTAACCACATTTTGCACAACTAGGCTAAGATGTTTAGTGACTTGTTGCAAGCCTTTCGCCTAACAGTACTACAAGCCTTTATTCCCTTAGTCGCCTCTTACGACATCCACGGGAAGACATGGAGTGGCACTATTTTAACCCGGCAACCACACGGGGAATAAATAGGATAAAGAAGAAATAAGTATTGTCAAGCAACATAATAGAGATAACAAACAACGAACTTTACGTATAAAAAAGCAAACAATTTAAAAAGATATACTTAGCAGAAAAGTAAACATAAATGAGAAAGACGTACCCGAAAAGTTGTTTATTTATTGATAAACTCCAACATTTTGATTAATAACTGCTTTGTTTGTCAAAATAATCGAAAAACAAATTCTTTTTCAACTTCAAACGTCCATTAGTAAAATAACGGAAGAATTGGCTTCAACGAGTCTCACAATGACGGATCGAAGAAATGTAAATTTATCCGGGAAACAAATTTCCTTTTACATAACCTAAGTGACTTCGTCAATAATGTCTGCCATTCGAGTACCCAAATGCTTAATTTACTTAGTTAAAAAAATATTGTTGTATCGTTAAAACGGTAAAACATACAATCGTCAAATTAATTTGGAATGATTATAGTTGAAACCCTGAAGAAAAACTTAAAAATGTTCAAGTGTGAGTTCGGGGTGATTCAATTCGAAATTGCAGAATTTCAAATCGGAATATAATAATACATCGTAGTTCACGAAATGTGATTTGGCCGTCTGTTATCTACTTTGCGATCTTTTTTATGCGTTTAGACTTACCAGAGCTAACCTTAACCTTAACCTTTCAACCCACTGTGCTGTTTGAAGAACGAGGGCAGTTTTACGATTACCTTTTGTTTGGTATTAACAAAAAGATTTTAGAGAAGACTACAGACGGCCAATTCATATTTTCTGAACTTCCTACTGTGGGGCGTACCACCATGTAACGTTATATAGAATTAGTTTTTTCAACTAATTAGCTCATTGACCGGCTTAGTGGTTAGGCTCTTCGTCATTGAGTCTCGAGATTACCGTACTGCCCTCCTTGGAAAAAAGGGCGTATGTCTCATAGAACCGTGTATGTATTAGTGACCTTATTTACTAAGATAAGGGGTTAAATTTACTTTGACTACCAAATTGCGTATGCGTTCTTTTTATTTAGGAGAGCAGCGTAAACGTTTCTGTTTTCTATCGATTCAAAATGAATAGAGTTGACCTTTAAGATAGCTCTTATTTGCTTGACAGTAATGGCGCCGGGATAAAAAACTGTTTTTTTTTCATTTTATGTCTGTCTTAGCAATGTCGACGAAGCCCCGCATGGCGGAGCTTCTATTTCTAGGCAACTTGCCCTTCGGGCATTCGAAGTTACCTAACTTACCTAACCCAAATAGTAACGCAAACGAAGTGGTCATTTTGCGACAGACGTTTTGAGATGTAGTAGCAAAGCGATCTGGTCGTATTGAGATTTAGGCACTAAAGGTTGTAGTCAGATCAAGATATAGTCGTAAAGCGATTTGGTCTTATTTGCTACCTAGTCCTAACGAGATGTGAACCTAAAGCTTCTATCCCATGGTGCCGAGTTAAAACCAGTACAACAACAGGTTTTATCTCAATATTTGTTGTCTGTGTATCGTTCAAAATATTGTATCTGTATGTGGCTGTAGCTGTAACTTCCGACACAAAAAAAAGTATTTGTTCTTACAGTGGCAATAGAAATACACTCCAGCAAAAGCTTGCAAGTAGTAGTACATTGACAAGTTGGTTTTCACGTTTGAAGCGAGAGCTATTGTAACGACGCAATGTACTTCTACTGGCATGCTTTTGCGGGACCAATGTAAATCGGAACCCTAAAAAAGGTCATCCCAAATTTTCTCTAAAGGGATTACAAATTGATCAATTGCTGCAAATAAATACTTTTCTGGGATTCTCAAAGAAATGAACAAGGTTTCGATTGAAAGGAAATAAGAAAATTAAGAAACTTTGAAGGTCTTGCCAAAACGGACAGGGATTTGCTATTTGTAATAAATTTGAAGCTTTAGTAATTTATTACGATAGCCTGGTTGGGTACGCAACTAATAAGCAAAAGGTCGCAAATAATGGAATTGTTTAGGTATTTTAATCCTATCCTACTTAATAGTATAAATGCCAAAGTTAGTATGTTACTTTGTTACTAAAAATGCTTACAAATTGCAGCCCCCTTTTTTATTAAACATGGGGTTATAACAATTGTTGCTTTGTATATTTATCTGGTAACCATATAAATTTATAATAACAAATCAAAACTAAATTGTAAACGTGATAATAGAAAGGTGGGCTTAGAAACGAAAATGGAATTCGACTTCCTCTGCAAAACAATTATTGAAATTTTAAAAATAGCCTTGAATATTAGCATTAATATCTATAACAATTTACGTTATGACATCAAACGAAGTAAAGATAAAAATGTATTTGATATATAATTAAAACTTATTTGCAGATCAGGCCTTACTATAATTTAAATGAATTCTTTGACAATTTATACAACTAAATTGATCTTTTATCAGTATTAATTATAATTATAATATTAGAATGTTAGTTTATCAGTAATTTTAAGGTAGTTTAAATTATATTTTATTTTAGTCTTTTACATGCCATTGTATGCTGAATGTCTGGACTCGGCAAAGACTGGACGGCTTTGGATGAAATTTAAAATGGAGATAACTTATACCCTGGACATAGGCTACTTTTATCACGGAAAATTAAAAAAAATCCAAGGGAATAACGATGATCGATGTAGTTTTAGAGGAACGTCATCTTATAAGAACCGTAGAGCAAATCAAACTACTAGTATTATTATTTAATTGCCTATTATGTCCAACTGTATGGCAAAGACATCTCTCCATTCCTTCCACGTCGCTCTACCTTAACCAGTCTCCCACCAGCACGGCTAGCATATGCTATCCGCGACTTGTTTGTCGCTCAGATCTCCCTTTCTTTTTAGTCTGTAACGATAGAGACGAGCTGAGCGACAAGCGAGAAAATACAACTTGTGCTACCCGTGCAGTTCCGATTGAAACATCAACCTCATCTCCCCAACGTCGCCTTGGTCTGCCGCGACGCTGAATTCTATCCCGTGGGACCCATTTGGTACACACTCTCGCCCACAATTCCTCAGGCATGCGACAGACATGCTCAACCCATTCCCATTTGAGCTGATTGATATTATTATTTATTCCAGACTTATTCCTCTAAACTTTAGGAGATTGTAGTGTCAATAGCATCGAGCAACACGGAAGGGAGTAGGCATTCGCACCATTTCCCCTCTGTCAAAGTACAGGCCCAAGCGGGCATGCGCATCTAATAAAACTAGTTGTCGCTCGGATTGTCAACTAGGCAGAGTCCAGTCTCGCGAGTGAACGTTACCTACACGAATTGCTCTGTTTTCGGATCTGTTGAGCAACAAATCCGACTTCTCGCCAATGAAAGAGATGAAAGCCCTATCATAATAAATGTGTGAATTGTGACTCGTTCGTACACAAAAATTGCTCGAGGTGTGCAAGTTTTGTCGTTGTATTGTTCCATTTTTTATGTATTAGTGTCATCATTACAGTTTTGTTTTTGTATGTAGGTGTGCAGAGCTGCATTTGTGTGCAAATTTTCTCCCGCAAGAAATGACATAACTATTTGACTGTAATATTCATAGCTGACGCGACTCCCTTCCGCTAGGAAGTCCATGTTGCTCGATGGTCAATATTGTTCTAAACAAACCTTCCAAACCAAATCAGATAACGTCAAATAGGGGTCTAGTTAATAAAAACTTTACTAAAGTACTATCCCAACAGAACGGAGAATTAACTACTCGCGGAACCGTACCTCCATATTTGTTTCCACACCTGTCTCCCCCAGGAGTTAGGGGCACTGAAGTAGCTTTAAGGTAGCCTTAATTATATTAGGATCGAGGCAGAACGTGAGGGGCAAGCGTAAGGACTCGATCGATGAGACTGCCCCCATTGTGTCTTTTAAGAGGAAGTTCACGAGTTTTTTAGGGTTCTGTGGGAAAAAAATGGGGATTACGGTCTTGCCTTCGGTTATTTTTACAAAGTAAACGTAAGAGATAATGCCATAGAATTCTTGTTCGTTCGCTTGGTCTAAGCCCACCCTTAAATTCACGATTCGTTTCTTGTTTGTAGGAGCGACCTAATATTTTAAGTCAGGTATTTAGGGGAAGGGGGTATTTTTTTTTTACCAAATTATACACAAAAATATCATAAAATGCGGACGGCTTTTGAAAGCTTTTGTTGTTAATTTCATTTTTCAGTACAAATTAATTCAAGTTCGCATTTGGTCTTAAAAATATATTTTGAAAAATTCATTTGTACTAAAAATCTTTTTCCCGTATCACAAGGCAGGAATCCTACCAATTAACATGAATACAGTCTAGCGTCTATATTAATTAGGGAAGGACTTCGTAATTGCAAGCTATTCCTATAACTCAAGTTTCACCCTAATTGTTTAATCTGAAAGTCTAAAATTCAGCCTAAAAGCCCGTCTAGACAAATCTAAATTGAGAATATACTTACTCTGATGTTTGTCTTTTGTTTAGCAAAATAGTCATAAAGAAAAACAAAATAAACTACTTTAGCACTTCACCGGCTTATAAGGCATTTTTTACGTTTCATAATAAGGTTTAAACTGTAATAGCAGAAAATAAATCTATACTTAACGTCATAATTAGATTATGCCTTAAGCCTAGTTTATTATGACTACGTGCCTACGAAGCTAGCGATTTTGGGTTCGATTCGCGACAAGGGACAAAAATGCGTGGTGAGCGGGAGCTAGCTTAGGTATTCCATCTTAGTCAGGGTTGGCAACGCATTTGTAGTCTTCGGATTTAAGTCTTGAGATTGCACTATGGGTCACAGATCTCATTTACCAATAGGTGGCCTGTGTGTCTACCTTCCGCATACCATAAAAAAGAAGATACGTTGGAAAATAAAGACAATCCACATTGTATCCCAAATGGGTTTACTTTACATACATACATACATACATACACTCACGCCTTCATTCCCAGAGTGGGGTAGACAGAGCTACAGAATTACCAACAACTTAAAAATTTATTGTTAATTCTATAACCACGTTTTACACAAGCGGGCTAAGCTGAGACCAGTGTATAGTGACAGGTAGCAAGCCCATCGCCTAACAGTGCTACAAGCCTTTATAAAACCCTTTGGTTTTGTCTTAGTAAATCTTTAGACGTACGCAGACAACTGTCATAATTTTAATTACCTTAAGTATTGGAAAACAAATAGGTTTCTAAGTAACCGAACTCTAAAGTCGGTGGGTAACTGTTTACTCTTAATTAGGAAATATCAGATACCAAACAAAGTTAGCAGAGTTATAATTTTGACAGCTAGCTTATTTTGGCTGTTGGATGGTTTTAAAACGATAACAGAACTGTGGTTTGTCGACTGGTCTAAATCTTCATTCATATAGCTAATCTTGCTATTATTATTAAATAATATAATGCTTTGTTCTATAATAATTTGTTATTACATTGTAATACAAATGCTATAATGATCATTAAAGAACCGTTGCCACATTGCCAAAGTCATTATAAAACTGTTATCACTATGACAACACTACACATGGCACAACAATACCGTAAAATATATCTAAATTTTCAGTTTATACTATGAACGCGAGAAGGTTATGATAAACGTATAATCATTTGCCGTTGCTGATGTGAATATTAAGTTCCTAATTATAGAGAAAACCCAAACCTAGAAGGTTGACGATGAGAAACTGTTAAAAAGTGACGTATTTTCTGTTTTATCTGTATGCAATATCTTAATTGCAAAAAAAAAAACAATCAAAAGTAAGTAGGTGCGTACAAAAACTTAAGATTAACGTGTACAATGGCGTACTTATCCGTTTACTTACTCTTTCAGTTAATCTGATCTTGATTGAGCAAACTGCACGACGACAGGCAAGACTAATTCCACATTTACTTTTGATTTTCAAGACTTACGCGTGACCACAATATTACAGCAATATTTATTTCTTCGACTCTATTTGTACAGTCGTCTACAAAGAGATGCATCCACTTTCGGGAATTGGGATAGACCAAAAAAAAATAGGTTTTTACATTCTAATTCGAAAGAATTAGTAATTTCAAGAGATCTATTTCATTAATTTTGTGCTTGACTCAATAGTTTTGTTTTAATATTTCATTTTATTTAGCAGACATTTTATAGATGACATGATTATTTTAAATTTGGGTTGGCATTTTCTAATAAATCACAACAATTAAATGATATCTAATGATTCGTATTCGACTGTACTATGTTAAAAGCACATCAAACAAATGTATATTTCTGAAACAATCACGTAACCGCCCACGCCTAAATGCCACCTTACTTTTAAAACTCCATGTCAAACATGACATGATGTCTCAGAAAACAGGTAGAAGTAATAGTGTATGTAACTATATTTAGGAAATAGAACGCTCCTGGGGTGAACAAAACGTATTGTGTAATCGATAGTGATATAGATAGGCCTATTGTTGTACAGTATTGTTCCTCAACTGTGGTACCTTTGCTACATGGCTACAATGTGCCATCTTATTCTAAACATTTTTTAATTTTAACAGAAACCTCTGTAAGTACGTAATTCAAATTATATTAAAGCGAAAAAAAATCGTCGGTCTTAGGCAGGATTCGAACCTACGTCATCTCCTCTGGCAATCCGGGCCAATGCAGGCGCATTACCAATTATGCCACTCTACTTAAGATCCACGAAATTAGTGATCGCTTACTTTTTCATACTCGGAGGGTATGCTGACGCCATCTATCGTTGTTTTCTATTAACAAACAAATTAAAAAATATATATTTAAAAACGCTTTAATATAATTTGAATTACGTACAGACGTTCATGTTAAAATTAAAAAATATTAATACCTATTAAAAGTAAGTTTTTTACCAACACGTATTGAAAACTCAAAATAATGATGTGTTTACCAACGTTTTCTATCAACAACACTGTAATTGTTTTCTTTCAACCACCAAATATTTGCATTGTACACAAAACTGTATTGGAACTTGAACACTCATTTTTCATTAGTCAATCACTGACAGAATAGGCCTGCGCGTGATTTGTGATTTATGATGCTAAGTTTTCCTCCAGTTAAGTTAACCTTATTAACATCGGGAAAGGTTGAATATGCTATGGCAAATCAGTGGCAGATACGACCCATTTAAACAAGGAAAACAGTATTGGCTAAATTAAAATCGGGTCTTGTTACAGACGATGAGTTTACAAATTAAAAAGTTTCTTAACAAGTTTGTGTTTCGGGTTTGCTCGGAACTGTCTTTTGGGTGTAATGGTTATTTATCTGTGGACGATTTTGAAGTCGGAACACGAAAAAGAAAGTTAAGCTTTGGTCATTTAATTAGAAAATTTACTGCCGCACTCAGAGACGTCAATTAAATTTAACGCTTGTTTTGTGACGTGTTGTCTTATTCTATTGCTATAGCAAAGAAAGTGACAGCAGCAACTTTAATCAACCATTAAATTTAATTGACGTCTCTGAGTGCGGCAGTTGTTTAACTAAAGGACACCCGCGACTTTGTAGGCGAAGAATAAGTTTCCCGCTTCCCCCTATTTCTTCCCGTTGGTGGGTCTAAAAAAAATCCTTCCGTCAGTCAACCAGCCAGTCAATCAGTCAGTCAGTCAGTCAGCCAGTCAGTCAGTCAGTTATCCAGTCAGTCAGACAGTCTGACATAAAGATGAGTAGGGGAAGAGTTAAAGAAAGTATTCGAGAAAAGTAAGCTTTTGTTTCCTTTCTCAGAATAAAACAAAGCCTTACACAAACGTCACTATGAGGTCTCACCGTGCTCACGAACGCACAGGGTGGTTCAAATCGTTTCATAAACAAAAGGTCGGTCAAAAAGGACCAATCAGAAAGCTGTATTGTTAACGCAGTGCGTTACTCAGTGAAGGATCCTTTAAGTATTGTTTGTGAATACGGGTGCTAGTGTTTTCTCTATGCAAACGAAGTAACTCTACTGAAAATTTCAGCCTATCGAATTTAATATAATAATTACGTATAATCGACGGTATTTATAGAATTTCACAAAAAAAAACTAAACGGCACTGTCAAACACAGATTTAAGTTACTTCAAAACTACAAGGCTACTTCCCACCTATAAAAGACAGCGCAAGGCTACCCAACTTTACAATTTCGGCCATCAACAATACCTCCGCCATCTTGGATTCTGCGGAGTAATACGAAGTCCCTCGTCACCGCGGTCGTCACGACTAATAGTCCATGTACCAACAAAGTTTAACTCATTTCTGAGTGACCTGGCGGTTTAGTTGGCCCTTTAAGAGGAAATAGGGACGGAGGGACTTCTGAATAACTAGTAAATAGGGGGTTCCGTCCAATCCTCAATTCAAAATTTGGACCGCCAATTGCATGAAGTTTGTTTTTTTGTAATTTAATTAAATATGTATAGTTTTCAGATGTTTCCCTATTTTTGTAGTATAAGACGGTATTACTTCTCAAATTTCATAGTTCTAGCTAAACGGAAAATACCATATAAATTTTGATTTCTTTGAGAGTGTCGAAATATACGTTTTTTGCGGCATAAACGGCCGTATCTTTTTTAAAATTAATTTTGAAGTTTGTTTTTTTCATAGCTTCAAAGGACTGAGTAGGTGGTTTTAATTTAAACTCGATACTCCACGTGTTCCCGAGATAAAGGGTCTTGACAGACAGAAGGACGGACGGACAGACAACAAAGTGATCCTATAAGGGCTCCGTTTTTTCCTTTTGATGTACGGAACCAATGATATAATGGCGACCCCCAGAGCTGATATTGATTTGTAATAATTTGGATATAATTCATGAGGATATAATTAGGTTTTACTGAATAGTATCACATATTAAAAACTATAGAATATAAAGGAGGAAACGTAATGATTTGAACATTTTAGAGGGCACAGATGAAAGAAAAAGGGGAAAAGGAAGAAGTACCCTACATTGTTTTAAGCTAAGATTTCATGAAAATCGGTTGGGTCGTTTAAGAGATATCAGCTCTGAAAATACACCATATCTACTAAATAGAGGGGGAGGGGGTTATCTACTAAATGGTTATTAAAATCACATTTATCTGGGCGAACGGCGTCATAGGTTGAAAACGGAATAACACGACTTTAATACCTACCGAAGTATATAATTTAATCGGTATTTCCAATTAGGCTAGAATTACTAATTAAGAATTTTGCAACCCCTTTCATTTTGATGCTGATTCGAAGATATTTGTCTTCAAATTGAACGCTGACGAAAAACAATTAGAAGCGGTCTCGCTTAGTGACGTTCCGTTGTATTGCAATTAAGCAATATTGCCGAGGCCTTTTAAGGGTCCGTAAACTGGGTGTCCCAGAAACCGACGTCAACCCGTCTAGGGCTGATAGAGCAGCTAAAAAGCTATCGATTTAACCCCTATGTATATTCAGCGATTTTTGCTAGTTTCGGAGATATTGATCATTTAAATCTGAATTTTTGTAATTTTCCCTTATGTCCATGTCACGAAAAATCATTAATTTCATGTTTTATTTCATTGGTTTTTCAGTGGTATCTTACATAATTAGAATCATTACGAATCAGCGAAGTTTTTAAACCTAGTTGCCCGTTTTTTTGTTTCGTAATTTTTTTAAGTAATCACATAAAGTTGTTTTTTCCAGACAAAGTTTAAGCAAACACTAGGTAGGTGGTTATAAATTTATTTTAGGTAGGTGACGACGAGGTGGTACACTCTTACCCAGAAAAAAGCCTATTCACTCTTGCCTTGTAAACACCAAGGTTTAATGACTCCGGGAATATAGACGCAGATGAGCATTATGTGGATATTATATTTGGGCAATATTGCCGGGAAAGGCACATCACTAGTCTCGCTATCGCTAATTCTAGTGGAATTAAGTCGAAGACAGTAGAATTGATGAGAGACTTGTTAAGGTGTTCGTTTAGGGGATAATGGGGGCGAGAATTGAGTGTCTGTAAATCAGTAGAAGCCAAATTGCTTTGGCCTTTGCATACGAGTGTGTAGAGAGGCCTATTTACGAGCTGTTAAATCCTGCAAATTTCCAGTCAGTTTTTTTGTCACGGAGAAGGCATGTTTAATAGGTTCCCCTGTGGAATCCCTACTTGTCATTTGTCCTAATGCATCGTTTCTCCGAATTTTTATTTATACTAAAGCCATTTCCGGCTGAATTGTAAAACATTTTCCACAGGTATTTTGGAGAACTTAATAAGTTGTCTCACTCAGCTCAAACCCAATTTAGCATAAATGATAATTCGGACAAACGATGCGTTAGGACAAACGTTATTAGGGATTTCGAGGGACACCCTGTTTAATACTATTGCCCCCTTACTAATACACGTTGAGTAACGGTGGTATAGCTATACAATGTTTTGTACTTATCTGTCATTGTGACATTTGAATTTGACAGATAAGGAAAAAACATTGTATAGCTATACCACCGTTACTCAACGTTTATTAGTACGGGGTTTAAAGATTATCGCATACAATTTCAGGTAAATTTATGAATTAGGACATAGAAGAGCCAATGAAAATTATATCAAACTTTGGTAGGCCTTGTGAAATCAGCGTTATAATATAAGTTTAAGCGGCATACGTTTTGCATTTGTATTGCCTCTGTTAAAATCTAGATGCTTTCACAAAGATCAAACCAATTTGGTTCGATTTTAATATAAATTGGATATGTTAAGATAAAGTGATCGATTGGGGTTACGAATTAGGATTCGTGCAAATATTGCCGTATCATGAATACGTAAGCATCCATCAATGGTTGACTTTGCCCATCGTTCAGGGGCTATCTGCGAATAAGTAGACATTTTCAATTTGGGATGTTTAGGCCGAAAGTTTGGCTGTAAGAATATGTTTGTCTTTAATTTTACTTTTTGATTGAGTGTCGTGTTAGGCGCAAGATAATGAACAAAGTAGCTTTTTTTTAAAAAAAAACTGTTTTTTTTAAATGTGTACATGTCTAAGTCTACCTGTGCTTCCCAAGAATACCTTCAATTCGGTGATTAAATTTGATAATAACGTCAATGCCACCAAGATATCTTTATTCTAACTAATATTATAAAATATTGGTACCTACAGATATTGGTAGAGTCCGTCTATTTTACTATAGTTCTGGAAATATGATTTGGCCGTTTGTTATCTACATTGCGGTCTTTTTTTCTGCGTTAAGACATACCGGACCTAATCTTAACCTTGACCTATCAACGCATTGTAATGCTTAGAGAACGAGGGCAGTTTTACGATGACCTTTTGTTTGATTTTAACAAAAAGATCTTAGTGAAGATTAGACGGCCAATTCACATTTTCTAAACTATACCCTAGTTACTAGGGTAAGGTAGGGTAAGTACTAGGGCCTAGTACTTGTTATCCTTTTTAAAACTTTCGAAATTTCCCGAGGGAGTAGCGGACGGAGACACTAAAAGTTTAAAATGTCTGCAATGTCTTTGATCTAAATTTTCACATACCGTTCAAAAAATCACCAACATCATTTGCCAAATAATTTTAAACACCATTACGTTAATATTTTACAGTATAATTATTTCCGAGGGTATTTTATCGCGACAGAGACAAATTACTAGATTACTTGTAACATTACATGTTTCGTACCTTTTCCGACCCACTTATGTAATCCTCTTACTAGACCGTAAAGCCTTGCCTGGCAACATTTCAATATTTTACGTCAATATATCTCACCTATAATATTTTATCTGTGACCCTGGAGCTGCCGTCAAACGGCAGAACTCTGTAACTGGAATTACAGCGTTTTGTGTTAGCTTGCATTAAACGATTCCTCATGAGTGCTTCTATCATACCTATAAAAGAACTTTTAAAAATATGTTCTAGTTTAGGCGGTAGAAAACTGTCAAAACGCGGTAACTCTGCAAAAGACTAGCCAAAACAGCATCACTGCAATTGTGATGTTTTATACCAAAACTGTTAATGCCGTCTGATCAGAACGCTGTAAGTACTAAATGGCCACTGCCTCTGAACGAGGAATGGACCACTTGCAGCGTTTTGCCTACTCTGCATAGCCATCAATTCGCCACGCGGCAACAGAGTGAGAAATAATAGGTGATTTCTAGCGTGAAACTTATATAAACTCTTAAACGCTTTTTTCTCGAAAATAGGATTTTTGACTTGCAGCGTTTTGTCGTTGGACGGCAGAGTAGGGTTGCCAGGGCGAAAAAATAACGGGAAAAACCAGTTTGTATATTTGCTAAATAATCAAGATAAGCATATACAACTAAACAGGGCCTCTAGTCTACTCGATAAAACTATATTGCCTTTGATAAGTTATCGTATCGTCAACGTCACGATAGCTCTTATTTACTTGACAGTAATGGCGGCCGAGTTTAAAACAATACCATAAAATATCAAAAGCATTTTTAGAATAATTCTAAATCGTTTATAGATTTTTCTTAATTTTCCCGCAATAAAACTATCACATTATGTCAATCCAGGATAAAGAGTTATCCGTGTGCCTATTTTCATCTATATCCCGTTCAGCTGTTTAGACGTGATTGCAACGCAAACATTCAAACATCCATACCAAATTTGACATTCAAATTTACCTAATATTAGATGAACTCTTAGTTCGGTTTTTTATATACATTATAAGCTGCAAATGTTGACGTTAATTTAATTTAAATCCATGTACTTACTACAAATTGACAACAGAAAAAAAAACATGACTATGGAGGTTTGTGTTTGAAGCATAATTTATGCAGGACACTTTAAAAAAAAAACATGTTGTCAATTGTGAAAATTCTGGAATAAAATCTTCCCGGAAAATAAAAATATATCTAAACTTTTCTAAATCGCCGGACGTATGGCTACCTTAACCCGAAATCAAAATGGCGGATTGAAAAAACGTCTCACGTAACGCCATCTACATAACGTGATAGCAATCCATATGTGTTGGCCATTTCGAAGGGTGAAAAATTGCTGAATCGCGTTTTGTTTTTTTATTACTGAAGTTAGACGTTTATGAAGGCTGATTGATGTATTTGTTTATTATGATTTATGAATTAGTATTTAAAAGAGAGGTTTTGCTTTGCTTGTTTGTCTGTTTGTCTAGCGCATATCTCAACGGCTAAACCTAATTTGATAAATGGTACGTCATTCGATTTGTCTTAATGGCGCAAGTATCACTGGGTATGTGTCAATAAAATTCTAAAAAAACCTTTTATAATCGGATTTTATGTGTTTTGATATTTTTAACATATACTATGACGTGATTTTACAGTTGAAATACTGTATTTCTACAAGTTTTAATGCACAAAACGAAAGATAATTTCTAACTTTAACGAATGTATGAGGTTTTTGTTTTTACCCGACTGCGGCGGAGCCCAAAAGGAGGGTTATGTTTTTCACCGTCATGTATGTATATATGTCCAGTTCTATGTTCCCCGCTACAACAAAAACGGCTTTGACGATTTTGACAAATGAGGTATCATTGGATTCGTCTTCGCAGCGAGAGTGTCATAGGCTATCCTTTATTTTATCCCGGGAAAACGTCCCGTTTTTTTATTATTAATAAAACTAAAAAGTACTTACTTTGACGACATTATCCAAACTGCAGTTGGGTTTTTTTAAAGCTTGCTTTTCGTTATTATTATTATTTAATTTTGATTAATCGACCTGACACCGGCGACTGTTACGTGAATTTTGCTGGAAGAGGTTTAGAATGTCACATATTCATGAATCGTTTTGACGTCTTAACGGTATGAAAAATTTACAATGTATTGCTGTGAAAGTCGTCTAAAAAAAGTCTGAATTACTTTTTACCACTTTCATACAAATTTTACGAGTAAAAAAAAAATAACTTGGTAAAATTTTGTAGAAAACGGGCAAAGATTATTATTGATTTCGGCTACTCGTAACTCTCGTTCATAAAATTAAAACAACAGAAATAAAACTTTAGTTCAAAATCAGTTCAATACCTAAAAAAAATATCCAAAAAGTTCAAAAGAATTGACAATAACTAATGTTTTAAAACAACCTAAATCTCGCATTATAATACTCGACAACAATAAAAAAGTGGCTCATTTATTCGTAGCTCATTTATTCGATCATAACTAAAACGTCATTTAATGTTGAGCATGAAAACTTATAGAAAAGCAGTATTTAAACTGTAAAATCACAAAAATAAGCAAAACCGGTAATATTTCGTGTACGGCCTCTTAATAACTCCTGACCTAATCAACGTACTACCGCTTTCTTACGCTATAATATTTACGTCAAGTTTCAAGGCATTCGGTATATTAGGTCGTGTAACATAATATCATGAAGCCCATCGAATGGTTCACGTTCGGGTTCGTTTATAGCTAAGGAATTGAGGGTCCACGTTATAAAACTACCTTTTTGGGTGCCTTGTTGGTTTATTCATCAAAAGCCAAACGATTTTTCGTGGCGAAATGTCGATATGGTAATACCCTATTTGTTGGTAGGTACTTGGCGATGTTTTAGATAATTTGATTTTAGTTTATGATCTGTATAATACACCAGAAATATTTAATACAGACATACGGAATAAAAACGGGATTTTTTAATAGTTTAAATATAGCGTATTTTTTATTAATTAAATGCTGTAAAAACATGGATACCAGTTAGAAATATTAAAACTAAATTATGATTCAAAAAATAGGTGTTTTTTTTTAAAGAGTAAAATACAGAAAAAATTGCATTATGTTTTCAGATATTTATATATTTAATTCAGTAACTGAGATTCCTCAATGAAAACTCAAAATTTTTCGCTTTTTTTTTTTAAAGGCTTTAAAGTTTATTTTTTTATTATTTTACTAGGCTAAAATCTTCATACTATTGAGCATTTTAGTAATGTTTTTTCCTGATTTAATACAAAATGTTTAGCTGTATCTGAAACAAATATACCTATGGTACCTACACTCTACCATAACGACGGTCGTTACAAGACGATCGTAGAAATAGAGATTAATTAAGTCTTGTTTTAATAAGTTTTTTTTGTATTTTATTGTTTTATATATTTTGTTTCAGATACAGCTAAACATTTTGTACCTCTATTACCATGAGTAAAAAAGAATGTACGACACAATCTTAGCCAGATTTAAAAGTGTGGAAAACGCTTTGCTCGTTTAAAAAATATAACGGCTAGCAAAACGCGTATTGGCCGTTCGCCAAACACGCGACGATTTCTAAAATGGCTTAAGTAGCTGGAAATCCCATTGACATATGTCCTTTAGCTTTGGTATAGTAAGCGTCAGTGGCGATAGTAAAATAAATAAAATGTTTTAGATTTAAAATGTGTAGCAGGAAAGGTGACATTTTATGACGACAAGAGTTTGGCTAGGCAAGGAAAATTAAGGCAAAGAAAAAGGAAGGAATCATTTAGGTTTATTAGTTTTATTATACACCCTTGTTTTTGTGTATTTGTGTGATGAGAAAGTGTAATTTGTTCCTGATTCTTAGATATTATTTAAAGTATGTAAGTAAGTATTTTTTGGTATGTTTTTTGTTGTCTATTACCCATAGTATAAGCCTAGAGGTTTATTTTGGGACTAGGTCAATTTTATAAGATTTTTTATCATTTCTTTGGTGTTTATTTTTCTATGCTTGGAAACGTAATGCCCTTTGTTTCCCATAATTTTTTTGGTCATAATGTCATTGTTGTCATAATTATTGATAGTCATAATTTTTTATGTCACTGAAACTGTAAACTTTTCAGAATTTTTGAAATATCTAACGTGTAGTCAAGGCTAGGTTAGGTTAGGTTTAATTTATAAAAATCCTGAATAATAATCAATTTCTTAAGAAAAATACGTTATGACTTGCAATGATTATGACCTAAAACTCATTATGACTAATATAATTTATGGCAGACAATATAAACCCTTTAATATCCATAGTCTAGAATTTTCCAGAACCTAATAAAAGCAACGAGGTTTTGAATGTGACCACCCAAATTAATAATCGTGACGACCAAACAATAATAGCAGGTATTACGTAATGGCCTATTTACTAGTAACCTTGTTCTTTGCATGCTGCCACGTAATATCACCATCGATTAAAAAAAGTACGTATTTAGCCGAAGGCTAACCGTTATCGTAAGAATTATTATATTTCTCTTAGTTCATAATAAAGTTCGGCCATTTTCTTTTTACGGGCAATTTCCTGAAGCGAGCTTTTTTAAGTTTAGATTGACTTTGGAAAATGTAGGAAAAGTGCAGGGAGCAAGAAAGTAGACTTTACTACCAGTTTAAAAGCGATATTAGAACAGGTACAATTCTTTACATAATTAGCTATGTTTATCGCTACCAATATTTAAATCATAAATCATTTGTTTGTTTATACATATAGATCTTTAATACAGTTATGGTTATGTCCCTTTATATGGTACTTCTCGGCATACAAACATGCTGTGTAGCGCGCTTAAACTAAAATTACGTAAATATACTCACTAACATTCAAGTCTATTATACATATAGCGTTTTATCTCCCGTCTAGAAATTCTTGGATGGAGTAGTAGGCCTTAATTGTTAAGAAAATATGAAAATGTTTCTTAAATATTGTTGTATTTTCGCTTTCTCTTATGTATCTTGGTAACTTATTAAAATTTTAGCTATAAGATCTCCTGTTGTCTTGCTATGTAACATTTATTTCTTGTACTTATGTCCCTTCCTTGATGTGTGTGGTATTTAATGAAGAGATTTTGTATTATATTGTTGCATCTTGTTTTTATTAAAAAAAAAGGTCAAGTGAGTGTAGGACTCGAGCACCGTACACACGCCTTATTGGTATCTCATTTCTCTTGTCTTGCCTTTATCTTTTAGAAATCCCACCATACTAGAAATATTTTTAATAAATCCTACTAATCCTTATTACGAAAGTTTGTATGGATGTTTGAATGTTTGTGTTTTATCACGCCTAAACGGATAAAAGCATTTGGATAAAATTTGGCACACAGTCCATATAGGATTGTTAAAAATTTAATAGTTTCCGAGGGAAAATCATTAAACGCCTTCTATGTAAACGGATTCTATGTTATGCTATTAATATGTTATAACTATGTCAATATTTACCCTCATGATTTTTTAATTCATACTTACACTGCTTAAAATGGTGTTAAAATGAGATCTTAACCAATATTATAAACAGAGAGTGCGGAATTTACGAAGGATAATTTTTGGAACCACTGCATCTATTTAAATAGGTAATAATTTACCATTTGAAAGTTACATTATTCCAGATGGATATAAACTATAAACATATGCAACTAATTATAAAGGAGGGTGGGCTAATTGACCTATATGACCAATGAGGACAAGCGATATGTCACCGGATAGGTAATTCTAAGTTGTAAAACTATTACCATGGCAGGTAGTTCGAAATCTTCGTGTGAAAAAAGTTATCGCCATGCAAAGACACCGGTGTTTCAAAGTAATTATGCTAACGTCGTCTATGTAGGCGTCCCGATGTTCAATTTTTTTTAAATATTTCTCACAGTTATTTGAGGTCTCCCGCTACACAAAATCGTTGTAGAATTAAAAATGATATCCCATGATATAGTGCTTAATCCTTTTGGTTTCTAGGCCAATGTTCATACATTTCTACCCATTCTCCTTTAAAAATACCTCTGTCTGTCTTTTTGTTTGTTAGGCTCTCACGGCTTAACTTTTTATTGCATAAAACAAGTGTCAAATTAAACACCAACATTATCAAAACCGTTCAAGCCTCCTAAACTCCATTCAAATTCATGTTTAAAAGGTTTTAGCACTCCTAATAAAGAGATTAGGGGTTCAGGGTTTGTCTGGTAATTGTTATCGCCTAACAAAGGGAGAACCCTTCAGGTAGATTACTCAGGGCTTAGCTTTGTAAACCAAACCTAGGTGTAATAGGATGATCATTGTGACGTCATAAACACGAAGTACGTCTACTTTAGTACGTCTAATGTATTTACGTATAATCACGCGACTAAGGCGGTATTCTGGGTGGTAAAAAATATTTTGTCTTTGACGTGTCATGGTATCGTATTTAATTCGGCCGCCATTACTGTCAAGTAAATAAGAGCTATCAAAAAGTTGACTATACGATAACTGGTCAAAGATACGTAATATGGATTTAATTATAGAAACCATATTGTTTTTGATCCGTTATCGTCTTGTCAACGTATTGATAGCTATAATTAGAAAAATGAAAATGAAAAAGCAAAACTGACTTACTGACTTATATTATCAACGCACAGCCGAAACTACTGTACCTAGAAACTTGAAATTTGGTACAGGGGTTCCTTTGTAAGTGAGCATGAAGAAAGGATTTTTCGAAAATCGACCCCCAACGGGAAGAGTAGCGGGAAACTAATTCTACGCGTACGAAGTCGCGGGCGTCCTCTAGTTGTATGTATTATAAAACATTTCACATATTTTATTTCATTTACTTGACAATAATGGCAGCAAAGTTAAAAACTATACCATAACAGGGCCGAGATTCTAGATGGTAAAAACCATATCGTCTTTGATCTGTTATCGTATTGTCAACGTTTTGATAGCTCTTATTTACATGACAGTAATGGCGGCCGAGTTATCATAGTGGCAACACAAATGACATACGCCACAAAACAAAGACCTATTTGTCTCTAATATCAATACCATAACAGGTCAAAATCAATATTGTCTTTGATGTGCTATGGTGTTGCTTTTAACTCGGCCGCCATTACCATCAAGTAAGGTTGACAATATGATAACAAAACAAAAGCAATATGGTTTTACCATAAAAACCATATTGCTTTTGACGTGTTATCGTATTGTCAAGGTTACAATATCTCTTATTTGTTTGACAATGATGGCACCGAGTTAAATCAATGTGATAACAAGTTAAAGTATTATGGTTTTACCGAAAATAGAGCCCGTGATACAGCATTTTGACAGTGCACTGCAACGTTACAATGCATTTAAATAATTGCATTGTAACTGCAACAGAAGTGCATTCAATTCAAACGTTGCAGGAATGTCGGCATTCCTTTCTCTATAGTGATTGAACATAGTAGCTTAGGGCGGTAACTCACGCGTAGTGCGAGCTACGACGCGGGAGCTACGGGAAATGTAGCACGTGCTACGCCGTAGAGAAATGGGATGCGCTCACGAAAGAGATCGTTCAAGAAAGTTCTAAGTTGTTTGAAATGGTGTTGTAAGGAAGTTTAAAAAACCGGCCAAGTACGAGTCGGACTCTCGCACGAAGGGTTCCGTACCATCTGAAAAAAATCACGTTTGTTGTATGACGCCCTTAACCCGTCAGGTGTCCTGCGCACAACAGTTGTGCGTAGAAAATTTTGGCCGGTCATGTCCTACGCACAACAGTTGTGCGCAGGACGGCGCTGTGATTGGAGAATTTAAATTTCATAAACGAAGACCCTGCTAGTGTAAAAAAATAATCCTATTGATTTGTCACTTATTTGGCAACATACTGGATTTTTTTTCCCAAAAACCAAGCATCTGAACAAGCGAAAAAATAATAAAAACGAAATTATTGCCCAATAAGACGTGCTCGTCCGCAATGGCCGCCGCCTGCGCCGCTCCGTAAACAAATAATTTTTGTGATGTTCTTTATGTGTGTAGTGATAAATAAATTGATGAATTCGGCGCGTAAACTTATAATGGTGATAATTTAACAATAGAAAAGTGAAATGTGGCAATATATTAAGTGCAGTGTGTCAAAGAATAAACCGATCGGATGAAAAAAATATCAAAACCTAATAATAATATACTTTATTAATTAAATAATTTATTTTCATCAGTAAAATGTAAGTATATAATCTTTATTCTATTGCATTTGCATTGCCTGTTCTTTTATCTTTCCATTGATATATAAATCATAAAATATAATTATACCAATCGTAAGCAATTCACCTTTTTCTAAACTCAAACAGAAAATAAAAATATCTCGAAAATTAGCTGGACATTTCGAGCACTTCTGTAAATCAAGGGCCGGACACTTGACGGGTTAAATGTATATTTTATTTTCATTTAATGATTTATTTTTAAAGTGAATGTACAACTGTTGAATTTATCAATATCGATCAAGAAACGGCAAAAAAAATCACGTTTTTTGTATGGGAGCCCACCCTAAATATATACGAGTAGTTTATTCTGTTTTTAGTTCTTCTTGTTATAGCGACAACAGAAATAATCTGTGAAAATTTCAACCGTCATGAGATACAGCCTAGTGACATACAGACGCAGAGTGAAGTCTTAGTAATAGGGTCCCGTTTTTACCCTTTGGGTACGAAACCCTAAAAAATATTATTTTAAAATGGTGTTTCTTCTTAGCAGTAGTGGTTTCCTCTTGGGACGCGTATGTAGATTTTTGACGCGTTAAAGTGCCCGTGCGGCATACTTACTGAAAATACATCTTTTTCTCTTTGAAGTGTAATTTATTGAAATTCTCAAATTTAATCGATTTTTAATAATTAGTACGTTAGCAGGTAACCTTAACATATATTATAATGATAGCTTGTTGTTGCGTTACATACATTACAAAAAAGTCATTTGCATATAATTAATAGACACTTTGAGAATTTTACTAAATATTACCTTCATCTCATTCATTTCAGCCCACATCCACCCACTACACGGTAAAGGTCTCTTCATTTTACCTTAATTATCAACAAATATAAAGAAAGTTACGTTGCTAGCTTAGCTTTGTAATTGAATATTTGACGCTCTGAGTAGTAAAACTTATCAATAAATCTATTAAACTGAGAAGAACAAAAAAAACATAACAAAAAAAGCCACAGGTGCCCCTTGAATCACCGACTACTAATTTCATCGAATGCGTTGTTTCATCGAATTTTCATTTCATCGAAAGCTAATTTCTGCTGAAAACTTACTGTTTTTAGGTTATCTTAAGCATGGGTTACGTAGGCTAGGTTAGGTTAGACCTGTGACCGCCAAAAAACGGGTGTGTAATGTTTAGCATAAAAACAAATGGATTTATTAACCTTTTTTCATATAACTAATTGCATAAATTAAATCTGCATAATAAACCATCGATATAATAGTCATGATGCATAAATCGAAATGCATACTTTCAAAAACTATAATGTTTATAAATTGAAAAATAAATATTTCTAACTGCTTTCATTACTATTAATGTGGTCACAGTTATAACCTAACCTAACCTAGTAAGAAGAAATTGACTTTAAATGCATAATAACAAGAACATAACAGTTATGCTAAATGAGTGTTATGTTATTCGACCGTATGCCAGATAAAATTATACAATTGCTTTTTATGCTAAACGTTCATTATGCTTTTCGTGGTTAGTTAAATGAAATTATACAAAATGTTTTTATACTGATTGAAGCGCACCCCCAAAAAATTATAACTCCTGCACGTGGAAATGCCTGTTCGATGAAATGAAAATTCGGTGAAATGAGTGACGGTGAACCAAGGGTAAACCCAAAGCCACAGATAAAGGCCCTTAGGAACAAACCAACCGACCCACTATCATTACCGTCCTAAAAAAATAAGCAACGAAAACCCTTCCTAAAAAAATATACTAGCCACTATCATTGGCAAAGATCATTGCCAGGGAATGGAATAGACCCACGGAATAGAAAAAACAGTGGAAGTGGCATGAGCGTCGCTTAGTATCAGGCCTGATGTCGCCAATACTCAAACTATCATAAAAACAACACGCCACCATGGAAAATGTTTTTGGTGCGGCTATCGTTTTTACACTCCAAAATAGCACAATAAGGCATATCTCTGGATTTATTTCCTATTTTAGAAATATCGAAATAAGCGATCGCGGCAAAAGTATGGTAGGTTATGCGGAACTTCGCGTAACTATGCCACGAGTGTATATCATAGTTTCGACTACGTACTCTCGGAATATCATGCTATCGAATGTTCGTTGGCTCGACTGTTATTGTAATGAATATTCGCTGGATCGAAATACTTGTGGCCGAAACATGTACAATCGACATAACGTAGTCTAGAATTGTATAGTTTCGATCAGTGGTGTATCGAAAATTCATTGGCTCGACTGTTATTGTAATGAATATTCGCTGGATCGAAATACTTGTGGCCGAAATATGTACAATCGACAAAACGTACCTAATCTAGAATATATGGTTATGGGTATTATAAACCTCAACTTCGATTTGACGATTTATCGTTTCTACGCGTTTTGTACCCATCGTATATTTGATCCAGTAGCAGTCGAGCCAATGAACATTCGTGTCTGAGATTTTCTATAGGATGACAATCGAAATCTCAAATTCGATTTGGCGATTATGTTTTTACGCTTTTCGACCCCGTGAATATTCGATCCAGTAACAGTCGAGTCAACAAACATTCGATAGCATGATATTCCGAGAGTACGTAGTCGAAACTATGATATACACTCCACACGTTACACGCCCACTTGACACTTCTACTGTTTTTTCTGTTCTGTGAATAGACCCTTCCAATGAGGTTTTGAAGGGGTTGAAGGACTTCAGTGGAAATGTTAATTCAGACAAGAGGTACATATTTGTACAGTCGAGTTTATAAATATGTGTACACTTTAGTACCTTGTCTATTTAATGTGATGTTTAAACTGCCATGTATGAATTGTCACAACGAATAAAGTGATAGATAAGGTACTAAAGTTTATACATATTTCTAAACTCGACTGTACAGTAACTCTATTTTTCTGGGTGAAACCAAATTGTCTATGACCAGAGGGCTCATTGTATAACGCACTCGCAATCGCAACCGGCTTCAAAATGGAGCAATTGTTTTCATTTTGTATGCAGACAAGCCTTCGATTTTCAAAATGAAAACGATCGTGATTGCGAGTGCGTTAGACAATAAGCCCTCTGGGCCTCTAGTTTACCATGTAAAACCACATTGCCTTTGACCTGTTATCGTATTGTTAATGGTTTGATAGCTATTATTTACTTGACAATAATGGCGGCCGAGTTAACAACAATACCGTAACACGTCAAAGACGATATGGTTTTTGGGTCAATCAACTTTTTGTTGTAGATCGTTGCCATGGTGACGTCTCCTGAGTGACTCTTTAAAACTATGATTTCAAAGGATATAAGTCCACTAAAAATCTATTTCTAAGTCCACTAAAAATCTAACAATCTATCTAAATCTATCTATAATATAATATTGATTTTGACATATTATCGTATTTTATAACGTCAAAGACAATATTGTTTTCACCCTGTGGAATAGACGCCCTGGCCCTCTATTTTACTATTTAAAGCCATATCGCCTTTGATATGCTATCATATAATAAACGTTACAATAGCTCTTATTTAACTGACAGTAATGGCCGATAAGTTAAAACCAATACAATAACAAGTGTCCAAGGGAATATCGTTTTACAAATTAAAATAGAGGACCTCGTTTAAAATAAATATTTCTTTCTTTTTTTTATCGTAAGCCAACTGTTATAGAAAGCAAATAAAACCGTTCTCTAAACGTTTTCTAAATAAAAACATATGCCATTTGACCCCCTTCGCCTCGCGCTGAATCTATGGTTCACATTTGGTTTAATGTGAGCCATTTCTCCCCGCGCGCAACGGGAAACCTTTTAGTTTTTCTGGAAACCAAATAGTCTTTTAAATTGAATTTTTCTGTTTGTGAGAGTAACTGTAATAATAATCATAATATTGCAATATTTTTGGGTTTTTATAAAAACGAACCTAACGTAACCTATAGGGTTCTATACGATGGTACTAAAATAAATCCTGAAATATTTAGAGTTACAGAAAAAAAGCGGGTTGGCAAATGAAACAGTTGGGAAACGATACATTTGGCCAAAAAGCAGGATATCCATTAACCCCTTATTCATAATCGCATTATAAACTTATTTTAATGAAAGTCTATGTCGCTTTTTGTCAGATGCAAATGTCTTAATGACAGATAAGGACAAAGCATATTTTAATCACATTTTAGCTATAGTGCGTTTATGAATAAGATGACCACATGCAGCAAAAAAAACTGTATTCAGTCGTAGGTAAGTTTTATGTATGATAAAATGTATGATCTAAAAATCTAAATAGCCTATTAAGTGTCCCAATGTTGGGCAAAGATCTCCGCCCCATTTCTCCAGTCATCTCTTCATCTAGCTAATCTTTGCTAGTCTGGATTGAATTAATGCCACACGTTACACGCCCACTTGACACTTCTACTGTTTTTTCTGTTTTGTGGTTCTATACATGTATTATCATCGGAATTGTATAAGTATACATTTCAATTATATCTTATAATGAGGAGTAGGTAAAAATCTACTTTTAAGATTTTATTACATTGCTAATTAGTTACAAGTGAAATTAAAGCTTGTAAGAATAAACCTGATATCGTGTTATAAAACTAAGTGCTCTTATTAGAGTAACGATGAAATCTATTAATAGAAACGGATACAACTCTGCTTTCTCCTATTTGTCTTTGTACCTCATTAGTAGCATCATGTTTGTGTAGGTGTAATACAGCCATTATAATTACAATTAGGGCATTGTCACACTAGCGATTTGTAAACGCGGTAGCGAGGTGAATAGTGAACGTGTTGAATTGAACGTGAACAGACAAACAAATATATTTATTTATTAATTACTTATTTGTTTATTTATACAAAATCCACTGCACAGTAATTAACTATTTAAAAAAAAGTTTATATTTCACTAACCAATTAAGGATATACATTTTATAATAACAAACTGACATTTTAAAATAAATATAAACAGACGTATTTAATGACATGACTATGAAACGAAAAAAACATATGAGATAAAGTAGGTATGGAATTTTACATTTGCGGCAACAACATAATTGTCATATTTTTCTTAAAAGAGACTCAGTTCACCTTCAGTCTCAGTCCCAAGACTGTCAGTCTGCTTGACAGTCCAAAATCTGGACGAAATGAATGGAACCTTAAGAGGAACTAGTTTGCGTTCTAATTCAATGAACTGAGAGGACAATATCGAACGTCGGACTGCTATCTAAATCTCTCTATCTTTGACAGCACACTTTTAATTTTTAAAACGAACACGGCAAATTTATGTTGCCTTGCGCGCGTTGGCACGAATGGCCGAATTACGTATCTGCTTTAGCCGGCTGCTTTGTCGTCTGGATCCGCGACCAAATTAAAAATGCATACACTTACTTATTAATGCGCTGACGGGACAACTTAGCTTCGCCGGCTAATAACTCCGCAATGAAAGTGCAGGGTTTATCGGAATCGCTACAGTTGTTTTATCTCACGAAAGCGGGTTTGCTATACTTGTGTAATGCGTATAGAAATACGCCGCGTGCTGGGGCCATAGTCAAAATGCAAACGCTACTAACGTTTCGCTTTTCTATCGCTAAAAATGTATGGGATGACAGTTGACCACGTGGTTTATCGTAACGCACGAGAATATCACGGACCCCATACATTTTGAGTGATAGAAAAGAGAAACGTTAATAGCGTTTGCATCTTGGCTAGGGGCTCTGGAAGCGTTAGCAAGCTTATCGTTCATAAACAAAATAATATAAGTTACATAGGTATTGGGTTTAACTGGAACCATATTTTCCTGTTAATACCGTTTTTAATTTTGCCAATGTCAAAATTTGTTACTTTACGATATGAAAATCTTGTATTGTGTTCCGAATGACATCAATGTCTACTTAAATTCCTGTCTTTCTTGGGTTTTTAATCGGCACTACACACACATGACGAGCGCGTTGACCTATCGCCACGCTTGAAACACGCTCGAAAATCGCCAGTGTGATGACGCCCTTAGTCTTATTTAGTTCCAATTTGCCGTATGAAAGTGTACACATTAAGATATAAATGGTTTATTTTATGTTTGAAGATATAAGGCTTCTAATGAGTATATTTAAGAGGAAAACAAAATTATATTAGAGAAATTGTATTACAGGAGAATGTTTTTTTACAGATAAAGTAGCCTCATATTTTTTTTAAACCGTCTGAATTCCTTTATCTTTTTGGGGACTACAGTGCCGCAGACAGTAATTGTCTGTCTGTCTATGTGTACAGTCGAGTACAAAGCTAATATATACACTTTTGCACCTTATTCTGAAATAAGGTTCAAAAGTTTATACATATCTTTGACCTAGACTGTACAGTCGCGAACTTTAATTTGGTACCCACCTTAGGTCCAAAGTCAATCTGACATTCTACAACAATAACGTTGAGTTTCCTAAAAGTTACAAATGACTTGACATATCTAATGACATTGACGACTTCAAGCATATTTTTCTTGAAATGGGTCACAAATTAACGTTCGTGATAGTACCTATAGAGAGACAAGCGTGGGTTTTTTTTTTACAAAACTTTTTTATTGCTGGCTTGTTGGCTTAGCATGCGAGGCGAGGAGAATACGTCAAACCTCGTCAAACGCGATTTAGTGTCAAATATGCCTATTCCATATTCTAACGTAAGGGTAAACATTTAAGGTTTTAAATAAAGGTGTATTTTGTGTGGATTGAGTCCTTTTATTACTAAGCATCTTTTATTACTAAGCATCTCGTTATGTCATATTTTCTTATTTTCATATGAATGACGTAAATATGACAGTAAATCTCACGTAGCATACTAAGCCCCCTGACCGTTAGTCGGATCTGTGACCCAAACAAATACATAATATGCATTCTTAAGACTTCCATCTAAAGACTGCAATCCTAAGACCGGAAATGCGTTGACAACCCCGAAATAAGATAATAAAATAAGAATACCTCCATGCTAGTAATTTCACCGGTCGTCACGTACACTTATTTACTGAATAAATATTTTGATTTTGAATTTTGTATTTCGTCTTATTCCCACACCGGAACACAACAATGCGACTCTACTGCTTGGCGCCCTAATCGCGACCTTATGCCATAATAATCGATCAAGACTCTTTATGGAGGTTTATAAAAATAACAAAACAACTTCCGTGTCAGCTTGTTAAAGAACTGCTTATAAAATATGGCGGCCTTGGGCTGTAACGTTGTTTCACGGAATTTGGGCCGTATTCAGTGCCAAAGTACCAATATCGGGTCAAATTTTATACGGTAACTAGAGGACGCCCGCAACTTCGTACGCGTAGAATTAGTTTCCCGCTACTCCCCCCATTTCTTCCCGTTGGGGGTCGATTTTCGGAAAATCCTTTCTTAGTGCTCACTTACATCATGAAAGGAACCACTATACCAAATTTAAAGTTTTTAGGTACAGTAGTTTCGGCTGTGCGTTGATATTATAAGTCAGTCAGGTTGCCTTTAGTTTAGTTTTGATTTTTTTCGCATTTACAATACCTACCAGTATTAGTATCTAGTATTAGTTTAATAGCGATCGGAAATCTTCGTTTTTCTATGAAACACGAGTGGCAAACATACTGTAAATTACGAGTGCGAGTATAATAGCAATAGCCAGCCGAAAGCTATTAAGAAGCTGGGAGTACTGTACTATACTCTATTTATTCTAAGATGATGCCTGTGACAGCTCAGATAAACACTTATTACACTTCTTTCTTTAACTTTACATAAATACTAAATCGATACAAACCTAGCGCCGCCGTTCAGGAATTTAAATAATTAATCGCCTATTTGTAAACACATTGTATCGCCTGTGAGCGTAGCAAGGGTTTGAAATTACGAAATACGGCTGTCACAGGCATCATCTTAGAATAACCAGAGTATAGTTTCATTATTTTGACGGAATAAAAAAAAACTACGAATTCATTGTTTTATTTTAGATGGTAGGCCGTTTTAAGATTTATTTATATTACGAATTTTGTTAATTTTGCATTTTGATTAGTAGTAAATTATAAAATTACTTTATTTGTTCCTTGAATAGTCTTTATGGATAACCGTATTAAATATAATAAAAAGTTTACAAAAATAAATAATCAATTTAAGCTTTTTACGTTAGTATTTAACACGAAGTTTGGTAAAATTAATAGCTTGTTAATTAAAGCGTAATTAAAAAATCTAATGACGAGAAGCATTACGTATAAATCAGGACGACTATTTATTCTTACATACATACATTAAATCCCGCCTGTTTCCGACCTGCTACGATCCTATTTATTTATTCTTTATTTGAACTTATACTTACCGTGTACCACCTTGTCACCCTGTCACACCACGCCACTCAAACATGAGTGATGTGGAATTAAATCCGTCAGTTAAATGCGACGGAGTTCTAAATACACATACATTTTGTTGACGACGTAGGTAGCTAAATTAATTTATAATAAAACCAATTTTGGCTCCACCTTCACTGTCTGATTAAATCAGTACTTAATTATATACATTTTCCAAGTACTTATTGCCTCATTAATGCATGACCACGAAATAAGTTTGGTATCTAAAAATAATTATATACCCTTTAGTTACGGCGGCGATGTTCTTATCAATTTACAATTTACAAACTGATATCAATAAAAGATAAATTAATCCGTTAGGGTGACGGCACCAATGATGGACACTTTTAGCTGACAGGCACCAGTAATGGACACTTCACTCTTAATTCAAATTTCATACGGTCCTAAATTGATTGTTGCAAAACAAATAAATGAGGGTTTTTCATTTGTTTTGTAAAATAAGAATCAAGTGTCCATTATTGGTGCCTTGTCCATTACTGGTTCCATCACCCTAACTATATAAATTTATCCATACTAGTAAATGAAATATAAATTATTTTTGTTTCTCTGTTTGTTTGTTATACTTTGAAAACTAAAACGTTGTACAGATTTTAATGAAATTTAGTACGTAGAGAGCTTTAACCCAGGAGAAGGGCATAGGGTCATTTTATTTCGGAAAATTGGATAGTGTCTGAGGGAATAGCGGTAAACAAATTATATGTCGACAGAGTCGCGGGCAACGGTTAGTCCTGTATCATCATTCATCATTTCAGCCCACATCCACCCACAAAAGCCTCTTCATTTCCACGTTACTATGCCCGGTCTCGTGCTAGCGCCATCCATCTTTTTGCAAATGTCATCAGACCAACGAGCTGATATGGTCTGCCCATCGATCTATAACCCAATCTCGGCCACGACTCTGTAACCGCCCACTACCATCTACCATCGCCTCGCCTATCCAAATGTCTCATAATAATGATCGTCATTTGTTTTAGCTTGTTTCAGCCAGTTTGAACTGGAACCAATTATTATTAGAGTTTAATTCGTTCAACGTCATTCTTTCCCTAACTTCAAAAGAACTTTCAATCGACATTCAGCAAATTTTTATGCATTTGTCTAGTTCGTGTTTTATTAGTTTTATTACCCAAATACGTAATCAAATCTATGTTTTCATTCGATCTCGTGTCACTCGTGTTTTTAGTCTTTTGAATGTAGTATTTGGCTGGCATTCCATTAGGTCCTTTGCTAGTTGTTTTGTGTGGTTTAACATGGGCTTGTGGTATGTTTTGAGAGAATTGGCCACCTCCTTCTTTATAGTTTTAACCCCTAATTCACAATGCAAACTATCATTCCTGAAGTACCATTATTTCTACTAAAATTAAAACTATTCCATGCACTTCCCTCAAATGTAAATTTTCTCTATTTACATTTTTACCAAAATCAGCACAGAGGTTTAGCCATAAAAGACTTAAGTAGGGATAAAGTAAATCTACGTCCTTATATAGGTTGTCGCTGTTTTAATTTGGACCCAAGTGTGCGTCCATGGCCTCCCCGATCACCCGACCTCATTTCATTACCGAAACGGCAATCGCTGCGGCAAAACAAAAATTCGTTTCGTGTTGGGGCTCGTTTTAGGGTTACGTAGCTATGAAACCTTTTTATAGGTACTGTGTTTTGATAAATTACTTATTCATAGAAGTCTTTTTCGTAATATAAGAAAACCTTGAGAAAAGTTTGAGTTTTAAACACGTTTTTTATCACGGGAAAATATCACATAAATTGACGTAGTCCTTGTACTATGGGTACTAGGCAACGATAAACATACTTATTTGATGGTACCAATGTTGGACACTTTTAACTGAAGCCACTAATAATGGACACTTAACTCTTATTTCAAAGATCATATGGTTATAAATGGATTGTTGCAAATTAAATGAATAACGCTTATCTTCTGTAACATTAGAATCAAGTGTCCATCAGTGGTCCTCGTCCATTGCCGGTTCTATCACCTATATGGAGAAATAAATTCATAGAAAACATCCAAAACTCAGGCATAATAGCACTCGTCACACAAATATTTGCATATTCCGGGAATCAAACCAGAGACCGCTAGTTTCGTAGGTAGGTACCAACTTACCATAATTTCATCATCAACATGTCAGCCTTTGCTGTGGCCACAATGCTATAATACAGGGTGAAATCTAAATGGTAATCACCATCGTCACCTCTGAGTTCTACCCACGAATATGAACAACATTCACTATGGGACCAACTCAGAAATCACGAAAAAGCTTTTTTTTTTCGTAGTTTCAGTGTTGGTCCCATAATGAATGATGCATGTTTATGTTGTTTTATTAAAAACAATTGAAAACATTAAGATTTTACTCTACAAGGACACCTAAACATAATAATACTAATTATAAATCAACTTAAATATCCACAATAATAATTTCTAAATTCATAAGCAAAGAAAAGCCTATTAAGAGGAACACTCGACGAGCGTTCCGTTTTAGCCCTTCCAATTTCGGGAGAGCTTATTTGACCCGTTTTTGCCTGGATTAACGCTGGCCTGTCCGTCACAATTTCGACTAGTTCGGCTTAAGAGCAGCGGCGCGACTCCAGCGGCCAGACAATTATTGGGGTGTGTAATGAATGATCGGTATAAAAATAATTAATATAATTTCATTTGATATAATAACATTTGATATAATTTTAAAGGATATAATCACTCATTTTATATAATAAACGATTGGTATATTATCAAAATATCTATTTTTATTTACTATAATTATCATTTGGTATATCATTTATTTATTATAAACATCATTTGGTATAATCATCATTTTGTATAAAAATCATATTGTATAACTATCATGTGGTATATTATTTTTTATTGCCACATATTTGGTACAACGCAAAGTCGCAAAGTCGACGGAGCTCCGCTTTGCGGAGCTCCTATTCCGCGTAGTTATGGCGCTTCGCGCCTTGACACAATTCTAACCTAACCTAACCTATATATTAGTTGATACCTAGGAGTTACCGCTCTGTAGGGTCACAATAGGTAACGAACAAACCGACCCTTGTGGTTGGACACGAGTAGACAGTATATTTTCATACCAACTGTACTTTATATGAAATTAACTTTATATCATAAGTTGATTATAGTAAATATACATTATACTTAATGTATGTTATATAAAATATTTTTAGAACAAATGATCGTTATATAAAATGATAATTATATCATATTTAAATATATTAAATGTTGTTATATGATTCAATAATTATATCAAATGAGCGTTATATCGACTGATATTATAGAAAATATTTTTATATCGATCGTTACGCACCCCAATTATTGTTTTACTAGCAACGCGCCCGCGCTTCGCATCGGTTTATCAGAGTTTTCTGTAGCACTCGTACATAAACCATGCGTAATGGGCATTAAGTCCGCCATTTGTGCTATTTTTGCGCAATAAAGATTAAATAAATAAATCAGGTAAAAAATATCTAACCAGGGTGACGGCACCAATGATAGACACTTTTAGCTGACAGGCACCAGTAATGGACACTTCACTCTTAATTCAAATTTCGTACGGTCCTAAATTGATTGTTGCAAAACCAATGAATAACCCTTTTCTTTTGTAAAATAAGATTCAAGTGTCCATCATTGATCCTTGTCCATTACTGGTTCCGTCACCCTATTGTGAAAACAACCAATTTTCCTCGAACCTTTCCTAGCCGCAGTTTTTGCATTATGGTGTTCTGGTTAGGGAATAAAGAACCTATGAAATTACTAGCATTCCATCTAAGTCCGCAGCGTTGCCAACTCTGTGCTGTCATGAAATTGTCATCGAAATAACGTTAGAGCGGTTGCGCACTGCGCCGATCCGAATCCGATCGGAACCCGTGAAAATTCGGATCTAGACCGGATACATAATAAAATCGGATGACGGAAGCCGGATCTAATGCGTAAACTACCATAGAAATAGTTCTACGACTACTCCGGACCGTATTTTCACGGGTTCGGATCGGATTCGGATCGGACGTAGTGCGCACCCGCTCTTACACTATTATTGGGCAGTTATGTAAACCCAATTTATACGCTAAATGTTTTGTATGGTACAGCTGATTTAACTCATTGAATATAAAACGAAGCACTCAGACTGACTTCCTAAAGACAAATCACGGTGTCAGGTAAAATGCTTTATAAATTCTCTGTCTATTATTACCTAGTTTATTCTAGACTTTATTTTATTCGACGTTGATCAGGGTTACGTAGAAAGCCAGGTTAAATTTATGTCAGATTTAATGATTTTATATTTTATTTGGTAGATAGGCTGTTTTATTTAATCTTTATTGCGCAAATGGTAGACTTAATGTCTACTAGCATTTTCTACCAGTCGAACAAATAATGTATGCTTGTAAAATGGGTCTACCATATTTCCTATAAAATCAAGTGTCATAAAATTTGATGCTATAAATTTATTTCCTATAAAATCACTTGCTATAATTACTCATTTAATTTTGCTATAACAGCCATTTTATATTACGTGAAGTTACATTTTTTTTTAATGTCTTATGTTCATCATGCATAAAATTTAAAATTTATGTATGGGCAGATAAAAATAAATAACCTCGAAGGCCAAGGCTTCTAACCTATCCTATCCGAGTCGGTTCTGCCCTGATTTGTTTTGCTCGTGTCATTTTCTGGATATTAATGTTATAGAATTTTAAAGTATAGCAAATAATTTTAGAGCGTCTAAAACTTATAGTAAGTGATGATTATAGAAACGAACATTTGAATGTATGAATTTAAAGAAAGTGTATTTATAGCCATTGATTTTATAGTAACTAAGGGTACCTTGTGAAATAGGTACTTTATTATACAAACGGGAAAATAAGAAACAAAAAAATAGACAAAAACGCAAAAGGTATGTACAAGGGCGAACTTTTCACTTTAAGGTATAGAAGCTAGTTTTTCAGGGGTGGATTAAAATTAGGTTATTTCCGAAAGAAGAGTTCGCAATGATTATGTCAGACTTGGAAACGTGTTTTAAACAATATATTTCTTAGAGATAAACTGAAAAGCCACAAAGGAAAACTAACATCAAAACTGTATGTACATATTAGAACGATGCATGTTTCTATTCACTCTGGGTGAAATTACAGCCGTGAACGTACACAACTGGCTACCTGTCCCACCAATACATTTTCTGATCGAAAAGGCATGTAAAAATATATTCCAACTTCCCCTACACCTGATACTTTAGAAATAACTTTTATCCCGCTCACAATAAGCACCCCCACAGCGGCATTTCAAAACTTGCACTTTGTTGAAATAAAATTCCGCTCTTGGTCCGAAGTTAAATGCAATTTCGATTGGTTCGGTTCCCCGTTATGTTATAGGTTGTATGATATACATCGAGTTTGTATCTTGGAGAATTGTTGGTGGAAATTCAGGATTTCGATAAGATTGGAAGTGGGATTCTGATTCAGTTTGAAATAGAAATCGTTTTTGGAGATGGTGTACCAATTGTTTCATAATGTACATGTAAGGCTATTTGTACTGTAGAAGTGCAGGAGCAATAAACTTAAATGCATCTCCAGATTTTTCAACTTTCCCGTACAACATGTTTTATGCTCGATATTAATAACGACAACAGGTAGACACTTGAAATATTCATAGAATACTTAGTTGTATATTGAATTTAAAAATAAATAATTGAATTAAAAAAAATATATAAGCGGGGCCATATACCAAACGTGATTTTTTATAGATAATGTAATGGCACGGAACCCTTCATACGCGAGTCTGACTCGCACTCAGCCGGTTTTTATTTGCCAACTCTTTCCTATTTCTCCAAGCAACGGAATATTTAGTTTACTACCTAGAAAGTTTTATCCTGTTACGACAAGAGTACAATGAAATGGCAGTGACATTTAGACGAGAGGACTCGTCGTACATGTGGAATGTAATACAGTTTTTTCTTTTTTTTGGCTACAGACAGAACACTAAAACCAAGCTCGATAGGATCTGTACGAGTACCTCAGGTGGCGTTTTAAAGCCAAATAATATTATATTCGCCATGTTATAGATAGTTATTTTAAAACGAGCCACCTGCCCTCGCTTTACTTAGATTTAAATACACGAAAAAGTTATATTTTTTATTTTTCTTCCTGAGTTTATCATTGAAATCTGTTAAACCGTATCGGAGCCTATTTGATTTTACTTTCAGATAGATAGACAGAGCCATTCTCCAGTTATGGTGTGACCAAGGGAAACAGGGATTCATTTTTATACATACAGGGTGGATAAAATGAACGCCACATGGATGGCAACTACCTTAAATATTAGAAATGGCAAATTCTACGCATAGGAGACTCACTATTTGAAAAAAAAAAACCTAGATAGAAGAAGGCAGTAGTTAACGACACTTTGTTCGTCTAAATCGGGCATTCTGTACAATTCTACGAGGGAACAAAGTCCAATACATACAAACATGTACATGCATATCAAAAAACAATACCCTTCTCCGGAAATAGGGGAATAGTCGGCTTAAATTATGCTAGTTTCCAATATTCCGAGAACAAATCGATACTTCAGCATCAATTTTGACACATATTGTAAGCGGCGGTTGTGAAATTAAATCCCGCAGTATGTAACCAAATCTATCCCCTGTTTGAATTCTATGAACGGACTTTATCAGATTAGTGAGAATGTTAGTATGGCCTCTCGTAAATAGTAATTTTATCTATTACAAAATTATTGTATGGACGAGAGTTTGAGACAAGTCATAGCACCGAAAGTCATAAATAAATTCTACTTTATTAGTAAGATATTAGGTAACCCATAATTTTATCGAATTTCACTTCATCGATTGTATCATTTCATCGAATTTCGTTTTGTCGAACGGTAGTTTCTGCTGAAAACAAGATGTTTTCAGGATATCTTAATTATTAATTAGGTATGTTAGGTTTGGTTAGAATTGTCAAAATAAAAAAAAATAGCTCATGCGGTGAGAAATGCCTTTCGATGAAATGAAAATTCTGCGTAATGATACGTTCGTTGAAAAGTGTTTCGATAAAGTAATAGGTACCCAAGGTATTATTTAACCTAGATGTACTAGATTACATTAGATTATTTTATTATTAGATAAGATTACTAGATTAGATTAAATTACCAGATTACACACCTAGGAACATTAGTAAAGTGAAGGTTCGCTCGCTGCTTGTAGCGTGCTGGCTACATCTAAGTTATACTGGCTGGCTATTACGTTAGTAATATTTGGATCGAAAAATTTAAAAATGTTTAGAATTGGTTTTTGTTAGAACAGTGTCAGTTGCTTACGAGTTCGAAATTGAGGAAACCCTTGAAGAAATGTCTATATCTTTATATAAGTGAAAGAAAAATACTCGTTTAGTGGTGTAAACGTACTTCATTTTTATTTATTAGTAGTAGAACAAGAAGAAAGGAAGCCGGTACTGCAGGCTTTCCACAGTAGATAAATAATTTGATTCTATAAAATTGCACAAACCACAAAGCTTAATATCTTTGCATTAAGTTTAAATTCTTACAGATTCTCGCAATTTAAGAAATCTTATATTTTTATTCTGTATATAGTAACTAATACAGTCGCTATATTAATTTGTCTTCCGGAAGTATTTTATGTGTAATAATATAAATGCCTCATAATACTATAAATTACCCGTGTGGTTGCTGGGTTAGAATAGTGCCACTCCATGTCCTCCCGTGGAAGTCGTAAGAGGCGACTAAGGGAATATAGGCTTGTAGTACTATTAGGCGATGGGCTTGCAACCTGATTCTAACGCGGCAACCACACGACAAACTGTAAATATGTATTTTTCAATTATTAATAAAATTATTAAAAATTTACAGAGTCTCATGGTTACCCTACTTCATAGGAAGAACTGTCATGCTTAAAAGTACCTACTCTGAGTAGTTTAATCTGCATTACTCGTCTAGTACAATAGGGTGACCACACGGTTGGTAATTTTTACTCTTTAAAGAAATTAAGTTTTACTTCAACAAAGTTTAATTGTTGGTTTTTGAGTTAATACCTACACTGAATTCGCCTTGAAATGCTGCGTTAGAAAGTTAGAAACCATAATTTCGGTTCACGACTTAGGAGTCAACCTGTATACACATTAAACTTATAAGCTTATAACTTCCCTCTTTTTGAATCGGGGGTTCAAAAAGGGGTACCTACAGAACGAGCCGAAACAATTCAATGGACATTTTTATTTTAACGTAAAGCGCACATTGTCAATATCGCTATTCAATTCAAACTGAACGCGCTGCGGGCTGTTCAGTTTTCAATTTTACACCAAACAACAATGTGTGTGCGAATGTACAAATAAATGACAGTCACTACTGACATTTAATCAACACAATAGTGTTGCCATTTTATTGGTCAGGAATCGAACCTTTGTAATTAAATGATAAAAAAATATATAAACTCGTTTTAGGTTTGGAAAATTTTATATTTAAATGAAAATACTAGGCTTAACGCGTTGGTGAAGCCTCCGGCGTTGCAAATATCCATAGGTGGCCGTGACGACCATGTGACCACTTTCCATCAGGTACCTGTCGACAGCAATAATAATTAAAAAAAAAATAGTTAGGTACGTCTTAGGCCATAGAAAAGTACATACCTAGTAAAAATACTCGTACCTACCCTTAATTCGTTTTTTTGTCGAAATACATTGAAAAAAGGATAATAATATGTTTCGTTTGCCATTTTTGAAGTTTTTTTATCCATACTTTAAAATAATAGGTACCTACCTATTTAAAAACATGCAAAAAATATTATTTTCATAAGATGTTTATACAAAACAAGCATTTTTACGATAGGTAATTTGCTACAGCCTTTTACACCTATCCCTAATTGGACCAGGGTAGTGATTCTCTCATAAGCAAAGGTGAGCGAATGCGGGAGTGAAGTCCAAGCGGCGAGTTTAAGTAGTCCCGCCAGAGCGAGCAAAACACATATTAGCGCGTGCATTCTCAATTAGGCAGCCTTATACGTTCGAGAAGCCATGCTGCCAAATTGAATACACGCGCTGAAATGTGTTTTGCTCGCTCTGCCGGGACTACTTAAACTCGCCGCTTGGACTTCACTCCGGCATTCGCTCACCTTTGCTTATGAGAGAATCACTACCCAGTAAAGGAAGGGTAACGTATGAACGTCAACTATTTAGTTCAACCATTGTAGTGATATCTTTACAGCGGAACTCATATGGATGATTCTCTTAAACAAGTCATTCTTGAACTAGAAGTACTAAATATAACCCAGCGAGTTGTAGTTGTTCCGCCAGAGCATAAAAAACACATTTAAGGGCGCGCATTCTCAGCTATCCCGCTTTACTCGTATGACTTCGCTCACTCGATAGAGCTGTTTTTAAGAAAATAACACCCGGTGTTGCTGTACATTTTACTACCTTGTCGCATTAACGTATTAAAGTGTGAGTGGTTTGGCTCAAGCATATCAATGACCGCGACAAGGTACTAAGAAGTAAAGCTACTTCTACCTAACCGCTAAAACCGCAACTTTCAAGTAATATACCTATTTATTAACAAAACCTTTTGTAAAGAAACAATTACTGCCAACACCAACTTGTAGATACCGTTCAGAAAATACCACCATGTCCTTGTGTTTATGAACAAAGGTTCCTTTTTGCAATGGCTTGGGGTTAGCAGGTACAGTCTCGTGTACGTGTTAGTCTAAAAGGTAGCCGCGTAGTCGTGGGCCTTGGTGCAATGCGGCCCGACATTAATACTTTGTGCTGTGAGACACACTGGCTTACGGCTTATCAAGCAAAGAAAATATATATTGGGTCCTTACCTATGAAATTGGCGTTTTTTTCACGTGTTTTATTTCGTACGGAATTTATGCATTTCAATTTTAATTTCCAAATTATTTTTAAATTTCGGTAATACAGTATGTTACAAAGGTTTTAGATACAAATAATATGGTTCAATTTCTTACTTAGTGTTTAAAATTAGTGTGAACTCAACTCTTTTCATGTGCTGCGAGTTCAAGTGTTTCAATTACGCAGAGTTTTATGAAGCTAACAATTTTTAAGTAATTAAGATATGTATAATATAGCTTAGAAGTGTCCAATATTCCTGACAGAATTTTGTTTGGTTTGCATTTGACGTTACTAAATAATCCGCAAAATTAAATGTATGAAAACCACCGTTTTCATAAAATTCTCCATATAAAACGTCAATTTCATAGGTAAGGATCTAATATTTTTTTGAATTTTCCAACTTATCTAAATTCTTAGGGCGGCCACATACATACGTAATTTCAATTCGGAATTCGGAAAGCAGCTAACTGCGGCCACATACATTTGACGGAAAAAAAAACGAACTGACGTGTGTGGCAGGGTCATAGATTTTGTATGGATTAGCTGCATTTTGAATTCCGAATCGAAATTTCGAAACGGAATTCCGTTAGATGACTAGGGATAATAATGAATGGATGGAAGCGTGTGGAGCTAAGCTAGTATGCTTCTATGTGGTCCACAAGAGAAAATACTCTTTTACGTAACACCTGGCCATAATGTGAGTTTTATCGCACGCTGCGCGCACGGTAAAACTCGCATTGTGGCCAGGTGAAGACGTAAAATTGTGTACTCATCACGGGCAGTAAAAAAGAAAGCCCTCTATCGCATATTTACGACCCTCGCCTACGGCTCGGGTCTCAAATACCTGCGATTTCGGGCTTTCTTTCTTTTACAGCCCTTGTTAAGTAATGTACTATTATTGAACAATTGTCCTCTCGTGAGATATTCATGGACACTAATAGCTCGATGGGAGTTCTATAAATAGCTAACCATTGGCGAAATGCAAATTAATGGCGTTAACAGGAGAAAAAGCCATAAATTAAAACTAGAGAATAATTAGCGATTATAACACAGTCTTTCATCAAATGCACGATAATCAAATAAAGTTATTTACAAAAATAAAGCATCAAATGCAAAAATTGGTTGCTTAAAAGTAACGATTCTTATTTTTTACACACTTTTTTTCAGGTTAGCCCTATTGTCACTTTTTCCTTTTCCACTTATGTTTACGTCTTATTTGGCTAAAGTAACTAAGCCTACGGTTTCTTCCACTTTTTCCTTCGTCTTTGCCTTTCAGAATGTTCATTAACTGTTTTGCCGTATCAGGCGTCCCATCATCTTTCCTCTAAATTACAACATCATAGTACTATAAAAAAAAAAACAAACAAAAGTACTACATTTGTACATTTTAAAAGTCTTGTTAGCCGAGACATACAGACAGGCAGACAAACTGACAACTAACATGACTAAAATAAAAAGGCTTTTAATTTTATCAAGGAACTAAAAACAATGTATTTAATAAACAAATATAGAAAACATCCAGTGCTTCTATTTTCAAAATGTTACATTTTTAACAATACTTAACAAGAAATATCTATTTAAAAAGAAAATCCCGATATTATAGTGACTCAGTCTTTCAGAGCTGATATCTCTTAAACGGCTAAATCGATTTTCATGAAACTTAGCTAAGACCATCCTGATTAAACTAGCCTTCATTAAGTAAAACCGCAACCAAATCGATTTATCCGTTTACAAGCTATGATGCCACTGATCAACACACAAATACACACGTAAGACTTTTTTTGTTGAATATAAAATCAAAATAATGACATAGCGTTTAAAACTCGCTCGAATTGAGTATCGATGCTAATTACCCTGATGGCCGAATATCCGCCAATATCGATACACACCATCAATCACTGTCGTCAGTCGATACATCATGCATTCACAAATTGACGGCGTCATAGGCGTTTTATGTTAGTTGTTACACGAGTTGCGAAGTTGAGACATATTTCGCATAGTTAGTTTCAATTTGTATTGCAAATACAGGCTGAGTTTTAAACGGTCATCATTTAATTAATAAATAACATTTCGTTATGGTAATCCTTACTTGTTTTATTTTATCCTGGTAAAAAATGCAATTTCAGTAGACTAGTTATTTTTTTAATCACAAACTCGCTTATTTTAGGACGATGAACAGTAGTACCTTGTAAAAAAACCTAAAATACTACCTATTTTACGTGTTGGCGACATTTTTAGGGGTCTTAAAATCATAGTTCGGAAACGTAGTAGTAACCTTTCCATTTCAAAATCATCTAGTACCTATACGAGTAAGTAGTTTATTATTATAGTTCAATATTTATGTCTCGTTTTTATGCGTACAATCATGTCAAGAATCTACCTATACTTATAGATAGATTCTTGACACGATTGTACGGAATAGAAAAAAACAGTGGAAGTAGCATAAGCTTCGCTTAGTATCAGACCTGTTGTCGCCAATACTCAAACTATCATAAAAACAACACGCCACCATGGAATTTTTTTTTGGTGCAGCTATCGTTTTACATTCCAAAATAGCACAATAAGGCATGCTTTTGGATTTATTTCCATTTTTAGAAATATCGAAATAAGCGATCGCGGCAAAAGTATGGTTGGTTGCGCGGAACTCTGCATAACTATGCCACACGTTACACGCGACACTTCTACTGTTTTTTCTGTTCTGTGGCTTAAAGTGGTAAAGCCAACACTTTAGCAATAATGATCCAGAATAAAATAAAATGAAAATTTAGTCGCAGAAAACTCTTAAGTACGGAGCTACGCAGGGCACTGTGTAGCGAATGTCCTTAATTAAGAAATGTGTTTTTCCATAGATTTAAATTTAAAATATTGTCGCATGATTCTACATACGTTTTACAAGTTATGCAAAAGTTAAAACATTTCATAAGCGGTGTGCTGCCTCCATGTTTTATCGCAACCACTTACTTGTAAGAGATCCCTTAAAGGGATAAGTTCGCCTTTGTAAACCTTTTGTATTTCTGTTTCTTTTTCTGGTTTGTTATTTTCTATTTGTGCGATAATGAGTTTACATACATACATATATAATTACAGTTCTTCTGCGAACTCTATAATTTACCAGTGCATGTTGACCCTGTCAATATTTTTACCATCATTATCACGATTGTCTGAGCGAGAGAATAATAGTTATGAACAAACTGTTTTTTTTATTACCTATTTAATAACTTGAGGTAATTTTGCGTTAAAGTACACAGCGACCAACTTTCCTTTGTTTTTATAAAATAAACACACACTAGCTGATGTAGAAAGGCTCCACATTTTTGCAACGTCCTGTAGCTCTTTACGTGTTAAGTACTTACGCGAAAGTACTGCATAATAATTTCCACCCAGCTAATGTTCGTAATACGTCAAGAGTATGCGAGGTAGTTACGTGGCAACTCCCGCGCGGTGGCTCAACTATGAAACAAACTTCCAAGAACTACTGGTGGTTTTGATTTTCAACCTTGAATGTTGTTAAGCTGAGATTTGTTGAAGCTATTTGTCTTTGGCTATGCGTGTTTGGTAACTTAGGCTTGTGTAAATAAATGTCTTTAGTATTTGGTTTTTAAAATACGAATTATTAATCACCCAAACTCTAGCAAAGGGCACTCAACTACGCGGACAAAGTCGCAGGCAAAAGCTTGTAGATATTATACTTGCATCTGCCCGCGACTTTGTCATACACTTGGGAACTTTAAAAAAATCCGGGATGAAAAGTAGCCATTGGGAGACAGGAGTGAAGGTATGTATGTATGTGTATCTCCCAATGGGGTAGGCAGAGAGTAAGGAACGCCAGGTGCCTCGGTGTAAACATACAACTTTCGCTTCCTAAAAGGAAGAAAGAAAGAAAGAAAGAAAGAAAATACGTTTATTGACACGGAAAATAATATAAAAACAAACGAAATTTTACACTGAGTTGCACATTATGATTGTGGCAAAAGGGCGGCGCGTGAGCGTGTGCCGAGCTCGCACGAGGCTTTTTTAACTTAAAGTCATAGACACCGAACCTGCCTCTACATTCATTAACTCTTCATGCACGTACGTCGGTTTCAGGTGCGTTTGATTTGAACCTTATTCAGTACATCGCGAATTGTATGTGCGTCTAGGGCGTCTCCTACCGACATCTCCACTCACTCTTGCTCGCCACTCGTTTCGTGACTTCTTTCATCCAACATTTCTAAATGACCAAACTATTTAAGCATACCCTTTTCGATCTTTGTCACTACATATTATTATTTAAATCCACATCGTTCATCATCAAATCTTAATATAATATTATGATCTCATAGTATAGAGGTAGAACATAATCCAAGCAACCTTGTATGCTTGATCTAACGATTACTTAAACTATAAATACCTCAGTAATCTGTTATGTTATGCTAACAGATTATACCTGATTTCAAGCCCTTTGTTATATTCACAAACTTTACATAATGTATCTTTTTGAAGTTGATTCCCGCTGAAGTAATTTTGTTGCAGGATTACAGGATCCTGTACATTAAACATTTATTAGCATTACGTACGTACGAAAGTCAGACGCAAGGCCGCAAATTTGAAATCGTGTGGATAGAAATATTTTATGTTAATTAACATAATGAAATAAAATTACAAAGATAATAAAATAGTTATTTATGTAACTGGTACATAATGAAGCTTCTTAAGGTACGAGTGCCGAGGTTGACAGCCGCGAGTATTGGTTATGCGTTTAACCATGATAATGACAATGCTATGATAATTATTATAAAACTTTTATCGCCATGGCAACTTTATTATAGTATTGCACGCTTCGGTTACGCTATAGTTGGTATTCTGATACCGTTAACGATATCAATATTAGCCGCGCAGTTTTTTTTTTTATTGGAATCAAAAAAACTCCACCAAGTTAATTAACAATATCGATGCAAATTCGTTGCCAACCTTCAGCGCCACCATGCTAGTAATTTTTACGACTATCCCATTTTTTTCTTAATTAATGGATGCTCTCCTTGTTTTAATAAGGTTATTTCGCCAAAATTGAGTTTTAGACCATCACCATGAACTAATTAAAGAAAATAAGTCCATGGATATGACAACTGTTTGGTTAAAGAGTAATAAATCGGTGAACTAAACAGAATCACGTGGGGTTAGCTCACGGAATAGAAAAAACAGTGGAAGTGCCATGAGCTTCGCTTAGTATCAGACCTGTTGTTGCCAATACTCCCACTATCATAAAAACAACACGCCACCATGGAAAATGATTTTGGTGCGGCTATCGTTTTTAAATTCCAAAATAGCACAATAAGGCATGCTTCTGGATTTATTTCCTATTTTAGAAATATTATTCGCACAACTGTCACGCACAAGCAATCGCGGCAAACTGAGCTAGGTTGCGCGGAACTCCGCATAACCATGCCACACGTTACACGCCCAATTCACACTTCTACTGTTTTTTCTGTTCTGTATTTAGCTCCACGCGCTTCTGTCAAGTCAAGACCCCAACTATGTATAGCAATATGCCTAATAAAATGTTTATTTTAGATACGTAATATCTGTTCAAGGTCGCAAATCCAACTTAAAGTCTTCCAACCATTTAAGGGCATCACCAACTTTTCACTCGACAAATACCTTCTAGTTCTCGATCTATTATTAATGGCTAAATTGGTTTATAAGGGTCGCCTGGGCTGAAACGGCTGGTTACACATAGTTTAATCTGTTTTTATATGTTGCTATAGGGGAAAGGGTTAGCTTTCGTAATGGGATCATTAGTCTTATTCTACATTGGTTTTACGACTATCGTGTATGTATCGTTTTAGACTAGGTTTTTTTTTTAGGACAGCATTTTTTTTTTAGTGTAACTTGACTGTAAATGTACGTAGACATTTACTGTAAAGATACACAAAAAAAAAATTGCTACCTTTTCCAAAATCTGGAGAAAAAAAAATCGAATGGTTTTTTTTTAAACTCTCCTTACGCAGTCCACACTGCATCCGAATCAGTTCATCTGTTTGGGAGCTACAATGTAACAAACGGACACACGGTTTCACACGTTAGACTTATCATCCCTCTATTTGTGTGGGGGGTTAATAAAGGTCAAAAGAGCGACAGAGTTTAGCGTGTGTCAACTGCTTTATACCGAAGCCCAGCGAGGCGTTATGTTTGAAATGGGAATAGTTTTGACGTCCTTCTCACTCATGAGGGTTAAATCGATTTCAGAATGCTTTATCAGGATTTTATTGATGTTGTTTTTGGAATTCTATGTGGCGAATGTATCCCTATTTTTACCCCCCGACTCAAAAAGAGGGGTGTTATAAGATTAACGTGTATATCTGTCTGTGGCACCGTAGCTCCTAAATGGATGAACTGATTTAGATGCGGTTTTTTTTAAAAACAGGTTATTGATTTTGGGATACTGTATTTCATATATAGATCAGTTCTTTAACATATATAGATTTTGCTTTTTCATCAAGGGTTATCTCGAAGAAATACCTTCAAGGGATAAGTTCGCCTTTGTACAGACTTTTTTTCTGTTATATTGCCTGTGTTATGTTTTTTTTTCTTGTACTATAAAGAGTATACATACACACATCTAGCGGTAATTTTTAGCTAGATTTCATGAAAATCGGTTGGGCCGTTTAAGACATATCAGCTCTGAAAGAAATGGTGACCATTATGTCGGGTTTTTATCTATAGTTATTTATTACTATACTTATTTTTATTACAAATATGAAAGTTTCCTCTGTTTGTTAGTTACGCCTTTATAGCTAAATTGCTGCACCAATTTCGATGAAATTTGGTATGGAGATAGCTTGAGTCCCGGGACAGGATATAGGATACTTTTTGTCCTGAAAAGTTGTACTGTTCTCAAGGGAATATCGATAAACGACTTTTACGCGGACGAGGCCGCGGGAAAAAGTTAGTATTGTATATTATGTCAAAGTGTGTCTTGTTTGCTTGTTCTGTCTTCAGTTGCTTTATTATACCGAATTAGGGCGTTTTCACTAAAAAGTGTAACCAATGAAGGACTGAAATTAAGGAACATTAACTTTGTCAGTTTGGTGACGAAAATTAGCTATACATTGACGGCCGCAATGTATGGCTAACTTTCGTCACAAAACTGACAAAGTTAAAGTTTCTTAATTTCAGTCCTTAATTGGGTACACTTTTTAGTGAAAATGCCCATTATGTAGATAACTTTTTTCGTCATATTCTAGAAATGAATTACTGAAAACGAAGTAAATAGAGTTACAGGAAAATCAAGTTAAAACTGTTTAAAAATACAAAACTAAATACGTTACCGGAATGTCTATTCACGCGGTAGTATGTTTCTATGAACAGAATACCCACATAATTTCACCGACAAAATATTAAATTTTAGTGGAATATGTTGAATAGGGACGCATTAAACATTCTCACCCGAGCGCTATTTATATTTTATTTTCAGAATGAAAACATGGCGTTTATTCACACAATTTAATGCATAATGATGATATAGAAATTGAAAGTAATTAAAATTAAACGCATTAACGCAGCCAGTGTCATAGGGACCATGCCGCGAGCGGACCTGCTAGAGGGGGTGTTCTTTTTATAGTAGTGATTATTATTTACGTCTTTAATATTTGAGTAGCTTAGTTTTTATTTTAATTTAAATAAGTTTAGTTTTAACTTTTAATTGTATTATATTAAATGTATTACCTACTTTTAATTGTATCATATTAAATGTATTAATTTTAATTGTATTATATTAAAATCATACGATCACACGCGCAAAAAAACACACACACATACAAAAATGAGTAATGCTGAGTTGGGACCGTTACGCAACAATTTCTCTTATTTGTTCTTATTTGCATAATTATGTGTAATATAATTTTGTATTGTTGCGGATAAATGTCACACTTGCACACGAACACGCGCGCACACACACAAACACACACAGTCTGGCTTTATAGTCTTACATTTTAAAGAATGCACAAGTGTATAAAAAACCGCGTAAGTCCGCTTATGCCTAGAATAAACCAAATTTACCAAGTTTATTATTTTTTTTACTCGAAAAATTTATATGAAAGTGGTAAAAAGTAATTAATACATTTTTTAGAAGACTTTCACAGCAATATATTGTAAATTTTTCATACCGTTAAGACGTCAAATCGATTCATGAATATGTGACATTCTAAACCTCTTCCAGCAAAATTCACATAACAGTCGGCGGCGGTGTCAGGTCGATTAATCAAATTATACGAATAAAAACAAAAAAGTAGCTCATACATTCGTTAAAATTAGAAATTATCTTTCGTGTTGTGCATTAAAACTTGTAGAAATACAGTATTTCAACTGTAAAATCACGTCTGTAAAATCACGTAAATCAGCGAAATTTCGAGTACGGCCTCTTAAGCGCATGAAAACAATGATATTTTATATTTAGATACGTTATGGTCATACTAAGCGCATTCAAAACCCGTCACCAATTACTGACAGTTGCTACGTTACCATGGTTACCATATTCCTACAGACAAAGACGGCAATCCGTAGCGAACGCTATTGTTAGAAAGAGATAAATAGTTGTTTCAAATTGCTCGCCATTCCCACCAAGACAAGTGCCCGCTCGCTCACGGCCGTCCTTATCGCACTCCTGCGATATCTAATCTAACTTTACTGTTTTTAACTGAACGGTAGTCAAACGGTAGTAAGGCAATTGCCTTCCTTTTTGAGGAACGCTTTTGCCACAAAATAGATAGGTACAGAAATCAATCACATGTATGTACTTCACTTTTCATACCTACGCTCGGCGGTCGCTCTAGGGTTGTCCTATGGCTTACTTATACACAAAAAACTATCGGGCACTCGTATCTAGTTGTTTGATTATTGTTTAGAATGAAACGGGAAGAATGGAAATATAAATTAACAATAACTAAAATATTTTAATTTGTAAGTATTATTACAAATTTGACTATCTAAAATCCCTAATAACTTCTAAACGGATTACCCTAGTTACACAATTTCCATTGTCCTATCCGTTTTAGACCTAAACCTATCAAATATCACTAAAAACAACAAAATATCTACACAAACAAAAAAACATGTTTTCAACTTACGTAAGATGGCGTGAATTTACCTTACAAAAATATACCTAGTTACTACGTTTATGCTGATTCAAAATAGGAAACTATTATATAAATCGATCTTACACCGTTTAATTTTGAATTTAAATAACCGTCCACTGAACAATTATTATAACTTTCTTTTTGTTGCTCTATTATTGCACAAAAAAGTTCACAGACGCGTCTTCCAAGCGGATGGCACTCGCGCTCGCACTGGTCCCAACCGGTCCGAGATATCGTGTCCGTGAGCAGTGTCTATGTGTGCGTTTGCTCGAGCGCATTTGTATGTAGATTGATTTCTTTACCTATCTATTTTGTGCTTTTGCGCGAGATGATCTTAATATAAAATATCATTGCATGAAAAGTGAAAATAATATTTCATTCGTCTCGAGACACTCAATAAAGTCCAGACGTTTGAAGACGAATCTTATCTCAAGAGTAATATTTCCGACACTTGAGCGGTCCTTAGCTGATTCTTGAGTTTTCCTTAAGTCTCGAAAGGAATTAAGAAAGGTGAAGTTATTGTTAATTTATGGAAACCAAAGTGGTTTATATTTGGGCCATTCTACTTTTCGTTGTACAAAAGTTTTTAGCCACTTTCTCACCAAACTATTTTTATTTCAAAAATCGGTAAAGTGCAGCGTTTTCTAACTTTAAACTCAAAATGAGACATAAATAAGCTTATATTTAGAATTTTCCTTATTCATAAAAAGTTATTTGTAATTATTATAAAGTGAGTAACGCAGTGGATGTCGATGTCCCCGCCTTTTCTATGGAAATGGTGCAATTTACCACTGAGTTACCATGATTCTTCAACGATAATTAATTGAGTAATTTGAGAGTTGGTTTTTTGGAAACCATTAAACTTAAACATTCTAATTTTATTTATTTAGAAGCGGATTCATAATTTGTTATAGGTACTTTTTATCGGACGATGACAAAATAATTATGTAGGTACACTGAAAAGTAGAACGGCCCATTTCTTGAAATTGAAAGTTTTTAATACCTAGAATTTATGTTGCGGTCATCTGCAATCCAATACAAAGTTTTTTTTTGCATTTTCAAGCTCATACTATACAGGGTGTTCGGAAAAAGGTCTGACAAACTTCAGGGACTACCTCTGTAGGTCATTCTCATCAACTTTTATTATGGGACCAACATCCAAATCGCGAAAAAAAAACAGCTGTTCCATACAAACTTTGAGAGCTAAAGAGCCGAAATGTATGGAACAGCTGTTTTTTTTTCGCGATTTGGATGTTGGTCCCATAATAAAAGTTGATGAGAATGACCTACAGAGTTAGTCCCTGAAGTTTGTCAGACCTTTTTCCAAACACATAGTATTTGTTAATTCTTTGCTACGTAATATAAAATTAGGTAGGTACTTGAACTTATATAACTTCGAATTAGTATCCCCGAATGGAGCTAAAATATATGTATAAACATATAAGGAATATCTTATCATGTCTTATTTTTATCATCATCACGCGCTGGCCAGTTGGTAGTGACCCTGCCTACGAAGCTAGCGATCCTGGGTTCAAATCCCGGTAAGGTCAGATATTTGTGTGATGAGCGCGAATATTAGTTCCCGAGTCATGGATGTTTTCTATGTATTTTAGTATATATTTCTCTATCTAAATATTTATATCGTTGTCAGGTACTAGGTACCTATAGGTACAAACATAGAGCTTAGTTAGCTTTGTAAGTATGTCTTTTTATTGTCATTTCAAGTGACAGACGTGCACTGCTGGACATTGATTTTCCTTTAGTCTTGCATCAAGAGCCCTAAGAATTTCTAGACTTAAGTGACATTGGCGGTGCACATCACTCGCAGAACAGATGGCCGATGGGGTTGAAGAGTTCTCGAGTCCGCGTATAGTTCAGGAAATAAGATCTTATTGTTAGTGAAGATTACAGAGGGCCAATTTATATTTCCTGAACTATACCAGAAGATGAGTTGTGGGTAGACCTCCAACAACGACGACCAACTTGTCTTATTTTATACTAGAGGACGCCCGCGACTTTGTACGCGTAGTTTCCCGCTACTCCCCCATTTCTTACCGTTGGGGGTCGATTTTCGAAAAATCCTTTCTTAGTGCTCACTTACATCATGAAAGGAACCCCTGTACCAAATTTCAAGTTTCTAGGTACAGTAGTTTCGGCTGTTCGTTGATATATAATAAGGATTTATGTGTGCTGCATGTGAATATTCGATCCATAAAAAAACACTTTAGTGAATTATTAGTAACATTAAGTGGACATCTAGATTACATAGATATATTAGTGTTAACAGAAGCTAATGTGCATTATTCTCTGGTCTCTTTTTATAATATTAGTGGATATGATGTTAATGTGTTTTCACGTACAGGGCGTAGTGGTGGAGGAATAGTTGTATATACGCGGAAAGAGTTGCAAGCGAGAGTGAGTGAGACTGCGGCGACCGCAAGCGTCATGCGCTCGGCGGAGTGCGTCTCTGTTACTTTTAGTCAAGCTGGTGAGCAAATTCATTTACTTTCCATGTACAGGCCACCTAGATTTCATAACCAGGATAGATTACAGGAATTCTTTGTTGAATTTACTACATTATTAGAATCGTTACCCTTAAAATCCAAAGTAATTATGTGTGGTGATATTAACATAAATCTTATAAATAATAATGACTCAAATGTTATAAGGTATGAGACTATTATGGCTGAGCATGGCTTCACAAAGTGTATCCATGATGTGACGCGGAGGGAGGTTACCATGGGTAGGGTGGTGGAGTCGTGCTTGGACCACATATACGTCCGAGCACCCTCGGCTTTAATAGACTCAGCAGTAATTGAGCATAAAATATCAGACCACTACTACGTGGCGGCTTCTATACGCTGGAACGACGCGCCGCCAGCCGCTGCGCGGTCGGCGCAGGCTCAGTCTCCTCAGACGTCCTCTCGCCGTGTGCTTGATAATACTTTAGTTATGGAAAAATTAATAGGAATAGATTTAAGTGAGTTAATGTATATTCAATGCCCGGTTCAGCTGTATGAAGAATTCATTAATAAGTTTGTAAAGGTTTACGATGAATGCTATAAAATACAAACGATTTCTAAATTAGGTACAAGGAATTGTAAAATTTGGATAAATAATAACTTAAAGAATATGATCTCTAAAAAAGATAAATTATATACAGTTTGGTGTAGCGATCCTAACGATATGATTAAACGATTAGATTATACAAGGTACAGGAATAAGTGCAATAAAGCTATAACCAAAAGTAAAAATGAGTATGAGAGGCAATGTATATTGGATTGTAACAAAAATATTAAAAAAATATGGGATAGGATAAATAGTTTATTAGGTAAAGTAAAACAGTCAGTAGATAGCACAATTCTTAATAATATGGAGAAAATTGGAACGACAAAAGAAATATGTGATAAATTTGCAACTACTTTTTCAGATGAGGTTAGTAAGATTAAACATAGTTGTTGTGATAAATGGTTATCTAGAGATACTTATGCTAGTAGTCCTGATATGAGTATGAGGTGGCAACCGGTTGATGCCAAAACAGTTGCGAAAGTTATTAACAACATGAGTACAAAAAAATCACCCGGTAGCGATCTCATACGCATGTCGGATCTGAAGTTCATAGTGAATAAGGTAAGCCCAATCATAGCCAAGCTTATTAACCAATCAGTTGAACATGGTAGTTTTCCCAGTAAACTTAAGGAAGCGATTATTAGACCTATTTACAAAGGAGGGGACCGCAAGCTATTCACAAATTACAGACCTATAGCGATTTTGTCTAGTATAGACAAAATAATTGAAAAAGTAATAATTAATCAAATTGGATTGTACACACAAAAAAACAACATATTACATAATTGTCAACACGGATTTCAAAAAGGAAAGGGAACACATACTTTATTATCTAAGTTTACAAATGAAATTAACACAAGTTTGGAAAGTAAAAAAATCGTTTTAGTAACTTTTTACGATTATAAGAAAGCATTCGATACTCTCGATACTGGAACCCTTCTGCAGGCGATGGGTGAGTGCGGGGTCGGGCAGCCGCTCAACGCCTGGTTCGGCGACTACCTGACCGCGCGCTCCTACCGCGTGCAGCTGGGCGGGCAGCTCAGCGAGCGGACGCCGGTGCGCTGCGGGGTTCCGCAGGGCTCGGGGTGCGGCCCGGTCTGCTATCTTATGCACGTAAATAGCCTAGGTAGAGTTGTACAGAACAGCACTCCCTATATGTTCGCAGACGATCTGTGCACCGTGACCGTCGGAACGGACCTTGCGGAGATGTACCACGCGGCTCAGCAGGATATAGACTCTATTGTAAAATGGTCTCATGACAATGGCATTATTTTAAACTCAGGGAAAACTAAACATCTTATAATACATTCGCCACATTTAGAGATAGACTGTCAAACTTCTGCCTTGTTATTACATAGTTATTCTTGTTTACATGATAATTTAATTAAATGTCAATGTGTACCAATTGAAAGAGTGGATTGTGCTACCTATCTGGGTGTTAAAATTGATACTAAATTCTCATGGGCTTGTCATATCGATTACATCAGTATAAAGTTAAGAACACTATTAAACAAATTTTATCACCTTAGTTATAGGGTACCCCTTGGGACCATAAAGTGTCTGTATCACGCATTAGTTGACCCGATTTTGGGATATGCTCTTGATAGCTATGGTCTAACGTTTAAAACATATATTAACAAATTAGAGACATTACAATTAAAATTTATAAAATTACTTGTAAATAATAAAATTAAAGAAAAATATAAAAATGATTACCGAAAATTATTTAAAATATGTAGTATTCTTCCCGTTAGTATAAAACATACATACCTTCTTGCCGTTAATAACCATAGCAGTCAGGAACATCACCTATTTCGGGTTAGTCATAACTATGGCACAAGATCGGTGTCGGAGGGTAAATTTAAGGTACCAAGGATCAACAACTATTACGGAGACAGAACACTTAAAAAACGAATACCCTACACTTTAAATAGTCTACCCGAAGACATCCGATCAGAACCTAATTTACACAAATTTAAAAGGCTGCTTAAAAAACATCTACTTCATTTATTATAAAATAAATTATAAAATAAATATAAATAAAGCTAGTATTAAGGAACCAAATTGTTACTATTAAGTTTAAAAGGACTCAGCTGCAGTCAAACTGTTGTGACAGTTTTGCAGACTATTTTTTAAGAAAAATATGTAATTTTTTTGGTTAATAAATAAACAATAATAATAATAATATAAGTCAGTCAGTTTTGTCTTTTATATATATAGATAAATAGGCTATCTATTTATTTCTTCGCTATTTACTAACGATGTTTTTCTTTACTGTACGAACATTACTGGTAGAAAACTTATTGATACGCGTGCACTGCGGCTATTTGCGATCGAATCGGCTATGAGCATTGTAGGGTTCTGTTGTCTTGTTTTGTGTTACGTGTATGGGAGGTGGCTGTTTTTTTTTTAAATTAATTTTACAACTTGGTGGACGTGATTATTATGTATAACTATGCCAAATCACAGCTTTGTAGGATCAAGAGTCTCCGAATTAAACTGCAGACAGACGGACGGACAGACGGATATGGAGAAACTATAAGGGTTCCTTGTTGACAACGGAGCCCTAAAATAAGTACTGTAATGGAACCCTGACGCACTATAGAACAGTGGCACAGTGGCATTACAAAACAATTTCTTTGACTCTTCTTACGACTTGAATTATAACGTTACTGCGACACAGTTCTATGGCGGATCAGGGTCTCTTTGGGCTGATAGTACTTCACCACACAAACACTGAACACTAACCCCCTTACTAATAAACGTTGAATAACGGTGGTATAGCTATACAATGTATAGCCCTTATCTGTCATTATGACATTTGAATTTGACAGATAAGGACAAAACATTGTATAGCTATACCACCGTTATTCAACGTTTATTAGTAAGGGGGTAAGTTTTTATTTTAAGTAAAGTATCCGATTGTAACTGACACCGGCAATTTAACTTTGAGCTTTCGATAAACATGTTTGGCGAGTTTCGAGAGCGGTTTTAAGTATGATAACGAACTCAATTAATCCTGGCATTTCAGTCGCACTTGACCGATGCTTTCAGTTCACGCAGCTGTGAGCATTTCCGCGCGGCCAGCGCGGGCGCAGCGTGGGCGTTACAAACAGTATGACAAGATTCTAAGGTTATACAGGGAGTTCGGCAGAAGGTTCGACAAACTTCAGGGACTAACTCTGTAGGTCATACTCATCAACTTTTATTATGGGATCAACATCCAAATCCAAAAAAACAGCTGTTCCATACAAACTTTGAGAGCTAAACAGCCGAAATGTATGGAACAGCTGTTTTGTTTTCGCAATTTAGATGTTGGTCCCATAATAAAAGTTGATGAGTATGATCTACAGAGTTAGTCCCTGAAGTTTGTCGAACCTTCTGCCGAACACCCTGTATATTTGATAATGTGTAGGCGTTCAATTTAAATTGAATACCTACTACATACATACATACATAATTAATTGGTTTATATCTGTGTCGCTGGATGACCTTTTTGTTTTCGTATCTAATAATTGTTTTGTTTTGTTGCAGGTAATTTGGTGATGAGCTGTTATCTAGTGCTAAGTGTAGGTTTCCAAAGCCGTTACTACAAATACAAAAAACTATTTCAATAAACAACAAGTAGGTTTCTATAAACTAATTTTCTATTCAAAGTTATTTGATGCTGTCTTAAATTATTTTTTAGTAGGTCCTTTAGTCCCCCTTACCTCACAAACCAATCAAGTCTAACGAAATTGAGACTTTTTGAGTTAAATATTTTCTAGACCGTCCCCCGCTTCTAAAAAACTATAATAAATTGTACAAAATGATTTTTTATGATCTATCCAATTATACCTCACTTGATATTACAATGTAAAATAAAACTTAGCTTTACATGTACGGTACCCATAAAAAAAAAACATTTGTTTTACAATATTGTCGGCGTAATGTAATTGTATAACTATGCCGAATTACAGCTTCGTAGTACCAAGAGAACCCTCTGAAGGTGTATCTATATTTTTTGTTTAAGACAACGCGTATTTAAACCACTTTGTGCCAGCGTAGTGTTGCTGTGAAAGTACAGCCGTGCTACTAAGTGACGCATTTGTAATGGTGATGCGAAGGTGTCTCTTAATTGGGATAGACCAAAAAAAATACCTCACGGTTTTTACATTCTAATTCGAAAGAATATGTAATTTTAAGAGAACCATTTCATTAATTTTGTATTTGATCCAATAGTTTTGTTTTAATATCTGTATTTATTTATCTGACATTTTATGGATGACATAATTATTTTAAATTTGGATTGGCATTTTCTAATAAATTACAACAATTAAATGACATTTAATGATAAAAAGTGATTGTAACAGTGTATTAAATCATACTATTTCAAGCGGTTTTCGCCTAACTCGTAAGATACACCTAGGAGGGCTTCAAGCCCAAAACGAAAGTCAAACAAAGGTTAAATATACTTTTGTCGAAATATCCGAAATAGATAAATATTTCAAAAACTTAATAATGCAGAACGGCTTTAAAACCTTAACCTCGAAATGTTTTTTGAATTAGAGTAATTGTAAAAATATGAACAATCCCAATTGAGTAACATATTATAGTATCTCATTTTAACGTATTACTTTATTCCGATATTTATTTCGCTGGCTCATTATACGATAATACCGTTCAGATTGGCAGAGCCAACGAACTACCGTTTCAAATCTGTGCACTGTGTCCCATTCGTCCGTACGAACCGTACATGAATATTCTTGTATAAAATGGATTACTGCCCGCCGTCACAAAATAGATAGGTACAGAAGTCAATCACATGTATGTATGTACTTCACTTTTCATCCCTACGCTCGGCGTTCGCTCTATAGTTCATAGTCATATCATTTATTGCATTTATGTGTTACATTGGTGTTACAATTATTAGAATAGTCCAACATAAACCCTGTAAGGGCACAGCAGGGTAGTGATTCTTTCAACAGCGACGACGAGCGAACGCAGGAGTGAATGTTCAAGCGTCGAATTTAAGTAGTCCCGTCAAAGCGAACAAAACACAATGTAGGGTTACAATAGGTAACTAACAAACCGACCCTTGTGGCTGGACACGAGTTAGTATAGACAGTATTTTTATATACCAACTGTACTTTATATGAAATTAACTTTATATCAAAAGTTGATTATAGTAAATATGCATTATACTTAATGTATGTTATATAAAATATTTTTAGATCAAATGATCGTTATATAAAATGATAATTATATCATATTTAAATATATTAAATGTTTTTATATGATTCAATAATTATATCAAATGAGCGTTATATCGACTGATATTACAGAAAATATTTTTATATCGATCGTTACGCACCCCGTAAGGTGGCGTGAATTTACCTTACAAAAATTTTGTTACTTTGTTTATAGGTACTGATTCAAAATAGGAAACTATTATTTAAATCGATCTTACACCGTTTAATGTCGAATTTAAACAACCGTCCACTGAACAGTTACGTACAATAACTTTTTTTGTTGCTCCATTATTGCACAAAAAAGTTCACAGACGCGTGTGTCAAGCGGATGGCACTCGCGCTCGCACTGGTCCCAACCGGTCCGAGATATCGTGTCCGTGAGCAGTGTCTATGTGTGCGTTGCTCGAGCGCACTTTGTGTGTAGATTGATTTCTGTACTTATCTATTTTGTGCCGCCGTGTACGGTCCAAGTACGGTTAAAATACGCAGGAATTTCATTACATTATAAATGAGCTACCTCGGTAATATACACCGGCGGTCGCTTTTTGAAGCATAATTCAATTTATCTTATTAAACATATAATTACTGACACGGCTTTTCCGAAAATGCTTCATCGAGTTCATCTGATAATGTTTAACGTTTATCCTTTAGGTATACCTAGTCAAAATTTGTCTCTTTACAGACAACAGTGCGTTTTTAGTTTTACATTTATTATTAAACCATTTTGAGGATTTGGCTTTTACAGCACACCGCTACATGGCCCCCAGGCCACCTGATCGTAAATAAAATCTGGGACCCACAAAAAGGACCCATAAATTTAATCTTTAGAGTTTAGACTATAATCACAAGTTTGAATCTCAAGATCATGTATATGGCCATCTATGGATAAAAATCTCTAAAGGAAAACCAGAACACAGACCACCTGTGGCCTGTTTCACGAAGCTACAAGTTACAAATTACAAGCGGAACTCTCTTTCTAGCAAAAGGAGTGAGAAAGAGACTTCCGCTTGTAATTCGTACCTTGTAGCTTCGTGAAACAGGCCCCTGGGGCACGTTTTATAAAGCTACAAGTAGGTTGAGGTGTGAATGAATGAATGAATGAATGAATGACAGATATGAATGATATTTTATTTTTCAAAAAATTGTATTTTATATCAAAGTAGGTACAAGAAATTACTTTGATATCGTAAAAATGTACGCAAACTTAATGTAATAAAAATTAATAAGTCAGCCTTAAGGATCGTCTTGAAAATAAGTGAAAGTCAAATTGTTGAAATAAAAAATAATATACAATGATAAGTACCTTTATATTGACGACATTACCCAAACAGCAGCTATTGGATTTTAAAGTTTTTTTTTAAACGTGTTTATAGTAATTTTATCCATAAAAATAGAAATTTCGTCCACCAAAGCATACGTAAGTTAAATCTCTTAACAGTATGTTAATTTTAATCTTGCAGAATCCTTCGGGTACATAGGTTCAAATCTAGTAATTAATGCATGAAACACTAAGATGCGGCAAAGTTGTTCTAAAGTTCCCCTGGGACTTAACCTGTACTTTGCCTAAGCTTTTCTTGATATTAGTTCTCAAATGAGGACGTGGCTGAAAGCGAAATTAATGTTGTATGACCTAATATTCCTGTTACATTGACGTTCATTTTATGAATAAAATTATGCTCACTTTACGACTCAATCCTTTTGGAATTTCCTCGTCCTATAAATATAAAACTTTGTAAATCTTGTAAATAGTCCTCTAATGAAACATTTAGTTACTTTCATTCATAAAAATAGAAGGACTACGCACGGATGTTTTAAATCGCATGTCTCAACTAAATATGAAAATACCGTAAAAGAGAACACCAAAAGTGAAATTAAAATTAAAATCGGCCAAGAAGAACGAATGATACAAGTATTTTAAACCGCTAATTAGACAGATTGATCCGAAGTGCGCTGTGACGTCATTGTAACCGCCTTAGGGTGCGGCTCCACTGAGGCGGATATGAGCTGAGTGGAGCGGAGCTGTGCCGATATTAACCAATAGAATCTAAACAAGGCGCGCTTGACGTGACCGCATGCGCCTTCTATTGGTTAATATTGGCACAGCTCCGCTCTGCTCCGGTCTGCTCCGCTCGTCTCCGCCTCAGTGGAGCCGCCCCCTAAATTCTGTTTTGCTAGAAAGAGATAGAACAAATCTTTGTTTGCTTATATTTATAGCGATTCAAAAATGGATTTTTCCCACCTGTTTGTGACATGAATCAGCTTTTTTTGAATCTGTGAAAAAAACATGAAACAAAAAAATGTTGTGTGTTATATGAAACTTAAACATTCTTTATCTTTTAACACCCTTTTCAAAACTGTTTACTTTCTGTGTAAAAACGTGCGCCTTCTTTAAACCTGAATTTATTTGGGATAACAGACAAGTAATCTATGATTTATTTCAAGACATGGACTATTTATGTGCAAAACCTTACCAAAACCTGTTTAGCGTTTGAAACCATTAAGCGTGCAAATATTATCAAAAACTTTTACATTTGTTTATTATTTCACCTAAACAATTAAATATAAATTGTAAAAAGTATATTTACAGAATTTAACAATAATACAATTCATAATTAAAACTTAACGTATTTAAATTAAAATAAAACTAAGCTACTCAAATATTAAAGATGTAAATAAAAATCATCACCATAAAAAGAACACCCCCTCTAGCAGGTCCGCTCGCGGCATGGTCCCTATGACACTGGCTGCGTTACCTCTCTGGATAGCTAGCCCAATCCTTTGGGAGAGGTAAGCACCAGCTCTAGGATCAATGTTTTTTTCGGTTTTATTCTGTATTACTATAACTTAGTCCTACTTTGTATGGACGAAGTCATAAATATTATACGTTTCCAAAACGCCAAAATATCAACACGCCCCTATATCACTGACAATTAGGTCTGTTTAGAGAGGTACATATTTGACCAAATGGCCGTACAGATATTAGTGTTAATTTTTATCTCGTCTGCTTTGTTTTGTAAAACAAGTTGAACGACGTTAATAAATTACTAAATTAAGCAATTTGTTATACTAGAGTGTTCGTAGTACCTGACTAAAGTCTGAATAATCAACTTAAAACAGAAATGGCGAGCAAAAACGGGTAAGTTTGCAAATTATTTAACGTGTGTTATGCAAAGTTAGTTAATGCAGACAGAATACAGATAATCATTGAAGAAGAAAGTACATTTAACCTGGAAAACGCCACGTTTATACGTCGCGTTTTTGGAGTAACATTACTATTCAATAAATGGTTTAAGTATACTTTTGCGGAATCAATCCATTGCACACGAACCTCTATATCAGACTCACGTTTTTGTACATTACTTTACGCATTTTTTTAAATCTCCTAAATATACTTATAAGTTAGAGAACTACTCCTGTACAGCGTCAAAGAGTACCTGGGAAATGAATATTACAATATAAGTAGTGACATCATTTTAAAAACCAACCAGATTAACTTTAAGATATTAAACTTTAGGATATATAAATTCCAAAAATGATAAACGATAAATATATTTTTATAAAGAAATACAAACTTAAAATACGTAGAAATCACCAAGACTACATAGCATGCTCACATAGTTAGTAACATTTAAGGTTTTTTCCACAGAGTTGCTTACAAAAATACGACTTTGCAATTATGACAACCTAATCAGTGCAATGAATGCAGTGAATTTTATTGTTTATAATAAGTACATTTATCCTTAACTACTCCTAATAAACTAAAGTTTAAAACGTACAATTTATATCTTCTGTTAATAACGAAGCTTTAATTTTTCGTATTTCCCAGAGGTTCATTGTAGATTTGTACTTAGACCTTGGTTAATGATATAAAGTAATTTGTAACTACCAATAACATTGATAAAGAACTTTTTAATTGTAGGTCAAATTCGATAAATCACATTTGTAGGTAATTGTACGCAAAAAACGCACCCACCTATGTACATTAAGTAATTCAGTTCTAAGTATAAATTAAACTAGGCTCACCAATTTGTCTTAGAGGTAATTAAGATACACAAAATAGGTGTAATTAAGTCGCCAAATTGCGGAACAAGCCCACGCAATACTTGCTTAAGGCGATAATAGCTGTGGTTGCCCTGTGTTATTCGCTCTCTCTCTCTGTCATTCTCTCATTCTCTCACCTAAATAGCCCGAGCATTTTTTTTTACCTTCTGTCGAGTAATTTAACGAGTCCCAAAAAAATTCCCGACTACACGAGCACAAAGGCCCTTGCCAAGATGCATTACGCTATCTAGCGTTTCTATTCGTTTCGTTTTTTAACCAATGGCGTCACTCGTAGATCACGTTTCTTTTTGTATGTGACGCGATTGGTTTAGGAACGAAACGAATAGAAACGCTACATAGCGTAGTGCATCTTGGTAAGGGCCTCAGATGCTGCTTAACTCACTTCTCGTCGCTTATCTAACCACACCGCTCAAGACAAAAATTTGCGGTCTTTACATTTAAATGTCATTGGATAGAGCTACGCAATTTGCGTCGATCCACCAATTACATTCCAGATGTTTCGGCCAATAAGAGAACAGAATTCAAAAATTAGTTACAGCGCATGTAGAAAAGTGCGTAAAAAGACACAGTTTTTATGTTCTCTTGTAAAGTTGGTGAAAATGACTTGAGCGGTGTTGTTAGGAAGTCATCACTTCATCAGAACCTGAGTGCGATTGGTTTACGAATCGATGGCGAAGTGTCGTTAGTGCCTGAGGTATTGCGAGGAAAACATCACGTTTTCATACAACATTTTACGTACCTTCATCTTTACTACTCGATGTCGAAACGAAACTCAACGTCTAAGTCAATGTCCTATCACATTTAAGAAATGACTTATGGCTGAAAGATGTCGTGTTCCAGGGCCTTCCATCGGGCCTAAAATGGTTGCGCTTATCGCGTGACAAAATGTGGATAAAGCATCCGTCACTCTCGTAGTTATATACGTGTCAAAAAGTGACAGATGTATTATCCACTTTTTATCACGCGATAAACGCAGCCATATTAGGCCCCCAGCAGCGAGTACGACGTCAACTTTGACTAAATAGAACCATGCTGTTTTCTCACCTAAGTTTTATATTAGTATGTACGTTAGCCTGTAAGATATTTGTAAATATGGGCCTTGTTGCCTGTATTAAAAGTTGTCTTTTCTATTCCATTATACTTTACTAGAGGACGCCCGCGACTTCGTACGCGTAGAATTATTTTCCCGCTACTCCCCCCATTTCTTCCAGTTGGGGGTTGATTTTCGGAAAATCCTTTCTTAGTGCTCACTTACATCATGAAAGGAACCCCTGTACCAAATTTCAAGTTTCTAGGTACAGTAGTTTTGACTGTGCGTTGATATATAAGTCAGTCAGGTTTGCCTTTTATATTATACTAGAGGACGCCCGCGACTTCGTACGCGTAGAATTAGTTTCCCGCTACTCTCCCCATTTCTTCCCGTTGGGGGTCGATTTTCGGAAAATCCTTTCTTAGTGCTCACTTACATCATGAAAGGAACCCATGTACCAAATTTCAAGTTTTTAGGTACAGTAGTTTCGGCTGTGCGTTGATATGTCAGTCAGTCAGTTTTGCCTTTTATATATATAGACTAGAGGACGCCCGCGACTTCGTACGCGTAGAATTAGTTTCCCGCTACTCCCCCCCCATTTCTTCCCGTTGGGGGTCGATTTTCGGAAAATCCTTTCTTAGTGCTCACTTACATCATGAAAGGAACCCATGTACCAAATTTCAAGTTTCTAGGTACAGTAGTTTCGGCTGTGCGTTGATATGTCAGTCAGTCAGTTTTGCCTTTTATATATATAGATAGATATCAGAGGTTTTTTTATCTAGAGTTATTTACTGTAACTTCAGCGTTTTTATTACTGAGTGACTCCGTTTCATAACTAAGATGTAACCTGTCCACAGCAAATTGTTAAAATTAATGAAACGATTACGCTAAAATTTGATCTGGGTCTGAGCTAGACTCTTATTAATTTGAAACTTTGATAAGTTGGTTTAATTATCTGATAAATACTTACTATATCTTACTGATATTATAAATAAGAAAGTTTGGATGTTTGGATGTTTGTTAATCAATCCCGCTTCAACCACTGAATGCAACAAGTTTCATTGGCACACATAAAGGTTAGGTCCTGGAATAGGATACCTATAGGTTATTTTTAACACGAAAGAAATAAGAGTTCCGAGAGAATAGCGATAACCAACTTCTACGCGGACGGAGTCGCGGGCAACAGCTATCCTACTAATATTATAAATGCGAAAGTTTGTGTGTGTGTGTGTGTGTGTGTGTGTGTGTATGTTATTTCGTTACTCCTCCACGCTGCAACAGCTGAACGGATTTGGATGAAATTTGGAATGGTGATAGCTTATACTATGTGTTCTTAAAAAGGTCTGACAAACTTCAGGGACTAACTCTGTAGGTCATTCTCATCAACTTTTATCGCGAAAAAAAAAACAGCTGTTCCATACATTTCGGCTCTTTAGCTCTCAAAGTTTGTATGGAACAGCTGTTTTTTTTTTCGCGATTTGGATGTTGGTCCCATAATAAAAGTTGATGAGAATGACCTACAGAGTTAGTCCCTGAAGTTTGTCAGACCTTTTTAAGAACACCCTGTATACCTGATTAACACATAAGCTACTTTTTAACCCTGAAAAATGAATAGTTTCCGAGGGAATAACGATAATCGAAATCTACGCAGACGAATTAATATATTATAATTTAACCCCCTTACTAATAAACGTTGAGTAACGGTGGTATAGCTATACAATGTTTTGTCCTTATCTGTCAAATTCAAATGTCACAATGACAGATAAGGACAAAACATTGTATTGCTATACCACCGTTACTCAACGTTTATTAGTAAGGGGGTAACAATATGGTAATGAGTTATCCATACTAATATTATTAATGTGAAAGTAACAAAACGGCCCAACTGATTTCCATGAAACCTAGCTGAAAACGGGTCGTGACCCATCGACCCACTACTTCTACCCACTGCTCTTTTCGACGGAGCCCTCAGGGCTCCTATTTCTGGGCGGATTGCCCTTCGGGCATTTAAAGATATCTAACAAACCTAACCTACCTACTTTGCAGAATAAAAATGAATTCTGACGAATTTCTGACGAAAGCGATTAGAGCAGTGGGTAGAAGTAGTGGGTTGACGGGTCATGTCATCTGAAACCACCCTGATTAAAGTAGCTCTGTTTTAAAAAAAAAACTTCATTTTTCCGTCATTTAGGAGCTACGATACCATAGACAGACACATAGATACACAGGTTTAACGTATAACACCCTTCTTTTTTTGCCGGGGGTTAAACAAAATGTAAGGGCTCTTTTTTGTACTCAATATAGGGCCCTTATGCAGTTGATTGATAAAATCTCAAGTACCTATTTTTAAACGAGCAATTCTTTTATATTTATTATCTGAATCTCGGAAACGGCTCCAACGATTTTCATGAAATTTACTATGCATAGGGTTTCAGGGGTGATAAATCGATTCAGATATGTTTCATTTTTAGAAAAATTACCAAAAAAAAAACATCATCATGTCATCCAGGTACTTATCAATAATATTGATAGTGTAATATGCCTTATCTTATGTGCTTGGTCTCTATTCTACCAGGTAAAACCATATAGCCTTTGACATGTAAATAAGAGCCGTCGTACCATTCACAATACGATAACATAACAAAGGCGATATAGTTTTAGTCATTAGAATAAAATATCAGAGGACAATGTCACAACAATTGTCCTAGTCCCAAACTAAGCTCTAGGCTTGTACTATGGGTACTAGACAACGATATAAATACTAATATAGGGAAATATATACTATATATACCTACTTAAAAACATAGAAAAGATCCATGACTCAGTAACAAACATTTGCGCTTATCACATAAATATCTGCCCCTACCGGGATTTGAACCCAGGACCGCCAGCTTCGTAGGCAGGGTCACTAACAACTAGGCCAGCGCATTGTCAAAGCCTGTGCTATTGTGTAATATTTTGTATTTATAATGTATGTCAAAATCAAAAATTATTACATCATCAGATTATCTCCTTGATACTATAAAATTGCATAGCCCTTATAGGTTTCCTTATGTATTTTAAATTGCAGCCTATTAGCATCAAGAGAAGTAGTTCAAAATTAACTTACAATATTTTAACCGTAATGACAGACACACAAACAAAGCAACTTAAATAAAAGCTTGTAAAATATCTTATTCCAACAAACTTCCTGCAAATATTTTCTCCAAACTAACAAGCCAAATGCGTTCAGAATGAAATTCAAAATGGCCGTTCTGTGACGTCACACCTCTGAATTTTTCGCGAATGGGAAATGGTATAAAGTTGAATAAAGTCCAGACACGGCACTAACAAGGTGGCATTACACGCTGAATTTACCATCGTGCCATTTGTGGAAATGGAAACTGGGTTTTTTGGCGCAAGTCATGAGATATACACTAGTTATGGTTAGTATGGTTTAGGGCTCCCTCACATTTAGCGTTTTTCGAACGTCGACGTCTCATTAACGCCCGTGCAGCGTCGACGCAACGTTCTCGCAGCGCCGACGCGACGCAGTGGCGGTTTTCGAACGCAATAACGCCCGCGCAGCGTCGACGTCGCGTTCTCGCAGCACCAAAACGCCATTGCGCTGCGAGAACGCGACGTTGACGCTGCGCGGGCGTTATTGTGACGTTGACGTTCGAAAAACGCCACTGCGTCGCGTCGGCGCTGCGAGAACGTTGCGCTGACGCTGCGCGGGCGTTAATGAGACGTCGACGTTCGAAAAACGCTAAATGTGCCCAACAGCATTGTTTGCATTAGGCTGACTACTTTCAGAAAGTTGTTGATAAATTGTGTACCTGACGACATTAAATTTTGCACAATCATACTTATGTAGTTAGTGAGGTAAGTTCATACGTGCTATATATACTTATAAAGCTTTTACAGGTTTTTGAGGGCGGCTATTTTTTACAACTAACAAAAGAATTAGTTATGATAATTAAGAGGATTGGGAACCGAAGCTTAAATCATGAAGCTGTCAAAAAAAACATAGTAATTTAGCTCCGGCCATAACGTTTCTTAGGGGGGGCTAAATCAAGTCCGATTTGCACGATTTTTGAATATGTTGTAGTTATAATGACCAACTAACTTGTACGATTCTGTTTTAATTTTCTTTAAAAGGAAAACGTACAGATCTAGTTTTTCATAATATCTATGTACAACATATTCAAAAGTCGTAAAAATCGAACTAGAATTTAGGGGAGAGAAACGGTATCGCATGGCTTTATTTATTTATTATTTATTTATTGATAAGTACATCCACATCATATATATTAAACACTTACAGGCTATTATTGATATAGTAATATCTTCTAATACACAAGACAATTACGGAGTACATAACTTTATTATCAATTAATATTAACTATCGCATTAAGTAACAATCCAAGCAGTACCTAACCAAAAAAAATATTAAATTAATAAAAATCAAATAAATATTCGTAAATTGATATAAAAAAATATATAATGTAAATGTATAACTGCTAATTATTAGACAATGCCGATAATATTTTGGTTCTAAAACTGGTCACTGGCTCCGTAGGAGACTGTAAGCCAAAGTTGGACCAAGTTAAAGCTTGGCTTGGCTTTGATCAAGGTGCTAAAGACTGGATAATCCTTGATAGTCTAATGACTGTTGTGGAAATTATATAATTGTACTTATTGGGAAGACATGTCTAATACTGTTACGAAATTGTCTCCTAAACAGAATGTTTAAGATAAAAAAAAGATTAAAGATTAGAAAGATAACGATAATTAGTTTGTATTTACTAATTGACCGGTTATCCTAGTTTTTGGTTGAGTTTAGGGATTGCGGGTTCGCTACCCACCACAAGTAGATGCGAATAAAAACTTATTAATCTAAATACACGGTTAAGACATATGCGTAAATAGTTCAATATGACATGCAAGATTATTTTACATTGAATTTAAGATTTACAGGATTACAGTAACTCCCCAATAAGGTCCACCCTATTGTGGGTATAAGAAAGTTCAATTAGAGCATTATTAAATAGTGCCACAAATGAAAATATGTGGGTAACAAAAACTTATTAAACTTTAAACGTATTATTTTATCATTTAATTTTATTTCACAGTTACAATTAAAATACAATCATTTAAATTGACGTCGATTTCGATAATTACCAGTTGCTGTCGATCTGGTTCATCAATTTTCGGAAAGTTCGTGTCATTTAACATAATTGAACACAATTATTGAGTTCATTTATATTGCGGTTATATTATAAAAAAAATACGCGGGAGCAAGAAACACCCGAAAATAAACTTATACACCCCATTATTATAGTAGGGTGTATAGTTTATTTTCGAATGTTTCTTGCTTCCGCTAATTTTTTATCGCTCTTGTTCGCCTTTGTTAAGATAGGTAAAATTTTACGGAATTTTAATTTTAATTTTAATACGATGATCGTACAATTAAAAATATTTCGAAAGGTTTGTAAAATAATAAATAAATGATCGGGAATTGGTTTGTTGTTATCAAAAAGTTTAAAAATAAAGTAATGGAATTTGAATTGTGCTACCTATTTTATTCAATATTTTACTTTAAATCAGACTCAGATTTTTTTAAAACGATACAAAAAACGATAAAAAACAGTTTATATTGAGAACCACAAAACGAATAGATAAATAAATAAATACATTTTAGGGGACAATCTCACACCAATTGACGTAGTCCCTAACTAAGCTCTAGGTTTTACTATGTACTACTAGATAACGATATAAATAACTAAATACATAGAAAACATCAAAGACTCGGAAATAAATAGGTACTCGTACTCATCACACAAATATTTACAGAGAATCGAACCAAAGACCGCTAGCTTCGTAGGCAGGGTCACTACCAACCAGGCCAACGCGTCGTCTAGATTTTTCTATGGATTCTTAACGATAGAACCAACAAGCAACATATCACCATACCAAGCGTTTCGAATAGTAAACCCTATCAAACATCAATAGGTAGTAAAACAAGAACCAAGCGAGAACAAAGAGACAGTACTTGTCAACGCTCCTGAAGCGAAGCAGGGTGTATAGTTTACAGGCAAGTTGACTCGCTCCAGTTTCAATTGATGTTGAGTTAGGAGCTGTCCAAACCGATATCTATCTTAGAACAAAGGTGTTCGAAACCTGGCGAGTACTAATTGATTAACTTCAGAATTCTAGAATCCTAACGTAACATTACTAATGCAAAGTGTTTGGTTGTTCGGTCTTCACGATTAAACGTCTTGCGGACGGTGTTCATGTTTATTGATATGGGTATACGTGGATAAAACATCTGTCACTTTTTGACCGCAATAATCATCATCATCATCATCGTCAGCCTATATTAGTCCACTGCTGGGTAGTAAAGGTGAGCGAACGCAGCAAAGGTGAGTTTAAGTAGTCCCGTCAAGGCGAACAAAACACATTTCAGCGCGTGTATTCAATTTGGCAGCATGGCTTCTCGAACGTATAAGGCTGCCTAATTGAGAATGCACGCGCTAATGTGTTTTGCTCGCTCTGACGGGACTACTTAAACTCGCCGCTTGGACTTCACTCCTGCATTCACTCACCTTTGCTTTTGAGAGAATCACTACCCTGGACGTAGGCCTCCCCTAATGTGTGCCAATTTACCCTGGCCTCGGCCTGTCGCATCCAATACCTGCCAGCAGCGTTTCGCAAATCATCACTCCATCTCGCCGAAAGGCGTCCTACACTACGTTTGCCGAGTCGCGGTCTCCATTCAAGAACACGTCTACTCCAACGATTATTGGTTCTTCTACAAATATGGCCGGCCCACTGCCACTTCAGCTTGCTAAATTCTCTGTGCTATGTCGGTTACTTTGGTTGTCTGACGGATAACATGACCAAACGCAATACATATGGCTAAGTCTATCCCGTGACAAAAATATAAAACATCCATCACTTTCTGACACGTAGGTATATAAGTATGAGAGATACGGATGCTTTTTTCACATTTTGTCAGGCGATAAACTAGGGCGGCGGGCCTAGTATGGTTGCGTCTATCGCGAGGCCAAATGTGGATAAAGCATCCGTCACTCTCATTTATATACGTGTCAGAAAGTGACGGATGTTTTATCCACATTTTGTCACACGATAAACGCAGCTATAGTAGGCCCAACTGGAGTCTTGATCGATGAATTTTAAATTAAAAACAGATAAAGATATAGAGGTACTCTTAATTTTGGAAAACAGGAGGATTTCTAAACGGAATATCGATAAATTACATTGTATCACACTACTATTTTGAATATGTCAGTTTTTGGGCGAGTTAGTATGTTTGTTACTTCACGCTAAAACGACTGGACGGATTTGTAATTGCAATAACATTTTTATCCTAAAACTACAAAAAACTATTGCAAAAACACATTATAACAAGTGTAACAAAAAACAAGCTTTAAAAAAACCCAACTGCTATTTGGATAATGTCGTCAAAGTAATTTTACTTATCATATATTTATTTTTTATTTCGCCAATTTCACATTTAAATAATTTAATATAGCCTATGACACTCTAGTGGTTAAAACGAAACTAACCACGTATAATTTATTAAAATCGGTTTAGCCGTTTAGTAGTTACGAGCGTAGTGTAGGACGCCCCCCGGCTAGATGGACCGATGACCTGAAGAAGGCAGCTGGCAGTGACTGGATGCAAAGGGCGGGAGATCGCGCGCTGTGGCGCTCCTTGGGGGAGGCCTATGTCCAGCAGTGGACTGCAACAGGCTGATATGATGAGTTACGAGCTGACATTGAGTCGGACATATATATAAGTAAAAAACAAACACATAACGCTCCTTTTGGGTTTTGCCGCAGTCGGATAAAAAGGGCGGATATAAATAAACCGGTTGCATCGAATAAGGAAATGATTTGTCAACGCCACAAATAAAATCGCTTCCGCTCGTCTCCCAGACCCCCCGAGGTGGCCCTTTAATAAAGGACACGTTAAAAGGACTTGGTTTTCTGGAATTGCCCTAATTTACGAATAAAAGATTGTGGTCGAGGAAAAAAATCTCCCGGTTTAACTCAAGTGGGTCTTAATGAAAAAAACAAATTGAGTGTCTCTAACGCGGATGTTTTTGGATAGCTCATTAAACGAGGAAGCTATTAGTGGTTGGAATTGCTGAAAGGGTGGAAAGTGGTCCTGCTGTTTTTGTTATGCTGTGTACAGTATGGAGACTGCTGGGATTATAAATATAAATAAATATAAAAGGCGAATCTTGCACAAAATGACTTAGTCCCACACTAAAGTTTGTGCTATAGGTATTAGATGTTGAACATACTTACTATAGATAAAATATACTTACTATAGGTAATAACCAAGAGTCATGAAAACATGCTCGGCTCGCGCTTATCACACGCATATTTGCCCTTACCGTAGATCAAACCTAAGATTAAACTCTACCAACGCTGCGTCGTTAACTACTCTCACCGAACCGAATTTTATAAAGTACCTAATGGTTAAAAAGAACTTAGTGATTTTGCAAAATTTAATTCTAATTTCTTTTAGTTTTGTCCTCGATTTCTATTCTAATTAAGTTTTTTTTTCTATTTCAGGTAAGCCAGGTCTATTTTTACTGTAGGTTACTGGAGGCCTTTAAAAATGAAGGCAAGTAAAACAACATTATTATTTACTATTTCTTAACCGACTTCGAAAAACGCCCGAAAAGTGGGGGAGGCGTTTGCCCATCAGTGGGATACATCAGGGTCTTAATAATTATAATAATAAGGAGAAAAAACAAAGAGGCATGGTTTATGACAACTTAAAATAAACCATCAAACATTACCAACTTCTACAGATTTTTTTAAATTTAACAGAAACGTCTGTTTACAAATTTCTAAACAATATTAAAGCGAAAAATATTCGTCGGTCTTAGGCAGGATTCGAACCTACATCTCCTCTGGCTCTCCGGGCCGATGCAGGCGCATTACCACTTATGCCACCAAGATACTTAAGATCCACGAAATTAGTAATCGCTTGCTTTTCATACTCGGAGGGTATGGTGACGCCATCTATCGTAGTTACATTGAAATTAGCATGAGGACAATGGGCCACTTCATTCTAAAGATACCTACTTCTACAAAATCTTTTCATCATTATAACAGCATCATGGATAAAATAAACACGACCCTTTACAGCGTTTATGACCTTACAGATATCCCAAAGAGAAAAGAACATTAATTTAATTATTCATAATACCCTTAAAACCTTCCAAAAGGGTTCTGAAAAGGGCAATGTCTCTCAGAACACTTTGAAGTTGATTTCTATTTAATTTCTTCGAAGGAAGACTTAATCCGGCAGTCGAAATAATTAGCTTTGATTGGTGAAACCACCAAAATTATGATTACTAAGAAGGTTGTTTTATTAGCTGTCAAAGCTTTACAAGTGCAAAGCACAAAAAGAAACAGGAATATATGAGTCGCGACCCCTTTGTTTGGAAGAATTTGTTTAGGAATAATTACTTTAGCATAAGCATAATAACTTTAGCATATAAGTGTCAATAAGCAGAAACGTTATGTTTCGCAGAATTTTTGTTCAGTATGCATAAATTTAGCTGGTACGAATATTTTTCTGCATAGAATCGATGAGTTGAATGTTTGTAAGGAATAAACAGTAAAACACATGAACTATGTTTCAATAATCAGAATAATGTTTCAGCATAAAAAAAATCAACATAATATTTACATGCAAGCAAGCATGAAAGCAAGGTAGCAAGATGTTCCCGGCTTTTAAAAAATAACTAAGAGTAACGATCTAACCTCTCCGAGGCACTTAACACCAATCCATTTCGTTCGCTCGCTTCGCTCGCTCCCATTATCCTATGCAATGTTATGCAAAATGACCATTATACTAAACGAAATTAATTGTATTCGGTCTCATCAATATTTGAAATCGACCAAACAATCATTCGGATATTTACCAATTATACTAAATATGTTTTCTACCATGTCAAGAGTCGTCAAAACGATGTTATACTAAATAAGTTATGCCAAATATGTTTCATACAAAAAAAATTTTTCCAAACACAAGGTACTATATGAGTCCTATACTGCCCTCATAAGCCATAAGGCGATATCTCAAACTCAATAGCCAAGGCAGATACAACCCTCACCCGTTAATAATAAGCACGGAATAGAAAAAACAGTGGAAGTGGCATGAGCTTCGCTTAGTATGGGACCTGTTGTCGCCAATACTCAAACTATCACAAAAACAACACGCCACCATGGAAAATGTTTTTGGTGCGGCTATCGTTTTTACATTCCAAAATAGCACAGTAAGGCATGCTTTTGGATTTATTTCCTATTTTAGAAACATCGACATATCGAAATATCGAAATAAGCGATCGCGGAAAAAGTATGGTAGGTTATGCGGAACTCCGCGTGACACTTCTACTGTTTTTTCTAGTCTGTGATAATAAGGTTGCACTTGCTACCGGAGTTTTGTCAGAGATACCGCCATTTGTCTTAGCAGGGCAGTATAAGCCTCAGTACTTATAATTTACTGTATAAATAAATAGGTAGGTATTTATAGTGATAACTAGAATAAATTGATAACATGCGTCAAAAGATTTCTAAAAAAAAATACAGTACGTTCATAATCAGTGTTAATACTGTAACCCCCTTACTAATAAACGTTGAGTAACGGTGGTATAGCTATACAATGTTTTGTGCTTATCTGTCAAATTCAAATGTCACAATGACAGATAAGGACACAACATTGTATAGCTATGCCACCGTTACTCAACGTTTATTAGTAAGGGGGTAAATATTTGAAAAAGTATGGACAAAAAATCATAATTATTAAAAGATTTAAACACTTGTAATTTATCAGCAAAAAAGTATTGAAGGGTGTTTTATAACAATTAATATTTTTCACATACGTTACTATTATTTCTAACACGATTTAATAAAAATAATAAACAACCCTAATCCTAAATATTATTAATGCGAAAGTATTGTTTGCTTGTTTCGTTTTTACGACTAAACGCCTAAACCGATTAACATGAAATTTGGTACAAAAATACAGTTTAGAGCCCAAAGCCTACTAGAGCCCATAGAGAAAAAAAACAGAAAATTATACATTTCCCGAAATAGCAACAAAAGACTTCTACATTGAAGAAGTCGCGGACGAAATAAAGATGTGATTAACGAACTAGATTAACATCCTCACCTGATTTACTAACACCCTGTATAACCATTAATCTCAAAGTACCTTAATCACACAGAAACTCCTATCCATCTTGTCCCTGATAAGAAAATCGTGAAATACAAGAGCTCTTTGACACAAAACAAATACAAATAACAGAGCAACTAAGTAGTACTAAATGAGTTTTCGTTTTGCGCAGGTTTATTCGGCAAGTTTGTGAAGTGTTTGCACGGTTCACGGCCATAGGCGTAGTGATTCTCTTAAAAGCAAAGGTGAGCGAACGCAGGAGTGAATGTCCAAGCGGCGAGTTTAAGTAGCCCCGTCAGAGCGAGCAAAACACATTTTAGCGCGTGCATTCTCAATTAGGCAGCCTTATACGTTCGAGAAGCCATGCTGCCAAATTGAATACACGCGCTGAAATGTGTTTTGTTCGCTTTGACGGGACTACTTAAACTCGCCGCTTGGACATTCACTCCTGCGTTCGCTCACCTTTGCTTTTGAAAGAATCACTACCCAGGAAAAGATTGCGTAACAAAAAACCCCGGCTTATTTAAAAATAAATATACAGGATGCTGGATTATATTTCTTGAAATGCGTAAGTAGCGTCATTAGATGTTTTTTGTTAAAAAACATTGCTACAGTTTAATAAAGTATTGTATGTACAGTCGAGTTCATAAATATGTGTACACTTTAGTACCTTGTATATTTAAAGTCACGTGTAAACAGCCATGTTGTGAATTGTGACAGCGATTAGAGTGACAAGGTACTAAAGTGTACAGTCAACAGCATAAAAAAGTGATCATTTCTGTACTTTGTCGCTTTGAATCGCTTCACAGTTTTGTATAATATTTCAAACACGACGTTAAAGTGACAAGGTACATAAATGATCACTTATTTATGCTGTTGACTGTACACATATTTATGAACTCGACTGTACTCATGTAAATACTATTAAACACAAAACAATACTATGAAGATAGAAAAAGAATGTACAAAGGCGAACTTATACCTTTAAGGGATCTCTTCCATCTAATCTTTAAGGGATTGAGAAAAGTGAAAGGTTGTGCATTGAGTACGCAAGTGTACAAATTTATTTAGGAGAAGAAAAAACACATAAAAAATAAAGTAACCAATGTAATCTATAAAAGAGAAAAATAGATATAACTAAATATAACGGTAAAATGGGGTGAATAGAGATTCGCGGGGTAAATAGAAATACAGCCTAAAGTAAAGTATATTCTACTAACTATAAGGCTGACATTTTAACGTAATTTTCTGATAGACATGTCAATTTAATAATTGTTCTTATTAGTAACAAGTTATGACTTATTGTAGATTGTATATCCATTCACCCCGCGAATCTCTATTCACCCCATCTTAGGGTAACTACATTTATGTAGTTGATACATTATCTAGGAGCTAGAGTCACGCCAGAACTTCCTCAATTAACCTCATTCCTGACATTAGTACGTTGGTTAACTTTAGCAGCGTTAAGTTGGTTCGTGTAATGACTCTCAATAGTTAAATTGTTTAATTTCGCACAATTTTCTTTTATTAGGTCCTTACCTATGAAATTGGCGTTTTATACGGAGAATTTTATGAAAACGGTGGTTTTCATACATTTAATTTTGCGGATTATTTATTTAGTAACGTCAAATGCAAACCAAACAAAATTCTGTCAGGAATATTGGACACTTAAGCTATATTATACATATCTTAATTACTTAAAAATAGTTAGCTTCATAAAACTCTGCGTAATTGAAACACTTGAACTCACAGCACATGAAAAGAGTTGAGTTCACACTTTAATTTTAAATACTAAGTAAGAAATTGAACCATATTATTTGTATCTAAAACCTTTGTAACATACTGTATTCATGAAATTTAAAAATAATTTGGAAGTTAAAATTGAAATGAATAAATTCCGTACGAAATAAAACACGTAAAAATAACGCCAATTTCATAGGTAAGGACCCAATATTTACGAAATTCCCGTGTGGTTGCCGGGTTAGAATAGTGCCACTTCATGTCTTCCCGTGGATGTCGTAAGAGGCGACTAAGGGAATATAGGCTTGTAGTACTGTTAGGCGATGGGCTTGCAACCTGTCACTAATAAGCTGGTAAACATCTCTTAGCCTTATAGGGAATATGCATGTTTTTTTTAAATCGCATTTCTCAAAAAATGAAAATACCGTAAAAGATATCACCAAAAGTGAAATTAAAATTTAAATCGGGCAAAAAATACGCATGATACAAGCATTTTAAAATGCTAATTAGACAGAGAGATCTGAAGTGCACCGTGACGTTATTGTAACAGGAGGGTTATTATGACCTAGCTTTGCAGTTCATTTTAAGGTGAGTGTAAAGGACAGACCTATAGCAGTTATATAGCTGTCCTTTTTTCTTAGCGTAAACTGAACTGCAAAGCTAGGTCATAATAACCCCCCAGGTCGGCCATATAAGCGGCTGCTACACGGTGAGCAACCAAGCTCTCTACCAAGGTGACCTTGCTGGTTACATGAATCAGCTTTTATTAAAGTCGTGAAAAAAAAAAACATGAATATTACCTATAGATATGTGTTACAATACAAGACAGTATGGCATACCCTCTTTCATAAAACAACTGTGGGCTGTATGCTAACGCGTTATCTAGTGTCATAATTTTATGTCATTCATGTAAAAATAAGAAAATATGACATTAACGTCACACTTTCAAATCAAATCGGAGAAATACTGGATAAGGGCCGAATTTTAAGTACCCGAAACCGACGTGCGTGCATGACTCGATGTATGAATGTGGAAGAAGCGAAAGAGATTTGTCAGGATCGTAGCAGGTGGAAAGAAGTGGTATCTGCCTACCCCTCTGGGAAACAGGCGTGATTTAATGTATGTAACGTCACATTTTAAGATAAAAGGGCTCAAGTCACAAAAACACACTTTTATTTAAAACCTTAAACGTTTACCCTTACTTTAGAATATGGAATAGACATATTTGACACTAACTAGCGTTTGACGTATTCTAGTGATCTAGCATGCTGAGCCCACCCGTAGTAGTAATTCCTAAAAATACCAGTATTTCTAGGCTCTTAATTTGTACGTAATTAGTATCTTAATTTGTGTCTAGCATAATCTGTTCAGTCTCCGAATATTAATATAACATTTTACTACTACCACCAAAATTATGCTTTTCGTATTAAGGCTCCCTTAAATTTGAACTATTTCGTAGTAGATGCTTGAATATGTGACGGCAAATTTGGCACAAAGGACCTACGTTAGGTGGTTTACCCTTTAAGGGTACATTCCCGTGTCTACCTCAGGCGCCTAACTAGACTGAGAACTATGTAATTAGTAGCTTCTGCCCGCGGTTTCGTCTGCGTAGATTTCGATTATCGTTTCTCGGGAATTTTTAAATTTTACCTGGATAAAAATTAGCTTAGGTGGTAATCCAGTGTATAAGCTATCTCCATTCCAAATTTCATAAAAATCCGTTCAGCCGTTGCAGCGTGAAGGAGTAACAAACAAACATACACACACACACACACACACACACACACACACACACAAACTTTCGCATTCATAATATTAATAGGATTAGTAGGATAACGTATATTTTTCTACAACTTTGTGTGATAGCGTGCGTCACAAAAAAAATCTTTATCGTGGTAATTATATTCGTACTATGGCTTATTTTATTCTGTTCACGATCATTCCTTAATGCGATAAATTGGCTTTAAGAAAATAATTAAGATGATGTAAGAGCATATTTCTATAAATTTACCAAAAAAAAAACCGTAATTGTGCTTGATTGTTATATAAGTAGGTGTTAAGTAATTATTTCTTCCTTCTGTTACTTTTTCCTACGTAATAATAATATCCAATTCCAGTTAAAGATTACGTTTTGTTGTTTTCCTGTGTGTTGAATGTACTTATTTGTATTAATTCGTGGATTTCCGATCCAACAATTTTTTATCAAACTTATAAATATGAAAATATTTGTATAAGTTGCGTTAGGTTATATTCAATAACACATCCCCATACAATAAATATCTATAGGCTTCATACTTTCGATTAGTATGTTATTTGTGTATAAAACAAGCATTAGCAAATTTAAAAAAAGTAAATTTTTAATAAAAAATTAATGATATAAGTACTGAACTGAAATTTTTCAGCCTACCTATTCTCCATATATTACTTAGCATATTAAATTTGATATAAAATACTTTTTATATAATAAACAGCCCGGTGCAAATCGTCTCCTATTTGGATCTCCTACTATTAAGAGTATTAAAATAGGATGATGGTAGCGATTTGGACGGATTTGCACAAAAAAAAGAATTGACGTAGATATCATGAGTCAATCGTTTGTATTACGTTGTTTGAACATTTTAAACCAGTCTTGAGTCATAAAGTTTGTTTTCCTGTTCGGTTAAGTTATCTTTTTAATATTAAAGTTTTTTCCAGGATTATTTGAATGACTACTCTTTTACGTCAAGGGAATATCCATACATACATACATAAACTCACGCCTACGTTCCCAGAGTGGGGTAGGTAGAGCTACAGAATTACCTACAACTCCAAAAACTTGTAACCACATTTTGCTCAATAAGGCTGGACGGCTTTAGATGAAATTTGGAGTGGAGATAGATAGCTTCTACCCTGGATAAACGGATAGGCTACTTTTCATCCCGGAAAATTAATAATTTCTCGAGGGAATAACCATAATTGAAATCTACGCAGACGAATTAGCGGACAGAAGCTAGTAATACATATTATAAAAATATACATTTTACCTTGCAAAAGGTTGGAATCCGCCATTTTCCAATTAGTCCTTACTATCTATAGTTTTAAGTGTCTTAGTCACTATCGGGTATAGATGTTAATGATTCAAACACCAAACTGTAGCGCATGTAGTCTAGTTAATTTATCTAATTAACAATTGTTAATGAAAATTAGAAGAATTTATTTTAGTAGAGGATCCGAACAGGAGATGAGTGATATAAAGTATTTTATATCAAATTTAATTTGTTAAGTAATATATGGCGAATAGGTAGGGTGAAAAACTTCAGTCCGTTATAAAAAGTTTTTTTTTTATTGTTTAAAAGAATGGCAATTGGTTGTTTAATAGACAAATTACATACCAATCAAAAGTATGATGCCTATAGAATATGCAAACGTTAGATTAACTATTTTTTTCCCATCATAACTATTGGGTAGGCAGGTATAAACAGATAAGTCAGTACTAATAATTTGCAGCAAATTTATTAATTTTGATGTTAAATACTTTTTATCCAATAAACAGCCCGGTGAAGGTCGTCTCCTATTCGGATCTTAGAACATAATAAGTTATTATTTATATTATAATGAAAATTTTAAATATTAAAGGTAATTGGGGTCTCAGATCCCATTTAACATCAGGTGGCATGAGCGCTCTATAATACCTATTTAATCATCTAAACCTCAATTACACGCTTGTATATTTGCCAAATTAATATCTTATACAGTTTAAACTACATCTTCACGCTACCGTTACAAATCAACACAGATACATTAAAACGGAGCCCCAAACGTTCACAGTCCCGTGTAAACCGAGGCAGCCGTAGCTTATCAAGGCTGTGCAGGGGCCAATATTTGCACAGCGTGTTTGCTCACGAAATTCAAGTTGGAAGTTTGCACTGCGATAAACAAATGCTTTCGTATACGAGGATCTGTCTACCATTAGTGTGATGAGACTGTAAAATTGACAAATAGTATGTTTAACACTGGCTGTCGCTTACGTGTTTTATATTCTTTGAAATGGCTTATGTTACTTTGTTACTAAGTACGTGACACCTGTCACAATATGGTAACAATATTGATGGATACGCCTTCGTCGCTCTTGCACTTATATACTCGTCAGAAAGTGGCAAGTGTTATTATGACATGTATCCAAAGCGTTACGTGTTTAGTAAATTCTTCGAAATGTCTTATGGTTACATTAGTGCGACTTGTCATTATTATGGCCAAAACCACCATAAAAGCAGTCCTGGACAATATCGCTTTGGAAAACCACCAGAAAGAGTGGAAAACCACGACAGGCTTAAAGCATGCAAAGCTTTTCATAGAAAGAGTTGACCATAGCTGGACCAATAAACTTTGGAAATACAGCAGAAGACAACTCGGATGCATTATCGGAGTGTTTACTGGGCATTTTGGGTTTAAACATCTCCTAGCAAAGATGGGCCTTTATGACAACACAGATTGTAGAATGTGAGGTTGAAACAATCAAACCCTTTTTGTGTGAATGTGATGCCCACGCCGGAGTAAGAATGAAAATCCTTGGTTGTGGCTACCCAGAACCAAACGATTTCGAGGCACTACTACCATTGCACTCCACTATCTGTTTTCTGGAAGGGGTGGATGCTCCATTAAATTAAGTGATAAATATGTAAAAAGAGGGGTAATTACACAAAAGATCCCAAAGAGTCGAAGTGTATCCGTAAGGACCCTATCAACAAGATAAGATAAGATAAGATGATCACAATATTGGTGAATACAGTATTTATCGCTCTCGCACTTACATCCTCGTCAGAAAGTGACAAGTGTGGTTTTAACATGTAACCAAAGCGAGAGCAAACATACTCGTCTGTATGCTTGCGAAATTCAAGATGGGAGTTTGCGCAGCGATAAACAAATGTTATCGTATAGGTACGTGTGATGTGTGATGAGACTCTAAAGTTGACAAATACTATGTTTAACACTGACTGTCGTTTACGTGTTTAGTATATTCTTCGGAATGTCTTTTGTTACATCGTGTGACCTGTCATATTAGGGTCTATTCCGTTTGTTCAAATTATTTTTGAACAAATGTATCATTTCCCAAATTTTCACTTCCCAAAAAAAAGTAGCTTTTATTGTTCACTCTTGCAAGTACTTGTCCAGAAGTGACAGGTGTTTCATCTATATTTTATCTAATGCCAGGTCTACACATTCGCGCGAGTCGACGCGAGGCCGAGATACATTGATGTTATTATAAAAGTTTTACAGTCCGTCTCGTATTTAAAGACGGCAGTGTATCTCGGCCTCGCGTCGACTCGCGCGAGTGTGCAGACCTGGCATAAAGCTACATACGAAACCACAATAGGGTCTGAGGTGCATACACATTTTGAATATCTTCTGCTATAAGATTCGTTCACGATAAGAAGCCTGTAACATAATGGTAACCAGAAGGTAATCAGAACAGATTCACTTCAATTTACTTCAATAATAATTCAAGGTAATCAGAAGAGTTGAAAAAGTTGGACGTATGCCAAATTACGGATAATTATTTATAAAAACAAGTGGACGTAAAACGTACCTTTTAATAATACCAATTCAACTTGCGTAAACGCCAATCGACGTAAAGTACATTTTAACGTAAACGCCACAAAAGTTAATACAGCCGAAATGCGTAATTCAGGACAAAATCCGGGACAATTAAAATAATGACGGAATGACATTTAATTCCCGCACTCAGCCTGTTTTCAATCAACAAACAAAAGCGGCAATCGAGTGTACATTCGCTTTATTATTTTTATGTCCATCGCGGGGGACATGATAAACATTTGCTGACGCGAAATCTGGCGTTTATACAATTATCCAATGGGCTTTTTGGCTTCCGTAACAAATACAGTGTCACACGCACATGATTGATTTTATCTGGCGCTTATTCGTGTTTATTTTGTACTAGTGGTGGTTGATTGGTGGTTAGCCCTTAACGTACCGTAAAGCAGCAGTGTTGACCTTGTTGTGTTCCAGTGTGGGGATAAGACAACCGGTGAAATTAGTAGCATAGAGGCATTCCATTTTATTCCTCAGGATCTGCAAAGCATTCGCGGACTTAAAGACACACCGGAACACATCAATGCGAACACTGCTTGCTTGATAGGTCAAAGGATAAGATGGTGGTAGCAATCCGGATGGACCCTGCACAAGATCCTACCACTACTAAAACAACTACAAAAAAGTGTTTACATACATACATACTACATACAAATACTACAAGCCCCTAGTTTGCTTGTAACTTATCTAACATCTCTATTACAATAATAATATCTAAAGATGGTATCGTAATAATTAAGGGCTTGCGCAAACCGGCGATCGACAAAGCAGAGGTTTTTTTTAAATGTTTTAGGCTGCTTATGTTTAAGTCCTTATAAAAATAATATATTTAGAAGGAAGTTCGATGCATGGCTAATCCAAAGAGTGTCATTGCTCTACCAAAGATTTTATAAAGAATATAAAATTGTAACGAAATTGAAGTAACAAATCCTGTTATTTAAATATTGTCTAATTTTTTTTGTCCTAATCTTTGCACGTTTAATTTTAAGTATATTTTTTAAGGAAACAAATTTTATGGCCATTACCATCCTATGTACCCAATATTTTCTAACAAATAAATAATAATCATAAATCATTAATTCATTCATTCTTTCGAAAAATATTTTCTTCGTATCCATAGGTTCAGCAGTTTAGGCTGTGCGTTGTCTACTAGTCAGTCAGTCAGACACGCGAGAGTTTTATATATCTATAGACTTTAATTTACCTTAGTAAACGGAATAAAATATACATAAATAAATTTTAAATCGTCTGCCGTCCGTTAGTTTGCACCGAGCCTTATTTGCCTCGACTATCTTCGTCTATAGCCGCCGATTCCAGAATTTTCGGCTCAGCGGAGTATACAGGATGTTTGCTTACGCAAACCTCCAAATATACAGCGTGTTTGTCTATTTGTTCGTGGTATGCTTCAGTTTGTATGATCAAATCTTTGGCCACGTTTTCCTTTTACGAAAGGGTTAATCTGTTTAATTTTCTTGGCATATCCTGCTTCTTATGTTATAAATAAGAGAAACAGGCCAATGAAGCAGGATTCTTCTTTTTTTATACAGCGTGGCCAGGACGTATCCGAAGGATTTTAACCAACGATTCTAGAGCCTATTTGGGGGTACACTACATAATTCCGAATTGATCAAAATTCCGAATTTTCATAATTCCGAACACAATTTTTTGATAGAAGACTTAACTTTTTGTTATCTATTATAAATCAAACCTAACCTAACGTACGTATGACAGTTAAATTATGCATTTATTTTAAAATAGCTCCAGCGTAACATAGCTTTCGGAAAAATGAAAATTCGGACAAGTGAATATTCGGAAAAAAGTAATTCGGAATTTTAAGGTGTTCCCCCTATTTGGAGTATATAATGTGGTATAACATGTAGTCCAATAACGCATAATTTCCGAGATTTTTGTTATTTAAACAACAGTTCCATAGTTAATTTAATTTGAACTCTGTCACCTTAACTTAAAGCATTATTTACTAAGAAATTGATTAAATTTGGATATTTGGAAATTCATCCCCTAAGGAATTAAAATAAGGTGAGTAGCGAAGAACTAATTCTACGCGAACGAAGTCACGGGCGTCCTTTAGTTAATTATAAATAGCAATAATTATGACAAATCCATACGTTTTATCCTTGTTAAGGTACTTGTATTCAATATTATTCACTATCTTTACCCTATGACTGGTTTTGTTCGTATATAAAAAGGAATCATTTCGACATTTCAAACACTTACAAAGTACTCTTCTTCACGGGACATCCATCGGGTAAGTTGCTCCACTATAACATAATATTTTATTTGTTTTCTTTTAATGCGCTCTTTGCGTAGTATGTGTGGTGTGAAACTGACTGATAGAGTAAGAAATGAAGAAGTCAGAGAGAAATGTGGACTAAAAGAAGATGTAGTGACTAAGATTGAAAAGGGCATGCTTCGATGGTTCGGTCATTTGGAAAGGATGGATAAAAGAAGATTGACGAAAGAGATATACAGAGCTAAAGTAAGTGGAAGGGTCGGAAGGGGCCGCCCTAGGCGTACTTTTTTTAATCAAATCGGAGAAATACTGGAAAAGGGCCGAATTTTAAGTACCCGAAACCGACGTGCGTGCATGACTCGATGTATGAATGTGGAAGAAGCGAAAGAGATTTGTCAAGATCGTAGCAGGTGGAAAGAAGTGGTCTCTGCCTACCCCACTGGGAAACAGGCGTGATTTAATGTATGTATGTTATTTTTTATTTATATACAATAATAAATATAATGTAATGTGTGTCAATTAAATCGGAGATAGCTTGAGTTTCGGGGAAGACACGAAGCAAATCATTTTATTTGAAAAAAAAAGACCAGAGGCCTTATTGTCTAACGCACTCGCAATTGCAACCCGCGTCAAAGCGGAGCAATTGTTTTCATATTGTATGCAGACAAGCCTTCGATTTTCAAAATGAAAACGATCGTGATTGCGAGTGCGTTAGACAATAAGCCCTCTGTTTTAAAATATTGTTGACGATAAAATTACTCTATGATAAAAAAAATACGACAAGCATAGTTGCAAAACATTCAATCCCGAAAATTCTGGAAATATTTTCAAAATATAGTATAGTAAACATTTTATGGATGACATGATTATTTTTGGGATGGCATTTTCTAATAAATTCCGACAGTTATATCTAATAATAACAAGTGATTGTAGGTAAAAGTGTATTAAAACATACTATTTCAAGCGGTTTTCACCTAACCCGTAAACGCCTAGGAGATCTTCAAGCCGAAATCGGAAGTCAAACCAAATTTGAACATACTTTTGTCGAAATATCTGAAGTAAATAAATATTTACAAAAAAAATGTAGACGGGCTTTAAAACCTTATTCATCCTTTTTTTGTCAAATTATAGTAATTGTAAAAATATGAACAATCCCAATTACTTACATAACTTTGAGGTGTTTAAGTAATAAATTATACCTATTTTACAGAATCTACAACCAGAACGATGTGGAAACTTATTGTACTAGTAGCAGTTCTGATCATCGCGATGGCCAATGCCGAAGGAGAATCCGGAGGAGAATGTGTTGGCCTGGCGGGACGAGTAAGTGTACAATACAATACAATAGGGTGGTGGAACCCTTAATGGACAAGGCACCAATAATGGACACTTGATTCTTATTTTACAGAAGATAAGGGTTATTCATTTGTTTTGCAGCAATCAATTTAGAAGCGTATGAAATTTGAGTTAAGAGTGAAGCGTCCAATACTGGTGCCTGTCAGCTAAAAGTGTCCATCATTGGTGCCGTCACCGTACAATACAAAATACTCTTTGTTAGATATCATAAAAACAAAACACGGAACAGTTTAACTATACAGGGTGTTAGGCAGAAGGTTGGACAAACTTCAGGGACTAACTGTAAGTCATACTCAACAACTTTTATTTTGGGCCAACATCCAAATCGCGAAAAAAAAAACAGGTTTTACATACATTTCGGCTGTTTAGCTCTCAAAATTTGTATGGAACAGCTGTTTTTTTTCGCGATTTGAATGTTGGTCCCATAAAAAAAGTTGATGAGTATGACATACAGAGGTTAGTCCCTGAAGTTTGTCCAACCTTCTGCCTAACACCCTGTATGTTTTCATTTGCACTTTACTCGTGATAAGGCCCTTGCGCATCGGTCCGGATTGCTACCACCATCTTATCCTTTAACGGTTAAAGAATGCAGGTGCGTGGTGATAGGTTAAAGTTTAACCTATCACCTATCCTCTACTAGCCAACCAGTAAAGCAATTTAATCTACACACGTATCATGTAGTCCCCTACATTCCCTACAATGCGTCGGGCAATGCTAGCGAGTCGAATGCTCTGTCCCTCGCAGATTGTGTGAATGCAGTAGTGTTCGCATATTTATATTCTGGTGTGGAAACAAGACAACTGGACAAATTTCTAGCATAGAGGCATCCCATCTTAGTCCTCAGGTTTGGTTTCGTATTTGTAGTCGTAATTATTGCCAGTCTGAGAATGTAGTTATGAGAATGCTAATGTTTGTGGGTTTGGGATTCTACTTACCATCAGATGGCCTATGTGTTTGTTTACCTTGACGTTGACTTACAAAACGCCCAAATTGACGTATATCTTCAAATTGCAGGAATTGACGTACATAAATATTTCGATCGGACTTGCAATAAATCTGGCCAACTCAAACTGGGCCTCTATTCCCAGTGGTAAAAACGATATCGTACAACTACGATCAACAACTGTTATGGTATTGTTATGACGTCAGATGCCATTACTGTCAAGTAAATAAGAGCTATCAAAACGGTGACAATGCGATAACAGATCAAAAACGATATTGTTTTTATCGTGTTGAATAGAGGCCCTGGTGTAAAAACTATAGCTATTACTCATGACGTCATGACGTCACAGTGACGTGCTCAGTCACTGTGACGTCAGTCATTGTTTAAAATGCAAAATGCCGAATTGAAGCCTTTTGAAATCTGTGAGACAGTGCTATTTAAAGCGACGTAGTTTGTAAGAAATCTAAGGGATGGAGTTTTTGTTCCTTGGCCAAACTTTAGTGATATATATTTGTTTGAAAAACCCTATTTAATGCAATGGTTTTTTTTACAGTGCCAGGAAAATAGCGAGTGCTGCAGTGGTCGGTGTATCCATCCATTGTTCGACATCCTCGGAGGCTTTTGTTCCATTAATTTAGGCATTAAACATTAAACCCTTTGTCACGTTGAAATATATTGTGAAATAACAAATTTCAAGAATGTACTTAGAATTTCAAGAATGTATATAGGAAATAAATTTTATGGGAGACTATCAAAAGTCTTTTTATTTCATAAAATCCGGTTTTTATTGTTTTTAAATATTGAATTGTCGATGACTTTTGTATCGTCATCTATATAAAAGGCAAACCTGACTGACTTATATGTCAACGCACAGCCGAAACTACTGTACCTAGAAACTTGAAATTTGGTACAGGGGTTTCTTGTATGATGTAAGTGAGCACTAAGAAAGGATTTTCCGAAAAGCGACCCCCAACGGGAAGAAATGGGGGGAGTAGCGGGAAACTAATTCTACGCGTACGACGTCGCGGGCGTCTTCTAGTCGAGTACCTATTAAAAAAGAACTGAACGTTAAAATAATGTATGAACACGTGAGTTTATTTTAGGGGTTCGTGCTATGGATAGGTTCAGAACGGGAACACCTCAAAATTCCGAATAACATTTTTCCGAATATTCATTTGTCCGAATTTTCATTTTTCCGAAAGTATGTTACGCTGGAGCTATTTTAGATTAAATGCATAATTTAATTGTCATACGAAGGCTAGGTTAGGTTTGATTTATAAGCGATATCATAAAGTTAAGTCTTCTATCAAAAAATTGCGTTCAGAATTATGAAAATTCGGAATTTTGATCAATTCGGAATTATGACTCTGCGGAATTATGTAGTGTACCCGTTCAGAACACCCCTCTTTGTTGGGGGTTGATTGCCTGAAATTCCTTTCTCATTGCTACTTTAGGGTACCCAAGGAATATTATGAAGAACCGGTGAAATTACTAGCACAGAGGCTAATGTCCTAGGATTGCAGTCTTAAGATGGTAGTCTTGAGAATGCATATGTTTATGGTCATAGATCCCGCTTACCATCATTTGGTCTGTGAGGTTATTCACCTTCCCATTATGTCAAAAAAAAATCGTCCAAATTTCAAGTGCCTAAACTCAGCGGCTTATGCTGTGCATTGTTTGTCTGTCTGTCTGTCTGTCAGTTACGAAAGAGTTTTATCTGTATAAAGGTAAAGGTTATAAATGCGAAAGTGTGTGTGTGTGTGAATTTGTTACTCCTTCACGCTGCGCCGGCTGAATGGATTTGGATAAAATTTAGAATCGAGATAGCTTATACCCTAAATGGACATATAGGCTACCTTTCAATCCGAAAAACTTTAAGTTACCCGAATAACGGTAATCGAAATCTACGCGGACGAAGTCGCGGGCAAAAGCTAGTAATTGATAAACCTTCACTTATACAACTTTCAATATAACCTGTTATTGTTAAAGTATTAACCTGCTATTAAATTGTTATTCATAAACGGGAAATAAAGTTTAGGGAACGCCTCGAGCAAAAGGATAGGGGGTGAGTAAAGTAAACATACAAATATGTCGGTCGATAATATTGTTAGTAAATTTCAAAACAAGAAGCCCTATTTTATTAACCCCCGATGCAAAAAGAGGGATGTTTTAAGTTTGATCGCTATGTGAGTGTATCTGTGCGTGTATGTGTACCTATGTGTGTCTGTCTGTGTGCCTGTCTGTGGCACTGTAGCTCTTAAATGGGTAAATCGATTCAGATGCATTTTTTTATTTGAAAGCAGGTTTTCTAGCGGTGGTTCTTAGCTAGGTTTCATGGAAATCGGTTGGGCCGTTTAAGAGATATCGGCTCTGAAAGAAAACGTCGCCGTTATATCGGGGTTTTTAACTTTTTAGCCTTAGATACCTACTAGGCAATTCTAAGCAGCTATGGTTCTTAATCTGATACCTAAGTATAATATTTGTGAATTTAAGGCTCAATTTTTGCTTCTTGTTTACAATTATTATATTTTATAGCATAAAGTGTTTACTTACATTGAAATATATTTTTAAATTAACATTTTAGATTCATAGCCCTATTTTAAGACTAGGTTCTGCACGCTTTCAAATTACTGAACAGATGTTGATGAAATTTAGAATAAAGTTAGCTTGAACCCTGAGGAAAAACAAGGAGTACTTTTATCCTGCAAAATGGAACAGTTCCCGGGGAAAAAGCGATAAACAACTTCGACAACTAATAGGTTGCATTTCTCTACTTTTCTATTCCCAAAAGATAAAATATTATATAACACTTATTATATTCCCTTTTTAGTATAATCCTGTATCTTATTTTTCATCTTATTCTAATTCCAGCCGGCGTTCCAAGTACCCAATTAGAATAAGAACCCAATTACATCTAACAGCAATGACATCAAATCACTCTTCATACAAATTCGTACGCACATGACCTGGTTGGTTTTCTCTTTAGTGTATGTACAGAAAATAAGCGCTGAAAATGGAAAACATATTTTTTTTTATACTGTTGATGACGACTTGTTATTGTAAGATGCTTTCATGAGTGATGTTTTAATGGTTGTTGGAATATGTCACAAGGTTGCAAAATTATATGTTAACACTAGACTTCACTAGAGGATGCCCGCGACTTCGTACGCGTAGAATTAGTTTTCCGCTACTCCCCCCCATTTCTTCCCGCTGGTGGTCGTTTTTCGGAAAACCCTTTCTTAGTGCTCACTTACATCATGGAAGGAAGCACTGTACCACATTTCAGTTTTCTCACGGCTGTGCGTTGATATATAAGTCAGTCAGGTTTGCTTTTTATATTTGTATAGATAGATGTCAACGGTAAATTGAATCAATTGCTCAATCGAAATTGTGCTTTTGAACTATAACTACCAGAATACAGAATTTATTGATAAATATACATTAAAGTCAATATACATATTTAAAATATAGTTGGTTAGTTACAATTTAAAATGTTAGATTTACAAATAAGTTAATTGATAAAAGGCATTGTAACATTTATTAAATTAATACAATTAAAAGTGAAAACTAAACTCATTTCTATTAAAATAAAACTAAGCTACTCAAATATTAAAGATGTAAATTGTAAATAATAATCACCATTGCACTATAAAAAGAACACCCCCTCTAGCAATTCCGCTTGCGGCATGGTCCCTATATGACACTGGCTGCGTTACCTCTCTGGATAGCTAGCCCAATCCTTTGGGAGAGGTAAGCACCAGCTCTAGGATCTCCGGAGGATTTGTTCACAGTTTTATAAATGTTTAAGTATTTGGTTAATGATCCTTTTGAGTGAATGCTGCAACATGCTCGGACAATAAGACGCGATTTAAGCTTGTTTAAAAAAAAAACATCACTTTATCATATTCGGTACTGAGTTGTAAATTGTACCCGAGATATAAATGTTTTTCTACCGAGTGACGCTGAGTTCTCTTCACACACGAGGCAAATGTTAATAACGGAAACCGGACAACATTTCAATCAGAAATCTACTATTTCTATGAGTTTTTAAAGTAATAGAAATAATCCGTTCAGAAAATAAGTAATTACAAAATATTATTAGTATGAAGCATCGCATAGTCAGAAATATTATGTTCTTATTTTAAATTACATTTTGCTAATTAAAATTAAAATGATACAGACAACAAACAATAATAACAAACTTACTTATAACTACACTAATCTAACAAACTGTTACATGAGTTGAAAAAAAGATCGGCTCAGACGCAGTGCAATGCACCGCCATTGTGAAACCTGATACCTGACTCCTGACCTGATTCTTGACCTGACTTCCAATGAGTCCGAGACATGTTGTAAAGTTCCTTACTTATCATCATGGGTCTTAGCCATATTTTTCTATTACATATTTTTCTATAATCGATGTTTTTTTTATAAGGGTTACCTGATGGGAAGCAATCACCACCGTCAATAAAAACCAGCAACCCAAGAAGAGTTGTCAAAGCGTTGCCGGCTAATTCGGGAAATGTAAACTCTTTTCTTGAAGGCACCCATGTCATAACTGGTTGAAAATACCGCCGAGGGGAGTTCGTTCCACAGTTTCACTGTACGAGGCAAAAAGTGCCGAGTGAAACCACGGTGAAAGAACGCCATTCATCAAGGTGATACTGATGGAACCTGGCTTTACGACGAGTAGTTCCATGATGGAACTCAGTGGCCGGTAAAAGTCCGAATAATTTTTCAGAACACTCCTCGTTATATTTGTGACAATCTGCGTAATTCTCGTTTCTCCTTCAAAAACTATCAGTTTTATGCTCTGAAAAGTATCCTATGCCCTTCCAAGGGGTTTTAAGCTACCTCATCATCATCATTTAACTAGCTAGGCTCTGGCTAGTCGGTGGAGTAATTGCCACTTCTTTGTCCTCTGCTAGCCTTTCACCACGTGATACGACATTGGCCTTCAGTCTTATTTGGGCTATTTGACTGAAGTTAGTAAGTCTAGCTCTTCTTCTTACTCTTTTCCCCTCAACTTTGTCCACCAAATTTTCAAAAAGAAACTGTCATGCCGTATCAGGTGTCCCATCATCTTTCCTCTTCTATCTACATCCTATGGTTTCTAAAATATGTCTTCTCTCGTTTACCATCTTCAAAACCTCTTCAGTAGTTTTCTGTTCCGTTTGGATAATTCTTTTCATTCTATGCCAACATTCTACCTACATACCCATAAAATTAGTGTAAGGATTAGAAAATACATATGATTCAACTAAGTAAATGAGTCAGTAAATGATTAACGTCTTAGATAACAAGACGCTCCTAAACCGCTTCCAGAAGCGTCCGTGTATAATTTGCAATTTGATACGACCGCCGAAGGGCGGACGTCGGTCAAGTGTAGTATTCATGTTACCGACGTATTCTATTTCAACCAAACACGTAAGTTATATGAATTGACATTTACTATATGCGGGGTGTAACTTGAGGGGTTATTCTAACGAAGCAGATCGATAAAGGATATTAAGATGTATCGATTTAACCTCCATGTTGTTTGGTGATTTTTTGCGCTACGCAAATTTCGCTGTATATACATGGGGTCAAATTGGCCTATATCGCCGAAGGTAATATCTACTCTTATGTATGAGGCACTTCATATGATCTTATTAACGCTTATATTTAAATTTGCTGTGCTGTGTACTTTAATAATCAGTAAGTAAAAGTTTCATATGCAGTACATGCTAAATTGGGGTTGTTTTGCTACAATTGCCATTATAAAAGGCGAACTTAATGCCCTAAGGCATTCTCTACCATTTAACCTGTGGGCAAAGCAGGAAGATTGTGGTCTATCTATTTATGCGTTATAATATACACCTACATATAAATAACTAAAATAGTATATTATTAAGTTATCATTATATTTTCGTAAATAGATACTGTTGTTCTTTGAAGTGTGTCTCTTTTATGATAAATATTTATCTCATAAACCTCATACTGTTAAGTAAGGGACATTAGGCACGCTTATATCAACTAGACCTAACACCTTTTGTGTCGTTTTTGATCAGACCTTCAATTTCCTTTGGTAAACAATTACAACTGTGTCAAAGCAATGGCATGTGAGTTAATTGTCCGGGGGCGTGTGGAAGGCTCTTTGTGAGAATATGGGGCTAATCGGTGTTACGGCTGTTTTCTAATGCGAAATGAAAGTTTGTAAAATGATACGTTTGTCAAATTAACTTTTGGTAAAAAGTCAGGATACCGAAATTTAGGCAACCCATTGTCAGTGTAATGTAATTTGTTACTCGACTCAAATTACAGTTCAAATTATTATCTTTATAAATAAATGGTAATTAGAAAATTTAAGATAGATTTCAATGGTAGATGACTGATTTTTAAAAACAGACAATTACCTAGTTAAATGGTTTTAAAACATGCCGGTCTCTTTATTTCAATAAAAAATTGAATATAATATTGGTAGCTTAGCAACCATAACGCTAGTAGGGTTGTCACACGTTCCAGAATCGGCCATCAAATGCGATCAGAAAAACGACCAAAACATACCGTTGTTGTAGTAAAAGAAAACATTTTCTAGCGCCTGGCCTATTTGAAAGAAACAAATAGCAAGCCGGTGTGAAATGTAGGAATTACGACGAAATGAAAAAGGGAGTAGGCTTTTATTTCGAAGCTATCCTCATTTGCCAGTCCGGCCAGGGATTAAAGAATGTTTTTGTAAACGACGCAGTTATATTAAACATGCTGCGTTTAATTACGGCGATTTAAATTGAAGTACTTTTTGTTACGTATTTTGTATTATGCACCGAATATAAACAATAATGGAGTTGTATCATTTGTATTATTTTTGTTGTTTTAATGGTAATTGTAACAATGAATGAGCAGTTCCGTCCAGAACATAGTGCCAGTCATCACATTTCATAATTATACCAATCCAGGTTTTGATTAATCTTGTTTAGAGTAGGTATTATCAGTAACGTGTTATCAGTATTGTGTTTTTAAACCACGTATTAGTTTAGTCATGTCTTCATCTTGTATGTACACCATAGTCTTATTGAAATAAATGAGATTGTAACTGACTGACAAAGTGGTTATCTCTCTTATCCCCTAGTACCATTGACCTCTCCGGTAAAGAGGTGATCCCGAAGTGAAAGCGGTGACGACGAAATTCCAGCTTAATATTGTGTGTGCTCAGTGTCTAAGACAACTACCTATTCGCATTATAATACAAAAATACAATAATAATTATTATTATTTTTTATGTTTAAATGCAATATTATCTAACACGCATATCTGCAAAAGTTAGAAACTTCGCTTAATGGAGGGAACACGTGTAATGTCCAGTAAAAAAACAGTACACGTGCAAGAGATTATATTCATTGTCGGCAACAGCGATTCTGCAGTACCGTAAAATGGGGTGAATAGGGTTCGCGGGGTGAATAGAGTTGCAGCCTAAAACCAATCATATTCTACTAATTAAAAGACTGAGATTTTAACGTAATTTTCCAAAAGACTTGTCAATGTAATACTAGTTCTTATTAGTAACAAGTTATGCTTTGTTTTAGGCTGTAACTCTATTCACCCCGCGAACCCTATTCACCCCATTTTACGGTATTATTGCATAAAGCTGTCAAATAAATATCAATATGCAGCTCGGGGAAGTGGCGTATCGGATCTATATTGTCTGTTATAATTGTTTCTAGGTATAATATATTTTAAGTCATAATAATAGCAAGTCATAAGTATTTATTTAAGCAACAGTTACTTTTTCAGGACTTTTATAAATCAGACCTAAGCTAACCTAGCCTTATCGACACGTAAGATATTAAAAAAATCTGAATAAGTTACGGTTCCAGCTATACAAAAGTTATGACTACCAATAATTTTATGTCAACAAAGTAATTATGACCGAAAAATGCTTCCATCGTAACATTATAATGAGGCAATCACCGTGTTAGATCCTTAACGGTAAACACATTTCAGAACAAAATTGGGGCATTGAAATGACACGGTTTTTGTATATACTACCTACGAGTGTTGAGAGACTGAAAACCTCCATACAAAATACCGTAACGTTTCTTTCCCTCACTCACCCAGACCGATTTTTACTATTTCTGAATATGTTATATGTTTTATGAAAAAACTGGGTATACTTATACGTTTTATTTTCCAAATAATATTTCATAGAAATAAAATAAAAATAAAAAAACAGACAGAAACCAACCAACCTAGTTTTCATAAAACTTTCCCCCGCAGCCCATACCTACTGCAGGTAGGAACTCTAAATTTTGGTAGAACTCGGCAGATCCTCATTTCTAGTGCCAAGATAAAGTTATAAACAAAGTTTTATTGATGTCCATTATTTACCGCCAAACTGTCATATTTAGTGTTATAGGTACTTGGGCCATTCTTCTTTTTCATGCCTAAAATAGAAATGAAAATTCAAGACCCATTAAAAAAAAAAATAGATATCTTGAGATTATCTTACAGCCCCACGTTAAGTCTTAACCAGGTAACACTTTTTTCTGTAAATTTACCCGCTATTTTTGTTCTTTTTCTATATAAAACAAGAATTTGCTGCTCAAATTACCATTTTTTAAATCAGGTACGTAGGTAGATCAGAATCTGAAAATTGTGTGCATTTCTAATGTCATCCAATTTTGTTGAAAATTATTACTTTAAACAAACGCTCACGTTAAGGGACGTTTTCTTAGGCATGAAAAAGAAGAATGGCCCACTTTACAAGTATTAAGTGTGCAAAGCATAGTCAACGTCAAAAGTTCAACGGCTAAGTGTTCGATTGAGCTTGTTTTTATTAACTTACCTACTGTGCTAACTAGTTCCTTTGACAAACTACCTTTAGCTGGAAATAAGCAAACATTCTTTTGTAGCTTTTTTTCTTGCGCTTATGAGTTGCGCTCAGTTTAAATAAAACTTGAAATTTATTATACAGTTCATTAATATAGTTTAAGTTGCAAAAAATCCAAATATTTTAGAAATCTATTCAATAAATTAGGACCTAGTAAAGAAACTTTTGAAAGCATTGAGAATACTGTCATTTGCTTGGAGGTACAGTTAACAAATAAGATAAATGACTAACGACAACAATGTTTACTATGAAAGTGGATTATTTATTCTATATCTTTACTTTAAAAGAAAACAGGGGAAAACAGTACCTTATACAAAAATAGAAGTGTGTGTGTGTGTGTGTGTGTGCGTGTGTGTGAGTGTGTTTGTGCATGCGCGTGTGTGTGCAGAGAGATTATTGCACTTTTAGGAAAGATCCTGTATCTTCGTATGTTGCGTGTACTATACATAGGACGTGTATTATACATAGGACGTGTACTATACATAGCACGTATAATTAGCGTAGAAAGGCGTTGCCTGTGAAAAGCGGTAGGTGTGTTCGATTGAGTGAAAGCCATTTAAGCTTTCAGCTCTATTAAATTTCATTTCAGCGTAATGGCGGAATAAGCTATGTAGGTACGACTTTATTTTCAGTTGATTAAATTAAAACTACCTATGTTTTAAATTTATGGAACCATTTAACTGAATTTCAGGTAGTAAAGTTGTTTTTAATTTTTTTATAAATCCTTTAGTTAACTTAAATAATTGGAATACAAAACAGCTGCTGGAAATAATGGTTGACTTTTAGAGAAAGCTTAGGTATTAATTCCGCCATTCATACTTTTTTTTCTTAATTTGGGTATTTGGAGATCCTAGAGCTGGTGCTTACCTCTCCCAAAGGATTGGGCTAGCTATCCAGTGAGGTAACACAGCCAGTGTCATAGGGACCATGCCGCGAGCGGACCTGCTAGAGGGGGTGTTCTTTTTATAGTGGTGATTATTATTTACGTCTTTAATATTTGAGTAACTTAGTTTTTATTTTTATTTAAATAAGTTTAGTTTAACTTAACTTTTAATGGTATTAATTGATTTTCAAACTAGATTTAAACAAAATTATTTATCATCAAATAAAGTAAGGACGTATTTATCTATACTTTACTTGACTACAATAAAATATTTAGCCTTTTTTTAAACGCTGCGTTTTTATTTCACAGTGCGTCCTTAAGGAAAACCTCTGAAGCTCTGTTGTATCTTGAAAACTTGCGATTAAAGCTCGGTCACTTGATTCAAAAGCATTGTTTTGATTCGTTCAAAGTTGGCCTTTAAAAGCTATTGAGTCTGTTTGCCTTTAATATTATATTTAGATTTAAAATTTACCTAACGAGGTAGGCACGGGAACAGCTAGTAATAATATCAACGTAAAACTTTGTGTCTGTTTATTACCTACACTTTTTTTGGAAAAAACTGCAGAACTGATGTAGATGAAATTTGGCATGAAAATCGTTTTTATTGATAGTTTTTAGGTTTTTGGATAGTTTTTATTCTGGAAAATTGGACATTTTCCAAGGGAAAAACAAAAAAAATACTACTAAACGGAAAATGGTTAGTGTTTGTGTATTATATTGAAGATTTTATTATATACTTAAATAATAGCTGTCCGCGCCTGGCGTCACCCGGGTTTCATTTTTTTTATACAAACCTTATGAAACATAGTTAACATCCTATTCTTAGACCTACGGAATAATTCATAAGAATTGGTCAAGCCGTTTTGGAGGAGTTTTGTTACAAACACTGTGACACAAGATTTTTTTATTATTAGATCATCTGCTGGTACTTAATTAGGCAGATTTACCGACGGTGCCCCCTTAGTGTAACCTCAACCTTATCTGCAGAAGATCGCTCATTGTAGCCCCAGCCTACACAATAAAGCAAAGAGGTACCTACGCACACTAATTTGACCGTCTCAAGTGTGTACCACCCTTAATCTTAAATAAAAAAAACACCTAAGGTCCTAAGCGATTCCGTTCGATTTTCATTACTACGCCTGTTTAGATAGAGTTGGAAATAGTGCTGTTGCTCTTTGTAATTTTCCCGTTTTCAAGTAAGGTGTGATATACAATGGATGCTACCCTTCCAGTTTCCTATTCCCTCTGTTTTGTAACCTCTAAGTTCTCTAGACTAACAATCGCTTTGTTTGATTAACGTTTAAATTATATTCCACTTAAATCTGAGGATTCTGCTTGTTCTGTAAAGTCAAGTGTTAATTTAAAACCATTAAGTAATCTAAGATCAAATCTTAATTATGAATCGCTTCACGCTCAACTTAGGTCACAACAAGTTTATGAAATCTTGGGATTGCTTTTTTGAGTACCTTCTCTGATTAATCTGATTTAAGTTTTCTATGACTTTAAATTTACTTTGACGTGTCTTAAAATGGGCATGTCAATTAAGATCTGGAGCCATATTCTGTTATCTTCACACTTATTATCATCGTATTCTCTCTAGTAGGGAATGCAATTTAACCGGTTATTAACTGTTTTTGTATGAAAATAACCGGTTAAAACCAGTTATAACCGGTTATTTGCATTCCCTATTCTCTAGTAATTTGAAAAATACACAAACGTCAATAACTATTTGATAGCGCGGACAGCTAGTTTCTCTATATAAGTATTTATATCGTTGTCTAGTACCCATAGTACAAGCCTAGAGGTTTGGGTCTAGATCAATTGGTGTGACATTGTCCACTTATATTAATTATTTATTTTATTATAGTCCTAATAACGCTGTATGCATAAAAACCCAACTTATTTGTTTGTAAGTTAAAACTTTTGCTAAGTTTAAAACAAGCAAAAACAAAAGTAAGCCACTGCCAGCTTCCAAAGGAACTTATAACTCTTGTATAAGCTTTTATGTTCCTTATTAAATGCATCGCTTTTCATGTGCTTTCAGTGTGTAAAACTTTTGACCCAATTTAGAGCTTAAATCTAGGTTTAACTTATTTAATATGAACTGGCTTACGCTTTGAATGTTCTCTTTTTATACAAAAAATAAAGAAATTATATTATGTGTGTATTATTGTAAACACTTTATTGTACTAGTAACTATTTATATCGTTGAGTACGTATAGTACAAGCCCATAGCTTAGTTTGGGACTAGGTCAATTTATGTGAGATTGTCTCTAGATAATTATTTACAAAAGTAATAAAACTACAGAAATAAAAGTAGTACAAAGGCATACTTATTCTTTCAACGGATCTCTTCCAGCTAACCTACAAAATTTATTCTAAAATGTTTTTGGTGAAACACACGTTAGATATTATGCTAAAGCGGAGGTATTTCAAAACTGAGATGTATTATAATGATTCTCATTTTATTCTCGTAATGTCTAGGCCAGAAACAAAATAGTCTTTAACAATATCGTTATATTCAACGGGTTATTAGGATACAATTTGATGAAGTCAGCATAAACATAATATCAACTTAGGGCCTGTTTCACAATCGTCAAGTAAAGCATATCTGACACATAAATTTAGCCCTTTCCTTTTCTTACACTTGAACATAGACAAGGAGAAAGCTAACTTTAACTGGCACATAAATTTACTTGTCGACTGTAAAACAGACTCTTAGTCTCGTTTGCCCGTTTTTAATATTCAAACCGCTTATGACTTTATTCTAATAAAACTCTAACTTGCAATAAAAAGAAAAGACAATATAATAACAAATGATTATCCAATTGGTATGCCTTGCAAAAGACAGCCAGATAACATTCTAACCCCCTCAAAGCAAACAATACAAAAGATAATGCTTTGCCAATGTAATAAGAATTTTAAAACAATTCACCAAAGGATCCAATTTCCAACATCAAACGTTGCAATAGGAAATATAATAACATAACGAAACAGACTTCAAAGAAATATGGAAGACTGATGTAAGGCAACCAGTTTCATATTGTTGAAAGCGGCGGGAAGTTTTCGTAGAGTTGCCTGGAATTTAGAACATATAACGTTTGGAACTTGCGGAATTTAAACTTACGGGCAATTTACATACAATCTGTGAGCACTTAGAAGGTGCTTCGGGTATGTACTTCTCTCTCACTTACTCTTGGGAACACCCTAAAATCTCGAATTATTTAATTCCGAATTTGAAAATACCGAATTTTTACAATACCGAAAAATATAAGGCCAAATATCAAAATCTCTTGTATTACCGAATATTAAAATCACGAAAATGTTTTTTCCGAATATTATATTTACGAATGTTGACAATGCCAATTCTTTTTAACGAAATGTATAATTCCGAAAATTCACAAACCAGATCAGTAATGTAAAATTTGGAATTATGAAACTAACCGCTTGAATTGAATTGAAGTATTCTACATGAAACACAAGTTAGGTGAGATGACGAGCACATTACTAAATTAGGTCAATCTCACCTTGATAGGTTAGGTTAGGTTAGAGTTGCATCAAGGCGCGAAATTCCTTAGCTAGGCGGAACAGGAGCTCCGCAGAGCGGAGCTATTATACAATGTTTTATCAGGCGCTTATTTGAAATATAAAATCTTAGAGATTTCGGGTTGCAAAAATTTCGGAATAATGAATATTCGGGATTCGGAATAGGAATATTCGGAATTGTGATAATCGGAAAAATATTTTTCGGGATTTTAACAATTCGGAATTATAAAAAATCGTGACTGTGATGCTTAGTGAAACTAAAATGCGGAAAAGTGATGGTTCGGAAATTTCAAAATCGGAATTCTGAACTTCGTGTTTATAAAATTCGGGAAAAAATATTTCGAGTTTATGTAGTGTTACCCCTCACTCTTAATATGTGCGTATTAGAGCGAGTAGTACGGAACCCTCCCCACGCGAGTTTAATTCTCACTCGTCCGGTATTTCTACGAAACTAGTTTCATTTAAATACCCTTTTTACTCTAGCAATCATTTTCTGCCTTTGCGTCGTCTTGCGGAAAAAAGGCTTTGTTAAGAAATATCTTAAAGGCTTTGTAAAACAAAGCGTGTTAAATAGAGTATGCGACAAAAGGATCAATGGTTTTTTTTTTATTTGAATGGTACCGTTTGTTTATTACTATAAATTGATTATTTTTTACAAGGTTTTATTTATCTTGCTCTGTTCGTATAAATACAGTTATGTTAGTTGTCCGCTTCAAATCTTTCTCAATTTTGAAACAGTTTTCGTTATTGGAATAGGGTCAAAGTTGGACCTCATTATGTGAACCCGATGAAAATGCAATATTGCGGTGTCAATTTTTTTTTACAAATCTATTTAATATAAAAGGCAATCCTGACTGACTTATATATCAATGCACAGCCGAAACTACTGTACCTAGAAACTTGAAATTTGGTACAGGGGTTCCTTTCATGATGTAAGTGACTAAGAAAGGATTTTACGAAAATCGACCCCCAACGGGAAGAAATGGGGGGAGTAGCGGGAAACTAATTCTACGCGTACGAAGTCGCGGGCGTACTCTAGTTATTTAATAAGTCTTGTAGAGAGCGACCTTAATAATGATGGGATTAAACGAACTTACCTGAAGTGAAGTTCTATCCTGATTGTATGTAATATTTGTTTCGAGTATTACTTGCAGCAGACGTCGCTCGGCTGGCACAATAACGCGATGTTCTAAAGCCTAAAAAATAAAAATAAAAAACCTTCCCCTGGCAACACTACACCCATAAACCTCATTCAGTTAAGAGCACTACATAACTAGGGAAGTAGTATTTAAGTAATTAAATAGTACTTCCCCAATCTGGGATGTAAGTGACAACTTTCCAGGGTGGGAGGGAGATTATACTCGAAACAAATATTACATACAATCAGGATAGAACTTCACTTCAGGTAAGTTCGTTTAATCCCATCATTGTATGTAATATTTGTTTCGAGTATTACTTGCAGGATGTTCAGAGAACTAAAAATATACATTCTTTATAATCAACATATTTATTTTAACCAAAAATAATAATCATATCAGTGTGAAAAAATAAAATAAAAATCAATTAGCTGTTATCAAGTTGCATAACGTAAATTATGTTCTTATTATTTATAAAAACAAAAACTAAATTGGTTTCAAACTAAATTAATATTTTGATAGTAATAGTATAATAAATTGTGATATTAATCATCACTAACATTAATATTACACACTGCTCTCGCAAAAGACTCTTGTTCTGTGACTGTATTATTTAGAGGTCTATTATAATGCCTCGCAAATGTAGACGACCTGTTAGACCAACCAACAGCTTTTAATATAGTGTCTGCAGTAATGCCCGCACGGTGCGCATGAGAAGTAGCAGCGTGTCGAGTAGAATGTGACGAAAAAGTTGACATATCTATTCCACTGTCATGCATTACTTGCCTCAGCCATCTACTAATAGTTTGTGTAGATGCCCTTGTGTGAGGAGCTTTAAAAGTAAGGAATAAGTGAATGTTGTCCTTTCTGATTTTCTTGGTAGTTTTTAGATATGCAAGAAGTGTTCCGGCAGGACAATTCTGTGGCTGATCTTTAAAAAATGGTAAATAAAGCTTTGGTGGTGGATTTGATGGAGTTGTAGTCTTTAAAATATCAGTTATCACAATATTAGCACCCTTATCACTATATTCTATGTTATCAGTCTTGATATAAAATAGGGTTTGTACTCTTTGACCAGTAGCAAGTGCAAGAAGCATACAAGTCTTCTTCGTAATTTTCTCTAAATTTAATGATTCCAAGGGATACCAATGTGCGAGATAAGATAAAACGATTGTGGGGTCCCACACACTATTGTACTTTGGCATATGTGGTCTAAGCTTAAATATGCCTTTAAACCATCGTTTTATTCTATCATCGCTACCTATGTGAGCACCTATAATAAGAGATAGAGATGAGCGATGGCAGTTTAGCGTTTGGTAAGACACTCCTTTATGGAACAAGCAAGATAAATATGATATTACTGTCGGAACTGAACTACAAAACACATCAATGTTATTAGCCTGACAGTACTGCCACCACTGCTTGAGACAACTATTATATTGCTTAATACTGTTTTGTGATAATGAGGCCATCATAATATCTACCCCGGTCTCTGAAATCATTCTTCTTTTGAAAGCTTTCCTGATAAGATACACGCCCCCAGGGTAAGCTTCGCATTCAAATGGTGTGGCGTTCTGAAAGGAGAAATTAAAAGGCTAGGAGAAGGTTCAAATATGACCATATCGGAAAACACTAATGATTTTAAAAGGGGGTACCAAGGTTGGGCTGGCCATATGGGGAAAACTACTATTCCTGATGCTCTATCAATCATAATTTTCTGAACTACTCTTAGTAATAAACAAAATGGAGGGAAAGCGAAAAAGTTCAAGTTAGTCCAAGTTACAGTAAAAGCATCTACATTCCAAGCATAGGGATCTCTATGCCAGGAGATATATTTTTCACATTTTGCATTTAACCGAGATGCAAAAAGGTCAATCTGTGGATGGCCTAGTTTCTTACATATTTCACTAAAAGCGTCAGGCGACAGCTCCCATTCCGTGTCTAAATTAGAATGGCGTGATTGATAATCTGCATCAGTGTTGTCTTTGGATTTTATATAAGACGCATAGATCCATAGGCTACGGGTTTCACACCACTGCCAAATACGCTTTGCTAAACTACTCAACAGTGGAATTTGGACTCCTCCCATGCGGTTGATATACGAAATTGCAGTAGTATTGTCAATACGTAGTAAAACTTCACACTTCCTAAGATCTTTTGCAAAGCATTTTAATGCAAAGAAAGAAGCTAGTAATTCCAGATAGTTAATATGACAATCTCTCTCTTCCAGGGACCAACTGCCCCTTGCACTCTTACCCTTACAAAAACAACCCCAGCCTGAAAGGCTTGCGTCACTGAATATTTCGAGACTAAATTTGTACTGTTTTATTGTATTAGTCGCATGACTGATGTTTTGTTTCCACCATCTCAAATCATCTTTAGTAATTAAATCAATAGCCATATTACTTTCATAATTTCCATCAGACTTTTCTAAGGCTAAAAATTTTGCTCTCTCTAAGGTCTTTGTATACACAAACCCATAGGAGACAGCCATGCACACAGAAATTAAATTTCCTAAAAGTTGAGCAAAATCTCTAATAGCACAATTATTTATTTTCATATACTTACATACCATGGAAAAGATCTTTTCTTTTTTCTTACTAGTAGGACTTAAAGACATATTTATCGAATCAACATTAAAACCTAAATATTCCGTTATGTTGGTAGGTGTGAGACGACTCTTGTCAGTGTTTATTATAAAACCTAAACATTCTAACAGATCTCTCACAATCCTTGTATTAGTTAGACATTCATTTGCAGTCGTCCCTAGACATATTAAATCATCTAAGTATATTACTAATCTTATACCCTGACTTCGAAGTGCTTCAACAACTGGTTTTAGAAGTTTAGTAAAAACACAAGGTGCAGTAGCTAAACCAAAAGGTAAACAGTTAAATTCATATGTCTCATCTTCAAAAATGAATCTCAAATATTTTTTATGATCTTTATGTATACCTAAAAGATAATATGCATTCTTTAAATCAACTGTGCACATATAATCCCCTTTACATAGTAGTTTGCACAAGGTTCGTATGTCCTCCAATTTAAAATGTGTCACTTCTATAAATTTGTTAAAAGATTTTAAATTCAATATAAACCTGTATGATCCATCATTTTTAGGGACTGTAAAAATACTGGATAAAAATTGTTGAGGATCAGATTTACATTGAGATATAGCACCTAATTTTAAAAGCTTCTGAATCTCCATTGATATTATTTTACTTTCTCTTTTACTAAAAATATTAAGTGGGATATTAATTTGCTGTGGTTCAGCAGAGAGTGGTATCAGGTAACCATTTACCCATTGCAAAATTATTGGGTCATTAGTAATCTTTGTCCAGCAGTGATAAAAATACTTAAGCCTACCACTAAACTTTACCTCTAGGGGTACTTGGCACGGCCTCTGGTTGCCGTTGGAGCTGCAGACGGTGGCGGGCGACGCAGCGGACCCCTGGGAGGTGGACGGTAAGCAGGTGTGGGCTGGTACCGGGGTTGATGATGATAACCTCCTCGAGCTGGTGGACGTGCTTGAGGTGCTTGGAAAGGGCGTCGAGGAGGTTGATAAAAGTTTTTTGCATGGAATGTAGGTGTATTCTTGGGTTTCAGCATATTGCTGGCCCTTTTCATGACTGAAACAGTTTTGACTGTGTCTTCTAGTTTTGTGTACAAAAATTCTGATCGTGTATTATCCCTCAGATTTAAACTGAGTTCTTTATTTAAGTATGGGAATATCAGTCTTTTTCTCATATTGGTGTATTCGCAGTGTAAGTTGCACAGTAAGCGAGCACCCTCACCCAATAACTTGATGATATTCAGTCGGTTAAAGTCATTTCTAGTCAAACTATCAATGGCATACAGGACGCCTGCCGTTGCCAAACCAATCTCCTGCTGTCTTCCTTCTAACAGCTTATCTCTAGTCTTTGTGTTAGCATTTAAGATGACCATCACCTCACTATTTAATTTTGGGGCATCCAAAAATTTGGCATTGGAAGGCACAAGGCATGTTGTCATCAATTTTTCTTTTTGTTCCTTTGCAAGACCTTGAAGCAGAATGCCATCCATCTTCTTATAAATCTCTTGGTGGACCTCTTCACCATAACCCTTCTCGCGAGTACTGTCTTCCCCCAGAGCCATTAACACCTCATTTGGTAAAGGGTCTAAAGGATCTTTATCATCCACCACTACCGGTAAGATCGGATCAGCTATGGTCTCAGTACTCACAATATCAGATAAGATTTCAGGGTCAGGTAATTCTTCCACTATTTCATCTGGGTTTACCGCAGGTACTGGAATATGTTATAATAAGTTAAAATTTCTGCCCCAAGATAAGGGTGGCATATATTTATAGGCAGGCATCCCTAAAACATACCCTTTCGTTTAGAGCAAAGGTTAAATTTTATAATTAATATTAACTCATCATTACAACATAGTGATATTGACAAGTAGGTTTAAGAAGCTCTTTGAACGAATATAGGATACATATTTGTAAAGGTTTACATAATACGTGTAAATAGGAAAAAACTTTTCCATGTAAAATATGATTACAATTTAATAATGTTTTATCTACTTCCAACGGAAGCGTGGTGAAATAAGATCTAGGCATTGCTTCAAACCGCTTTAATAAATACTTTCAACGAAAGTATGGCACAGTCACAACGTGACTATGTCTAAAGAAAATATTTCCAACGGAAAAATCACCGAGTGATAATTTAATTTGAAAAATATTTCAACGAAAGTATGTCATTTGTCATCATGCTATCAAGACATAGGAATATAGTTCTGACGAAAGTATGATAGTATAATTTTATATTGAAGAACTATATTGTATATTCTAGTAAATCGCCACAACGTGGTCATAGGTTAGGTACCTAGATACCTAAGCGTTCTAATAAGAACCAACATTAAAAATGCACTATCTTCACTGGAAGTTGGGTTAAAGTAGGAATGGGTGTTAAAATTCAATTGACTGAATCAATTTACGCCCACAATTATGTAGAAACCTGTTGAAAACTATTTATAATTTACTTACATTCAGCAATCTCCGCCATGTTGTCAATCAAAACCGCGTCTTGCGACCGGTATTTTTCCAATCGCCTTTCTAATCTGCGAATCTTCTTTTTTCTTGTATTCTCCTTGTCTTCCCTACTTCTCTTAGGCATCTTGATAGTAAATTCGTTTATTTTCCCCTCAAAAGCAATAAAAACACAACATGCAAATTTTCTTGTGAACGGCGTTAAAGCGCGAAAACAACGAATGAGGTTTATGGGTGTAGTGTTGCCAGGGGAAGGTTTTTTATTTTTATTTTTTAGGCTTTAGAACATCGCGTTATTGTGCCAGCCGAACGACGTCTGCTGCAAGTAATACTCGAAACAAATATTACATACAATAAATATCATCGAACAATCTCACATAAATTGATCTAAATCCAAACAGTACAGTAGGTTTATATTCCATTGGCAAATTTCATTGTATGAGAGAAAAAAATAATCGTATTCATAGAAAAAAACCAACACTCCAGGAACAAAAATACTCGCCCTCATCACATAAATATTTTTTTGTCCAGGAATAGAACCCAGGACCGCTAGTTTTGTAGGCAGGCTACTAACTAGGCCAACCACTTCTAGACTAGCATGCTGACTTTTATCAGCTCATTAATATTGTTAAAGGTTAAGTACCATTTTTTTACTGATAAAGAAACGTCCTGCAGTTGCATGCTGACCCTACTTAAAAATAATCTTGAATAGCTTTATCTAACCGTTTTAATGCCAAGGCAAGTTCATTCCACTTTGAATAGAAATGACCTAAAGTAATTGTTGTTGATTTAAATTGTACACGATCACTTTCACACGCGATATTTTTATCTCTGCACCAGTGACGGCTCTATTAAATTTCGGGGGGGCGAGCATAACCTTAGTAGATCTTACTCATACCATGGTGTGTCAGTGCGGGCTGAGTAGTGATTCTTTCAAAAGCAAAGGTGAGCGAACGCAGGAGTGAATGTCCAAGCGGCGAGTTTAAGTTGTCCCGTCAAAGCGAACAAAACACATTCCAGCGCGTGTATTCAATTTGGCAGCATGGCTTCTCGAACGTATAAGGCTGCCTAATTGAGAATGCACGCGCTAAAATGTGTTTTGCTTGCTCTGACGGGACTACATTGGGTAGGCAGGTCAGTCGGTACTAATAATTTGCACTAAACCTAACGTTTGCATATTCTGTAGGATTCATACTTTCGATAAGTATGTAATTGGTCTATTAAACAAGCAATGGCAATTAAAAAAAAAACTCATTTTTAATTATTTTTTTGTTATGTTCTGTACAGCACTGAAATTTTTCAGTCAACCTATTCGCCATTTATTTCTTACCATATTAAATTTGATATAAAACACTTTTTATCGAATAAACAGCTATGTGAAGGTCGTCTCCTATTCGCATCTTAGACCATTATTACTTTCCCAAGAAATAAAACGTCCCTCTCAAACAAGTCCCTCAAACATTAAGAGATATGCCTCCTGAGTATTTACAAAAATCCCTGTGACAAAGGGGAATCATTGTTGGAAATGTTCATATCGTTTCGCCTTTTATCTTTGAAAATAACAAACATTGTGCGTAACGTTTGAAGTGATGGAGGCTTTATGGTAATGTGCGCTGACAAGATAGCTGGCCAGCTTAGGGTATCCAAGTATCTCTGATATTTAGATTCTTTTTGGGTTAAAAGGATACATTTAATCGCGTGGCCGGTTATGCTAAGTCAAATGGCGGTATCTTTCTCGTTTTTTTTTGTATATGTAACTTACATACATACATACATACATACATACATTAAATCACGCCCGTTTCCCAGAGGGGTAGGCAGGGACCACTTCTTTCCTCCTGCTACGATCTTGACAAATCTCTTTCGCTTCTTCCACATTCATAACGGTAAAAAAAAACTGGACAAGTGCGAGACGGACTTGACCACCGACGGTTCTACTTATGACACGGTTAGCTCCATTCAAAATTTGGAACGCCGTTCCTTGCATACAAACCCTGTTTTTTGGGATTTAATTAAAAATGTTTACCTAGTTTTCTGATTTTTTCCTATAGGTGCTTGTAGTATATTTCGGTATAACTTTTTAAATTTCATAGTTCTAGGTTAACCGAAAACACCTTATAAATTTTGATTTCCGTGAGAGTGTCGAAATATACGTTTTTTGCGGGATAATCGGCCATATCTTTTTTGTTTGATTTTTTTCACAGCTTCAAGGGACTTTAGACTATTTATGGTTTTAATTTCAACTCGATATCTCCACGCGTTCCCGAGATAAAGAGTCTTGACAGACAGACTGACGGACAATAAAAAGTCCGTGTAACATTACAAGGGTTCCATTTTTTCCTTTTGAGGTTCGGAACCGTAAAAACGACATTGATTTAGCTATTCATTAAGAAATAATTACTGAAAGGTACTTAAGAAAAACATTTTTTTTTGGGCTTATAGATAAATGGCCGCGTAAGCCACGTGGATCAATTATTATTGTTCTAGGCGTGTACCACTGATGTCATATCGTCTAGGATAAATCTACATGCATTTCGATATAAATCAAATTTATGCGTAGCGTGGGCAAAAGTGGAATTCCATCTTCAGAGCTATTTTATAATGTTTGATAAGAAAAGTCGTGGTTTATAATACTTATTCTTTGTTCAAAAACCATGCTCACCCTACCATAATACGTGGAAAATGAAAGAAAATTACGCGAAAGAAATTGTCTCGTAACGCGCGAATGGCGACCGTATTTCAACGAGCTTTGGCTTTGGGCGAGGAATCATTATCATGGAGAAATATGTTCGACGTAAAATTTGTTTTGGGTTGGGCTTTGAATGTTTGTTAAGTAGCTGGCTACTTAGTAAACATTTAAAAAAACCTGTTATGGAATACTAAGGCAAATATTTAGCTGTTTGAAATGCTGTCATTGTTGTTTTCATCAATATATCTACGCTAGTATTTTAAAGAAGAAAGACTTAAAGAAAGAAGCACCGTATAACTACACAACTATGGTCCTGGCCTACAACAATAGTCCAATTTTACTTATCCCATTATTCTAATAATATGATAGCTTTAGCGATAGCTAGAGTTTAGAGCAATTGATTTTAGGTCAAACAATACATATACCCAGCAATAATAGCAGTAAGGTATCATATTTTAGAATAATGTAATGAGGAATATTGGACTATTGTTGCCGGCTAGGACCATAGTTGTGTAGTTTTACGGCAGTAGTTTAAATGCCGAAAATGGAGCCTATTTAAAATTACGCGAGCTATGACAATTTTTTTTTCTTCATCTATTATCAACCCGTTGGGGATTATGCAGTTTAATACTGTACTCAAGATTTAATTTCTAAAAACAACATGTTATAAATGATAATGATATGAATTTGGAAACCCCTTGATTTAATATAATAGCGACATTTTAAATTCATAAAACTGCTCTTCTACTAAACAAAGAAACCCTTATTTTATCTTACGCCATTTGTCTCTGTCAACAGGAAAACAGCGGTTTTATTAACATTCTTAATTAGACTGCTTTTTACGTAACTTAATTAGCATATTCTTATAAAAACTGCGTCCTGACACCGGCAACTCTCTCTTTTCTTAACCCCCTACGACAAAAGAGGGGTATTATACTTTAACGTGGTGTATATATGTATTTGTGTGTTTATCTGTGGCTTCGTAGCTCCCAAATAAAGAAAACAATATGAACGCGGTTTAAAAAAAAGCTAGTTCAATCAGAATGGTCCTTAGCTATGTATTATGAAAATCGCTTAGTTCGTTTAAAGCTATATTAGCTTTCAAAGAAGGGATTGCTATTAGATCTGCGGTTTTTATTTTGTAAATAGTTACATAAATAGTATTTAACAATTAAATAGATAAATTGGCTGCTATAATGATCCTAGTTTCAAACCTGATGACTCTTAAAACCTCCACAGCGCGGCATTCTAGGATCAAGTGATTTGCTAAAATAACGTTTCATTTAGTTTTTTACGAAATTAGAAGGAGGTTTTGGTAGACCTTGTGCAGGGTCCGTCCGGATCGCTACCACCATCTTATCCATTAACCTACCGCCAAACAGCAGTGTTCGCATTGTTGTGTTCCGGTTTGGGGATAAGACAGCCGGTGTAATGACTAGCATATAAGCATTCCATCTTAGTCCTCAGGGTTGGCAATGCATTTGCAGTCTTAGGATTATTATTATTATTTATTTACTTATTTATTCAACCAACAACAAAAATTACAAAAAAACAAAAGCCCCGCAAAACTGTTTTAGGTAGTCTTGTGAATGCGAATGTCTATGGGTCACAGTTTCCACTTACCATCAGGTGGCTTGTGTGCTCGTTTGCCTTCTCTATGCCATAAAAAAAAACTATAGTTTATTTGAATATACAATATAAGGGATACCGAAATTAATTTTTTATTTTTTGAATTTACGACGAAATAGCTTTCTATTTAAAAAACCGTGTCCGAATCTGTCCATCTGTTTCAGATATACGATTCCACGGACAGATACACGGATATACACGTTATACATATGGTAACCTTTTCGTTTGCGTCTAGAACGAAAATAAAATAAAATAATAACATTATTCATTATTCATTTTGCTTACACAAACAATAAAAAGTCTGCCACCATTTTCGAAGGTACCAACCTTCACTACCAAATCTCTTGATTTCGATTAAAATCTGACCCGATATTGAATTTTCGGCACTGAATCAATCCTTTGAAGTGTCCGAGTAAATAAATCCACGGAACACGACACGTCACGAACAGGTTGAGTCCACTCGGGGTCACTCGGGTCCCCTCGGGTTCCCTCGGCTCCACTCGGCCCTTGTCAAAGGACAAGAGGCCTTATAACATCATTGATTCAATAAACATCAATGGAACAGGTAGGCGACACTTGTGTTGTTAGAAATTAGAGGTTGGACGAAGGCTAAGTGATTACCAGAGCCGGGAATTCTCGTACCACTTTTGAGCTGTCATAGGGACTTCTCGTCTATCGACTTCCGATATACATAATTATCGATAAATACAGAATATAATATTTAAAATATGACTACTAGTAGAAGTAAACAACAGGCAGTCTTATCGCGAATGAGCGATCTCTTCGAGTTAAAATTTGGATACAAAACTTTTTGGAAATTTTAAACAGGAATTAAAATAATAATATTTTATTATTGTTTCTTATAAATAATTTGTGGATCTCGTATGCCCTTTGAACATTTTTCGAAAGAAATTGCATCGAGAATTGCTATCGATTGTTTTCATTGTAAATCTCTACCTATTTCACACTTTCAACTACCCAAAAGTTATTTAAAAGAGATCGTTCCTTAGCGATAAGACCGCCTGTTGCTTACCTTTTAATCTTCTTTGATATGTTGTGTTCTATAATGTCTCGATAAAATATTTATATCGGAAGTCGATAAACGAGAAATCCTTCACCGCTAGCACATGTCCGCGACTGGTTTGTCGCTCGGATCTCCCTTTCATTCTAGTCTGTAACGATAGAGACGCACTGAGCGACAAGCGAGAAAATACAACTTGTGCTACCCGTGCTTATGACAGCTCGAAAGTGCTACGAATATTCCGGCCTCTGGTGATTACCAATGATCGGCGACCGATAGCAATTCTTCGACGAAAGTAAAACATAAGTATATTATGATTCTATTTAAAATTCGTGCACAATTTATACATTAAAAATGTATGCAGTTTTATTATCGAGGTTTTAACAGTCATGTCTTTAACGTTGAAATATTTTTTTACAACTACTTACCTCTCACATCTGTTTTTGTAGATAGGTATAAGGCTCTTTATACAGGGTGGGAACGAGTAACCCGCAAAATTTTAACCATCGATTCTAGAGCCTATTTGGAGTATTTAATGTGGCATAACATGTAGTCCAATAACGCATAATTTCCGAGATTTTCATTATTTAAAAAACAATTTCATAATTAATTTAATTTGAACTCTATCACCTTAACCTAAAGCATTATTTACTAAGAAATATTGATGTTGTAAGTAGTAATATCATCAACGTACATCATAAATTAATTTAATAAATTTCGTAGGAAATATTTCTTAGGTGACAAAGTTCAAATTAAATTAACTAATAAATTGTTTTTTAAATAATGAAAATCTCCGAAATTATGCGTTATTGGACTACATGTTATACCACATTATGTACTCCAAATAGGCTCTAGAATCGATGGTAAAAATTTGGCGGGTTACTCTTTCCCACCGTTCATTTTACCAATAGATCCTTAATGGTAAAATGAATCGATTGACAATATCAAACATAGAAAAATGTCAGTGAATTTTTAACAATATAATTACGTATTTATTTTTAGTAACACAGACTTATCCATATTAGTTATTACGTTTGACATTAATTAATTAACTAGTGATTACAAAGGGGACAGTAGGTCAATACATTTTAACTATGGGTTATGGGTATAATTTAATCATATGAAGAAGGAAAACAAGCGTGTCACCTGGCTGCCTAACATATTGACAATGATAGGTGACAGGCGACAATTCGGTATACATTGCAGAGTTAGTTTTTACATTGGGATTTATTTATTTAATCTTTATTGCACAAAAGAATACACCTAATATAAAAGGCGAACTTAATGCCGCAAGGCATTCTCTATTAGTTAACCTTTGGGCTAAGCAGAGATTGTGGTGGCTGTGCAACATAGGGTCTAACTATTTATACATAATAATATATACCTACATGTCAATATATTCAAGTCTAATTAGGGTTCCGTACCCAAAGGCGAAAAACGGGACCCTAACACTAAGACTCCACTGTCCGTCCGTCCGGCTGTCACCAGGCTGTATCTCATTAACCGTGATAGATAGACAGTTGAAATTTTTACGGATGATGTATTTCTGTTGCCGCTATAACAACAAATACTAAAACCGAATAAAATAAATATTTAAGTGGGGTTCCCATACCTACAGCAAACGTGATTTTTTTGCTGTATATGTAGTGTCTAATGTTGAGTAGATAATGGTACGGAACCCTTCGTGCGCGAGTCCGATTCGCACTTGGCCGGTTTTTTTAAAGTAAAAATGTCTTTGACAGACAGACAGACTAACATGGTAAATCTGTAAAGTTTTCATTGACTGTTTAATTATTATTTTTTGGACACAAAAATATCTTTAAAAATTAAATACCTACGCAAAAACCTTCGTCAAATATGTCGCAACATTCTTCGTCAAGAGTTTACAATAGTTAAAAAGCAACATGCCTCGTCACCAGTGTACGTACAGTCGAGTTCATAAATAATTATGATATCACTTTAGTACCTTGTCACTTTAATCGCTTCGATAGTTCATGTATGGCAATTTTAACATGACATTAAATAGACAAGGTACTAATGCGTACGTACACAATATATTTATGAACTCGACTTAACATAAACTAATCAGCAACATCCTTCGTCAATAAATATATAATTCACATACATACCTAGGTACATAATTATTCCCCGGCTCGTGTAGCACCTGGCTTAAATTAAACTCAAAACTATGATAATCACATCAAACAAATATTTTTAAAACGCTTAGCGTAACTTTGATCATCTATTACGCTACGCCATATTCCACGTAATCTATATTACCGAGTTCAGTACCAGGATTTTATATTTTCATATGAAATTGGCTCCTTATGACCTCGCGGGCGCTCAATCTGAAACCCTACTGAATATTTAGTTCGGAGTCTTGAAGGGAAGGGAACGAGGTAATATATCTAATATCGACAAACAGCGTATTGCGAAGGCCTATCATATGATAAATGATTGGAGCTATTTACATGTTGGGAACTTACCTATAATTTAACATATTCGGAAAACGTAAAAATAAAGATACTGATAGTTTTTAGAAAATCTTTTTTATGACGTCATGGGCAGTGATCGGAATAGGTAGAGTATATTTACCTAAAGTTTGCAAAGGGTCATAATCAGGGATCGGAAATTCGGATCGATATTTACCTAAACTTTCGCGGCGGTGTTGTTGTTCAGTTGTATGGAAGCGGACTCAATAATATAATTCATTAATAAAACTCTCGGGATTTCTAAATAAATAATTTACGCCAGCATAAATTCAAAATGAATTATTTATATTAACTATTTGAAGTTATTTTCCATGTATAGATTTACCAAATGTTATTTAATTTACCTGTAACTCATTGACCTAACGAATTTATAAGAGCAAAACGGAACGTTTTATCCTACATATAAAATAATTATTATTATTAACGTTTTGTAAAATCACGGAATCCCGGAACTGATATTATTAAAATAATATTTTTAAGAAGCCGACGCCATGTTCGCCTATCTTTTTCCGGGATTTTGCCAACTTTAGTTAAATATCGATCCGAATTTCCGATCCCTGGTCATAATATAGAGTGGTTGCAACCGGGTGAAATATTAATTTATTTTATTGAATTCCGGATTTCCTGTATTTTTCTGGAACTAGTCGTAATGCTAAATATGCGTAATATTTACTCACGGTACGGGATATTTTATGTTAGTTTGTGATTAAAGCGGCCTGTGAATCATTTCTTGTATCTAATGAATAGGTGTCTAATTAATTATTTATACGTATATTAAGCATTACGACTAGTACCAGAAAAATACCGGAAATCCGGAACTCAATAAAATTAATTAATATTTCACCCGGTTGCAACCACTCTATATTATGTCCCTTTGCGAACTTTAGGTAAATATACTCTACCTATTCCGATCACTGGTCATGGGTTAGACAAACGAGCACGCAGGCCACCTTATCAGGCCATCTGTTACCCAAAAACATTTACATTCTCATCATAAGACTGCAATCCTGAGACCGCAAATGCGTTGCCAACCCTGAGGACTATGATGAAATACCTATATGCTAGTAATTTCACCGGTTGTCTTAACCCCACTTCAGAACACAATAATGCGAACACTGCTGCGGGTTATTAGTCATTTATTTCATACTGAAAATAATAGTATTCTACCATTTAAATTAATTAATGAACTGTCAGAGTGTAAACAAAAATCAAAATAGAATTAGAAAAGAATAACTAAATGAAAAGCAATCTTTAAAAACCCTTATCTATGTTAATAATTTACATTTTGCCATTGTTGTTTTTTCAATTTCAACAGTTAATGTATCCTATGTCACCCGGGATGGTGAAAGGATTCTAACGATGCCAAACACATCTAAATCGGCTCAGGCGTTTAATAGTTAAATTATGGTGGGATAAAGAATCGTACATACCATACCTACATGAACCCTGAATACATTAAATTCTTTTTTTGGGCAGTCGTGTAAAAATTGCTCCAATAGCTATATTGTCACAAAGTCATACAAAAAAAATATGTCAAAATGTTAAATACTTAATAAAAACAAAGAATATGGAAAGCACATAATAAAAATAACAAATGACATAAAGCCAGTCATCACTATTACAATTACAAAAATAACAAATACAACAAAGTAATAACTATTACAAAACAACAATCCATTTAATCTTCAACATAGCCATAACGGCATCCAGATAACCCAGTAAGTAATATAAATATACTTGCAGCCAATCTCGTCTTAGTTCCATTTCAGTTGAGTAATGCGATTGGATAAAACCGCATTCCATATGCAATTTTGCAGCCAGCCTGCAGATTAAATGCAAGTCTGTAATTATATTCGTACGGTTAAGACGTTCGAACAAAGATTTTTATTCAAATTGTCAATTCAGGAATTTTGCGGCACCACAATCTCTCTTCTCCTCTCTTTATTAAAGGACGAAATTTTTGGCGGTGGAGAAATCTTCAGCCAAAATAGCAGATAATATTTATTTAGGTATTTTATTAGAGAGGGAGACAAAAGAGTATGCGGATTACCTGATAGGAAGTAATCACCATCATAAACACCAGCAACTCAAGAAGGGTTGTCATTGTCAGTGTGTTGCCGGCCAATTAGGGAAATGAAAGCTCTTTTCTTATAGACACCCACGTAATAACTGGTTGGAAATACCGCCGAAGGGAGTTAGTTCCACATTTTCAATATATGAGGCAAAAAGTGGAAGTGGAATTGGCACGGAAGAACGCCATTCATCAAGGTGATGTTGATGGAATCTGGCTTTTATGATGTGACCTATGACACAACCTTTTCTTTAAAATCCTCCGCAATTTCGCAGTGATTTCGCTAGGGTCAAGAAAGTGAGAGAACGTATTTATCAGCAAAGAAAAAGGACGTGTTCCAATCGGTCACCTTCCCTCCCCGAAAGTTATCAGAGTCCCTGAAGAACATCATTAGAAGGGCAGATAGATGGAAGGAGAGGTAGGAGAAGGTCTCAGAGAAATGATTTCGAGGGAACAAAGAAGGTTAATGTCATGACATATGAGAAAGTCAAGCAATTGACAGAAGACCGGAACAATAATAAATTAAGAAAACTCACGAGATACTCTCCCTTCTACTTGTGTAGATTATAGTTGTGTTTGAGTATAATTTTATACACTATGGACTATGTCATGATAACAGGCCAGTTACAAGTGATATTAAAACACTATTCTATACCTATAGTGACCTATCGCAAGTCTGAATTTTTGTTTCCTGTTTTAATTGTTCCAAAAATTCGAGTTATTCGCATTTTTTTTAATCCTTTATTTAATAGGATTGTGAGCCTTTTTCGATACAAAGGCGGTAAAGTTTCTCTCCTCTTCAGCCTAGTGCAATTTTTATGACTTTGGAATATGAAGTAGATTTTACGTTTTGCTAACAATCCAAAAAAAGGAGTGGAGTAATGAAACATTCCGGAACGAAAATACGAACTCAAAATAGGTAGGTATTTAACCCATTCCAAGTATATTAGTGCAAATGTGCCCAGCCATTTCTAAAATTTATTCCCAAATTACAACACTCATCATCTTGTTTTCACATCACTACCACATTGCATTAGGTAAATCCAAGGGTTCTATGCTTTGATTCCTTCTCAATAGAAAATGTATGCCCTCCCTCCGATTAAAGGGTTTTTCACGCATTCAAAGGGCAGATTGTGGTGCCGTGAGAATTGTAAGCAATCCATAAGGGGATGTATGGGTCGCAGCATTTGTGTTGAGTTCAGTGCTCTTGGCGATCAGTCGGTTTTCAAGGGATTTGAGGGTAGTTTTAATGTGAATTAGGACGTGTTTTGTATGATTTGAATAAGACCATTTTTTATTTGGATAAGTTTGGGATAGTTTTAGTAGAGCACAAAATTGTGGTTATGTATGTATGTATGTTATAAACGGCTTGCTGAATTTTAACGAGGTTTTTTTAGATTCGTCTTGGTTGTTGGGAGTTATATTATAGGCTACAATATTGTAATCTTTTTTTTATTTTTCCAACACGATAATATATTATCGTAAACAGGAAAGTATCAAAAAATGTAGTCGGTTTTTAAAGCTTGCTTTTTATCATTCACATTAGTTCTATAAAGCATTTAAACAGCAAATTTAGTTCAATGTTTATTCAATGTTGAGCATATTTAGAACCTTGTCATTGTGAATTTCATTATAATAATTATGCTTGTTATTTGAAGTTCTCGAAGCATAATCAGAAAAATCATGACTTTTTGCGTAAAACAAAAGGTTGATTTGTACTGTTTTTAAATTCGTTGTTATAGCTTCGTGCCAAACCAAATTTCCAACTCCTAACCCCTATTCAGATTTCACAAGAACACTTTGACCCAAAAACAATACAAAGAAAAACTTTCCAAATTGCGTCACTACAAACTTTTCTACCCAACAAATCCGAAAATCAAACAATGTCCACATATGCAGGGCCTCGCTCCAGCGTCGAGGAAACTTCGTCAGTTGTTCGTTATTCAACATTCGGCCCGGAGGCAGAATCTGCATAAGGAGTACAGTAAAAATGGAAACATGTGGCCCGAGAGGGAATGGTGGCCGATGGATAACGGTACAAGCGATAAGAGAAATTATTGACATGAGTTTCCTTCTGATAATTATAAACATAAACAAATCATACATTCACTCACGCCTTCATTCCCAACAACTGTAAAAACTGGTTGTTAATTCTGTAACCACATTTTGCACAATCAGACAAGATTTTTACCAGTGTATATTAGTGACATGTTGCAAGCCCATCACCTAGCAATACTACAAGCCTTTATCCCCTTACTCGCCTCTTTCGACTTCCACAGGAAGACATGGAGTGGTACTATTTTAAGCTGGCAACCACACGGCCATTAAAATCATTTCCAGAAAATTTGAAAAGTTGGCCATGTGCTCTTATATCGGGCCCAATTTTTTTCATGGTATGGAGAAGGCAAAGAAACACGCAGACCATCTGATAGTAGGTATGTAGGATCTGTGACCCATAGACAATTGCATTCTCAAAGCTACAATCTATAGATTACACACTTAGACCGCAAATGCGTTGCTAACTCAGAGGACAAAGATGAATGCCTCTATGCCGATTAAAACTGTTATAGCCGCAGCAGAAATACACACTCTGTGAAAATATTAACAATCTACTTATTACTGTTCATGAGATATATCCCGCTGACAGATAGACGGACAGTAATAGGGCCCTGTTGGCACCCTTCGGGTACGGGACCCTAAAAACCAAACTATGTGCAGCATTGGACGGATTTTAGGTAATAATAATAATTTGATTTAAAATGCATGTTGTTTATTTTAAATCTTCATTTTACATTCCCAAAAACATGAGAGACGGACTTAACAAATTCGTTACATAAAAGTAGGTATTGCAAAGTAAATTTAAAGAAAACATCTGCTGAGCTGTATTTTTAAAACTCTCCCAGTAACCTCATTGAAAATCTCAGCAATTTGATCTACAGTCAAAGAATCACGTTTCAACTAACAGACATTGTAGAAAAAGTCTTCCTTCATCTAGATTTGCAATCATCTCTTAAATATTCAACTATGCGTTTTCCCTAACGGAAAAACAAACATTATTCAAATGGAATTGTGGAAACCCATCACAGCTTTATCCCTGAACGCTTTAGATATGTCTGACCGCAGATGTGACGGCAGATGGACCAAAAACTTGACTGATGGCCGCGGGTGGGAAACAGGTCCTTAGGGAGATGCGTCGCTAATATCAGAATCCGCTCGCTTGAGTGAATTTTGGGACGAGATAGATGGGTGTGGAATGGTTATGTGTATTTACATAAATACATGCAACATCTGTTGTTGCTAGAATTTTATAAAATTGTGAGATGAAATGAAACGACCTTTGTAAATGAAAGTAAAAAACAGAAAAAGTCTGATACGATTAAAACAAAAGGCAGCATTTGTTTGGGTCTCGTTTTTAGATTTAACATTTAATGTTAAGATTAGCAGACTAAAAGGATTAAGCTTCTTGTGTGGGAGGAATATCAACTAAAATAAATATCAAGGGATGATCTCACACAAATTGACCTAGTCCCAAATTAAGCTCTAGGCTTGTACTATGAGTACTAGACAACGACTTGAATACTTTTATAGAGAAACTAGAGGACGCCCGCGATTTCGCACGCGTAGAATTAGTTTCCCGCTACTCCCCCCATTTCTTCCCGTTGGGGGTCGATTTTCTGAAAATCCTTTCTTAGTGCTCACTTAAATCATGAAAGGAACCCCTGTACCAAATTTCAAGTTTCTAGGTACATCATTATAACTTCGACTTCGATTAAATGATTTTTGCCAGAAGATGAAAAATGAAAAACAATCTCCACTTGCAAGGACCGCGGTCCCTTATTAGGCGCGTCCCCTTCATTCCCCCGAGGTCAGCGCTTGACTTACGTGCCGCTACCTGGGGGGTTATTATGACATAGCAATACAGTTCAGTTTACACTGAGAGAAAAGGACTGAGCTATATAACTGCTATATCTCTGTCCTTCACGCTCGCCGTAAAATGAACTGCATAGCTTTGTCATAATAACCCCTCTGTACATTATTTAAGATGAAGTGGCGAATAACGTGGGCGAAATCGGGACGAGCTGGCTAGCGTCTAATACAATGACCGCATAAAAATAACTTAGTCGTAGACTAATTAAAAAAATTGTAATGATGTGTTTCGACGATGCGTTGGCCTAGTTGGTAGTGACCCTACGGACCCTATCTATGAAGTTAGCGGTCACTTTGGGCAAATATTTGAGTGGTTTGCCCGAGAAATTGTTTCTGAGTCTTGGATGTTTTCTTTGTATTCAAGCATTTATTTCTCTTTGTTAGTATTTATTTATCGTTCTCTAGTAACTTACAAGCCTAGAGCTTAGTTTGGGACTAGGTCAATTTGTGTGAGATCGTCCTTTGATATTCCTCCCATAAAAAAATATTTTACGCTCGAATCTCTGCTAACCATTAAAACGTTCAACACGAATAAAGTTCCATCTCAAAGAAAATGAGAAAGATACAATTAAACATTCCCAAAACATACCAAATTTAACATTTCAAAAGAATCAAGTAAATCTTGCTTCAACCCTAAATCAGTGAACGGGAAATGTTGAAAATTTACGATTTCTTCCTTTCGCTGCGGATTTTTGTAATATTGAATTCATAATTAGATTTGATGCCAACGGATGCCTTTGTCGTGTTTTTGCAGAGTTCGTCTCGGTTCTTAAAAGGCTTAGAAATACTCACGGAATAGAAAAAACAGTGGAAGTGGCATGAGCTTCGCTTAGTATCAGACCTGTTGTCGCCAATACTCAAACTATCATAAAAACAACACGCCACCATGGATTTTTTTTTGATGCGGCTATCGTTTTTACACTCCAAAATAGCACAATAAGGCATGCTTTTGGATTTATTTCCTATTTTAGAAATATCGAAATATCGAAATAAGCGATCGCGGCAAAAGTATGGTAGGTTATGCGGAACTCCGCATAACTATGCCACACGTTACACGCCCACTTGACACTTCTACTGTTTTTTCTGTTCTGTAGAAATACTGCGATCAGATATGGAAAATGGAGTAAATAATACTGCGTCAAAAGAACTTGAGCGATTTTTCTTTAGCTAAGAAAGTGGGACAGATGGACCGATTGCAATGCGGTAACCAAGGTAGTTTTTTATATGAAAAAAGAGAACAAAGACAAAGCTGTCATCAGTTATTCTTTATTCTAGTACAGTTCTAGTGGTTTTTTTTAAACAGTTAATTAGGTAAGTGTAATTTATTACAAAGGAGATAGTTGAGAGATGGAAGTTTATATACAAAAGTTTTAAAAGTTAGATCCATTAAAACGTTGGATATGAAAATTTCTTATTTTAATTAAATTTTTCATTCATTCGTCACATGTCATTGTCAGGATAGTGAAATAGGAGGCTGATAGTAAGTCGAGTCTGAGACCCATAAAGATTTGAATTCCCAAGACTGCAATCCTAAGACCGCAAATGCGTTGCCAACCCTGAGGACTAAAATGGAAAGCCTGTATGCTAGTAATTTCACCAGGTGTCTAATCCCCACACCGGAACATAACAATGAGAACACTGCTACACGTTAAAGGTGCAAGTAATAAAGTACCTAGGTAGGCATTTAACGAAAGAGCATAAGCGTAGGTTGGAAATAAACAAAACGTCCAAAAAAGAAACACTTTTCATAGCAAGTTCGCTGAAAGTTGAAACACCGCGGGCCCCAGATGCGCCAACTTTCATCTGAAATACGATATGGCTGTTTTTATATTTTCGAGAAAGAATATCGCTAAAGTGCCAGTGCCTTTGTCACGACAAGATTTTTCGGCAAGCAAAAGATGCTCTTTATTTTAAGTGATTTTTTGAACTTTCCGAGAACATCTTAGATTGTATCTTTCGGCACTTTATAGCTATATTCGTATTGTAGAAAGTTTCAGAACAATATCGTTGAGTTATAGATACTTTGCATAACGAATTGGAAACTGTACATTCCTATCCTCCTTGAAATGTTTCACTAAATTCAGTGAAACTTATTCTAATTGAATTGAATCAACCGAGCGCTTCTAGTTGAGTATTTGCGCGTTTCACATGTTGTTAGTTGAAGCCAAATCTTGTGAGTAAACTTTGAACCGAGAACGGAAATTATTCAAGTGGATTGAAATTTGATATCTTAAAGCAATGCAATGTTATCGTGTCTAATGATGCATGTACACGCTAGCCAAGCATAGTAAGCGGGTACAACGTTTACAAGAACCATAAGCTGACAATATTTTAAAAGTCAACATTCTAAGATCACTATTATTTAAAATTTGTGGATGACATAAATAAAAATAAAGTCGTCATAAATTGATTATAAGTTTTTTTAAAACATACACTATTTAGAGATACAACAACATTGCCATTTTCAACGGTTAAGGGTAGATGAAAAAGAAAGAGGTAAAAAAAGAAAATGCCTTTTTTTGATCTCACAAAAGCGAGTGGACCATACTTTTGAGTGTACATGCGCACATTGTCTCTGACTGCATAGCTGTCGTTGCTAAGCGTCGCTACATACAAGTATGGCACAACAACCTTTGTAAGATCAACAACTATATATGTCATCTTTTTGTTAAAATGACTGTTCATCACTATTCCCACTAAGGTTCTTTCCAAATTCGTCGGTGGTATTTCTTACAAAACAAAGAAAGCCAAAAACTTTCTAATTTAGGAAGTATTGTTACCTAGTTGACTTTTATATACGTCTGTAAGGTTTAATAAATTAAATAGTAAACCGGAAGTAAAATAAGGAGTTGCATTGACTATTCTGGTGACGTAAGTGGGGTTCTCAAGGTGGTGGCTTGGCAAAACGGGTAATCTGCATCGGAAAATTGAACGGAACGGTCGTGGGTTAATAATAAGTTTGGTCATAAGTGATAAATTGTAATAAGTTTGGTTATACTGGTTAACAATAAGTTTGGAAGCTGAAATATAATAAGTTTGGATGCTGTGGATTGTTTTGTTGGATACAAATAAATAAGTTTAGAAAGTGGTCAACGTGTTCGTTATTTCTGAGATAGCTAAAATCTCAGCAAGTGGGATTACAATTCAAGATCCAGTAAGTACACGCCTACATATATTATATTTATTTTGATATTCTTGCTACTCTTCTAATTTCAGGTTTACATACACGTAGACTCGTACATATTTGGAATTTTACGTGGTAAAACTCGTCGTTGAAAGCATGTTTGTCCGTTACTTGCCTATCTATTTAAATTCAAACCATTTTATCCGTTACTCATGATAATTAACGGATGCATGATGTTTGTCTGTTACATGCCTAAATTTAAATTTTTTATCCGTTATTCGTAATAATTAACCGTTATGATATCGTTTCCTTTGAAAAATACATGTGATCGATCCAAAAAGTGGCCGGAAACGCGATTGGTCTTTAAATGTTGCTAAATTTTATTGTTGTCAGTTACTTTATTTACCATAGTTTTAATGGGCGAAATGTCTTACGTTAAAGTATTTATATAATTAGTTAGTACGAGTATGACCATGACTTTCAGTTAAAACAATGTGTCTTTTTGTGTACAGTCGACGTCAGGTATGTGTTTGCATTTATTTTGTTACATCTTATTTCAATAGAATAAGGTGAGAAAACTGTAGGCATATCTTTTACTTAGACCGTACCATGTACAAATACTTATGCATTAGTTTCAATTATGAATATGAATAAGTAGGCATAATATGAATATGAGTACAAGTATGAGTATGAGTATGAATATGAGTATGGATGTGAGTATGAATATGAGTATGAGTATGAATATGAGAATGGATGTGAGTATGAGTATGAGTATGCATATGAGTATGAATATTAATATGATTAATGCTTTGCTAATAGAGTACTTTAAGTTCCGCTAGTAACTTGTGTTTTTTTGTACGAGTTTTCAGACAATGGGTGATGAGGATAAAACTCGCCGGAGTCTAAGGACTCCTTTGCGGGATGGCTCGAGCTCCAGGCAAAGTCGTAGTCGCTGCCAGGCGAGCACAAGTTCACGCATACGCAGCCGAAGCCGAAGCCACAGTCGCCGGCTGCGAGAACGAGAACAAGCACTGAAGCATCAGCAAGAGCGGTTACGCTTGATGGAGATGGACCTACAAGAGGCACGGGACGTCGAGCAGCGGCGACGCAGGAGCGAGCGACGCTACGAGCGCGGTGCTGGGAGGCGTCGCGAGAGCCGCAGTTACAGCCGCAGCAGGCCGCCTGCCACGAGAGGACCGAGGGAACCAGCTAAGGCAGTCGCCAGACGACACCGGAGGAGAAGAACTTCCACTCCTACGAACTGGAAACGTTGGCGGTGATCTGTTCCCTTAAGAAATTTAGAGTATTCCTTCTAGGAAAAGCATTCAAGGTAGTTTCTGACTGTAGTGCGCTTCGTTCTACCTTCGAAAAACGTGACCTGATACCGAGAATCGCTAGATGGTGGCTAGCGTTACAGGAGTTCGATTGTTGTGTGGAATATAGAGCTGGTACGAAAATGGGACATGTAGACGCGCTATCTCGAAATCCAATTGTCGACACAGACACTGAGAACCCTGTACCATATCCTACGGTAATGGCCATAAACGATGAGGATTGGTTATTAACCCTTCAACTAGGCGATACCGAATTGCGTAGAATCCGCGATATTGTTAATAGCGATTTAGATTCCAAAGGTCTGGAATACATAAAAGACAATTATATAGTCAGGGACAACAAGTTGTTCAGGAGAGTAGGAACTGATAAGGACAACGTTAAGTGGGTGGTACCAAAGGGGGCAAGGTGGCAGTTGTGCAAGATGAACCACGACGATATAGGCCACGTAGGCTTCGAGAAGACGCTGGAGCGCATGAAAAGAAATTATTGGTTTGCGAAAATGACGCGATTTATTAAGAAGTACGTAGGGGCGTGCATTGATTGTGCGTACTCGAAAAAGGTTTCAAATACACGCGAAGGTTTGCTGCATCCAATAGAGAAGATTGCAACGCCGTTCCACACCTTGCACATCGACCACCTTGGGCCATTTGTTAAGTCGAAAAGAGGTCATACCCATTTACTAAATGTTGTGGATTCTTTCACAAAGTTCGTATTTATTAAGCCGGTCAGAAACACAAATACTCAAAATGTTGTTAGGGTATTACAAGATATCTTTGATACTTTTAGAGCACCTGATCGCCTTGTTAGCGACAGAGGTTCCTGTTTCACTTCCCAGGCATTTAGGAAGTTCTGCCTTGACCGAGGGATAAAGCACGTTTTAAATGCGGTCGCGAGCCCGAGATCCAACGGTCAGGTAGAACGATATAATAGGACCATTCTAGATGCACTGACTGCTCAGAATCTCAGAGACGATGACAGGGACTGGGATAGCAAAGTAGGAAGAATCCAATGGGGCTTAAACAACACGGTACAAAAGACGATAGGTAGGGCACCTGCAGAAGTTATGTTTGGGACGGGGATAAACAGCGAGGTAAACCCTATGTTAAATGAAATAACGTCTAAAACGCGCAACGTCTCCGACCTGGCCACTATTCGCCATGAAGTTAAACGTCGAATTGATAAGGTTCAGGATATGCAAAAACAATATTATGACCAGGGCAGACGACCTGCGCGAACGTACAATAACGGTGATTTGATAAAAATTACCAAGGTTGCATTTCATAATGACGGCAAGAGTACGAAACTTATGCCTTCATACGAGGGTCCCTTTAGAGTTGTGAAGGTCTTAGGTAACGATCGATATAAAGTGGCCCCAATAGCGGGGTTTGAAGGAATGAAAAGAAAGAAAAAGACGACCGTTGCTGCGGATCGTATGCAGCCATGGATCCACGTGGCATCGTTAGAGATCGACAATGATAATGATGTTGATGTTAGGGATGATGCAAGCGATGACAATGATATGTCAGAATAAAATTATATTGTTTGTATGTTTATATGGCTTTAATCTAATTTACGCATAGTCTAGTGATACTGATTGATTGTGTTTATTTTTGTGATGTTTCAGGTCAAGCGCGGGCGACACGGCGTTGAGAATCTCGCGACTTGGCCTGGAACAATCGTAGCATATTCATTGAATAAATGGTTACCTCGAGAGGGTTGGTAAATAGATTTATTAGACGAACGGATAGATTTATTATTTGATGCCTATAATTATGTAAATAGTTGGTTGGTAATTATTAAATTAAATATAATTAATGATGTATAATATGTAAATGTTAAATTATTAGGTAGGAATTGTTAATAGGGACATATTTATTAACACTGATCTTATAGTTACGGTTGATAGATTTGATACTAGAATAATGTAAAATAATAATAGTGAATAAGTAGTCGCTTTTACTTACTTCGCTTTGATGTTACTCAATAAATTTAACTCAATTTATTATTTACGAGAGTGCTTCGTTTGGCCAAGTGTAAGGTTCCACCGGGTACGTGCATGAGGACAGGCACGTCATCAGGATGGTCGAGTGTAAGGTTTAATAAATTAAATAGTAAACCGGAAGTAAAATAAGGAGTTGCATTGACTATTCTGGTGACGTAAGTGGGGTTCTCAAGGTGGTGGCTTGGCAAAACGGGTAATCTGCATCGGAAAATTGAACGGAACGGTCGTGGGTTAATAATAAGTTTGGTCATAAGTGATAAATTGTAATAAGTTTGGTTATACTGGTTAACAATAAGTTTGGAAGCTGAAATATAATAAGTTTGGATGCTGTGGATTGTTTTGTTGGATACAAATAAATAAGTTTAGAAAGTGGTCAACGTGTTCGTTATTTCTGAGATAGCTAAAACGTCCGCATAATCAAGTTTGTAGTTGCTAACAAGAATTCCTCGTTGCTCTTTCTCTTGGAGTCAAACTTCATCAAAAATGGAGTCAGCCCATTCCGTCTCGGTTAATTGAGTTAACTGTAGGTAATTATTAACGGTCTCATCATGCCGAGAGCACTGGATTCATAATACATTGCAGGTTGCTTCTTACTCGCGTTTGAAACAACTTTTGACTGTTAATAGGTCGTTATAAGGAGCTTAAAAATCTAAGTTGATTAGTTGGATGGACAACCATTACTTCAATCCTACTAATATTAGATTTTGTTTCTTTGTAACTCCTTCACACTGCAACAGCTGGAGGGGTTTGGATGAAATTTAAAATGGAGAGAGCTGATACCTCTGATTAGCACATAGGCTTTTAATTGCGGAAAATTTTAAAGTTACCGGGATAATAATCTACGCGGATGAAGTCACCGTAAATAATGAAAAGCTATTATGTATATTAGAAAAAATTAACCCTCGTCTCTCATTGCTTTGATTAAAATATTATAGCCTTTATCACCCACAACCAATACGAATCTAAAGATACCTCGGGCTGCAGAGCGTGCCAAAGAAAAATAAATACACAGCATACGCAGATGCCCTCGAAAACGCAGTCGCGTAAAAACCCTGATGTGCTGAAGCTGGTCACATGATGATAGAACATTCAGTGCTATGAAAATCTATGAAAACTGGCAAATAAACGAGATCGCAGATTCATCGCTGGTCTTCGAAGTATGAAAATAAAAGAGCGATAAAGATTAGTGTATGGTATTTTAGTAACTTTATGTATGGTACTCTAATAAGTGGCATTGGGCGGGGCACATCGCTTGCCGAACAGATCAAGGTTTTAATCCCTAAAAAACTTCATTGCGTCTTTTGGTTAAGTTGTTAAGTTTTTTTTGAGCAGGGTTTTTAAGTACGCATATCGTTAACAAATAAAAATAGTGAAGCCTCTATCTGAATGATATGTGTCACAGTTATTTTTAACATCAATCTTATCCTTATGAACTCAAAAAAGCATCTCATGTAACATTATTATACGATCTGACATCCGTCGTCAAGTCCCTTGACGAAACGCTAAATATAGCCACAGAAGCTGTATTATACGTGGCAACTTACAGGTAGCGACAAGGACAAATATATATAAGTTCTATAGCTCTTTCCCTATCACTGGCTGGAGCGTGGCAAGTTTTGACAGGTCATATTAACCCTCAGTTCCTTATGCCACCTCAATTTTTCAATCATGACGTGGCGTTTCCCTTGCCGATTCCGCGTAGATCATTCGATGGTATTTTCCAAATAAGGTGGAAGTGCGTAGCAATAGTGGAAGGATTTTGAATTTAATGTGGTTACAAATAGAGTATTATAATGCTTCGACTACTACATTGCAGTTAGGCGCCTTATTTGGTATTTCGGCAGATTTGACACGGTCTAACTTTCCGGGTAGTGACTGTGATCTTTCGATCCATCTCAATAACGTAGGAAAGTTTGGGCGTCAGGTGAATAGAGCTTGTTGATTACTGATGCTTCTGGGACAGGATTAGGTTGTTGCAGTAAACAGTTGGAATTAATGGATGGTTATGGCAGTGTTTGTATAGATAACTAAATATTATGCAGAGAATTTTATCAAACTTGAAATGTACAAACTTTAACCTTTAATAAGGCAGAGGCTCTATATTTACCATATTACAATAGGCTGAAATTGAACTGTACTACCTACATTTTATGATACTATTTGAATTGTATTTTCCTGAAATATAACATCATCGAATAGAATAGAATAGAATAGAAAAAACTTTATTCACCTTAATAAGTAGGCAATGAAAATACAATAAAATAAATTTCCAAAAAAAACGAAAAAAATTGAAAATAATGTAAAATAATAAATATTGTGAAAGTTCTTAAATAATATAAATAGTTTACAATAATTTTAAATGCCCCGGCATATCCGTGAAAGCCTAAGAGCTCATCATCATCTATTATTTCTCTTTAGAGACTTGCGATTCCATGACTGTATTCATTTTGGTCTAGTATTTTTACTTTAACGGGGCCTTATTAAGGGTAAAGGTTTCTAAACTTGTTAGACTAGTATAGTACTTAGCTAGGTTTGATGAAAATCGATCGTGCCGTTTTTTTTCAGATTTTGTATTGTTAATGTATTAACTTTAAAACTTAATGGCCGCTGTACATATTGAGCCAATGCGTTGAGCCAAGGTATTGGGCTAAAATATCGAATACACATTGAAGTATTGATTATTCTGCATTGGCGCTTTTATAAAAGATCCTTTGATGTATGCAAGAAAAACCGATACAAGCCGGTTGGCCGGCCAGTGTTGCTTGCCAACTATAAACAAGCCAATAGCCTAGCAAAGTGGACCTCTACAAGTTGGTCAAATACCCTGGCCCATCGCATTGGACCAATGTGTACAGCGGGCACAAGATTAGTTATTTATGATTTTGATAGAAAATGACATCTCAATAGCAGATAGCACAATATTAACGTTTTTTGTAACACGTAGATTAGAGAGTGGACGCGATTCTCAATTACCATAAATTATGATAGGTTCTTTTTAAGTATACCTTAGTTTTTCCGTAGAAACAGTGTATTTCATTAACGTTTTAATAAGACCTTTCTCAAAGATATGTTCTTACTTTCAATTAGTTGCCCGGATATTAAAATAAGCTAGGAGATACAATTTATTATTAAAAACGACTTCAATTATGAGTATTCATTTAATAAATTTTTATTAATGCTTCTTTTTATATTATTCTAGATATTTTCTGCGACTCTGTCCGTGTAGAAGACGTAAATCGGTTAAGCAGTTTAGCCGTGAGAGCGTAACAAACACACAGATAGAAAGAATCACTTTCACATTTATAATATTACAGCCTTTTAGAAGAAATTCTCTAAATGGTAGTGAAAATGCATCAAAATTGATCCATTGCGAGGTTTAGAAGAAGTAAGTGGTCAAACAGACAGATGCGGATAGTGACTGTGTTTTTTACTATTAGGTCCTTACCTATGAAATTGGCGTTTTATATGGAGAATTTTATGAAAACGGTGGTTTTCATACATTTAATTTTGCGGATTATTTAGTAACGTCAAATGCAAACCAAACAAAATTCTGTAAGGAATATTGGACACTTCTAAGCTATATTATACATATCTTAATTACTTAAAAATAGTAAGCTTCATAAAACTCTGCGTAATTGAAACACTTTAACTCACAGTACATGAAAGGAGTTGAGTTCACACTTTAATTTTAAACACTAAGTAAGAAATTGAACCATATTATTTGTATCTAAAACCTTTGTAACATACTGTATTAATGAAAATAAAAAATTATTTGGAAGTTAAAATTGAAATGAATAAATTCCGTACGAAATAAAACACGTAAAAATAACGCCAATTTCATAGGTAAGGACCCAATATATGTAGAGAAGAGGCAGAAACAACTTGTGTTGACTTTATTTGGTATGCTGACCTGTTACAAGGTATTGCTTGATATCATGAAGTCAAACGAGCGTACAAGCAAGATTGGTAAAGCATTATGTAAGTTGCAGAACTTTCCCAGAAATTTGGAAATCTTCTCAAGCAATTACCGATAATTTCTCATAAGACACTAAATTACTAGCATATAAGTATTTAGTCCTCAGGGTTGTCTTAAGATTGGAGTCTTGCGAATGCAAATATCTATGGGTTAAGGTAAAAAAACAAGCTCAGGTAGCTCAGGTATATATCTAAAAACATCTCGGCTCCGATGCACTTAAGAGCTTTAAATTATCTTACACAATATGTTGATTTTGAATAGATATACAGGGTGACTGGTAACTCGACCTATTCCATAAATGAGGTTATACTAGAGCTAATTTGCTATAATTTTGTCCTAGTCAACTAAGGGTCTAATGCCACTGGTTTTGGAGTTATTTAATTTTTAAGTTTATTTTAAGAAATTCCGTCCTTTGGTGTTAAACTATCAATTGTGAAAAAAGTACCTGGCTTTGGGGACTAAAATGACGTTTTTCGAATAGCTGATGAATTAGGGAATCCTTTAAACAAAAATACTTTGCGAAAACTGCAAGAACCTCAGAAATAAAAGGTCCTTAAATCGCAATTCCGTTATTTCTTTTAAAAATGTTTACTTTCGGGGGGGGATTACTCCAAAAAAATGTAAGACACTTGGCGTACAAATTACGTAAATAACTTCCTAAATTCATAAGCTTTCCGAAAAGGTGCAAATGTTGTCAACTTTATTACAGGTTTGAAAAATTAAGCTTATTAAAAGAGCAGAGGGTGCGATGTAAATTTAACTCGGAAAGTTGATATCAAAAACTAGGTAACATTCGTCGGACTATGGTCGCAGCTAATGTGCCTCATGAGTTGGAGCCACGGGGTCTTAATCGCTCGGACCGCTGGTTATGTGGGCTAGGGCAGTCTCATGTGCGAGGCCACGTGCCTCAGCATTTTTCCTTCCTCGCACCTCACAGCCATACAATACGGAGCTCAGGTCGCTGCTGAAAATGGTGCAAGCACCAGCACACCAGATACTCAGAGCTCAAGCGGGCGTATGAGTTTGTTCCAGAGCTCTAGAGCGCAGTTGTTCTTGGTGCGTAGAGGCAAAACCTCTTTTTTAAGGCTTTGGGACAGCGATTGAGGGATAGGGCCTGTGACCTCCGGTCCGGTTTGTAATCTGTTCCATCACATTTCGTTGGCAACACAGCATAGCAATGTTGCCAGCATTGGATACCTTTGAACCAGGCGCTACCCGAGCCGCGGAATAATTTTGCGGAAGATTTATTGACGAAAAATGATACCGATTTAATTTATGTACACTGTTGACGAAGCATGTTGCTAATTAACTAATCGTAAACTCTTGACGAAACTTGTTGCCGATATTTTTTTGTAATTGGCATAAATAAAGTTTTAGAAAACATTACAAATCTTGTTCAAATTAGGAACTTGAAGTCGCGCGATGTTAAATGTCATTTTGGTACAAAGCCATTTGAAAAGGAAGCGGTATTAGCACAGAAATGTTAGGTAACAAGGGAAATTGCGATCTCTAAGATGGTTGAAACTAACTGATTTCTTTTTGTTTTAAATTGAACCTGGATTCGTTGAGCGGCTCAATCCCATGACCAATAAGGAGTCTGCATTTAACATCGCGCGACTTCAAGTTCCTAATTTGAACAAGATTTGTAATGTTTTCTAAAACTTTATTTATGCCAATTACAAAAAAATATCGGCAACAAGTTTCGTCAAGAGTTTACGATTAGTTAATTAGCAACATGCTTCGTCAACAGTGTACATAAATTAAATCGGTATCATTTTTCGTCAATAAATCTTCCGCAAAATTATTCCGCGGCTCGGGTAGCGCCTGGTTCAAAGGTATCCAATGCTGGCAACATTGCTATGCTGTGTTGCCAACGAAATGTGATGGAACAGATTACAAACCGGACCGGAGGTCACAGGCCCTATCCCTCAATCGCTGTCCCAAAGCCTTAAAAAAGAGGTTTTGCCTCTACGCACCAAGAACAACTGCGCTCTAGAGCTCTGGAACAAACTCATACGCCCGCTTGAGCTCTGAGTATCCGGTGTGCTGGTGCTTGCACCATTTTCAGCAGCGACCTGAGCTCCGTATTGTATGGCTGTGAGGTGCGAGGAAGGAAAAATGCTGAGGCACGTGGCCTCGCACATGAGACTGCCCTAGCCCACATAACCAGCGGTCCGAGCGATTAAGACCCCGTGGCTCCAACTCATGAGGCACATTAGCTGCGACCATAGTCCGACGAATGTTACCTAGTTTTTGATATCAACTTTCCGAGTTAAATTTACATCGCACCCTCTGCTCTTTTAATAAGCTTAATTTTTCAAACCTGTAATAAAGTTGACAACATTTGCACCTTTTCGGAAAGCTTATGAATTTAGGAAGTTATTTACGTAATTTGTACGCCAAGTGTCTTACATTTTTTTGGAGTAATCCCCCCCCGAAAGTAAACATTTTTAAAAGAAATAACGGAATTGCGATTTAAGGACCTTTTATTTCTGAGGTTCTTGCAGTTTTCGCAAAGTATTTTTGTTTAAAGGATTCCCTAATTCATCAGCTATTCGAAAAACGTCATTTTAGTCCCCAAAGCCAGGTACTTTTTTCACAATTGATAGTTTAACACCAAAGGACGGAATTTCTTAAAATAAACTTAAAAATTAAATAACTCCAAAACCAGTGGCATTAGACCCTTAGTTGACTAGGACAAAATTATAGCAAATTAGCTCTAGTATAACCTCATTTATGGAATAGGTCGAGTTACCAGTCACCCTGTATTATCATAATGTGCAACAGTAACGAATGACCGCACACCTTTAAAAATATGAGTTTTACAAATGACATCGCTTACCAAACCCCACAAGAAATGTAAACTATTAAAACGAAAAATTGCAACGTAAGACGTTTCTCACGTCAGCTTGCATTCGTTCAAACTGCTGAAACAACATTGCTCAGATGTAATCGTTTGTGAAGACCGACAGATGGTCAGTCAGTATTTACCAAATTGAAACTCACATTGCAGCCGGATTAAATCCATTTACCGCTAGGAGCACATCTGCCATTAATATATTCTGAGGTTTGCTCAATTGCAATATTGGAAAATTATATTTCGGTTTGTAATCTGTAATACTTACTGTTTAAATTGGCGATTTTTACGGAAATTCATGACTTTTTTCATAGCTTCAATAAAATCTAATTCATGTACCTAAGAACTTGTTGAGAAAAATCATTTTTTGAATAAGTAGCTATAAAAACAACCAAAATATAACCCAAAAAAATAATCCTATCTCTTTAAAGCAAAACAGATTTTAACATGGATTTTATATGGCCGACCTGTTACATGACATAACAGTAGGTGCATATCGGATCTCTTTGTCTAATCGCTGTCTAATTAGCAGTTTAAAATGCTTTATTGCATATATGCGTATTTCTTTGCCGATTTTAATTTTAATTTCACTTTTGGTGGTCTCTTTTACGGAAAAAAATCATGCATATTTCCTATTAAAATGTATGGCTAAGCGCAGTAAACGAAAAAGTTAACGTTCGTAAAAAATAATCATGAATTTCACTGCTTATCATATTAAATTTCCTACTGTACATATATGGCAACACTTTGTCTGTCGAACAAGATCGCGTAAAAAACTAGAATCTTCCCATTGTTCTGGTACTCACAAACAAGAGCAAAAGCGAGAAATAAAGAATACCCGCCATTTTGTTAGCTACCTTTAAAACTCCGTTTATTTTCTTGATGTCTAACCTGTCAGGCTTTTTACTGGCAGACGCCTCAAAAAAGGGGTAAAGTTTTTATAGCCGCCATTTTGCTGGAAATTTTTGACTGAAAGCGTCAGTCTTTGAAGGAGTCAGGCTCAGGTGTTTTAGATTCTTACGGTGTACATAAAATGTAAGAACGTTTTGGTTTTATGTACTGTAAGGGAAACTGAAAGACGTACCTTTTTATATTCACATTGCGACAATAGTGAAAAGGTACGTATAGATCTTATTGTCAGTGGCATAGGGGAGTGTAGATATTTTTGGCGTCTTGGGAACGTGTGATATTTATGACTTTGACTGTATATTACTTTGATAAATCATTGAAGAAATACAGTCAGCTATTATTTATCATAGTAGAGCAGTATAAAACAATTTGGTCACATCATATTTTAAACTTAAGAAACTGAGATATGAACAACAAACAAAAACTAAATTTAAAAAAAAAGATCCAAAGCGTATTTTTGGTACAAGTTATAATTCTAGAATCTAGTACAAATAATGGCGTTAAAGGTTTATTTATTATAATTTTACGTAACGAATTAAAAGCGTACACCTACGCAAAATTAACCGTAATTAAGTATAATTATATACTTCATTACCAAATTTTCATAATTATGAACTACTCCTGGATTAACTCAGAAGTTAATTAATTTAATTATTCGGTACCATTGGGCATCGTTCCAAAATTCCAAAATAGTTAAGTTTCGAATGGAAATCATAATTGTATTATAATTGCACAAGTTTGTGTGTATATTTGTTGCTCCTTGTGTGTAAAAAAAACTGAAATTATAGCACAAATTATTATTAATACTCATTACATTTAAAAAAAGAAAGGTTCTTTAGAGAATATTATTTTAATTAAAAATGTTTCTTTTGTTTTTTTAAAACAAACTGTTTTTTTGTCTACACTTACCAAACGTTAAGCCGTTAAGACTAAACCAACTAACAAACAAACATATATCTAATATATAAAATTCTCATGTCACATTGTTTGTAACTAAACTCCTCCAAAATGGCTTGACTAATTCTTATGAATCTCGTCTTGTCTATCTGTCTGTCTGTCTGTATAATGCTACAGGATTTTGATGCGGTTTTGACCATCAGTTAGATAACTTTTCAGATAGACAGACATACATGGAGAGCGACTTTTTTGTATACTATGTAAAGATAAAGAATTATGGATTAGGATATTGCCGATATATGTACACCGTGGGAGTAATATAATAATAATAGTAAATATTTTAACCATCGATTCTAGAGCCTATTTGGAGTATATAATGTGGTATAACATGAAGTCCAATAGAGCATAATTTCCGAGATTTTTATTATTTAAAAAACAATTCCACAGTTAATTTAATTTGAACTTTGTCACCTTAACCAAAAGCATTATTTACTAAGAAAGTTTCATGTTGTAACTAGCAATATCATCAACGTATAACATAAATTAATTTAATCAATTTCGTAGTAAATAATGCTTTAGGTATAGGTGACAAAAATCAAATTAAATTAACTGTGGAATTGTTTTTTGCTGTGTGGTGCCGGGTTTAGAATGTTGCCACTCCATGTCTTCCCGTGGATGTCGTAAGAGACGACTAAGGGACTAAAGGTGTGTGGTGTGTAGTGCTGTTAGGCGATGGGTTTGCAACCTGTCACTAATACACTGGATAACATCTTAGCCTGGTTGTGCAAAATGTGGTTACAGAATTATCAACAAGTTTTTGGAGTTGTTGGTGAGTCTGTGGCTCTGCCTACCCCACTCTGGGAATGAAGGCGTGAGTTTATGTATGATGTATGTGTGTTTGTTTTTTAAATGTTAAAAATCTTGTAAATTATGCTTTATTGGACTTCATGTTATACCACATTATATACTCCAAATAGGCTCTAGAATCGATGGTTAAAATATTTCGGGTTATTAACGCTCACGGTGTATAGGATATTGTTTTTATTTGAATTTTTCAATATTCATGAATAACCAACATTTACTCTGTCGTCTTTCTTAATTTAACCAAGGACACGTGCTCTCAATTTATAAACTTAAATATCACACAGGCTCAAAGTTTCCGCCCTCCGAGGGAACATAAATTCATACAAATTACGGAAACAGCCTTAATTAGCTTAGTTTCGCACACTGAAACCATTAGCATACATATTTGATTAGCATTTACCTAAAACTCTACGGCTTAAGGCGATAATAAGTTGGACGTTTCGCTATATGTACAGACTCCATCAATAATATATGATCCAACATTGCGTTTAAAATTCGTAGCTCTAGTGAAAAGTCTGCATTCAAAATGAAAACAATTGTTCCACTTTGCAGCCGATTGCGATTGAGAGTGCGTTAGGCTATAGCGACGCTGTTTAAATAAGTACCTAATCATCGCCTTAAGTCAATAAGCTTTCAATTGTACTTAGAGCTTATTATGAAGGTTACCGTAATTAGGTCACGAGTTTAAGTACTAATCTCACTACTATTATATTTTTAGAGTTCAGTAGCTGTTACTAAAGGCGACAACTGAACTGTTATACCTATATATTTGTCCGTCTGGCCATTTGTAAGACAAGGCTATTTTTTTGTAGATTTGTAGTTATTTCTGCGTGACATTTATTAGGAATTTGTGATTTAGTAATCGATGGATATTACATACATACATACATACCTTGACGCCTGTCTCCCAATGGTGTAGGCAGAGACTGGAACGCCAGGTGCACCGGTCTAAACATACAACTTTCGCTTCATCTACATTCATAAATCTCTTCATGTACGTACGTCGGTTTCGGGTGCTTTTGATTTGGCCCTTATTCAGTACATCGCGAATCTGATCACCGTACGTCCGTCTAGGACATCCCTACCGACATCTCCGCTCACTCTCGCTCGCCATTTCTTTCGTAACTCTTCTTTCGTCCATCATCGTCATCAATATTTAGTGAAATAATGAGAAAAGTAATTCTACTGACACAATCATCCAGGATGTCCCAGATACATATCAAGCTTTTTTGTGCCGTATTTTTACAGCAAGTTCTAGGACACCCTGTATAGCGTTTCTCAATTAACCATTTATTGCACTATAAACAACAAAGTACAATTTGGCGGACTTCCAGCCACATAGGAGTCTCTAACAATCAACTAGTAGGTCAAAGAGAACACCACAAAAAACCTAGGTAGTTATAACGTTATATTTTCTTAACGACACGCTAGCCTAATTAGTAGTGACTCTACCTACGAAGTTAGCGGTCCCGGGTTCAAATCCCGGTAAGGGCAGCTATTCTGTGTGATGAGCGCGAGTAGTTGTTGCTGAGTCTTAGATGGTTTCTATGTAATTAAGTATGTATTTCTCTATGTAAGTATTTTTATCGTTGTCTAGTTCCCATAGTACAAGCCTAGCGCTTAGTTTGGGACTAGGTAGTTCAATTTGTGTGAGATTTGTCCCTCTGATTTTTATTTATTTATCTTTATACTATAGATAATTACAGTTAAGTGTTTACATACAAACATACATACAAACATACAATTCAACCACCGCAAAATAATAACAGTACCCTTTATTCTATTATCAGTATACCAAGCCATATCAGCACCATTTCAAAACCCTGATTTTGGTGACAATTGCCTGGAAAATCCCTTTTTCTCCTCGCAGTCCCTTCACCACATTCATTTGCCAGTTTCTTACCTTGAGCACAGTTTTCTCAACTCCTTTGTATTTGCATGGCCCAATACACAATATATCGAGACCTTTACTTCCGATTTTGCCGGGAACAGTCTTATTTTACTTAAAAAAAGGTCTACCCTTTGGGGCACAGTCTGTTCTAAAAACAGTAGGACAGTGGGGTTATTATGACGTACAGTCAACCAATTTGATTCCTAGACCACTATGGACTTTGTCAATGTGACGTTGTAAACCAAATCATAAAAAGTCTGTAACGTTTTGTTTGTCAACGTCACTTTAACATAGTCCAAAGTGGCCTAGAAATCAAATTGGTTGACTGTACCTATGCAGTTCAGTTTACGTTGAGAGAAAAGGACAGAGCTATGTAACTGATGTAGCTCCGTCCTTCACGCTCGCATGAACTGCATAGCTATGTCATAATAACCTCCCAGGGCTTATGACATGAGTATAAAGAGCAATATAGAGTTTACATACATAGGTACTATGTAGTACATTTTACGGTGAGCGTAAAGGACAGAGTTATAGCAGTTATATAGCTCTGTCCTTTTTTCTCAGGGTAAACTGAACTGCATAGCCATGTCATAATAACCCCTCTAGGGCTCAAATATCTCAAAATAAATAAACAACTCTTATTTTCTGTAACATAAGAATCAAGTTTCCATCATTGGTCCTTGTTCATTACTGGTTCCATCCTACATATCCAAGAAGAAAACATCCAAGACTCGAAACAAATATGCCAGCTCATCACTCAAATATTTGCCCTAACGGGAAGGTTCGTAGGCACGTTCACTACTACTAGACTAACTGCGTCATCTAATAACACGACAGTCTAGTTCATAAAATAACATAACATAAACTCACGCCTTCATTCCCAGAGTGGGGTAGGCAGAGCCACAGACTCACCAACAACTCCAAAAACTTGTTGATAATTCTGTGACCACATTTTGCACAACCAGGCTAAGATGTTATCCAGTGTATTAGTGACAGGTTACAAACCTATCGCCTAACAGTACTACACAGCCTTTAGTCCCTTAGTCGTCTCTTACGACATCCACGGGAAGACATGGAGTGGCAACATTCTACACCCGGCACCACACGGGCATCTAAACCCGGCACCACACGGGCAAGCACAGTCTAGTTCACTTGTCACTTGTTGTTAAATACCGAAAACGGACTCCGCATAAGGTCCCAGCACCACTAAATGATGATCGCTACGCTACAAATATGTTCTCAAAAATGCAACGTTATACAGTGCTAAGCACGGAATAGAAAAAACCGTGGAAGTGGCATGAGCTTCGCTTCGTATCAGACCTGTTGTCGCCAATACTCAAACTATCATAAAAACAACACGCCACCATGGAAAATGTTTTTGGTGCGGCTATCGTTTTTACACTCCAAAATAGCACAATAATTTCTATTTTAGAAATATCGAAATAAGGGATCGCGGCAAAAGTATGGTAGGTTATGCGGAACTCCGCATAACTATGCCACACGTTACACGCCCACTTGACACTTCTACTGTTTTTTCTGTTCTGTGGTGCTAAGAGATGAAACCTTTTATCGTGCCCTTGACCTTACTGTTATTACACAGAGTACTGTGGCTTGACGTAATGACGCGTTGCGTCGCATGAACCTCATTTCGTTGTTTTCCCACGGGACCCTCTCCTCCAATAAACTTGTATCAATGTATTTTTTTCTTACACAAAGTAATGGAACTTGCTTTTTGCTAGCCGTACAATAAATAAACGAAAGTGTTCAATATAGACGACGACGCGATAGCCTAGTTGGTAGTGACCCTGCCTACGAAGTAGGGAATGCAATTTAACCGGTTCTTAAGCGTTTTTGTATGAAAATAACCGGTTAAAACCGGTTATAACCGGTTATTTGCATTCCTTACTACGAAGCTAGCGGTCCCGGGTTCGATTCCCGGTATGGGCAGATATTTGTGTGATAAGCACGAGTATTTGTTTCTGAGTCTTGGATGTTTTCTATGTTTTTAAGTATATATTTCTCTATATAAGCATTTTAGTAGTTGATACTTATAGCTTAAGTGCATTTCCTTAGTAGCTGCAAACTTTAGTACTTTGTCGCTTTAACGCCTTTGACAGAAGTGCAGTAGTTCAAACATGACGTTAAAATGACAAAGTACCGAAGCTACTTTTAACGCCAACCGTATATTTTGTTACTAAAGTGTTTAAGGAGTCCTGTTGCTATTTTATTTAGTAACGCTTTTACAATCCTTATATAGCTGACGTTTGACATTATTCTTTCTACATCGTATTTCTCGGCATCGGCAGGACGTTCATTCCCATTTCCTTGAGTCACTGCGATCAACTACGCGCCGGTTTTCTAGAACGTTTCTTGCGCGTACTATAGTTTTTTGGAATGAGCTTCCTGACTATCGAATGGCGTGTTAAAGCAAAGACGAGCGTCAAGGTGAACGTATAAGGCTGCCTAATTGAGAATACACACTCTAAAATGTCTTTTGTTCGCTTTGACGCGACTATTTAAACTCGCCGCTTGGACATTCACTCCTGCATTTGATCACCTTTGCTGTTTAGGGTAGTGATTTTTTCAAAAGCAAAGGTGAGCGAACGCAGGAGTGAATGTCCAAGCGGCGAGTTTAAGTAGTCCCATCAAAGCGAACAAAACACATTTCAGCGCGTATATTCAATTTGGCAACACGGTTTCTCGAACGTATAAGGCTGCCTAATAGAGAATGCACGCGCTAAAATGTGTTTTGCTCGCTCTAACGGGACTACTTAAACTCGCCGCTTGGACATGTACTCCTGCATTCGCTCACCTTTGCTTTTGAGAGAATTACACCCCTGCTGAGACTTTCCCAATGCGCTACAATAATGGCGCTTTTTAAAACGGGTATCATTAAATTTCTTCGAGACCGGCAACGCATTGGTGACGCCTCCGGCGTTGCAAATGTCCATAGGCGGCGGTGACCACTTTCCATCACGTGCATCTGCTTGTTTGCCGTGTCGACGGAATAAAAACAGACTGTAATTTTTTTCGGGATAAAGAATACGCTAGGCCTTTTTCCTGGGTTCAAACTATATCCATACCAAATTTCAGTAAAATCAATTGAGACGAGTACTCATTAACGAGCTGTAACTGTTACCATAGTAGTTGCAGTAACGAGATTCTAGTGTAGAACATGCTCGTGAACCGCGTACACGTCACGAAGTTACGTGCAACAGTTACGGTTACGGCTCGCTAGTAAGTACCAGGATTTAAGCGGTTAAGCTGGGAAATTGTAAAAAATAAATAAACAGATGTACTTTCGCATTTATAATATTAGTATTAAGGTATCGATAGTATGGAATAAGGCGAATGATTTAGATATCACTGATAAACAATGCTTTTTTTTTAAAATTATGAACTGAAAACGACCGACATCTTAATATATAAAGTAGTAAACTCTCAATCTCCCGAATAAGCCATAACATTATTCATTAAACTAAGCATGGAAAAAATAACTATAATTCTACTTTCATACTTGGCAGCCATTACTGTCACAAGTCACGCTACAACGCTGTCATTACGAGAACGGTTTGTATGTAAATAATACCCGTAGGCCAATTTTCCAATTAATTGACTTACTGTTTTTATGGTGGCTACTGTAATTGGCTTATTGGCGTATTTTAATAGCGAATGGGTTTATATTTCAGTTTTAAGCTTATGTGCTATTATAGCCTTTATCGCTTGTGTATTTTTGCTCTTATTTTTATTTAACCTCCGACGCAAAAAGAGAGGTTTTATAACTTTGACGTGTATCTGTCTGTGGCATTGTAGCTCGTTAACGGATGGACCGATTTGGATGCGGTTTTTTTTATTTGAAAGCAGGTTCTTAGCTAGGTTTTATGAAAATCGGTTTGGCCGTTTAAGAGATATTAACTCCGAAAGAAGGGGTCATCATTATATCGGGGGTTATATTTATCTAATAGTTATGATAGCTCTTATGTTAGTCTCGCAAAAACTCGAAACAGCTCAACCGATTTCAATTTAAAAAAAAATGTATTCGTAATGGTCCAGAGGGTTTATTGTCTAACGCACTCGCAATGACAACCGGCTTCAAAATGGAGCAATTGCTTTCATTTTGTATGCAGACAAGCCTTCGATTTTCAAATTGAAAACGATCGTGATTGCGAGTGCGTTAGACAAAAAGCCTTCTGGACAAGGTTTGTATAAAAAAAAAACACCCGGGCGACGCCGGGCACGAATACCTAGTTAATAATAAATAAGGTTAGTAAATAATTGGATTTCCAGAAATTTCCCTGAGGTTATAAACGTCTAGCAATTTTCCTAATAACAAGGTTTTAAAATAATAAATCCCTATTTTGTTATAACTTAATTTAGCCGCTAACGAAAAATCGCCAAATATTAATATAGTCTGCGATAAAGCCGCTAACGCATTAAAAGCGGAAGCGGCGCGTTTTATACCAAGAAGCGTTTTAAAAGGACTGCGGGCTTGGTTAGGGTTAAAAAAATATCGGTTAGTTATGGTTGTTTACCAGTTTTTTCGTAAATACTCGCTTGGAGTAGAATCGATTTGCGTTATGATAGCTGGGATTAACCTGGTATTTTTGGTTTTTGATTCTTCCTGCAATTAGATAGCGTCGCGACTAAAATGAGAAGGCCGGCTTGACTTCAAGCTGAGGAAGTGAAAATGCAATTGAATGTTAGGAAAGACGAGAAAATAATGGCGGTGGCGGGCGGTGCGAACAAATTAGCGAGCGTTATTAACCGCTATTTCGAGCGGGAACAGTTTTATTTTGCTCTTTGATCAGAACCGAAATAATATCGATTCGGTTTGAGCGGAATCGAAATGAAAATAATCTATTTGAAATACATGGCGTTTCTGAAGAGCTGGTTAAAAGAAAACACCAGGTTTCCGAGCCCTTGGGAAACGTGTCGCGCCGCCCCGCCACCGCTCTTAGTGCGTTTGTGCCTTAAAACTGGTTACGACCAGCGCTCGGTCGTAAAAATAATGACGGGCTATTTCATTTTGTCATGGTTACAAGTATAATTGGGCTTACCAAAACCTAGTTTAGGCCTTTTAATATTGTAGTCTAAAAAAATACGTTAGGACTTGAAATAATTATGACCTAAAAACATTATGATCGGGTCGCCACTTTCCCGAACACATGGTTGAGGGAGGCGATGGCTGAGATACGCGTCATACTCGTGAACGGGTGCTGTTTGTGGGGTCCGGTCTGTTCACGCTTGCAAGGACTTGTTGTTCCATGAATTATTCTAGAAATGGCTTTTAACGTATAGACTTTGTCGCGTTGTTCTCAAAGTCATTAGTTTTATGTTTATAAACGTTACATTTGTAATGATTTTATTTTGCTAGTTTTAATAATTATTATTTATTACTTTATTATCTTGTAATGTCACTTACTTTTAAGTAGTATTATGGTATAATGATTGAAAAAATTACCTCCTGCTGGAGTTTCTTGCGGCGTTCCTTCTCCCCAATGATGGTCTTGTTCGAAGCGCTAGTAGATTCACTCCATATTACCGACGTGTGTAATAGCAAGCATGTGGCCAATTTACTGAAAAAATAATTAGATTTTTTTGAATAATGAATAGAAATAATTATATCAGACAATATAGATCAATCAATCAATCATTTATTGTTGTGACATAAAGGCGTACATTGAAGAGAAAGGTGTTATTATTCTAGATTAAAGACAGTTGCTCATAGACGCCCTGAAAGGGCACCACAATATTTAGGTACTTGAAACTAGACCCGTGACCGACACGCACTCGGCTGGTTTTTTTAGTCAATATCTTTTATAAATAGTGACTTTGGACTCTTTCACTATGACGCCAGCTGGTGTGTCTAAATTAGTTGTAGAAAGCTGTTGAGATGTATTCGTGCTTGGTCTTATAAATATTTTGTTTCCTTTTCAGGTAATGACAACACATACAACGATCCTTTTTGACGAATAGTCCTTGAATGAAATCCTTAAGGTAAGATTAATCAAGTAGGATTAGGTTTGTTTGAGTTTTCTGTAACACATACATAAACTAGAATTTATATCAAAACCTACATACAAACTTACATACACATACTTTGACGACGCGCTGGCCTAGGTGGTAGTGACTCTGCCTACGAAGCTAGCGGTCCTGGGTTCAAATCCCGGTAAGGGCAGATATTTTTGTGATGAGCGCGAATATTTGTTCCCGAGTCATGGATGTTTTCTATGTATTTAAGTATATATTTCTCTATATAAGTATTTATATCGTTGTCTAGTACCCATAGTACAAGCCTAGAGCTTAGTTTGGGACTAGGTCAATTGGTGTGAAATTGTCCCTGATATTTATTTATTTATTTTATCTTATTTATAACCTTCCGTGAAAAATTTGCTAACTGGTGGTGCAAATCGCATCAAAGTCGTGTTTAGGAGGAACTACCGGATATGCAGAGAGACAGACAGACAGACGTGGTAAGCAAACTTCATTTTATAACATGTAATGTAAAGAAATGAAGCTAAAGAAGAAGAAAACAAACACATAAAACCTTATAAATATAAAATAATTTTCGATCTATTGATTAGTTTTTACCCAACTGGAGAAGGAGGAGGGTTATTTGTTTCTCAGCCTATCTTTCTATATATATAAAAGGCAAAACTGACTGACTGACATATCAACGCACAGCCGAAACTACTGTACCTAGAAACTTGAAATTTAGTACATGGGTTCCTTTCATGATGTAAGTGAGCACTAAGAAAGGATTTTCCGAAAATCGACTCCCAACGGCAACGGGAAGAAATGGGGGGGAGTAGCGTCCTCTAGTATACTTATATTATATGTATGTATGTTTGTTCCTTTGTGGCGCTCTGGAAACTAAACGCGTGGGCCAATTTTGATGATTCGTACGTCCAATGTCTTAATCTTGTGATTGTCACTAAAGATATTAATTACCGTAATCAAAATTCGGCGGAAACCAGACGCAATATTCTAAAAAGAAAAAAAAAGTCGACAAACTATGACAAGTGGGGTATCATTGAAAAGGTATTTAAATAACATCTTTAGGTTTCATCATTTCTCATTTTGAATGATCATTAATAATTTATAATGATTTACTGTCGAACTCAGAGACGTCAATTAAATTTAATGCTTGTTTAGTGACGTGTTGTCTTATTCTATTGCTGTAGCAAAGAAAGTGACAGCAGCAACTTTAATCAAGCATTAAATTCAATTGACGTCTCTGAGTGCGGCAGTTAAAGTTGCTTAGCTACAGTAGGGTTTTTTAAGCTTCCTTTTTGTTAAGCTATCGTAACTAATCAATATTACAAGGCTTCTATTCAACACGGTAAAAACAATATCGTTTTTGATCTGTTATCGTATTGTCACCGTTTCGATAGCTCTTATTTACTTGATAGTAATGGCGTATGACGTCATAACAATACCATAACAGGTCAACTACGATATCGTTTTTACCGTCGGGAATAGAGGCGCAGGATTTATTCCTATAAGCAAACACTTGTGTGAAACTAATAGCGGCAGACACCATAGAAGTGCCCACACGTCGGCGACTTAACGTTTTAGTTATTATCTAATTAACGTTTCTTGAAGAAACGTTTTTATGGCAAGCAGACGGCACACGTGCGCACAGGCCACCTGGGTAGTGATTCTCTCATAAGCAAAGGTGAGCGAATGCAGGAGTGAAGTCCAAGCGGCGAGTTTAAGTAGTCCCGTCAGAGCGAACAAAACACATATTAGCATATTAGCTTGGACATCACTCCTGCGTTCGCTCACCTTTGCTTTTGACGGAATCACTACCCTGATAGTAACATTAACACAACGTTAGTGTACAAGGCGTAGCTGAAGTGAATCCCAGTGACGTGAAAACTTGTTAACTCAGCAATGTATACCAAATTGTCAACTGTCACCTATTATTGTCAGGATGGTGAAATAGAGGGGAGGGTCTATACTAAATCCCCCATCAGCCTTTACCCGTGTTAGTGTACCTCTAAGGGGCTGGTAAACGATCAAGTCTTCAAGTCAAGAGCATTACGTCCAGAGTTGCCGGCCACACATTGCGTTGAAAATGTTGCTCTCCAAAGGCAACCTTGGTACGTGCTATGCCAGTGATGGGTGTGACATAATTACGTCATCTCCAACACCCGCCTTCTCAATAAAATCGTTGTCACACCTTATTATATGTATTATCTCTAGTCGTGTTGTAAAGTCATTAACTTATTACATATTACCGATACTCTAATTATATTCAAATTTCTTTAAATCGCCACTAACGTTCCAATTTCCATTTATAAGTTTTACATACATATATACACATACATTAAATCACGCCTGTTTCCCAGAGGGGTAGGCAGAGACCACTTCTTTCCACCTGCTACGATTTTGACAAATCAATAATAATAATTGATTTACAATTTTTAAGCGAATTAACGATGAGCAAGATGAAAATATTGTAGGCAACCGTGCGTAATAAGCATTATAACACTAGTGTTACAATGCCTGTCATTATGTCACAGTCACGTCAACTACCGGTACTATTATAATTCAAACTTCATATTTGATTCCGCCACAAGGGCCTTGAACCCTCAAAAATGCTATTTTACAACAAATTATCTCCGAACTCGCTGTGAAATGGAATATTGAAAGGCTGGTGCTTCCAATATTCATGAGGTTTGCATGGTCGAAGGGAAGGGAAGCGGCGGAAGGTTTCCTCAGGCCGTCTACAATAGCTGAGCTGGCGACGTTGCATTTTATTTAAATCATGTTGAGTGAAATTCTAAAATATAATCTTTCGACTTTGTACATGAGGGCCCTAGTAAAAAGGGTTTAAGTCTTCTGAAGATCAAGTGAAAAAAACAAACAACCAACTTCAAAAACGCAAAAAGTAACTTCTTTTAAAATGGTAGGTACCTATAGGTCAGTCCAACTGAAGTCTCACAATATTTTTAACCAAGCTGACTTACTTTTTGCGTTTTTGTAGGTGTTTTTTTGTTTTTTAAAACATTATAATTTACACCCTTGGGATATCTCCCTTTCAACAAAAAAAAATCATCAAAATAGGTTCATAAAAGACCAAATTATCCGCGAACACATTAAAAAAAATTATGTACGGTTGAATTGAGAAACTCCTCCTTTTTTGAAGTCGTTTAAAAACTCCTCCTTTTTTGAAGTCGTTTAAAAAGGGTTTAAGTCTAGTCTACTCCATTCATGTATACCCTTTTTTAATACGAGTTACTCGACTCCAGTATTATGGTCACCTTTATCGCAGTAGATAAAGCATCCGTCACTCTCGCACTTACGTATTGGTCAGAAAGTGACAGATGCTTTATCCATATCGATAAACACGATCTTAATAGGCCCGCTGGTGTGTAAGTATATTCAACTAGAGGACGCCTGCGACTTCGTACGCGTAGAATTAGTTTCCCGCTACTCCCACCACTTCTTCCTGTGGGGGGTCGATTTTCGGAAAATTCTTTCTTAGTGCTCACTTACATCATGAAAGCAACCCCTGTACCAAATTTCAAGTTTCTAGGTACAGTAGTTTCGACTGTGCGTTGATATAATATAAATCAGTCAGGTTTGCCTTTTATATATTATATAGATTCTCTGGTGTGAGTATTTAAACCTGTTATATAAGTATTTTCTATCCCTTAAGTCGGGGATTAAAAGGTAAGCTTTAAAATCCTTACGGCATTATGGTGATGATATTTTAGTGTAACTTTAATAATTATGCCCAAGTGATATATATTTTTGGAATCGTCGTCGTTTTAACTCTTTTTCTTTGAAAACTGGCTGGTTTTTGCAGTTATTTTACATTCGATTTTGAATTCTGGACAAGCGTTCAGCGTCTACCATAGAAAAATAACAGGTATTTTATCGCAGGTCCGAAGTTCTCTTTCACAACTGTTCCATTTTTCAGAAAATTCATAATTTTTTATTTGAACCCTTTTCTAAATGTTTAAGGAAATATACCTATAGAAGCTGTAGGCTAGGTTAGGAACGATGAATAAAAATCCAGAAAAGCTAAACGGTTTCAGAAAAATCTTATGAAATTTCGGAGAAACGACAGAGTTAGTAACTGAAAATCGACCTTACCCAAATAACCATACATTCACATTAATTCACGTTAAAACATTCGTTCTTGGGCAATGAGGCACAAAATTAGTTCTAGTCTCAGACCTGTAAAACAGCTATATTTTATAACTATTATCTGTCGTTTTGTATCGGTACACTGTTACCAAGTAAACGAAGACAAACCAGAACGAAACATTTTCGTAAAATATAACTATTCATCATGCCATCAACATGACATCAACCAAAAGCGTTGACAATCATGATATGTGTCACGCAACCTTTATTTAGTCATAAACAGTTGGATTTCTGTCTATGGTGTTACTATTTTATCAATTGTTTGTGAATTGAGCTATTAGAGAGGCTAATTTTGACAACTCAATCTAACCTACGATCTTTATTAATTTTATGTTGGAAGTGAGGAAAGTGTAGTTAATTGCCTGTCATTAAAATAATAGAATAAAATATACACATTTTGTTTCCGGAAACAACGCTCATAATTTAGAAATACTTTACAGACTAACATAAAAACAACATCGACAAAAAATCGCGGTTCCTATTTGGCAAAGTAGAAGGCATGGTCGCTGCTGGTAGGCTGCCGCAAAACCCCCAAAACACGACATTAATCGGTCAGAAGTTAGGACGCTTGACGATCCCTAAAACCAATATAAAATCAAAATATTAAGAAACTCGAGGTTAGTTCAAGTGTAATAGTCTTATCTTCCATTCCACCACCTTCTCATTGCTAATAATATTTTTTTTTTTCATTTCAAAAATATGCAAACGCTTTCTTGCCACTAATATGACCACACCAACCATCACAACGCTACGCACAAAATGTCACAACGCTATTACCTCCGCTACCGCTCCACGCCCGCGCCATTAGAAACAAAGGCGATGTTTGCAAAACGTCACATTGTCGCCGGCTCGCACGGATTGAATTTCATGAAGTATTCAAATGTGAAGTGCAGAGAATAACCACAACGGACTGACGCCTATGACGTGCCTAAGTAATTTCCTTTCATTCTTCTCATTTCTATTGGTTTCTGCTTGCATTAAATGTTAAATGATAGCATTTGGTTCTTTGCGAGAGCTTCTCACTGCTTCGTATGAATTAACTAGCTTCTGCTAGCGACTTCGTCCGCGTAGATTTCATCGTTATTCCCTCGGCAACTTTAATATTTTTCGGGCTGAATAGTAGCCAATGTGTTAATCCAGGCTTCATACCCTCCATCTCAAATTTTAGCCAAATCCAAACTTACGCAGTTATAAATATTAGTAGGATATAACGTTTTCTTCTTCAGTCATACTCTTACCTCTAAAGATCTGATCATTGGGTGACTTTGCTATGATTATCCGTCTTCATCAATCTTAGTTGCTACCCTATTGGAACTAGAAATTTAACGGTAATGTCGCGTCTAGCACCGTTATAATGAAGTACTGCGGGCGAATTATGAATTTTCAAAACATGCCTAGTTAGTGAAAGTGGTAGAGTATAGTCATACTTCTTATTTCTCTCTCTTTTTCGCTGTCTGGAATTTGTTAGCTAATGGCAATTTTTAAAACTACCTCTAATAGAGTGTGAGAGTTTTTCCTATGATTTTGCTCAAATTCTTGATTCTAGATGATTCCAGTTGAAAGGCTTGTTTTTAAAAACATTCAAACAATCAAATTATTACAGACTGTAATTTGGAATGATTATACACATTACTCACGCTGACCCCGGATTCCAACACGTAAATCATTTTTTTGGGGATATCATTGGTTTTTATGTAACAGGCGACTGACTAAAAATCAACTAAAATAGCACCACATAACTTTATATATCTCTTGTTTTTATAGAAACGGCGACGGATTCATACACTGAGCATGGTCCAACATGCTCTAACCCAATCTGTAAAAAACAAACGCAGATATTCCAATAACACCGAAACCAGATGTCTAACAAACGAAGTTGTAAATATAAAGTTCCCTTTTGTACATTTAATTGGCTCAGAAAATATTTCGGAACACAGCAACAGAACTGTATGAACATTCTTGGATACCCTTGTTTCTGTTCCGATGTGCACAGGAGAAGTTTCAAACAGTTTTATTAGCTTGCTATGTACAATAGAGCGCTTCTGCGCTGCTACAGTTATCGAACTGTCTATTTCTTTTTCTTTTTATTTTAAATGTCTTCTCAAATCAAATAAGCAGTAATTTTTAGCGAATATCTCACTAAAGTGATTATTAGAGAGCTTGTGGGCAGTTGTGAGCAACAGTGCAAATTCAAACAAAGTGCTGCATAATAAAGTTTTATGGGGTTCTAGTTTATTAACTTTGTGTTGCATGTAATTGGCGCAATTGGTAGAATCAACCAAATATTAACCCTAGTAACCAATTTGCGTGAAGTAAACAGTTTTAGTGGTGGTAGAACCTTGTGCAGGGTCCATCCAGATCTTTAATACCATCTTATCCTTTAGCTTATCGCCAAGCAACAGTGTTCGCGTTGTTGTGTTCTGGGGTAAGACAGAAGCGACATTACCAGAATAGAGACATTCCATCTTAGTCCTCATGGTTGGCAACGCATTATTAGTCTTTAGATTGTAGTCGTAAGATTGTAGTCTTGAGAATGCAAGTCAATAGGTCTCAGATTCCCCTTACCATCAGGCGGCCTATGTGCTCGTTTCCCTTCTCCATGCCATAAAAAGTTTCAAACACAGGTTTGTATTGATAAACACACACAAGATTAAAACTATAAAGTCTTCACGTCAACAGTTACCAACATAGAAATATTCCATATACCAAACGTAGTATTTAAAACACCAGCAGTTGTGCGGAATTGAATAAACAGTTTGAAACTCCAAACGCAATATCGGAACTGCATTCCCGTGCGACACGTGGTGCAGTGGTGCAATTCTCTTTTGCAGTAAACATGAAATCGATCGAACTGACCTTACTTGACTTGTGCGCCAAAATTGCATAGAAAACCATCATTGGTAAAATGACTATCATAGAGGCATTCTATCTTAGTCTTTAGGGATAGCGACGGGGCGAATTTGCGGTCTTGAGATCGCAATTTTTTATGGGTTTGAGATCCCGTTTACCATCAGGTGACCTGTGTGCTTATTTATCTTCTCCATACCATAAAAAAAGATAACAACCATCAAAAGATCGAGAATAGGGTTATTACTCCGGCCATTTTTTTCAAAACCGGCCGGTGCAGACGCCACCGTTTTATTTTGTCTGAGTTTAGGTCAGTTTGTCCGTTATACCATGGTTTGTTAGGTTTCTGTGAAAGGGCGCAGGGATCAGGCCTATGACTGCAAATGCATTGCAAAGCCTGAGGAATACATTGGAATAGTTCTATTTATTTTAATACATTATTGCACTAAAAAAATGAATTTCATACTACGAGAACTTCATACTACTTTATATTCACTAGAAGTCTTGCACCTACACCAAAACACAACAGTGTGAATTATGGATAAGAAAAATAAAGAACTATGTTATAGGCACGGTCTGCTGCGTCATACTAGCGCTCGCACGTTTTAAGTTCGATGGAGCTCGACTTTGCTGCCTCAGGGAATAATCCGCAGAATTTTATTAAGGATATAAAACAAAATGGTTTCCCGCCAGCTAGTTATTGAATAAACTGGGTTAGTGTATCAATTTCAGTCGTTGTCGTTCGTCTGATAGAATGAGCGATTTTTCGATTGTTTTACGGGAATTCTAAGAACGGATGCGTGTAGCGCTGGAGTTGGTGCCGTTATTTTTTCAAATAACTTTTGGAAAAAGTTGTCTCAAAAGAAATTAGTCAGATAACTTTAAAAAAAGCCTATATGTACAATTAAAATTACCAAAAATTTTTGATTTGCAATGCCTTTATTAATGAAGACAGTGGTTTTTAATACTGCGGATTATCAGTTTCAAATATAAAATATTCTAAAAACTCACGTTCTGTAACATTTTTTTTTTTTAATTTTCTCGACGCTCACGCCTCTCTCGAGTTTCGAACTAACTTTATTTTCATTTTCATAAATAATGGTTCAAATGACATAGATATTTATTTTTGAGGATCACATGATATTTTAAATATTGACAACTGTCCGAGGTAAAACAATGTCCGGGGTACAACAGTTTCCCCTACCTATTATAGTATGAAATAGATCCCATCGTTGTCTGTTTTCTCCATCTTCTTTCCAAATAGCAATAGAAAAAACCTCTCAATGCCCTGCAAATATCCCCGTCGGACATTGACCTTTAAAGTTCACTCGTAATCTATACGCTCGTCCCCCTGTTTTGCTTGTACTGCGTGTTGGTTTGCCCCAGTTATGAACAGCTGCGTGGTTCTATTCAGAAGGGCTATATTGCTTATTCATGAATATGAGGACCCTCTAGGGAATCACCGATGAAAAAACAAACTGTAAGAGTTTCAAGTGAACTTGTTTGGTTGGTGGTAAATGAAAATGAATATGCAGTCCAGTTAGACATGAATGGATTTAAAATGAAGATGTGTTAATTGGCCTAGTTGGTAGTGACCCTGCCTACGAAGATAGCGGTCCCGTGTTCGATTCCCGTATGGGCAAATATTTTTGGGATGAGTGCGAGTATTTTGTTTCTGAGTCTTAGAATCTTTCTATTCAGGTATTTATAACGTTATTTAGTACCCATAGCACAAGCCTAGGGCTTAGTTTTGGGACTAGGGACAAATTGTGTGAGATACTCCTTTTTTTCAAGTTGATTTAATTTTTGATTAAGCTTCCATAAAGTAACAAAAGTTATTAATTCACAAAAATTACTTACGTCTATTTTGTGAGTTTGTGCAGAGTAAAAAAACCGATTTTATGTTTAATTTGAGACTTTTGAATTTTTTTGAGTAAAAATTCTGACAACAATTGCTACATTTTTGTAGGAGGAAACAAGACCAAAGCACAAGGAGAAGAGAATTATATAAACGTAACAAGTATTTTTCCATCCAATCCGTAACAATCTGAAACGACTTGCAATCTTTCTTCAAATATTTTTCTTTTGGCACTCCTAATTTTGACAGAAACACATAAACTTCGCTTGAGTCAATAAATCCTTGGGAGACGCGAAGAGTTACAGAAAAACTTTACTGCCTCGCGAAAACAATATCACTAAAAATAACGAACCCACGTAAAACTTATCAGAATCCGAATTTCATCAACACCCTGTATCCTTCAGAAAATAAAAGATTTCTATCAAGTGCGGCCTCGCTCTTAATTTTTACGGTTCCGTGACATAAAAATAATTGGGTCCTTGACTTTGTTACATGCCGTCATATCGTCATGCCAATAAAATAATAGTAACTGAGTTTATTTGTGGACAAGGCAGGAAGGCCTGTGAACGGTCCGAATCGCTACCAGCATTCTTACTTTTTAACCTGTCGCAAAACAGTTAGCTGTTCTTTCTTTCGGTGTACTTACTCACCTGTCTTTTTTAGACGTCTCTTCAATTATAAGAAGAAGGAATAAGAAGGAAAACATTTATTCATAACAACAACACACTAATATCACATTCAAATATGAAAAAGACACGGCAGTTAGTGGTAATTATTACGAAAGGGTCTCAACTAGACTCAGCACATGCTGTGGTGTGATTCTCTCAACAACGGTGAACGACGGACGAACGAATGTCCAAACGGCGAGTGTAAGTAGTCCCGTCAAAGCGAACAAAACACATTTTAGCGGGTTATTCCCACTTGTTACCACCTGACGTTTTTATGTTGCCAATTTAAACTTTATTCCACTGTAATAAGCCAGGAAAAGTGTGCGGGTGGTAACAGATGGGAATTTTAGCGCGCCGCCCAAAAACAAATCTAGGACTTCCTGTACTTTAGGTAAAAGACAACTAAAAGCCTACTTATACTTCCTTCCATTGAGGTACCTATTATTTCATCGAAACAACTTTCAACACAGAATTTTCATTCATCGAAGGGCATTTCTCGCCGCGTGTGACAATTTTTTTTGGTAGTCCCAAGTTTAACTTACGTAAATAAAGTTAAAGATATCCTGAGAACGTCATGGTTTCAGCAGAATATAGCGTTCTTTGAAATTAAATTCGATGAAATGATGAAATCGATGAAGTGGAATTCGGTAAAATGATAGGCTGCTCTTCCATTAATTACGTGATATTTATAAACGTGAGTTTGTTGGATAATTCGGAAGTTTGTCTTTTAATCACGCAAAAACTTCTAGAATTTCTAAAATCTTAAAAATACTTTTTATCCTCGGAAAAAATAGTTCCGTTACATTAAACAATTTAGACGAAGTGACCAGCGAAGGCTAGTTTTACAACTGATATATGGCTATAGTTATGAAATCTCCACGGTTGGATTACAAATCGTGTTTATCACATAACGGTTGCTTGTAGGATGAATTTCCGGTTGGTTTCTCTGCCCAACGAAGTAAAATCTAGCGGACATTTATTGAAGAATTCTATGCTCCAACAAATACCTTCAAAACTTTTTGATAGTGACAAATATAACCCGGGACTCCGGGTAGTTTATCGATGTTTCACATGAAATGTTGACAATTCTGGGACATGTATAAAGTTAGGCTATAAAGTTAAATGGCAGCTGCCGAGCGTTTGAATAGTATTCAATACTACACAAAATCATGTATTTGCATCAGTTTTGTTTTAAATAATTGCTATTGCAGAGCAATGCCCATGATGCGCACAAATTCTCAAAAAAATAAATCTTTAGACATTACTGAGAACATTTCAGGAAACATTTAAATGCATTAGTAATGTTTTCTTTCCAAACCATAATAAAGAAAATTCTTAGAAGTTACGCACCAAGAATTTTATTGTTCATAGGCAAGTTTCTTGTCAGTCCAATAATTCTACCTACGAGTATTGATATTCAAACAACTATCCCTCTGTAAATATTCAATCCAATACTCTTCTTTATATTAAACATCTACTAATAAATTTGTACTATTGTATGTATATTACGGTGACGGCAGCAATGATGGACACTTTTAGCTGATAGGCACCAGTAATGAACACACACTCTTAATTCAAATTTCATACGGTCCTAAATTGATTGTTGCCAAACAAATGAATAACCCTTATCTTCTGTAAAATAGAATCAAGTGTCCATTATTGGTGCCTTGTTAATTACTGATTCCATCACCCTAGGTAGGATAGTGACATGCCATGCATGTTTTTTAAAAATTATAACAATAAAATGCAAAAAACTTTATCATACCACGACGTCTTATTCCACTTACGTCAGCTGCCACTTAGGTCCGAAAATGATTAGTTCCATTTAGGTCATACCTTGCGTAAATTTTTCTTTCTTTTCCTGTTACTCACTGACCCCCAATAAGGCTCAAATCCCGTTTTGTCGCTTATCGTAAAAGTGAACCACACCTACCATACACGTATGTATAGAATAAATCCGGCTCGAGTCACGCCAAGTCGATTTTTCACCTCGTAAAATGCAAAGTTAATGTCAAAACTCTAGTGTGTAGTCGGACGGAGTTTCGTGAGCGTCACACCGAGAATTTTAAGGTGCATGGTAATTTGAAACTGCAATAAAAATCTCTTTTTGATACTACTACTTTTTCTTTTTAAGCACAGGCGCATAAAGTGTTATAAGTTTAACTTGTGTATTTGTGTGTCTTGTGCTCTAGCTCCGAAACGGATGGACCGATTTGAACGCGGCTTCTTCTAAATAACATACATACATACATACCTTCACGCCTGTCTCCCAATGGGGTAGGTAGAGACTATGGAACGCCAGGTGCACCAGTCTAAACATACAACTTTCGCTTCCTCTACATTCATCAATCTCTTCATGCACGTACGTCGGTTTCGGGTGCTTTTGATTTGGCCCTTATTCAGTACATCGTGAATCTGATCACCGTACGTCCGTCTAGGACGTCTCCTACCGACATCTCCTCGCGCTCTCGCTCACCATATCTCTTTCGTAACTCTTCTTTCGTCCATCCTTTCTAAATGACCAAAGTAAACCATCTTAGCATACCCTTTTCGATTTTAGTCACTACATTTTCTTTCAATCCACATCGTTCTCGGATCTCGCTATTTCTTACTCTATCTATCAACCTAACTCCGCACATACTTATTAGAGCTCTCATTTTAACTGCATTAATCCTACTTTCGTTCTTCTTCTGCCATACCCAAGATTCACTACCATACATCAATGTTGGTGTCAATACTCCCTGAACAATAGCAAGGTGAGCTTTGTCCGATATGACTTTGTTTGCCAAGATTGAGTGTAAAGCCCCGTTATTGATCATATTTCCCGCTTTTACTCTTCTTTCAATATCTCCATCACATTTCCCATCTCTCGTAAACATAGAACCTTAATACACAAACTCATACACTTGCTCCACTTTTTCATCTCCAATCATTATTAGACATTTATTATTAGGCAGTTAGGCTGTTTAAGAGATATCAGTTCCGAAAAAAGGGATCGCCAGTAAATCGACGGTTTTTATAACTTTTAAAATAGGTAATCATTTTCAAAATCTATTTTCGAAACGCAAAGTGAACAAAAAAAGGAAATGAAATTAAAAACTGAATCAAGCTTTTTTTTTGCTGTTTAATACGGGTACCTATTATATATCGAAACACCTTTCAACGAACATATCATAACGCAGAATTTTCATTTCATCGAAAGGCATTTCTTGCCGCATGTGTTTTTTTTTGGTAGTCACAAGTCTAAGGGCCTGTTTCACAATCGTCAAGTAAAGCATATCTGACACATAAATTTAGCCCTTTCCTTTTCTTACACTTGAACATAGACAAGGAGAAAGCTAACTTTAACTGGCATATAAATTCACTTGTCGATTGTGAAACAGGCCCTAAGCTAACCTAACCCTACGTAATTAATATTTAAGATATCTGGAAAACATCATGATTTCGATGAAATGAAATTCGATGAAATTGTACAATCGATGAAGTGAAATTCGATAAAATGATGGGTTACTGTTTAATACAAATGTTTTTGGATATTTTAGTAGGTATTTAAAATAAAAATGTGTATATTAAAGAGCAAAATATACCGCCATTCAAATGTGGTAAAATCCCCAATCCACGTTACTTTAATACTATCGCCTTCCACATTTTTTACCGTAAACTTTATAAGCCTTTTTTTAAGCAACGCATTTGCGGTCTTAGGATTGCAGTCTTAAGATTGAATTGTTGAAAATGCAAATGTAGATGAGTCATAGATCCCAGGTGGCATGTGTGCTCGTTCACCTTCCCCATAAAAATAATGTTTCCATTTTTTTCTGCTGACTGTACAGGATCCGTTTAAGGGCATGCTGACTGAAAAGACTCGTAAAGATTTGTATGCATGACGTAAAGTGTAAACACTCAGCTAGCGTCGTAAACGCAAAACGCAATCTGTTGCGCATAACGAGATTTTTAATAAAAAAAATTACAACACTCTAGGTGACTTTTTTGTGAAAGAATTATATGGGTTATGTAGTCATAAAAAGTTTAGTATCCGTTTTAAATTTATTTTTGTCAAAGAATATTTATGCGAAAAGCGTTTTCGAAATTTCCTGTGATATAATGTGACTTACATCACTTTCTGGCACACAAGACTAACTAACTAACTAACTTAGCTGCACAATTTGCAAACATTTTTCTTTTGTAGACAAGCACACAGGCCATATGTGGGGTCTGAGATCCATAAACATTTGCATTTTTAAGTCTACAATCTCAAAACCGCAATCCTAAGACTGCAGATGCATTGGCAATCCTGAGGTCTAATTCGGAATATATGCAAGTAATTTCACAGGTTGTCTTATTCCCATACTAGAACATGATAACGTGGACGCTGCTATTTAGGGTTACGTTAAGTTAAAGGATAAGTAGGCTGCAAACAAAGTTTTTGTTTTCTATCGACTCGAAATGTATGTAGTTGACATAGCGGTCGACGTGATCAGTCATCAGCTTAAGTCAATTCTATACATTTTGTCGCGTTTAGCTAAGTTTAGTTTAGTTGTTAGAATTATGCATCTTGACTAAGCCTCAAGATCCGAAGAAGCAGTCCAGACAGACCCTGCACAAGATCCTACCACCAGTAAAGAGTTCAAGAAACTGTAATAAAACACGACATCTTTTATAAAAACAACCCTGAAAGGTGTAGTCTAAGTTAGTCTAAACCCACTAAAGTAAACTGCGCTATAATTTGCGCTTTTAAAGCCTTTATATCTCTATTTAGCAACAATAATGCCCGGGCTACCCGCACGTCGGCGGTTATCTGTCGTAAAACGGGCCGAACCTTTTTGTTCCACGTGATGAAGGGATTCCGTTGTTAAGATCGCAGACGAAATTAAAATGTAAAAACACGCGTACCTAAACCCAAAACATTGAGTATCAAAAGCAAATATAGGTCATCTTGAAAACGAAAAATATAGACAAGAAACCGAGTGGGTCGTAATGTACTACATTTTGGGCCACCAACATTTGTAAAATATTTTTATATTTTTATTTTAGCTGCTATACTTACAATGTAAGTTCTCAAAATAACGTATTTTCGATTACGAAACAAAGTGGGATGTAGAATGCCACCTTGTGGAACACCAGCATTTGTAGACTGAACTTGTGGCGGTTAATTCACTAATGGTTCTTCAACGATGGTGTCTTTAGACATTCCAAAAAAAATACTTTTGAAAGATAGAAATAGCTGAATCAGTCTTCGCTCTACAAGAAAGCTAATCAAAGAACTGTACAATTTAGACATAGAATTCAAGAAACGGTAGTCAAACGTGACGTCTTTAGTAGAAAAATCACTGAAACCTACTCTAAGTCCACTACAGCAAATTGTGCTATAATACGTGCTTTACAAGCCTTTATGTCTCTATGTAGCAACAATAATGCCCGAGAAACCCGCATGTCAGTGGCTATCCGTCGTAAACCGGGCTGAAACCTTTTTGTTTCAACTGATGAAGGGATTCCGTTGTAAAGATCGCAAACGAAATTAAAATATAAAAACACGCGTAATTGAAACCCTAAAAGGCCGAAACAAGTAAAGGTAAACCTTGAAAACGTAGACGGAAATAAAGTGGTGTTTAACGTGTATCCGTATGTCTATATATTTGTATGTTTGTGTATCTCTATCTGTCTATGGCATTGATATTGTTGCTCCCAAACGGGTGGACCAATTTGGACGCGGTTTGTTTTAAATAGAAAGCAAATTTTAAAGCTAGGTAGTTACTGCTTTTTTATGTGAAAACACTATATCTTAATTAGACATTGTTTGCAAAAAGACTCGTTTTTAAATAAACGTTAATTTTCATTAAAAAAAATTAAAGACTGACTTATATAGGTATTTCATTTAGTTCAAAAAGGGAAATTAGTCAACAAATATCAGTTAAATTTTCACTTAAGTATGAAACAATTTGGCCTTCGCGTATTCTGAACGGAAATAACTTTGTAAAAGGTTTTATTTAAGCAGTAAGTCCTTTTAACTGAAGGGTTATGGGTTTGATCCCGGCTCGCATCTTTCAACGACCCATTTTGTTACATTTTGAATAGCCATTGAAATTAATAGCAGTGGCCATTTGACTCATACCGGTCGAAGTCATAAGTAGCTATATATTTTAGTACTCTGTCGCAGCTATTCATGTTCTACATTTAAACCACTCTCATTTTAATACATTAAAGTGACAAGGTAATAAAATGTGCAGCTACTTCTGAGCTCGACTGTTATGTAACTACGTTAAGGAGTTATGTCAATCCAAAGGCCAGTTTTACGGAATTTTCATTCTTAATTTTCTTTAAAGGTTTGTCAATATACAACAATTCAACGAATATTTTTACATTTGCACATGGGTCAGTGTATAAAAGTCCATTGTTCGATTTTGGATGACCACTACAGGTACAGTCAGACTTAAAGTAGGTCACTTAAGGTCCAAAGTCAATTTGACATTCTACAGTAATAAGGTTGAGTATGCTATAAGTTTAGTTACAAATGACTGGGCACATTTAATGACATTGACGACTTCAAGAATATTCTTTTTGAACTAGGTCATTAAATTAGCGTTCGTGACCATACATTGTAAGAATAATTAGGTTCCTTCATGATTTATTTTTCTATTTGCTTGTTCTTAATTTAAGATGCGATTAACCTAACTAGGATAACGTTGTTTTACTGCTGTCAACTTCATCAATTTTCAAAAACTTCATTGTTGTGCAATATGTCAAGTTTGACTTTTTATCTGCCTAGTCCTGGATCAATTTGAGTGAGATTTAACCCTGATGTATATTTATTATAATTTTTAAAATTAGGTCGTAATAATACTTTGGAATTCTTGAGTAAAAAAAGAAAGGTCAAGGTTTGAAGACGGACCCAAAGGAATTGCCCAACAACCCGTCACAGCATCCGTTCCAGTAATAAATAAAGGAATTAGGAATGGCAGATCTCTTGAGCCCAAATAATAGGATTTGCCGCAAAAAAAGGGATTTGCTTTATCTAGATTGCTTCACCCTTTTTACACTATTCGTATGACTTACATCTATTTTACAAGATATTAGTTAACATGCAATGTATGTATGTAAACACGTATGTATGTATGTATGGGTCAAATCTTACAAGTTAAATTTGACCCACTTCCCGTTAACGGAATGGGCTGAAATTTGGACCAAATATGTAAACGTAATATAATGGTATCTAAGAGCTGATCTGATGATGGAGTCGGAAGGTGGCGACAGGATCTCCGCTATTCTTACCGTAGACCCACCGTGTTAGGACTCAATAGTTTGTTCTTGATTAAAGTACATTAAAGTAATCATCAAAATCATAGAAACCTTTTTGTTTAATAATACATCTCTCAGGATTGCAGTGTTGAAATGAAAATGAAAAATGAAAAATGTTTATTTTTGTTAGAATTTAGGTACGGTCACGAGCGTTAATTTGGGACCGATTTCAAGAAAAATATGCTTGAGGTCGTCAATGTCATTAAAGATGTCAAGTCATTTGTAACTTTTAGGAAACTCAACCTTATTGTTGTAGAATGTCAGATTGTCTTTAGACCTAAGGTGGGTACCAAATTAATTCTCGTGACTGTACATAACATTGTTGAGAATGTAAATATCTATGAACTGGAACTCTCCGTACCATTAAAAATGTAAGATAATTATATTCCTACAACTATCGTTATAAAAGAAACAAGTCGTACATTGCACGCCATTTCAACTCTCTCAAAGAAATCGAACAGAGCAAACGCGACCACAAACCGTTTCCTACACGTCCGTTGCGTGCGCGACGCGTGTGCGTGGCGGGTCGTGAGCGATTTACGTTCTGGCCGTGGCAGGTACAGTCAACTGAAATATGGAACAGTGATGAATGATTAATTGTGGGTACATTTGTGTTGTGATGTATAAATAATGGCGGTTGATTTATCTAACTAAAAGTTGGGGGTTTTTATACTTATTCTAACTTATGGTGGTGGTAGGATCTTGTGCACGTCGAGGTCGCTACCACCATCCTTACCCTTTAACTTACCGCCAAGCAGCAGTGTTCCGCATTGTTGTGTTCCGGTGTGGGGATAAGATAACCAGTGAAATTACTAGCATAGAGCCATTCCCCAAAGAAAAAAGGCGGCTACCTGCAATCTAGTAGTCGATGCATTCTATACTCTATTGGTAACGACATTAAATTTAAAATGCTTAAGTACTGTCGCACTCAGAGAAGTCAAATAAAAACGCTTGTTTAGTGACGTGTTGTCTTATTCTATTGCTTTAGCAAAGAAAGTGACAACAGCTCTGCTACTTTAATCAAGCATTAAATTTAATTGACGTCTCTGAGTGCGGCAAATGAGGCATTTCCCAAAGATCAAAGGCGGCTAACTGCAATGTAGTAGTCGAAGCATTATATTATACTCTATTGATATCGACATTAAATTTAAAATGCTTAAAATATTTACTAACTAGGTATTTAGTTAGCTCTCATTGGTATTTAGGAAGAATTATATTATAACGTTCAGAATGTTCGCTCTGTGTAACGTTCCCAAGCATTCCCCGACGAAAAGGGATGTATCGTGTGTATATGTGTGTCTGTGTATCTTCTTCTCCGCAATGATGGTCTTGTCCGAAGCGCTAGTAGATTCACTACATATTACCGACGTGTAAAAGAGCCCTCATGTGGCCAATTTACTGAATAAATATTTTGAATTTTGAATTTTGAGTTTTGTGAGTTTGCGACTTCGTAGGTCCTAAACGGATATACCCAGTTTTTTTAAGAAAACCTGTTCAATTGGGATGGTCCTTAGCTAATTTTCATGAAAATCGGTTAAGCCGTTTAAAAGATATCATCAGCTCTGAAAAATGGGGTCCACGTAAATCACTTCTCAAAAAAGAGATTGCATTATATCGGAGGTTTTTTTTTTCAATATGTTTGCCCTCCTAAGCCAATACGCAGTATTTCAAATTCAATTACCAAAGCAGTTTTAATTCTATTCTGTTAGTGATAAGGTTGATATTGCTGCTGTAGTTTTATATGAGATACTGCCAATTGGATTAGGAGGGCAGAATTATTGACCAATTGAAACGAGTCTGAGTAAGTAAAAAAAAAACTTATTCACGTTTGTAAGTCGTAGAGCAGTTTTTATTTTGTTTGTAATAGTACATTACTGCAGAGGCCGTGAAGTAAGGGATTGCTGGACGAATTTAGGGTAGACGGATAAAACGAGTCCTGCAATCCCTTTCCGGCCGAGAATTGTACAGTGCTTTTCTGAAGCAATTTGAGGAAATATTAAAATTAAAATAACTACCGGGTAGGTAATCAAGTAAAATTAAATAATAGTTTTATTTGCCGCTTTTTTTTAAATGCCCTTTGAACAAGCTCTTCGAGCATCATGTTTAACCGCACTTATATACTATAGATTTTGTTTTTTTTTATGTCGCAAGTATGGTTACAGAGTCCAGTGGTGGTTGGCAGTCTAACTTTCAAAAAAGTTTAAAAAAACAAAAAAACCGCCTTCAAAAAGCAAAAAATAACTTCATTTAAAATGGTCGGTAATAGGTCAGTCCAACTGAAGTCTGCTTTTGGTTAAAATATTGTAGGACGCCGACTTCAGTTGGACTGACCTATTACCGACCATTTTAAATGAAGTTATTTTTTGCTTTTTGAAGGCGGTTTTTTTGTTTTTTTAAACTTTTATTTTATTTTATACTTTTTAGTGGTCATAATTATGCTGTTTTGTAGTCCCACTTTAATTACCTAATAAGATTTAATAAGAAACTATAGAACATTGAAATTCAATCTCGCCGCAAGCAACGCCGTGGGAAAGTCATAGTCATATATTTAAACGTACATATGCTTCGTCATAGTCGCTCAACTATCTTAATCGAAATATCTTGTCGCCACCCTTGAAATATATACCGTTTAGGAGTTCCGGTGGCCATCTGTGGTTTTCATCATCAGTTCCACTTTACCAAATAGTGCTTTCCAAGAGCAAATACACGAGTTACAATGAAAAATACCAAAATCGCTATAGGTGTGCCTATAAATTTTGAAGAGTTCCGTCGATTCCTCATGGACTCCATCATCAAATCTTCATTTTGAAAAAAATGGGACCAAATGGAAAGCACCAGCTTTCAAATAAAAAAAGAATCATCAAAATCGGTTCACCCAGTCGAAAGTTCTGAGGTAACAAACATAAAAAAAAAAAAAAAAAAAACATACAGTCGAATTGAGAACCTCCTCCTTTTTTTGAAGTCGGTTAAAAAGAAACTTCATGTCTTCATTTCGTGGTATTAACGCATACATTTTCGAGCATGTTTGGGAAAAAAATCTAGGTATTCTTATCCAATTTCCTACGTAAGCTTCACTAAAAATAGAATAAGTGCAGATTTCTGAGGTTTCCACTGAGAATATTGCGACCTTTAAAAGCTTTACGTTTTTACTACCACGCACATTTAGAAACAGACAACCTTTAAAAAGTTTAACAAGTAACGAAGTAATACTAAAAATGAATCTGGGGCCCATTTCTCAAAAAGTTTTAGTCTAATAATATTAGTGTTTTGTCTCATTTTGTTGTTTTATTTTCAAGATTCAACACTAGTATTATTAGACTAATACTCTTTGACAAATGGGCCCCTGTAGTAAATAAGATCTCTATAATGCTAGATGATGTTTTGGAATAGAAAGTATTTCTTTCGCTGAAGACAATATAAAATTTGATAAATGAATGAATAAATTAACTACCGCAGTAACGTCGGATCTTCTGACACCGAAAAATAGTAATATTATTTTGTCCGAATTTTAATTTTTTCTAAGGCTATGTTATGCTGGAGCTATAATAATATAGATATAATATAGATAAAAAGCCTAATTTAATGGCTATATGAAGGTTATTTAAATTCAATTTATAAGAGACATCGAATAATAAAGTCTTTTATCAAAACATTGCGTTTCGAATTATGAAAATTCGGAATTTAGATTAATTTGAAAATATTACTTTAATATAATTCTTTTAAGGCCAAAAAATAATAAGAAAGTGCATTTGAAATAAGTCTTTTCACATCATGTAGGTACGTATTAAGTGCAGCAAGATATTTTTTTTTCATATTTTGAATTACAATTCTGAAAAGATTTGCTTTAAAAAAAACGGTCAAAAATACTGACTGCTACGGTGAGTGTTAACAAAACGATTAAAATAACGTTAACTAAATCTGACCAAACCTAACGAAAACAGTTCAATCAACATTTTCAACCGACCATTCTAAAACAATTTCCATATCGCCTTGGATCCTTTCAAAGCCAGCATTTCTCATTTCTATAGGAAACTTACCCGTTATGGAGCATTCGGTATACAATGTGTTTATCGGGGAAATGTACCGACATGCGTCAATTCATTTACCATGCTGACTGTACAGGCGGAAGCGTCGGAAATAGACTCGAGGTACTGTCGACATGAAATATTTCGGTGACGCGGTAAAAAAATATGCAAGGTTTTTTAAACTGATATTTCGGTATTTTTAACCTTCAACTAAAATAAAGAAGTGAGGTACTTATAACTTTAAGGCCCCGTTCACACTAGCCGGACCGGCGAATTTGCCGGACCGGTAAATCTGCCGGAGAGGCTAGTGGCTGTACAATTCATATAGTTTTTGTTGGTCTGTTTGTAGCCACCAAAAGTGTAATAAAAAAATAGTTTTGTGAGCGGTATTCCGATGGGATAAGACAGCCGATGAAATGAAATGATCTACAGAGATTCCATTAGTTACTAGTAATTTTAATGTAAAAATAGAAGGCAGACAAGCAAGCGGGAATCCTGATGGTAAAGGCTCAGTTTCGTTGGTTGATAGCCCAGCCCGCATGCTGGTAGCAATCCATTGGCGGGTTGTGTTAATATTTTTGAGCCGAGAGCTATTGCAGCGACGCAATGTATCACGAAAAGAATGCGGACTGAGTCTTAAGTGATCACCGTAACCCATAAACACCCACAACACCAGAGGAATCGCAGGTGCGGTGGCTTTTGATAAAAATGTAGGCTCGCTTTCTAAAGGCCCCTAATAGGGAATGCAATTTAACCGGTTATTAACCGTTTTTTGTATGAAAATAACCGGTCAAAACCGGTTATAACCGGTTATTTGCATTCCCTAGCCCCTAAATCGTAGGTGGTAGATTTCCAACTATTAAGATGGTGTTAATGGAATGAGTTGGTTAAACATTGGTACGAGTTGTTGTTGGAATCCAGCAGGTGGAATCCGAATTATCCTTCGAAGCACTCCTCGTTATAAACGCAGTAAAAGACATAGAGGAAAGGAACATCTCTCCGTAGGGCCAGTAGATATATGTATATACGGTCGTGTGGTATCCCTCTTACTCGTTCGCTTCGTTTCGCTCATTATACGTTCCGATGGTTCCTGAGCTGCAGAACCGAAGACCGATCAAGATCGTTCACGAGTTACTAGTTCGGTCCGTGACGGGAATTCATTCCTTTTAGTTCTTAGTTCCTGACCAACTCAAGCCTACTTTCATGATGTCAGTCGAAAGACGTCCACTGCTGGACATAGGCCTCCCCCAAGGCTCTCCACTCAGACCGGTCTTGTGCTTTTCGCATCCACCTCGTTCCCGCGATTTTTACAAGGTCGTCACTCCATCTTGTTGGAGGCCTACCTAAAGCCTACTTTGCTGTAGCATAAATTATGACCTAGATTTGCCAACTACCGACAATTAATCGACTCCTAATACCCCAATCAATATTTCCACTTATTACCCTACGACAAGGCTCCTTTCTTTGTCCTACAAAGGCCTTATTTGTTCCTCGTTCATTAATCCCTCGTGCTTTCATTAACACTATAATAGGCTATTCATTGGAATAACTCCCGCCTCGGGAATAGACCGGATTTTAAGGTTGAAATCGGTGTTTTAGAGGGACGTAATTTAGGAAGCTAACCTTAATTTATGTACCAGGGGGAACAGCTAGTTTCTAGAAAAATCCAGGTTTATTTCGAATATTAATTGATTTCGTCACTGCGTGTGCAAAAACAGCACTAGACTCATTACCACGTAGGTTCGGTGAAATTAGAGTAAATATCCGAAAAAAAAAATCAAACGAACGTTAGATAAACGAGCAAGTAGAACAGTAACTTAAGACCTACTTATGGACATAACATAACATAGCTGAACTTATTAAGTAACATGGTGTTTTAACATGGTTGTGTTTATCGCGTGACAAAGTTTAGATAAGGCATCCGTCACCTTTTGACACGTACATGTACGACAGTGACGGATGCTTTATCCAATTTGACACGCGATATAGACGCAACCATACTAAGCCCACAGCAGTAATAATAAACCATGGCCTTTAATCTTTGCTTGTATTATTGAAATACAACAGTACATTTAATATGTGTTTCAGAACATAAATTATTGGAATGAGACGACTATTCCAAAAACAAAAGCAACCGTTTTATTTTAAAAATTGATTCCATCGCTTATTGTTCAAAACTACCCACTCATGAAAAATATTAAATTGAATAGGAAACGTGAGTAAATAGAGAAAGGCGCGTGCTTTCAGCCAAGCTTGGTGTATTACCCACCTGAAGAAATAAATGCTACGTGCCTTCGTATTGCTTCATAAAATACTGGATACGTTGTAGAGTTAAATGAGAAAAGGGGACACCATGCAGAAAATGTTTTTAATCAAAGTTTTCTTGTTTTTGGTTCGTCAAAATAATAGCCAAAAGTAAGAAAAAATATTGACGCTTGTATGAGAAGAGAGAGATAGTGCAAACGCTGAATAAAAACCAAAAACAATAAAATCCTGGGTACGTACTCAAGGTCACGAGACAAAGTTTTTTTTTTACATATGTAAGGGTCGCCCATTGTATTCACGATCTGGAGGCTTATTGTCTAACGCACTCGGAATTACGATCGTTTTCATTTTGAAAATCGAAGGCTTGTCTGCATATAAAATGAAAACAATTGCTCCACTTTGAAGCCGGTTGCGATTAAGAGTGCGTTAGACAATAAGCCCTCTGGTCTAAGATCCGAATAGAAGACGACCTTCACCCAGCTGTTTATTTGATAAAAAGTATTTTATATCAAATTTAATATGGTAAGCAATATACAGGGAAAATAGGTTGACTGAAAAAATTCGGTCCAGTACAGTCCACAATAATAATAAAAAATGTTATTTTTTTTAATGGCTATTACTTGTTTAATAGAACAATTACATACTAATCGAAAGTATGAAGCCTATAGAATATGCAAACCGTACCATTATCTATACAACATTAGCAAAAAACGGCAAGAAAATCACGTTTGTTGTATGGAGAGGCTCCCATACAACAAACCTTAAATATTTATTTTATTCTGTTTTTAGTTATTGGTTGTTATAGCGGCAACAGAAATACATCTTTTGTAAAAATTTCAACTGTCTAGCTATCACGGTTCATGAGATACAGCCTGGTGACAGACAGACGGACAGACGGAAAGACGGACAGACGGACAGCGGAGTCTTAGAAATAGGGTCCCGTTTTTACCCTTTCGATACGGAACCCTAAAAACAAGAGCTTTTAAACTTTAGATCAAAAACAGTGTTGCTCTGTGAAGCAGCCATCAATTTTATAACTCAGTGATTCCAAAAAAACTTATGAAACTTTGAGTTGCTCCAGCTCAGTTTCCAAAAGTTTTTACGTACCTCAATTGTTTTTATTTGGTCCCTTGGTTATTATTATTTCTTATTATATTTCACGGCGTCTACATTTGTCTGTCTAGATTTTTAACGACAAGATATTATTTTACGGGTGATTAAATTTAGGGCCTGGAAAATTTGTCGTGAAAAGCCTTTATTACCTTAATATGAATTTTATTTGTGCTTGGTTATCTTTGTTAGTCTTATTATAATAGCCAAAGAATAAACAGTTAATTATGTAGCTATATAGAGGACGCCCACGATTTTGTACGCGTAGAATTACTACACTTTTATTTATAAATTCAAAATAACTAAAGTATGCTTCAAATATGGATTCTCCTTATCTTTCTTTGTGGCATTGTTTTCATTTTGTATGCAGACTCGCCTTCGACTTTCAAAATGAAAACGATTGCGATTGCAAGTGCGTTAGGCAATAGCTTTCTGTGCTCAGCGTTCATTTGAAAAATAGTGCATCTCCTTCCTCTCTCTTGCTGAACTAGGTATGCACCGTAATTTGCTGCATTTTTTAAATCGCAGTTCTCAACAAAATATGAAAATACCGTAGAAGGTATCACCAAAAGTGAAATTAAAATTAAAATCGGCCAAGAGATATGGATGATACAACCATTTTAAACGGCTAATTAAACAGCAATTAGTCAGAGAGATCCGATATTCACTGTGATGTCATGTAACAGGACGGTCATATATACTCCATGTCAAATTCTGTGTTGCTAGAAAGAGATAGGAACAAATATTTGTTGGCTTATATCTTGGTTATTTTTATAGCTATTCAAAAAATGATATTTCCCAACTGTTTGTTACATGGGAAAAAAGAAATAAATATTCCCTATTATCACACCACTAACTTCCCAAAAACGCTTGCCTAAATTGTTAGCAAATTACAGTTCGGCAAATTAAAGAAGTTATTCATACTCCAGCGAAAGGTAAATTGGTTATTACTTATTACTCACGTGATGCCGTGTGTAGAGACCATAAACACAAGGCCACTGTCTCGTAAGGCCGTAAATAGGGAAGTATGCGAATGAATAGTGAACTGCCTTAAATACCCAAAAAGGCGGCTATGTGAAAAGTTGTCGAAGCATGTTATACTCTAATTGTAACTATATTAAGCTCAAAATGCTAATGCTATTACTAAGCAGTTAACTGCCTTTTTTGGTATTACGTCAGTGTGTAGCAAATATTCGGTGATACACCTACGAATTCGATAGTTATTTTTGTAGCTTAATATTTACATTGGGAGAGATTTTGTTTACTAAGAAACCATTATAAAATCGCATATAAATTTTAATTAAATCATGCTTACCAACTCTTGCAATCATCTTGCATAACACAAGATCTATCTTACGTGCATACAAAATAAACAGAAACCCTACAGTAAATAAATAGCAGTAATTCATTAGGTACCAGAAATAAAATAAAGAACTGTTACAAAATTTATTAACAACAAAAAAAACAAAGTCGCACTTATAAGTTACGCAGTTTTGTACCTTGTTACTTTATCGCATTTAATTGCAGCAGTTCAACCATGAAGTTAAAGTGACATAGCAGAATTGTGTGCAGGGGGCCTAATACGGCTGCGTTTATCGCGCGACAAAATGTGGATAAAACATCCGTCACTTTCGGACACATGTATAAGTACGAGAGTGACGGATGCTTTATCCACATTTTGTCACGCGATAAACGCAACCATACTAGGCCCGCAGGTGCTTTTAAAGCCCACTTCTACAGTGGCCTCTGAACTTCCTAATTTTATTTAGGTGTCGCTAAAACACTTTGCTATTCTATGAGCAGCTGTCATAATCAAATGACGGCGCTAATTTGAATCTGACGCTTCTTATTTTAGGCAATTAGTATTGTCACAGCTTGACATTCTGGAATAGCACTTGTTAAATCTGCTTTCTAAACTATGTCTAAAAATTTGACTATTTAGTTTTAGGCTATTTAAGCGATGTGCACGTAGAATCGAGTCAATAGCCACTGCTCAACTGTCTATCATACTCAATGCCGAATATATACTTCAATTTATTTAGAATTAGAAACCACAATAATATTATATTGCGTCTAGTCAACTGTTTATTACCTAGCAAATAGTACAGTACAAAAGTCTGGGAGCCGCAAAATAAAATTGTTTTAATGTCACTTTATTTGCGTGTCGTCAATAGTTACTCTAGTAGGTACAAATTGTAAAGAGATTACAGTTCACGAGCCGCAATATAATGTTGTTGTGGTTTCTAATTCTAAATAAACTGAGGTAGAGGTCAGGTGTATGAGGAACTTAGGGTTAGTAAGAATGAGATTTGCAAATCAAAAAAATAAGTCAAATTTTAAGATTTGAATTCATATTGTGTACAACTGACCGTCTTTTGCAGGTTTATTTTCCTTCAAACGACAAAATTATTTTACTTTTAAACATTAAAGTTTATCGTAGTTCCGTTTGTAATTTAGTTTTATGCTTCTAGGGCTGTGGAAATTAACATTTTTAACGCAAAGAAAATCATAAACAGCCAATAAAAATGACGACATGATTAACGATAACGACGTGGAAAACCTGTAACCTTTCTCATGTACCGTAAAATGGGGTGAATAGGATTCGCGGGGTGAATAGAGTTGCAGCCTAAAACCAATCATATTCTACTAATTAAAAGACTGAGATTTTAACGTAATTTTCCAAAAGACTTGTCAATGTAATACTAGTTCTTATTAGTAACAAGTTATGCTTTGTTTTAGGCTGTAACTCTATTCACCCCGCGAACCCTATTCACCCCATTTTACGGTAAGTGAATTCTGTAATTCTTTATGAGAAATAAAGCTCTTTAAACACAAAAGGATCGCTATACTCGTTGTTCTTTTTAAGTTAGTTACGTTTTTTCAAATGGTTTGATTTTGTAAAAACTGTGACTTTAATCCTTTTCTAATATAATAAAACGAAAAATATACTTCTTTGGCATACTAACTTCGTCCTTAAAGTTGACTTCCATGCAATAAAAGGCCTATGTCCCATGCTGTATATAGCCCCCCCCCCCCAAGGTTTGCCACAAGGACCGCTCCTGCGCCACTTGCATCTATCATCTGTTTCCCACAACCTTAGCCGAATCATCGGTCCACCTAATCAATACAAAAATTAATTAGTCGTAATTCTTCTTTGCCTTGAACGGTTTCAATAGGATGCTGTTACGCAATAATGTGTCAACCCACAAGTATTTAGCAATAAAATGTCAACCCACAACGATAGTACTGAGAGTTGTATACAGGGTGTTACATATATAATACAGGGTGTTAGGCAGAAGGTTGGACAAACTTCAGGGAATAACTCTGTAGGTCATACTCATCAACTTTTATTATGGGACCAACATCCAAATCGCGAAAAAAAAAACAGTTGTTCCATGCATTTCGGCTGTTTAGCTCTCAAAGTTTGTATGGAACAGCTGTTTTTTTTCACGATTTGGATGTTGGTCATAAATATAACAACCTGTATAATATTTGTCAGTAATCTTTGTAATTTGATTTCGTATATAATTTCTTCAACCATATTTTTGTCACAGTCGAAGTGAAAAACAGTATGCTAATTTTACACTCAAGCTGGCACTCGTTAAAGTCGTGGGGCTAAAAATCTCGTACCAAAATACATCATGTAAGCCCACTAAAAAAATACTAGTAATCTAATCTATATATACAAAAGGCAAAACTGACTGACTTGTATATCAACGCACAGCCGAAACTACTGTACCTAGAAACTTGAAATTTGGTACAGGGGTTTCTTTCATGATGTAAGTGAGCACTAAGAAAGGATTTTCCAAAAATCGACCCCCAACGGGAAGAAATGGGGGGAGTAGCGGGAAACTAACTCTACGCGTACGAAGTCGCGGGCGTTCTCTAGTATTGATATAAAATATTATTCCATTTTTCAAAATTCGTCGCAACAAACTAGCAATTTATCTGTAATATATGCGTTGTCTTATTAGGAGCAGTATTAAGCGGTTCACACACGCCGTGCCGTGCCAAGAACGCTAAGTGTTAGTGAATACATTATCTAGCATATTTTGCAAATGGCTTCTTCCGCTTATCGCGTGGGGGTTGAAGGAAACTGTGGTAACTTGGAAACTTGTAAAATAATAATCATGAGCGGGAGAAACGTTTTTAAATGAATTTTAGATGACTTGCACGGCAGTGACATTTTTTTAATCACTGGAGAAAGAAAAAAATGGCAGAAACTGATTGATCTAGTCCCAAACTAAGCTCTAGGTTTGCATACTAGGCAACGATAAGACAGTTATATAAAGAAATTAATTCTTATATTAAAAAAAAACCATCTAAGACTCAGGAACAAAATACTCGAGCTCTTCAACTAAATATTTGTCCTTACCGGGAATTGAACCTGGGACCGCTACTTCACTACCCACTTTAACTAGGCTAGCCGCGGCATCAAAGAAGGGTAGGGTAAGCACTTATTTACATACATCGTAAAAGTAGCGAGAACACCATTTTTTTATGACTAATTCCATTTGCATTTCTTAATGTTGACAAACAACCACTTTACTCTTTTTAGACACCAATACAATTTATTTTATATATACATAACACACCAAGGGCAGTAAAATAAAAATAAAACTCAGGTCGCAGCTATTTGCCTAAACCGGAGGCAAGAGCGATAAATATGCGATCTGGGACTTTCTTCACTATCGCCCGCGGTGTGTACACTATTTTACGACGTCACCTGGCTAAGAATTAGGATTTTCTGCTTACTATAGGTACAGTACGTCGTAAAATAACGTCCTTGTATAAATTCCTTTAAAAATGTATGAGAAAAGTTCTCTAGCACATCTAAAAATGTTTTCACAGACGTATGTTAATTTAGTTACTTCTGCGAATGCCCGTTGGTAGAAAAACAAACACATTTTAATTAGAGCAGGTGTGAAAATAACACGTTTTATACCAGTTAAGAAGGTTCTGACGTTTTATCATATTAAACCCATCTTTCACGCGTAAGCCCCCGGTTCCTCTCGAATAATTACAAAAATAAAGGAACGGTCTGGAAATAAACAAAGTTTTCATATAATTTACGTTTCGCCTTGACCCGCCACCTGTTTTTACTTGTCTAATTTATCTCTCATGTGTTACAGTCACAGTGTAATATTGTTATGCAGTAGTGCAGTCGAACTCAAAGCTGTAAATTTAAGTACGTTTCCGCGGTAACGTATTAAAGTAAGAGTGGTTTGAATAATAATATCAATAGCTTCGATAGGGTACTAATTGAACACCTTAAAATCCGAACGTATTTTTTTCGAATATTCATTTAACAAAATTTACATTTTTTCGAAAGCTATGTTACGGGCTTTTTAGATTCAATGCATAATTCAGTTGCTCTATGTATGTTAGGTTAGGTTTGATTTATAAGCGATATCAAAAAATAAAGTCCTTTATCAAAACATTAATGCATTCAGAATTATAAAAATTCGTAATTTAGATCAATTCGGAATTATAACTCTTCGGAATTATATAGATACATTACCCAGTAATAAAATGTACCTACAGCAACCTCTGAGTTCGACCATATTTCAACATACTTGGTGCCACGTAGCGCGTAGTGCTACGGTCGTAGCTGATACCAGCGTTTTTCTGCTTTGTAGCAAAACTGCCTACGAAATCTACGAATAGACCAGGGAAGCCACCGAGCGGGTTGCTGGCGCTGAAAGTGTTAATGTTTTTAGGCATAATAACTGGTGTCTGAATATTTTTAAGTAAATTAACAAAGCATACAATTATTTAAGTAACAACATAACTAGTTTGAGTAAATAATAAACATTGTTTTAAAAGTGAAAATGAATACGTACTAAACACACATATTTTTTTTTGCAATAAACGTGGTACAAGTGGTCTTAAATTTTAAACATAATCCGACACATTTAACCGTCGGTGACAGCATGCAAAACATGAACATTAAAACTAACAATTACAAAGATTTTATAACATATGTCTTGAAAATTAAATCATTAGAATGAGAAATAAATTAAATTAAATACATGTCAATTTTTCGTTATTAAATATTCATTTACGGAGTAGAAAGCTTTCTCAACCATCCAGTGGAAAAGTATGGTTTTAAATCGATTGTATTTGAGATTTCTTATTTCTTCAGGCAAGTTATTGAATATTCTAACCGACATTGCATAGCAGTTTTTGTTACATTTATTTCATGTTACTATAAGGAGTAATTAAATTGTTATTTATTCATCCCATTTGTCTATTTATGTAATTAGTTTTTTATTCTTTCAGGTAAATCATTACCTAAAAGAGGATTCAGGCCATGGATGGATTTATGTAAGCAGAAGCAAATAAAGATATTTATTAATAATTCTACTAATATATGTTATTTCGACGATAAGCTATACACAAATTTAACCACCCTAAGGAGTAAGATATAATGCAACAATGCTAGTCATATCAGCTTTATTTAGCTCCATTCCTTTCTCTCGATTTATATTCTAACGACGAGTGAAAGAGATGGGGCACCTGAAGTTTCGAATAAATCTTTGTTATAACCATCCAGTTTGCACGTTGGCGAGTAAGATATTAATAGCGACCCTCGCGGACTTTACAGTACTACCAGTTTCTTAATAAAGATCGGCATTTTTCGTTTCTCTATGAAAGACAAATATACTGTCAGCTGCGAGTGCAAGTGTGATAGCAAAAGCCAGCCAAACGGTTTTAAGATGCTAGGAGTTCTGTAATAAATAATTATTAAATACATACCTTCATGCTTGTAATCCCAAAGTGGGGTAGGCAGAGCTACAGAATTACCTACAACTCTAAAAATTTGTTTATAAAAGTAACAACATTTTGCACAAATAGGTTAAGATGTTTACCAGCGTATTAGTGACAGGTTGCAAGCCCATCGCCTAACAGAAATACAAGTCTATATTCCCTTAGTCGCCTCTTACGACATCCACGGGAAGACATGGAGTGGCACTATTCTAACCCAGCAACCACAAGGGGGTTTAATTAATTACCAGAGCTCGGTATGGGTAGTGCCTATTTACCTTAACTACGCGGGAGGACGTAACTAAGAGTGGTTACAACCACCAAAAAAAAAATTTCTTATTATTGAATGCGGGATTTCCCGGGATTGACTGTATTACTCTTAAGGCTTAATACATTTAACTTTACTTATAAATCTTGTTATATTGCATATTATTTATTTATTTATCTTGAAATAACAATCAGTCATAAAACATTAGATCAAATTGAATCAAAGGAAGCTTGAAATTTGATCTTTTTTAGTTGACTCCCTTTGATTCAATTTGATCCATATTATATTTTGTATGACTCTTAGTTAAGTCCTCCCACGAAGTTTACGTAAATAAACATGACCTATTCCGAGCTCTGTTAACTAAAAATACACTGATAGACTACTGTTTTTCCAATGAGCACTGTGTGGCGCTACATCCGTTTAAAAACAAAAGTTTTAAGTGCCCGTTTCGCTGGGTAACTTCTAAACGCCGTGTAGTTAAAAACGTCTTTCCTGTTTTGTGTTACGGAGGTGTTTATTCTCTTTAGTGAGCCTGACAACGAATTAACCTTTGACATGAAAGTCTATAACTATAGTATGAAGCCAGCTGACAGTTCAAGGCGGCCATATTTTATTACACGACTGCCCAAAAAAAGGAGTGTAATGTTTTCAGTCATAAGTGATTTCATGATAAAAATTACGAATATTATATACATCGAGAAGAAATATGTCCATTACGTATGCTTAGAAATATGAACAATCGTAAATACATCCTGCCTGAAACATACCCAATCATAAAGACATAAAACATAACATAGGTACATTTTGTTCTTAATCTGAATAATAATTAATTTGTAATAAACTGCGTTCACTTTGTGCTTATTTAAATTTGCACCTATTGCACAATGCACAAAATTCACAAAATTATGAAATACCAAATTGGCATTTCATATTTTGCTAATATTACGAGCTGATACGAACGCCCTAGAAAAATAAAAGTCCTTTTTCGTTCTATATTAATAACACCGTTTTCCTTATGGAAACAATAACGACGACTGTCCTTTTATAAAGGCTCTGACACAAAGCGATTTCGACGGTTGCTCGACGGCGGGGCGACGTCTTGACAAACTTTGTGAGCGGGAAGTAACTTTATTGTATAGATTCATCGTTTAAATTAAAACAGCATGACACGTTTAATTTTTTTGTTGTTGCGTAGCTTATTATTAAAAATGGACCTTGGAAACCTTGTCCAGCTCAAGCCGGTTCCTCCGCGGCTTTAGATGTAGGATGACCCCTAAACGTATAGCCTTAAGAGGCCACATAATAATGCTGTCACAACTACACAAGAATGAAAAGGAATGGCTTTATATGCTTCCGCGCGAAGAACATGAGATGGAGATAGTTTGAGTGCGCCTTGATGGCAGCGAAAATTTCAAATAATTGTTGCTTATTTAAAACCACAACATCAATTTAAAAAGTGGTTTACCAGGATTAAGTAGTTATAAATACTCAACTAATGCATTAAAAATCATCGCTAAAGATCGCAGGGTTTTGAGGATTCGACCAAAAACACACGAATAAGGTGCCATATTTGAAAAGTTTTTTTTTACGTTTATCAGTCTCAAGTTTAATATATCCAAAGAACATACTCATAAGCGTTATGGTTATTAAGACCTAGATCGTGGAACACGACTTTATCATATGTGACCTTTTAAATACGCCACGCTCATGTCACGCTGACGACTCGTGTGTCGATGCCTTAACACATTCTATATCCCACAAAACCGTGGAGCTACATTAATTTATACGAGTAGGTATTTCATTTTGCGTAATGCGACTATTATTTCTTGTCTAGTTTCTATTTCCTGCGGTTTCATATCTGAGATATACGGTCTGTTGTCTTTTAGCTTTATGTTCATTTGTGTATGCCATGTTGTGGAATGTATTGCTCTCTAGTGCATTTTAGTCTTTATGCACCTGGTTTAAGGCGAGTGCCAAAAAAAATCTTTTTTTTTGTCTAATAGAAGGCAGACCAGCTCACAGGCCACCTTATTATAAGTGGGATCTGTGACCCATACACATTTGGAATCTCAAGACTACAATCTGAAGACAGCAATCCTAAGACTGAGCATGCGTTGCCAACCCTGAAGAGTAAGATGAAAACCCTCCCTTTCCTCTATACTGGAAATGTCAATGGTTGTCTTATCTACGCTGGAACACAACAATGCGAACACTGTTGCTTGGTGGTTGGTTAAAGGATAATGGTTCCCCTATGGAATCCCTAATCGTAATTTGTCTTAATGCATCGTTTGTCTGAATTTTCATTTATCCTAAGCCTTTTCCGCTTAAAACACGCTCTCCACAAACCGCGCAGCTTACCGCCTACCTGTGACACCTAAAAATCGACTTTCGCGCAGGTTCATGTTACGTGGTGCGTATATCTTTTTTGTCGAGCTTTATGGTAAAATAAAGTGGAATACAACACAGTTATAACGGTATGACACAAATCCGTATCCTATTTATAAAAAAACTAGCATCACTTTATTTTTAATGTGCGGTAAAAAATTCATTCATACCACTTATTTTACTCGTCACACCACTTGGTCAAGGATCCTGTTGAAAACAACATTTTCTGATACCTAGCGAGGTATCTTAAAATATTTACACAAGCCATATTCCAATGTAAACACCTTATATCGTTTGGATATGGTTTATTTTTACACTCAAAGTAAATGTACAAAGACATTCTGTGTATTCAAATCGGGAACCCTTATCATTTTCTAATTATCTATGAAAGGGCTTAATTTAAAAATATATCTGATGTTTTAACAAAATGTTGAAAAGGGTCGCTGGGTCAAAGTGTTGTGGCAAAAATGATGTAATTACAAAAGGTTGTTGATATAAAAAACAACGTTATTCACCCACGCGTTTGGCTTAGTTGGTTGTGACTCCGCCTCTGCCTACAAAAGGTAGCGTGGGTTCGATTCCCGGTACAAACATTTTATTCCTGAGTATTGTATGTTTACTATGAATTTAACCCCCTTACTAATAAACGTTGAGTAACGGTGGTATAGCTATATAATGTTTTGTCCTTATCTGTCAAATTCAAATGTCACAATGACAGATAAGTTTATTTATTATAACCAACCAATTTAGTTTTGGTAGACTTTTACTAACAGCAGCTTGAATAAAGCTTTATATCTTAACTAGCTTTCCGCCCGCGACTTCGTCCGCGGAGAGTCAGAACTTCTGTTAAAAGTAGTTAAAGTTCACATCACCTTCAAAGGCTTTTAAAAAAAAGTCTAGAGCGTGAATTTTAAGTAAGCGGTCCACATAAAAAACTTTAATTTTATGGCTCTAACCTTAATTAACAAAATTGACATACAAAATAAATTCACTGCCTCTCTTTCACCATTACGTTATTTAATACGACTCTAGATAAATTTGCCATATATTCTATACAAACAATTAACCCACTTAGCAGAAGATTTTCGAAAAACACCGAAACTGAACATTTTCTGTAGGTATGTAATAGTAGTCTAATACCCATTTTCATGTTTTGCAGGTATGTAACTTTGAATATTACATAATTTCGATACAAACTTTACAGTCAGTAGTCTTAGATCCCAAGTTTTTCCCTTTAGTTATTGTTTATTGATAATGGATTTGCTCTTAACTAACTATAAACACTGAAGATTGCAATGTTTTAGATGCTAAGTATAATTCATGTAACTGGATAAAAAAAAACGAACTCCTATTCAAACTTTCACCCGCTTTTCACACAAAAATGGTTGTTATTTTATTTATATTGGTGTTGATACCGAGTTTCATGTATCTAACTTGAGTCATAATTTTAATTTGTAGGTAGGTAGGTTTTTTTATAGCAAGGTAAACATTAGGCTTTCTTAATACCCCACATTTCTCACTTCAAAAATGACCAAATTTCTACCAAACTTTCTACCCCTTTAACCACCTTTGGGATAGTTTTTCTAAATCGCCGAAAATAACTTTTTTTTGTTTATAAAAACAGTAGCGTAAATATACATTTCCACATTTTTTCCTTCAAAAATTATCATAATCCCTTACAAAGTTCTACCGCCAATTTACCCGTAAGTTTTTCCAAAATCACCGAAAGCAATATTTTTAATTTATAACTACAGTAGCCGTTACAACATTTTCCACGTTTCTCACTTCAAAAATATACCATACAATTTTCTACCTCCCGTTTTACCTCCTCAGAGGTAATTTTTCCTGAATCGAGCATTTCTACCAAGTTTCAAGTTAATCAGAACATAAAAGTATTCGTTCCTATAGAAACTTTGCCGCCCCCTTTCATCCCCCAAGGGTTTGAATTTTAGTTATCACGTGACTCATTGTTGTCATTGCAGAGCAAGCATTTCTATCAAGTTTAAAGTAAATTTAAGCAAAGGTACCAAATAGTTTTTCCTAAACAAACTTTATTTTTATTTTATTTTATTTTATTGAGACAATAAATCAATTTGCAACCCCCTTTTATCCCTAGGGGTTGAATTTTAGTAATCGCTGAAATACGTGTCTCATAATTTGCATTGAAGAGCATTTCTACCAAGTTTCAAGTAAATTTGAGCATACTAAATATTTTTTCCTAAACAAACTTTGCAACCCTCTTTCATCACTCTAGGGGTTAAATTTTAGTAATCGCTGAAATATGTATCTCATTATTTGCATTGAAGAGCGTTTCTACCAAGTTTCAAGTAAATTTGTCCATAAAAGTATTTTTTTCCATTCAAACTGCAACCCCCTTTCATTCCTCAGGGGGGTGACTTTTAGTAATCGCTGAAATACGTGTCTCATTATTTTCATTTCAGAGTATTTTTACCTAGTTTCAAGTAAATTTGAGCATACCAAATATTTTTTCCTAAACAAACTTTGCAAACGCCTTTTATCCCTCTAGGGGTTGAAATTTAGTAATCGCTGAAATACGTGTCTCTTTATTTGCATTGAAAAGCGTTTTTACTAAGTTTCAAGTAAATTTGACCGTAAAAGTATTTTTTCCCATACAAACATTGCAACCCCCTTTCATCCTTCTAGGGGTTGAATTTTAGTAATCGCTGAAATAGGTGTCTCATTATTTGCATCGAAGAGCATTCCTACCAAGTTTCAAGTAAATTTGATCATAAAAATATTTTATCTATACACACTTTGCAACCCCCTTTCATCCCGCTAGGGGTTGAATATTAGTAATCGCTGAAATACGTGTGTCATTATTTGCATTGAAGAGCATTCCTACCGAGTTTCAAGTAAATTTGACCATAAAAGTATATTTTCCCATACAAACTTTGCAACCCCCTTTCATCCCTCTAGGGGTTGAATTTTAGTAATCGCTGAAATACGTGTCTCATTATTTGCATTTAAGAGTATTCCTACCAAGTTTCAAGTAAATTTGATCATAAAAATATTTTATCTATACATACTTTGCAACCCCCTTTCATCCCGCTAGGGGTTGAATATTATTAATCGCTGAAATACGTGTGTCATTATTTGCATTGAAGAGCATTTCTACCGAGTTTCAAGTAAATTAGACCATAAAAGTATATTTTCCCATACAAACTTTGCAACCCCCTTTCATCCCTCTAGGGGCTGAATTTCAGTAATCGCTGAAATACGTGTCTCATTATTTGCATTTAAGAGTATTCCTACCAAGTTTCAAGTAAATTTGATCATAAAAATATTTTATCTAAACATACTTTGCAACCCCCTTTCATTTCTCTAGGGGTTGAATTTTAGTAATCGCTGAAATAGGTGTCTCATTATTTGCATTGAAGAGAATTCCTACCGAGTTTCAAGTAAATTTGACCATAAAAGTATATTTTCCCATACAAACTTTGCAACCCCCTTTCATCCCTCTAGGGGTTGAATTTTAGTAATCGCTGAAATAGGTGTCTCATTATTTGCATTGAAAAGCATTCCTACCAAGTTTCAAGTAAATTTGATCATAAAAATATTTTATCTATACATACTTTGCAACCCCCTTTCATCCCTCTAGGGGTTGAATTTTAGTAATCGCTGAAATACGTGTTTCATTATTTGCATTGAAGAGCATTTCTACCAAGTTTCAAGTAAATTAGACAATAAAAATATTTTTTCCCATACAAACTTTGCAACCCCCTTTCATACCTTTAGGGGTTGAATTTCGAAAAATCCCTTCTTAAACGACGCCTCCATTACAAAATCAACTTCCCCTCAAAATTCCAAATTTGTATCTTTAGCGGTTTAGGCTGGGCGTTGATATGTCACCCGGGACATTGCCTTTTATATATATAGATTGCTTCTGCCAAAAGCTTCTCACTAAGGAGCTTATTCGAATTCGTAAGCTCACTAAACAGGTCATTTAAGACAGTGAACTCATTTAATATTATTTCCATTTCGAAACAAAATGGGAATATTACGTTTTCGACGCTGTAAAGTGATCTATTTAATATCTTATCCGTTCAAACGAAATAATTATCGTCTATTAAGGAAAGAAAGGCAAATATTAAGAAGACGTCGGTCAGTGGAGGCGTTTTCGTTTTGCAAGTTTTCTTTGTAAATAAATAAAATTAATAAATATTCGGGGAAACTATCACACCAATTGACTTATTTCTAAAATAAGCTCTAGGCGTGTACTATGTGAACTAGACAACGATAATACATATATAAACAAATATATTATTTAAATACATAGATAACATCCATGACTCAAAAACAAAATATTCGCGCGTATCACGCAAATATCTACCTTAGGTAGCGGGATTTGAACCCAGCACCGCTAGCTTCATAGGCAGGGTCACTACCGATTAGGCAATGCGTTGAAAGTAGTTTATATGGTGGACGGTTACTTAACTACGTTTGCGATTGAATAAAACATTTATTTGGTTAATAAATTATACAAATATGTCATTTAAAATGACAAACAGAAATTCCACTCTATGTCTTCCCGTGGATGTCGTAAGAGACGACTAAGGGACTGTTAGGCCATAGGTTTGCAACCCGTCACTAATACGCTGGTAAATATTTGTGCAAAATTTGTTTACAGTATTATTAACAAGTTTTTAGAGTTGTAGGTAATTCTGTAGCTCTGCCTACCCCACTCTGGGATTACAGGCCTGAAGGTAGGGTATGTATTTGTATGTACATAGAAATTAACATATATGTTAATATTACCTAAATATTATATTATTAATTATTATTTAGGTACTAAGAACAACGAGAAAACAGATATGTGATACACAACTATAGCCGAAAGGCATACAAAATATAAACATAATTATCTTTGTCAATTTAGCTTTATACTAATTGTAAATTCCACTCAAACCCACAAGCAACTAATAAGTTAAACGCGTCCTGTTTTTCCTAAAGCAATCGTTTTAGTTTAAATTCTATGGCATATTCTGAATAGGATAATGGGGGGAATCAAAGAGAGTCGTGAGGCGCGAAATGAGACCGAATCCGACGATGAGAGACGGGTACCGTGATGTCGGCTGACGTTTAAGTTGGGCGCTATATTGTTAGCAAGAATGGCCAACAATTGACAAGATTTCATATTTTCAAGACTTTAATTTTATTGGTTCTATAGATACTGTTTGGAAGGAGGAAGACACTAATAGTTTTAATTTTTCCCTAGGATGAATAATTATTTTATTATTCGTTTATTAAGATGTACTTATTCTAAAGGGCGTAACTTCATTTCTACGACACAATGGACATATTACGTTAGGCCAGGCTGCATTAAAAAAAAGTTCTCATTTTTTTGAATAATGGCGGTCCACCGATATTTATTTAAGTATCTATCTGTCTGTCAATAGTGTCAATGTCAAATTTAGAATTATTATGACAGCTTTTTTCTCGTGAAAAAGGCAATGGTATTGTATCTAATCGGGCGTAGTATTGGTAAAATTTTATATATTTTTTAACTTTCTTATAATTTTTTAAATAAACAAGAATAAATTGAAATAAATATTTTGCCGTGTTCAGGAGGCAAAATCTTTTCGATTCCTATAGTAATTTGCAGGTGTCACCAAAATGAAATGTTGTCAATTGGGCGTTTATTCTACTGGGCGAAAATCATATTGCTGTACAGTCAAGGACTTTAATTGTTGAGCCTATAACCCTGTCATAATGACAGCGTCAAGCCATATGAAAGATATTATGCGAAAATTAATCATTTACGTTATGTGACAGGATTCCATAGTGACTCAAAAATTAGAGTTCTTGACTGTACGATAAACAAACGCAGTGGAATGTAGAAAGTTATAGAAGTTTTGCATGTATGATTTACCTGGTGGTGGCTTCATTCGACTTTACCTAGAGCCTTGGTTATATCCTGGCTTCTGGCACGCAATCAGCTCAGGAGTGCTCCAACTTACAACAACAGCACTTAGACGCTTGCAAGCCAATTAACAATATATACAGGGTGTTCGGCAGAAGGTTGGACAAACTTTAGAGACTAACTCTGTAGGTCATACTCATCAACTTTTTTTATTATGGGACCAACATCCAAATCGCGGAAAAAAAAACAGCTGTTCCATACATTTCGGCTGTTTAGCTCACAAAGTTTGTATGGAACAGCTGTTTTTTTTTCGTGATTTGGATGTTGGTTCCACAGTAAAAGTTGATGAGTCCTACAGAGTTAGTCCCTGAAGTTTGTCCAACCTTCTACTGAACACCCTGTATGTATAAGAGCAGATCTCGAGAACTTAACCTAACTCAATGATTAAAAAACGGAAATGCCTCTCCATCACTGAACGTTTGCAGTCATACTTTAGAATTTTTGTTTTAATACCAGTCTTGCCTCCTCTATGCCATGCAAAAACAATACCATAAAACGTCAAAAGCAATATGGTTTGATCCAGCAGAATAGAGGCCTTGTATGTTATGCTCTTTAAAGAGCGAATTGTCCTTGCCTTACTTCGCTTTTGTGTAGCTCGCGCTTAATAAATATCTTTGAAATATTTTCAAAAGGTGGCTTTATCCCTTTAAGGGATTTCTTTTAACTAACCTAGTTAGATGGGTCTTCGTTTTAACTTAAAAAATGGAAGTAGCAAAAGAGGTTTGTCAGAATCGTAGCAGGTGGAAAGAAGTGGTCTCTGCTTACTCCTCGGAAAACTGGCGTGATTTAATGTAGCTATGTATGCATTTTCTATGACGACGCGCTGGCCTAGTTGGTAGTGACCCTGCCTACGAAGCTAGCGGTCCTGGGTTCAAATCCCGGTAAGGGCAGATATTTGTGTGATGAGCGCGAATATTTGTTTCTGAGTCATTGATGTTTTCTATGTATTTAGGTAAATATTTATCTATATAAGTATGTTTATCGTTGTCTAGTATCCATAGTACAAGCCTAAAGCTTAGTTTGGGACTAGGTCAATTGGTGTGACATTGTCCTCTGATATTCCCCTGATATTTATTGTTATGTAAGTTATTTGTAACTATGGGTCACGTTGACTCAAACAAAGGTTTAATAGTTAATTCGATAGCTACACGCTTAAATGTTCTTTACACGCGGCGTCTATGTGTATCCCATATCGCTGTCATGGATAATTCGCGATGAGACTTGCTATGATCTTTTATTCATGCCTTTGTACTGAGAAATGTATTATAATATGTGTTTTAGACAAGGTTTAAGTGACGTTTTGACCTTCAGCTGAGATATTAATATTGGAAATCTTGATGGACTGCGATTAAGATTGATAGTGAACAATGCAAGATTAATTCTGTTTATATTAAACTAGAGGACGCCCGCGACTTCTTAAGCGTAGAATTAGTTTCCCGCTACTCCCCCCATTGCTTCCAGTCGGGGGTCGATTTTCGGAAAACCCTTTCTTAGTGCTCACTTACATCATGAAAGGAACCCCTGTACCAAATATCAAGTTTCTAGGTACAGTAGTTTCGGCTGTGCGTTGATATGTCAGTCAGTCAGTTTAGCCTTTTATATATAGACTAGAGGACGCCCGCGACTTCGTTCGCGTAGAATTAGTTTCCCGCTACTCCCCCCATTTCTTCCCGTTGGGGGTCGATTTTCGGAAAATCCTTTCTTAGTGCTCACTTACATCATGAAAGGAACCCCTGTACCAAATTTCAAGTTTCTAGGTACAGTAGTTTCGGCTGTGCGTTGATATGTCAGTCAGTCAGTTTAGCCTTTTATATATATAGATAATATCTTCTGCCTACGACTTCATCCTCGTAGATTTCGATTATTGACTAACGATAAGTCGGGAACTTTTACAATTTCCGGGATAAAAATGTAGTCTATGCGTTAATTCTGGGTATAAGCTCTCTTCATTTCAAATTTCATCCAAATCCGTCAAGCCATTGCAGTGTAAAGAAGTAACAAACGTTAGTTTACCTATGTTTGGCCAAATTTTTTTTCGTCAAATATATCATTTGGTCAAACGCTTTTTTTCCAAAACCGTTAATATATCAGGATTTTTATAAAACTAACCAAACCTAACCTTTAGGGTTCTACACGATGGTTCTAAAATAAATCCTAAAATATTTACAGTTTCGGAAAAAATAGCGTTTGACCAAATGAAACATTTGACGAAAATGATACATATGACGAAAAATAATTTGGCCAAACGGCAGTACACCCAAACTAACACACACACAAACTTTCGCATTTATAATATTAGTAGGATTGACTATATTTTTCCAGCAACTCTGTAAGTGCAGAAGTTGTTTATCCATATCATTTGGGAACTGTCTTATTTTAAACTCTAAATAGTTCGAATAGTTCGTTATTGAACCATAAACTGTCTTTGTTTATTGCACAGTTTTTTTTTAATTATTATGACGTTCCTCCTTCTTCCGGTTTGGCAAAGTTTTATATTGTTACGGTATTTTCAAATAAATAAATAACAACGTGTCACTATACCGTTAAGTTTGAACTGCCAACAAACAAACAACGAAATAAAAGCAACATAGTTAATATTATCATTGGCATATTATATTGTTAATACTATAGTGATATTATTAATACTGCTGCTATTTCGGATAACATCGTATCTTCTTGATTAATGGCTTTGCCTGCAGCGCTTTAACAACCCAAATTTAACTAAGTATACAGGATAAATATAAGTACCTATTTATGTCCCTGTGTCGATTTACAAAAACAAAATATTACTTTAAACGATTACTGGAGCTTAGTTCTTTAATTTTTGATACAATATTTTTTTATGAATTTGTTCGAATTCTTGATCTTATTTATCTAAAAGAACAGTATTTGAAATTATAATACAATTAATTGGTATTTAGGGGGGGACCAATTTAATAATATTTAGAATCAATTTTCATGATTATGCAATTCATTTGAAAATAGTATTTGATCGTCGATATATTTAAACATTAAAAAAGAAAGGTAGACACAAACTATCTGAAACATAATCCTAAGGCTAGATAGTCAATAGGCATTCTATATGGGAGCCCGTTGTTTCTCTCTTTTTTTGTCATCATGTGTTCGTTATATATTATAATTCAGAGTCATATTTTTTATATCGCTGGAATCGTAAACTTTTCAGAATATCTTAACTAACGTAAAGCTAAACGTAAAATCCCAAAAAAGTAACAGTTTCATAAAAAAACCAGCCAAGTGCGAGTCGACTCGCGCACGAAGTATTCCGTACCATTATCTATACAACATTAGCAAAAATCGGCTAAAAAAATCACGTTTTTTGTATGGGTTGTACCCTTAAATATTTATTTAATTACGTTTTTAGTATTTTTTGTTGTAGCGGCAACAGAAATACATCATCTGTAAAAATGTCAACTGTCTATCTATCACGGTTCATGAGATACAGCCTGGTGACAGGCAGACTGACAGACGGACTGACAGTGAAGTCATAGTAATAGGGACCCGTTTTTACCCTTTGGGTACGGAACCCTAAAAATACGTTATAAATAGCGTCATTCATGACCCTTATGACTAAAATTAATTATGACTGACAATATAGACTCGTTCCTAAGACTTCCTTGAACAAAATATTAAATTAGCACGCATTTTTTAAGTCAAAGCATTTTTTAAACCGGCAAATCCTAAAAATGTAAATGTAAAACTTCGTAAAACCCAGTCGTAAACCGTCCCTCGCTCTCAGCACATGTCATAATATGAGGACATTAAAAATATGACCAACAAGGCTATTAGGCGGAATTAGGGCTATTCCGAGATAGGTCGCTGCAAATGAGGCCCGATTACGATTTATTTTGTTAGGCTAGCTTGTAGCAAAACGTGTTGTTAACGTATTTCATTATCTCTGTTTATTTTACGAAATCCAGATTTACTTACCGTCATTCGAAAATCGATCGCTCTAAATTGGGATTGTTCATATTTTTACAATTTTTATAATTCGAAAACGATTTCGAGGAATAGGGTTTTAAAGCCGTTCTGCATTATTAAGTTTTTGAAATATTTATCTATTTTGGATATTTCGACAACAGTATATTTAACCTTTGTTTGACTTTCGTTTTCGGCTTGAAGGCCTCCTATGCTTTAATACACTATTACAATCACTTTTTATCATTAGATATCATTTAATTGTTTTAATGTATTAGCAAGTGGAAACCTAAATTAAAAATAATCATGTCTTTTTGTCACATGTTTTTTTGCCGTTTTTTGCTAATGTTGTATAGATAATGGTAAGGAACCCTTCATGAGCGAGTCCGACTCGCACTTGACCGGTTTTTTTAAATACTTTGATTCTTGCAATCAACATTTATAAATCAAGCCTAAATAAATAAACTCACTGATCGAAACATTTAAACAAAACAGATAAGCGGGTTAATCAAATCAAAAGTCTTGAGGCAAAAGTCTAGATTTAATTAAAATAAATGAGCCTAGACGCCGTATAGACGGACTAACGACTTTCTGATTACCTACTTAGGGTTTTGGGGTGTTGTTGGAATGAGGACTATCTATTTATCTAACACGATTATACAGGGCGTCCCAAGACTATGCGACATGAAGGGAAAGTACCTTAAGGGTAAAATCAAAATAAATGTACATAAAGAAACTATTTACAAAAATGTATGTGTTTAACGTTAATCGACAGTTTCGTTACGGTGACAAAACTCTCTTTAACTGGACATGTATTTTAATTTATATCCTTAAAGCAAAACACAAATGAAAAAACAGGCCAAGTGCGAGTCGGACTCGCGTACGAAGGGTGCCGTACTATTATTTATACAACATTAGACACTATACCAGTTGCCGTTTTTTAATATCGAGCAAAAAACGGCATAAATATCACGTTTGTTGTAAGGGAGATTCACTTAAATACTTATTGTATTCTATTTTTAGTACTTATTGTATCCTATTTGTTGTTATAGCGGCAACAGAAATACATCATCTGTGAAAATTTCAACTGTCTAGCTATCACAGTTCATGATACAGCCTGGTGACAGACAGACGGACAGTGGAGTTTTAGTAATAGGGTCCCTTTGGGTATGGAACCCTAAAAAGATACTCTGCAAGTTGTTTCATAAGTTTAATGGTTCATTCCAGTTAAACATTTTGCAGCCGTAAAGGTGTTAATAAGATTTAAGCGCGGTTTTTTTAACCACCTTTTGTCCATATTTTCTCTGAGAAATTCTACCACCATTTCATCCTTTATCCTACCGCTAAGCAGCAGTGTTCACATTGTTATGTTCAGGTGTGGTGATAAAGACAACCAGTGAAATTATGTACTAGCATAGAGACATTCTAGGATTCACACGAAGGCTACCTTAAATCCCGAAAAAAAAACAATGTTCCCGTGGTACGTCGTATTATTAATTCTACACGACCGAAGTAGCGGGTTTAAGCTAGTTAATAATATTAGTTAGAATTTTTTCGTAATATCGCTATAAAAAATCCACAGCAGCCTCGCAATATTATTTCTTCAAAACATGAGCATTTAATTAACAATATTAAATTCCTTGAACAGGATGTATAAACCTATTTATACAGGATGTATAAAATTTAATATAAATTAATGTTCTCCGTTCAATACATTACCTACGGAAGTTTCGAGCGCACACCGAATGTGGATTTACCATATGATATAATTCAAACATTATTCATAAAAAAGTGGGTAGAACTCGGTTCCCCTAATTTGCATGTTCGTTGAGATCTGGTCCAAGATACAGGAGGTTTTAGTTTTACATATTTATGATAAAATCACTTTTATTATCAACAAAACTGTTCTTTTTACTCTTGCTGTATGCTAAATTTTAATCTGACTTAATGTTTAGTTGATAGTAACATTATTAACCTTAAAATTATTTTTAAGAATGAGTTTTAGTTTAATTTATACCATATCAACATATCACATAAATGTTATTACCTAAATAAAAACACTTTAAAAAATGTGACATCTCAAGAGGACAGAAAGGAAACAAACCCTTACCACCTCATTCATAAACGCACTATATACCAACTTTGTTAAAGTATGCGTTGTCCCTTTCTGTTAAATGGGACAGATAAGGATCAAGCATATTTTACGCATACTTTAGTCATTGTGCGTTTATTTATCAGGTCTAGGTTTTCGCTCGCCGCGCCCTCCGGTGTCTTACGAACAAACATAGTTCCAAAGTTGGCAGCGGGTAAATTGTTCGCTTTGCGTTTAAGCGGTAATTTACCGACCCTTTGTGTGTGAATTTTTTCCACTGTATTACTTTTCGTCAGTTGCAGAAAACTAAGTTTTCGCATTTTGTTAACGTCTACAATGTAGTAAATGGAGTGAGATGAGATTAATGCAGCTTGTTTTATTATATTAAACAACACACAGTTAAAGGTAATTAGGAGTATTAGAACCGTGGAAAAAAATGATTCATCGATCCTAAAGGAGCACACATCAAAATGGGCCAAAACTATCAGAGGTGAGTGCTATGTCAGTAAATAAGTCTTAGGATATTGGGGATGAAAAGGTGTTTTCTATTAATTCAAAAACATTCAAGACACTTCACATATTTTTTATAGAACGTGGTTGCTTATTTATTACGAGTAAATGAACCTACAATATATAATGCAAACAGTAGTAACCATTTAAATTTGAATTTGAATTTACATCTTACATCGAAGAAGCAGTTGTCCTGGTGTGGAAATAAGACAAATGGTGCAATTACTGGCATAGAGGCATTCCATCTTAGTCCTCAGGTTTGGCAACGCATTTGCGGACTTGGGATTGCAGTTTTCAGATTGCAGTCTTGAGAATTCAAATGTCTATGAGTCTCAATCTCACTGTCAGATGACTTTTAAGTGCTCGAGTGCCTTCTCCTTAACATAATATTTTTCGTAAAGATGTGTTCACCTGTAATTGGGGTGCATGTTAATCTAAGTTAACTTTACTCAATAAGCCAATTTTAAAGTCAATAATGTAGTCTGTTGGTGTCCCGTATTACATAAACAAATAAAAAAAAACCCCCTTACGATTCGCTTCTTGGGTCCAGAATTTAAAAGGTTGGACATGGTCCTTTGGCTCAGCCTGTATACACCAGTGAATGTAGATTTTGTTTTAATATTGCACATCCTGTCACACACGTAGCTTGAATATTCTGAGGTGTACTGTCCACGTATCGTAATACAGGCACGTCTTCGTTATTTGACGCTAGCTATACGCCTGCTTGCAGCTTGCATAATTTACAGGATGACCTTTCCCCGGTAGATTGAACGCCATATGGAGTTAAAGCACCTCAATAGGGTTCTTAATGATGCGTATTGAGGTTCTGTAACTACACATAGCATTTGATTAATCAGAGTAGACCACCCTGTATAAACTACAAATCTTCATGATGCGAGTAAATGGTATTTGTGTAGGTGCTGTATAATTTGGAACTGTCTTGTCTGCAATCGTGAATTAAAGGGTGTTGTATTTAATTGGCCATGGCCATTATTTCTAACGTGGTTTGATGGTATCTTAAACCGATATGTTTCAATCAAACTAAGCAGAAAAAGGGCACGCAAGAGATTTATGAAAGAATTTTATTTTAAAATAACATCAGGGGGGCAACCTCACAAAAATTTACCTAGCCCCAAACTAAGCTCTAGGCTTGTACTATGGGTACTAGACAACGATAAACTTACTTATAAAGAGACAAAACTTAAATAAATAGAAAAAATCCAAGACACAGGAACAAATATCGCGCCTATACCGGTAATCGATCCCGGGACCGCATGCTTTATAGGCAGGGTCACTATACCAACTAGGCTCAACTAGGTCACATACATAGCGGTATTCTTTCCATTCCTTTTTAAAAAAACACGCTTACTTTTTGTAAATCGAAATAAAATACTACTAACTGGCTTTGGCTTTGCGTAAACCCACTACACTAAAAGATCAATTCCTCAAGTAATTGGCTAGAAAACCTAGTTTGCCTAGCGACAAACCTTTTAAATGGAACACATCGAGTTCCAAAGCGAAGCAGCCTTTTTTAGATCGGGTTTTTCCGTTCAGACGTAGTTTTTTTTTTAGATTAGTATCGAGACGGCATCGGAGAGTTTTAGAAAGTATTTGAATTTGGAATTTAATTAAATAGCTAACGACGAGATCGGAATTAAGAAATGTTTAAGTCTATAAGGCAGTTAACTGAAAATTTAGCGGTTAGGGGCCTGAAAAAGGCTTGCGAATCGCAATTTAATTAAGTTGTGATCATCTCTCTCTCTCACTCCTTATTTAAAATGGAGTAATTGGCAATCGCTCCGATCTTCTGTCAATTTGACTTTTTAGTATGACACAACCTGAACCTTGTCTTTTATTTGTTCAAAGTAATGTCTCTTTGGTCTCCTATGCCTCTTTCTCCTCTATCTTTTCTTCTACTTTTATTTTTGATTATCCTGTGAGAACATTTTTTTTTTCATACATTCTTAGCGTGTAAACGACTTTTTAAATAACTGCCAATGTTTAGGCACACGAACGACATTGCTAGTGGCGTTAAAAGTCCTGCTGCGTGCAGGTAAACATTAACTTAGTACTTACCCATAAAACAATCATTTTATTCGTTGGCAGGAAAATAGCTCAGACCTAAACAATAGTACTTGCATGCTTTAATAAAGGATAGAGCAAAATCAAGAAAAAATAATACTATCCTTTTATTTATAAACCGCCTGTATAAGACATTCTGAAGGAATTCCAAATTTAAATTCAAATACAAATAAAACGTTATCGGATGTGAACACTGATGAAATTCACAATCAAGAGGTCTTTTATCGAGTCCGCGCGTTGTTGGGAGTCAATTACGTACGACCGGCCGATGGGAGGAAAAAGAACCCTTTTTGTAGAGTATGTTCGCGTCGGGCTATCGAGACTAACAGGGAAATACTAGGTATTTTTGGAATAGGAAAAATACCGTAAAGGTTTAATAAGTTTTATTGATTTTAGTTAAAACTTTTGCTCGACATAAGTTTATTAACTGTTTCAAGAACTTTTCTAATGTGGTACGAAATTTACACAGTATGATAATTATTTTTTACACATTTCAAATTACCTATTGCGTTTCTTATCAGCAACAATATTAATAAAACGAAATATTATCTGTTGTATGTTTTAATTTAATCCAATACAAAAGTGGAAAAAACATAACTTTTATATCAAAATATAAAAAAAAAATTATATTAGTAATACACTTTTGCTGCCGAATTTACTTCTAACGTTGATAATAAACTCACTATCAAAAGACTAGTCAAATGAGTCCAAACTCAACAGATCCTATGAGTCACACTCAAAGAATCAGCAGGTATTATTTAATTTTGCCTCAAATTTCAAGACTATAAAGTATTTGCACCAAGTATTTATACCAAGTATTTACGCAGATTATCGCAACGGTGCGGTTTCGATTATTCCGCTTGAGTACGTTCTCGGTTGATTATTTGCCGCAATATACCTTTTAGAGTAATTCGTACCAGTTTCATTAATATTAGAGTTGTGACGACGCATTTTACCCCCCGACGCAGGAAGAGGGGTGATAAGTTTATTATGTGTTTCTGTGTGTCTGTTTATATGTTTGTCTGTTTCGCATCATAATAGCTACACCGTTAGCCTAGTTTTTAATGACCCTGCCTATGAAGCGAGCGGTTCAGGGTTCGATCCCTGATAAAAACAAAAAATTATATCTGATTCTGTCTTTTTTCTTTATATTTAAGTATTACATAGTACCTGTTAAAAATACTTACTTTTTAATTATTTGTAAACTAGATCAATAGTTAAGAACTCCTCATCGGCACACAAACCTCGCCAATCAATAAAAAAAAAACTGAGTCGCTTTCCGCCATTTGCCCTGTATGTACGCTTAGATCTTTTAAACTATGCAACGGATTTTAATGAGGTTTTCATCAATAGATATAGTGATTCAAGATGGTTTTCATCCATACTTCCATACTAGTATTATAAGTGTAAGTGTGTCTGTCTGTTACCTCTTCACGCTTAAACCGCTGAACCGATTTAGATGAAATTTGATATGGAGATTTTTGCTTGAGTCCCGGGGAAGGACATAGGCTACTTTACTTTTTATCCCGGAAAATTAGACGGATCCCGAGGGAGCAGCGATAAACGACTTCTACGCGGACGGAGTCGCGGGCAAAAGCTAGTACATAATAAATTCTGGATTATGTACGGCTATTATAGAAAGCTCACATAAACTGAACCGAAGCGAGTCGCTTGTATAGCATAAAACCTCATCTCCTTACTATACTAAAATACTCGAACGAATTCCTTTGAAAAGAACGCTACCTATTCGAAGTGAGGTCTTACAACAAATTCCTAGAATAAATCCAATACCTAACTCCCGTAGCTCAAGTGCAGCTAGCCTGAAGCATCGCTTAGCCCCAGCTTTATAAATAGCTTAACCTTTGTTCCGTTAGCGTGGTCTATTAACTGACTCGCTCTTTCGTACATAGAAATTGCTTTGTAAGAATGAAAAAACGGTCACGGACTTTAAATGATGAGCCGCTATAGAACCTTGCGTAAAAGCAACGATTAATTCCTACGTTATTTCAATCCAAGATAAGGGCCAAATCAAAAGCAGCCGAAACCGACGAACGTGCATGAAGAGATTGATGAATGTAGAGGAAGCGAAAGTTGTTTGTTTGGACCGGTGCAGCTGGCGTTCCATAGTCTCTGCCTACCCTATTGGGAGACAGGCGTGAAGGTATGTATGTATGTATGTATGTACCTAATGTCAATCTCGTCACTTGACGCTGCCATTATGATAAAGTTCTATGGTGGATCAACATTTAAAGGCCTTAATGGTATGTAAGGGCAAGGTATGTGTATATGTAATTGTTTTTCTGGCAAACATAGCGTTTATTCAAAAATTAAAAAAAAATACAACATCTTAAAAAAACGTGCAATTTGGTCAAAAAATTTAGTATATATGGTCATAAATTTACAGAATTACCCTAGCCAAACACCCTGTATATAGACAACAAGTGATACATAATATAATATATTATTATCAAGCAATTATATCTAAGCCCCCTCAGGGTTACCACAAATCCTAAATAGATTTCTATCTCGGGAATTCAGTTTTGAGATTTAAACTTTACCATTAGGCGTGGCGAGCGGTCTAACTTTTTTCAAAAAACTTTTAATTGCACGTATCCGTTCACCGAATTTCACTTCATCAAAAACTATTTTCTTCTTAAGTTGTTTTGTTTTAGGTATTTTAAATGTTAATAACATAGGTTACGTTAGGTTAGACTTCTAGCTATCTACCACAAAATGTTTACTAGTGCGTCAAGAAAAGTTTGTCAATGAAATGAAAATTCTGCGAAGTGATATTCTATGAAGTAAGCGTTGACGAAAAAGGGTAAAACGTTTATTCGTCTTCGTATCCTTAATTCCATTATGTCAAATTACGTCAAAATAATGTCGAACAATATCCGTTATATGGATATGACTACAATTCATTTAAAAAAAAGAGAACATCACTGCAAAAAAGTTATGGAATTTTATTGTTGAAGTAAATAATCATATTTTTTAGGTATTTTCAGTACATCCCTTTTATAGTTCACTTTCTGCTTATATAGGGAAAACGACCTCTCCACATCTACAGACGTAAGAGGGGCGTATTCGTAAAGTGATACTTCAGTAGGTACTTTCTTAATATACTAACCCCCTTACTAATAAACTTTGAGTAGCGGTGGTATAGCTATACATTGTTTTGTCCTTATCTGTCAAATCCAAATGTCACAATGACAGATAAGGACAAAACATTGTATAGCTATACCACCGTTACTCAACGTTTATTAGTAAGGGGGAAAGTATGTAAATACTGATTTATAACTAAAACTGCATATATTTTCACACATAAACGTTACTCGAAATCTTATCCATCTCGTGCTTTCTTCACCATATTGCATCCGTCGTCCGCCCCTTAATTATGACGTGAAAGAAGAATAGGAGAGCCTACTTTTTTTTGCATTGAACTTCCTGATTTTGATTCAGCCGTATATCACCTATTCTAGATGCTTTTAAAGGCAGTTTCCATTGAAATATACCCGACGGCTGCTTCGTTCTATAAGGGCTTATTTATTACTAGACCACTAATGCAGCTCTGATCTTATGTTTAGGTAAGTACGATGGAATATGCCTTGGCATCTCAATTTGTAGATGTGTATTTTTGACTAATGAGCATTCTGGAGTCTTCAAGTGTTTTATTTTCATAGTTTATGGGTTCATTGGTTTGAGGTTATAATTTGTGCTGGAATGACAGATAATCTGCCACTATACCAATTAGGTTCCTACCGTTTTGCTAATCTAGGCCTATTCTACTGGGTAAAATCATATTTCCTTTCACTTGTTATCATATTGTCAACGTTACTTATTTACTTGGCAGAAATGTCGGCCGAGTTCAAAATAATAACCATTTCCAACACAATATCTTTTCCCGAGTAGAATAGAACTTTCGAAAAAAAATGATGTTTTTCTATTATTTTTTTTGTGTTCGTCGAATAAATGTTTCTATTTCTATAAGTTCGTCGTTGAGTTAAATAATGTGTTAGAGGATTCTCCGCTTTCTGTTGCACTATAAATCTTATATAATATTGCAAAAAAAAAAAACTTACTAAACCATTTTTAGCAATACAAGTTTAAACACAGTTAAAGAATCTACTACATATTTCTGTAGACAATCGTAAAGTAAATCAGTCTACTTTAAATTAGAATGATTGCGTTAAAAAGAATCGAAACAGCGTTAATGTTAAAAAGAACCGGCGGAAACTCGGTAAATTAACAAAAAGATAACAACGGGGCTTAAATAGGGCTTCTGTCACAGTAAACACGAAGGAAACAGTAATAGGGAATATTAAGGACTTTTTTCAAAGCTTCAATAAAAGCTGATTCATGTAACAAACAGTTGAGAAAAATCATTTTTGCATAGCTATAAAAATAACCAAAATATAAGCCAACAAAGTCAAAATTCGAAATTCAAATTCAAAATATTTATTCAGTAAATAGGCCACATGAGGGCTCTTTTACACGTCAATAACATTGAGTGAATCTACCAGCGCTTATTTTCCAAGATTGGCTCCTATCTCTTTCTAGCATAATTATAATAACAAGTCAAAGACGATATGGTTTTTACCACCTAGAATCTTGGCCCAGGGCCATGAAAACGGTAAAAACCAAATTGTTTTTGACCTGTTATCGTATTGTCAACGTTTTGGTAGCTCTTATTTACTTGACAGTAATGGCGGCCGAGTTAAACACAATACCATAACAGGTTAGATTTGGATTTTACCGTCTAGAATAGAGGTGCAGTTATCTTATTCCCATACGAAGCACTGCGAACACTGTTTCGCAGCAAGGTGAGATTGTGATAGTGATCCGCACTACTAAATGAAAGATTGAAAACCTTGTTTTATACTGTTTTTATAATAACTACTGCGCATGTCTCATGGAATAAGTTTAGGCATTCTTTAAGGACTCGAGTTTTTGTGAATAGGTTCCGCTTAACAAACATAAAGATAAAAGAAATAATATTCACTTTTCTCATTCTTTAATTAAATTCAATTATTGAATTATGCGATCGTTTACACAAACGCGATTCTTCCTATTCGTGATTGCCATACAATATGGATTCCACACAACCGCAGTTTACTACATTCGTGATTCTACACAGCCGTTATTTTAACGCAATCGGGATTCTTCCTATTCGTGATTCTAAACAATATGGATTCCATACAACTGCAGTTTACTACATTCGTGATTCTACACTGCCGTTATTTTAACGCAATCGGGATTCATCCTATTCGTGATTGCCATACAATATGGATTCCACACAACCGAAGTTTACTACATTCGTGATTCTACACATACCTTATTTTAACGCAATCGGGATTCATCTTATTCGTGATTGCCATACAATATAGATTCCACACAACCGCAGTTTACTACATTCGTGATTGAATAAATTTATACTATCTCTGTATACGAGTCTATAATTCGTAAGAAAATAAATAAAACAAATTTGTTTAATATATTTTTTATAAACCACATAAACACGTAGGTAACATTTGGGTATATTAATTATGTTATGTTATGTTATGTTAGGTTAGGGACGAATTTTACACAAATCGACACATACGAGAATATATTAATAATAACTTTAAAATGTTCTAAGTAGATAAAAGTGTACTTCACTTTTCGTTATTTCCAGACCTAGGAATATACGGGGCAAAATTAAATGACAGCTAGGGATTGCCTATATCGATAAACTCAATTATCGATGCTTTTCCCAAATACTAGTGATCGCTCCAAGTTTTGTTTGTAAAAATAAAATTGTATGGAAAGTATGCAAATGAAACAAAATAGCAACATAATTCGGGTTATTCTTTATTTTAAAAGGATTTTTTAACCTTCACTATCATAATTTTTACTTTTCCCCTTATTGTGTATTTCAGAATGACTGTCCCATTTACTATTTTTAAAATAAACGATTAGAAGTTGTTAGGAGTAAATAAAATATGATTATCAAGGGGCGGAATTTTCATAGCAAAAATCAAACGTCAAGAGGGATGAACATTGTGTTTTATCGACTATCGATGATTAATTGTCACTTAGCACATGTTTGCCCTGTCTGTGTGTATGACGGTTAACAAAATAATCAAGTAAAAAAACAATAACTAGTTTTATTTTGTTACAATTTAAATATAAAACCAAAACGGAAATTTTAAGCAGTATAACTGACAGTAAACGATCCTTCATTCATATAACAGAATCGAATTTCTCTAAATGGTCATCATTTAAACTGGTCCTGTTTTCAATGTAGATCCATTTACGATGAGAGAGATGAGATAATCGATAACTGGAATAGTCGATAAAAAATAATTGGCAATCCCTCTTGACGTTTGATTTTTGCTATGAAAATTCCGCCCCTTGATGATGATGATGAGTGAAGGTTAAAAAATCCTTTTAAAAAAAGTACTTAAGTAGCTATTTTGTTTCGTTTGCATACTTTCCATACAATTTTATTTTTACAAACAAAACTTGGAGCGATCACTAGTATTTGGGAAAAGCATCGATAATTGAGTTTATCTATATAGGCAATCCCTAGCTGTCATTTAATTTTGCCCCGTATATTCCTAGGTCTGGAAATAACGAAAAGTGAAGTACACTTTTATCTACTTAGAACATTTTAAAGTTATTATTAATATATTCTCGTATGTGTCGATTTGTGTAAAATTCGTCCCTAACCTAACATAACATAACATAACATAATTAATATACCCAAATGTTACCTACGTGTTTATGTGGTTTATAAAAAATATATTAAACAAATTTGTTTTATTTATTTTCTTACGAATTATAGACTCGTATACAGAGATAGTATAAATTTATTCAATCACGAATGTAGTAAACTGCGGTTGTGTGGAATCTATATTGTATGGCAATCACGAATAAGATGAATCCCGATTGCGTTAAAATAAGGTATGTGTAGAATCACGAATGTAGTAAACTTCGGTTGTGTGGAATCCATATTGTATGGCAATCACGAATAGGATGAATCCCGATTGCGTTAAAATAACGGCTGTGTAGAATCACGAATGTAGTAAACTGCAGTTGTATGGAATCCATATTGTGTAGAATCACGAATAGGAAGAATCCCGATTGCGTTAAAATAACGGCTGTGTAGAATCACGAATGTAGTAAACTGCGGTTGTGTGGAATCCATATTGTATGGCAATCACGAATAGGAAGAATCGCGTTTGTGTAAACGATCGCATAATTCTTTTATAATAAACAAAAAAAACCTCTGTGGAAAAATAAACAGAAATTCACCTGGTCCCAAACTAAGCTCAAGGCTTGCACTATATGTACTAGACAACGATAAACATACTTAAAAAAAGAAAAAAAACACATTAAAGATGCGACCCCACCGCTGCGTAAAATACGGTGTCGTTGCCTAAACAAAAGACGGGGTCATAGTAACAACATGGCGCCGTTTTTGACGCACCATAAGTTACGCACCGTTAAGCAGCGTATAAATAAAAATAAATTCATATAAAACATGTAAGGCTTAGGAACAAAATACTTCCGTTTTTTACAGAAATATTGTCCCCTACCGGAAATCAAACCCCTAGCCCCTAGCTTGAAAGTGACCCTACTTACGAAACTAGCGATCCTGGGTTCGATTCCCGGTAAGTGCAAATATTTGGATTTGGTATTTTTTCTAAGTATTAAATTAACTATATAATTTCTCTATATAAGTATAATTATCTTTGTCTAACAGTTTAATACCCATAGTACAAGCCAAGTGCTAAATTTGCGTCTAGGTTTTGTGTTAGTGTACCTTGATATTTATTTTACCTGAAGTCTTTTTAAAAACATTCGTTCTACTGAGTTTACAAGAACTGCTTATTTGTTCAAGTGAAACGTAAGGTAGAAGAGCAACGCAATAAGATATAAAATCGCTTAGCAAACTCTTACAATTCGAAAGCCAATGAAGCGAAAGCACAACCCTACTTTAATTCGGTTGCTGTCATTGTAGTTCTAATATAGGTGGCTAAGGCATAAGCGGTAGCGATTATGAAAACAAGATTTTTATATTTAATTTATGGTTAACTATCTTGTGCCCGTGACGTCAAACTCTTTTTATATTTTGCAGAAGAAAATAATTTTATAAAGTTCCGAACTATTGCCATACTTTTTACATTAGTAGAGATTTCGGTAAAACAAAAATAGCCAAATTTTATTGTAATGTTTTTCTTTGTAATTAAACATTGTCTACCTGAAACACATTTGTTTCTTTATGCGAATAGTATTTTTACTACTTACACTACAGTTAACGTAAACATAACAAATACTTCATTTGGCTTGACTTCACAGAACATGGTTGTTTATTTGTAGGAGCACTTATTTACTTACTTTATTTAGCACTTATTTATTAGCCCTTTCTGTCCCACTGTTGGGCAAAAGCCTTCCTTAGGCCTCTCCACAATTCCTGATCCAGTGACTCCTGAACCCTGTCTTTAAAGAACTGGTCCAGTTTGTCCTGGCATCTCCTTCTTGGTTTCCCTCTTTGTAGGAGCATTATTACATACTAGAGGACGCCTGCGACTTCGTACGCGTAGAATTAGTTTACCGCTACTCTTCCCCTTTCTTCCCGTTAGGGGGTTTGGAAAATCCTTTTTTACATCATGAAAGGAACCCTTGTACCAAATTTCAAGTTTCTAGGTACAGTAGTTTCGGCTGTGCGTTGATATATAAGTCAGTCAGATTTGCCTTTTATATTATTACATATGATTCGATCAGTAAAAGTACCTTTCCTTATTATTCTTTCCCCACTCATATGTTTTTGTTAAAGGCTGTGTGGCAATTAAAATTGGTATTAACCCCCAGTAAAAACAAATATTCGTGTGATATTTCCATGGTATTTATTTACTTAAACACTATTGCACAAAACACAAAGTTGGTATACATGGCGAATGGTATCTAGTACCAATTACATTGTACAAGCCTAGAGAAACCTACTTCAAACCTAACCTTTAAACATTTCTTGCGTGTGAACAGTTAACGACAGCATAAAGTTATTACAACATGGCGAATGTTACCAAATATCAATTGTACAAGCCTAAAGCTAAGTTTGAACTTAATTTATCGCGCCGAGCTACGGACCGTGGAAATAAATTCATAGAAATTACTTAAACGCCTGCAAAACAACTCATGACATACGTCATACATCTCCTTGCATTTGATTGTTGCCGCTCGCGCCACGCCGTCGCCTTATAATTGTCCCAATATTCATTTAATTATCCGCTTTCAGTTTACGCCTTAAGCCCTCGCAAGGCGGATCGACAAAGTGGCTATTAACCTCATTATGTGTTCCGTTCACATGTGGATTTTATTCCTTCCAAGTTCCAGAACGATCGATTAGCACTGTGTAAGGCTTTCGCGGAGATTCTGTTTATGAACCTTAATTACGTGGGTATATTATAGTAAAGTTTCGTGCGAGCTTATAAATATCCTTGTAGTGTATTACTAAATTACTTCAATGTACTAAGTTATTTCACTTTTGTTGTGTCATAATGTCTTCATTATGTGACAGTTGCATAATATTACATTAAGCAATTGTGACATGTCATAATAAAGATGCAGCCGCTTTTGTGCATGTTTTTCTTCAAGATAATTATTATGTTACTAGCTTCTGCCCACGACTTCGTCCGCATTGAATTAGTTATTTGGCCATCCCATGTTGTGGGGGATTTGGATTATCGAAAATAATATTTAATTTACAACTACGTACATACACTAACGTTACTAAGACAAGAAATGTTTTCATTTCAAGTTTAATCGTGACTGACTCTGATTGAATTTGCAACAAATTTGTTTTCAACTTACGCCATTTTGAATCTTAAACAGCTTATAACGCTCGACGATCTTGAAAATTAATATTGAAGTAGAAAATCGGACTTGTACGGTAACATTGAATATTACTAGAGGAATATGAATTCGCTTTGGTAAGGAGATTTAGTTGATAGGATATCACTGGATATGATGACATTGGACTGTACTTAAATGTTAATTGTAATATTTGTTTTTGTTAATAATACTATAATTATTACGCGTAGGTATGTACTATAGGAATTTGGAATGAACTTCCTGCTGATACTTTTCCAATGCGCTACAATAGGTAGCATACGGTCTTCAAAAAAGATTTTTTTTTATCAGGGGCCTATTATCACACCAATTGACCTAGTCCCAAACTAAGCTCTAGGCTTGTACTATGGGTACTAGACAACGATATAAATACTTATGTATATAGAGAAATATATACTTAAATACATAGAAAACATCCATGACTCAGAAAAAAATATTCGCGCTCATCACACAAATATCTGCCCTTACCGGGATTTGAACCCGGGACCGCCTACCAACTAGGCCAGCGTGTCGTATGTAGATAGAGTGATTCAAGAGGGAGGTTTTTTTTGTAGCAAAAACTCAAATAAACCAAAGCGAAACAATAACACGTTATTTAATTATTATAACCAAAATTGGACTAATAATAATAAAAAGCATAGACTTAAAACTCCTAGTTGATATTCCCACAATATTGTTACAAGAATCTCATTATTCTTTTTCCTGATCCTATTTAAAGAATCTCTGTTTATGCGGTATCGGGGGATTTCAAAGAGATTTGAAAGAATCTGCGTTAATGACGGAATCCTTTTATCATTCCGGAATGTCCAGCAATTAAGATAGGCCAGGAATCTTTTTACGGGCTGATTTTGTCTTTATATTTTTAAGTAATTGGTCACTTAAATTACGATTAAAAAAAACGAATAAAGCGATAGTATTTATGTCGTTGTCTAGTACCCGTAGTACAAGCCTAGAGCTTAGTTTGGGACTAGGTCAATTTGGGTGAGATTGTCCCCTGACATTTATTATTCAGATATTTATTTAATTTCCTGAATATTAGGTTTTTTTATAATAAATATTTAAATATAAAAGTAACAATACTAATACAAAAATAAAAATTAGCACCGGCAGCGGGGCAGGGCTCAAGCTACCGGTGGTTAGGGCCGGTTCAGACGGACAGCATTTAGACTGCAACCCAGCTGCAAAATGGCAGTTCGAGGGCAGTTCTGATGCAGTTGAGGTAACTGCATCAAAACTGCATTACAACCGTGCAGTCCGCTTGCAGTTGGCGTGCAGTCCTGTCAACCGCACACCGACTGCAAGCTAGCAGCACATTGCAGTGCATATTGCAGTTATGATGCAGTTCACGTAACTGCATCAAAACTGCAAACCAACCATGCAGTTAGCTTGCAGTCCAAATGCTTTCCGTCTGAGCCGGCCCTTAGGGCTGCAGAGAGAGGAACCTCCTCACTATGCGTGCCATGTCGAGGAGTCCTTCTGTATCTGGCCCTTGATCCAGCCGCAGCGAGAGCCTCTTGAGATGTTGGTTGAGATCTTGAGATTTTTTTTTTATTATTACAATACGATTGCTCCAACTCAATCGTAAACGATATCACCGCATGAATAATTAAAAAAATTACTTACTAATCGTTGTAGATTCAAAACCATTCTCTATCAATGACGTAACAGAAGTTAACTAAACATCATTCCTTCCTTATGTATCTGTTTAAAGAAGCCTCGTCAGCCAGCGACTCGTGAAACTAATCAAATCCCCTAACTCGGTCTAAGCTAACCACAGAGCCGCTATTCGTTGTCGGACCAATAGACGAGCCCACAACAAAGCACACAGATAGAAACAGTAACTGAAAAGAAAATGAGAACTTGTGCAGTACACTGCATTGATAGCAGCTGCTGCTGTAGTCAACACAGTGTTGTATGTGTTGTTTTTTTCTCCATAGATCGCCACAATCTGGTCGGTAATAATATGGTTATATGCTAATATGCAAATTTTACCACTAAAGTCCAACTTTTGTGTCTTTTTGTGATTTTTTTTTTCGTTTTTAAGATACTTTGGGCCTAGGCTATTCGTCTGTCAATCCATCTTTTGAACCGCTTTAAGTAACTCGTTAAAAATGGCGGATTCCAATAAAGCATTAATTGACTGTGAAAAAATAGGTGGACCCCCAACCTTAACAGTTTTTTTGTACAGATTGTACTGTTTATGCTTAACTGACGAGTAATTGTATAGCTCAAGTTGTATAACACTTCTACTGTCAACTGTAGTATACATAAGCAAGCACATAGCCTAAAAACTGAATACAAAGGTTTGCACTACAATTTCAATAACAAAATATCAGGGGACAAACTAAGCTCTATAAAGACTTGTACTATGGGAATTAGAGAACTACTTATATACATAAAAAACTCGTGTTTCAAAAACTAATATCAGCAGGTACTACTAGCTATCGTTCCCTGCGTCGTTGAATTTATCCTGTCGATTTTATCCCTACTGTAGTCAACATGGCTACTGTGGGCAGAGCAACAAATTAATCCGCTCGGTTGTAAACACGGCCAAGTCCTGCATTCATTCCCCTAAGTGCACTCCTGGCGTCTAGTCAAGTGTACAAGACGTATGATTTGCTATGTGCTTAGTACAGTACTTACGACTTGGCAAGTGTTGTTAGAATTAGTACTGGCGCCTAATAAAACAAAAAGTATGTTCTTTATTAAGCACAAGAGATTTGGCCGTCTGTTATCTACTTTGCGATCTTTTTTTCTGCGTTAAGACTTACTGGACCTTACCTTAACTTTTCAACCCACTCTGATGTTCGAAGAACGAGGGCAGTTTTACGATTACCTTGTGTTTAATATTAACAAAAACCGGCCAAGTGCGAGTCAAACTCGCACTCGAAGGGTTCCGTATATTCCATACAACAAACGTGATTTTTTTGCCGGTTTTTGCTTGGCTCGATATTAATAACGGCAACAGGTAGACGCTTGAAACATTCACAGAATATTTCGTTGTATATTCTCTTTCAAAATAAATAGTTTAATTGAAATAAAATAAATATTTCCTTTTCCCATACAACCAACGTGATTTTTTTATAGGTAATGGTACGGAAACCTTCGTGCGCGAGTCCGACTCGCACTTGCCCGTTTTTTTTTCTATTACGCCAGTATACCTCTCAATATCTAAGTTAAACAACGTACAGGAGTTCACTGTACTCGAACAATGGCTGTTTTCCGAGTCGATTCGTGAAAAGGTAACGAACTCATTCGAAAGAAATAAAATACATTCAATCAGATAACGAAAAAAAGTACGTGTTCAAACAAAAAATAAGGAAAATTTAGAATAAAGACATTAAACGTTTTTAGAAGCCAGTCACGAATATTTAAATCTTTGTTTTTTTAACGGTATTCATGTTATTTTGACGGAAATTCGATCGTTCATAGATTTGTTTTGCGTACCGATTGAGAATCAGTGTAATATTACAAATCAGGAGCTAAAAAAAAACTTTTCTTGCTTCTCTATTATTTAAACACTTATCCAAAATAATTAATACCATTAAATAGAGGAAGTGACGGTAAATTTAGAAAAGATAACTTTTAAACGGTTTTTTATGAAGCCTACTTAAAAGCTACACTCCTTAAACTAGCTTTAAAAAAAACACGTTCAAACCTGTTTAAGAGCTACAGATAGATACACAAATACCCACTTCAAACTAATAACAGCACTCTGTTTGGGTTAAAAAAACGTATGCTTACAACATCTTTCTCAAACTGTTCATAATGGATTATCAATTTGTTACTGAGTGTATTTGTGTATTTGTTACGTGAAAGCAAACCAAAAAAACCGGCCAGGTGCGAGTCGGACTCGCGCACGAAGGGTTCCGTACTATTGCATAATTATACATTAGCAAAAAAACGGCTAAAAAACCCCCCTTAAACATTGATTTTATTCTGTTTTTAGTATTAGTTGTTATAGCGGCAACAGAAATACATCTTCTGTAAAAATTTCAAGTGCCTAGCTGTCACGGTTCATGAGATACAGCCTGGTGACAGACAGACGGACAGACGGACAGACGGACAGCGCAGTCTTAGTAATAGGGTCCCGTTTTTACCCTTTGGCTACGGAACCCTAAAAACTAGTCCGATATTTTAAGCAATTTTTCGTATTTATTGTTTTACCCGAATGCCCAAAGGAGGGTTATTTTATTTTATTAATTCATATTTATTTCTTTATATATTATGATTACATTGACGATCTTATTATTATAACTATGCGACATATTATTGAAGACGGAATGTAATTTCTAATACTTAATTAATGAATTACTACCACTATGAATGTAAACTTAGTGAAATCCGGTAATAGGTACTACATGCGACTGACATTTCAAGTTCCATGTCACATTCACAGATTTGAAACAACCACAACCTGATTGTGTTCCGTGGTTTGTGTTATCCACCACCCGCATTATTCTACTATTTTCCCCAGAATTGGGAAAACATTACCAAACTACTCAATTAAAAAGGGTTATTTTTGAGATCGTAACGGTTGATAAGAAATACTGTTGTAATTTAGTATTTGTAATAAATTATTAAATGCTAGTTGTGTGCGTGCATGCGTGCGTGCGTGCATGCGTGCGTGCGTGCGTGCTTGCGTGCGTGTGTGTGTGCGTGCGTGTGAATTGGAATGGTAGCGAACTACCAATTCTACGCGGACGAAATGGCAGGTATAAGATAGTAATGCTGAGTTTCTTGCAGCGTTTCTTCTCTTTTTCTTCTTCTTTTGTTTCTTCTCAGTGGTCTCCTCTTGGGAAGCGCTGCTAGATTCTTGACGTGTAAAAGTGCCCGTGCGGCGTAGTTACTGAATAAATGTGTTTTATATTTTTTATCTTTAATCTAATATCATATCATCAACACACATACTCATATAACTGTAGCATTTTTTTTGTATCTATTGTATAATTTTTGAAATCCAGATTTTCAAATAATGTCAACTTTAGCGTCATTGCACACTTAATACGCTATTGCAAATGAAATCAATATTCGTGCAACTGGAATTCCTCTCAAAGCTGATCAGCGTTGTTAATTACAGCGGGATCTATGTCGAGGAGGTTATCCAGGATTAACCCAGGAGGGATGTAATACAATGGAATTGTCTTTATGCCTGCCTTCCATTGCGATCGGAGCGGGCCCCATTTAAACTCCGTATGGCCAGGCATATTTCTCTTCTATAGAAAATGACAAAGTAGGTCCGATTAATACCTACAAAGTATTATAGGCATAAAAAACTTATGTATAATGCTGCCCGAACGCGCCTAAATAAACTTTATTAACTCATGTTGAAAGTTCATTTTTCGTTTCCTGCGAATGTATATACCTACGTTTGCACGCTCGAACGGTAGGGTTGTCAATACAATGAAAATATTAATATAAACATATTATTATAAGAAAAACAGTTACACAACAATAATGAGTCATTTTACTCACACAGCAATAATGAGTCATTTTTTACAATATAAATTCACCAACACAACACAAGAAACAACAACACATCTAACCCAATTTGACGTAATTAATAGAATGCACTACTCGCCTACTTGCATCTCGCTTGACGTGGCTCGATACTCAATAATCAATCGAGCGAGCTGACATCGCCGCGCACGCGCATCCTTGATAATATTAGCATTGTTAGCGATGTTCCGTGAGGCGGTGATTTTCGGACGTACCTCGCGCAGAGAAATACATATCTGTTACATAGTAACTCTTATTTAATCTGTGGTTTGGCTTACAACGGTGTCTCTTCAACAGGTTTGCTCTAGGTGGAAACATTTGAAGACAGCGTTGTAAGCTATAGAGTCCGTACGAGACTCGTTCTGCTCGTAGTGGAAAGCGGGCATTAGACCGGGACAGTTTGTAATATAAGTATTGGTATTGTTTTAATTGCATAACCTTCTTCTGGAGTTTCTTGCGGCGCTTCTCCGCAATGATGGTCTTGTCCGAAGAGCTAGTAGGGTCACTCCATATTACCGACGTGTAAAAGAGCCGTCATATGGCCAATTTACTGAATAAATATTTTGAATTTGAAATAAGAATTTATTGAATTATTATTGATATGTCCTCAACCACGCCAGAACGGATCTGGATGAATAGCGGCACAGAGATAGAATATAGTCTGGAATAGCACAAACGCTACTTTTCATCACGGAAATTGGACAGTTCCCTAAATAATAGCAATACACAACTACACAAACTTAACTTTAACCTATAAAAAACTCTTCAACTTCTTGTTAACCGTTATTAATTATCTGCTATACGCGGAACCCGACACAGAATGATAGTTGCCCCCCATTACGCGGCCCTGATGGACCATTGTGGTTCGAACCCGCGTCCTGCCGGCCTGGCTAATTAGTGGTTGGGCTGGGGATTAGAAGCGGATATAACGGGTTTATTTATTTTATTAATTGGGAAGTATCAGCTCTTTTTAATTACAATTATATTTAAACAGAGGGCTTATTGTCTAACGCACTCGCAATCACGATCGTTTTTATTTTGAAAATCGAAGACTTGTCTGCATACAAAATGAAAACAATTGCTCCACTTTGGAGCCGGTTGCGATAGCGAGTGCGTTAGACAATAAGCCTCAGGTTTAAACATTCAATCAATCAATTCAATTTATTGGTTACCACAGATAATCTTCCTAAAGTGCGACAATCACACACATATACACACATACACACTCACACGCAAACACGCATATAAGCAAAGGGATCGCAGATTTCTTTCCCGCACCTTACTTTAAATAGGAATAAGGTATCCCCCTTTGTTATTGTATAATAGCTTTTACCAGCGTCTTCGTCCACGTAAATTTTGATTATCGTTATTCCCTCGGGAACTTTTAAATTTTCCGAGATAAAAAGTTACCTATGTGTTAATCCAGTGTATAAGATATCCAAATTTCATCCAAATCCGTCCAGCCATTGCAGCGTGAAAGAGTAACAAACTAACACACTCACACACAAAAACTTTCGCATTTTTCATATTAGTAGGATGCCTGCCATATTACGACCACCTACACTGATTTTCCAAAACTGTTAAAGTCTTTGCGAGCACCTAACACGGGTGGATATGGGAAATTTTGCAAAACCAAAAAATATTGGAAACCCAGTGGTAGCAGTGAGGTGTTTGCAATATTTCCTCAACATAGACTTTACTAAATGGGCTATTCTTCTTTTTCATGCCTAAAAAAACGTCCCTTAACGTGAACGTTTGTTTAAAGTAATAGTTTTCAACAAAATTAGATTACATTAGAAATGCACACAATTTTCAGATTCTGATCTACGTACCTGATTTATGTTTTATATATACCAAATTGTGTGGGGCTGGGTAAAAAAAGGTTAATATAGTAACGCAGTTGTAGTTATTTGCAAGGAGACGTGGAGACAGGTAGCGCAGTGGTAATTTGAGCAGCAAATTCTTGTTTTATATAGAAAAAGAACAAGAATAGCGGGTAAATTTACATTAAAAAGTGAGACCTGGTTAAGACTTAACGTGGGGCACCTGTAAGATAATCTCAAGATATCTACATTTTTTTTTAAATGGATCTTAAATTTTCATTTCTATTTTAGGCATGAAAAAGAAGAATAGCCCAAATACCAAAATTAATACATATAAAAGTAAACTGCAACCGACATGCAACCGATTTCGCTACCATCAAACCACAATCCAGAACCGAACCAATACCTATAGTCAATTATACCTGATTAATGACCGACAGTAATTAATTACATTCAAAATCATCCCCGATTGTTAATGAAACAATCGGTCTATCATTACAGATTACTTTGAAGGTTTCATTAAAAAGGAAAGGGTTAGGAGAAAGTCCAATTTAATTTTGGAGGTTGAAGTATTGAGGATGACCTAAATGAAGACAATTCCATCTTAGGGTCAACTCACACCGAGACGCGACGCGACGCGATGCTGCGCGCACATGCGACTCAAAATAAACTTTATTTACTGCATGAAAAGGTACACATTTAATTTTAAGAATTCAACGCTGCGTGATGCAACGTATTCTGAATTCTCACAATGAAATGTGTACCTTTTCATTGACCCTAGTCCTCAGGGTCGGTAACGCATTTGCGGTCTTGGGATTGCAGTCTTAAGATTGTAGTCTTGAGAATACAAATGTCTATGGGTCACAGATCCCACTGTGATGGTACATCAAAAGAAAAACTGATTATATAGTCGGAAGTATATATTTTTAAAATTAAGAAACAATATAATAGACTAGTGATCACGGGTTCATTCATTCATAAATATTTGTATTATGTTATGAGCTCAATTTCTTCGTACTTTATATTTAATTAGGTATAGTTAAATAAAATTATAATTAATATAATGTTAAATTTGGAACTAGGAAAACGTGTAAAATCACTCTAGTAGTGAAAATTACCGAAATATATTTTATATCGAACTCTTAAATCAATAATAATAAATTAATAACCTCAAAATTGTTTATGGCCTTACTTACAAAAAAATCCAGAATATAAATCATCGGTCGTACCATTTTTTTATTGCCCTTGTAGATTATTTTTTAAGTTGGCTTAGTTCTAATTTATATCGTTTGAATAACAAGTACCTTGGCTGCTTACTAAGTTTCAAATTACAGAGTAACGTGGTTTTTTCTGTTAATTTGATTACAAGTTTTAAATACCCTATAAATTCTTTTATCAGACGACATTTCGCTCTTTTGTAAATTTATTTAATGGCCAAAGAAACGCAATAAATCTTTGTTAATAGTTACTTAGTTAAGTACGTAAAAGAAATTTTAATCTACCGCCAGGTTTGCAACAATTTTGTATTTCAGTGTGACGTCAAGATAGTTGGTGAATTTACTAGGCTTAGGCAAAGGCTGGACGCACAAAAAACACTTTGGTCCAACAGTATGATAAAAACTGATGGATTACGTTCTATTCACGCAATACACCGGCAATATATATCACGTATATTTATCACGTCAGAGGCCCCTGCCAAGATGCAATACGCTAACTAGCGTTTCTATTCGTTTCGTTTTTAAACCAATCGCGTCACTGGCAGACGACGTGATACAAAAAGTCACGTGATCTACCAGTGACGCGATTGGTTTCAAAATGAAACGAATAGAAACGCTAGTTAGCGTAGTGCATTTTGGCAAGGGCCTTAGTACTGTAACATATTTCGTCGAGTTCAGACGTGTAATGGATATGGAGGCAAAAACTCACATACTGACGCCGCAGTAATTACTGATCGTGTAATTTAGTACAATAGGCTATTTGACAACATTGAAAATACACTACAAATTGTGGTCATCCTATTAGATAATAGCGTAAAACAACATATTTCACTTTATTTTAAACTAAATTATGTATATTTTTTTGGAAATTACACAAAAAAATGTAATGTTTTTTGAAATTTTATCTGTGGCAGAAACGCTATGTGATTGCTTTGTAGCTGTGGTTACTCGCTGGTGACGTCAAACGCAAGTAACCACAGATCATAAGGGCATATCTCTTCAAATGATTTTTTATTGTTTACTTGCGTGTGACGTCACACTTGTCATATGGCCAGCGCCATGATAGAAACAGCGTTTTAAGCGCGGTTTTGAAAATTTAAACTTTAACATAGATTTTTATTGATAATACAGTAGAATGTCACGGAAATATCAATGTAGTGTGCTTCTTATTTAATAAAGAATCATTTAAAAAGGTTTTCTAAAATTAGTCAAATAGCCTAATAATCGATGGATGTCTTTTCTAGGATGTTTCTTTATTTTACGTCTATTTTTACTAATTTTCTAATTTTTATGTGTGTGTTGTGTTGTGGTTTTGACCAGATGATTCCAACGGAATACCAGTGCGACTTTAAATGCCGGCATAACGCTGAGTTGGGACCATTTCGTGGTTACTTTCTTGTTGTGTGTATTAATTTGTGCTTTGTTATGTATGCCATGAATAAAATTAAATAATTTTCTTTCTTTCTTTCTTTCATTTCAATATTTATCACAAACTGCAATTACGGAATTTAGAAATCTAGATTTCTGTGATAAACACTGACATCAGTCAAGACACTACATTTACCAGATCAGTGACTACTACGATCTTTGATAATTATCAGAAATTCACAATTTATTGTAGGTACGTCTGGCCTTCGCCTCAGGGTTGGCAAATAAATATCAAGGGACTAAATAAATATCAGGGGACAGTGTCACACCAATTGTCCTAGTCCCAAACTAAGCTCTAGGCTTGTATTATGGGTACTAGACAACGATATAAATACTTATAAGAAATATATAAATAAATGCATAGAAAACACCCAAAACTCAGAAACAAATATTCGCGCTCATCACACAAATAAATAAATAAAAATAAATATCAAGGGACAGTGTCACACCAATTGACCTAGTCCCAAACTAAGCTCTAGGCTTGTATTATGGGTACTAGACAACGATATAAATACTTATATGGAGAAATAAATACTTAAATCGCTATCCTGTAAAATCTGCATTAACTGTGTTTTTCTGTAAATAAATATATTTGTATTTGTATTTGTATTTTGTAAATAAAAATATCTGCCCTTACCGGGATTTGAACCCAGGACCGCTAGCTTCGTAGGCAGAATCACTACCAACTAGGCCAACGCGTCGTATGAACTCAAGTCTTAGAATTAAAATCTTAAAATTGCAAATACTTACATCAGGTTAACTGCCATAAAAAAAACTCGACATAACACAATCGTTTTATTTCTACCATATCAGCAAAACGTACACTATTACGTATTGCTGACCAACAATTTGTACCCGGATGTCGGTTAGGGTAGTAATTTCCGGTTTTTCCCTTTTAATAATCAATATAAAGCCTTAATATCGTGTAGATATAACTTTATTAAAATTAATAGTGTTTACACGCGACTTCGTTCGCCTAAAACTTTTTTTACCTGACTGAGCTCATTTAACAAATAATGTATGTAATGTACATTGTATGTTTGAATGTGGGTCTTGCTCCTGAATCAATAGACTTATTATATTAAATGGGGGATTATGACTGTGCTTAAGAATCGTCGTTTTTTTTTTCAATATTTCCCGTTATACCCCTTTGTATTAAATTACAAAATAAAACTCCATTAATTAATTAATCTACTCGTAAATAGTTTTAGTGGTTTAGACTGCGCGTTGGTAAACCATTTTTTTTTTCATTTATTTAAGGCTGATTATAGGCAAACGCAATTTTATTATAAGTTAAAAATTATAACATACATATTTTTTCGGCCAAAAGTTTTTTAATTTTGCTATTTTTTATAGACAAAACCCACCAATTAGATATTTTTGTTTAAGTGGCTCATTAATTATAAAATTGGTAGTTTAATCTTATTTTACATGTGTTAAGTTGTTTTTATTTCGTTAATACTTTCATAAAATATGGCATCTTGCATTTGCGTTGAATAAGTAAGTATTGTTTTTATTCTTTCAGATGGCAGAAACACCAACTATGCAGAACTAAGTAAGTTAGTGAAATAATTTACGTTAAATTCTACGGGGCATGCGGCGTACATAAAACAAGTACCGTAAAATGGGGTGAATAGAGATTCGCGGGGTGAATAGAAATACAGCCTAAAATAAAGCATATTGTACTAATTATAAGGCTGACATTTTAACGTAATTTTCCAAAAGACTTGTCAATGTAATAATTGTTCTTATTAGTAACAAGTTATGACTTATTTTAGATTGTATTTCTATTCACCCCGCGAATCTCTATCCACCCCATTTTACGGTACCTATAATAATAATAATAATAAAATCGTTTATTTGGTGCAAGACACAGAACAATAATAACAAAACGAAATACAGTATGAAAATAATTTAGAACAAAAACTTAAAACTATTTTATATTGCACCAAATTGGGTGCCACTCAGCATATTGTCAGACATGTAAATGCCGTGACGCTGATTTTCAGGGCAGCCAGACGAATAGTAGGAGGAGAAAGCGCTGCTGGTCCTTTCATATGTACAAATAAGAGCGTAGGTATATATATATAGCGTAGAGCGTAGGTAAATGAATATATAATGGGAACTGTAAACAAAATGTACATGCATATAGGTATATGTATAGATAAATAGGATAAACATACACAGAGAGGTACTTTAACAGATAAAATAAAACAACGTGAAAGCGACAGTGCAATTCTGACACAATGCAGCTGCTATGTATTGGATAATTGTAGGCCAATCTGGTCCTCTTTGAGGTTTTTCTTGAAAGAGATCAGAGACTTATTATACATATAGCTCTACACAAGCTTCTGCCCGCGACTTCGTCCGCGTAAATTTCGATTGTCGTTATTCCCCAAGGAACTTTAAATTTTCCGAGACAAAAAGTGCCTATGTCTTAATCCAGAGCCACACAAGCGGTCCAAAAAAGATCTCCGACCCAACCCTTCCATTGTCGGGCAAAAGAAAGGAAGCCCGTAGTCCGTAAGCATGCATGCGTCAGGATTCCCACTCCGCGACTCACATAGATATAAGTCATCCAAGGTCGTCCCGGATTTATAATGACGAGTCCTAATTTATAAATTACAGTATCAAGTTTGCTACAAAAGGAAACTTATAATAATTCAGGCTTTCGAATTCATTGAAACAAATTACTTCACTAGGGAATCATCTTACTTTCTAATAAGCAGGTTGGTGAGTTTAACAATTCTTATCTCTATTTATATTAGAAGTGAATAATTATAATAACCTGACTGCGTTGTGAGAGTTATGTTCTTTTGCCCTTACTTATAAAGAGTTGAATAACCTTGGAGTAGCTATGCCATGTTTTGTCCTTACCTGGCGTTGTGACATTTGAATTCGACAGATAAGGGCAAAGCATGGCTTAGCTTCATGGTTACTCCACGTTTATAAGTAAGGGCATTAGAGTGTATGTATAAGTATGTTTGTCTATATCTGTGGCACATCCTACAGCCTAAACAGCTTTAACATTATGAGGTTTCGTTTGATTCATCTTGGTTGTGAGAGTGACATATAGGTATAGGAATAATATTTCAATCAAAGTTAGCAATGCGAGGGGGGGTTTATTTTTCTTTACCATTATAGATACATTGACGACAATATAAAAAAACCGGCCAAGTGCGAGTCGGACTCGCGCACGAAGGGTTCCATACCATTATCTATACAACATTCGTTGTATCGGAGCCCCTCTTAAATATTTATTTTATTCTGTTTTTAGTATTTGTTGTTATAGCGGCCACAGAAATACATCATCTGTGACAATTTCAAATATCTAGCTATCACGGTTCATGAGATACAGCCTGGTGACAGACAGACAGACGGACAGCGAAATCTTAGTAATAGGGTCCCGTTTTTACCCTTTGGGTAACTACGGAACTCTAAAAACGTGATCTTGCCGTTTGGCCGAAATATGTTTGCCAAAATGTGTAGTTTCCCAACCGTTTAATTTGCCAACCCCATTTTTTTCCTGTAACTGTAGGTTAGGTTAGGTTAGTTTTTATAAAATTCTGAAATATTTACGGTTACAGAAAACAAAGCGGGTTGGCAAATGAAACGGTTTGGAAACGATACAACTTGGCGAATATATTTCGTCGAAACAAAGGTAACCAAAAAAAAACAGTCGAGTTTTCAAAGCTTGCTCTTTATTACACCCTTTTTTGTAGAGTTACTAGCCAGTTCATATTCAGCTCACTCGCCATTGACAGTATGTTTTGTCGCTCGTGTTTCTATCCCAGTATTTCAATGCTGATATCTCTTAAACGGCTTAACCGATTTTCATGCAATTTAGCTTAGAACCATCCAGATATAATGTTTCTTTAAAATTGTGTACAATTCGGTTTTTCGGTTTAGGAGCTACAATGCAACAGACAGACATACAGACACAGATATACACGTCAAGCTTACGAGGACACCACCACTCATTTTGCAGCGAGGGTTAAATAAGTTTCTGTCAAAAAATTCATTTTTCACAACACTGCTCGGAAATAATGGCCATAGATGGTCTTGTTTGGGGTCACAAAACGTCACTTATACGGACACATCAAGAATGTTTTTGTCGGCATGTTTGCTGATTGGTCGAGAACATTGTTGTCCAACTTTAAAACCAATGAAAATCAATCAATCAATTTTTGTGTCATAGCTCCTTAAAATGAAAAATTGAAATCGACCAGTCAATCAGAATACACCATTTTGTGATGTAAAATATTAGGTGTATTTTTGCTAAAAGATACACAGACTAAAAAGTATGTCACTGCTTTTTTTTTAATGTAATTCAAACTTGGCCCCTAATCTCGAACCACTAGAGATGAAATTACATGGGAGATATGGCGAAACAAATACAATTAATTTTATGTCATGAGTGTCATTTGATGTTCTGTTTGAAGTTTACTGTGACAACGCCCTAAAGTGCTTAACATTTTCGTTGGGGTACTGTACCATCGTCAAATGCAAAAAACATCTGAGTATCGACTAGGTATTGAGGTTCCAAACTAATGACTTCTCGATTCTTCGACTATTTTGAACTCCAAAAAAACCGAACGCGAACGTGCCTATTAAAATCTGCACGTTCCATTTTGAATTTCGAAAAAGGAACACGAGTGAAAAAAGCGCGCGAAAAATATCAGGAAAAATCAGACGGGCGTGTGAAAAGTCGTTCACACTCACAAAGCCCCATTGAAAAATGCCTCTTTGCTGGTGCGAGCTAAAAAGATCCGTGGTGCCATGGGATTTAGCTTGGTATTTGCTTGTGCTGCTATACTAATTATCACTGGCTGACACGAAAGAAAGAAGTGGCAAGAAGCCTGTGAAATCATGCGAGACGATAGCCTATAATTATAACGGGACGATTAACGGCCTAGTGATGTTGTGTTTTGTCGATAGTCGATAATTATTACACACGAAATATTACGATTACCCTATACTTATCACCCGTATATTACAATTATCCACTTATTTAGGTGTTGGTTTTTTACTGCGTTTGAATGTAGTGGTTTGTTAGTTCATATGTTGGGGCAAAGAATTACATCACGGTTTTATCTACAACATTTGAGTTCAACTTAAAATACGTATAATACGGAACCCTCGGTGCGCGGGTCGAAATCGTTCTTGATAGATTTTTTTATCAACATAACAGTTGTAAGTAGCTATGAATAGTATAAGTCAACAGCGAATTTTATACTTTTTAAAAAGAAAGATAAGTAAAAAAAAACAATAATTATGTTTGCTTATTTCAAGAAAACCAAACAACCAAATAGATATCATTCACAACAAAAATTATTACTTTGTTAACGAAAATTAATATTTCAAACAACAAAAATTTAGAAAGTGCAACCGTTTTAGGAAATAAACAAGAACTGATTCGATGATATGAAAGAATATCACCATGGATTTTTTTATTGAATAAAAATATAACTAAGCTTCCCAACTTTTAAAATGTCCTATATTAAACTAGCGACCCGCCCCGGCTCCGCACGGATGACAATTATATTGGTTGCTAAACATTGTTTTTTTTCTACTCATATAAAAACTTAATTAGGTTTTATTATTATGTCTTTGTTTTATATACTACAGCTTCTGCCCGCGACTTCGTCCGCGTAGATTTCGACTATCATTATTCCCACGGGAACTTTTAAATTTCCCGGGATAAAAACTATCCCATATCCTATTTCAGGACCTAACTTATATGTGTGCCAAATTTCATCCCGATCCGTCTAGTGGTTGAAGCGTGATTGAGTAACCATCATCCAAATATCCAAAATTCCTCATATACATAATATTGGTAATATGTAGAAAAGTGCATCGCCATACATTTTAACGCAGTAATGCCGTATAGTACAAACAAATAAATTATATTTAAGCTGAAAATGTATCGATAAAACTCTCAACTCGCTCACATCGCTATAAATCTAGAGTACGCTCAACGACTAGGGCTTGAAGTGCAGTGCATGCTGTATTCTTGTTTATGTGTCTATCGATGTGGCTTAGAAAGGTTTTAATACGTTTTTTATGAGGCGGTGACGTCAAAAAACTATCGATAATTGACCTCTTATCACAGTTAATTACTACACAAGTACGATAGATGGAGTTTTTACTTGCGGCGGATTGTAAGATGGGAGTTAGTTGTAATCGTCGAATGTTCTTTACTTGTTAATTTAGAAAAATAATATAGGAAATAGACAAGGTTACAATACTCCAAGGTTAACGGAAAGTAATCCTATTTGAGATAAGTACGCCTTGTACATTTACTGTTTTAATTCAATAGAGTTTACATATATACAGAACTCTAAATACAAAAGCCCTGAATCACCTTAAATACAATTTAATCCACTTAATATACGTATTTACAAATTAAATTATTCGTTAATATAACTAATTAAGAAATACTACACACTTAGCATTAAAAATGTATCTTGAACTGCAGTAAATGTTCTGCTAAGAGAGTACGCGAGTGAATTAATTTTCATTAGTGTTTTATACTGTTTAATAAAGTTTGCTTTCATTTTAAACTATTCAGCAGTCAAGGTAGAAAGTGTCAAATCGTTTTTGCATCGGTTTAGAAATTGAACTAAATGTAAAATAAGGGAAGACCTCAAAATTCCGAATTATGTTTTTCCGAAGATTCATTTATCCGAATTTTCATTTTTCCGAAAGCTATGTTACACTGGAGCTATTTTAGCTACAATGCATAATTTAGTTGCTTTACGTAGGTTAGATTAGGTTTTATTTACAAGTGATATCAAAAATAAAGTCATCTATCAGAACATTGCATTCAGAATTATGAAAATTCAGGATTTTGATCAATTCGGAATTATGACTCTTCGGAATCATTTAGTGTACCCGTCAAATAATTATCTAGGAATGTGCGTTCAAACATTAGCTAAATTAATGAATCACTGTGAAGCATACCAATACAGCTGGCTAGGTACATTTCCCCGTTTAGTTGACGAAGCGGATAATCAAATATATCGAGTTACTTCCTCGAGTAAGGTATAGGATTGCTTTTAGTGAAGAAATGCAGCCAGTAACTTTAGCTACGAGTCCACGAGGCCCCATTTTAGATAACATTAAGCTTGACTTTAATATTTAATGTAAGTATAAAAATAATAATTAAGACGAGCTTTAGTTTCTTCCAAAAGAACATTTTAAAAGACTGCATACGCCTTGTCGCAATCAATTTCAAAACGCATGCCGTACTATCTTAATTTTCATATTAAATCGACACTCTATCGACTTTGTGGCACCCAACGATAATGCTATAACCGATACCGGGGCATCACTAATAATGATTGATGGCGGGTATCCCGGTAGCATGATAATGGAAGCAATAATGGCGGACATTCCCTGGACGATCGCCGGGAACATACAATCTGTAACATGTAACATACATCAGGATAATATCATAATAAACTATGATGATAATTTACGTTGAAAGAATAAATGTATTTAAGCTATAGGAAGAGCAAACGAGCATGGAAATAACGAGGTGGTAAAGAAGTGTGTGAAGAGTGGCTAAAGAACGTTAAAATTGCAAATGGCTTGCCTGAAGACCAAAATGAAAGGAGACTCAAAATATTGCTGCTGTGCGAAATTCCAGATTAAAGCTCGGTTCTACTACTCCCAATAATGTCGTTAACATAATAATAAATCCAAAGTAGCCGGTAACTGTTGGATAAGAATGGTCTCGAATCGTGCTCGGTTGCGTAAATACAATGGAAGAGCCCTATGTCCGTCTGTGCATTGTCTGGAAATAGGCTATGGTTGATATAGGTGATGATAAATAATAAAGCATTTAAATTTAATCAGTATCAACATTGTCTTAAGAGCTATGCTCTTCTCAGTTTTGTCAATAGCGTTTTCATTCTTTCTGACAACTTTTTCAACTCATGATACGACACGATATTGATGTTTTGTCTTATCTGGCCATTTCAACTATACCTAGGTCTTCCTTTTACTCTATTTCTTGCAACTTTACCTTCTAAAATGTATAAAAAGAAACTGTAGTGCCACATCAAGTGTAAGATTATCTTTCCTCTTCTACATTCTAAAGTTTCTTTCCTAAGTATTTTCTTCTTCACCATCTTCACCATCTTCATTTTAGTTTAATATGTCTATATTCCGTTCTTTCCTACTAATATTATAAATGCGAAAGTTGGTGTGTGTGTTTGTGTGTGTTAGTTTGTTACTCCTTCGTGCTGCTGTGGCTGGATTTGGATGAAATTTGAAATAGCTTATAATCTGGATTAACACATAGGCTATTTTTCATCGCGGAAAATTTAAAAGGTCCCGAGTTAATAACCATAATCGAAATCGCGGACGAGGTTGCGGACGGAAGCTATTAATTAATAAATGAGGTTCTAATGGACTGTCTAAGTATAGAATTGGTAATCGGCTGAGTCTTCAATAATTAATGCTGCAGGCGGGTCAATCCGTAAGGTTGTTGGCTCACGGAGTTTATTGTTAGCATATAATTATACAGGGTGTCACAGAAACCGACGTCAATCAGTCGGTATAATGCCGTCTGGTAACCAATAGTAATGTTTTTTTTTATCACTTCTAAATACATGTGAATTATTGTATATTAAGTATACGGATTTTGCTTTGTATTAAACATTATTTGTAAGTATAGTTCAAGGTAGATAGGTTGTCATGGTTTAGTTATGTCATGAGAACGGATGAATGTACATGTTCCAGAAGAGTTTTGAGTATGAATGTGTAAGGTTTAAAAGCAAGAGGAAGGCCAAAAAAGAAATGGATGGATTGTATGAAGAGTGATATGAGAAAGAAGGGGGTGAACGCTGAGATGAAGGCTAATAGGGATGTGTGAAAGAATAAGACATGCTGCGCCGATCCTAGATGATTGGAATTAAGACAAGATGATGATGATAATGATGATGATGATGATGATGATGATGGTGATGGTGATGATGATGATGATGATGATGATGATGATGATGATGATGATGATGATGATGATGATAAAGTTTATTAATTAAAAATCATTTTCTCAAATTAGGTAGCTCTTTAAAACACAAATTCCGCACGCAAAGACACGGGCAGAAACATAAATACATTCTAGAAGACTCCGAAATAATTTTCCAGTAAGAATACAATTTCTAAGATAAAAGCAGCGTAATTATTAGCTAAATTGAAATATACGTTAGTGTTAATTATTTTCGCGATGAGTTTTTCGCTCTCGGATATTAATATTAGGTGCATAATGTTGGACTAAGGCTTTAAGTAAAGGCGAAATTGAATTTGCACCAAAGGTAAACAAAACCCTGCTCTGAAGCATCCGTGTATAACTTAGTTTCTTTACTTTGTTTGAGATTTGTAATTTAAGAACTGTTTTAATAGAGAAATGGTGTAGCTTTTTGCTGTTGTAATAATAAGTATCGGGATACATCGCTCACAATATTTTTGAAATGTGGAGTCATACATAAAGAGATTTCTAGGAATATTCTTACAGACTCACATTCAAATCCCAGTTTTGAAGTAGGTATGTTTTTTCCCTCGATATATTCAAATTTAGTGTTTAATTTTTATTTTATGCTTAAATATTCGTTTAGGAACTTATCGTATTATTTATATATGTAATATAAATAACATGCTTTAGTGTCGCAAAAACTGAAGAATGGCTTGCCCGATTTGAAAACCAAAAAAATGTTGTTCTAATTGTCAGGACAAGGATTGTATAGCAAAAAATTACCCGGGCACATATAGACCTTTAAAAAAAAATGTTTAGTCCAAAGCCATTGTTTTACTGCTGGCAGATTCAATCGCCAAAAATACGAGAATCCGCGTTTTTTTTTCCGTAATGGGGATAAGACTACTGGTGGAAAGACTAGCATGAAGGCATTTTATTTCAGTTTCAGTTGTAAGAACTTGGGCTCTCATCAAGTGGGCTGTGTGTTTTCCATACCATAAAAAAAAGGTTTTCACTTACTTCATTGGTTTTCACGAGCAAATTGACTGTTCATTTTTAAACATATCATATTTAAGCTTGCACTGCATTTTGTTTGACCATTGTATAAACTCTATCACTATTGTGCTTATCCTTGATTAAAATTAATTAAGTCACACCCAAGGGAAATTCCACTGACATGTCAAATAGTTGATAACAAGAGGACTAATTAAGAGAACGTCGTTTGTCTTCGTAATAAATACAAACGTATAGGCATCTGAATTAATCCGACTTCGAGTCAAACTTCAAACTCAGACAATTGGTCCAAGTCACAAGGTTAGAGCTGCGGTTGAATTTAGTAAGTTTTGTTCGGTTTTTACAAGTTTTTTTAACTTCACTTGTATTTTCTGGAATTTTGCAAGATTTTGAACCAGTTCCCGTCAATGGAATGGGCTGAAATTTGAAATACATGTGTAAACCAGATGACAATGCATTATTATGGTACCAATGAGATGATCTGATGATGAAGTCGGAAGTTGGCGAAGGGATCTTTGCTATACTTAATATGTTGTTGATGTTAATTTGAGAACCGTTTTGAGTATGTTGGATTGTGAGAGTCAAGATCAGTTCTTTAAAACAGATCCATATTGGCCCATATAATTATTTTTACTCATAACGTATTCTAAGTCATAATCATCGCAACTCATAACGAAAATATTTTTTTCAGCAACTGTTACTTTTTCACGAGTTTTATAAAACAAACCTAACCTAACTCAGTCTTATCTACACATTGAATATTTCAGAACTTCTGAAAAGTTTACGGTCCCAGCGGTATAAGAATTTCATTTTGGGAGTTCCAATAATCGGAGTTGCAATTTTATTATGAACTTTGGCGCTCCCATTAAAAACAGCTCTTTATTTATAAAACCGCTTCAATCTCACAACAAGGACCGACCTTCTATCCCTTGCGAGCGATAGCTTCCATTATCGTTGCTTAGTTAGCTGGAATTTCGCAATGTATCAATAGCAGATTTCAGCTCCATGGCATTTATTTGCTTTACATTTGGATTTTTCTCCTTCAAAAGACGTAATGGATAGTAAACATTGATTTAAATTTGTCTGTGACTTGAATATCAGTATGGGGGGATTGAAATATTGTTTTCTTTAAGTTATGTTTCTTTATTGTTTTTTTGGTTCATACAATAAAACTGATGTCACATGCATGAATTCGAATGGAGAACATTTAATTATTTTCATGACAGAAAATTATTAAAATTAAATATCCAACAATAGGGAATATGTATGGATTTTTCAAAATGCATTTCTGAACAAAACATGAGAATACCGTACAAGTTACCAGAAATTAAAATTAAAATTGGCCAAGAAATACAAATGATACAAGCACTTTAAAATGCTAATTAGACAGCGATTAGACAGACATAGTACACTGTGACAGAGAGATCCGATATGCGCAAACGTCATGTTGGCCATATAAACTCCATTTTAAATTCTATTTTGCTAGAAAGAGATAGGGACAAATCTTTGTTGGATTATAGCTATTCAAAAAATGATTTTTCGCTGTTTGTTACATGAATAAAATTAAAGCTGTAACCTACCTATACAACAACTACATCATCCAAATAATGTCATACTATAAACATTATACAGACATGTGATTATCATTGGCCGGAATTCTCGTAGCAATTTTGAGCTGTCATAGGGACTTCTCGTCTATCGACTTCCGATATACATATGATATCGATAAATACAGAATACAATATTTAAAATATGATTACGAGCAGAAGTCAACAACAGGCATTCTTATCGCGAATGAGCGATCTCTTCGGGATAACCTTTGGATACCAACTTTATGGAAATTTTAAATAGGAAACAAGAAACAATAAAATAATAATATTTTATTGTTTCTTATAAATAATTTGTGGATTTCGTATGCCTTTTAAACATTATTCGAAAGAAATTGCAACACGAATTGCTATCTCAAAATTTCAATTTCACATTTTCAACTACTCAAAAGTTACCCATCTGAAAGAAGCTCTTTAGCGATAAGACCGCCTAATGTTTACCTCTACTTTTAATCTTCTTTATGTTGTGTTCTATAATGTATCGACAAAATATGTATATCGGAAGTCGATAAACGGGAAGTCCTTATGACAGCTCGAAAGTGCTCGAAAGCTCGAAAATTCCGGCCTCTGGTGATTATTGTGACAAATCCCTAAAACTATCCTTGAACACTTCCTGACTAAATGATAATAAATCTAAAACTAGTCTCCAGCAGCAGAATCCAGCAACAGCGAACTTTCCGACCAATGTCAACCACGTTCAAGCTTCACTTGCAACTTGGTAACAATGCCGCTGTTAATTTGCCCTGCGCTTCTCATAGCTGAAGATAACTTTGCCAAGACAGATAGTAACTAGATTTCTAGATATTATAAAGCACAATGCAAACTGTATTAAGTTTCTGAAACTATCAACAATAAGAATAAGAATATTTGTGTGTGTGTGTATGTGTGCTTGTATGTCAGAGTCTCTCTGTGTGAGTAATGTGTGTGTCTGTAAGAGATATATACATATAGTGAAAGGAGAAGAAATAAAGAAAAAGAAAAATACATTTATTCACTACACACACAAGACAAAAACACAAGACACACAGAGAAAACTAAAAACAGAAAACAACAATAAACAAGAAGTTAGAGTCTTTGCGGCAGTGAATCGGAGAGATATATATATATATATATATATATATATATATATATATATATATAGAGAAAGGAGAGACAGCTAGAGAGATAGAAAGAGAGGGGGGAGATGCCGCTGTTAATTTGCCCTGCGCTTCTCATAGCTGAAGATAACTTTGCCAAGACAGATAGTAACTAGATTTCTAGATATTGTTAAGCACAATGCTAACTGTATTAAGTTTCCGAAACTATCAACAATAAGAATAAGAATATTTGTGTGTGCGTGTGTGCTTGTATGTCAGAGTCTCTCTGTGTGAGTAATGTGTGTGTCTGTAAGAGATATATACATATAGTGAAAGGAGAAGAAATAAAGAAAAAGAAAAATACATTTATTCACTACACACACAAGACACAAACACAAGACACACAGAGAAAACTAAAAACAGAAAACAACAATAAACAAGTAGTTAGAGTCTTTGCGGCAGTGAATCGGAGATATATATATATATATATATATATATATATATATATATAGAGAAAAGAGAGAGAGCTAGAGAGATAGAAAGAGAGGGGGAGAGAGATAGAGAGAGAGAGAGAAAGAGAGAGAGAGAGAGAGATATTATGTATTATGTGTTTTTGTGCGTGTGTATTGTGATGAATACAGCAACAACTGAACTTTGGTTCAATGTTACCCACGTTCACCGGCAACTTAGTAACAAGGCTGTTGTTAATTTCTCCTGCGCTCCTCATAACCGAAGATAACTTTGCCGAGACATAAAGCTAGATTTCTATACCCTTCACAAAAGCACAATGCCGGTTTAGTTTACGAGAGAGGGAAACCACTTAAGCTACCTATTATGATTAAGAAAAAGTTAGCCCCTCAGGCTAATTTATAACAGATGTCAAAAGCTGAGCCTGATCTTGGACACCCTAGGAGCAGTGTTAACATGGAAACATTCATAATTTAAAACACCGAACTACGCACAAAATAACAATATAAACAGACAAAACAAAAAAGTTTTTAATTGCAGTAGGTAATATTTTTGTGTCCATGAGGAACTTAATTGCAATGATATTAGGCTTCTTAGAGTTAAAAATTCAGATCTTACTCCACAAATTAATTACTAAATATTTTTAAAGTATTTACCCAACAGCGAGAAACAAGTCTGAATATGGTTTGTTTTCAAAATTAATATTTTCCTCTTCAACTCCTGAATTATGGGTTGTCACATAATCCCTCAAAAACGTGTGAAAGGGTTTTATTAAAATTATAAAGATGCATCTTACTAGTGGTCTTCAGTTATTAACTTTGGAATTATCAAGTTAATTATAAGAGCCGTTCAAGAACATTATTTTTAAAGCATGTAATATGAACATTATGTTATTCCCGAGCTCCCATTATAAACTTCACAGCAAGATGGCTACAATATCCTATTTAAACCGACTAAAGTTTATAAACCTTAACATCCGCTTTACACCGTGGAAACTATCAAGTTTAGTTCTCAGTTGGCACATTGCATTACTACGCATGAAGCTACATACGAACTGAATGGTCAGAAAGCAAGTTAATTACATTTTCATTGTAGAGGAGGCAAAGAAAATGGGAAAGAGGAAGACTAAAAAGAACATAATCCAGTCCAATTATAAGAACAAGTCTATAAAAAGCAAGCTTTAAAAACTCGACTGTATTTTTTGATATTGTTGTCTATATCTCTCTCTCTTTCTCTCTTAATTTAAAAGCTTTGCTTTTGTCTGTGGAGTATGTAGCTTCTTCTTTGTCTTCCTGTCTCTCCTGCCTTCAATCTTCCCCTCTATAATATTTTTGATCAGCATGTCGTGCCTCAATAAATGGCTAATCATCCCTCCTCTTCTGTTCTCTATAATCTCCAATACCTTTGTTTTTTCCTTTACCTTCGCCAATACTTCTTGATTTAATACCATTTCCATCCAGCTGATTCCTTCCATTCTTCTCCAGCACCACATCTGAAACGTTTCCAGTCTCTTTTTGTCCCTCTGGACGTGGACAAAACATCTGTCACTCTCTGACCAGTCAAGTGCGTGAGTGACAGATGCTTTATGTACCGTGATAAAAGCGACTGTAATACGAGCCCTGAATGCTAAAAGATAAAAGCAGATCTCGAAGTAATCTTACCTCTTGCTTGATACTCGACGGAAGACACTCAAGTGTTTCTAAAATCGGAAATCTCTTAAATAGACGATGTTTAACAGGATCTTTAATTCAATGTGCTTAAAGCAGCTTTTCAATGGCGGATGATCTCTAAATTCAAAGAGAATAATCTTCTGAAAGGTGTCATTAAAGAGAGTCGTGTAAAGTGTGGTTTAAACAATGTTCAGAAACCGTTCAAAGACATTGCAAATACTCAAAAGCATAGTTACATTGTTGCGGACTTGTTGCATGCGTGTAAAAATACGTTTTATTATTTACTAGCGTTGCGTGGGCCATTTTACAGCAAAAACTACAAAAAGTACGAATACAAAAAATAATATCTTCAATTAAAGCACATTTATCGAATGTAAAAGAGAAAATATCACAATTAAATAGACTTCATTGGATCTTAAGATACATGCATACATAAACGCACGCCTTTATTCCCAGAGTGGGGTAGGCAGAGCTACAGAATTACCAACAACTCTAAAAACTTGTTGATAATTCTGTAACCACATTTTACACAATTAGGCTAAGATGTTTACCAGCGTATTAGAGACAGGTTGCAAGCTCATCGCCTAACAGTACTACAAGCCTTTATTCCCTTAGTCGCCTCTTACGACATCCACGGGAAGACACGGAGTGGCACTATTCTAACCCGGCATCCACTAAAGTACATGCGACTAAAGTATTTATATTTAAATAGACAATTCGTTCATACTTGTTGAGTTTCGAAATAGTTTTTTTATGTTAATAGTAACGGCGTTGGAACCGTACACTGAGCATGGTGCGACGAAGCCCGGTTTTATTTTAATATAAAGCTAGGTTAACTGGGGTGGGTCGTAGCTACATTTGATGAAAATTATACAATACAAAATACTTTATTGTACACCAAACAAAAGCATTACAGAGAAACAGTAACAATTAAAAATAATACAGGTAAACAACAGGCGGTCTCATCGCTAATTAGCGATCTTTTCCAGATAACCATCATTTGCGTCGATTAGGAGATTTAAGCTATGAAAATAGGAGTCACTATTATGTGTCTAGGTTATGAGTAATTCTTTAATAAAAAACACAATATTACGCATGTGAATATACATTAATTCCTCCCCCACATTACCTACGCAGGTTAGTTTCCAGTCTGCTAGACTGTGTGTTATCTCAGAAGGTTCCCCATTGGTTAATTATGCATGCGGCGGGCGCGTAGCTCCGGTGCAAACTTGGTAATAACCACCTAACGTTTCGTGTTTTCCTGGTACCAATCGTATCGCTAAAGCTTAGATTTTGATGTGAATATGCGCACTGTTTATGTCATTGAAGTAGGTTTTAAATTTTGTAATATATATTTGATAAAATTACGCTGCATACAACATTATAATTTTCTCACAAATGCTATGTAATCTTGCCATAACACCAGTATTATTATTCATTTATTTAATGGCGTCTACATAATAACGTAATTTTGCCAATGTCAAGTATATATAAGCAACGATGTACGGTGAATCCTGTCCTGTCATCGAAGTCTTCCAGTGATAGTCGATGACCTTTGAAAATGGCGAGCATCCACTTCAATGGCTTGGTGTGATCTTGACCGCTTCCTCATTTGGAACCATCTTTTCACTGTTATTTTATTCAATGCAAGTTCTTCATCAATGTGAGTTACCAGTTGTCCCACAAAACTTCTCTGGATTTGCGAACCAAAATCAACGCTAAAGTAATTTACAAATAAATAAATAATTGGACAGATGTTTTCAGAATGACAGCCAGCCATAGACCCATTACACCAGTAATTAGGAGCTATATTGAAGTTTCTGGACAGCTACGAAAGTGTCCAGTAAAGTCGAGAGTTTGAATTTGGAATCAATAAGTGTCCATTTTCAATAACATACCATATTACTTAAATTTGAAACTATCTGTACAGAACTGTGACATCCTACCCTTTAAAAAGGCTAAAAAGGTAAGCTCGAGGTCACATGGAAATAAAAATAAAGATAAATTCCATCAGGTGGGTTATTATGAGATAGCTATGCAGTTCAGTTTACGCTGAGAGAAAAGGACAGAGCTATATAACTGCTATAGCTCTGTCCTTTACGCTCACCGTAAAATGAACTGCATAGCTATGTCATAATAACCCCCCAGGAGTATCGCAAAAATAACTGTTATTAAAAAAACGCTTTATTATTAAAATATTAACATTTTAATTAACATGCAAAAATGAACAAGCTCCATAGAGGTTGGCAGTTTGATAGTATAACGCTGTCCTTTTAATAAAAAAAAGAGATTGTCTCGAACGAGGTCAGAAGCAAAACCGAATTTAACATGGAGTTTATATAATAGAATAGAATAGCTTTATTTTCGCTTAAAATGTGTGTTTTAGCCGACGTGTTACATGACATCACACGGCGTATCGGATCTCTTATGGCTGATAGAAGCAAGCCAGTAGAAGTACATTGACGAGTTGGTTTTCGCGTTTGAGGCGAGAGCTATAGTAACGACGCAATGTACTTCAACTGGCATGCATTTGATGGACCAATGTAAATCAGCCGTAAGTCTAATCGCTCTCAAATCAGCAGTTTAAAATGCTTGAATTATCTGGGCGATTTCAATTTAAATTTCACTTTGGTGATCTCTTTTACGGTATTCATGATTTGTGTGCTGGTAGGCACGTTTCGTAATTGTTATCGATTCACGTATGGATGAGTTGCATTTAGATTAGACATTATCTGTACGTGTATCTAGCCGCGCATTAGTTAGTATTGTATATACGCATGTGTTATTGTAATTAAATTAGATTGAAACTGACTGACAAAGTGTTACCTCTCTTGCCCACCCTCTCTACCATCATGGATATCTCCGGTAATTTTTGTCTAGAAATGCGATTTAAAGAATCTATATTATATTCCCCATTGCCTAAATTCAATTTCATCTATATAAATACTACTAGCTTTTGCCCGCGACTCCGTCCGCGTAGAAGTCGTTTATCGCTGCTCCCTCGGGATCCATCTAATTTTCCGGGATAAAAAGTAGCCTATGTCCTTCCCCGGGACTCAAGCTATCTCCATACCAAATTATATCTAAATCGGTTCAGCAGTTTAAGCGTGAAGAGGTACCAGACAGACAGACAGACAGACAGACACACTTTCACATTTATAATATTAGTATGGATTGCAAGAACCAAGCTGTCTCTGTATACTGTATTCCATAACATAGGTACATACTCGTACATAGCTACCTTCACGCCTGTAATCCCAGAGTGGTGCAGGCAAAGCTACAAAATTACCTACAACTTTAAAAACATGTTGATAATTCCCACCACCAACATTTCCATAAATCTTCATAGTTATAAAAAAAACATGCAAAAACGCTAATTCTCTCATAAAAACAAAGTTAAAAACGCCACACTAACCCAAACTGCCGAGATTTACACAAATTAGCAACCAAATAGGAAAAGTTAAATGTAACCCTGTAAAAAAACCCTAGTGTCAGTAAAAATAGGTTAACTTTAACCCAATTCCGTTATATTTGTCCTACAAAATACCTCTGGGCTGGCCAGAATGTCCGGACCCATTTCAACTTTGTACGCAACATTTTTAATCAAAGTTGCTGCGTCGTGTTTTACATTTTAAAACACCGTGTCCGGTTTTTGTGTAAAAAGGATCCATTAAAAGCACTCTTCTTGCCAAAAACCAACTCGCTAACTGTTGAAAAAAAGCAATAGGGAAGGTATGAAATGTTAAAAGTATGAACGAGACGTCGATATAGAGATTTTAAAAGTGAACAACTACGCTCATGGTTATCTTACTACTATTATAAATGAGAAAGTTTGGATGTTTCATGTTTGTTACTCAATGACGCTTCAGGGTCAATATACTTTTTTACCCACACTTTTATTTTACCGGATTTCAACAAACATCTTTGTTTTTAAATATAATTTTCATTTTTAATGATGTAGTCAATTTACTAGTTATCAATCTATCTTTGTCAAGTACCTACCCATATTTAATGTCAAAAATTGGATAATTCCCGAGGGAGCAGCGAAAAATGATTTTTACGCGGACGGAGTTGGTGTAGTCTTGGGACAAAGTTTAATTAAAAGTGGTAATAAAATGACTTACATATTAATTGAAATCGTAATAATGGATTTTGTATTCACCTTCCAAAGTTCAATAGAGAAATCTTGTTATATTTGCTAATTATTATGTCACACTTATCAAATTCTTGGTTTGGGACATGCCAAGGCTTTTTTGTTCAAATAATTATAACTAAATAGGCCGCCTTTTTTTTGGTATAATAATTATCAGACACGCTTAAAAATATGGCTATTATTTGACACGAAGAGCTTTTTATTTGACATATTTTATCTACAGATATTATTACAAAAAAGCGACGTGCGCCGATTTTCTAATTAGTGGAGAAATACCGTTTTGACCTTAACTTCAAATTTATAAAGTAACTAGTTTAAACCAGTTTTTGATGCGTATTACATCCATATGCCGTTTCCAGCATCTAATACAAACCGGTGCATATTTTCGGTACAAATCCTCGCATGCATGCGGCTGCCACAGACCATTATTCACATTTATCTGTACAGTCGGCTGCGTCGTTGGTACAGCCAGCCGCGGATTAACTTCTATGAGGGATTGCCTTAATCTCGTGTTAATTTTAAAACTATTTGGTTCAGAGACCAGTAATGGTTTTAAATGAATGTGGTTTATGAAAAGCTATTTAGGACTTTTATTCTACCTTGGTGTAGCCCATCTTGCTTGGATATCGTAATCATATTGTTGACGATATGACAGCTCTTATTAACTTGACATTAAGAGCTGTTATAGTTCAGTTTGGGGTTTATAAATTTGGGTCAGTGGGTGTTTTTGAGGTAAGTTAAAGGTTTTGGTACTTGTTTCTTAAGGAGAAGGTCGTGGGATCGAGTAAGGGTCTCGCCAAACCTATCGCCGTGGAATCGGCTTGAGCCGGTAAGAAAAACTTTCATGTCCATGCAATAAGAGCGAAAACGACGTCGTTCCGTTCGCAACGCCGAAGCGAGCCGAGCCGAGCCGAGCGACGTCGTTTTCGCTCTTATTGCATGGACATAAAAGACGGCTCAAGCTGATTCCGCGTCGATAGATCTGGGGAGACCCTAATAGGGGTAACTTGTGTGTGTAGACTCCCGTGTACGTTGCCTCTAAGTACATCGTATCGTTGCCTATCGTCGCTAAGCATCGCCGTAGTGCGCATGTATACACACATTACAACTACAAGTATGGCCCATCCGCTTTTGTGGGATAATAGTAGTTTATGTAACTGATACATAATGAGAGTCCTTAAAACACGAGTGTGGTTTTATAAAACGAACCAAAGGCGAGTTTCATAATGAGATCACATGAGTGTTTTAAGGCTTAATTATTTACAGTTGCATACATTATTTTATCTACACACATATTATAAGTACTATAAGATGCGTTCAGAAGCCGACGACTTGACGACGAAAATGGCGGCAAAACAAACGTGTGCTGTGTCAGTGGCACGAATCTTTTTTTTTAAATCATAGACAAACTAATAAAGTCCCTATTCTCATGTCGTACGATATTGTACTAAAAAATATAGTAAGTTGACGTTTCTATTGATACTAGAATTGGGCCTATTTAAATTGTGTTGGTTTTGGAAGATGTGCCAAATTTGAAACTCGTTACTTTATAATATTCGATAACGTAATTTCAATATTACGTTACAGCTGTCATTGCTGTCACCTACTACAACAGGTAATGCTGGTCATTGCCAACGGTCGTTTTGAACCCATAATAGAGGACTTTTGATATGTGTGTAGATAAAAAACTGTACGTTACAATCACAAATCGACAAAGCAACTTAACTAGGCTACCGACGCCATTTGTATCTAATTCCAGTTCGGAATAAAACCAAGTTGCCAAGGCAAAACATAACTTGATTTTCATTAATTCCTTATCCTCCATAATTCCCATAACCAATTATAATTCCCAAACAACATTTCGCATGACCTACTAAGCAACCGGAACTCCCTTTTCAACAACGTTGCGTTTCCGGTGTATTTATCTGGATAGGATAATGACAGCCATTTTGTTTTCCTTACAAAAAATCTCGTATCGATTTCCAACTGCCATTGCGTTTCCGTCTTTATTTATGTGTCAGTAAGGTTGTGTTGATGTGGCTAGTAACTTGTAGTTAAGTCGTTTTGGGTAAGTTAAGCTGTATTAACCGTGTCCGGATAAACCTGATTTACACGGTTATCCGTGATGTTATTAATTTTGCACTAACCCTGCTATGAAAGAGATTGAGTGTTTGGCATAGTTTATGACTTTGCTATTAACTTTCGCCTTAATACATTTATCTGGAATAAGCGGATGGAATCTTAAAGACTGGTGGGGTTTCAGTTAAATCTTAATATTATTAAATACTATATACTTAGTATTATGTAACATTATCATGATTATTGTAATCTTCATTTTATAACCATGCTTAATAAATAAATAAATAAATAAATAAATAAATAAACATAGGGTGGAAAAAACGACGCCACACGGACGGCAACTTCCTTAAATATTGGAAATAGCAAATTCTACGCAAAGGAGACTTACTTTTATTTTTTAATCCATTAAATACTATATTTATGGATTTTTGGAAATGCCTTATCTGACAGGCACCAGTAATGGACACTTCACTCTTAATTCAAATTTCATACGGTCTTAAATTGATTATTGCAAAACAAATGAATAACCCTTATCTTCTGTAAAATAAGAATTAAGTGTCCATTGTTGGTGCCTTGCCCATTACTGGTTCCATCACCCTACTTGTTTTCATACTATCTTATCCTAAAGTTTATGATATCGTTACAATACAACCCTGGCAGAGTACGTGTCTAGCATAACTAGAAAACTTATTTAACCTCGGTGGTCGTCATTCCTGAGTCCCGACTAGTTTAAACTCGGGGTAGGCACGCAAATATGGCCCAGGCACGTTTTGTACCGCATTTAATTTTATATCCGCTTGGAAATTACGTCGGGGAATTTTTATTTGATGAGGTAATTTATCATTGTGATCGTGTGTTTTAAGTTCTAGGTCTAAATTGGATTAAGGGTTAGGGGTTTTGATACCACAGATAAACCCTTTTTTCGGTGCCTTGAATCTTAGTTAAGTGTAGTCCTAAAGTTGGTAAAGTTAGATTTTTCTATTCAACCAAATTAACGTTTATCTACAGTGTGTGACATCCATACGAACATACTTTGACAACAGTTAATATGCATCCTAATTAACATAAAAACATGTGTATTGTTAACATAAGTGTACCTATTTTTTAGGGTTCCGCACATCAAAATGAAAAAAACGGAACCGTTATAGAATCACTTTGTTGTCCGTCTGTCCGTCTGTCTGTGTGTTAAGACCTTTTATCTCGGGAACGCGTGGAGGTATCAAGTTGAAATTTAAACCATATACTTAAATCTACAGTCCCTTAAAGCTGTGAAAAAATCAAACTTCTAAGTTAACGTAAAAAAAGATACGGCCGTTTATGCCGCTAAAAACATATATTTCGACACTCTCAAGGGAATCAAAATTTATAGGGTATTTTCCGTTGACCGCTAGAACTATGAAATTTGGCAAGAAATACCATCTCATACTACAAATATAGAAAAAGAATCTGAAAACCTAACATTTTTAAATAAATCACAAAAAAAACCGTGTCATGTGCGGAACCCTCGGTGGGCGAGTCCGACTCGCCTTGTCCGGTTTTTTTCATGCTAACTAATTCGGCTCGCAATGTATCAAAACTAGCTCCATTAGCCCTCAATTAACTTGCAAATTAACTTAGACTAAATGTTATACATTGCTGCTCGATGGACCCTTTAAAAATGAATTTCACTAAATTTATTGGAGCTATTAACTTAATTCCTTCTTTAACCGGTTCACAGCCCTTAAAGCTATCGTTACTTAAAATTTGTTCTTATGGATGTCACACACCTGTATATTGACGATCTGATTGTTGAAAAATAATAACTTTGAGAAAAACTGCATACTTAATTTTTAAAGTGTTTACAATAAACATAAATAATTCTTATTCAGATATCAGATAAAACAGCGACCCTGCAGGGAATTAACAAAACTTTGTTTTTCTCTTCAAGTATGTAGATTCACTTTGCACGACAATGAAAATAATTACAAGTTCTTGTATTATTCATTGGAAAGCCAGAAACAAGTCTCAAGTAAACACTGGAATGTAATTCAAACTTGTGACTTGCTGGCAATCCTCGATAATAAATAACAAAGTGACTTTTTGGTTTTGTTTCAAGTTTTTATTTCACTTTACATCATAGGTAAATTGAAACGAGAAAAGTGGTCGAGAAAATTGTACTTTACTTAAAAGTATCAGTATTACAAGTATTTTACCCTTTAACATGTAAAAAAACCAGACAAGTAAGAGTCGGACTCGCCCACCGAGGGTTCCTCACATGACGCCGTTATGTAATTAAAAATGTACAGATTTCAGATTTTTCCCTATACTTGTAGTAAAAGACGGTGTTAGGTACTTGCCAAATTTTATAGTTCTAGGTCAACGGGAAATACCTTATACATTTTGATTTCCTCGAGAATGTCGAAACGAAAGACACGTTTTTTGCGGCATAAACGGCGGTATCTTTTTTTAAAGTTAATGTAAAAGTTTGATTTTTTCACAGTTTCAAGGAACTGTAGACCGGGGTATAATATATGGTTTTAATTTCAACTCGATACCTTCACGAGTTCCCGAGATAAAGGGTCTTGACTGACAGACAGACGGACAGACGGACAACAAAGTGATCCTATAAGGGTTCCATTTTTTTCCTTTTGAGGTACAGAACCCTAAAAAGTGGCAATAAAAGAAACAGCACAGTGGTCTGCATTCGGCACATTTCCCGGCAAAGCTGTTTAATAACAAACACGGGCCAATTCGGTTAGCCGACGAAATTATACCATTAATGATGCAGGCCCGCGGCACTAGTGCCACTGCCAAACATGTAGGGACATTCGCCACTACGCAAATAGACGAGCTAAAATGATTGGAATAAATATCGGGCGACACTCACACAAATTGACCTAGTCCCAAACTAAGCTCTAGGCTTGAACTATATGTACTAGGCAACGATAAACATACTTATTTAGAGAAATAAGTACGTAAATACATAGAAAACACCTATCATTTCTGTTTTTATGTACAGAGCAATGAACTATTTAATTTATTTATGTCATGAAGAAAACACACGAGCACGCACCCCATCTGTGGCCTGTTTTATAAAGCTACAAATTACAATTTACAGGTTACAAGTTTCCATTTGACACAACCTCCACCAATGAAGACCAGTCATTTGAGCAGTGTTGCCAGTTTAGACCTGTAGAATTGCAACTTGTAGCTTTATAAAACGTGCCCCTGATGGTAAGTGAGATCTGAGAAACCTGACATCTGCAATCTCAAGACAACAATCCTAAAACCTGACATTGTACTGTAAATTAAAAAAATATATGAAAAACTACCTTGCATTGCGTTTACATTTTGTAAAAACTAAAGTAAAATCAAAAAAACGGCCCAGTGGTCTGCATTCTGCACATTTCCCGGCAAAGCTGTTTAATAACAAACACGGGCCAATTCGGTTAGCCGACGAAATTATAACATTAATGATGCAGAGCCGGCGCTAGTGCTCCTGCCAACAATGTCGGGACATTCGCCACTACGCAAATAGACGAGTTAAAATGATAAGAATGCACTATTGTTCAAATATTCTGAAATTATGGCTTTTCTTTTGAAAAACGAAGACGCGAAGAGCTTTTCTTCGTAAGAGTAAAATAAAGGTATAAAATCGCTTACCACGTCGTCAGGCAATCCCCTATTTTCCAGGGTAGTGGATTCCTTCAAAAGCAAAGGTGAGCGAACGCAGAAGTGAATGTCCAAGCGGCGAGTTTAAGTAGTCCCGTCAAAGCGAACCAAAAAACATTTCAGCGCGTGTATTCAATTTGGCAGCATGGCTTCTCGAACAAATAAGGCTGCCTAATTGAGAATGCACGCGCTAAAATGTGTTTTACTCGCTCTGACGGGACTACTTAAACTCGCCGCTTGGACATTCACTCCTGCATTCGCTCACCTGTGCTTTTGAGAGAATCACTACACTGGCTAATTAGGTATCTTTTTATATCAAGTGTGCTTTTTTCAGTGTGGGATCTAAGATCTATGGAAATTTTCAATCTCAAAACTGCAATCCTGAGATATTTTTTGTATAATAAGAACTTAAGATTCTTCAGGGCTTATGATAGTTTTTGAAAAAAAAACAGATAGAGTTTATACCTTGTGTGTTTCTGTCTATTTCGTTGTTTGTACAAAACAGTATTATCCTACTTACTAATATCATAAAGTTCGTTTGTGTGTCAATTTGTTACTCATTCACGCTGCAATGGCTGGACGGATGAAATTTAGAATGGAGTTAGCTTATACCTGGATTAACACATAGCCTACTTTTCTTTCCAGAAAATTAGATCCCGAGGCAGTAACGATAATTGAAATCTAAGTGATTATATAATAAATAAGTGTTATAAATTTGACTACGGAACCCAAAAACTCGACGCTCAGTGATCTGTAACAAGTGAAGTGAAGTTTAGTAAGTGAGTTAGCAACAAATAAAATAAAACAGTACCGAATATAGCGACGCGAATAGAACTCGCCAGTTCACCTGCATTGCGCCGTGGCCTACAATTAGATCGTGCTACTCTTTGTACAATTCCGAAGATAGAATTTCCAATCGTTCCTTTTATTTCTTTATTTTTAAGTCACATGAAATTTAAAGCGTTTACCAAAACAGAATCACTAACATGATTAACATCTTTTTTTTAATTGGATGATGAAATATTAGCCAACATTAGTTTAACAATCAGTAAAAAATAATAAAATATGAAAAACTTTCATACAAAACTTGTAGTGATAAAAAATTACAAATACATGAAAAAAGAGTGAAATCGGTCGAGCCGTTCTCAAGCAGTGATGTAACGACATACATCTGCCGTAATAGCAAAAAAGGTAGTTAAATACAATGTAGTAGCCAAAGCATTCTATACTCTATCGGTAACTGCATTAAATTTAAAATGCTTAAACTATTACTATGCAGTTAGCATTTTACTTTGGTATGACGGCAGACATGCGACAATTGGTTTTATTAATAGAAATGTCAAAACTTACAAAACGATATATTATTAAATTATTAAATGAAAGTGCCAAGCAATAATGTTCTAATTACTTTACAGTAAAACTTTTCTGAATACGCCATTTTGACAATATTTCATGTCAAAACTGACAACTGACTGTCATGTTTTTGAGCTTACATTTTTAACTGACAGGTTAATTATAACCTTTCTTTAGCACTATCTTACTATACACTATAGCATGACTAGTTGGCGCCATAATTCATTTGTGTCGGTACGTAAAGGCGTTATTAAAGTGCACGGTAATGCGATGGCCAAGTTTAAAAATATAACCCTTATTAGGGTATAAGTACCCTTTGTGGCCACTGTACCCTTTTTGGCCACTTTAGGTTGAAATGAGTATCAAAAATACTGTAAAATTAAAAATAATATGCATAAGTATTAAAGACTGAAGATTAGTATAAAGATAAAATATAAATATATTTGTGTAGGTATTTTCATAATTATTTACATACTAGAGGACGCCCGCGACTTCGTACGCGTAGAATTAGTTTCCCGCTACTCCCCCCCATTTCTTCCCGTTGGGGGTCGATTTTCGGAAAATCCTTTCTTAGTGCTCACTTACATCATGAAAGGAACCCATGTACCAAATTTCAAGTTTCTAGGTACAGTAGTTTCGGCTGTCCGTTGATATGTCAGTCAGTCAGTTTAGCCTTTTATATATATAGATTAGTTCAAAATGTGCCAAAAACGGTATAAAGATGGCAAAAACCGGTGCCGGAGTAGTAGGACCTTTTTGTACGGGTGTTAAATTATAATGAACGACTCATGAATTTGTGTACGAAGTGTTAACCTGTCACACCGCCGACAAAAGTAGGGTGGTGGAACCAGTAATGGACAAGCACCCAATGATGGACACTTGAATCTTATTAAACAGAAGATAAGGGTTATTCGTTTGTTTTGCAACAATCAATTTAGGACCGTATGAAATTTGAATTAAGAGTGAAGTGTCCATTACTGGTTCCTGACAGCTAAAAGTGTCCATCATTGGTGCCGTCACCTAGCCAAATTAAAAATACACTCAAAAAAGGGTCAATAATGCTCTAACTGAACAAGTGAACCTTGTAGGTTTATAATTCATTGCGCGAGCATTTGTTTCTGGTTCTTGGTTGTTTTGTATGCATTTATTTCTCTATAAGTAATTATCGTTGTAGCACTTGTAACCCGGAGCTTAGTTTAGTCTACGTCTGCCTTTTGATATTTATTTTATATCATAATATTCACAAAACAATATTATTAACTATGACACTCAGTAATTAAAGAACAATGCAAGAGAGCGGACGATTTATTACTTAAGTGATAATGATATCCAACAGGTGATAATTATGAAGTGATTAAGGAAGGGTTCTATTGTATGCCAGATAATTAATAGCAGGCGCTTCCGTAAATTACAAAAAATTAAAAATAGTCCGTCAGACAGTTAATGCCGTAATTTTATTTTCCGAGTTTTAATCTGCTTTGGGTAGCTCATAACTATGAACGTTAAACCTTTTTAATAGGTACTAGCGGCCCGCCAGCGGCTTCGCCCCGCTGCAAGTTTCTGACTTTCTCAATGGATTTTCAATTATTTTCTTTCATCTAAACCTTATCCTGACAATGACGAATACAACAAAAAAGAAATCAGCCAAATCGGTTCAGCCGTTCTCGAGTTTTGCGCTTAGCAACACATTTAGCGATCCATTTTTATTACATAGAGATTTTTTTTCTGAAAATTGAACAAATATTACATCTGCTCTTGACCACGATCATTGTAACACGACCGAAACAACGGGGTTTAAATATTGTAATGATTTACGTGATTAAGTCCCGTTTTAGTTTTTAACAGTCGAACATCGCGAAAATTTTATAAAATAGATTACTTACGTCAATAAAATTCTCATATAAAAATCAACCTGAACCTGATTTTGAACTTTTTTTAAAAATTGAATTTCATGTTAAGTGCTTTGTCCTGAATGAATAAAAACTCATGTACTATGAAATCTGGTCAGGGTATACGTAATTGTGTACCTACAGTGACCCGATTCCATTCCTTTTATGTGTGATACCGATTTCCCCAGCTTTATCGAGAAAGTAATAAAATGGAATCCATAAAATATGGTTTCCAGAGGATATATCTCACGTTATTTGATTTATTTATTCTTCATAAAGTATATTGAAAAGGCTATAGGACTCATGCCAAATACAATTACTATGGATACGTATAGATTCAAGTCAATCATAATATTGAATTGAATATATACGTATCTATTGTAATTGTATTTGGATTCAATTTGATTTTTTTGATGTTTTTTCAATCGCTGGAAGAAGGTATTAAACTGGCACTAAATTGATTATGGTAGCAATGGTGGCATAATTTATACATTATAGGGTGACGGCACCAATGATGGACACTTTTAGCTGACAGACACCAGTAATGGACACTCCACTCTTAATTCAAATTTCATACGGTCCTAACTTGATTGTTGCGAAACAAATGAAAAACCCTTAACTTCTGTAAAATAAGAATCAAGTGTCCATCATTGGTCCTTGTCCATTACTGGTTCCGTTACCCTAATTTAGATTTGTTGATATTTCATATCGATATGCATTAAAACTATTTTAGTTAAAGTATTCTTTATCTAATTCTTATTTTAGCTAATGGCTTTCATTCCTGTTACGGATTATTTCGCCAAAATCGAGTCATTTATAGACACTCATGGACTTATGAGAGAAATAAATCCATGGATATCACACGCGAGGACAAAAGAGTAGTTTTTTTTTTGGATAGTTACTTAATCATGTGTTAATGTCTGTCTCTGAGGCTGCTTTTCAGAATCCTACTGAAAAAAAGAAAATGGAAGAGGCTGATATGGAAGGCTCTGCATTTTCACGGGACGTAGTTGTAAAAATGAAAAAAGGCAGCCGGTTTTCTGAGTACCAATTCCATTACTATATCATCAAAAATATAATAACGTTATAAAACCAAAATTAGCTAAAATTAATTGAAATAGATCTCCTTATATATAGGGTGCTTCTGACCTTGAGGCTTTAAATGCATGGATCGTTTCTACTCCTGAAACTGAACTCCTTTTGTTCTGTAAGTTGTTAGAAATATGTCCGACTTAAATTTCATTTTTTTCATACAAGTTATAATGTAATTTTCAATGTATGTGATCCAATTCTCCATTTTCCTTTAGCCCTCGTACCAAGGAAATGTCGCCCCCGTACCATGAGATAGTGATTATATGGCCATGATATACACTGATCTTACAATAAGGTAGGTAGTCAATTGGTTATTTAAACTTAAGTTATTTTTTAATGTTACAGAACAAAAGTAGTTCAGTTTAGCGAGTAGAATCTATCGTTGCATGTAAAGCCCAAAGGTCAGAGGCACTCTTTATATATGGTGTAAATTGGCTCGAAATAGTTAGTGTAAATAATGCTCGGCGTGTTTGAACTTGGCCTGCGCACTTACGTGCGTTTCGACAGTATCTCGGTTGAAATATAAATGTACCACGTCACTTAAATTCCCCTTGACGTTTCACAAAATTATTCAAAGTGCTTTCAATTCAACATTTGAAACATAAAATTGAATACAGCGGAAATAGTTCTGCGTTCCCTAAATCATAGTTTCATTTGCGTTCTGACTCTCTGAATGATTAAGTGAATGACTTTTCAAATGAGCGGGAGCGAGTGAATGAATAATTAAATGCTCTAAAGTGAATGGGACACTCTTTACATTAGTCACAACACTCAGTGAGAAGCGGTCTCATTGAATGTATTTTTTAACTTTATTGTGATAAAGGAAACGGAAACAAAGTGGAATTGGGACACTGGAAATTTTCATTGGCATTGTCAAATAACGATAAAGAATGACATGTAATAAACTTTTTTTTTTAATTTAATTAGTTTTTTTAATGGCACTAAAACGTCTTTCTATAGGCATTATTCTAATCATTAAAACAATTTGGCGTTTGTCAATTATTGTTATTGTATTGTTTTTACTTTTTTGCCATTACTGTTAAGTAGATAAGAGTTATCTTAAAGAAGACATAACTATAACATATCGAAAGTAATATTATTTCGTGCAGGGAGCCCCAGAGGTGTTACTCTAGTAGAGACGGGTTCTTGTCGATTAGTTTATCAAGCGAACAAGCTCATACGAGCGATCGGTAAGTGAAAAATGTTGTTTGTAAGCTCTGATGGGACAACTCAATTTAGCCGGGTAATAATTCATCCCTTGAGTTGAAAAATAAGTTTCTGAAGAGGGATAGTGAACAGACGTTTAAATCGCGTAGCTGTAAAAAAAACCATATAAATTTAGCTCCGGGCGATAACGTTTCTCACCCCTTAAAGTCCGATATTTACGATTTTTAAATATGCTGTAGACATTTAAAAAAAAGGTTTGTACATTTGTTTCTTTTCAAGATATATTTTCTTGGAAAGGAAAACGTACAGACCATAGTAAAAAATCAAAAAAATAACTTTAATTTACGGGGTGAGAAATTTGTCTGAGGGTGAGCCTTTTGTATGGAAATTTTTAGCTAATTGTCTTAAGAGAATATATTATTACGAATGGAATAACATGGAATGTTACGAATACTCACTTAAACTTTCGACTTGCTCTATATTATACACATAAAGATAAATTGCTCAAAGTTTTGGGTAGCGTGATCTCCCGTAGTTTAGAAATACTTTCATCTGTACCTAAGCGGTTCTTTAAGATTATTACGAACGTGTTGAGAGTATTTTCTCACGAGACCTTAAAACTACGTCGAGCGTCCAGTGCCGCCTTCATTACTATTATTGTGTTTACTACTAAACTAAAGTAAGTATTATCTTGACATTAAAGAATGGTTTTTTGTTGTACAAATTAATACATGATGTTTAGCAATATGACATAGTTTAATAATAACCTTTAACCTTCGTGTATTCGTAATAACGAGAAAATATGACCACTTTTTTCCGTTAAGTTACTCACTCATAGTTCAATTATTATTTAGTTATGCAACTCTATTAATTGTATAATTTATTTATAAAACAAAAAACTATCCTTCGATTTTAACCCAATACTTTAGTTTATTAGAAAACTTAATAGTAGTAATGAGGGCGCCACTGGACGCCAGTTTTTTGTTTTATGCCAGTGATTTGTCTGTGATACGCTGTAACCACAAATAGTTACACGAGTGCAGACCAAACATTAGCACTCAATTTGTAAATTTATTCTTTTTGCTTGGCTGTCCGCTTTGCATTTTAAACGTACCTACCATTTATAGAATGCTCTGTGGGCCAATTTAAAACGCGTATTTTTAAAATTCCTTTTTTAAACTGAATGCCATTTGGTATTTGGTAACGGATATAGAGTGAGTTTTTTCGCCGCGAATTGGCTTTCCTTTTGTTTTTTGGTAATACACGTGGGCTGATCAAATTGTACGGTCGGATGTTGTTAATTTTCTGTCAGTTTTTCGCGGAAAATACTTTGTTGAAAAATACTTATTGTTTGTATTTTTTTACAATATTTCGCGGAGTAAAATTAGAAAATATACAATACGATCAGCTGTATAAACTAATAAGCCCAAGTATTTATTAGTTTACAAGATATAAAAATAGCGTAAATTATTTTAAATACGTAGAGTTTTTAATGTTGCTTTAGTTAAATGTAGAAAAGGACACAATTTCGCGGAGCTTCTATTTTGGCGTCCTTTCGACCTACGATCCTTTTTCAATACCGATATAATCTAAAACTACCTCTGCCAGCTTGTTCTTGGAAGAAGGCTTTCAAAATATAATCCTTACTCGTAGATTACCGCTAATGCTTAACTTCTAATTGACTAAGGCCAGCCAGTTTGGAGCAGACCCTTACATGTTCTGAACTCCTGGTAACAGGACGACTAAACACACTCATCTGGATTATAATTTGTTCCACGTTATTCTTACCAGAGGGGTTATGTTATTATGACATAGCTATGCAGTTCATTTTACGGCGAGCGTAAAGGACAGAGCAGTTATATATCTCTGTAATTTTCTTTCAGCGTAAACTAAACTGCATAGCTATGTCATAATAACCCCCCAGAACAACATTTTCAGCATACAACACCACAACAGAGATGCTATTGCCACCTTCCAACTCTATCATCAGATCAGAGGGCTTATTGTCTAACGCACTCGCAATCGCAACCGGCTTCAAAGCGGAGAAATTGTTTTCATTTTGTATGCAGACAAGCCTTCGATTTTCAAAATGAAAACGATCGTGATTGCGAGTGCGTTAGACAATAAGCCCTCAGGTCTTGGACACCATAATTTTATACTATAATATTGTATTGTCATCGGTTTTATACAGGATGTTCCAAAACTTTGGCGTAAATATTAAGATATAACAAAGCCCCTTCTACACCAGTGCAGTTATAACTATTATAGTTATTATATTATAACTTCCCGATATGTTAATTAATAGTTAAGTTACCTTTGGCGCTCTTGGCTGAAAATAGCTATAATCTGTATATTCAAAACTTGGTATCTAATTCTCAATCACGTAGCAATGCAATTATACTATAACTAGACGTCGCCGGCGACTCCGTACGCGTAGAATTAGTTCCCCGCTACTCCCCCTATTTATTCCCGTTGGGGGTCGATTTTCGAAAAATCCTTTCTTAGTGCACCCCTAGACCTCATACGGAACCTACCTACATGCCAAATTTGTAATCTGTAGTCCCAGCGGTTTGGGCTTTGCGTTAATAGATCAGTCAGTTTCTTCTTTTATATATTTAGATTTCAAAACATCAACACATTTTTATACTTCAATGAAAATGAATCGCCGAAATGTATATACGCACATAATTTCCGAACAACTTGGATAATCCTTTTTTTTGTGTTCGTTATTGTTGACAATGATTTTATGGTAGAAAAAAAAAGTCAGAAATATGCAGCGGAGTCGGGCCGCTTCGTCGCTGTTTGGAATAAAAAGCGAACGTCAAGTTCTGGGGCACGTGTTTAAAATTTCCGCCCATTTCAATAACGAAACTGTTCCAATTGACTTGTAATATTAAAACAAAAATACTAACAAAAGAACATGTAAGTAAAGCTCATTATAAGCAAGAAACTAAAGTTAGGTATATTCCTTTAACTGTACCGAAACAAAGCGTACGTTTCTGGGATTGCAAGAGAAAATTAAATATGAGTTTAAGCAGCCATTTTGGTTTCATAAATCATCAATTTAATGAAGGCTATTTCCACGAACCAGACTGTATAAATCTGCTACTTTATAAATCCTAGAAATTATATGCAAGGTTATAAAAGGCAAAGGTAAGGATGTTTTTTCATAAAGTATTTTATTGAATGTTATTGTTTTCTTGTGTGGGTCAGGTCCAAAAAGTGCTCACTCCATTAAATTTTCTATGAAACTTTTCCGTTGTGACACGAAATTAGCCATACAATTGTAGGAATACTTGCACAACGGAACTATTTTCGACTTCGTTGTTTGTATGGTTAACTACACTTAGCTATGGTTCAACATTTTGGTCCCTCACCCGTTTGGAAGTTAAATCATTGGCGAAATTAAGTGCTAGCGGAATTCTAATTTAGTAGTCGGAGTTACCAACTCTTTTGCTGTAATTGGGTGTCTGTGGGTCCCAAAAATGTAGGTATCGATATAATTTAATTTATCGTAGTCCAAGTTGTACCAAAAGTGTACCTAAGCTACATGCTTAATTTTGGTCATTTTGTATATAATTATCTTCCCTAATAATTGACATCGTTAGTTGAATACAAGACATTCAATTGATGAAATTATGTACAAAGGGCATTGGGTAAGTTTGTATGAAGAATATTTTCATTTTGTTTTTCAGCGGCCATGGATGATTTTTACATAGTTATTTAGAGGACCTCTAAATACACATAGATATGTATAATTTATGGCGTTTAATAATATCGGAGCGGAGATATTAAAGATTTAAGTAATGAGTTTTTTGTAGTAAAAATACGCCCAGCTATAAATATTGAAATAACTCGGCTCTGATGCACTTAGAGTATTAAATACAATACGTAACAAAATATGTTTATTTTGAATAGATCTGTCATAATTTACCACTTTTACAAATGGCCGCTCACCTTAAAAAATGTATGACTTTTACAAATGACAATACTTACCCAAACCCCTTTGTAACAAAATGAGAGCATTAAAAACCATGCCATATTATGTCATTTTTTTATCCATGCTAACTATAACTAACATTGCAAAGAACAAAAGCACATTTACTTTGTGCACTTAGACGAAAAGTTCCTGCTTTTTCACCCGTATACTGGCGCATAAATAAAAGGTTTTTTAGCTTGCCTTTCATAACTGAAACTTATGAACCTGGAAATTAAATCTAACGACTTCAGAAAAACTATTTATTCTGCTTCTTTAAAGCTTTTAAAATGTGGCAAGTGTTTTTCTTAAAAACTTTAAGTTCGTTAATAGCAAAATACATTTCAGTCGTTGAGAAAAGAACTTACTTATTTAATGGGTTTTACTTGTGATTTCGTCAATGTATACATTTCGTTTCAGGTTTTTACTAGAAAACCAATAAAATAGGGCACGGACTATTCTGTATGCCATTATCTAGTACTCATATACAAGTTTAGAGTTTAGATAGGGAGCTTGTCCACTGATATTAACTTTAATTTATACAAAAAAAAACTACACTTATTATACCAAAGTAGCATTTAAACTTTATTAAAATACAACATTTTCTAGGTAGGTAGGTAGGTAGGTTGTCCCGTGTGGTTGCCGGGGTCGATTAGTGCCACTCCATGTCTTCCCATGGATGTCGTAAGAGGCGACTAAGGGAATAAAGGCTTGTAGTACTGTTAGGCGATGGGCTTGCAACCTGTCACTAATACGCTGGTAAACCTCTTAACCTAATTGTGCTAAATGTGGTTACAGCATTATCAACAAATTTTTAGAGTTGTTGGTAATTTTGTAGCTCTGCCTACCCCACTCTGGGAATGAAGGCATGAGTTTATGTGTGTATGTTTTCTAGGTAACAATACAATGGAATAATCCTCATTACACACCACAGGGAGTTACAATTTAAAACAATGGATTAGAAGGCATTCTCTACTAGTCAAACAATGGGTCAAACATTTATTATTTTTAGATGTATACTTTTGTAAATACTAGGTATTTACATACTTGAACCCCTTCCTAAGTGAAAAAAAATACCATCTAGTTTCCACACCACCCGACTTGATTGGACACAATCGAGTCACACTACACAATTCGATTGCCAAACTAGTCTAATTGGTCGTAAAATTATATCGTGTGGAAAGGGTTTTATAATGAGTATTCAAAACACAATCGGCCTAACAAGACTTATGTGAATTAGTTACGTTCTGAATTATTGTAATTTCTCAATTTAACGTTTCATCAAATTCACCAACAACCTCTCGTCTCTGTGAGGCCCAAAAGTTGACTGGTAGAGAACCACCAGACCATAAGTTCGCCAATACTTTGTGAATTGTAAAAACGGTTTAAATTAATAAATAATTAATGTAAGCTTATCTCTACATAAAGACTAAATCCCTCAAATTTACCTTTCACTGTTAGTACATTCAAATACTGTGTGTTCCACGAATATTATATTTTCATGCGTACTTGGCATGACGGGAACTGGTATAAATACTTAATACGCCTTAAGGGTACATAGAGTATTAATGTCTGTTTTAGACGTTCGTAGTGCTGTTTCTTCTCCACTTCATAAAAAGATAAAGATAAAAGTCATTTATTCAGTAAGTAGGCCGCACGGGCACCTTTACACGTCAGGAGTCTACCAGCGCTTCCCAAGAGGAGACCACTGCCGAGAAGAAACGCCGCAAGAAACTCAGCAGTCAGTCATTTTTTTAACCATATTTCCTATTACAATGATACAACTTAGTCTAGTATTATATAAAGCTATAAATATTAATTTAAATATAATATCAAATATCATGCGTAGATCAGCAGGAAAACATGGCAAAAATATTAGGAGAGATATAGACGGAGAAAAAGGCAAAAACAAAAAAATTAATAATAAACAAAGTTTCGACATGTTTTCCTACATCAACAGTGTCCCCTAGACAAGATAAAGGTTTTACATTTGAACAAATTATTATTGACTAATTTTCGAGTTTAGGCCATGCATTTTTGTCTGCTAGATAATCCTCGACCCTATAATACGCTTTAGACATTAACGACTTTTTCAAGTAATTTTTAAGTGCTGAAAAGGGTAACTTTAAAACTACGTCAGGTAATTTATTATAGAAATGAATGCATTGACCAACAAATGATTTATATACTTTACGTACGCGAAATTTTCTAATAGCAATTTTATTTTTATTTCTTGTATTTAAATTATGTTTATCAGAATTTTTGGTGAAAGAATCTAAATTTTTAATAACATAAATAATATTCTCATAAATAAATTGAGATGCTACAGTTAAGATATTAATTTCTTTAAATAGTTCTCTTAAGGAGTCACGAGAATTTAAGTTATAAATAGAACGAATGGCCCTTTTTTGTAAAACAAATATAGTTTGTATTTCAGCTGCCTTACCCCAAACCAGAATACCGTACGACATGACACTATGGAAATAACTATAATAAACTAAGCGAGCTGTTTCAACATTAGTTAGCTGTCTAATTTTCCTAACGGCATAAGCTGCCGAACTTAGTTTACCTGCCAGTACAGCTATATGGGGACCCCATTGCAAATTTTTATCTATTGTTATGCCTAGAAAAACTGCCTTATCTACCATTTGCAGACACTCGTCATTTATAAAAATACTAGAATCTACCGGTTTAACATTAGGCAAAGCGAACCTAACACATTTAGTTTTCTTAGCATTTAGTAGTAAATTGTTACTAGTAAACCAATTAAGTACTTTAACTAGTATGGCGTTTATCATACTGTAGTCTACGGACTTTCTATCTACCTTGAAAATTAATGAAGTATCATCAGCAAAAAGCACAATATCACAAAGTTTATCTACTGTTGGTGGTAAGTCATTTATATAAACGAGAAATAGAAAAGGACCTAAAATGGAGCCTTGAGGCACACCTAGTTTCACTGTAGCTCCAATTGATTGCGTTTTGTTTACAACCACTGTTTGAGTTCTGTCACTTAGATAAGAAGACATAAGACTTAAAGCTTTATTGGACAATCCATAGTGTTTTAATTTTAAAATAAGGGTCGAATGATCCACGCAATCAAAAGCTTTGGAAAGATCACAAAATATTCCTACCGCATCACAAGATTTCTCCCAACTGTTATATATGTATTTAATGAGAACAGATGCCGCATCAATTGTTGATCGACCTCTGGTAAACCCAAACTGGTTACTATTAAGTAGTTTATTTCTATTAAAGTGACCTAACATATCATTCAGCATTAGTTTCTCAAAGACTTTACTTAAAACCGGTAGTATGGAAATGGGACGGAAGTTCGTTATATCACTCATGTCGCCCGATTTAAAAAGAGGTATGACTTTACTATATTTCATGAGATCTGGAAAGGTCCCCTCTGATATGCAGTTATTGTAAATTAATGCTAGGTGGGGTGCAATTACATCTATGATATGAAAAACTACTTTAACTGATGTGCCCCACAAATCCTCAGTCTTTTTTAAACTAAGCGATTTAAATACCTTGACTATTGAATCTGAATTTACAGGGCTGAATTCAAAGTTTATATTACATTTACTGACATTAGTGCAAAGTAATGATTTAGCTTCAACCGCGGATGATTTAAGACATTTTGTAGTATTGCTGGCTATGTTGGAAAAATAATCTTCGAATGCTAAGGCAACGTCTTTATTTGATGTGATTTGTTTGTTACCTGTGTTTATGGTGACTTGATTATCACGAGTTTTTGATTTTCCCGTTTCTCTATTTATAATATTCCATACAGTTTTTACTTTATTGTCAGATGATTTGAGTTTAAGACTAAGAAAATTTGCCTTAGCAGTTAAACAAGCTTGCTTAAAGGTCCTTGAATAATTTTTAACATAATTTAGGAAGTCAGCGTTCTTATTGTCTTCCCTCTCTCTATACAGCTCATAAAGCCTATTTCTACTCTTATGAATGCCTGCAGTAGCCCATTCACTAAACTTGGTTTTTGACTTCGAAATAGTTTTCATATTAAAATTATTATTAAATTGATCTAGAATTACGCCAAATAAGTCTTTATAAATACTATTACTCTCATTCTGTAAGAAAGGTAACACAGAAAGGTTACTTTGAACTTTATTTTTAAATAATTCCAAACGTTTACTAGTTATAGGTCGGTATGTTATTGTCTGCGGTTTTTGATAAAAATCATTGACGAAAGATGCCTTCTGACCACTATGGTCCGAATTAAAACAATTGAATATTTCTTTATCCAAACATTCGCAATTACAAAAAATATTATCTAAGCAGGTTGCACTACTAACACCTATCCGTGTTGGTTCAAAGAACAGATTACCTAAATTAAAAGATTTAAATAAACTTAGTAACCTAGTGGTATTATTTGATGTTTCGAGTAAGTTAATATTAAAATCTCCACAAACTATAATATGCTTCTGGCTATTACATGCTAATTTTAACACATGTTCCATTGTAGATTCAAATGTGCTAAAATCAGCCAATGGTGGCCTGTAAACACATATTATTATATAACTTTCTAGTTCTGCACATGAAATTTCTACAATCCTTTCTATCGATAGCTTTACAATATCCTTTCTTTCTTTAGATTTAAGAGTACTTTTAACAATTATAAAAGAGCCACCATGAATGGCACATTTTCTGGCAAAATAACTAACTAATTTAAAATTTAGAAAATCAAAAATTAATTGGTCTTGTCGAAGCCAATGTTCAGTAACGCACATAATTTGTATGTTTTCATTATCTAAGAACAACCCTATTTCTAGTTCTTTGCTGGAAAAACCTTGAATATTTTGGTGGATTAAATTTATACTCAAGGGTGTTTCCGCTGTCCTATACTTTAGTTTAAATCATGAGGCAAGGCATTATTGCCAATATTTGCTTGCTGGGGCTGGGTTCTACTGTATCTATTTGGTTCTATATTAAAAGCTAATAGGTCAACCAAGGTCAAGATATATTTCCTTGGCAAATGAATTTTTCCTGATGTTAGGGTGAGGCGCTTAATAAATTTGTTTAAATCAAAGAAATGATAGTTTTTATTACAGCAAATAGCGTTATACATAATAGAATTAAAGTGTGCTATTCTATTATTATGACTAAATGGCATACTTTCTGAGTATGGTAGCGCACACAGTATAATTTTACCTATGCCACGACCTTCAATAGTGTTTAGTGTTGACATTAATTTATCTACACTTGACTTATCCACACTAAAACTATTTCCTACCAAAATTACTAAAGTGGTGGACCTGTCAAAACTTCCTTTTAAAAGTAAATCACTTAATTGTAAAAGAGTTGCATTGTGGTAACAGTAATTTGTAACCTTTTGTTTCAATTTGTTATTCATATGGAACATCTACCTGCTTCGTATAGAGGTTTTCTTAAAAACAACAAGGCAACACCGCTAAAGTTGGGTTGCCAATGTTAGCGGTTTTTTTCTATTGTCTTTATTCCGGTGGCTCACTGACCCAATAATAATCTTTTCACTTCTCATGCTCTTAAAATGTTACTTTAGTCTCTGCACATCGGGACTAAAGTTCCTTTTTTAATCTATAGGGATTAAATTATAATTGTTTTAATTTACTTTGGAATCCCCTAAACATCCAATCATCGTGTTTGTGAATGGAGGATTTATTGCTATTTTCAGTCTTTTTGTACAGACCACTGAATAAAGACTAAAGGCATAGAAGCCGTGCAATAAGATGAATGTTGCACTAGCTACTTGTCTCTACTTTATAGATTACATTTTGATAAGAGGAAAAGAAACAAAACCTAGGTGTCTTTTCTTCTTTAATCTGTCATGATCAGAAGGTGAAGAAACGTCAAATCAACGACCGGTCTTCTATGGCGTTACTTTCTTCCACACTGGTGCTTAAAGGTCCAAATCACGCCTTATGACGATCTCTTTCCAACTCACTATGAAAACCATAAGTAAAAAGAAGTCAACCATAATGTATTTTCTGTCTATTTAGTACGGATTCTATGCCTCTAGTTTTTATTCTGTGGTGTAGACAATTTTTAGCGCGTGGAAATAACCTCAAAATGACAACTGTGAAAAAATATAAAATAAAAATGATTTAATTTCGTGAAACACGATTAATGATTACGAATATGAATATATTTAATTATATCAAGGATGAATTCATTTTATTATGCTTGGTCCAATTAGTTTTAAAATAGTTTTCAAGTTTGAACCTGTTGGCTAAATATGCAAGCTTTTAAAGCGGCACTTCACAAAAAAAATACAAAAGAAAAGAAAAAACCGCGGAACAAAATTGTAAGAAACTTTCTTATAATCAATTTTATAAAAATGTGTATAAATAGAACTTCGTCAGTGCTGGATTGAGCAAGCACGGGGTCCGTAGCAAATTCTATAAAGAGACCCCTGGGTTTGTTTTAGGTTACAGGTTGTGGCGGGCTTTTTTCCGCAACTGAGCGACTTAGATATGCACCTATTTTGCGTGGGTGTTTGTTTTAGGTTATTCTGGTGGAGAATATCGACTGGATTATTCATCTTATCGTCAACCCTGATGCATAATAATATGAGTACACGCATACGCATACTGATGTAAGTACTAGCATTTTAGAGTTTAGGCGTGGATGCGCGGGGCCCGTAGCTTTTGCTACTCTTGCTAGGTACGTGGCTAATCCCGCACTGAACGTTGTTTTTTTTCCTCGCATTCAAAGTGAAAAGTAGAGTGTTTAACGCGAGACTAAACAACCATAATGACACTCGAACTATAGCCACTCTCGCTCGCTGGCTCGCTCGCGTGGCTAAACATCTCGTGTCATTATGGCTTGTTTTAGTCCCTTGTTGAACAATTTACTATTACCTCCAAGATTTTTATGTAAGCGTAACGTCTTTTTTTAATTATATAAAACTGTAAAAGTTTGTCTACCAGTATTGTACTGTGAAACTGTAGCATGAGCAGTACCTACTCAGCTGTCAATTGCTGTCACATTCTCTCTGGCAACTGTCAGTTTATTTATAACGCCAGGCCTCTATTCTACTCGGTAAAAGCATATAGCTTTTGACATGTTGTCGTATTGTTTTTAATTCAGCTGAAACGACTATCAAGTTAATAATGGTTATCGTATCGTTGACAATATTATAACATGTCTAAAGCAATATGGTTTTACCGAGTAGAGTAGAGCCACAGATACAGTGCAAAAGCGACAGATTGCCGAGTACAATTAATACCATGATTCTTCTGTACGTTAAATTTATAGTGTAAGAAAGAAAGATAGAGAGAAAATCATTTATTCGTGACATCAAAGAACAGATTAATACGCAAAGGAAGAAACGAAATAGTTCCAATTGAGCATACTTTGAACCTTGTCATAGTGAATATCATTGTCATTGTCATGTGTGTCATTTGATGTTATGTTTGAAGTTTACTATGACAACGCGCTAAAGTGCTTAACATTTTCGTTGGGGTACTGTACGCTTGTAGTCAGTCGTTTCATGTTCATTCAACATTATTTTCCCATCTGTAAATTGTATATTAGAGCAAGTATCGATCCACTATCTTTTATGTTTTATCTTTATATAGCTATGTTAAGAAAGGTAACAAAAATGAGGAAAATATCGTAGGTAATCGTCGTACCCAATGCCTAATCAAGCAAAAACTTATTACTTACATCTTACTAACCTTCTGTCAACTATTCTAACCATAAAAGGAAGTCCTAGTTCTGAATTTAAATTCAAACTGAGATAACTATAAAATATTTTTTTTAGAGCTGATTCTTATTTACACAAAACTCAGTTTATCAGACAGACAAACAGAAAAGCACTAATACACTCTTTTTAGAAGGATAATATTTTGCCCGCTATCAAAGACGTCCCACCCACCTGACATGCCTCATGTAACATAATGCTACGTAAGCCCCTTGACTCTTTTTACTCGCTCACAATTTGAAATTCCTCTTAGAATAACTCGCAAACATGAGCTCATCTCACTCTAAAGTGCTTTGATGTGATTTTGTTTTGGCTTGTTCATCAGATTAAGAAAACATGGTCCTACCCACAGAACAGAAAAAACAGTAGAAGTGTCAAGTGGGCGTGTAACGTGTGGCATGGTTATGCGGAGTTCCGCGCAACCTACCATACTTTTGCCGCGATTGCTTATTTCGATATTTCTAAAAAAGTAAATAAATCCAGAAGCATGCCTTATTGTGCTATTTTGGAATGTAAAAACGATAGCCGCACCAAAAACATTTTCAATGGTGGCGTGTTGTTTTTAATGATAGTTTGAGTATTGGCGACAACAGGTCTGATACCAAGCGAAACTCATGCCACTTCCACTCTTTTTTCTATTCCGTGGTCCTATCGCTGTAAAAGAATGGATACTTTCTTTTCACGCGCTTCCTGATAAATAAATAATCACGGTACAATCTCATACAAATGTAGTCCAAAACTAAGTATTAAGGCTTGTACTTTGTTTACTAAACAACGATAAATATACTACTTATGGATAGAAAGGAAAACCTCGAGACTCAGGCGGAAAAGTTTAAAAAGATGACCTACAATTTCAAAAGATGGCAGCACGAAATGACGTTGTCTGTCATTTTATTTACATAACACCAATACACCAAGAACACTTAACAGAGAAGACGTATTTATTAGATGGACTTTCACAATTATTGTACCAAAAAAAGTAACGTTATTCAACCATTATAATGATAATTATGTCCCACTACGCGGCACGGCCTAATCTCTTGAAAAAAGCGTGCGTGTTATGGTGGTACTTCATTTTGGTTGATATTTGTCAAATACTTGCATTTCATCCCATTTATTTAGTATGTCAAATGTGAAAGTAACACGAACAATATTCGGCAAATACTTCCAAATGAAAACTAAGTTCCGCCATAATACTTACATCGTGTTATGTAATTCTTGCATGCATCGTTCTCAGAAACCAATCCCATACTTATCTGGCGTTCTCTCTACATTACGCCAATCGTAACCATTCCTTCCCTCCTTTTTACTACCCCCAGTAATTCCTGGATCTATCACAATATCCGATTCAGCAGCTAAACATACAATCGAGTTGTTTATTCGTGTTTACGCCGATTTCCCACCGGTAGCGTAATGGAATGAGATCTCAAAACGTGACTTGGATCCAGAATCTTGAAAGAATACTTGATTTCGTGTGGGTTAATATGTTTAGGCACTGTTAGAACATTCTGCAGTTTTCATGAATATGTCTAGGCTAGGTTCCTTGTTTAGGATATTAGATTGAATGTTGTGTAGTACGAGTCCAAATTATTCCTCTTACATAAAAGATACTAAGAGGTTATTCAAAGTAAAGAGGATATGACATGAATAGATGATGATATTGAATTGTTTTTTTTAAGATAAAAATAAATTTATTTGTTAGCATGGAATGCCGCTGTACTAGTAATTTCACGGGTTGTCTTCTTCCCACACCAGAACACAACAATGCGAACACTGCTGCTTGACGGTAGGTTAAAGGATAAAATAGTGGTAGCGATCCGAACGGACCTTGCACGAGGTCGTGCCGCCCATCAGTTTGGCATCCATTCCTTTTATAATTAACTACTTAGCGACCTACCCGTTGCTTCAGATTAAAAGTGTTTTTAAATCGGTTGTATAACAGAGACTATCCCTCAACATACAAACAAACATTTACCTCTTTATACAGGGTGTCTTAAAAACCTTTCAACATTTTTTAACAGTAGGTAGGGTGGATGATTTGGATCATCCCTACATTGGTATTTTTTTTTTAGGTTAATTTTTGACTGAGTTACAGACTGATTTGTCATCGCCCTTCCTGATGATGCTCTCAGTGTGCCCCATCTTAACTACTTCATTCATAACATGTGTCACAACGTATTGTAAACAAACAAACTGGAAAATGTTTCTACTCATGGTCAAATGCTCCATGGGGTTTAGAAAACTGGGACTTTATTCTGTAATATGAACGAAAAGACGGTCTCTGTTAAGGGCTTATGTCTGAAATAATTTAAATACGAAACTAACGATTACGATTTTTACTCATCAGTCTCGTACACAACTAAAATACACTATCACTATCACACTATCACTATCACTTTTACATTAAACTTCTTCTACGAGAATATTAATCATGGATTAATTGTATTTATTTGCGTCTACCAGAGATTACTACGAATAAATTATGCACAACAATTAAAACGAATCGTTAAAGTCTGAGTATGCCAATTTGACAAACTTTTTTTTTAATCTTGTACCTCTTTGTGCAAGGAGGTTTAAGAATTATTTTGTAAAAATAAAACCGTCCATACACGTAACGTTTTATCAGAATTACATTAAAAGCTGGCAATCATACACGTTGTTGAATGAAATTCTTATCCTAGAAGAAAGATAAAACTTAGTACTTGTAGCTTAGTAAGAAGATGCTGAGAAGAGGTCATCTCGTGGTGACACTACAATATTCTTTGGTGAAAACTGGATCATGTTGCCAATATTCAACTCCGGAAAAAAGTCTGTAAAGACATTGTGTGCATTTTGAACGGGAAACTATGCACTTGACAGTCTGGTCCATAGAACAAGTTACGCACAAGGATCTTATATTCAGACTGGATCGATTACTAACTATTAATTGCTAATCAAAATTATACCGTTATAGCCAGTAAGGCGGTTACAAATTCTTTGATGACAGGGAACCAAGAAAACTTAGTTCAAGTGAGACCGACAAACCCGATTACTGTGTCTCACTTAGATGTTCCAAAAGCACTAGAGGGTGGCGTTACAAATGTATTATTGATATTTAAAATAATTTATTAAATTAAAGTTACCTTACCTACTTGTAACGACAAGATGACGTAGATATTTATAAAAAACGGGTATACTTCGTCTAAGATTTAGAAAGACTTTTTATTATCTGTGATCTGTTTTCAAAGTCATAATAGACGAACGTCATTCAAATATAATGTAAACAAAGAATCGCAATATGATATAATTTATTATTTCAGAGTATATGAGCATTCAACCATTGCTTATTACCTAGACCTCAATTAATACAACACTTCCTACATGACCCTTGTTTCTAGACTAGATTTACTTAACACAATCTCATTAAATTTGTTGTAAAGGCGGATTCCATACTTCCAATCACGAGTTTCTACAATAAATGTTGATGCCGTCGTTTTGAACCTCTTGGAAAACCTCACCACACAAATTATTAACATTCATTACACATAACTCAAAAGAGAAATGGTCTCATTAATGTGTTAATTTCATCATAAGAATTACAGTCAATTTGTAAACAAATAAATTTGACATGACAACAGCTGTCTTCAAATGTAGGTGCCGGCTAGATATCTAAATTGTACTTATAAAATAAAATATTGGAGAGGTTTTATATGTTTTATGTAAAACCACAAAAGAGCTTGATTAAGCGCAATTCGGACCGGCATTTATTTATATTTTTATCTTTTTTTTTTTATCTAACTACAGTGATCGATTCGAGAAGCCTATTCTTCGAAATGGTTTTGAAATTTTCGTACATTGTTAAAAATGGGTGTATCTCAATTCCGGCGGGTTTTTCAGAAACCATAAACAAATACAGATAGCATTTATGTTTTCGAAGCTATTTAAGCATACAAGACTAGATTGAGACTTGGTTAATTTGTGTGAGCCGAGGGTGCAAAGCGAGGATGCCGTTACATACTACATGTAACGTGTCTTCTCCTTCACGATAAATAACCCATATAATAAGTAGTAGCATAGAAACCTTTAGAAGACCTTTTCTATTTATGGCATTCATAAGAAGTTAGAAAATTGTGTGCTTTTAGGTATTCTTCCGTTATCTTACATGTTGTCACAGGGTTTGAATTGGATTTGACAAAGCCAGTGTGTTGCTAAGACCCGAGGGGATATTGCCTAACGCACTCGCAATCGCAATCATTTTCATTTTGAAAATCGAAACAAGGCTTGTCTGCAATTCTGCATACAAAATCCAAACAATTGTTCCGCTTTAAAGTCGATTGCGATTGCGAGTGCGTTAGGCAATTGGCCAGCAGATGTGATGATGGAGTCGAAAATTGGTAACAGGATCTGTTCGACCCACCGAACAGATCCTGTTACCAATTTTAAAATCGTTAGTTTGGCCTTGATAGGCAGATGATGACATTGCATAAAAAAGTACCTACTTAAAACTAAACGTAAAAAAAGTAAACTTTTTGTCATATGAAAGAAAAGAAGAGAGATAATTTAAATAAATAATATATTCTATAATTTCAACAATGTTTTATATGCAATTTTGGGATAACAATTAATTGCAAATTATAAAGAGGTCATTAACCGTTTTGGTCAAAGTCAAGTTGAAGTTCTCTGGTCCAGGTGCCTATCGGCGACACTTCTGTATTCAAAGTCCAAGAGAGGTCCATTGTCAGAGTCGATGTTGAATTTGACGTTGCGACCGTGACATTTGAAGGAGAAAAAACAGCCTATTTTTGTTTCATTTCTTCTTAAGAAATACGTAATCTAAAACATAAAGAAGAATAGCTGGTGCAAAGTTCATCATATAGTCCAGATTCTGTACCACTTTGATTTAAATCAATCAGGGATGCAGGTTTGGCAATAGGATTAAACTTTGATGCCATAAACACAATCATCAAATTAGCAAATCTTGTATTGGATTTTTTGTACTCTTACACGGTTATTCATTCCTATTGCGAAAACGAGTAAGATAATGACAGGTTAGTCTAATTGTGCAAAATATGTAGTCTGTGAGCATTTAGAAGGTTCTTCGGGTTTGAACTTTTCTCTCACTCGCTCCCATACGCTCTTATTAAGAGCGAGTGAGAGAGAAGTACAAACCCGAAGCACCTTCTAAGAGCTATCGCGCTGTACTACGTAAGTTTATCGATTCCGTGGCCTGGGAAAGGTTGGTATTTTTTTCTCTATGGTAAGTGTGTGACATCATAAATAATTATAATCAATTATGCGACGGCCTTTATATCCATCGACTAACGGCCAAACCCTATATTCAAACCGCGGATAGATAAGGCTTACTTCGGGTTAAAATTTGACATTTGCCCATACAAAATATCGCTGCTTGTCTGCAATAACGCTGCAATTCAAAATAATACGTTTTCGAGTTAAGGACAGGACGAGGTGCAGCGTAAGCGAAACTTTATCTTGAATAAAGCAACCGTGTGCCTACGTCACAAAATGGAGTCGTGAGAACGATGTGCCCTTCTGTGATTGGTCGGATTTTGACGCCATTTTTTTGGCGAGAGTGGCTTTCCTCCAGTTGTGTCGCACCGTTCGACAGTAACGCTACGTTTCTCTCGTGAATATGGGCTCAAAACAAAATATTTATATTGAAGAAAAATTTCGTTTCTACAATAGAGGTCCATTACAGAAACGTGGATTTTAAATAATTTTTAAGAAAGATTTTTTCTGCAATAGTGAAACATAGCCAAATACAACGCAGGAACGGTAAATTTATTTTGAGGAACAGGCGTTACGGATTGTCTTGAGATGCAGCGTTATTGCAGACAAGCAGCGATATGTCAAATTTTAATCCGAAGTAAGCATTATCTGTCCGCGGTTTGAATATAGGTTTCGGCCATAAATGTTTTGCATTACGGATCAATACGGAGAGCACTAATCAGAGGCCCTACTTTAAAAATCGAAGTTCGAAGTTACGTTCGCTCCATTCCTTTCTTTCGATTTAGTCACAAATGACGAGTGACAGGGATGGAGCTACCTTAACTTCGAACTTCGATTTTCAAAGTAGGGCCTCTGATCGTTCAATCCATGTTTATCCGAACTTTTAGATGTCTGTCTATGAATTTATGGCTGTCATTAGATGTCATTGTTAAATTATGTTATTTTCAGATATTTTAGTCGTAATTATTTTTGCTGTAAACCAGTTATATGGGCCACTTTAGAGCAAAAAACAATGGTAGATGGTTAGATCTCGACAGTAATATAAGACGGACGATATGATCTGATCAGTCTTAGCAAAGCATGAACAAGAGATCTAGTGATTTCACATTTAAAACCAGCTAGTGTTCAAATCGCAAAAATAAAAATACAGTAAGTTGCACTAAAAGTTATCATTATTTTTTAAAATGTTAACTTATTTTTGTTTACATGGATCGAATTGTTTGTTTACATACCATGTAAACAACGTAGGTATGGTCATTGACCTTGAACTTGGAATTCTGACGTTAGTTACTACGAGCGTTTGGAGTAGTATAGTAATCAACGTCAAAATGTCAAGGTCAAGATATCGGCTGCGATACATCAAGTAACAAAATGAATATAATTAAACCTTCTTTTTTTTTTACTTTAACAGAAACAAAAATGAACCATACCCCCGTGACCAGAATCGTGCGAACTATTACCCCGCCAAATATGTTGAAAGGTTTTTAAGACACCCTGTATAAGCATGGACTAAAAAGCCGTAAAATAAGCTCCCAGTTCGAAGCTATCTATGGCGGTAATAGTGCATAAGCTAAATAGGAGCAGGTCAAACTGCAGCAATTTGTAGCCAAATAGGGCATTTAGCATTCTATTTGTAGCTAAATACAAAGAGAATAATCGGAGCGTCCACGTATGTCTAGTGTGAGGTGAGAACAGACACAAACGAGAAGCCAGCAATTGTCTCAAGGTTATGAGGAATTGGTTTGGGATATAATGAAATTCCACCTGTCTTAGAACAAGGATATCCCTGTAATTGAAATTGTATTGCAAATCACCTCAACCTACAGTAGTTCACTGCTGGACATCTATTTGTAACCAGATAGATCTGTTACTACATAATTCCAAAGTCTTAATTCCGAAATGATTAAAATTTCGAATTATAATTCCAAATGCAATTTTTGATGGAAGATTTTATTTTTGGGTTTCGCTTAAGTGTATAAATCAAACCTAACCTAACCTACGTTAAGCAATTGAAGTATGGATTTAATTTTAGAAAATAGGAATTTGAGGCTGTCTTGAGACTTTTTTAAACGTGGGAAGACGATTTAAAACAAACTCCTCGATAGTTTTATTCTTTAAACATGACACCTTTTCCACATGATATTCGTTGAATCTTTGAAACCCTACGATCTTTAACAATGATTTTTGATTCAATAGTTGAATATTTCTAACTTCTTAATCCTGGTAGGTAAACCATTTTTTTTTAAATAAATGTTGTAGTTTTAATGTAAACAGCCGAGCCTCTATTTGAATTTGACGGCAGCAATCAAAGCGCGCGCAAACTATCTCCATGTCACGTTCTTCGCGCAGAAGCACATAATATAGCCATCCCTTTTGAATCTTGTTTAGGCGTGGCGGCAAAAGTTTAAACTTTCTGGAAAAACAGATGAAGTAGAAATTACACTCTTTGGCACTTGGTGTTAGGAATGATAAAGCAAAATCCTTCGTGTAAACAAATGGAATGAAGGTATAACTTTGATACAAAAGGCGAAAATCCTCTTTTCAAAGAACATCTTCATTTATTTTCTGTATTATTTCAAATTTCCACGAGCGATTCCAAAGCAAAACAATCTCAAACTCTAACGCAAAGGTACATTTAAAAATAACAACACGAAATAACAATAAACGAAAACAAAATGCTGACAAAATTTACGAGGAAAGTTTGAATGCTCTCGAAAAAGGAGGGTAGAAAGACCTACCTGCCCTTGTTCTTACATTACGTAATTTTGTTGACTGCTCTGGGTTTGTGCTCTAGCAAAATGGGAAAACGATTGAGAAGAAACCTGCCAAGTGCGAGTCGGACTCACAAACGAAGGGTTCCGTATCACCGTACAATATAAAGAAGCGTTTCTTTTATAGGAATCCCCTTGATTTTAGTGTTTGCTTTTGTAGCAGTCATAATAATTATACCTACACTGTATAGAAATTCTGATGCCCTGAATTATAAACATAGAGTAACCGTGGGTTAGCTAAGCCATGCCTTGTCCTTATCTGTCAAATTCAAATGTCAAAATGACAGCTTAGCTACTCCACGGTTATTCCACATTTATTAACCAGGACCACGCTGTTCTGATACCTCCGTGTGAGTTTTAAGTTTCATATTATATAGTGTATGTTAGTTTATAAGGTATTTGTAAAAATGGGCCTCGTTGCTCGAAATAAAAAAAAAATCATATTAATATGGACACAAAGTGTTTATCCATTACGGTTCAAGAGTAACAGCGAATTGTGCAATAAACACCAAAAAATCACTTTTTTTGTTAAGGAGCCTTAAACTGTCAATTTTATTTAACGTTATATTTATTTGTTTTTACGTAAGCGGTTCATGAGATTTTAACCCGCTGACATACAGATGGACGGACGGTCTGATAGTGGAAGCTGAGTAAAAGGGTAAGGGCTCTGCTTGGGTACGGAACCCTAAAAAAAGGGTTGAACGTGTATACGGTAAAAGTAGCATTCGGGTTCTGATAATATGGGCTTATACAAGTTGGTTATTAGAATTTCATATTTAGGTTCGTGTATTTTTTTTGCTTATGCTAGATACCATTTGTTTGTTTCGTATATTTTGCATGTCCTATATTTTTCAGATTAAATATTGAAACTGCTTTGTATTCAATATTTAGTTTTTTTTTTCATTTGTTTGTTCTTCTCAATTTATTTTTTCTTCTTCATACCAAATTTCAACAAACCAACAGAGTACATGGTCCAACTTTAGTATGAATAATGCAACAAATTAAATCTAGCCTAAAACTTTGTTTTCTAGATAACACAGTACAGTAGTGAGTTAGCTGTGTGTGGATAATCCCATAAACAAAATCCGCAGTAGGTAATTCGGAAAACGAGAAACTTTTGCTGTTAACACTATCTTCATTCGAGAAGTTTGGAGAAGGCTCGGTAATGAAAGATTATCTTGTGAGAGTAATTAAACTGGGCAAACAAGAGTTATTGAAATTGTTGATGAAACGCGGGAACGTCCATATTACTCGTATTATTGTACGTGCATGAGAGATTGATGAATGTAGAAGAAGCGAAAGTTGTATGTTCAGACCGGTGCACCTGGCGTTCCAGACTCTCTGCCTACCCCTTTGGGAGACAGGCTTGAAGGTATGTATGTATGTATGTATGTATGTATGTATGTATGTATGTTTGTATGTATGTATGTATGTATGTATGTATGTATGTATGTATGTATGTATGTCTGTATGTATATATGTATGTATGTATGTATGTATTGTCCGTATTGAGTAGTAAATTTCTTAAGATTAACTTTGATGAACATTCATTATCATCATTAATGGGCGGATGACGGATGCATTTTATGTCAAAATAATATCGAACGATATCCGTAACATAGATATGACTACAATTGAAACGGTTTATCGAGTAGCCATTTACGAATCGTATTTTCATTTACTATAATTATTTAAAATTTATTTATATATTGAAGGAAACGCACATAAAACGCACAGAAAACGTCAATGCAACAGAAAAGTAAGACGTAATAGATATACACACTTTAAAGTCTCAAGAGGTGACAATTTACAAGTATATATAATACGAGGATCAATAATAAAAACTGCATATACATATTTTCATAAAAAAAACAAAATTAAAAATATTTATTCAGTAAATTGGCCACATGAGGGCTCATGAGGGCATAATAATATAAATAGTACCTACTCGAAATTTGATATGTCTTATCCATCTTGTGCTTTCGTCACCATGTTGGATCCGTGAGCCGCCCTTTAACCATCATCGACTAGTAACATACGCTGCTACAGCAAATAATGTATGGAACAAATTATACATTAGGTACAGTCGAGTTCAAAAAGATGTAAACACTTTAGTACCTTGTCACTTTAATCGTTGTGGCATTTCATATATGGCAGTTTGACCATGACACAGACAAGGTACTAAAGTGTATACATATATCTGAACTCGACTGTACACGTGCCTATGAGCGAGGCAACTACAAAGAGAGCATTAAGCTGGGCATTCACGACCGCTCCAACAAGCCGAATAGAGCAGCGCCGCGCCAAAATCGATCCGTGAATGGCAAAACTGTAGAGTTTAAAAGTATTTGGCGTGGTCCGTTGGATTTCAAAATGGACAGAAAGCCAGCGCGACGCGAGCTATCGTGAATGTCGAAATTCAACGTTGGAACACGCCATGCCTCCGCGCCAAGCCAAATGGCGTCGTCGTGAACACGTTCTCTGGCTGCCATTTTCTTTTCTTATTCGTTGGACTAAGGTGATCTTCATACATAATTTAAACAATAATACTAGAATAATTGACTTGGTAATTTAATTTGACCCCAATCAATCAGTCGACCTAGTTTCAACTTAACAATAGGCTATTAATATATGACCAATCACTAATTTAAATAGTTGACTGATTCAATAATAATAACCCCTACGTGATTAAATTTTAATCGGAAATGGGGCAGCTATTTAATGGCTATAACTCTTCGGTATACTTATGAATTTAACGATTAAAACTTTCTTAATGATATGACCTTGTTGTACACGTGGTTGACTGATAGATGATTTAGAAAATGCTCTTTGGCCTTAAGTTCGCCGTTTCAAAAGAGAATACATCTCTTAGTATAGTCTGTACCAATTAAAGTTGGCAAAGATGTAAACACAACCACACGAACAAATTTACCATTGTTACTCGATAATCACCGGCTTTAAAAGATCAAGTGAGGTCTTAATCTTAACTTTCACATTAAGTTAAAGATTAAATAACTATTAACGTTATTTCAAATGAAAACACGCTTGATTAATATTTGAGGTTAAGTGTCAAACAGTACTAATTTGTTTACATCTTTGACAATTTCAATTAACACAGACTCATAGTCAGTCGACTTTCCTCTTTTTTTACATTACGCACATACGTTGTAGAATGAGATAGTGATAGCTTTTCTGACGGACCCTGCACAAAGTCCTACCACCACTAAAGTAGTAAAGGTTAAGTATACGTAAAATAATGTATGGAAACGTGAGTCTCTTTAGAGGTTCGTGCGAAAAACTATATAGTAATCATAGTACGGCGATTCAAAAACATCACGTTTGAAATGTTCGTTTTAGAGCTATCGAATTTCAGTTTACGTCACAATGTCTCTGTCACAAGGCTGTATCGAATGCATTCCGGTCAATGTTCAATGTGACATTTGTTGAACACCTGCCAAAGACCAAGCGCCAGACTAATCCCAAGCGACGTTTGACAGATGACAGCTGTCAATGCTTGACGTTTCGTGAAATGTTGCCAGCGTAGATAAAACTGAGCGTTGTCTGATCATAATATTTGTTAGCATTCTAGTAATAAACATTTTAAAAGTAGTTTGACAGTTTTCTAAGTTTATTTAAGGAAATTGCCAGGAAACCAAATAATAATTAGACATTATACGATTTGGCGTTTTACCAAAAAATACTTTTGTGTTATCAGTAAATAAAAATGTCGTGAGCCTAACAATTATCGGTCACGCCACCACCTTTTACTAAAGAAACAAGTAAATACTTTTAAAACAGGCCTTGTAATAGTGTAATTATTGTAAATGTTACATCTACATAATGTAAGCACCGTAGTCCATTGACAATTAAGTTAAAAAAAATATGATTAAAGCATCCACAAACAAGCGATTTCTATGTAAGTGCGAGAATAATAGATACATCCACATCTATCATAGCAATATTAGCCGTAGAGACATACAACTTTCACTTCCTCTGCATTCATCAATCTTTTCATGCACGTACGTCGGTTTTAGTGCTTTTGATTTGGCCTTTATTTAGTATAACGCGAATCTGATCACCGTACATCTATCTAGGACGTCCCTTTTCGACATCTTCACTCACTCTCTCGCTCACCATATCTCTTTTGTAACTCTTCTTTCATCCATCCTTTCTAAATTTAGCATAGGTACCCTTTTCGATCTTAATTGCTACATCTTTCAATCAATTTTCGTCTTGCCATTTCAAGATCAAGGAAATTGGAATGCATTGGAGGAGGCCTATGTCTTGCAGTGGACGAATTAGGCCGAGAAAGAAGAAGAAAAGATCCATAGCCAAACGCAGAGTTAAATAGACCAATGCAGCAATTTAAGTTATTTATAAGACCGGCACTAAAAAGGCAGTTCAAGGTCACGCTAAATTTCAAGGTCAAGTTTAAGGTCACGTTGTCCCACAGACATACATTATTCAAAATACAAGTACCTATAAACATTCGTCACCTTTTGACTATGTATGTAAGTGCGAGAATGACAGAGTTAGCTACATGTGTCCATAGCGATGAACGTGACTAAAATAGGCAAATGCAGTACATATATACATACATCAAATCACGCCTTCATTCCCAGAGTGGGGTAGGCAGAGCCACAGACTCACCAACAACTCCAAAAACTTGTTGACAACTCTGTGACCACATTTTGCACAACCAGGCTAAGATGTTATCCAGTGTATTAGTGACAGGTTGCAAACCCATCGCCTAACAGCACTACACACCCTTTAGTCCCTTAGTCGTCTCTTACGACATCCACGGGAAGACATGGAGTGGCAACATTCTAAACCCAGCACCACACGGGCAAGGCAAATGCAGTGATTTAAGGTAATACTAGACTGTGGGAGCTGACAAACCAGAAACCGTTGACTAATGAGATCTTGCTGAGGAAATGGCGTTGGATTGGTCATGTACTGCGGCGGCCCGATAACCACATCTCCAAACAAAGCTTGACTTGGCATACTTGGGGGAAAAACAAGATCAGGGTGCCCCTGTAACACCTGGAGGCGCACAGTTGAAAAAACTTGGCACACTCGGGGGGAAAAGAAGACCATGGCGCCCCTGTAACACCTGGAGGCGCGGAGTGAACTGGAAGTAGTTGCTCAGGATCGAGTGAAATGAAATTCCCTTCTACGAGCCCTATGTCCCTGCTGAGGGATAAATGGATTTCATCATCATCAATAAGACCACCTAGGCACTTTTCTAGTTTACAAATACATTTCAAGTTCACGCAAAATTTATTAAAGTTCAAGGTCAAGGTTACATTGTCCTTTAGACATACATTATTCAAAACAGTAACTGTCATAATAATGTTCTGTATCAATTACTTAATTGTAACTAACGAGACAATAACTTTATTACTTCGAAATAATGGGATTAACCTGTTAATATAATTGTCTACTGAAATTCATACAGCGTTACATAATCATGTAATTATAATGGTGGCTTTTCGTTTTAAGGTTTTATATCCTATCACAATGATATTAAAATGAACTAGCTTATTCCCGCGACTGCGTCCGCGTAAAAGTCGTTTATCACTGTCAGTATCCCTTGGGAACTGTCCAATTTTCCGGAATAAAATGTAGCCTACGTCCAGAAAAGAAAGAAAAAAAAAAAAAAAAAAAAAAAACATTTATTCACTACACACACAAGACACACAGAAAAATAGTGAAAACAGAAAACAGCAATAAACAAGTAGCGGGTGTGTCTTCGCGGCAGTGAAACGGACACTGGCTCAGCATAATGCTGAGGTGTTAAACACCTGCAGCGCTGATTTTCAGCCAGCTCCGAGTGTGACAGACGGACGGTACGCTAAACGAATAAAGTGTAATTTAAAAATAAATAATTATATAGGTACTATTTAACAAATACTTATAGTTAGTGGCGAAATAAATACAAAAACTACAAGCCAAACCTTACATAAACGTATTTAAAGTAGAAAAACGAGTACGTACTTACGTCCGTTTCTAGGCTATAAACTATCTACTGTTTTATTTTTTAACGTTCAAATTTTGATGATGTCGACGGTGCCTATCTAAAATACGATACGATACGGGGTGTTTTTTTATTTAAAATTTGTATTTAAGAAATCAACTTTTTCTGATTGTGAATTTTAAATATTAATTCATCTGAAAATTCAACAACCAGCTTAACTTGATGTGTCATAACTTTCAGACTACATGTTTATATTTTGTTAATGCTACACTACCAAAGTTGCAGGCACCTTACACCGCATAATGCCTTCGAACGCGCGGAGCAAGTCATTCATGGTTAAAATAAGTGACGAGCATTTAATTTATTCTGTAATAAGTACAGTAAGTTAAAAACATATCCGTTTTTACAATCGTCATTTTTCCGATTTTCAGACAATAGTCGACCCATTTAAACTGAATTAATATTATTCGATTCTTCTGAATCGACATAAAGCAAGTAAGATCGTTATTTCAACGCTATGCTAGTGCGGTTTCGACGCGATTTCAGCGCGTTTCTTCCGCGTACGTGACTTTATGCAATATGGCTGCTTACTTTGATGAAAACCTACGAACGTGATGCTATGTTCAGAAGACATGCTTTTACTATATCACTATTATGTTTCAGCTGACACCGAAAGAGGCTTCCGTAGTAAAACTAGGACCATTATAGTTTTGCGATTGACTGTCTTTCGGTCTGTCAGTATGTCTGAAACTTGCAACTATCAAAGTCGTAAAGATGTTTTTTTACAGATATTTGGCAAGGCAAAAGTAATTTAGCTTAAGGATAGCAAGCTTAAGTATAGTAAAGTAACATAACATAACATAACATAAACTCACGCCTTCATTCCCAGAGTGGGGTAGGCAGACTCACCAACAACTCCAAAAACTTGTTGATAATTTTGAGACCACATTTTGCACAACCAGGCTAAGATGTTATCCAGTGTATTAGTAACAGGTTGCAAACCCATTGCCTAACAGCACTATACAGCCTTTAGTCCCTTAGTCGTCTCTTACGACATCCACGGGAAGACATGGAGTAGCAACATTCTAAACCCGGCACCACACGGGCAAAGTAAAGTAAAGTAAAGTATTGATTAATTATTATTTGAACTATTTTTATTATGATGTTTTTTTGACATCCATGACATCATTTTATTTTACAAGTATTTTTGATTTAATAGTTTACTTATAGCCCATTCCGTTAACGGAAAGTGGGTCTTTAATTTGCAAGATTTGACCAGTACATACATACATGCATTGCAAGTTAAATAAAAGCTTGTAAAAAGAAAAACGTTGGTGACGTTTGCATCTTCGCTAGGGCCTTTGAACCGCTTCCTTTTGAGGCAAAGGCACAACAAACTATAGGCCAACCGCGTCATCAAAGTAGCTCGATTTTAATGAGAAAAGTCCGTTACAACTCGCTCTTTTAAATAAATCAACACGGAACGGTGCGAGAATCCCAAGCTAAATTCTCGTCTAATTAAATGTCAAAAATTGTTTGAGTACTCGCCCCAGTTGTGGCAACAATCGAAACGGCGTACCATAGTTGTGCCACGGGACAAGTTACAAGATGGCAGCGAAGTTTCTACTGTAATTAAGCGCTTAACCTGATTTATCTAATTTCCAGATATTTGGAAAAATATCCGTCACTCTAATTTTTTCGCTCATATAAATGAAAAACGATAGAGATACATTTTAGTCTTTCAAAATCGAACCCAGGACCGCTAGCTTAGGAAGGATAACTAGGTACCAATTGGGATAGACCAAAAAAAATAACTCACTGTTTTTACATTCTAATTCGAAAGAATGGGTAATTTTAAGAGACCAAGTTCATTAATTTTGTATGTGACCCAATAGTTTTGTTTGAATATCTTTATTTATTTAGCAGACATTTTATGGATGACATGATTATTTTTAATTTGGGCTGGCATTTTCTAATATTATTACAACAATTAAATGATATCTAATGATAAAAAGTGATTGTAATAATGTATTAAAACATATTATTTCAAGCGGTTTTCGCCTAACCCGTAAGATACACCCAGGAGGGCTTTAAGCCAAAAACGAAAGTCAAACAAAGGTTAAATATACTTTTGTCGAAATATACGAAATAGATAAATATTTCAAAAACTTAATAATGCAGAACGGCTTTAAAACCCCATTCCTCGAAATAGTTTTCGAATTAGAGTAATTGTAAAAATATGAACAATCCCAATTAGGATGACTACGTCGTAAAATAAAAAAATGAAATCTTGTTCAAAAATAGCTTGAGCTTATGATAATATCACTAGGCTTGGTTACAAGCCATTCTAGGAAAAAATATGTCTGGGTTTTGTGGACAGAAAGCCGCCCACATTTTATATCTATCAAAGGTGTAAAAGTGCTTTTCCCCAGCGAGACGAGGTGAGACGAAACGAGACCAGACCGGACCAAATATAATTTTAACCAAAAATTGCTTGAATAGTGTGAATAGAAATTACGAGATAGTTCGCGCTCGATCTCGCAAGTCATTGCAACAATTGTTTCTGTTGCATAGTTTAATAATAATTCAATATTACAACACAAAATATCAGTTCTCGCCTCGGCCATCCTTGCCAATCCAAACATTTTCCATCGAATATGCGCTAGCAGAGAATTGAAATTTTGCTTTACAAATTTCAATTAACACGAGTCCAATCCACTCCTGTTTCTAAAGCACTTTAAAAACGTATTAAAACTAAGCGAAAACTAACGTTATAGACGTTATAGTTACGAGTAACATGTTATGTTTGCTGTATTTCGTAAACAGACATCGGTGATTGATCATTCAAGAGACATGGAAGAAAGAAAATGGAATTTGGTATGTTGTGGGCTGACGTCACTGAAATCGAATTACTTTTTTCTACAACTCTAAGGGTTAAATTGTGTTTCGTTTCCTTTAGAGATTTCGATTTTTCGGAATGGAACTACCAAACTATCTATCTTTGTTCCAAATGTAACACTGCATATTATTTAAGCCCCTACTTATTTTTAATTAATTAACAATTTTATATTCGGTTTTGAATCAACCTTTTTTTTTATAAAATACTTGAATTCCTGGCTAACTTAAACTTAAATTTGTGACTCACCTTAGGTCCAAAGTCAATCTGACATTCTACAGCAATAAGGTTGAGTTTCCTATCAGTAACAAATGACTTTTCATCTCAAATGACAATGACGACTTCAGGCATATTTGTTATGAAATGGGTCTCAAATCACCTCCGTGACCGTATGGACGGACCGACAGGCGGACGTTCAGGCGGATGGACGGACGGTCCTTAGGGTAGACCGTTTGTGAGACCTAAGCTGTCATCATCATCATCAGCCCATACTTAGTCCACTGCTACGTAGGCATCTCCTATTGTACGCCACCGCGTACGATCTCGGCCACTCTCATCCAGCTCTTGCCAGCCACCTTTGCACATTTGCCGATCCGTGGTCTCCACATAAGAACACGATAACATCAATAACTCCAGCGACTATCAATTCTGCGGCATATATTGCCGGCTCACTGCCACTTCAAGCTGCTTATTCAATGGGCTACGTTGATAACCTTCGTTCTCCGTCGGATAGCCTAATTACGATTCCGATCCTTTAGATTCCCAACATAGCCCTCTCCATAGCACGCTAAGCGACTTTAAATTTGTGGACCAGCCCTACCGTGAGTTTCCATGTCATAATCTAAGCTGTAGTAAATATTCTACAAATATAACATTTCCAGCTTGTTATTTAAATACGTCAAGAATTAAGTCCCAAGTAACTAAGGCTCTTGCCATTTATGCATCATGCACTACTGAGCAATTTGCAATTCCTGTAATTAGCCGGATTTTAACGAATTTTATAATTTCTACCGCTGCATTCAACTTTCCGCCATTGTTGTCGATTCTTGCGACGTCTGGCGCAATTGCTAACTCGAAAGTACTTTGTTATTAAGTACTAGAAATTTGCGGAAAATTCTTTGTTGTTTGGATTTTAAGCGATGTCGATTACTGTGTTAATGGGGTGCCGTCTCTTTGGTATAATTTTGATTGTTCGGAACGTATTTTGCATAAAATACAATTAACATAAAAGTTTTTTGACGGACGTTGATATTGTAGAAAGCATAGTATAGTTGTTAATTATTTGAATATTTCTATCTTCGAATTTTAAATAGCTTATTTTTTAAACCTCGCAGTTTTAGGATTGCAGTGTTAAAATTACAAATGTCTATTCGTCCTACTTACCATAAGGTGTCTTGTCGTTTGCCTGCGTCATGCCACTAAAAACCGGCCAAGTGCAAGTCGGTCTCGCACCAAAAGGGGTCCGCCCCACCTTACAATTTATCATCGAGCAAAAAACATGGTTTTGAATGGGATATTTCCCCTTTCATATTTATTTTGATTTTTAATCTTATAATAAAATTCAGAGAGAAGGGGGGAGCGGTAATTTTTTATACATTTTTGGTTATAAATCAAAAAGATTGAAGAGAAAGAAGTGCAGATTGAGCCCTTTCCTATGACACCCCATTTGCTACAATCAAACCACTTTAATTTTTCAACCCCAATTATTTATAAAATTTATTCAATTCAATTCAATTCATTTATTTCATAAACAATTAATTAATTGTGTTTGAACATAATCTTAAAAACTAATACATAGGTATATAAAAAATTAAGTCTGAGCATTAAATTAGTAACGATGTCGATTAAATAATTAAATAAGAATAAAAAAACAATAATAATTCTCACGTCACATACTAATAAAAACTAAGATATAAAATAAGCCCTTTTACTCAGCTTTATAATTATGCATTAAATTCCTCAATAGAATAAAAACACTCCTTGAGCAAGAATGCCTTTAATTTGGTTTTAAATGTGCAGCTATTTGTGAGCGATTTCATTTCAACCGGCAATCTGTTAAAAAGAACTATAGCCTGGAAACCCGCGAAATGTCTTGCTATTTGTAACCTAGGCGTGATTGACGTCGGCAAGTCCTTTCTTCTTGTTGCTAAACGCTTTTCCCTTTCATCGGGTGTTTCTATTCTGTTAATGTGCTTGACCAAATCCGCCAGCACCACCAAGATATAAAGGCATGGAATAGTTAGGATTTCAAATTTAATAAAATAATCCCGACAAGATATCCATTGCGGTATTCTAGCCATGATTCTTATAGCTCTTTTTTGGGCAACAAATGCAGATTGCACGTTATACTTGTAGCTATTTCCCCAAAATTTTATGCTATATCGCAGTTTAGATTCCACTAAAGCGTAGTATACCATTTTCAGTTGGCCCAGTTTTATCTCATCCCGCAGACTTCTAAGCGCATAACATGCTGAACTAATGGCACCGACAACCGCACTTAATTCATTTTTCCAATTTAGGCTAGAGTCAATGTGGATGCCAAGAAATTTTACACATTCCGCTTGTTGTATTTTGGCGCCGTCAAGAGATATTTGTAGGGCATCTTTGTTCCTGGTGGTAGTTGTAAAGAGCAGTGCGGTAGTTTTGCCACTATTAAGTGACAACCCATTTACCGTAAACCACTCGTGAGACGCTGTAAGAGCATCATTGACGGATGCATTTAGCTGAGACATGTTTTCTGCGGAAATAATTGCATTTGTGTCATCAGCAAAAACAACCAATTGAGTGTTAGGTACAATATTAGATATATAATTAATCAGGTCATTTGTAAATAATATAAAGAATATTGGACCCAATATAGATCCCTGGGGGACTCCCCACTTTACGCTAGCCATTTTAGAATTGTATGATTTTATGTTGCCGTCTTGCAACCATTTTATTTCGACTGATTGCTTCCTATTGCTAAGATATGAACGAAAGAAGCTCAATACTTTGCCCCTAACTCCGTAGTGTTCCATCTTTGCAAGCAAAATGTCGTGATTAACAGTGTCAAAAGCTGAGCTCAAATCAAGGAATATACCCGCTACCTTTTCTTTTTCATTTAAGTGGTGAACTATGTCCCCCACAAGTGTGGTAATAGCTTCGATCGTTCCCTTACTCTTTTGGTACCCGTATTGTCTCTCGTTCAATATCCTATTCTGATAAAGATGCTTTATCAGCCTATCCTTCATCAATCTCTCTAGTAATTTGGAAAGTGTAGGTAAAAGAGAGATAGGCCTGTAGTTTTTGTGGTCATACTTGGAACCCTTTTTATAAATTGGCAAGACCTTCGCAATTTTGAACTGATCTGGATATGTTCCATTTTCAAAACAATCATTGAAGAGACTGGCTAATGGTTCTGCAATTAAGTCTATATTGTCTTTGATAATAGTGATTGGAATCTCGTCATAACCATACGACGTCTTAGGCTTTAGCTTTTTAACTAAAAATTGAACTTCAAAAGAGGTAACCTGTTCATACTGCATTGGGTTTCCTATCCTGGGTACATGTGACTGTAGTAGTACAAGAGCTTTAAGGATATCTGGTTTGGAGTCTTTTACATGATTAAAATGTTCCAGAAAGATATTGCAAATTTCCTCTGGATTATCCACTATTTTGTTGTAACCGTTACCTCCATCGGTTTTTAGTTGTATGTTCCTTATAGTGTGGTCAGTCAGCTTGTTACGATGATCTTGCACAATTTTCCAAATTTCTTTAGACGAGTCTTTTGCCTTTTCAATTTGTGCTTGGACTGCCAATTTCCTAGCATTTTTTATCACACGTCTAAAAATGGTAATATATCTTCTCCTGTAGGCCGCTATTGCATTACAAGAGGATGCGTTGTGTGTTGTAAGTACACGCTTCATTTTGCTAGACACTTGAACCCCTTTAGTTATCCAATTTATTTTTAACCCTGGTTTACACACTTTTAATTTTCGCTTTTTGAAACTGCTCTTAAATATTTTGTTAAATTTATCAATGAAGTTATTTATACCTATCATTTTCCAGTTGTCCCCCATGATTTTTTGTCTAAAGTCAATATTACATTTAGCGTTTAAATTCCTTACTTCCTTCCACATTATTCTGGTTTCATCCTTAGTGCAACTTTCGATAACATTGAAAGTACTCAGTAGTCCTGCGTGTCCATCTGCTAACCCGTTGTAGTCCACAAAGCATTGAGCTACATGTTCCGGCAAATTAGTCAGGACATTGTCCAAGCAAGATTGGGTTTCATTTCGTATGAATGTTGCTTGAGTAACGAGATATCTAAAATTATAACATCTAAGCAATGTTAGAAAGTCAGTTCTTTTATTGTTATCTTTCAACAGATTAATATTGAAATCGCCGCATATTACGCATTTTTTGCTAAAGAAGTGCTCAAGAAGTTTTTCAAGCCGCTCGATAAATAAATCATAGTTCACATTAACTGGATTACGATAACAGCAAATTATATTAACATTTGTTTTGCAATCTTTAATACCACACACTTCGAAATATTCAACTCTATACAACGTTTTACAAATAGCAAGTTCTACACATTTACTATCACAATGGCTTAAAATGAGAGTGCCTCCTCTTTTCTTTTTCGACCTTGTATTAAAAGTTGCAAGTTTGTAATCCGCCAAGTTAAAAAGTGGTGCGGCATTGACATTGAGAAAGTGCTCACCTAAGCATACATAGTTTTGGGCATTATTTCGACTGTGCAAGTATAATTCTAGCTCATATTTTTTGTTCGACACACCACATATGTTTTGGTAAAAAACATTTAAGCTATAGTTAGCAGTAACAATTTCATCTTGTACATTGGGCGAGTCTATTCTAAAAAAGAAGAGGAAGAAGTGTCGCGGTGTTTATTTTGTTGAGGCGAGGTGTTCGTATAAGAGTATATGACAGAAAGGTTTGTGCTGTGAACGTCAGCCAATAATATTTGCAGGTCAATGAAAATCTTTAATAATCCTTGGTTATTTAAAAGACCTGTATGTCTATGGAACATATTAAAAGAATACTGTAGGTTTTTATTTGAGTCTAGTATATATGCATATTCATGGGTCATGACGTCAGTATATAACAAGTAATTAAATGCATCAACCCGTCTGTTAAATAAGGTGTTATATTTATTCAATTTGAAAGTTGGGAGGCAAATAAACACATTTGTGTAATTTATATACTGAAGTCTTTCCCGGATCAGTGTTACAAGATTTTTGTAATTTTTTGTTGTGAGAAAGTCATTGTGTCCTATGAAAATAATACAAGAGTCTTTAATAGTGAAGTGCTGCAATTCCGTATCAATTCCCTGCAACAATTGGTCAATTCCTCCGTTAGTATAGATATGATGGCATATCGCATGTCCATTAAAGGAGTTTTCGGCCATTTCAAGTAGCGAATTGGTTTTGTTGCTACTTATAATGCACAGCTTTGGAGGCCCGTGCGAGTGTATTTCGTTATGTAGTGTGCCTTTGTGTTCGACTAACGGTTGACGTGTTTGACGTGTTTGGCGTGCCGGCGGTTCTTCTTCCAGACCATGAGGAGACTGATTTTTCACGGCAGGTCCATCCAGTGACGTCTGCGTCTTAGCGGACGATCCCGTTGTGTTATCTGGACGTACTGGTGCCACTGGGCTCTTTTTTTGCTCAACAGGTTCACGTGAAAAGTCCAATTTTGTGCGGTTAACTGATCTGCGTTTAGTCCTTGCAGCTGATTTTGATGACGCATTCGTGGATTTTGTAGTCTTACAAATGTTTGATAACTGTTTTATTTTTAAATCGCGGTCATTAAGTTGCTTAGCTAGCTTACAGTTTTCTGATAGTAAGGTTTCTATTTCCATTTCAGCTGAGTTGAGTTTCGTGGTTAAGATGTTAAGTTTTTCCTTAAGTTCATCCGCTACAAAACTATTGTTTAAGCGTAACTCAGTCCAACTTCTGTTTAGTTCAACCTTAGATGTTGAGTTTGATGGCGTACTAGAGTCTGAGCCATCATCGTCCTCAGACAATCCCTCGAATGAATTTTCTGTCGAAATGTTAACTATAGTTGTCTTTTTGCGGACTGTGATGTTGTCCTGAGAGCAACGTGGAGAAGGACTTCTAGGCCGCGTAACTGGTGTAGTATAATTATACGCGCCAGATTCTAATTTATTTCGACATAAATGACATGTAAAGTTGGCCTTAGTCTCGGATGACATCAAGTAAAATCTTTTCGATGATACGCTGGTGCAGTTTAGATGAAAGTTATATTCGCAAAGCAGACACGTTAAAAATTCTCTATTTAATATCGCATCTTTGCATATAATACATGTAGGCGCCATCTGTGCGCTAAGATCAGATACGTTTAGTGTACTACAATATCAGATCGAATCGACTGTACAAATAGCTCAGTGAACACCCAGCAGATGGCACTGAACTCAAGTAAATTAAATCTTATCGTAGCTGCAGCGACTCGTCAGCTGACGCGCGGTAGGGTCCAAAGTTCATTTTTGTTTTGAATCGTCAAACGGTCACTGTATATTGTTGTTAACTCAAACATTTAAAAGCACAGTCATGCAGTGTTTTCACAAATTATAAATACCTAAAAGTCCACAGCAATTTTTGGCATCCGCGGTGACTTTATACAGTGACAGAGATATTTATCACTTGTATAACTTAAAAATGTATTGCACTTATACTGATGCAGATTCGCAAGTATGAATTATTATAACACTAACGATTGATTGTTTAAACTTTAAGAGCACAACACACACTAACTTGTGTAAAAAAAAGCCTTTTTACTATTTTTAAATAAGAAGAAAACACACAGTCAATGTTTACGTGACGAAAGCGCCATCTACCCTCTCATCTATTTCTATATTTATTAAGTTGATAGCATTTGCAGTTGCCGAGAAAACCTGCTGCGACATACAGACAGACAGATAACGAAGTCTCACCATAAGGGTTCCCTTTTTACCATTTTGGTACGGAACCCTAAAAATCAAATGTTAAGTACATGCCATACACTGACAGACAGACAGACTGACAGCGGAGGCTTAGTAATAGGGTCCCGTTAACCCTTTGGGTACGGACGGAACCCTAAAAAACACCGATTTTCTTGAACATTTGGCAAAAAAAAATCTAACAAATCAGAATTTCAGAAACACGCACCACAAACTTACTTCTATCAAAATGTTCATCGTTGCAACATGCAGAATTTCGTGGAAACAACTAAGCTGCAAGTTTCCTAACTAGTGCATGCACTATGCACCAGATGCAGGTATTTTAGCTAGGCACCAATTTAATAAAAGTGTAGGTTACAACTTTCAGGTGTAGAGTGAAAACAATTTTAAGTTTCTTGTACCGTTACATGAAATGTTTTGGTCTGTGCTGCCATTTTATGGCACAATAACAAATTTTCCGTATCTGTATAAAGGCTGTCAGCTGAATTGATTAGAGACAGACACAAGTAAATGCAGATTTATTTAACCTATGGCCAAGCAGCAGTGTTCGCATTGCTGTGTCACAGTGTGGACAGAAGACACCTGGAGCACGTTTTATAAAGCTACAAGTAACAATTTTACAGGTCTAAACTGGCAACACTGCTCAAATGGCTGGGGCCTGTTTTATAAAGCTAGAAATTACAATTTACAGGTTACAAGGTTTCCATTTGACACAACCTCGACCAATGACGACCAGTTACGCAAAAATCTAAGTTCTAATTCCTTGATATTATTTCTGCAGAGTTTATCATTCTATATTTTACAAAAGAAGTCAGATTTCAAAACTTGATTTTTAATTCGTTACAATTTGTTATTTTCCACTATTTTACCAATTTTGTCAACGTTAAAAATAACTTGACGTGTTGGAATTTTAACTACACTTCATTTAATTATTCGGTGCCAGAAGCAAAGTTTGCGGTTATTGAAAAACAAAGCGAACAAATTTTGCTTCATCATTTTTCCCTTTTGTAATATTCGCTTGAGTTTGGCAACACTGGAAGTTGTCAATGGTTTCGACGTGTTTTGTTTTCAATATTGCGAGGTTATTTGATTTATTTTTAATTGACAGCGATCTAAAATGTTCTAACTTAACTTCAAACGATAATAGTTAAATATAATAACTTCAAAAATACATTTGGTTTATCCTTACATAACGAGCTCTTCCAGACAACGTAATAATAGAAACGACGGCCACAAAATTTACGTTGAAATATGTTTACCTTGTATGATTTTTTTGCAATTGAATGATATTTGTTTCATTGCAAGATATCAGAAAAAAAAGATTGCTTTTTATTTTTGCACTAAAGACAAAAAAATACTTAAATATAGGCTATCGGTAACTCTTACAGGATTCCTTAAAAGTGGTTTGGCACATATCTCTCCATAGTTGAAAACGAAGTTGCTTTCCGCTTCTGTCTGTCTGTATATCCACTATTTCCTCCTAAAACGCAATGGATGTTGATGCGGTTTTCTCCATCAGTTACATTTTTTTTCACGCAACCACCATAAACCAACGAGAAGCGAAGGCGGGTCGCAAATATATTTCCAACTGCCGCACTCTGAGACGTCAACTAAATTGAATGCTTGTGTAGTTACGTGTTGTCTTATTCTACTGCTGTAGCAAAGAAAGTGACAGTAGCAACTTTAATCAAGCATTAAAAATAAATTGACGTCTATAAGTGCGGCAGTAAGACTAAAAACTTTAGCAACTATCACAAAGGCATCAAAATTGTCCAAAACAGATATCATTATAGGCTAGCTTTAAATTGCGATCCTCTGGCTAGGGACGTCAAGTAACCGGTACGTTAAGCCCTACTTGACCGCTACTTAGTGCCCTTACCATTAGTTACAATTACAGTACTCACTAGCGAGTCGAATGCTCTGTCCCTCGCAGTATTCTCATAGAGTGCGAGGAGCAGGATAGTGATTATTTCGAAAGCAAAGGTGAGCGAACGCAGGAGTGATGTGCAAGCGGCGAGTTTAAGTAGTCCCGTCAAAGCGAACAAAACACATTTCAGCGCGTGTATTCAATTTGGCAGCGTGGTTTCTCGAACGTATAAGGCTGCCTAATTGAGAATGCACGCGCTAATATGTGTTTTGTTCGCTCTGACGGGACTACTTAAACTCGCCGCTTGGACTTCACTCCTGCATTCGCTCACCTTTGCTTTTCAGAGAATAACACCCCTGTCCTTCACAGTCACGGAACAGAAAAAACAGTGGAAGTGGCATGAGCTTCACTTAGTATCAGACCTGTTGTCGCCAATACTCAAACTATCATAAAAACAACACGCCACCATGGATTTTTTTTGGGGCCGCTATCGTTTTTACACTTCAAAATAGCACAATAAGGCATGCTTCTGGATTTATTTCCTATTTTAGAAATATCGTTATATAGAAAAATCAAAATAAGCGATCGCGGAAAAAGTATGGTAGGTTAAGCGGAACTCCGCATAACTATGCCACACGTTACACGCCCACTTGACACTTCTACCGTTTTTTCTGTTCTGTGGTCACAGTATTCTTATAGAGTGCGAGCAGCAAAGCATTCGACTCGCTAGCGAGTACGGTAATAGGAGTGAGTCTTGGGTAAAAAAAAAACGAATTAGTCCGTCAGTAAGATTATAAAAAAATATTGGATACGTATTTTTGCTTAATCAAATAAATTAAAATTGACAATATAACGCGCATCAAAATTCGGGGGTGGGGGCTCGTGACGTCACAACGTGGTATAAAGTTTGCCACGGCGTGATGTCACGTGAAACTTCAACGCACTATATCTTCGTAATTATTTTGCTTTATTGACAAAAAAACTATCTGTAAGGTGAGGCGGGGCTTTTGCATTTGCGGGGCTATTGTAACTTATCATACTAAAACGCGTACTACTTTTAAAATTTGTATGAAAAGTTACAAGCCCCGCAGATGCAATAGCCCCGCCTCATCTTACAATATTTTTGATAATGTAAATGACGGAATAATTCGTTTTTTTTAGGACACTAGCCTATTGTACCATCATGGTAAGGGTAGCGGTGCTAGCACTATCGGGTCCCGACCGGAAATCTGAGTGTCATAGCGGACATTTTGAATGTCACTTGCGAGATTAACTGGCATTGTAGCGGCTTAGGGAGGTTTTAGTCAGTTAAGTGGATAATAGTGGTTGTATTTACATGATAGGTTTGTGAAGTTTTGCGCTGAAAGAGATTATGACTCAAAGTGGAGCAATTGTTTTCATTTTGTATGTAGACAAGCCTTCGATTTTCAAAATGAAAACGATCGTGATTGCGAGCGCGTTAGACAATAAGCCCTCTGCAGTAACATTTCTTGAGAACAGTAGGATTGAAATTGATTTCAATTAATTTCTAGATCTATGTGATACTTTATAATAGGCTAGATAATTTAAAGCTTTGTAATGTAGGTATAATGCGCAAATGTTCGAACTTCATATTATGCCCCCCTTAAAAAATACATTTTGTGAACTTTTTATTTTATTTGGATATTAAAATGAAATTGCAAAACAAAAAATTAACAAGTCTTCAAGAAAGAGGGGACCAATAGTAAAAAGTATTATTTACACCATTTTTTTTAATTAAAAAAAAACAGAATACATTTTTTGGCCGAAAAACCGTTTTCTCGTAAATAATACCTCTAGGTATTAAATCACATTGTGCACGTGTAATTTTTCCAATTTATCATCACGGATTTTTTTTTACGAGAAAATTTATATTTGAAGTATTTTGAAGAGATATTATAAGACGTATAGGTCAACGTGTGTATCCATGTATCAGATCTGTGTATGTGTGTGTTTGATTATCTGTGTATCATCTGTGGCTTTATCTAAAATCACATCGCACAACGAAAAACAAAGTTGCATCGATTCAAAAAAATACCCATTAAACTTGTCTAAACAAAATCCAGACGCAGGAACCAATATAAAAGCCAGCAGAACGGAATTCGTGTTTTATTTAGTAAAAAGAGTTTTTGAGCCAACACCGCCCCGAGCGGCGTTGTTGATGAAACAAGCTCTCGATTTGCTCCATTTGTTGGAGTAGGTAAGACTGTTTAGGCATCCTTTTTAACCCCCGATGCAAAAAGAGGGGTGTTGTAAGTTTGACCGCTATGTGTGTGTGTATGTGTGTTGTATATGGCACCTTAGCTCTTAAACGGATGAACCGATTTGGATGTGTTTATTTTTATTTTATAGCATGTTTTCTAGAGGTGGTTGTTAGCTAAGTTTCATGAAAATCGGTTAAGCCGTTTCAGAGATATAAGCTCTGAAAAATGGGGTCACCGTTATAATAATATTATTATGGGGTTTTTTATCTATATAATAGTTATTATAAGGGTTCCGAGGGCAACAAGGAACCCTTATAATTTCGCCATATCTTTCTGTCCGTCTGTCTGCGGTTTAGCTCAAAGACTCTTGGTACTACATGGTACTACGAAGCTGGAATTTGGCATTGTTATACATTTACGATATGCCGATATAATTTCATCATTAAATCTGGTTTTTTTTTGGTTGCCTCCCATGTATATCACTTTTTTTCGGTTACTTCCATACATGTAAAGCAAAGGTCACGGACCCCCGTTTTCATTTCTTGGACCCCCATTATTATTTTCCTCCCACATGGACCCCTTGCTGGTCGACATCGATCCCTGGGTCTGAATTAAACCATAAAATAATAACACTGAGTAACAATGCAGTAAAATAAAATAAGGTGAAGTCTTGTAATTGCAACTATCTGGTTATTGCAACTAACTTAAATAACTCCTTCTAGGATCACTGTTTTGAACAACGACAGGCGTGATATTGTTCTTCCTTACTAAGAAATACAATATCTCGCCTGTCGTTGTTCAAAACAGTGATCCTAGAAGGAGTTATTTAAGTTAGTTGCAATAACCATATAAGTAGTTGCAATTACAAGACTTCACCTTACCTCTTTATTTCTAAAATAAAAACCTTTTCAAAGCAAAACACTTACTTTCTAGCATGTTAACAACTTTATTGCCTGTGTTTTACCGAGCAGTACCGGTACACAGTACAAACGGTACACGCTACACTTGTACATACCGCCTGTTTGTATTAAGAGGGAGCATACTCTGTATTTTTCCGGTACATTTACCCTTGTGTGAGCACGTTACCCTATTCAAGGGGCAAATACGTGTAGGGATAGCAATTGCAATTGCTATGGCGGTAGGAGTTGCTATGGACATTGTTTTGTGCTACGAAGGTCTGATTCATCCATCTCATGACAACTAAGGGCCTGTTGTTTGATCAGTAGTTAACTCAACTAATTGTTAAAATTCGAAAAAAGAATCGAAAATTTTACACATTTCCTTGAGATTTAACCATTAGTTACGATTTTTAACGATTAGTTTAGTTAGTTTAACTACTGATCAAACAACAGGCCCTAAGACATAAAATACCAATTAATTAAAAAAAAACTCTATTTCTTTAAAAAAGGTACATTTTTATTTAACTTAACTTCCATGGGCTTGTATGAAGTTTAATCCTTACATAAATGGGTTTACCTGTTTAAGAGCCACAGTGCCGTAGACAGATATACACACATACATAGCGGCCAAACTTATAATACCCCTCTTTTTACGTCGGGGGTTAATACAGCCCTGTGACAGACAAACCGACAGAGGTACATTAGTAATAAGACCCTGTTAGCACCCTTTGAATACGGAACACTAAAAGTGAAATGTAGTAATGCTTAGTTGTTGCATTTAAGTTTTTTTTATCTGGACGCCATTTTTTTGTCTAGTTGAAGGAGGAATTTACATACTTGTATAACTAATACATACATACATACCTTCACGCCTGTCTCCCAATGGGGTAGGCAGAGACTATGGAACGCCAGGTGCACCGGTCTAAACATACAACTTTCGCTTCTTCTACATTCATCAATCTCTTCATGCACGTACGTCGGTTTCGGGTGCTTTTGATTTGGCCCTTATTCAGTACATCGCGAATCTGATCACATTACGTCCGTCTAGGACGTCCCCTACTGATGGGTGTGTAATATTTAGCATAAAAACAAATGGTCTAATGATCATTTTGCATAACACTAATTGCATAATTTCAATCTGCATAATAAACCATCGATATAATAGTCATGATGCATAAAACGAAATGCATAATTTCAAAAACTATAATGTGTATAAATTGAAAAATAAATATTTCTAACTGCTTTCATTACTATTAATGTGGTCACAGTTCTAACCTAACCTAACCTAGTTAGAAGAAATTGACTTAAAATGCATAATAACAAGAAAATAACAGTTATGCTAAATGAGTGTTATTTCATTCGATCGTATGCCAGTTGAAATTATACAATTGGTTTTTATGCTAAACGTTCATTATGCTTTTCGTGGTTAGTTAAATGAAATTATGCAAAATGTTTTTATACTGATTGAAGCGCACCCCCTGATATCTCCCATAACTAATATAAATTATGTAACTGACATATTGCTATCGAATTATTGTTCACGTAATTCAAGCTTTGTATTATTGCCATCAATATTGGAAATGGAATCGAATGCGAATCAACTGACTTTCAAACAGTCGACAGAATATTTCAGTAATAAAGCTAACATTAATGTGTCCAAATATTGAATCTTTCTATTAACAAATAAAATATTGAATAACGATACAACTATTTTTTTGACAACAGCTTGTCTTCTGCCACAATTTAATTAGTTTTAAAAATAAAAATAAACATCAAGAGAAAGTCTCACACAAAATGACCTAGTCCCAAACTATGCTCTAGGCTTACACTATGGGCACTATACATAGATACTAGGTACTTTTACAACATCCAAGACTCAGGACTCGCGCTTATTTCACAAAATATCGCTCTTACCGGGGGCACGTTTTATAAAGCTACAAGTTACAATTTTACATGTCTAAACTGTCAACACTGCTCAAATGGCTGGTCGTCATTGGTCGAGGTCGTGTCAAATGGAAACTTGTAACCTGTAAATTGTAATTTGTAGCTTTATAAAACAGGCCCCGGGAATTCATACTACGACGGCTAGCATCGTAGGCAGAATCACTGCCACTACCTACTAGTCAAACATGCCGTTAAAAAACCTGTTTCTAAAAAAAATCGCATTGCGTTTATAAGTCCTAAATATGCAACTGATCTAATTCCATTTATTAGACTTGTAACACCCAAACTTATTAGTCAGTAATGGTAAAAAGCAAATAAGCAAACGAGTAACTTGGAAAAAACGTCTAACACGAAAAAATTAAAAAGTAAAACACTTCATCTTAAGTTAACTTAATTTTACCACTCATTAGCCCAAAAAGCAGACAAATTACTACAATGCCCAAATACAATCTCTATTAATTTACAAAATCATATAAATAAACAACGCATTCACTTATCCCCTTACTAATAAACGTTGAGTAACGGTAGTATAGCTATACAATGTTTTGTCCTTATCTGTCAAATTCAAATGTCACAATGACAGATAAGGACAAAACATTGTTTAGCTATACCACCGTTACTCAACGTTTATTAGTAAGGGGGTTACTGTTTAAAATCCATTTACTGTGCGTAATCGCGCCGCTTTGTCTCGTCAGTTCAATATGGCCGCCGGTGATTGGTAATGATTGAAGGTGCGCTACTGTTCCATTCTGTACACTATGTACCGTTTTAATCGAGGTCGGTCAGTTATGTGTTGCAGTTAGACGCTTGATTAGTTTTCCTTGTTTTTCCTCCCTGGTGCTTAGTTACGTATGTATGTATGTATGTATGTATGTATGTATGTATGTATGTATGTATGTATGTATGTATGTATGTATGTATGTATGTATGTCGCTGCTTTAATACAAAAGCGCCACAAATCAAAAATAAATATAGTTTGATTTGAAACTTAAAGTAAATAGCATTCCGAATTTAAATGCAACACAAACACATTTTGATTTGTGTCGCTTTTGTATTAAGGCAACGATGTATGTATGTATGTATGTATGTATGTATGTATGTATGTAAACACTTTATTGTACAAAAAAACAGAAAATTAAATACAATAATTATTACAGAGTTGGAATGTACTAATGGATCTCTCCCAGCTAACCTTTGGGAGATTGAGGAAAATAAGAAAAGTTGATGGTGGCAGACATTGGTAAAAACAAAGCTTACAGAATAATTTATGGTATATATGTAAAGATGGGTACAGTACTGGGCTTCTACTTATTCTACTTAATAAAACAATATGGCCTTTGATGACGCGTTCGTCTTGTTGGTAGTGACCTCGCGCATACAAAGCTAGCGGTCCCTGGCAGGGCTTGAATACCGGTATTACTTTCATACAAAAATACCGGTATTCAATTTCGGTATCTCGCTTAAAATGACCTTCTGCTGGAGTTTCTTGCGGCGCTTCTTCTCCGCAATGATGGTCTTGTCCGAAGCGCTAGTAGATTCACTCATGTTACCGACGTGTAAAAGAGCCCTCATGTGGCCTATTTACTGAATAAATATTTTGAATTTGATTTTTCATTTTGCTTAGGTATTATTGAATATTTTTGCTCTTTAAGGAATTTAGATACTTAATAGAATAGTGTTATTACCTAAATTATAGTCGGAAATATCAAGGAAATAATGCAAATGAAGGAAGATATTTCAATTTTAATGAATACCGGTATTGAGCCCTGGTCCCTGGTTTGATTCCCGGTGTGGGTAAATATTTGTGTGGTGAGCGCGAATATTTGTTTGTGAGTCATGGATGTTTTACAGTACAGTAATATGTAAAAAATAATTTTGTTTTACTGTCTAGAATAGAGGCCGACAATGATTTAAAAAGATTTTTATTTTATGTTAAAGGCTAAACTTAAATTATCATGTTAATGGTTCTTTTTCTTTGTTCACAGGTTTTGTCGACAAAGCAGCTCGGCCAAAAAGGTAGGTAACTAACTCCGCCTTACGTACGTAAACTAAAATGAACGCGCGGGGCAATTTAATATCGCCGGTTATTCATTAGTGAATACATGTGGGCCTGGGTAGTGATTCTTTCAAAAGCAAAAGTGAGCGAACGCAAGAGTGAATGTCCAAGCGGCGAGTTTAAGTAGTCCCGTCAGAGCGAGCAAAACACATTTTAGCGCGTGCATTCTCGAATAGGCAGCCTTATACGTTCGAGAAGCCATTCTGCCAAATTGAATACACGCGCTGAAATGTGTTTAGTTCGCTTTGACGGGACTACTTAAACTCGCCGCTTGGACATTCACTCCTGCGTTCGCTCACCTTTGCTTTTGAAAGAATCAATACCCTTATGTTATGGTCGCCTTTATCGCGATGGATAAAGCATCCGCACATCTCGCTCTTGCATATAGGCCCCCACGACGAGTTGTTTAAATATTATTATTTATTTTTGCATTCTGCAATACTAGTAGAAGATTGCTGTATTCATTTATGTTTTCATAACAACAGTAACTTTAAATTAATTTTATTTACATATGTTTTTGTATCCGTTATGTATTTTAGTTTAAAGAGCATACTCACTTAGTTTGAATCGTGATTTTTTTTGTGTTATTTATAATAACAAAAAAACACAGGTAAATCGATAAAATGTGGCTAATATAGTAAATAACTTATAGTCCCAATTAAATATAATCTACCTAACGGTCTGCATCGCTAAGCAGATTGTTTTGCACGCGATTTAAAATGCACACAATGCAGTAAAACATGGGTTGTTTTTTATAATAGGTTATTATAATAGGGTTAGAATAGTGCCACTCCATATAGTTTCTTCCCGTGGATGTCGTCAGAGGCGACGGGAATATAGGCTTGTAGTACTGTAAGGCGATGGGTTTGCAACCTGTCACTAATACGCTGGTAAACATCTTAGCCTATTTTTTGCATAATGTGGTTACTGAATTATCAACAAGTTTTTAAAGTTGTAGGTAATTCTGTAGCTCTGCCTATCCCATGGGATTACAGGCTTGAAGGCATGTATGTATTAGTGTTTTTTTTTAAGTTTCAAACAAGGTTTTAGTTCAAGGGATAGGAAATTAATGCAAGAGTAATTGTGGCATTACCAGAATTCTTAGTATTAAATAAAGAAAATTGGATGGTCGTAATGTAATATTTTATACAGGGTGCCTCTGCCCTTGTAGCTTTAAATGCAACGATCGATTCTACTCATTAAACTGAACTACTTTTGTTCTCTAACATTAAAAAATAACTTAAGTTTATATAAATAATTGATGTTAAAGTGTAACTGTAAAATCAATGTATTCATTTATGGCCATATAATCACTATCTCATGGTATGGGGGCGACATTTTATTGGTACGAGAACTAAAGGAAAATGGAGAATTGGATCGGAAAACTACATTAAAAAAAATAAGTTTGACATTTTTTTAACAACTTACAGAACAAAAGAAGTTCAGTTTCAGAAGCAGAAACGATCTATGCATTTAAAGCCCCAAGGTCAGAGGCACCCTGTATAAAATAACTGTTTGCGTTTACGTGCTATTCAAAAACGAATACGGTATTCCTTTTGCTGTACTGGGAACTAAATATAACATAAGTGTAAAAAAATGTGTTTCTTTTCCACTGTTTAATATTTCTTAACTCAGGTGTAATTTTCTGTATAAATAATGCAGGAGATCATTATCAAGTAAAGTCAGTTAATAAAGTAAACAATTGAAGCTCACAACAGAAAATGAAGAGAAGGAAAATACTATAATATTATCTTTCAGACGCTCACACTAAACTAATTTTCTTCTCACTCCGAATGATAACAGATTTAGAGCGCAGTAGAAGGCAAATAACAAACAGTATCCTACTGCCAATACCACAAACATAGATAATTTACTTAAATTAAATCGCTTAACTTCAAACTCGGATAAGTCCACGCAAAAAACCTGCGGAATTTGCGTCTTTTTCAAACAAATTAAGTTTTAAATTCGTATACCAAATTTCAAGGACATGTCCAAGTTTGAAGTTATCCTTAGAAAGGCCTATGTTAAACAGTGGACGTCTTTTTGCTTATAATGTGGTGATGACGATGATAAACGTTGCCGTTTTTTGGCGTACCTTGTGGTTTAGCCATCATTGAATCATAACTTCATAACCATTGGATGGTGCTTGTGTGCAGGGAAAATTATTGAAAATGGCGCCTAGGCGATACGTATATTTGAGGATATTTATTTATTTATTTATTTATTTATTTATTTATTTATTGGAAATCAAACAGCTTAAAATTAAAATACATTATAAAAATACAAATTTGCTTAATACATAAGCCAAAACAGTTTCCACTAATGAAAAAAAAACAGAGTTGCTCAGAGAAAACTAAATTAAACTGAAGTATTTAAAAAAAACAATGACATTATACCTCCATTCTAATTATGAAGGAGCAAAAAAACAAAACAAAAAAAAACAACTTTTAAACATACATTGATATGTGAGATTACTGATAAACTATTGCTATTGCTACCGCTAATTGTTAATCGTTTTTTTTTTCTTTTTTGACTGCACAGACAAATTGATTTAGCCGCAAACTAAACAAGTCGATGTGGGAATACTTCTTATTGTAGATTGAGCATTTAAGATGCAGCAATGAATTAAACTGTTAATACGTTCATAAAATATTAATACCGCAGACACCACAGCAAGCGGCGCGCTACGCTTACTTGCCTTAAAGTTTTTTTTTTATAAACGCAGTCTCAGTACTTTGACCTTTCTGGGTCAACGTATACAAAAACCATAAAATAGAAAACCAATACCGACCGTCATCTATGACTTGTCAAGGAAATAGAAAAATGTTCCCTTTTCGCTCTTGTCACAATGTGAATAACTGCCGCACTCAGAGACGTCAATTAAATTTAATGCTCTGCTTTACATACTTACCCCCTTACTAATAAACGTTGAGTAACGGTGGTATAGCGATACAATGTTTTGTCCTTATCTCTCATTGTGACATTTGGATTTGACAGATAAGGACAAAACATTGTATAGCTAAACCACCGTTACTCAACGTTTATTAGTAAGGGGGTTAGTATAAAATAAAGTCGCTTCCCGCCGTCTGTCCCTCTGTATGCACGCTTAGAACTTTCAAACGACGCTATAGATTTTAATGCAGCTTTGCAGTGTATAATCAAATTCGGTTTAAATGTACAGGTGTTACAGAAAACTGACATAAACCGGAGCGAAGCGAGGGCGGGTCGCTAGTTAGTGCTATAATGTTGATGGATGTATAGTCACGGTATGAAAGTGAACGGTTCGTCATTTTTCGACTCTATTTCAACGCTCTTAAGGTCCAAAAGTGACGAACCTTTTCGTACTGTAACTATACTACTGTTTTCATTATAGTTACTGTGCTTAGATCTTGAATAATACTTATTGTGAGCCGGCTACGGTCTCTTTGAATTTCAAATTTATTTTCAAACTAGATTAAACTAGTTTTCATTCGTTACGTTAGAAAGAAAGGTTTTCTTTTAAGAAATAATTCTCAGATTATTCTTGGATTGTAAAATAGGCTGTTTATAAAAACAAGTTTGAGTAAAAAAAAAAAGTTTTCATAGACTAATATTTAATAGAAAGAGGATACATTTTCTGGAAAGTGATACATGTTTTATTTAAATTATCGCTAGATATCTGCGAAGCTAATGATGTAATAAAAATATTATATTCCAATTTGAATTCGATTTTTACGAGCCTTTTTACGATCAACAAAAATTAAAATACACTTTCCTTCATTTTATTTACATAACATGTGTTAAACATAAACTCACGCCTTCATTCCCAGAGTGGGGTAGGCAGAGCCACAGACTCACCAACAACTCCAAAAACTTGTTGATAATTCTGTGACCACATTTTGCACAACCAGGCTAAGATGTTATCCAGTGTATTAGTGACAGGTTGCAAACCCATCGCCAAACAGCACTACACAGCCTTTAGTCCCTTAGTCGTCTCTTACGACATCCACGGGAAGACATGGAGTGGCAACATTCTAAACCCGGCACCACACGGTCATTTTATTTACTTGTCCGTAAATCCGCCATAATAACATACTCAAAATCAACCCGTTATCTTTTACGGTAAAAAATACATAGCTCCTTAAAGTTAGTACTGACGAACGGATGGACGGACGGACGGAAATCGCAGGCATATTAATAGTTTCTCCTTTCGGGTACTGAACGCTAGTAAAACTTAATTAAGAAATGCATATTTAAATACATAGAAAACATCAAGGACTCAGAAACAAATATTTGCGCTCATCAAACGAATATTCGTCTATAGGGTGCCTTTGACCCTGGGGCTTTAAATGCATGGATGGTTTCTACTCCTGAAACTGAACCTCATTTTGTTCCGTAAGTTGTTAAAAATATGTCCAACTTAAATTTGGATTTTTCAATACGAGTAAAATGTAATTTTCAATGTACGCGATCCAATTCTCCATTTTCCTTTAGCCCTCGTACCAAGGAAATGTCACCCGTACCATGAGAGTGATTATAATATATATTTATGCAATTTTAGTTTCTATTATTTCTCGAATTTATTTTTTTATAACGGTTCGAGAGAAATGACAACTTTATATTATATTTCTTGCTGGCCCAAACGTTGAGATCCCCTGAAATGTCACTTTGACAGTGACGTAACTTTGTTTACATTTTTCTGTGGGAATAAAAATCCGACCTTAGTTCAGTTTAGCGAGTAGAATCGATCGTTGCATTTATAGCCCCAAGGTCAGAGGCACCCTGTATAACGGGAATCGATCAACCTGCTACCAACTGCAAAATGGTGAAACAGACAGATGGCGGACGAGGCAAACAACCTACAAGGAGTGTCTGTTTGTTTATCGTGAAACAGCGCAGCTCGAACAAAGACCAGTCACTACGTCTACTTAGGTTTATGAAGCCTTAGTAGAATTATAATTTATGTAAGTGCAATCTTTGTTTTAAAACACCGGGCAAGATCATGTCGGACCATTTCTTATCTTACTTTATGTTACAGATGGGCCCTTTCGGATACACTTCGCCCTTTAGGATCTTTTTGCAATTCTGCAATGCTGTTCGAATGTGCAGGTTTCCTCACGATGTTTTTCCTTATCCGTCAGAGCATCGGGTAATGTACTTAAGTTATAAAAGTGAATGGTTCATGGTGACCGCTGGGGTTTGAACTCGGTACCTTACGATCACGAGTCGACCACCTAAGCCACTAGGTCAGACCATGATAAGTGTAGGCTTCCGATGCCGACAAAAACTAAATAACCTAACCAACAAAAAGTTGGAAAACCCCCGACATTGACATTTCAAAGTTCAATACTTCAAAAACGGCTGAACCGATTTCGATAAAAAATGTCTAAGAAACACCGCTAGAAAACCTGCTTTCAATTAAAAAAAAACCGCATCCAAATCGGTTCATCCGTGTAAGAGCTACGATGCCACAGACAGACACACACACACACACACACACACACACACACACACACACACACACACACACACACACACACACACACACACACACACACACACACACACACTTACACGTAAAACTTATAACACCCCTCTTTTTTGCGTCGGGGGTTAAAAACTATATCGAAATACAACAGTATGGACTAATTTTCAAATTAAAGCTATTTAATGATGATTTTTAGTAGGCATAGTTACTTTAGTCACCTGTATTTCGAGAACCAATAATAAAGAACATAAATAAATTAATCGCCAATAAATAGTCTGAAATGCTTTTACCTGGTTTTTAGGGTTCCGTACCCAAAGGGTAAAAATGGGACCCTATTACTAAGACTCCGCTGTCCGTCGGTCCGTCTGTCTGTCACCAGGCTGTATCTCATGAACCGTGATAGCTAGCCAGTTGAAATTTTCACAGATGTGTTTTTGTTTCCGCTATAACAACAAATACTAAAAACAGAATAAAAATAATATTTAAGGGGGGCTCCCATACCACAAACGTGATTTTTTTGCCGTTATTTGCTGTTGTATAGATAATGGTACGGAACCCTTCGTGCGCGAGTCCGACTCGCACTTGGCCGGTTTTTCTACCTTGTTCGGGAAAGACGCGAGGCGCCATATTAAATGAAATGTGCCCATTTTATATTTTTTTCAAATGACGCCCTAACTATTGACTTTAGTTACAAAATTGTCTATTAACAAGACATAATAAATAAACATGTATGTAAATCAAGGTATTTTGTCTAGTTGCTAGCAAATTAAATGTGTTGGAATGTTGTTCAACTAAGCTATTTGAATCTAATTATTCTTCAACTAGCGACCCGCCCTCGCTTCGCTCCGGTTTTCTGTAACACTAATTCATAGGTAAACCAGAATTTACTTTACATAAAAACCTTTCGGGAACAAAACCTAACCGATGGTGAAAACAAGATCTAAGATCCAATTGGAGACGACCTTCACCCAGCTGTTTATTCGATAAAAAGTATTTTATATCAAATTTAATATGGTAAGTAATTTATGGCGAATAGGTTGACTGAAAATTATCAGTCCAGTACAGTCCATAATAAATAAAAAACCCATTGCTTGTTTAATACACCAATTACATACTAATCGAAAGTATGAAGCCTATAGAATATGCAAACGTTAGGTTTAGTGCAAATTATTAGTACCGACTTACCTGCCTACCCACCCAATGGTTATGATGGGAAAAAATAGTCAACCTAACGTTTGTATATTCTATAGGCTTCATGCTTTCGATTAGTATGTAATTGGTCTATTAACAAGCAATAGCAATATAAAAAAAAAACATTTTTAGTAAAAAAAAATGTATTATGGTCTGTGCTGGACTGAAATGTTTCCGTCAACTTTTCGCCATAATATTACTTACCATATTAAATTTGATATAAAATACTGGGTGAAGGTCGTCTCCTATCCGGATCTCCTACTATACATGTTAATCCGTTGGTTTATGAGTTCGTCGTGAACATACCGACAGACAGACGTGGCGGTGGATTTTGTTTTATAATATGTAGTGATAATTTATTTAAACTTAGAGGAAGTAAACAAGGAAAACTGTTTCTTTATCGTTTTATTTGCGTAAGAATTTGATCTCCGTTTATACTTAGTGCCATAGAATAAAAACCGGCCAAGTGCGAGTCGGACTCGGACACGAAGGGTTCCGTAGGTAGTATCAGCCAAATGGAACCCTGACCCGCCATACAACTGTCACAGTGACGTTTTGATTCAAGTAGAAAGAAGTGTCAAATCAATGGTTTTACAATGTGACTTTTTTTAAGTACCGTAAAATGGGGTGAATAGAGATTCGCGGGGTGAATAGAAATACAGCCTAAAATAAAGCATATTGTACTAATTATAAGGCTGACATTTTAACGTAATTTTCCAAAAGACTTGTCAATGTAATAATTGTTCTTATTAGTAACAAGTTATGACTTATTTTGGATTGTATTTCTATTCACCCCGCGAATCTCTATTCACCCCATTTTACGGTATGTTGTTATAGTGGCCATACTCTCTCAAAGAATTTTAAGTGTCTACTCATTCCAATTCAAGAGTAAGTAACAACTATTGTTATGGTTGTGAAAAAAAAACTTTTTTTTTTTGTATAGTAGCTGCCCCCTTTAGTTTTTTATTTATATGTTTTAGCGGCAAATTGAAATACACACTCTGTGAAAATTCCAACTGTCTACCTATAGCGGTTAATGACTGTAACTCATGAACATGAAAATATAGGTTAGTAGGTAGATAGTTGGAAATTTCACAGTGTATGTATTCCCGAATCTGGAGTCCCGAGGGGTATTGGCCCGAGCTGCAAGAAAGAGACAATACTCGTGACGTGTGAAAATGACATTTCCCCATGTGTATTAAACGTTGTTTTTTTAAAGAATTTGAAAAAAAAAAACAATGAAACAATATAACACAGTAAGTAAAAGAGGCAATTTTACTATAATTCTTTTTTTGTACCCTTAATTTGAACAATTAAGGGTTCACCTACCTACAAAAAAGTGCCACAAATCCAACTTTCCGCACGATATGCAGCTACAAAAAGTAAAAAGCACTAGATACTTTGAAAAATCCAACTTGCCGTACAGTCAAGGACTTTAATTGTTAAGCCACTATGGAACCCTGTCATAATGACAGCGTCAAACCACATGAAATAAATTACGCCAAAATTAGTAATTAACGTTATGCGACAGGGTTCCATAGTGGCATAACAATTAAAGTCCTTGACTGTACGATATACATCAAAAAGTACCACTCTTTAAGCAACCTTATTAAAAAATACATTTCGACAAATACAGACTAAAATGATTTCAAAATTACCTTTTAACCTTTATCCTATTTCCTTCCCAAAGCTACATTTTCTGGTACACAAAATAAGCCTATCATTGGTAAGCTATGCGCTTATTAAGTGAAAAAATGGCTCGCCGCGTAAACAAGCTCCGACCCAATTCCGCCTTTGTTTTTCGGCGTTGGAAAAATATCTGGAAACCGCACCCTGTATAAAGTTGTTATTGCAGAACACGTTGTATGTTTTAGGACGTCATTCCGTATTTTTATATTCCTCCTAATGTTATGAAATAAAGTGAAATAAGTAGGTAGGTTTTACTACCGTAAAATGTGCCTACTTTGCTCCCCCATGGGTAACTATAATAACTATAATGGGTAACTATGCTCCATAGTAACTATTTCGTTTGTTACTTATAAGTTAAGGTTGATGACAAATATTCTGAAAAGAATCGATGTATACATCCAGCCACGCAGTGAATGAAAGCAATAGAATGATTTACAATACAGATTACTTCAATATAACCATGGAGCATAATTACCCGTGGGGGAGCAAAGTAGGCACATTTTACGGTGCGTCTGAATTGTATAATGACTTGATCTTCAATAGGAATGAATCACAAATTGTTCCAGGGTCATGGATGTTTTCTATGTATTTAAGTATATATTTCTCTATATAAGTATTTTTATAGTTGTTTAATACCCACAGTACAAGCTTAGAGCTTCGTTTGGGACTAGGTCAATTGGTGTGAAATTGTCCCTTGATAAGTATTTTTATTTTTTTTATTTTTTCACTATCGACCCGCCCTCGCTTCGCTTTGGTTAATGTGAGTTTTCTGTAACACCCGTACATAATCCAATACATATAAACCTTCCTCTTGAATCACTCTATCTATTTAAAAAAACCGCATCAAAATCCGTTGCCTAGTTTTAAAGATCTAAGCATACATAGAGACAGACAGACAGCGGGAAGCGACTTTGTTTTATACTATGTAGTGATAATGCGTAAAATCTCAAATTGTCTCATTCTTAAAATACCCGAAATGTTAACATTTTGATCAAAAACGTCTGAATGTTAAAATTCCTGAATTTTGATTCTACTGAATCTTACAATGACTTAAATCCAAAACATCTCAAAGGCAAATAGTCTTAAAATGACGAATAAATAAGTAATAACAGGGCTTTTATTCTTCACGGAAAAACAATATTGCTTTTGACTGCCGTATTGTTTTTAACTCGGCCGCCATTAATGACAAGTAAATAAGAGCTATCATATGGCCGGCATACACCTGTAAGTTATTTCTGTAAGTTTTGAAACAAAGCTATATGCAAGAGAGAGATGCGGATATTTTCCACTCACTCTTACCCATAGTTGCGTCTCAAAACTTACAGCAATAATGCCGGGTGTAATGCAGGCCTAGCGTTGCCGATACGATAGCCGATACCACAAAAGCGATATTGCTTTACCGTGTTGAATAGAGGCCCAGCCGGCCTATTATGGCTGCGTTTATCGCGTGCAAAATGTGGATAAAGCATTCGTCACTCTCGTACTTATAAGGGCAGGAGAATGATGAAATGATTATGCTATCTTAAGTCTAAAGTACGTGAGTACCACCCATATTATTCACAAACGTTACTATGAGGTCTCATAGTGCTCACGAACGCACAGGGTGGTTCAAACCGTCTCATAAACAAAAGGTCGGTCAAAAAGGACCAATCACAAAGCTGTATTGAACGCAGTGCGTTTACTCAGTGAAGGATGCCTTAAGTATTGTTTGTGTATACGGGTGTTAATCATGTAGTAAGTATGTTTGTGTATTAAAAGGCAGACGCAGCTGAAAAATAAATAATATTGCAATGTCATTGCAATTGTTAACCAACTTTCAACCAAAAATTACATACGTGGCAAAAAGTGACGGATGTTTTATCCACATTTTGTCACGCAATAAACGCAGCCATATTAGGCCCCCAGGATAGTAAAGCAGTCATGAAAGAATATTAAGCGACTTGTTTAAATTTCAGGTGTTTTGGGATTCATTATGGGATAAAGTGTTACTAATTTTTGTCTTAGTATTGTTGTGTATAAAGCATTAATGCCTAAACGCGAAAGTGTGTTTGTTACGTCTAAAGTGATATAAAAAAATGGCGTAAACGACAATTCGTTAACAAACTAGGCCATTATTCAACAAATCTCTGAAGCTTACATTAACTAGCCAACTTGAGGTAAGAGACAAGATTCATTATGCCTTGACAGGTTAAGAACAGAATGTAGGGTTGCCACTGGTTTAAAAATGTTTTTGTTTATTTATATTTCATAAAGAGCCGATTTCACACGCAAAATATTGCATTTTTTGGATTTTAATTCGCTAGGTGCACAAAATTACTTTACTCAGTTTCATTTCAATAATTATGAATTAGTAGCTAATTGTTTGATATCTTGCTGCATAAAGATGAAAATAATTAGGTTTATTATATAGAGACGAAACGAATATTTTCATAAAAAATATTTAAAGTCACTATATATTTTAACATCGCTATTACATTTTCAAACCCAATATTTTTTCATGGTATACGCAAATAAACCCATGGGTCTCTTAGAAACCTATACAAATTCGCAATCTTTAGTCAGCACCCAAGACTACAATTTTAAGACTGCTAATACGATGTTATGCGTTCCTCTCTGGTAGTAATTTCATTGTAATAGCCGTTTAAATAGGAAAATAATTAAGTTTGAACAACACAAGCTCTTTAAACATCGTTTCGCATTTTCAGTTCCATATTGAAAACTAAAATTTTCTTTTTTTGCATAACCCTTCAAGCGGCAAGTAAACTATGAAAATTTCCATCACGACAAAATGTTCACTTTTTTTTGGCAATTTTTTAAGCTGATTCAATATAAAAAAGACTTTCATTTTAACATTTACAACTTTTTTGTATTATTTTATTGTTATTACTTATCAACTCAAACTTATGATTAATTTACCACATTTTAAAAACATAAAGTTCAACCACCTTTATAAAACTTACCTACTTAGTAAGTAGGGCAGCAAAGATTTTTTTTTGTCGTTGGCAACCCTATTGTGGAGGCGTTATTGTTTTGCCGCCGTTTCTCACTTGTTAAGGTTTTGTTATGCAAAATAATGAATTCGCTAGGGCTGTCTGCATTATATTTGCAAAATAAAGTTTCCAGGTTAGGTCAAGCTTCCATTGAAAGAATTTAATTTTGCTTTTACAATTTTATGTTAGCACAATTCGCTCGGCTTTAGATAGATGTAGGATACGATGGTATTAATATTAACATTTAATCGTTAATTTTAAATTGTACGTTTTTAAATCATTTAAAAATGTTCAGCTAGTGAAAGATTATTTTAAACATTGACTTTAATACATTAGCTGGCAGTTTCCTCGCTCAACGAATAAGTTTAGCCATTTAACGAGGAAATTCTGCCAGCATATTTGGTACAATACCGCAGGGACCATTCTTAGATTTAATGTTTTAGTTTATGTTTATATTTCTAATATTAGATTTTAGTCTATAAGTTTTAATTTTCAGTTATTATATATACTTTATGTATTAATTTATGTCGTTTTTCAATAAATTTACTTCAATCTTAGATAATAAAAATACACAATCAAGACTACATTGATTACCTGTCCTCTCCCACCGGCTCAATTTTGTGACCCCCCTTTTTCACTCATTTTTAAAAACTGAAAAAATGTTTTTTTTTATCTTCCCTGAAAATTAGATTAAAATTAAGGATAAATTATAACACACTTAATTTCTGTTTGTTATTATTTTCTCTTTATTTCCAAAACAAAAATTCTAGTCTCCGTGAGTCAGGACAGATTAAGTGTCAATTTTAACATACATTTAGTAAAATGCATGATCCTTTATTTCCCTTAGTTTTTGTAACAACGAAGCCATGGTTTCTACTTCGTTGTGTAAAATATTAAAATTGAAACACGTACCATGGAAACTTTTAGAACGGGAGACATGTCGCGACAACATTTAACTCAGAATGTAGTCCCTGAGGGCTCGTTTAAAATTTCCTCTGCAACTTTGCAGTCTCGACATTCTGCTTTCAGAATAATATTAATTACAATTACGAAAACATAAAAGTAAACGACGTAAATTAATAATGAAGGCCACGGTACTTTTCGGTGATATTTCTAGACCTTATTTAACATTATCCCTTTCTTATGATAATGTAAACGTTAGAATAGCTTGTGTTAGCTTGACGATTGCAATAAGGGTAAAAATTAAGTGGAAAATGGGCCCATGCACATGTTATGTACTTTTCTCCTTCTTTACACCTCTTTTCATCTGTTTCCTGCCGTATTTGCTGGCTTGTTTTTAAGTTTTCACCTATAAGCCGTAAGGTCATTTAATAACTACGCATAGAAACACTGCAAGATAATGTATTAGTAAGTTAAATAAAAAAATGTATTTAATAACATTAAACATTGAGTAAAAATCAATTTAAATATGACAATTATTTTAGACATAGCCAACTGGCCGCAACGAACAAAATAAACTTCTAAAAAGGCAATAAAAAACGTGCTATCATTAATTTAGTAAGTAAAAAAATGAGATTTAGGACAAAGGCATAGCGTAAATCCTAATGGATCGCAGCCTTTCTTGAAAGCCTCTGGGCTGCTCATTAACAATTCATAACCTCCCTGCGGTGCGAAAGCAAAATGGTGCAAAGGCCCTAAAAATGACGTAACTCCATCATGAATACTTACAAGTGACGACCTTTTGACCCAGCCATTGTACAGTTTTACCCCTTATTTCAGGGGTTTATTACGTTTTAAGAATAATTTAATAACAATTTAGGCGTAACTATGTTTTTTTAGTGCCTGTAAAATGAGGGTTTATGGAAAGTGTGCGGTTATTTTTTCGTTCATTGAATTTTCTGTTAGCGTTGTAGGTTTACGTTAGTAATAGCATTATTATTTGTAGATTAACGAAATATGGTTATGGTTATGGTTATGGTTATGGTGGTAGAACCTTATGCAGGGTCTGTCCGGGACACTACCACAATATTTTCTTTAACCTACCACCAAGCAGCAGTGTTTGTATGTTTCGGTGAAATGACTTGAAAAAAACTGGTCAAGTGCTAGTTGCACGCACCGAGGGCTCTATACCACCGCACAGTAGGTATATATAGGTTATTCAATTCAAATATGAAAGCTCAACTCACATGTTATTTTTTTTTGTAATATTATCATACCAAATTTGACCCTTGTATGTTTCACCGTTTTTACGATACAATAAAAATAAAAATACGTTGACAAAAAGACCTTTCTTGTAAAGGAAGCCACTTTATTATTTCACCTATTTTAATGATTTGTATTTCTTAGTAAATTCACCGTTATAACATACTTATATCCTAAAAAACAGCCCGCTCTCTAATACGGTTTAAAAATGTAGTTATTCAAACTTAGGACAGACAGACGGACTGACTGACAGCGTATACATTAATAAGGTCCCGTTAGGCTCGCTTCGGGTTCGGAACCCTAAAAAGGCATTAAATCTTAGTCCTCAGGTTTGGCAACGTATTTTTAGTCTTAGGATCGCAATCTTAAGATTGCAAATGTCAATGGGTCTCAAGTTCCGCTTTTCGTCATGCGTGCTACCTGCTGCCATACAAAAAATAAACGCTTAAAACAGCCTTAAGGTATAATACGAGCTTAATTGTCGTAACTTTGATAAGCTTGCCAACTTATCTAACCAGTATTCACTTCTCCTCCTACTTATTCTACCTACTCAATTACAGTTTCTAAGTAATCGCCATTAGTTAACTTCATCTCGAAATTGAAATGAAAACTTGCACAAAACTGCAACTCAAATATACTTGGTGTTCACACCCCATCCGTTATTCTTGCTTTTAAATTCGTGACACACCGTTTCTGAGTCCAAGTAGCATAGGATTTACTTTTGGAAAAGTAATGTCATCACCATCTTCTATCCGTTTATCATCTGGGATCGAGAATGTCATTTCTTTTACATATTGCTATCAGCCGTCATCTAAGCATTTACTCCTTTCTTTCTAATATGACTTTACAACCAATCGATCTTTCTGTTTTCAGGTCTTCTTGCTTTAAAGTCCTTCACATTGATATTTAAAAATCTTCTGGTAATTTGACTTTGATTCTTATTTATGACATGCCATTCATGTCCATGACGGTCTACTACATTGAATTTTTTCATCTCTAGAAACTTCCGAAATGCTTCTTACATGCTAATCTTAAATTCAAAATAGGGGCCACTGAAAACCAGCGTCGTGAGTCATGGTTCGCTACCCCACGGTATCAGGTGGCATCAGGCGACGTTCGGTTTTATATGTATTATTTCCAATTTGGTAAATAAAATTATTTCTATTCTTCTTTCTTTCTATTCTATTAATAGTTTTCTATGACTTGGCTTTTACTTTGACGGGCGTCTCAGTCAAGATATTTTTTTAATAAAGCTCAATAGCTCGTGTTTCTCCAAAACTGTGTGTATCACCTCTGATGGCAAAATATTACTCGACATATTTTATACGTCATACAGTCACGGCGGGAATTTTAGCTGCGCTGTGTAAAATTTAGCGTGCACCACAGTTCATGATTATATTACGAGGGAGATGAAATTTCGTAAATTTCTCGATTTGTTAGTTCACGTTTATAATATGACAAATTGAAACGTGCATTTAAGCGCCACATTTATTCTGCCACACATTTGCATTTCACAAAGTGACGTCCCAAAAGAAAAAGGGATGGCTTTATGTACTTTTGCGCGAAGAACGTGAGAAAATTTTTCGCGCGCGCCTCGATTGCGATGTCGTAAGTGTCAAATCAAATAATTGGTGTTTACTACAAAACCATCAAATTTAAATGGTTTATCAGAAAAAGGTTATCAAGTATCAAATGTATAAACATCGTTAAAGACCGCAGGGTTTTAAATATTAAACCAAAACCAAACGAAAAAGGTAATTTATTATTTAGAAAAATATTGGGGTAACTAACCGTGTTTTTACGTTTAATAATTTCAAGCAAAACAAATCTTGTTTACGTTTTAGAAAACAAACATGCCGTTGTGGTAATTGAATTCCAATAAATCTATCACGAACATTTCAATATAATAGAATAGAACACATTTATTTCGCTTAATTTTTAACTGACTTCAAAAAAAAAGGAGGGTTCTTAATTAGAACGTATATATTTTTATAATAACTTCGTTGTTTATGAACCGATTTTAATGTTTTTTTTTTATGATTTTATAGAATCATGCGCCTTTTTTGCGTGATGGGTTGCTGGCACTACTCTTGCCAACCCAGTACTACCAGGAAGCCTAGCAGACCCTTGACGATGCCGACGGCTTCTGCACGAAACCCTAAAACAAACTCACGTTTCCATACATTATTTAACATATGCTGCACCTTTTCTAAGACTTGGTGATCATACGAAAGTATTTTACGTAACACCTGGCCGTAATGTGATGTTTATCGCACGCTGCGCGCACGGTAAAACTCGCATTGTGGCCAGGTGAAGACGTAAAATTGTGTACTCATCACGGGCAGTAAAAAAGAAAGCCCTCTATCGCATATTTACAACCCTCGCCTACGGCTCGGGTCTCAAATACCTGCGATTTCGGGCTTTCTTTCTTTTACAGCCCTTGTTAAGTAATATACTATTTTTTCGTTTTTGTTTCAAATGTAAACAGATAAAATCCCTATTACTATAGGGATACCCCTATTAATATATTTATTATGTTATATAATATTATAATAGTTACCTCTACTTTCAGACCTTAGCTGTTTAGGAGCTCAGGCGTTTTGACGACGCGGTAGCACAGTATATAAATAAACCAGTAATGAAACTACGAACAAACGCTCGAAACGACGCACTCACACATACGCACGCCTCTACGAGACCGCTAAGAGGATTTGGCGGTGCTGTCAGTCGCGAGTGTCGCGTCGAGACGAATGGGCTCCTTCGCATTTTACGTTCTTTCTTTAGAAAGATGCCACAAAAGTATTCCTTACAAAATCGAAATCTGGGGATCTGTGTGGTCTCTGACAATGATTTCGTTGGCAGCATGAGAAAAAGTAGGCGCCATCTTGAACTTTTTTGTTATTCTACCGATTGCTTCCAAAATTGATATCTGGGGATGTGTATGGTCTCCGACAACTAATCTGTTGGCAGAATGAGAAAAAGTAACCGCCATCTTGAACTTCTTAGTTATTCAACCGATTGCTTCCAAAATCGATATCTGGGGATGTGTGTGGTCTCCGACAACTAATCTGTTGGCAGAATGAGAAAAAGTAGCCGCCATCTTGAACTTCTTAGTTATTCATCCGAATGCTTCCAAAATCGATATTTGGGGATGTGCGTGGTCTCCGACAACGAATTTGTTGGCAGAATGAGAAAAAGTAGCCGCCATCTTGATCTTTTTAGTTATTCAACCGATTGCTTCCAAAATCGACATCTGGGGATGTGTATGGTCTCCGACAACTAATCTGTTGGCAGAATGAGAAAAAGTAGCCCACATCTTGAACTTTTTCATTATTCGACAGGCTGCTTCCAAAATCGATATCTGGAGATCTGTGTGATGTCCGATAACGACCATAGGTATCGATTATGGAAGCAATCGGATGAATAACTAAGAAGTTCAAGATGGTGGCTACTTTTTCTCATTCTGCCAACAGATTAGTTGTCGGAGTCCATACACATCCCCAGATATCGATTTTGGAAGCAATCGGTTGAATAAGGAAAAAGTTCAAGATGGCGGCTACTTTTTCTCATTCTGCCAACAGATTAGCTGTCGGAGACCATACACATCCCCAGATATCGATTTTGGAAGCAATCGGTTGAATTCAAAATTCAAAATTCAAAATTCAAAATATTTATTCAGTAAATAGGCCACATGAGGGCTCTTTTACACGTCGGTAACATGAGTGAATCTACCAGCGCTTCGGACAAGACCATCATTGCGGAGAAGAAGCGCCGCAAGAAACTCCATAACTAAAAAATTAAAGATGGCGGGTACTTTTTCTCAATCTGTCAACGGATTTGTTGTCGCAGATCACACATATCGATTTTGCATTAACTAGTTGAGATACAATAAACAAGAACTTTTTTTAATTTTACAAAATGTTAGTGGACAACCCTTACGCTCAATTGGAGCGTAGGTATTTATCTTGAAAAGTAGGCCTAGTTTCATTACTGGTTTATTTATATACTGTGGTGGTAGTGACCTTGCCTACGAAGCTAGCGGTCCTGGGTTCGATTCCCGGTATGGGCAAATATTTGTGTGATTAGCGCGAGTATTTGTTTTTGAGTTTTGGATACTTTCTATGTATTTAAGTATTTTTTTCTTTATTTAAGTAAATTTATCGTTGTCTAGTACCCATGTCTAGTACCCATGTCTAGTACCAATATGGTGCCATCCACAATCACACTTTACGCTGCTCAGACTAAAAAAAATCAAATGTCTAGGTTTTTCAGTTCATAAGATACAGACATACATATAACAGACTGACGGTAATGATCCTTAACAATAGGGTCCCATTAGCACCCTTGCGGAACCCTAAAAAAGACAACCATGCTGCTGTCTCTCCATCCAAATTGCTATTAGAAAATTTCGCGTACGTAAAGTATATAAATCATTTGTTGGTCAATGCATTCATTTCTATAATAAATTACCTGACGTAGTTTTAAAGTTACCCTTTTCAGCACTTAAAAATTACTTGAAAAAGTCGTTAATGTCTAAAGCGTATTATAGGGTCGAGGATTATCTAGCAGACAAAAATGCATGGCCTAAACTCGAAAATTAGTCAATAATAATTTGTTCAAATGTAAAACCTTTATCTTGTCTAGGGGACACTGTTGATGTAGGAAAACATGTCGAAACTTTGTTTATTATAAATTTTTTTGTTTTTGCCATTTTCTCCGTCTATATCTCTCCTAATATTTTTGCCATGTTTTCCTGCTGATCTACGCATGATATTTGATATTATATTTAAATTAAGTTGTATCATTGTAATAGGAAATATGGTTAAAAAAATGACTGACTGCTGAGTTTCTTGCGGCGTTTCTTCTCGGCAGTGGTCTCCTCTTGGGAAGCGCTGGTAGACTCCTGACGTGTAAAGGTGCCCGTGCGGCCTACTTACTGAATAAATGACTTTTATCTTTTTTTTATCTTTTTATCCGCGGTAATTGCCCTGCTGACAGCCCTCCATCAAATTACATACACGCATATTAATGTGTGTGTTTTGCGATCCAATTTATTTTTATTAATACGAAGTGTCGGAAGCGTGTGCCATATGACGTTGCTGTTTTATCGGTTTTTTTTTTTGGTAGAATATTATCATTTTAAACATTTTGGAGGGCAAAGTTGAGGGAAAAAGAGGAAGAAGAAGATTACTTACTTTAGCCAAATAAGTCAGGCGATTGGGAGGTTAAAATGCTGGTGCAGAGAAAAGTGACAAAAAACAATAAGGTTTTAGCAGAAATTAGCTTTCGATGAAAATGATACATTCGATCAAAATTAGTGTCGGTAAACAAGGGGGATTTTGTTACAAAAAAAGATAGGCATTTTTGATTTTATCAAGAAAATAAAAAATATTTTCTTTATAAATTGGGCCGTCATACTACAAACACGAAACGGTAATTCCCGAATAAAAAATATTAATTCAATTATGTAGCATAAAATCCATTTTTTTTAGATAACTTAAGTATATTTTTAAACTACTCGAAATAATCGTAAGTGCCCGTTACTTTGTCAAATCGGTTCAGTTATTTTATTTTTAGGATTCCAAAACCGGTTATAAAATAAAATAAAAATATTTCGCCCCAACGGCGAAGACTCCTTTTGATGGCGTAAAATTGATTTAACTTACTAAAGCGTGTGTGTTGTGTGTGCACGCGCACGTTTTCTCTGTGTGCGTAACTGTCGTCGCTAAGCATCGCCGTAGTGTGCGTGTTTACGTGTTACAACTACTAGTAATGGGTCATCCCACGACGACAACGACGCCGCCTAGCCTAGTTACGGCTAGCCTAGGTTGTAGTGACCCTGCCTGCGAAGCTAGCAGTCCTGGGGTTCAAATCCCGGTAAGGGCAGATATTTGTATGATGAGCGCGTGTATTTTGTTTCTGAGTCTTGGATGTTTTCTATATATTTAAGTATATATTTCTCCATATAACTATTTATATCGTTGTCAAGTACCCATAGTACAAGCCTAGAGCTTAGTTTGGAACTAGGTCAACTGGTGTGTCATTGTCCCCTTATATTTATTTACTTATTATTTTTATTTATCCGCTTTGTGAGATAAATCAATTGTACAGATGTAGTAAATAATGTATTGCCATCGTTTTTTGTCGGCAAAGTTCGTTTTTTTCTTGCTGTCTCAGTCAACTTTAGTATCGACCGATTAGCTAATTGGGATTGTTCATATTTTTACAATTACTCTAATTCAAAAACCATTTCGAGGAATAAAGTTTTAAAGACGTTCTGCATTATTAAGTTTTTGAAATATTTATCTATTTCGGATATTTCAACAAAAGTATATTTAACCTTTGTTTGACTTTCGTTTTCGGCTTGAAGCCCTCCTTGGTGTATCTTACGAGTTAGGCGAAAACCGCTTGAAATAGTATGATTTAATACACTGTTACAATCACTTTTTATCATTAAATATCATTTAATTGTTGTAATTTATTAGAAAATGCCAAAACAAATTTAAAATAATCATATCATCCATAAAATGTCAGCTAAATAAATAAAGATATTAAAACAAAACTATTGGGTCAAATACAAAATTAATGAAATGGGTCTCTTAAAATTGCCTATTCTTTCGAATAAGAATGTAAAAACCGTGAGTTATTTTTTTTGGTCTATCCCAATTGAGAAAGCAAGATCAATATGAACTTATCCGACAAAAAATGATGGCAAAACATTATTCGCTACATCAGTACCGGCCTTTATGCATGGACATGCATACTAGTAATGAAAATATGTGATCGTCATGCATTCGTATGAATTTCGGTTGTTCACAAAAGATTCGAGCGCATGGAAATGTGAAATACATTCGTCATTTGATTGAAAACGACATATTTTCTTATTTTAAAATGGACTGTCTGCACCGGAGATTGGACGAGAGGGTATGATTGAAATGTAAATATTTTGAAGACTAAATTCCACAAAAGCGGTGTAACAGATGAATATTTTGTTTTCTTTTTAAATGTGAATATTTCGATACAAAAATGAAGGTTAATTTCACCAATAATTAAATAAAATAAAAAGTTTATTTAATCGACATTCAACAATAGCAAAGTTTCATATCGATTCGTTTTCCCGTCAAGTTGACTAGACGGTCAAAGGTTATTAAGCTTTGTCATATCCCATTTAATTGTTACCCTGATTGTATAAGACCGTTTGTTTCTTAATAAACAATAAATAAATTAAATAAATACATACACATATTAACGCATACTGTCATATGCATTTACGCATATATGCGTCGGTGGCAGTGAATTCGTTAACCTCAATAACACAAAATAAAAACACACAGTAAAATTTTAAAACTTGCTTTTTCCTGCACACGTTTAATGAAAATTTCCCGCTCTACATTAAGATCACGTAACAAGAACTCATTTACCACTTCTCATTATTCTCGTAGTTAACTGAGACCACGTTCGTCTTTCTAACTACCCTTTCGAAACACGACACAAACACGGACACCGTAATTCTTAGCATATTGATTGAATTACTTCTTTATTTGTTGCCAGTGTACGTGCTACATTGCCATTTCCATTTTAGGTCTGTCTTAGCAAAACCTACGGAGCCCCGCCCGGCGGGGCTTCTATTCTCGGAAAATTTGCCCTTCGGGCATTTGAAGTTACCTAACTAACGCGTGATTTGATTATAACAAACGGGCTCAGTCTGCACAATTCGAAACTTTTTTTTAATAATTTTTCGTGACTTAATTTATAACCAAAAAAATACAAAAAATGGCTGTTTCGAAATGATCTCCGAAGTTTATGGACCGAAAAATTCTTGATTTAAAGATGATTAATAGTGTCTTATGTTGTATAGATAATGGTTCGGAACCCTTCGTGCGCGAGTCCGACTCGCACTTGGCTGGATTTTTTTATCTTCATATTATTGTTTTAGTTTAGTACAGTAAAACGTTTCATGCATATTTACAAACCTACATATTGTTATCGGTTTGAATTGGTTTACATTCAAGGCCAAAGATCTTTATTTCCATGCAATATGAGCGCTATAGTAAGTAGCTCTTGGCATTCCATAGTGAATATGTGTCCATTTTACTCGGAGCTTGCCTTATATAGTTAGAATCACATTCCTCATAGTATATGTACCTAATTGAGTTGTCACAATACAAAGACTAGTCAACAAGCCATTTTTAGGGTTCCGTACCCAAAGGGTAAAAACGGGACCCCATTACTAAGACTCCACTGTCCTTCTGTCTGTCTGTCTGTCTGTCACCAGGCTGTATCTCATGAACCGTGATAGCTAGACAGTTGAAATTTTCACAGATGATGTATTTCTGTTGCCGCAATACAACAAACGTGTTTTTTTTAATATATAATTGTACGGAACCCTTCATGCGCAAGCCCGACTCCGATTTTTGTGTGAAAATCTTAATGCGGTTTACAGAATACATCTACTTTCCGAGCTTCAACAGTATAGTTCTTATAGTTTCGGAAAAAAGTGGCTGTGACATACGGACGGACAGACAGACAGACAGACATGACGAATCCATAAGGGTTTCGTTTTTTGCCATTTGGCTACGGAACCCTAAAAAGGTAAAATAAATAAAAATATTCGTATGTTTTTCATACAATGTATTTTCAACGATAAACAAAATGACCATTTTCAATCGTTTAAGTACAAATTACTAGAAGTTACTTAGTTCTAACACTGCAGTACTGTCCCAGCCAGGATTTCGCGCACCACATGCTGCAGCAGTCATCATGGTTCTTGCACTGAAATAAAAAAGAATATTTTATTCTTTGGCCAAATTCTCTTTTCGAATGGTTTACCGTCACGTTTACAATCACGCATCTTTTCCATAGGGGTAGGCAGAGACCATCCACTTGCTACGACCCAGACAAAGTTCCCTCGCTTCCTCCACACTCATAATTAAATTTAACAGGCTAGAATAAATGAGAATGTTGGTAGAGGGCGGCCAAGGCAAACGGTCCACAATCAGATCGGGGACGTATTAAGAAAGGGTCAGGTCAGGAGACTCTAAACCGACGCACGTGTATAGATACTTATGTTTAAGGTATAAAAATCGATAATTAAATATCAGGGGACAATGTCACACAAATGGACCTAGTTCCAAATTAAGCTCTAAGCTTGGACGATAATATATATATATATATATATATATATATATATATATATATATATATATTAATATCTCTTTATGTAGAAAAATAGAAACCCTAATACATAGAAAACTACATACTTACAAGACTCAGAAACAAATACTCATCACACAAATATTTGCTTGACCGGAAATCGAATCCAGGACCGTCCGCTTCGCAGGCAGAGTCACCACCAACTAGGCAATGCGTCAGTCAAAAACCATTGACAGAAATGGGCTTTCTCGCCCAAATTCAGTTTTTGAGTTTTTTTTCTGTTCTCCTTTAAAATTTTGTTTGACTTTAAGTTTTGAAACTAAAATACACCAATTGGCATTATGTCGCAAACATGTACGACGAAGAAAAAAAGTTACTGCAATGCCAATGCAAAATAGTAAATTTTTGGTCATTTTCCTAACATGTTTTCAACTTATTTATTTACAGCTAAATAATATAGCTTTTTAGTGCTGCTCTATCAGTTTTAGACGGGTAAACGTCGATTTACGGGACACCCTGTATAGTTTAATTTAGGATAAGCCAAGATTTTAGTTTGGGACTAGTAGGTCAATTCGTGTAAAATTGCCTACAGAGGGCTTATTGTCTAACGCACATGCAATTACGATCGTTTTCATTTTGAAAATTGAAGGCTTGTCTGCATACAAAATGAAAACAATTGCTTAACTTTGAAGCCGGTTGCGATTGCGAGTGCGTTAGACAATAAGCCCTCTGGTTTCTATATTTATTTCAAATGTATACTTACACCGCCCAGTAACGCCTCGCAAGCGTCTACTTCGACGCTGGCCATCGCGATGATCAAGAGTGCTACCAAAGCAATAAGTTTCCACATTGTGCGGGGTTGTTTTGAATCTGCAACAATTTACACGTCATTAAAATCTAAAAACCTTTTCGGAAACACTATAAGACCCCCAAAAAACGAGAAATAGTCCACTTCTTTACCCGACTGCGGCGAAGCCAAAACGGAGGGTTATTTGACCTGTATGTAAGTATGTATGTCCGTTCCTATGTCCCCCGTAACTACTCAACGGATCAACCGATTTTGATAAATGATACGTCATTAGATTCGTCTTGAAAGCGCAAATATCACTGGATACGTACAGACGATTTTATAAATATGTGTACACTTTAGTACCTTGTCACTTTCATTGCTGTGACAATTCATATATGGCAAATTAAACATAAAATTAAAGAGACAAGGTACTAAAATGTACACATATTTATGAACTCGACTGTACATAAAATTCTTAAAAAAACGGATTTTATGCATTTTAATGTTTAAAACATAAATCGACGACAGTGTCAAAGAATGCAGTCGGGTATTTTATAGCTTTTTATTTAGTTTTGGAATTCAAAAACTAGATTGATGGAGCGTGTCTTTGGTTGGTGAAAGCATTGTATAAGAATATTTTTTTTTTAATTGCTTGGTTTATTCTCTATTACTAGAGGAAGCCTGCGACTTCGTTCGCGTAGATAAGTTTTGTTTTGGTGTGAGAGAGTAGTTTGGTAAACAAAATCATTTAACTTGGGCGCGTGAATTTTAAACAAAATTCTACCTAGGAAGACACATAACAACAAGGACATAAAAATACAAAATAAAATAATAAAGTTTAAATAAAACATTATACCTGATCTGCTTTAAACAAGAACTGTTGAGTTAATGATAATGGTATTAATTTGCTCCTTATATATAGCGTGCAACAAGGAAAACGACGCCATCTTAAGTATGTTACGCACAACGGGAATGCCGATACAAATACTTTACACAGTCATCACGTCACAGAACAAAAAGTCTATACTTACTTTGTTCTATCCGTCATCATCATTGGAAAAACAGCCTTTATGAAAATGGGATGAATACCTAATTTCAAAGTTAAAAGTAAAACTTGACTTGCGTCTAGTATGACGCACCATTATTAGAGTCTGGTTGTGTCTGTTGGTAAAATATGTAAGAAATAACCGGACAAGTGCGAGTCGGACTCGCTCACCAAGGGTTGCGTACATGACACGGTTAACTCAATTTAAAAATTTGGACCGCCGTTCCTTGTATAAAGACCCTGTTTTTAGGGTTCCGTAGCCAAATGGCAAAAAACGGAACCCTTATAGATTCGTCATGTCTGTCCGACCGTCCGTCTGTCCGTCCGTATGTCACAGCCACTTTTTTCCGTAACTATAAGAGCTATACTATGGAAACTTTGTAAGTAGATGTATTCGGTGAACCGCATTAAGATTTTCATACAAAAATAGAAAAAAACAATAAATTTTTGGGGTTCGCCATACTTAGAACTGAAACTCATTTTTTTTTTCATCAAACCCATACGTGTGGGGTATCTATGGATAGGTCTTTAAAAATGATATTGAGGTTTCTATTATAATTTTTTTCTAAACTGAATAGTTTGCGCAAGAGACGCTTCCAAAGTGGAAAAATGTGTGCCCCCCCCCCCCCGTAACTTTTAAAATAAGGGAATGATAAATGTAAAAATAATATATGATGTACATTACGATGCAAACTTCCATCGAAAATTGGTTTGAACGAGATCTAGTAAGTAGTTTTTTTTTAATACGTCATAAATCGAAAACCGCAATTACCTTTCACGGAACCCTTCATGGGCGAGTCCGACTCGCACTTGGCCGCTTTTTTTACCTTTTGCCTTGCATGTATAGGAGGTAAGTAGTTAACCAAAAAAAAACTTTTTTACGATTTTATTTGTCTGTGTAATTTAAATGTATAACAATGCCAAATTACCGCTTTTTAGTATCAAGAGATATCTTAGATAACCTGCGGACAGACGGACAGACGAACAGATGGACAGACTACAGAATGCTAAAGAAGTCAGTGTTTGGAAATATTATATTATTACTTACTTATTTGTTTACTTATTCTTCCGCCCAAAAAGAAAAGCCAGTATAAGGCGTCATACGTTCATAATATTGTTCTTATTTGGGTGATTCCACGGGCATTTCAACAGCTGTCAGTCCCTAGCATTAGAGAATATTAAAGAAATCTGCCATAATATGGTTAAAATTCGATCAATTGTGGCAAGAAATACGGTTACAGTACATCTTAGTATGAAAGTCTGCTGCTTGGTGATGGTCATTATTTCAATATTTATGACTAGGGAGTGACGACGGTTGAAACGCCCGTGGAATCATCAATTTCTTTCTTTCTTTGTTCTTTCTAATGCACAAGGTCCTTTTGTAAGTTTATATTGCAACAAAGCTGCCGGTAATATCTAAAGGAAATCAATTATTAATTAATAAATAATTCATTACGGGAAGGCCAGAGTTAGAATATTTACACAGTTTACCTTTTCCGTAAAGAATTAAATTTTGCAAAATGTTTTTTTTCTCAAATTGACAGTTTGATAACTCTTTTGTCTGCTAATTAATTAACAAAAATTATCGCGTCATTTTGAACACTTAATAATAAAATGGTTTAGCTTTTAAACTTTGTTTTATTTGATTGTTCGGTTAAAAAAATAAATTTTGTAAATAATATAACAAAAATAAAACTTACAATTTCAATGCAAACATAAAAAACATTACTCATTCTAGAAGGGAGGTATGTGACACTATTGCGAGACTATATGGCACATCACTCACACATTACGTTGACATGCCTGTAGCATAGTCTAGGTATACTTACTCGAATACCATCTAACAAACTTTAATTATAGTGCATTATCAACACAAAAAGCAATGTCTAAATTACAAAAATATTAGAGCAACCAGTATATTAATGTAAGTCAAAAGCCAATTTTTACGCTGTCTAAATTAAATAAGGTGCAAAATATACTTTAGCATTAAGGCAGTAAGGTATATTTTGCAACTTATTTAATTTGTTAGTTAATTATGCGGAATTGCAGTATCGTTTCGGCGAAAAGTTTTTTATCTGTGTGTTATTTTCATTCTTTCTTTCTTTAAAAAATAACTGAACCTATAATGACACGTAATTACTGTCTAATTAATTCCCTTTTCAACAACCAGCAATCTCCGCGCAGGGTAGCGGGTACAATCGGGATGGTCACGTCATACCCTAATTCCGTGAAACCCTGGATTCCACCACTATTTATTAATCTTCCATACGTTTGTAGCGACAGCATCAACATTTATTGGTTGATATAACAACAGCTTTTGCCCGCGGCTTCGTCCGCGTAGAATTTAGTAATATGCCTTCCCATGGGAACGATGTTTTTTTTTGGATAGATGTTTTTATTCAGTTTTGTTTGGCGGTTTCAGCGTGAAGAAGTTACTAATATATAATGTTAGGATTATTCTAGCGCTCGGTTAATCGGTGACATCGGTTATTAAATACACGGCTAAATTACAAACAATGGCAAGTGGCTCAACAATCCCGGTTCGTGACTGTACAAGCCTTTATGCGAGTCTGTCCGACTTTATCTGATTCTAATAATATTTTTTCACAATCGTGTTATAATAGAGATCTTTTTAGTCGAGTACCATGTTTAGGCCACGAAGCTTGCTGAGTGGGCTTAGTAAGGTACGAGATTAAAAAGCTTGATTATGACACTATTGTGAACAATACTTTTTGTACGAGTTCATTAAAATTAATAATTTAAGTCATTAATTCGAGTATATAAGAAAACGAAATATCGTAAGTAGGTACACTATCACACCACCGGCGTCCGTAATGTTGCAGTACTGTGCTGTGATTGGCTAACTAAATACCAGCCAATCACAAAGCGTAGTTTTTTTTTATGCCCTGGATAGTGGATACAGCAGCAAGTTTAAGTAGATTTTTGACAGATGACGCGACGCTACTACGTTCCGAAACGCCATAGATTGGCAATTTTATTAAGGACACATACTATTGAAATGCGATGTTCCATTTTCAAAAAAAAATCGGTTGTCTAGAGCGTATCGAAATAGTTATTTCGGTTGTTTTGGAAGTAACATAGACGAAGACGACGAAGAAGTAACGATGAAAAGAGTGGCGTTGCAGTATTCTCTATGAAATCTTAATACACAGATTTTAATCGACGAGTACAAAAAAGAGTTTAAAGACCTCATAATACACTTCCGTTTTGTTTCGACACCAAAAAAGTAGGTATATTTAAGAGGTACGCCATCATTTAAAATTTATATAATTCGTTACTTTGCATATTAACAGGGTTTAAATAATATTTCCACCAAATCGCTACACAGAATCTCTAGCTTATTTCAATCCTTTGATATTTCTCTAATTACTCCAAACATTTCCTGTTAGAAACAAAAGTTTAAATGATTATGCATACCGTACTAAAAGGTAACGCAGATTTGTTTTCAACATGCTAAATTACACTTTGTTATACAGCGATACGGTTTAAATTAGATGTTTGTTTAACGTGAAACCGGAGATTTAGTGGCCCTAATTGCTGTATAAATTTTCATCTTGCATGTGTTTTAATTGATTGTAGGGCGGTTACGACTATTTGTAGAAAGGTCGTTTACATTAATTCATCTTCCTTTTTGGCGTTTATATGTTCTATTTATAGTACAATGAAATATTCAAATATCGTTAAAAGGATGGTCAAGTGCGAGTCGGATTCACCCACCGAGGGTCCCATACCGTCATATGACACTTGGCTGGTTTTTTATTCGTTTGCACTATAATCACACTAAATTCGACGCTTGAATTACCGATTTAATGATCAATAAATGTTAATTTAAAACGTTTCTTGTATGGGGACCCCGTTATTATTAAACTTTTAGATTTTTAAACTACTTGTTAGAAATCCAATGTTATAACTCATATTCTGTGAAAAAATAAACTGGCCATCTAATATGATTCAAACGATTCAGCTGCATACAACAATTAGGCAACAAAGTCATAGTAATAGTGTTATAATTTATGTGTTTGCATATAAAAACTTAAAAAAGATAAACCTGGAAAATAATACCGATATGACAGTCATGTGTGCAGGCGTGGCATGGTGGAGACGCTGGGATAACGCTCCAAAGCTTTAAACTAATACAGTTTTGGGTTGATTCGCTAGTGAAAGATCACTCGTTTATTTAACGTTGAAAACCGGGTAAACCTTCATTATTTAACGTAACGGCCTACGTTGCCGCTTTTTGACTCAAATTCCCGCAACTATCATAATATTTTATTCAATCACGCAAATAAAACATTCCAGCCCACAATTACAAATTTCCCTGGATAAACCAGAACTGTCCCGGTTCCAAACCCCGACCCGTATGCCTTATCATCCGTTATAAATAATTGGACGGTTCACGCCCGCATTGAGGATGAAATAAAATATTAGATTCGTATGTTACCGATGACACTCACTAGTTTTTGTAATATAAATGTCGTTGTTCGGTTTTCACCTTTTATTTTACCGCTTTTCAAGATATGCCGGATAAAATTTGCGTCAATTTTATTACCATATAAAAATATATATTAAAGAGATACTATACTTAACTGCCGTACTCAGAGACATTTTAGAGCCAATAGAAAAACTTGTTCCTTTTTCAAAATTGTCTTCAAAAAACTACTTAATCATTAACTGACCCTGAGTGCGCCCATTTTTTCTAATGACTTCGAAAATCCATTTGAAATTCAGTCCAGCTTATAAGTATTAGCAATTATATTATTCGTGGTGTAGCGATTCGGATTTGTGTAGTATACGTGCCGATGTAATCCATTACATAATTTTTTTTATCTGTGTTATTTTTCGAGTTTAATATTAATATTATCATGTCATTTTCCAGCCATTCCACTAGTTCTGATTTTGCATAAATCACGTCTTTCCACTGCTATGTTAACGAAAGACCAACCAACTCAACTGAACACTACTTCCTTATATAAAAAAATGAGAATTATTATAAGTAACGCGTCTAAAATTTACTGGATCAACGTAAAAGTCTTAGAAAATATAGGCCAGCTTGTGCCCAAGGGTTATGGCATTTTAATAAATTTATTTTTCGCGTGATATTTTCGGTGCTCCGTATTAATGTGTCAGCCCGGGGGTTTGAGGTTTGGGGGTCAAGGGTTCGATTCTCGGGCAGTGTTTCTTTTTATTTTACGTCTTTTCTTGTTAATAAATACAGTGAGAGTTTTTTTTACTGAGTTGATTGACCCAGATGGGAGGCAGCGAACACCGTTAGCAACGTACTTTGAATATATATATTTTTTTAATCTTGTAAACGTTTTTTTATCCGACTGCCAAGCAGCAGTGTTCATATTGCTGTGTTCCGGTATGGGGATAAGATAACCGGTGAAATTACTAGTTTCATCTTGGGCCTCAAGGTTTTGAACGCATTCGTTGAGATTGCAGTCTCAGGATTATAGTCATTAGACTGCTGAATAATTAGAAAGCTAAATGTCTGTAGATCCCATTTACCATCAAGTGGCCTGGGCTGGTATTCCAGGCGCTAAAAACCATATCGTCTTTGACCTGTTATCGTATTGTCAACGTTTTGATAGCTCTTATTTCCTTGACAGTAATGGCGGCTGACGTCAAAACAATACCGTAGGTAATATGCAAAAGTTAGGTTGACTATTTTTCCCATCATGTCGGTACTAATTATTTGCACTAAACCTATTGTTTGCATATTCTATAGGCTTCATACTTTCGATTAGTATGTATTAAACAAGCAATAGCAATTTAAAAAAAGTTCATTTTTCGTTTTTTTTAATTATGGACTTTACTGGACTGAATTTTTTCAGTCAGCCTATTCGCCATATATTACTTACCATATTAAATTTGATATAAAATACTTTTTATAAACAGCTGGGTGAAGGTCGTCTCTTATTCGGATCTTAGACCAATACAAATGCCGACGTGACATGACACTTGGCAAATTTTCATAGGCAAACATCCTCGAAACCACGCCCTTTGCAAAAAAAGTTTTTTTGTATTTTTAATAGATGCTAGACGATATTGTTACAGACATCGCTTTATTTTCATCACAGCAAAATCAGAACAAAGGCAACAAAAGCCCGAATCAAAACTAAAGTTCTCCGTCAAATAATAGTCCCGCGGAGTGACGCTTTAAAAAATTACACAATACAATATTGCGGCGTCGCTTTATGGCTGTCGGGTAGTTTGACAAAGGGAAAATTGTCGCCGTCACAATGAAAATAGAGGGCTAAAAGTGTCACTTCCGTGTACAGTTTTTATTTACTTAGACTGTAAATTTATGTTTGCGGGGCCATTTAGGCGAGTGGTTTTGTTGTTATGTGCGGATTTGACGGCGATGGGAAAGTTACACGTTTCGAAATGAATGTATTTCAGGGATGTGATTCTCTCAAAAACGGCGGTCGGTCGAACGAACGAGTGAATAGCGGCCTTTAGACCCGCCATACACGGACTGCTTTAAGCAGTCGGGAACCGACTGCACTTCGTTGCAATTGGTCGATTTGCAGTTTCAATGCTCTAGAAAGTGCAAACTGACTGTACTTCATTTTATTAGAGAAACTTTACCGTATTATGTTTGGAAATTTTCACCCCTAAAACCCTCTTAATATCTAGAATCAGTATTTCACGGCTTATATCCAGTGATCTTTCCGTTCAAAGCGCGTTGAACGAGGCTTGCCTCATTTCGAGCCTCCCAACTTTTCCTTTGACACACAACTGCGATAGTTAATCCTCTATTTTATGAGAGCAGTTTAAATAAGGCTGGTAAAACTACTTTTATTTGAATTACTTATTTACACTTGCATGTGAGGTGGCTACTTGTTTTAACAAAGAGTGAGTTTCTGTCCTTTTAAGGGTTTCGTAGCCGAAGGGAGTCCAACTGTCCCTATTAATATGGCTACGCTGTCTGTCTGTTCGTCCTAACTTAAAAGTGCTGTATCTTTTGAACCGTAATAGATAGAGGGTTGTTTTTTTTTTCAGAATTTTGTGTTATTATGGTCGATTTATTAATAAAAAATGGATTTTTTTTTCAATGTATTTATATTTTTGTTATATCGTAAAAACCGTAAAATCGACAAATTTGGTATGATTATAGTACAAACAATGAAACAAGTCTAACAAAAAGCAAGCAAACCTAAAAAACTAACTGTTTCTAAACAACTTTAAATCTTTATAAGTAAATCCTAAATGATCATTCAAAATGAATAATGATGAAAGAAAGCTAACAATGATTTACAAATACCTGTTCAATAATACCCCACTTGTCATAGTTCGTCGACTTTATTTTTTCTTTTTTACAATACGGCATCTGGCCCCTATTTCACCAAGCTTGACAAGTGCGACAATTGTCTAAATGATGTGACAATTGTATTTCATGAAACGGCAATTGTAATAATCAGGTGATAATTGTCGATTAGTCACGATAGGTGTTGTTTCACAAAACTCTACATTATTAAACCACGCTGACAGGTGCGACAATAATGAAAAAAAGATGACATTTTTATATAGTGTATTGGCAAAAGTGCTTTGATTAAAAACATTGTAATGAAAACACTACAATTGTAACGCAAGCCTGACACAGCTCTAATCTCATGTCAATAATGACCGACAAATTTGCAAATATGTCGACTTGGAAAAATTTACAATTGTTTCACAACATAATTGTCCTTAAATTAAATTATGGACAATTGTCACGAGTTGCCTATCATGGTTACACTGTAATTGTAGAAAATTATGTACGTCCATAGAAATAAAATTGAGAATTTGTCTACTTGTCACCTGTCACATGACAACTGTCATATGACATTTGTCGAATTATCAGCAGACATATGTCATTGACAATTGTAACTTGGTGAAATAGGGGCCTGGTTGATTTTGATTACTGTCATATCTTTATTGATACTTACAAGAATAAGACAAATCGATTGACATGAGAATCATCAAAACCGTCCCTCGCGTTTAATTTCTAGACCGCCACAAAGGAACAAACATACACACATATCATCATCATCATCATCATCATCATCATCATCAGCCTATATTATTCCACTGCTGGACATAGGCCTCTCCCATTGCACGCCAACGAACACGATTCATGGGCACTCTCATCCAGCTCTTGCCAGCCATCTTGCGAAGATCGTTGCTCCACCTAGTCTGAGGGCATCCAACACTACGTTTGCGGATTCTCGGTCTCCACTCAAGAATACGATAACTCCAGCGATTATCGGTTCTGCGGCACAAATGACCGGCCCACTGCCACTTCAAGCTGCTTATTCGATGGGCTACGTCGATAACCTTAGTACGTAGTACATAAACAGGGTGTCCCAAAATCGGTAACCCACACTGACACCGGAGGTAGGTCAGCTTAAGAGGTACCGAACCAGCCTAACATGATCTCAGTAAAATGACTTTATTTTTTTCAAATTGCTAGACCAATGAAGCCTATTGGCAATGAAGTCTATAGGATTTGAAAAAAATAAAGTCATTTTACTGAGGTCATGTTAGGCTGGTTCGGTACCTCTTAAGCTGACCTACCTCCGGTGTCAATGTGGGTTACCGATTTTGGGACACCCTGTATAGGTTGATAAACACCTGATAAACACAAAAAACAACAATTACTATAAAATGGCAATAAGATTGCGGTCTTAAGATTGAAGGCATATGAATGTCTATGGGTTACAGATTCCAGTTACCGATTAAAAATCGTCCGCAGTTCCCGATTTGTAAATCATACCAGAAGGCATATAGCGACCTGCGAGTTCAATACAACAGCGCGTACAGAGCGTTGCTACTGCTGCCGCGCTATTGCAGCGCTTTCGCGATGTTCGCGGAGACGAACGCGGCGGGGTTGGCCGCTATCATGCGCAAGCGCTGCGCCTCCATGCTGCAGCGCGCGCGCGACAGCCGCAACGCGCTTAGTGTGCTGTTGTTGAACGCTGGGACTCGCCAGTATTAGCGCGGTGGATCAGGCTCCACGCCCTTAAATTATATCTGTTCCTGTTATGTTTTGTCTTGTTTTTTTTTTTGTACAACACTAACACTTGTTTTAAGTTGCTCAAACTTTACTAACAAAATATGGATTATTGGTCTGAAATAAAATATATTATTATTATTATTATTAAATCCCGAAATTAGCTAAAAAACCTAAAAATACAGCTGATGAAAGGCCAGGTACTGTCTAGTGAAACTACCAGACATTTGGGATGTTCATCGCAAAATGTTTACCTATTTCGAAGCGTCGAGAAATTTACGAGGGATTTTGAATATTTCAACAGCAGACTAATCTTGCATAGAGCAGATGGCAACAAACACCGTGTTACGTACATCACGTTAATATTCTATGTATATAGTTAATAATATAAGTATTATTACTAGCAAATCATCTATGCCACCTTGTCAAAACCGTCTTGTAAGAACTTGGCGTTTTCTCAGCAGTGGTGAACTCTTGGGATTGGGAGTTGATTTGCTAGTAATACTTATTTTATTGCACGTGAATTACAAGCTACCAAGTCATTGTTCTTATCTCATCTTATCTCATTTAGCTGTTTCTGTCCAACTGCTGGGCAAAAACCTCCCTCAGCCCTCTTCACAACTCCCTATCCAGTGATTCCTGTGCCCAGTTTTTACAGAACTTCTTGTTTTGTAATTGAAAAAATAATCTTCTGCTGGACTTTCTTGCGGCGTTTCTTCTCCGCAATGATGGTCTTGTCCAAAGCGCTAGTAAATTCACTCCATATTACGTGTAAAAGAGCCCTCATGTGGCCAATTTACGGCATAAATATGATTATTAAGAAGATGTAGTGACTAAGATTGAAAAGGGCATGCTTCGATGGTTCGGTCATTTGGAAAGGATGGATGAAAGAAGATTGACGAAAGAGATATACAGAGCGAAAGTGAGTGAAGGGTCGGAAGGGGCCGCTCTAGGCGTAGTTTTTCGAATGAAATCGGAGAAATACTGGAAAAAGGCCGAATTTTAAGTACCCGAAACCGACGTGCGTGCATGACTCGATGTATGAATGTGGAAGAAGCGAAAGAGATTTGTCAAGATCGTAGCAGGTGGAAAGAAGTGGTCTCTGCCTACCCCTCTGGGAAACAGGCGTGATTTAATGTATGTATATATGTAAATATTTTGGAATATTTAAAAATGGTCCAGATCATGCTGCCGTCTTCTTCTTGGTATGCCTCTTCTCTTGTGGCTTGGTTTCCAGTCATTGTGAGATTCATAAAATTACAAATTTCACTCTTTTAACTGCTAATGATAAAGAACATTATGCCATATCAGACAGATGAACGTTTATAGAATATGTACGTTATATTTAATCCTTCCCTAATCCGGAGCTTATTGCTAAGCAATGGAGCTAAATATCACAAACAAGCAAAACAGGACTCGTTCTTATATGGATAAGTAACACTTTATGATGAATAAATAATGTATACAAAGCAGAGTGTAGCAACTAAAGTGTGCATTAAGTGGTGTATAAATGAGGGGTACGCGCAAAGGACATAGTCACCTTAATTTATTGAGGCGATTTAAAAATTAGGAACCTCTAATTTCGTACTTCTCTACTGAATTTTGTGTAGAGGTTTTTTAAAGATGAAAAATTTCAAGTTTAGATGTATACCTCTGCTGCTAGGGAAAAAGGTCATATAAATATTTTTGAAACTTTATATGTATATGTATAACATAATATATGTAAATTTATAGACATGACCGTACGTACTAAACATAAATGGATACGTTAATAAAAGCATATAGAAACATATGGCCATGAATTTTACCCAACCGTTTTTCACATTATACATTAACTGGAAACAGTGAAAGCCCCGTAACATAATATATAGGGCAGAAATAAAGCCATAATAGGTGTTGCTATAGATTTATGGTAAGAGCTACTGCAGGAGATTTACGCCGGAGTAACAAGGGGTGGTGTGTTCACACGTTTTTAACTCACTAGAGAATTTATATAAAACTTGCGCCTTGCCACCGCTTTGCTTCTGTACATATAAGTTTGTTAAAACACAATTATCCATAAAAACCTTCCCCATGAATCACTCTATCTATTGTTGAAAGCCGCATAAAATCCATTGCGTTGCATTGTATACAAAGGGACAGACGGCGGGAAGCAACTTTGTTTTATATTAGTTTCTGTCAAAAATATCATTTTTGGGACGAGCTTTTGTTGCGGACTGTACTTTTTTTGTTCAGAGTCATTATCTACTAATCATGACCAAACAAATGAGTTCCAACACGGTGGGTTTACGTTTAGTATAGCGGAGATTCTGTCGCCACCTTCTGACTCCATCATCAGATCAGCTCCATGTCATAGTAGTATTGCATTGTAATCCAATTTCACATGTATGCAAATTATCAGCTTCATTGGTTACCGGGAAATGGGTAGAATTAACTTGGAAGATTTGACCCCTACATACATACATACATACTTACTTACATACATACATTGCAAGTTAAATAAAATCTGAGAGCGTCCCCACTGAGAGCATTCGAGTGTAAAGAGCATTCGGCGTCGAACAAACATCGAGTAGTGTGTAACCTTTGTAACGGTCGGCGCAACGTCCTCACCGCTCGAATATTCGACGCCGATGCTCTCAGTGGGGACGCTCCTTTAGAGGAACTTAGGAATATACTGCCGTCGCGCTAAGTGTGTGTGTATTACAAATTACAAGCAAAAGAGAGAACTAATATAGCCTTGTGTGTGGGGACGTATAAAGACGGTAATAGCTGTGAAGTTTGTTGACGCATTTAGCCCAGTTAGTAGTGGATCTAGCAGCCCTGGGTTCAATTTCCAAATCTAAACTTAAGTTATTTTTTTAGGTTGCAGGAAAAAGTAGTTCAGTTTAGCGAGTAGAATCAATCGTTGTATTTAAAGCCCTAAGGTCAGAGGCACCCTGTATGTTCTATCAGCCCAATGGCACCCTGACCCATCTTAGAACGGTGTCACCGTGACATTATAAAACAATTTGTTTGACACTTCTTACGACTTGAATCATAACGTCACTGTGACGCAGTTCTACGGTGGGTCAGGGTTCCATTGGGGTAATAGTACATCCTTTCCATGCCCGTAGAACCTTTCCACTCCAACGACCATCGATGTAACGAGCTTTGTTTCCGTTTAAATTGTAAATTCAACGCTTGTAAACAGCTTTTCACCGTCTAAATAGGTATTAACCGATCACTTCGCAGTGTAAAAGCTTAGAGCAAAACGGTTACAAAGCTCAGTTAAGCCGAGCTTTCTATTATTGCGGAAAATGTAGTTATCTCTTTGTACCTGAGCTCTCTTGCTTAAAAGCTCCAGTTGACTTAAGACAAGCATTTTCTTAACTTTATTCCGCTTTGTAGAGCTTAATGGCTTTGCGATTAACAGCTTGCTGCAGTAATGACGTTTTTAGCTGCATTTCATATTTTAATTGCTTTTTACTAAATTTTATGTTGTTTTTAATCCCCGACAAGAAAGGGGTGAGGGGATAAGAAAGTTCAACGTATGTATCTGTGTATGTGTGTGTTTGTGTCTGTGTCTCTATTAAAGCTAGGTTTACACGAGCTTAGTAGCTAATGCTTAGTACTTGTCACTTACACTTGTCAGATGTGTGTAAACAGTTAATAGTTAACAGTTAATAGGTATTAGTGCAACTGCTAGAGCGAGCGATTAGAAGCCGAACATTAGACAAGTGCCTACCCCCATTTAAAAATCTACTAATGCTTGTCACTTGTCGGGTGGTGTGAACATTCATGTCAAGTGAAGTATTGTAATTACTAATACCATTCTCTTACACCAACGTGTAGACGGCTACTTGTCACTGGTCAACCTGCAGACAAGTCCCTAATCACTTACACTTATGACAAGTACTAAGCTCGTGTAAACCTAGCATAAGACGGGTTTTTTAATGATAAAACCAGTTCATTCGGGATGGTTGTTAGCTAGGTTTCATGAAAATCGGTTGGGCCGCTTAAGAGATAAATCAGCTCTGAATGAAGAGGTCTCCATTATATCGGGATTTTTACCTATTTATGGTGCGTTCTGATGTTCAAAACCGTGGATAGAGTTGTGACGTCTCGTTAAAATTTACTTATAAAGAAATACATACTTAAATACATAGAAAACGCCCAAGAATCAGGAACAAATACTAGCGCTGATCACACAAATATCTGCACTTACTGGGATTTGAACCCGGGACCGCTAGCTTCGTAGGCAAGGTCACTACCAACCAGGCTAACTAACTTACCCTTCGTTCATTGAATACAAAACGGACACATTCCAAAATCAGTCAGTGTTGCATTTTAAAATTAGAAGCTGTTCGAAGATTCTCAATGCAAGAGCAAATCGTTCATTGAATACAAAAAGGACACATTCCAAAATCAGTCAGTGTTGCATTTTAAAATTAGAAGCTGTTCGTATAAGATTCTCAATGCAAGAGCAAATCGTTCATTGAATACAAAACGGACACATTCCAAAATCAGTCAGTGTTGCATTTTAAAATTAGAAGCTGTTCGTATAAGATTCTCAATGCAAGAGCAAATCGTTCATTGAATACAAAACGGACACATTCCAAAATCAGTCAATGTTGCATTTTAAAATTAGAAGCTGTTCGTATAAGATTCTCAATGCAAGAGCAAATCGTTCATTGAATACAAAACGGACACATTCCAAAATCAGTCAATGTTGCATTTTAAAATTAGAAGCTGTTCGTATAAGATTTTCAATGCAAGAGCAAATTATTTTGGAATGTGTCCGTTTTGTATTCAATGCGCGCCTTAATGCCTCTAATACAGTTTACTTTCCAGTAAATACTTTGCTATTCCAGTTAGCAGAGCATCGTCCAGTTGCTCGAGTAATTGCCAGCTGATGTATTTACGACTTAGGTCGGCCGGGTCCGTGATTTATTCCAGTCACCCAGAGGGACTTTTTTCACTAAAATGTACTTCGGTTAATGGTATTGTATTTGGCACCCTTGGACGGTTACGAGGCTTATAAATTTATATTCCGCTGGTGAAAATATAGGGTGGGTTAGGGCTGTGATGTATCGTTTTGAAATGGTTATTTGGGTATTTTGAAATATACGTTGGTTGTGTTGTTATGTTTTTGAGGAAGCATTTTAATTTTTGTAGTAGTATTTTGGCGGATTATAATATGTAACAATACGATGAATAAATTAATAAAATAAAATAAAAACCGGTCAAGTGCGAGTCGGACTAGCGCACGGTTAAGATAATGGTTGGAAAAAGCAAAAGAAAATAGTCATTTTGTTATGAACTATATTTTCTATGCAATAAGGTCCATTTTGACTAACCTAAATTTTAATAGAGATTGACAGCCTAAATTTAAAGTTTTTTGATAACTTTTCGCGTAAAAAAATCTGAAAAATTCCTGATTTATAGATTACTTATAAGTTTGATAAACAATTTTTGGTAATTTTCTCCATAGTATAATTTTGTTTAAAATCAATCTATCATTGTTTAAATGCTCCGTGAACTTAAAACTGCAAATTACTCGAGTGCGGGTCACTTTTCCCTTAACTACGTCCGAATATAAATACAAGCTAGAAATACTTAGGCCGCATTTCACCAAAGTGGAATAAGACTTACTCTGAGATTAACATAAACATAACATAAACTCACGCCTTCACTCCCAGAGTGGGGTAGGCAGAGCCACAGACTCACCAACAACTCCAAAAACTTGTTGATAATTCTGTGACCACATTTTGCACAACCAGGCTAAGATGTTATCCAGTGTATTTAGTGACAGGTTGCAAACCCATCGCCTAACAGCATAACACAGCCTTTAGTCCCTTAGTCGTCTCTTACGACATCCACGGGAAGACATGGAGTGGCAACATTCTTAACCCGGCACCACACGGGCAACCCTCTGAGATTAGTCTATACAAATTCGGCGTTTAATCTAGGTATAAGACCTTATTCCATTTTGATGAAATGCGGCCTTAGTAACAGCAATATGTTAAAGAAGGAATTTACATTATCACATACTATAAACGAACGAACTTACAAGCTTACTTAAATATATGTTAAAGTAAGTGGGCCATTCTACTTTTCGTTGTACAAAAGTTTTTAGCCACTTTCTCAATAAACTATGTTTATTTCAAAAAACGGTAAAGTGCAGCGTTTTCTAACTTTAAACTCGAAAAGAGACGTAAGTAAATAAACTTATATTTAGAATTATCCTAGTTCATAAAAAGTTATTTGTAATAACTATAAAGTGAGTAACGCAGTGGATGTCGATGTCCCCGCCTTTTCTATGGAAATGGTGCAATTTACCACTGAGTTACCATGATTCTTCAACGATAATTGAGTAATTTGAGAGTTGTTTTTTTGAAAACCATTAAACTTAAACATTCTAAGTTTATGTTATTTATTTAGAAGCGGATTCATGATTTGGTATACTTTTTATCGGACGATAACAAAATATGTACTTATTCCAAGTACTTATTCTAATGCATAATAGGTACAACGTTTTGTTTGACTTGAATATCCACTCGGCTCAAGTCATTAAACAAATTAAAAGTGCGAGCTACACCAGTGCATACAAATTGCACATGCTCTAGCCTTTCATCTCACGCTTTTCAAAGGGAAATGACATTTTTACTTTTTTTCTACTTTTTTGCTGTAGTTTTGATAAGGCTTTCAAAATACTTGAACATGTAGATCATTTGACGGACTCCTATGCTGTAAGTTTATTGAACTTCAAAGGGTTTTGAAGTATTTTGTCGGGTTATGTATCAAGTCCGTTAAACGATGAACATTATTTTCTGAAACCATATATTCCTGGATCGTTATAAATCTAACCTAACCTAACCTACAGGTTTTGTAGGTGTATTTTAAATACTTTTAAAAATTAATGGGTTCAGAGGAAAATGATTATATGGGGACCCCTTTATTATTTTTTGTTAGTAAATTCGCTGTTATAACACATAATTCTAGGATAGAAGTAACGTTTGTGGCCACTGTATCTTTTTTGGCCACTTAAGGTTTAAATGAGTCTCAAAAATACTGAAATATTAAAAATAATTTAATTAAATTAAAGAATGATGATCAATATAAAGATACTTAAAAAATAAAAATAAATTTGTAACTACATAATGGTTTACATATTAATTAAAATTTAGAATGGCCAAAAATTAGGCAAAGATAGCCAAAACCGGTACTTCTACCCTACGGTTCAAAAGATACAGCTCTTTAAAGTTAGGACAGACAGACAGACGGACGGACAGCGTAGGCTAAGTAATAAGGTCCCGTTGTATGTTCCTGGGGTACGGAATCCTAAAAACTATGTGGTATTAGAAGCAAGATGGGTCACAAAAAAAATAGAATACAGACCTGTTTTTTTAGCAAACAATATAACATAAGAAATAAAGCATTCTATCATTCCATGAATAGTTAAAAACGTGCCGCCTCATACCGTATTGAAGTGGGTCAAGTGATTCATAAATATTACGTTTGATATCTCCTGACAAATGTGACAGTGATGGAGGGCACGGAAACGGTTATTGCCTTAATTGTGTTTGATGTTTGGATTTTTTTCTTCTAGTTTGCATTGAAAAATCCGAAAAATGACGCAAATGTTACATTGCTGCCGTGCTTAAGCTAGAAAAGGGTTAACCCCAAGTAGTCGATTTTGAGATATCGTCAAAAAAGGCGGGGATTGATGTCTCTAAAAAACTATGTAAGATGGAGCAAACTTTCTTAGAGACAAAAGTACCTAATTTTTACTCCTACCATGTGGCATAATTTCTATCGGAAATGATTGTCAAATATAACACCTGAAACCTTTTTTTGTATTCAAGCTAAGCATTTTATTTCTAATGTTGGCTAATTACTGCACTAAAACCGGGCTAACCATACCTTAACCGATTTTTAGCGTAGTAATTTCGTGTTACTGTCTCTACCAAAAAATGTATTCGAAGTTATCCAGCACTGCTTAGCTATAAAGTATTCTCACGTCGTTGCGAACTGCAGATAACCGTGTTCTAGCCTAGCAATGTGGGTTAACCCTATTTAAACCAAGGATTACTACGAAATATTAATTTTAATTTTGCTTAAAAAGACAGTGATTGGTTATTTAGACTTTTTTATGGTGTATAAAAAATATGTTTTACTTAGCTTAAAAAGGGTTAAAGGGTCTTAACTGATTTTTAATGAAGTTCCTTATTGTTAACTTATTTATAGTTTAGTTTTTAACGAACATTTACTTGAACTTTACAAGCCTTTATCAGAGTTAAAGGACCTTGACTTAATTTAAGTCTAGGATAAAAAGATAACTTTATTTTAGCTAAGCAAATTATATAAAAATAACTAGTTTTCATGAAGTTAAGAGCCTTTTGCCCTCTTACAAACTAGCTTTGTGGTTTAACTAATTTCTAATTAAGTAAATCTTGAAAATTGTGTCACTTAACTGTTCACCGACAATCTATATCTCCGTAACTAATAATGATAGAAGGATGTTTCCTAGAACGAAATGTAGAGAATTTTGCGCTCTGTAATTTTGCATCATTAACTCAAAACCGACCAAATGAGGGTTAACCCTTCTTTAGCTTAAGTACGGCAGATTGCTCAAGTTTTTTTACATTCAAAATCAAACTATTTCTATTTTCTAAATTGTTTCAAAATTTATATTAAATATATAAAATAGCCGCACCTGCATACTGGTCAGAGAGTGACAGATCTACATCGATAAACACGATCATAATTTTGGGTCTTAGTGGAAAAAGGCAAATAAAAAATATATATATATAAGTTAAATTATATTTAATTTAAAATTTCTCTTCCGAAGGTCAAGTGAAAAAGAGTTTAAGTCTAGTATACTCCGTTTACGTATGTACCCTTTTTTATTACGAGTTAAGTCGACTTGTACCCTTTTTCACTAGTACTCCAGCATTATAAACTTTAAGGTCCAAGTTATAGATCGCTCTGACGTGTAATATTTTTTAAACCGAATGTTGGACAATATTATTGCCAGTGACTGTACGTTTATTGTTACAGCATAACTCTGTAATAGGGGCGGAAGTTACGACGTAACATGCGAAGTAGTTTCCGGTATGAAGCTATAGTGCTTTGAAACTTGTAAGAGCTAGCTTTCAGGTATTTGCTAAGGAAATTCGGCTTGAAAAGATCCAACTGACAGGCTCAAATTAAATTGCTAAATTTCATTTGTCATAATTTTAACTTGCTATAATAATTTTAATTTAGGTGAATAGTTTGGTTTGCTAAACATGTTGGTCGGTTTAGAATGGTCATAGTGTTTTTTTTATTGGATTAAGGAATGGCTTTTTTTGCAATGAAAATTTGCCTAAGTCTTTAAGCGCTATTTTACCATTGTTACTATTTGTCTTTGGCGGGAACAATCCTTCGGGAACTTTAAATTTCAACGAGACGAAAATTGTACTTTGGTCTGTTCCAGAATACGTGCTATGTGTGTGCCAAATTTCATCCGAATCCATATAGCCGTTATTGCATATTTGACTTTCAAATATCCAAACAAGTATACCTACATCATTTCAAACTTTTACGTTTATAAATTATAACATAATATTAATAAAAGAGGGCGCTCTCTCTAAAAACAGCCTTTTAGTCAAACTTGCTTACTCTCTGTTTCCTTTTCTTTCGCATTAACGTTGTATGCTCGTATTTATTCACACATAATCCAGCTCAAATAAAAGTCATCACCAGAGATGCATGCTGGGTAAGCAGTATAATGACTAGGTCGCGAAATTACCAACTCGCAAAATGGCCACAACACTGGTAGCTCTATTTTGAGATAGAAATATAAATAGTAATAGAAACATTTATTCAACGAGCACAAAAAAACAGAACAAAGAAAAAAATTAAAAAGGATGGTAACACAGAAATAAAAATAAAAACAATGATGAAGGGAAGAAAAATGCAATTGTAGGATAATGTTGCCATGGGTGATGCTGTGACGTCGAAATTGACACCACTCAGCACTGTGTCACGGCATAAACAGCTACTTTGGCTGGTTAAAAATGTAGGCTACAAGCAATGTGGTCATTTTGCGAGTCGGTAATTTTGCGATCGCGTCATTCCACTACTCCGTAAAGTCTTCTATCAAAACATTGCATTCAGAATAATTAAAATTCGGGATTTCGATCAATTCGGAATTATGGCTCCTGGCAATTATGTGGTGTACCCGAGGTTGTGATATTATCAGGTTCAAACTCAAAGAATTATTGAAAATTTATTTCTACAGCTCAAGTTTTGCTATAAACCTCATAATCATCTTATTTATCCTAACCCGAATCATTTGTAGTCGGCGGAGTACGTTTTTTCTTTCAAACATCCCTATCAGCCGTCATGTCAGTATTCATTTCCTTGTTTTTCATATCACTCTTCACACATTCCATCCATCACCCAATGTAGCCATCCAAATTCAAATTCACTTATTTAAAAAAAATACATGACTTTTATTCATCTTCATAACATGCCCATATCACGATAATCTATTCCTTTCCATTTTTTCTCTCACAGGCACTAATTTTAAACTTCCTCTTACATACATTTCTTCTCCTCTCCATTCTTGATACCCCATACATCCATCTCAATATTCGCATTTCGGCCACATGTACTTTTCAGGTCAGTACATAATTCCAAATTGATCAAAATTCCGAATTTTCATAATTCCGAATACAATGTTTCGTGTGCCGGTTGGCACGTTTCATAGAAGACTTGATTTTTTAAAATCGCTTATAAATTTGCATTAGATAATTCTAAAATGACTACAGCAGCTCTGCATAGCAAGTTTTGAAAAACCGAAAATTCGGACTAATTCACACTTGGCAAAAAAAACGGAATTTTAAAGTGCTCCTCTTATATCATACTTTTCCCCACAACAATCCATATACATGCATTTCTCATTATTAATTTCCACGAACGGGGCGTACCGTCTGTAACGCCTCTAAAATAATGGTGCCCTCACACACGACACGGCTATTTATTCCGAAGGCTACCGTTTCCGCCACACACGCCATTCATACACGCAATACGACTAGTTTGTTTATGGAATTATTTCAATCCCCCATTATCGAAGTATTTGAGGCCGCGGAAATAAGGTCACGAATGTTGATATGTGAAATGATTTTACAACGGAGTTAGCTCTTAAGTACCTGTGACTCCATCCGTATACAGGGTGTCCCAGACACCGACGTCAACCTGACTAGGGCTGATAGAGCAGCTAAAAAGCTATCGAATTAACCCCTATGTATATTCAGCGATTTTTGCTAGTTTCGGAGATATTGATCATTTAAATCTGAATTTTTGTAATTTTCCCTTATGTCCATGTCACGAAACATCATTAATTTCATGTTTTATTTCATTCGTTTTTCAGTGTTATCTTACATAATTACAATCAGCGAAGTTTTTAAACATACCTGCCCGTTTTTATTTAGTATATTTTTCAAGTAATGACATAAAGTTTGTTTCTCCATACTAGGTATCCCCAGTGTTTGCTTTTAACTTTGAATGGAAAAAAAAACTTTATGTGATTACTTAAATTTTTGGGTTGGGTTAAATCGATAGCTTTTTAGCTGCTCTATCAGCCCTAGACGGGTTGACGTCGGTTTCTGGGACACCCTGTATAAGTCGTTTATCGTTATTTCCTCTGGAATTGTAATATTTTTGGAAGTTTCGAGTAGTTAGGCCGTCGTCTGCGTGACAGAGGGGAGATCCTCGTACTGGGTCGTGGCTGGTTCAGCAGGTTTCCATTGCACTCCATCGGAGCAATGCAGCCGGTGTAATAGGAACATTTGAACCAGGCACGATGCCGGAAGGGGTAATTAGGATAGGTAAGTCTGTGTTGTCAAATTTCATTTTGTTAGTGTTAAGGGAATTTGACAAAGCGTGTTGCCGATGGTCATTTCTATGTAAAACGTCTTGACGAAGCCTGTTGCTGATGATATGATTGTGTTATTTTCTATGAAAAATCTATCCTTTGACCTTCTCTGGGACTCAAGCTATCTTCGTACCAAATTTCATTGAAATCGGTTCAGAGGTTTAGCAGTGAAAGTGTAACAAACTGATAGACGGAGTTATCTACTTTCACATCTATAATGTTAGTTTAAACAAAAAACATTTTTCATTTATTTTGTATTTCTCTATCTTTCTCGTGGCTTCCACTATGCATTCCCAGAAGGCCGCGATGTTGATCATTTCAGCATTGTATTGCGGTTCATTTCAGTACAATTTTAGGGTTCCGTACTCACAGTAAAATACTATATCATCTGGACGCACTAAACTCGGTGGACCGGCGAGCTAGGAGTCTATCGGTGACGACTAACTCGCCAATACCAAGCTTCAGTGTTTGGAGCATCGGCGTAAAGTCGCTTGTCTCTCTGTATTTTACAAGGTCTATTATGGAGTGTGTGCCCAGAAACTATATCACCTCATCCCACCCTCCACTTTCTCACATCATCGGTCTTCTAGACGACGCCGCTGCCGGTGCTTCCATCCACATGTAGTAGAATACCCAATGGTCCGCACGCAGCGGCTTGCTGCGTCGTTTCTTATTCGAACTGCAAAGGAGTGGAATGCTCTCCCTGCGTCTGTGTTCCCGGAATCATATAACCTTGGTTTTTATTGGTTCTTGTGAACAAGATAGTTTTGAAATGAGAACACATTGTGATGTTTCTCGCCGGACAGCTACTTTTTATTGATATGTTGTCCGGCAGCAAGGACCTGTTTTCCATTTAGTTATTTAAATGACTGTTCCTGACGTAGAGACCTCGTTATGTTGTTCTCCTAGTCAATATTTTTAATTTAATTGAGCTTACATTTGTAATGATTTATTTGTTAGTTTTTTTTTTAAATTATTATTTATTACTTTATTACCTTGTAATGTTACTTTTAAGTATTATTGTATTTTATGATTGGAAAAAATGACCTTCTGCTGGAGTTTCTTGCGGCGCTTCTTCTCCGCAATGATGGTCTTGTCCGAAGCGCTAGTAGATTCACTACATATTACCGACGTGTAAAAGAGCCCTCATGTGGCCAATTTACTGAATAAATATTTTGAATTTTGAATTTTGAATTTCTTGGTGTTTTCAAGGCAAGAATGAATAGGCATTTTGTGGGTAAACGTGTACCACCTTCGACCTCGTCGTCACTTAGCATCAGGTGAGACTGAGATCAAACGCAAACTCATTATTGATTTTAAAAAAACAATGCTTCCCCGGGGTTTATGTATCTTCAAAATTAATTTCATTACAATCAGTTTAGTGGTTTAGCTTTAAAATCGTAAGAAACCAACAAACAGTCTCTTTCACATTTATACTCGTAATATTAGTTTGGATAAAATGCAAAACTGGTAGCATAAAGCACGTGAGTAGCTACTTATTGTAAAGTTAAACTGGTTTAAACTGGTTTAAACTGGATATACACGATAACAATAATATTTGAAGCGTTTTCCGCTTTGTGGTTTGTAATAACATTTTGTACTAAAACATTATTTTGTTACCGATTTTACATTTAGAGTTAGGTACCTACTAAATCATTTGGTCGAATATCCAATTTCAATAATTAGTAGCTTAGTTTTATTTAAATTAAAATACGTTTAGTTTTACTTTATAATTGTATTCATGTTGAATGCTGTAAATATTAGCTATACATATTATGTTTAGTTAAATACAATTAAAAATTTATAGTTATCATTAGTGGGATATGATAATAACATTGTATTTATTTATTAAATATAGAATTAATAATATTGCTGGATCTAGAATGTCCTATTCGTTACGCAACTAAGCGAAAGAAAAACTAGTGTAAGGATAGTCCAAAATAAACGATGCAGTTAGCGAGTAAAATGGAGATCCAGTAAAAACGTATTCATTATATAAAGCCTGGGGACCTAGTGAAAAAGGGTATAAGTCGACTTACCTCGTAATGAAAAAGGGTATATACATAAACGGAGTATACTAGACTTACACCCTTATTCACTTGATCTTCAGAAGACTTATACCCTTTTTCACTAGGAGCCCAGTTCATCAAAGTACATTCAAACATTGAAAAGTTCAAATCATCCCAATACCTAAAAACTTTTAACCCAATATCTGAAAAGGTTTAAAATACAAATTTGACCAGAATATAAAGCTAATTTAGTTTAAGAGTAGCCTCTGTGAAAATCTAAGTAATGAAATCCGTTTACCTACTTGTACACCACCACAAAGGTTTACATTTATTATATTGCTGGAAAAATACAATTTAGCTTTATATGCAGTTGTACACTTTTTTACCTTGTCGTTTAACAATTTTGACAGATTAGTGCAGCAGATCGAGTTTGAAGTTTTAGTGCCAATATTGTTGACCGAAGGTGGCAAAGCACTAAATTGTGCAATTAAAGTATAAGGCCGACCGTACCATATAAGGGTTCTAAAATGGACACGTGTTATTGCTAAGTTAGAAAAGGTTCCGCATGTCAATAGTTTGTTATGTTAATGTCCGTGGAAATCCCTGAGGTCAAGTGAATCGATAGCAGTGACCTTAAAAGGTTAGAGGTGCAAGTAATAGCGACTGGCGAATAAGTAAAAAAAAATATTTGAGTTCGATTTTTTTTTTACCGAATACTTCATAAATATTAATGTATTTGTAAGTAAGCTATTTAAATATTAGTAAGAAGGTTAGTGCCATGTTATACATGACGATACGGCTATATACTAACTAGCGTTAATGCAAGGTTCCGTACAAAAGGTTTCACTATATTTAGATTTAAATTCGATTATGAATTGAATCAGTGCAGGCCCAACTCAAACTTGACCATTTTATGGTTTGTTTTTTTTTTCAATTTATGTTTAATTTATTAAATACGTCACCATCAGGTTGAGAATTACAATAAATATCACAGGACAATCTCAAACAACTTTACCTTGTCCCAAAATAAGCTCTGAACTTCTACTATGAGTATTAGACAAGCATACTTATTTATAACAGGGACCCGACCACCCATTCCCCCATAAAACCCTTCAAAAGACTTACCTTTCGAAGTATAACCAACTAAAAGAATAACCCCTTTGGAAATATATGACTTAGTTATTTGTTAAACTAAACATTCACATAAGGGAAACCTAAAAAGCTAAAGCTCAGATCATCAGCAGTAAATTGATAACCAAATATAAGGGTAACCCTTATAAATAGCGCTTGAAAAGCCAATCGAACTGCTTTTTATAAGGGTAACCCTTATAAAAAGCGCTTAAAAAGCCAATAGAACGGCTTTTTAAAGTTAAAGGGATATTGGTATCACTCAAAATATAGCGCTTTAAAAGCAAAATCGAACAAGACAACGGATTGGCAAGGGTAACCCTTATAAATAGCGCTTTAAAAAGCAAATCGAACGGCTTTCAAGCGATACGGCTTTTCTAAATAAATCCTTATAAAAACCCATAGCGGGCCGGTCCCTGATTTATAATAAAGAAATAACATACGTACCTACACTAAAAAACATTTGCAAAGGTTTTCAAACATACATCACATTTGTCCCCATTTCCTACATTTGAGCTTTCTGTGGAAGCTTTCAGCTAAAGCTTTTCCTTTAAAGCTCTCATAATCACCCGGAAGGGACGAAAGTTATGGCGATAAATAGCTTAAAGCACCGTAAACACGGTTAAACCGCTTACGTTAAAACCTTTTAGTTTTTACCGCAGTTTAACGGTCTTTTAGAGGCTTTACAATCTATTAACAGAATTTAATTATGTTTTAGTTAATTAAATAAAAATATAAACAGAATGTATTAATTGGCTTTTTAAGAGTTCCTTGTCAGCTAGGAACCCTTGTAGTGTTTGTCCGTCTGTCCACGCCTTAAGTCAAAAACTCTTGATATGACAAAGTTGTAATTTGGCATAGTTCTACATTAACAACAGTGTAAAATGAAATCTTTAAAAAAATCGAGCATGCAAGCAAAGGATTTTTTTTCGAGTAAGGCATTATTTGGATGTCTCTTTAAAAACAATTATAATTAACCTACTTGACCACTACTTTGGACCATATCAAAGTAACGTAATCAATCTAACCGTAAGAGACTTCTTATGATTTTATTTACGGTGTCACTTTGACATAGTACAAAGTGGTCTAGGATTCGATTTCCTGGACTGTATAGTTAAATTCAATTTTGAGGTTTGGGGGGCCGTAAATATTGAACTCGAAAAGTGACAATTTTGCTATAATTGCGGTCCCCCCCTCCCCTCATACAGCTAAAATTATAAGTAATACAAAATTGAAAACCATCTGAAATGAAAGCACATAATACAACAGATTTGAATGGTTAACTATCACGACTAACTGCCGCACTCAGAGACGTCAATTTAATTTAATGCTTGATTAAAGTTGCTACTGTCACTTTCATTGCTACAGCATTAGAATAAGACGACACGTCACTAAACAAGCATTAAATTTAATTGACGTCTCTGAGTTCGGCAGTATGTAGACTTGCTTGGTTCCTGAGATACCGGTGACTAAAGTGTTATTTCCCCATTACGAGATTAAATCCCGTTTTAGATTTATTACTTAATAATAACTAGCTATTTAAGTATTTAAATAAATAAATAATCAGGGGATAACCTCACACAAATTGACCTAGCCCCAAACTAAGCTCTAGCCTTGTATTATGGGTACTAGACAACGATAAACATACTTACATAGAGATATACATACTTAAATACGTAGAAAACATCCAAGACTCAGAGACAAATACTCGTGCTTATCACACAAATATCTGCCCATATCCGAAATTGAACCCGGGACCGCTAGCTTCATAGGCAGGATCACTAGCAACTAGGTTATCGCGTCGTCAATTATTTCATTTATTTTGTTTTATTTCATGTTATTTACATTATTTTGTTTTATTTAAAATCAACAAATTTAACAATGACTTATATTTATCTGCATGTATTTTTTTTCCTAAAGAACACGTTAAAGCAAAAAAAACAAATGAGTAAGGTAATAAAAGTACTATCCAACAGAATACGAATAACGTTCTATTGAATAGCACTTGCCCGATTTTTTACATACAAGAGAAATACAACCGCAGCACCGGAAACTAAAAGGAAAGAAAACAGATCCTATCAGTTTTCTATTTCGCAACCTGCATTGCGGCAGGAAATTGGTTGGTATGGATTTTATAAGCCTTTTGTTTACTTTCGATGTAACAATATGTTTTGTTTGAGTTTACAAAGTAGTTTTATGGTTGAAGGCATTTTATTTTCGATTAGTATTTATGTCTATTGGCATTGGGGTGCTAGTGAAAAAGGGTACAAGTCGACTTAACTCGTAATAAAAAAGGGTATGTACAGACAACAGCATAAATAAGTGATCATTTATGTAGGTACCTTGTCACTTTAACGTCGTGTTTGAAATGTTATACAAAATTGTGAAACGATTGAAAGCGACAAGGGACAAAAATGATCACTTATTTATGCTGTTGACTGTACATGAACGGAGTATAATAGACTTAAACCCTTTTTCAATTGGTCTTCGAAGACTTATATCCTTTTCCACTAAGACCTAAAATTATGATCGTGTTTATCGATGTAGATCTGTCACTCTCTGACCAGTGTGCATGTACGAAAGTGACGGATGCTTTATCCACCGCGATAAGCGATCATTACGGGCCCTGGTAAAGGATGCATAGCATCTTCTTCTTCTCTCTTTACATACTTTAAAACAAAGTTGCTTTCCGTGTCTGTCTGTATATCCACTAATTCCTTAAATAGGTACGCAACCGATTTTGATGCGGTTTTCACCATCAGTTAGATGATTGATGAAGATCATTTTTTCACGGAAGGGTTTGGTTATATTATAATAAATTCTAGTTTATGTACGTCTGATACGGAAAACTCACATAATCCAAAACGAAGCGAGGGCTGGTCGCTAGTTAAATTATAAATGCTATAGTATGTTCCAAAACGAAGCTAGGGCGGTTCAGTAGTTAAATTATAAATGCTGTTAATTATATGTTCGTTTGGCTGTTCCAGCTTCACTGTTCATCGTCAAACCAATCCATTTGAAATATGATACAGAAAACTTACAGTATGAATTTATTAAGTACTAAAAATTGACCTGATCCTTTAGAAATAGCAAAAAACAATTTTTGCACACACAAAGTCGTAGGCTAAAGCTAGTGGTCTCTTACGTTAATAATTTGCCAACCATTAAAAACAAAACAAAACAAAACAAATAAACAGTACTTATAAGATTACAAAGCATAAGATTATTCCGTTCTAGGAAATGTTTTAGTAAAATTTAGCAGAATAAACATTATTTTTTGTCTTACATTATACTTAAACAGAAAAAACAAGACATGAAACATAAACAGAATCATAACGTAGTATAACCATAACTTGGGTAAAAAATGAGACTGGCTCCAAGACTAAAACGTTCGTAGACATGAAATCTTTTCTATGATTGTCCTAATATATTTCTAACCTAGAGAAATAAAACTCATTGTATAAATTCCCTTTAGTAGTGGGACAAATCATGGTCGTAAGTTGTGATAAAAGAGACTTTAGCCGCGGCGCCTGCCCGCTCACACTTTATGCGAAACTGGCCTGTAGGGTAACCACAACGTTGTGGAAACAAAGGATATTCTTCAGAACGATGTGATTAAAATAAAATTAATAAACAATTTAATCTACATGGCTATTGCTATTATTTTGCTGTTGTTGTTGAAACCTGTATAATAAGTATAAGTATACCAGTAGTTTTAAGGCCTTAACGATTGTAGAAGTTAAATAATCGGTAAGTATAGGATGGACGCAAGATGTCGAGCTTAAGCCTGTCAATTGATACAATTTGACAGATTACTACCAGTCGCTAGCTTTCGCAGAATACAACTTGGCTAGAACTCTTGTTTATTTAAAACATGTTGTTTATGCCCTATCTTAAATAAGTTTTACATCTGATTCGCTCTAAAGACGGCACAAAGCTAATATTGCAAAGGGACCTGTTCAAAACTTTTTTTGGGTTGTATTTCTGTCTTATTTGTGCGCGGTTGCGAAGAAAACGAACACTTGTTTTTTTTTGGAAGTAGTTTTAACATAATAAAAGTAAATAAAATTTTATTTTAAAGAAACTAGTTAGAAATATTAAAAACACCTTTATTTCACTTACTATCAAATATTCTTGTTTCCTTATTTATTTATACAATTTAAACTTAGTGTGTTTCAAAGGAAAAACATAACAAATTTATTTAACTATTTGCAAAGTCATCCCTTCTTTGTAAAAGTGTTTTTATCTACTTCATGGTCACCTTATTCATTCTCTCGTGATGAACGCTCGTGTCTGGGAAAAAAAATCATTTCGCGCGCGCCCCCGACTTTGAGCGAGGGGGAGCTTAATATGTCCTTTCCTGGAGGGGGCAATCACGGCACTATGTTATGTGGTCCCTTAGTTTTGCCGAAACGTTGAGTAAGTGACGTCACACGTGGGAAAATTACCACTTAATAAAAACGTTATAAAGAAATACTGGGCAAGCATGTCAAAGCATGCTCTGTGTAGGGTTCCGACGGCTTACTACAAACATAAAAAACCGGCCAAGTGCGAGTCGGATTCGCGCATGAAGGGTTCCGTTCGATCTATAAAAAATCACGTTTGTTTTTTGCGAGCACCCTTAAATATTTGTTTATTTTTATTTAATTCTTTATTTTTAAAGTGAATATACATACAACTATATATTCTGTTAATATTTCAAGCGTCTACCGGTTGCCGTTATTAATATCGAACAAAAAACAGCAAAAAAAAAACACGCTTTGCTGTATGCAAGCTCCACTCAAAATAAATATTTATTTTATTCTGTTTTTAGTATTTTAGGAACCAATAAAGTCTATTAAGGTATGATAGTTATAGTTTTTTTATTACCTACTTGTATAAGTAGTTTGGGCTGTAAATGGACGCGCAACTTTAACGAAAATTACACTTTTCTAGTTCGTCATTTCTTAAACGGTGCCCCAAATCTAAAAATTAATAATAACAGATACACAATGGTATTTAAGAGCCATCATTGGATATAGAAAATAAAACTGTCAGTTTTCAAATATTTGCCCTTATCAGTAATCGAACCTGGGACCGCCAGTTTAAACAGGCAGAGTCACTACCAACTTAGGCTAGCCTCTTCGTATCTAAAATAATATAATTTTAAGCAAGCTATGATTATTAAAGTAGCTAATTCAATTTTCCAACTTCCAAATATTACTCTGAAATCACTTATTAAGTATACTTGGGCGACCTTTTCCTGAACTGACTCTGTTTCCAAACTCAATTAATATTCAAAATGATAAAATAACTTTGTGACATTAATTCGAAAGCGAATGACAGTTACTTTTAACAGGTGCCATTGGACTGTCTATTTTGATGGTAAATTAAAGGAGCAGTACGAAAATGAGAATAAAAAAATGCTTTGCTACTCCGTCAGCAGACCGACAAGTTGTTCACAAATGATTTGAATAACGTTAAGTGTGATCATTTTTCTTGTTTTTAAGAATCTTTTCCTTATTTGTTTTCCTTACTTTGTATTTATTATAAGGATATTTTGTTTTTTTTTTAATTGTTTAATTCAGTTTGCACCGCCTGCCTATTTCTATTGTATATTTTTAACCATCTCTTCTTGTAAGGTTGTCTGGAAGAGATCGCTATTTGGCGATAAGACCGCCTGTTGACTCGCTATGTAGTCTTTGTTTTATTTTCCTGTATATCTGTTACTTGGTATTCAAACGTTTTGGTAACACAAAAGGAACTTTCCATACAAATATTTTGGGACACATTAGAAAAAATATTTAATTATTGCATAGTTTGATGTTCTCTACCTACCTGCCATTTTTTTTTTAATTCTGGATAATAATATGTCACTCATAGTGGCAAAAAATAGAGAAATGCTCCTATTATTCACATAAGTACATACATACCTTCACGCCTGTCTCCCAATGGGGTAGGCAGAGACTATGGAACGCCAGGTGCGCCGGTCTATACATACAACTTTCGCTTCCTCTGCATTCATCAACCTCTTCATGCACGTACGTCGGTTTCAGCTGCTTTTGATTTGACCCTTATTCAGTACATCGCGAATCTGATCACCGTATGTGCGTCTAGGGCGTCCCCTACCGACATCTCCACTCATTCTCGCTCGGGATCCCCTTGGATCGCATCATTTGTTTTAGTCCATTATTGTTTCGCATAATTGTTTTGGCATATTTTTTATTGGCATAATAGTACTGTCGCATAATAATACTTTAGCATACTACTTTTTTGACATATTACGCTATTAGAATAATTTCAGTTGACCTAATTTGTATTAGACTAATACACATTATGCATATTATTGTTTGGGCTAATAATTATTTGTTATATCTGTCATTAACCATAATTTTAGTTTTCTAAACAGTTTCGTTGTTACATTATTAGGTAAAGTTCAATTAGGTCACGTTAGGTACATTAGGTTGGGTTAGGTTAGTATGATATCCAGGCGCGAAGCGCCCAAGCAACCCAGAATAGGAGGTCCGCAAAGCGGACCTCCGTCGACCTCGCCTTAGTTCCTAAATATATATATACACTAAACTAACCTTTTCACGTAGTATTTCTACGACTTTCGCTATAGCAATTTTATTGCTATGTGCCATTTTTGTACATGACTTTTTTTAGGACAATATTGTTATGTATTTTATAATGATGCCAATTTATTATTATGACTTTTTGTATTTATGCTATTTGATGTTAGTCTTCATGACGATTATGCTTTCTGTATTTATGCTTTTTAGATTTATGCGTAAAAATATATGCGTAAAGATGATTATGCACATCGCTATTTCGGCTAAAAGCAATTATGCGTAACAATATTATTACAAATAATTTTATGCCATTCAATAGAGAACCTTCTCGCTCGCCATAGTCGCCATAACATCTTTTCTTCTTTCATCCATCCCTTTTAAATCACCGGTTTAGTCATCTTAGCGTATCCATACCAATATTATTATATTTCGTATGCTCAAATTAATCTTCTTCTTAAAGTTCATCGACTTCGAATTCTTAATCTAATACCATGTCTAAATTTAGAGTTAATGGTTATTAATAATTAACTTCTACCTACAGCTTATTATTATCCCGTTTATTAATAACCTATTGTAAACATAAAAGAGGCTTTGTTATGATTTTACGAAGAATTGCGAAACTTCTGTACTCAAAGTAGGCATACGGAAAGCGACCGAGGAAGTTTGTCTTCAACAATACGTAAGAATCGAAGTTGCCAAAGGATTAGAAGATTGTATCCTTGTTTTGGAAATAAGTCTTAATTAGCATTATGAACATGTTTATTTTTACTTGTTTGTTGTTTGACAGTTTTCTGAGCAGGTAATTTTCTGTTTTACGATTAATTTCAATGCTTTGTGTTTAAATCTTAATACTGATGGCTGTGTTAATGTCGTAGTCATAAAAAAATATTTACACATTGTATTATTGTCTAGGAGACACGGTTTCTGTAGGAGAATTTATCGAAACTTTCATGTGGTTGTCTTGCACTGTCATAGGTAAGTATAATTTGTATAATTTGTGAAAATTCTTACTTTTTATTTTATGTTAGATTCATTGTTTTATATAATGCTAGGTTAAGTTTTATAATTGTATAATTTCATAAGCAATATTAAAAAAACGACTGACTGTTGAGTTTTTTGCGGCGTTTCCTCTCAGCAGTGGTCTCTTGCGAAGCGCTGGTAGATTTTTAACGTGTAAAAGTGCCCGTGCGGCTTACTGTATGAACATCTTTTATCTTTTATCTTATCTTTAAGGTATTCTTTACTAGTTAACCACTAGGTCAAACAGAGAATAGTTGAGGTGGGTTTGAACATTTTAAACAAGAGCCTTTAACCGTCCATCCATCCAACTTAAAAGAAAGTGAAAAGATATAAAAGTATCATGAAAAAAAAAGGAGACAATCTTACACAAATTACCTAGTCAAAACTACATACTTATATAGATAAATAAATACTTATACATACACATAAATAATACCTCAAACTCAGAAACAAAATAATTGCGCACATCACACAAATATTTTCCTTGACTGGGACTCGAATCCGGGACCGCTAGCTTCGTAGGCAGGGTCGCTACTAACTAGCAAAACTGCGTCGTCAGACTATTAGACTTCTTAAAGTTCTATCTCTCTCACTGAATGGAATTTGGAAGGATTTAACAGCTCATAAACTTTGTAGGAAGTTGAGAAACGTTTAATTCAGTCCGGTTTAAGTTTAATTTATACTAGAACTGAATCCGACTATGTATTAATTATGATCTAGTTTAAACCCAAATCGGAATTCACTTAAATCGTAATAGCCATTGCTAAAGGTCCCTGGAATCCAAAAGGCGTAAAGGGTGAAATATGTGTTGGCTCCTAAGCCCTTTTAAGATTCAAAGTGTGAATAGGTTTTGAGTTTCTAGATAATAGTTATTTATTTAACTGGTACATAATGAAGCCTGCGAGCCTGCAAGCGCTCTAGTTACAGGCATGAGTACCTTAAGAGCTAATTTATGAATCGTTGTATACATAACTTTTTCTACAAGCTTAAAATGATGACAAAAATAAACAATCGCCAACTTTTCTCGTATACTTTACTCGATTTTTCAGCTAAAACAAATTGTCAGCAAAGTCATTTTCATTATCCGATTGTCGTTAATAGTTTGTGAATTTTATTGTAAAGTAAATGTTGACAAATTTCATGCAAAAAATTAACGGTTTATTATACAAAAGTGTTCACTAAACGCCAAGACTTCTATCCGGATGACCGTAACCATGGTAATAACAATGCTTTAATAATTATTATAGAACTGTTATTACCATGGCAACGCTCATAATAGAATTGTTTTCCCGATTCGGTTACGCTATAGGTGGTATTCTGATTCTGTTAACGATATTAATATTAGCGGTTTATAGTATGCGAGTAGAAAAATTTATTGACTCGTTATCCTAAATGTATAGGATTGACGTAAGCTGTCAGACGGTCGCGTCGAGCGCCTACGTCAATAACATACATTTGGTTAGTTTTCGAAAATCGTTTACGTTACGTTTACGTTAGCGTTAAGCAAGCGTCTAGACTCACTTTAACTATACTATTTAATTTATACTCAAGAACAAAACGTTTATCTATTATACAGAAAAACGAACGCCATATGGACGACAACTACCTTATATATTGGAAATAGCAAATTCCACGCAAAGGAGACATACTTTTATTTTTGAAAAAAAAAAAACCTGCGTTTATAGTTCTTTTTATTTTTTTCTGCCGTATCCGGGTATCGAACTGCGGTCGTATATGAAAAAACAATAGAGTAGGTAGTGTTTTATCAAAGAAATCGAAAGGGTCATTGATAGTGATCATTTATATCTATTACACTTACACCTTTAAACTGAAAAACGACCGTAAAAAGAACACGACTTTATTGTTTTATCATATTCGACCAGTTCGATTCCCGGTTCAGGCAGACAAATTTTCACAGATCCTCCAATGCAGGTTTTTTTTTTTTCAAAAATAAAAGTAAGTTTCCTTTCGTCAAATTTGCTATTTCCAATATTTAGGGTAGGTAGTTGCCGTCCATGTGACATTAATTTTTACCACCCTGTGTACAGTGCGAATAAACCTAAGTTTAATTGCTATTTGTCTATTAAATTAGGTCAAAATGAAATCAGTTCAAGAATTGGTGACCTATTTATCCTGTCCTAACTAAATAAACTTAGATTAAATTCACGCATGGACCAAATCGAAGCAAAATTTACTTTGCTACCAATTTCAATGAGTCAGTAAACATCTTTCCAATCTTTCCACAATCCACAAAGAAAGTAATTGAATAAATATTATATAATGAACATTCTAAGGCCGTTAAAGGTCAATTTGTTTGTATCGACCTACAAGACCTAACGAACAATCTTCTTGTTACAGAAACAAATGAAGCCGGGTCACACCACCGTTCAGGAATGCCGTGCGGGGCGATGAGTGTCATAGCAAAATGGCTCATGAACATTGGAAGGCATGGATGAAAATCGCTTGCATCGTCGTGCTGCTTGCAACAAGTTTGGCAGATTTCACCACAGAATGCCAAAGACCATGCGATTGCCGCTGGCAGTCTGGCAACAAGGCTGCCATCTGCTCAAACTCCAGCATCAAGACCATTCCTGCCAATCTAAGCAGCGATATACAAATTCTAGACCTTTCCAATAATAATTTGCTCACGTTACACCAAGAAGGTTTCAAGAAAGTAGGCCTGAGTAATCTTAAAAAACTATTCCTAAAAGAATGCAACATAGAAACAGTTCATAAAACAGCATTCGCCACTCTAGCAATCATGATCGAGCTTGATTTGTCGCGGAACAGGATACGCAATCTCCACCCCGACACTTTCAAAGGCACAGAGAAACTAAGATTAATAAACTTAAGCAACAACCTCATCGATAAGTTGGAGGACGGTGTATTTCGAAACTTAAAGTTTCTCCAGAAAGTCGAGGTGAGCAACAACAAGATTTTCAAGATTGGCACTAAAGCCTTTACCAACTTGCCTCAACTTAAGATATTACGTTTCGACGGGAATAGCTTGAGGCATATGAAACCCGAGACTCTGATGGCGTTAAACAATCTATCAGGTCTAGATCTCCATAATAATCCCTGGCGCTGCGATTGCAATCTTCAAACCTTCAGGAACTGGGTGATTTCTGAGAATTTGTACACAGCACCAACTGCTTGCGCTGAACCAGATATAGTCAAAGACAAACTATGGAACGAATTAGACTCGTCTAACTTCGCTTGTAGGCCTACCATACTAGAGCCCCTACCAGATGCAAAAATCAGAAGTAACGAAGAAAATGTCACACTGATATGCAAGGTCGTTGGCAACCCAACTCCTGAGGTAGTGTGGCGGTATAATAGTCGTGTTATTGAAATGCGAGCGTTTGGAGAAATCAGATACGTTATCACTGAGAATACTATTGATTTGATTAGATGGGTCAATCTGACAATTGTTAATGTACGGTATAGTGATAGAGGAAACTATACTTGTGTCGCAGAGAATCCTGGAGGACGAGATGAAAAGACACTTCTGCTTGTCCTATCCAAATATGGAAGCGTTGGAACGATTCTTGGTTTAGATACTGACACATTTGCCATTCTAGTTGGATGTCTTTCTGCTGTAATTTTGATATGCGGAGCAGTTCTTGGTGTATGCTACTTTACCACGCAAAACAATGACTCTAAAAGACTGATTAAAACAGAAACGTCTTCAAATGGGGAGGGTTTGATTGAACATTCTGTAACATCTGAGTTGGAGAAGGGATTTAAGCCTGAAGTTAATCCTGTGACGAAACCTCCGAGGAAGTATGAAGCTCCTCCGTCTCTTACAAGTGAAGCCACGGAGATGTCGGAGCTGAATAGAACTCTTATGGATAACGAGTCTTTATTAGGTGAGTAGCGTCGTACATCCCATCTTAACTCCCAAATAAATAGGCCCATTGCGACGAGGTTAAAAAAAACTGGTTTAATCGAGTTCTTAGCTAGGTTTCATGATCGTTTTAAATCGGTTAAGTCATTTAAGACATATAATATGAAATGAAAAAAGGGATCGCCATCATAAATTATATAAGTTTATTATATATTTTATAGTTATGAAAGAAATGGATTTAAACTGCAGCCTATTTTCACTATATTCCTATCTATTGAAATACCAATTACTTAACTTAATGACTCTTGAAACTCAAAGGTTAAACTAAAGTTTCTATAACTATATAAAATTTTGAGTGAGTTGCGATTAATAAAGACATTTTCAAAAAGTAGGTACTCTATCTTAATTGATACAATCAATCACTCACAATCAATTTTAAAAAACCGGACAATGCGAGTCGGACTCGCCCACCGAGGGTTCCGCACATGACACGGTCAATTCAATTCAAAATTTGCACCGCCGCCGTTGCTTGCATAAAGACCCTGTTTTTTTTGTGATTTAACTAAAAATATACAGATTTCAGATTTTTTCCTATACTTGTAGTAGACGGTGTTACTTGCCAAATTTCATAGTTCTAGGTCAATGGGAAATACCCTATACATTTAGATTCCCTCGAGAGTGTCGAAATACACGTTTTTTGCGACATAAACGGCCGTATCTTTTTTTAACGTAAATGTAGAAATATGATTTTTTCACATCTTCAAGGGACTGTAGATTTGAGTATATGGTTAAAATTTCAACTCGATACCTCTACGCGTTTCCGAGATAAAAGGTCTTGACACAAAGACAGACGGACCGACGGACATCAAAGTGATCCTATAAGGGGTTCCGTTTTTTTTCCTTTAGAGGTACGGAACCCTAAAAATGATTTGATTCGTAAAGGTTTGCATGAAAGTTTGACCATTATCGAAAAACATGTTTTCTTACATTTTGGCAACATAAAATTCAATTTCATCACAGAATTTTCTACAAAATGAACTGAAGTTGTAGTCTCTATTAACTAGTTAACCGACGAACAATACGACGAATACAATGGATGAACAAAGAAAACAAGGCAATTACAACGTATAACGAGCAACTTCAGCAAACTATACTTTCTGTTGTTTTCTTCTAGTTTATCTGCCTAAGTTTAATATCACAACCTACGTTATAGTTTGCATTTGAATTAATCTAGATCTTTCTAGAGGTTGAAATTTTATTAAAGCGTATAGATTTTGATTATTGGGTCAAATTCGAAAATGATTTCAAATTTTAAAACATGTTCTCCTCAAGCAAGAATAATGACATGTCATTCTCAAACCTCACACAAATTGAACTAGTCCCAAACTAAGCTCTAGGTTTGTACTATGGGTATAAGACAATGACATAAATACTTATAAAAACAAATACATACTTAACGTAGAAAACATTAAAAACTCAGAAACAAATACTCGCACTCATTATTTGCCAATACCTGGAATCGAACCCAGGACCGCTAGCTTCGTAGGCAGGGTAGACTAACGCGGTGTCAGATTTAACACTAAGGCCGCTTCCTGACTTGGCGGTATGCTTGCAGTAAAACGTACTGTCGGCATAAACGCTGCGCGTTGATTGGTAGATGCCACTAGTTGCCTAGCAACCCTTACCGATTCCGTGTTTTACTGCAAGCATACCGACAAGTCAGGAAGCGGCCTAAGGGAAATTACAGTTTTAAGTCAGTTCCTTGACGCATTCAATGACTTAGTTAGCCGAGTTGGTAGTAACCCTGCCCACAAAACTAGCGGTTTCGGGTTCACTTCCCGGTTTAGGCAAATGTTTGTGTCATGAGCGCAAGTATGTATTCCTGAGTATTGGATGTTTTCTATACACCTTATTTTTTTGCTCATATTAAGTAGCACTTCACGTTCATGGATCAGATAAAAGAAAAAGTAGGCGTGGAGTCATATCAGGCCCTAAAAGAAAAGGTAGCGTTCTTTGCCAGAAAAGTTAAAACTTTAATAACTCCTAAACTAACTAGACCGGTAAAGAAGCCGCTTTCTTATATCGTAATTTTTACGTCAAGTTCTGCAACACCCTGTATATTGAAGTTTCTATTTCTCTGTTAAAGTAGGTATCCTCCTGAGGGTCCCTTGTCCTAAAAATAGTACATAATACGGCCATTGAAATAAAGATCTAGTGCAAAGAAAGTAAAGTGTAATTTCGTTTGTTCTTATGACTTATGATCAAATTAGAAAATTGACGTTATTGTATTCACATTCGATTCCATTGACAGATTTCGTTGTATGGTGGGTCTTAGGAGTGTTTCATTGTCTAGTACTTATAGTTCCAGCCTAAGGGAGCGGCTCCACTGAGTCGGAGACGAGCGGAGCGGAGAGGAGACGTGTTGGGATTGACCAATCATATTAGTTGAAATCCACATCTAGTCTCCACTCCGCTTCAATGGAAACAGTCAAGCGGCGATGAGCGGAGCGGAGAGGAGACGTGTAGGAATCGACCAATCATATTAGTTGAAATCCACATCTCGTCCCCGCTCCGCTTCAGTGGAAACAGTCAAGTGGAGACGAGCGGAGCGGAGAGGAGACGTAACTGCATTACTACATTGTAATCATTCCACTCAGCTCCGCTCATCTCCGCCTCAGTGGAATCACTTAGCTCTTTTCACAGCTCTGCTCCACTCAGCTCCGCTCGTCTCCGCCTTAGTGAAGCCGCAGCCTTACTTTGGGTTTAAGTCAATTTGTATGAGTTGTTTAAATATGGAAAACTAAACAATACACAACAATTTTAACAGAACTAATGTCATTAATTTGACAGTTTCAAGTCATTATTCGAAAGCTTACAAATTAACAATGAGATACTCTCACAACTTTACAAAAGCGGCTTTAATCAAGTAATTATAAATTTAATACCCCTAACAAAGCAGGAAATCTCAACTTGATTGGAATAATCTGAAACAATACAGTTATTAATAACTTGTCTTAAAAATTAAGGCGATGTCAAAGTTTGGATTAAATGGAACATTTCTGTTCAATTTGGTAATGGGGAATATTTTAAGTTGAAAAGTTTTTTAACGATGATTATTATGAACCTAGTCGTGAAGCAGAGATTATATCTGGGTCTCTATTTAATGTAAACTCTCATTACTTTAATATCGTTTTCATATTATTGTTTGCTATGACACCTCTTATTCACTTCACAGTAAGAGCTGTTTTAACGTCAATTATAGTGGAATAAAGGTCCTGCGAGCTTAGTATAGCTGCGTCTATATCGCGTGTCAAATGTGGATAAAGCATCCGTCACTCTCGTTCTTATTTACGTGTCAGAAGGTGACGGACGCCTTATCCAAACTTTGTCACGCGATAAACGCAGATTAGGGCCTCTGAATAAATACATGTTTATTGGCGAAACTGTTTTGAGCTGTGGCTGAAAACATACTTATTCTTGATGAAAGATTACTGATTAACCCGAAACGGTAAAGACGATAGTTTTGTAGTACCTAGAGTATCTTAGTTGAATCGCGGGCACACGGAGACAGACAGACAGACATTGCCAAACATTAAGGGTAACCAATTTTGGCATCTTCAATTTAAGATGGTGGCTGGGTAGTTCTACTAGCGTTTCAACCGATTTCACTTCCCTGTCGCATTTTTCACCATTTCCCTGTACGAGTAGGTTAACCATTTTCAGTTATTTTGAAGAATGCCTGGACTCCTAGAAAATAACCGAAAATGGTTAACCTACTCGTACAGGGAAATGGTCAACAATGCAACAGGGTAGTGAAAGCGGTTGAAACGCTAGTAGAACTACTAACGCCTCCAAAGTCGAAAAGTTGATTTTTTATCATGTATGCTCCACCTATTGTAAAGCAAGGGCCTAGTTAACGCCATACAGACTAGACTACTAGTGAAAACACATCACTAAGAGAGATTTTAATGAAAACAGTTTGCTGTTATAAATTTACTAGAATTGTTAGCCACCGACCGCGGTCAGGCGAAACCAGAGACCGAGGGATCTTATAAATTTTGCAACGGCATGCTAATAAATCAATTCTAAAGTCAGATAGGTAGCTCGTTTGATGTTGTTTTCTTTGTAAATGATTTATGAGACATATCTAAGGGCTATTTGTACGAAAAAGAGAAATCTAGTTTCAGTATTTAATCTAGATTTAAGACCGAGACTTCTCTTTATTATTAACCCCCGACGGAATAAGAGGGATGTCAAAAGTTTAAAGTGTGTATATGTCTGTCTGTGGCATCTTATCTCCTAAACGGATAAACCAATTCGGTCACTTTTTTTTAAAGAGTTAGTTGAATTAGAATGGTTCGCACGTAGGTTTCTTTTAAATCGGTTGGAATGTTTAGAAGATATCAGCTCTAAGTGCAAATGTCAATTATATCGGGAGTTTCTATCGATTTAATGACACAACTAAACTCTTGATTAAAATTTAACTGTTTACTGCAATAGGTTCTTAGTATTTAATTTATATAGATATACTGTACATATATAACGCGGTTTTATATGTTACGGAAAAGTTACATAAACAGTAGTAATTCATTACATTTTATAATGTGTCTATGATAGTAACTTCACCAATTTTTCTCGAAAGCGGAATACAATAGGGCATGCCAAAAGGTCTTTAATGTACGTAAATTGGTACATAGCGTGATCCATATGGTACGACGTAAAGTGACCAATTTGGTACGTAGAGTGACCCATTTGGCACGTAGAGCGTCCAATTTTCTACGTAGAGTAACCCGTTTGGTATGCAGAGTGACCCATTTGGTACGCAGACTGATCCGTTTGGTACGTAGAATGACCTATTCAGGTACTTAGAGTGACCCATTTGATACGTAGAGTGACCCATTTGGTACGTAACCATTTTCATTCACTGCCGTCACAATGACTGCCGTCGTTTGGCTCTCTCTTTCTTCCGTGGCAAAGTTTAACTGTTGAATCTAGGAACTCGAAATTTATAGGGAATATTTTCTTGGGTACCCTAGAGAAGCACTAAGAAAGGATTTTTTATAGACGACCCCCAAGGAAATAAATAGGGAAGTAGCGGGATAACAATATCTACGCGTACAAAGTCAAGTGGTAGTCTTATCTTAATAAATGCCATAATAATTTCAAGCGGAAGTTTATAAGCTAACATTGTAGTTTCTGAGATTTTATCACAATTATAATTGCCTTCGCCTAGTTCTCTTTACAGTCGCATAAATTTATATGGCCTCAGTTAGGTTTTAACGCTTAACAGTTCAGTGCCACTGACTAGAAAATTACACAATTTGTACGGGCGAGGAGAGTCGTGGGCCCTGAAATTGCGCGGCGGTTTTTGGAGTGCCAAGGTTCGCATTATGTAACAGAGTAATAACTATGCATTTAGGTTTGTAAAAGGGGAATTTCTTTTTAAATTTGCCGTGGTACTTGATTTTAATTGGTTGGTTTAATGATCGTATTTTGATATTTTGTTTCGGCGTTAATTGTGGTAAAAGGTTTTCGTTTGCTATGCAAATATCTTTAAAAGCTAAGTATTGAAATAGTCTTTGCATTTTGCAATCACATCATAATTATGATATAATAATAATGCCTTAACTTAACTAAAATTAACTTCTTTGACAGAACAAGACATTTTAGGCATACTTATTTTTAACGTATTCAAATCTTAAGATACCTTAACTGAAAATAGCATGAACGATAAGTAAAAAGGTCGTCCATAAAATACATGAGAAATAAATTTACTTATGTACTATTACGGCAAACCCAAAATTAATAAAATGAGTAGGTATCCTAATTATTATTTTTCACGGAGATGATGATTATTAACGCTGGCATAAATGCTAAAATTTTAAAAAAAGGCGTATCTAGTTCAGAATCCATCTGAATCGATATCAGCATCCTTTAAACTACTGCTTAGCAGAGTTCGCATTGTTATGTTCCGGTGTGAAGATTAGACAAACGGTGAAGTTACAAGCATGGACACTTTCAACCCTATGTAGTCCTGAGGATTTTCGTGCAGCAAAAAATCTCTCCAATCCAATTTAAAGTCAATCCGATCTGTTGGAAGTGAATGAAAATCCACTTGCAGACTGAAAATCAAATCTCCTCGGTAACTAACTTTAAAGCTTGCAAAAATAGTGGTTTTGGTGAAAATGTCTCTACGTTCCGCACAGCGCTATTCAGTTTGGAACAGATCCTCGTAATTGGGCCAATTTAGAATTGATAACACTGCTATTAAAAGAAACTATTTTATGACTTCACTTGTTTATTCCATCAAGTATAGTAACACACTTGATTCTTATTTTACAGAAGATAACACATTTCTTTTTTTTAATCAAACATCAAATCTTATATTCATTGCGAAACGGAAACTATAAATTATTAATAAGATATTATATAAACCTACCACTATAGTAATAGAATGAAGTCAAACAAAAAAAACTTAAAAATTCTGATTGCATATTTTGATAATGTCGTCGATGTAATAATTATGTTGACCTGTTGTCTAGGGAACGCAAATAACCGGTTAAAACGGGTTATAACCGGTTATTTTCATACAAAAACTGTTAATAACCGGTTAAATTGCATTCCCTTAGTGCCTGTTACGCAATACTCAGGTTAATTCGGGTCAAAATTTCTATAATTTGAACTATCAGTAAATCTAACTTTATAAAGGTCAAACTATATTCTTGAGCTTGAATCAAGTTTGACGTTTATAAATTTTGGTTTACAGTTAATATTTAAAATTAGAGAACACTGATTCGAATGGGCTCCTTTAAATACCAATAAAAAATGCATAACTTATGCACCAAAAAACATAATTCTTGTTTTGTTGTATTCGTTATTATATAAAAGAACTTGTTGGTTTAATGTACTTATTATAACTTTTTTAGTATCTAGTGATACTCGTGATGCTCAAAACGACTTTAAACACCTCGTTTGTCGAAATTAGACTGTCTGTTTTGCCTCTACGTGAAACAAAGGACAATACATTAATAACTTCATACATACCTATGCAGGCGAAAACACTTCTTTTTTGGCAATTAGAGATATCGGTGACAATGTCTCTCTTCGCGCGCTCTTCACTTCAGATGAGATAATTGGGCATAAATTGGCCGAATCGATCAGACTCCTATTATTAGTAATAAAAATAATCGTTTTCAAGAACTCCTAGGTACCTCACCTATTCTGGCTAAATCAAAATGTCTTGTATCTTAGTTTTCGCATTAATTACCACTGGATCTGGCGTCGCTTTTCCTTTTCAATATGTTATTTTCTATCTTAGGTCGTTATTTATTTCTTTCATTCTTTCTATATATTTTGCAATTATGTTTTGCGTTTTACTTTTAATAACAGCTTTAATATCAACAAAATTGTTAATCATAAAGATTGTTTTACGTTTACAACTTTACTTTAATAAAACATAACTTTACACTGGCACTGAAATAACCATGCGGCAATTTTCAATAGAAAATATCAAAAAATTGAATCTAATAATTATTATGCAGACCGCTAACATTAGCGTCACTAAAATTGTAGCAATTATGCTGAGTGGCCTCCTTCCTATTTGGTGCATTGTAATAGTTTCAAGTTTTTGTTCTGAGTTAATATCCTTTTATATTTTCCTACACGGATTTCTTCCTCTTTTTCAATAAAATTTCCTGAAACTACTAACTAAAAGTTTTATTAACGTATGCAAAATATTTTTTAACAATTTTGATATCTCGGTCTTATAAAAGTAACAGCAAAAGCAAAGGTAAAAGATCAAACTAAGTTTTTTTTAAATTATAAAGTATATGTCGTGTTATTTGAAGATTATTTTAATTCTACAGAAAAAACCGAGACGGAGTCGAGTAGACAGATTATTGGTCATGAGTGGTTTATTAATCGTTATTTTTTGTTCACAGCTTCCACCGAAGACACCAGCAGACACCTGGAGGTAGACCTGCCCAAGATATCCCGAGAAACACTCCTCATAGACCGCCTGACCCAAGAGCACCAGGCGTACCCTCCTGATCTGCTCACCTTCCCTCTCAGAGGAGGCACTCAAATATCTCCAGCCAGCGGCACCAGCCAAGAACGCTCCAGAATAAGCGAAAGCCCCATCAAATCTCCTGGCTACGGCACCACTGCCATTCCTCCAGGGTACAGGTTTCAAATTCCAACAACTTCGCAAGGTCCTTTCAACCCAAAAGCAGGATATGTTACTCTTCCTAGAAGACCGAGAGGGAATTGGCTTCCAGAAGGAAATCCACAAGTTTTTTCCACTTTGAACGGTGTCACACCTTACTATGACAATTTCAACTTGAAACTCTTTCACAATGGCGTAAACTATTACAGTTTGAACAAGAGTGAAATGGACTTAGGTCCTATAAATAAACTAAGGTCTGGTTTCCATGACGGTTCTCAAGAAATTGAACCAGCACCTTCTCCTGCACCTGGCACTCCTCATGCCACCATACCAAGAAGCAGCCTGAGCTCTCCAAATATCCATAACCAGCTGCTAGCTTTGCAAGCCATGAGCTATAATGCAGTGCAAGGAAGGATCGCAAAGACCTCGGAACAGAGGCCGCTGAAGATGATGCTGTCAGAAAACGAGAGTCTTCTCAAGAATCAAGTGCGTGATTTGAGGGTAGGAGTGAGTGTGACTAGTTTGAACAGGACACGAACGGCCCCAAAACCTCCACCAAAACCGAGGAAGAGGGGGTCCAGTGAGTTTAAAGAACCATTTCTATTTAATGGAAGTGAAACTGCTACTCAAGTGTAAGTTTTAAAGTGATATAAATGTAAAAAGTATTCGTCTTTACTAACATAGAGGATAATGCTTCTAATGTAATGAATATTGTAAGAAGGACTGCATCTATCTTTAGCTTTGGCAAATAATCTTACATATAGATAAGAAAGCGGCATGTTATTGATTGTTAGGCATGATATTGGTTACGGATTGGAAAATGTACAGATGTCTGCTATTGTTGAATCATTTTGAGCATGCATAATGTTAATGTGAACGTGATTTTTCTAACTGGTGCATTGTGGGGAAATCCGAAACCATAAGAGATACAGGTAAACTGTCTTAGCAAACATTAGCCCTTTTTTATTAAAACATTTTTGGTGTAGTCATTTCTTCCATCAAGATTGAGTTGTCCGTAAAAATGAATTAAATTGTCAAAAAAACGTTTTATGCTAATCGACTCAGTTTCATGTAAGGAACATTTTATTGCGTGGAAAAGAAAAAAATGGAACTGCGGAAGTTCGTTAAATTTACTATTAATAATGACAATGTTTGTTGCTACCATTTGTAAGTATGTTTTTCAAATTTGGCCAACTTCTGCCGTTCCAATTTTTTTCTTTCCAATCATTGAAATGATCCTTCGATGAAACTGAGTCGATTTGCATTTACTTTTGGGACTAGTTTATTAATTTTACGTAAAACTCACTCTTAACAAAAAATACCATGCTAAAAATGTTTAAACAATAAAAGATGTAACGTTTGCTAGGTATTTAACCTGTATCTCCAATGGGTTCTGATTTCCCAATAATAATCTCAGTTAAAAAAAACACACTGTATATTATTCAAGTAGGTACAAGATTTACAAGACTACGTTGACTGCAAAGATGCATGAAAATGCATTCCCAAAGTGTTTTAACAAGTTTAAATAAGTACTAGAAGTAAATCTGATACCTAGATGTTATTAGGTAACTATTTAAAAGCTCCAACTCGAATTAACTTGAATTTGTACAGAGATTATAGTCACTGTTAACTTTTTATTCTCTTGCTGAAATACAAGTACAGTCACTAGCAAAAATATATTATTATTATCCAACATCGGGTGCAAAAATATCTGACACGTCTTTATTACTAGAGCCCTTTTCTACTTTGGTGTAGGCCATCTTGCTTCGATATTATAATTACAATGTTGAATTTTTACAGCTATTACGATCGAATGCGATATCAAAACAAGATGAGCTTGTACAAATGGAGAATAGAAACCAAGTTAAAAAAAAGAACATATTTTTGACCTACGTTTTTGGATTGATGGCCCATTTTTGTTGATATTTAATTGATGAATACGTACCTAAGTTTATTCATTTTGGTTGCTTACTGCTTTATCATTTACGTTATTCTGTAAAATAATTTAATCAGTTACTTACTTTAATAGCAACGTAGCTGAGAATTTTGTTCTGTTTAAGTTTAATATATTCCTTATAAAGAGTAACCTATATACAAAAAACTACTTTTACTTGGTAAAGTCCAATATAACACTTATTTCATATTATTCTAGAGCAAGCAATACTAAAGAAATCTAAACTAATTACTCTGAAAGGAAGCCTAATTTAATTAGGTTTAATTAACAATGAAACTGCTTTTATTTTTACGATAGACAATAATTTTACAGTGATAAGTAGTGTTGGGCTTTGCAAGGATTAAATATTTTTTACTTTTTATTTTTTTATTTATTGGTAACATTAAAAATACAACATAATGAAACAAGAATAGGTAACACAAAATCGATTAAAGGGTTTCACATGTATGATTTTAAAGATAATATTACGTCAGTTCAGAAAATGAATTGAAAATATTATTTAATTTATGCATAAAAACCTCTTTCCAGATTATAATATAAACACACGTAATGTGATTAAGTATATCATTATAATTATGTTTTAGCTACATTATGTCGCCAAAACTTTAAAAATGCTTTTCTAATGGTTGACAAACTGTGGGGTTACCGTGACATTATTATAAAGTTCAGTTTAGGGTGGGCGAAAGAGACAGAGCCAAATAACTGTTATACCTTTCGTTCTTACACTTAATTAAGTCGTCCTAAACTGAATTGGCTAGCCGTGTCATGGCAGCCCTCCTGATTTGGAAATAAAAAAGTTTTTTTACGTCTGAACTTTTTTTTAGGTTTGACCAGTATATTTTTAACGTATAATTACTTATTATAAAGCAATTTTATTTAGTTAAGTTACAGTAAGGCTGCTCATTTAAATACATAAGTATGTATAATTACTCGTCAGCAAGATATAATTGAATCCACAAAAAATCACCACATATACATTAAGTGTTAAAGTTTATAAAATAAAATAAATACAAAAAAATCGAAAACGGGACTAAATCTGCTCTTCACAACGCCTGTTGCAACAAGAACGAAACGTCAAAGAAAATAGAATGCGTATACGCAAATAAAGTCCCGTTTTCGATTTCTTACAGTTAATCTACACTTGACCCGATTTTTTTTATTAAATAATATTTTTTAACTACCGTAACGTGTAACAAATCTCATGTATCTCATAGCTCTATTATTGCATCCTCAATCCACGGGTAAATCAAATTAACGATACGGTACGATGGCGATACGCAAGCGATAACAGCGCTTTTACATTAGGCAGCGATGCAGCGGGATGCACTGCAGCTGCGCTTCTGTTAATGTAGGTACTGTAGCGCTAATTAATCACTAATTGTGAAAGCGCTTAAAGAAGATAATACTAACTAAAACTAAAAGGTTTATTCACAGGAGTTGGGGTGTTATTCTCTTCCCCGTCAGAGCGTACAAAACACACTTTAGCGCAAGCTTTCTCAATTAGGCAGGCCTTTTGCGGATAAGATCGATCGTATAAGGCTGCCTATTTTAGAATACACGCGCTAAAATGTGTTTTGTACTCTCTGACGGGACTACTTAAACTCGAAGCTGCGCCTCGTTCACTCGTTCGACCGATCGAATAACACCCCTGGTATGACTAAATTAATATTTATTATTTGTGACTTTCTTTTTATTATTATTTTTATTACTATAAGATGTCCAACTGCTAGGCAAACCCCACATTACCCATATTTACTAAAAAAGTTTACGAATACTCTATTTTTTTTAAATTATGTCAGTTACGCTATTTAAAGCCTAAAAGATAAAAAGGCTTTTTGTTAAACCTTTTTCAACAAGATCCTTATCAGTTGCTGTAATTGAAATAATATTTTAACATTTTATTATGAAAGATTATTCAAAATTCTCGATAGTTTTATTTTTCAAACATGATACCTTTTTCACATGTATTTGGTTGGATATACGAAACCCTACAATCTTTAACGATAATTTTTGATTCAATAGTTAAAGATTTACAACTTCTTGAATCTGGTAAACCATTTTTTAAATAAATGTTTTGGTTTTGAAGTAAACAGAAATTATTTGAATTTGAAGCGGCAATGAAGGCGCCGCAAACTATTGCCATCTCACGTTCTTCGCGCGGAAGCACATAAAGCCATCTCTTTTGACTGTTGTGTGGGCGTGGCCTCCTAAATGTTTTAATAGAATTTGTATAGACATAGAAAATATTATAGCTTACATATTTATTTAACAAAACCTTTGCTTTGTAAGTTAAGTATTTTATACAGGACTGTAAATAAAAATATTAGACTATAGTAAGTTTTTTCAAACATTGAAGTTATAGGCAAAATATATTCATAGTTAAATGAATTTCACATTCACATAGTTGGTTATAGAAATTGTTTGTTGATTTTGATATAAAATATCATGAGATAATTAAATTTTAATTAAGGCAAGGGATAATGAGTAAAAAACCTAGAAGGGCTCGAAATGATGATTGTAAAACTAGGATTAAATAGGTAGTTTTTAATAAGCGCCACTAAATTAGGAATTATTGACATATCGCACGTTAAATCTAATAATGACACTATGTTAAAAAAAAATACAAAAGTTCTTTTTAACAGCAGTAATCAATTCAAACAGTTTTTTCGTAATTTAGTGTCACTATTGGATTTATCGTGCGATATTTTATGTCAAAATCAACTATCCGTACGTACAGTTATTGTTTAGTTCAAAGTTTAATAATAAACATTATAAAAATATTGTAAAAATGTGAATACATTAGATATTCGAAAATGGTTACGATGTGTATTTAATGTATGGTCGTGTATGAAGAGAGATTTGGATGGACCAATAGAGGAAGTGGTTTGAATGACGATGGTAAAATATTGAACATAAATGATTTGAATTTTTCGTGATGTTTTATTTAATATTATTAATGACTTAACTGTATTAATCCGGAAAAAATGGTTTTAATATATAAACAGGCAAAAGTTTATTCTAGTCGAGTTGCCGACCTCAAGACACTCAAGCATTTTCATTTTTATACAAGAATTAAATAAAAGAATAGTCAGACAGCAGCTCTCTCGAGTTTAAAAGGGGTAAAGCCGACATGACAGTGACAGCAGACAGTGGCTGAATCATTTTATGTCCAGCGCTCAGTGGTATGTGTTTTAAAATGGCTTTTCTGTATGAACGTCGCTTACGCACTGAAACCTCGAGGGAGCTTAACTTTTAATGCAAAGAGCGAAATGAAGGTTGTCTATCAAAACTATTCCAAACTTTTTTTAGTTTAGTAATACAAGGCGATTCACAATAGGGATTATTCATGACTTTTTTTCGCAGCTTAGGTTAGGCCGTTTAAGAGATATCAGTTCTAATAGTTGGAATTGCCATTATGTCAGGGATATTTTATATGTAGACTCCGTTATCTTGTCGCATTGACGTCGCTCTGTTGTAGGTATTGAATGTTTATTTTATCGACCCTCTCTATATCGATGTTTGTAGTTTATATTATAAATGCAATGCGACAGATTTTTTGCCTTTTAAATTTCTGCTATCGGCGTAGGTATTAAAACTTCTTGAATAAAAATTAGAAGATAACTTCATTATTCTAACAAGATGCGATAAACTTATATAAATAATAATTATTGATCCCATTATTTTTCATCACATTTTTAGAACCTAGTGATTGTCTTTGACTCATTGTTATTGACATGACATATACCTCTAAGTCAATACCATTGACATTAAAATCATCGATAAAATAAACATTAAATCCTTACAAAAAAGTCACGTCAGTGCGACATGATAACGAGGTCTATTTATATGTTTGATTGCAAATTTAATAATAAAACTCCTATGGCTGATTCATTAAGAAAAACGTGTTTGTAAATAACGAGCCAAGTTCCTAGTCTTTTGTCCCCAGAACAATGGAGCGGGCGGCCGACTTTTGAGTTTCGGCTGAATTTTTTTCGGTTACTTAACGAAGGCATTATAAGGGTTTTGTTAAAATATCATGTTACATGATTTTCGTAAACTTGGATTTTTTTTAATTACTCTTTGGAAGTCTGAAGGAGGGAAAATATTGAACAGGCCGATTTGAATTGACTTGAGAATGGAAATTCTTTGTAACTATTTGGAATTAATACTTATTTATATTTTGACGACAGTTTTAGCCTGGTCACTATCAACTGATAGTGACCCTGTCTACATAGCTTGCTGTCCCGTGTTCGATTCCCGGTGGAGGCGAATATTAGTTTACCTACCTAGTGTTTTGGGTAATTCCTAAGTGTTTTGAGAATGATTTCTCTATGGTAAGTAATGTATGGCTTGACTGAAAATGTTTAGTCCCGTACAGTCCATAATAAAAAAAAACTAACAATTAACTTTTTTTAAATTGCTATTGCTTGTTTAATAGACCAATTACATACTAATCGAAAGTATGAAGCCTATATAATATGCAAAAGTTAGGTTGACTTTTTTTTCCCATCATAACCGTATACATTCCCATCATAATCAGGATGGTAAGTCGATACTAATAATTTGCACTAAACCTAACGTTTGCATACTATTATTATATCAGGGCATACGTATTATAATATTATATAAGGGCTAAAAAAATTGTTTGTTGCATATCACAATGTTACTTTAATGCAAAGTTTTTAAAGTGTGTGCATTCACGCTGAAACGGCTGGACAAATTTGAATGAAATCGAGGTAGCCTATTCAGAATACACAGTGTACCTACTGTCCCGGAAAATCTGATAGATCCCGAGTGAAAGTTATAAACGTCTTTTTCGCGGACGGAGTCGCGGGAAAAAGGTAGGTGATTTTTAATAAAAAGTACATAATTATACATACATTAAATCACGCCTGTGTCCCAGAGGGGTAGGCAGAGACCACTTCTTTCCACCTGCTACGATCTTGACAAATCTCTTTCGCTTCTTCCACATTCATACATCGAGTCATGCACGCACGTCGGTTTCGGGTACTTAAAATTCGGTCCTTTTCCAGTATTTCTCCGATTTGATTCGAAAAAGTACGCCTAGGGCGGCCCCTTCCCACCCTTCCACTCACTAAAAAGTGTGCTCTGATATTTAATTTAGTATTTCTTTTCCTCTCCTTAAACAAGTAGAATAATAATTAAGACACTGAACATAAAAAAAACTTAGTAGCTCAACTCCCATATTGACCCCGTATCATTAAATTTTACGCGCTCAGTCTTAAAAGAACAGAAATAAAAGATTTTACTCGATTCACAAACTGGATCTTTAATTAAAAGCAGTTAAAGTTTAACTGCCTTGCAAATTAACTAAATGATGGTTGGAAACCATGTCCGAATGGTTTGATTTGTTTGTCCGTGGAAATGGAAGAGTACCTCTTCAAATAAAACACAATACAATAAACTTAACATACCTATTAAATCTATATTAAATTAAAAATATTAGGGGGAAAATGTAACACCAATTGACCTAATCCCAAACTAAGCTCCAGGCTTGTACTATGGGTACTAGACAACGATATTAATACTTATATAGAGAAATATATACTTAAATACATAGAAAACATCCATGACTCAGGAACAAATATTCGCACATCACACAAATTTCTGCCCTTACCGGGATTTGAACCCAGGACAGCTAGCTTCGTAGGCAGGATCACTACCAACTAGGTCAGCGCGTCGTCAATATATAAAAGGCAAACCTGACTGACTTATATATCAACGCACAGCCGAAACTACTGTACCTAGAAACTTGAAATTTGGTACAGGGGTTCCTTTCATGATGTAAATGAGCATTAAGAAAGGATTTTCCGAAAATCAACCCCCAACGGGAAGAAATGGGGGGAGTAGCGGGAAACTAATTCTACGCGTACGAAGTCGCGGGCGTCCTCTAGTTTGATATAAAATACTTTTTATCGAATAAACAACTCAGTGAAGGTCGTCTCCTATTTGTATCCTCTACTATACCTATGTGGTTCCAGATAGAAGATTATCTAACTTTTAGTACTATCTATATACAGTTACCATATTCCCCTAGATAAAATATCTTATAATGTTTCGTGGGAAAAATATAAAATCAGCGACATACGTTGTTTCTGTAAATCATAAATTCCCAAAACACCAGATCCAAGATACCGGTATAATTAGATGTAAACACGCGTTACGGGTTAATTCAAAAGGATTTTATTATAAAGTCTTGTCCCTTTTCCCTTGTTTACCTTCCTGGTAGCGTTTAGGCGAGTGGAGTGGCCCAAAAGATTACGTTACGTTTGTGAACTTTCATTGGTACTTGAAGAGTTACGGACGCTTGTTGTAAAACGTGCCGGGTATTTTGGGGGGGAGGTACCTGTACCTGTACTTACATTATTGATTATTTTTATCAATACATGTTTTTACGATGAAGATGAAAATACACGTACACAATATAGGTACATTTCCATCCAATGTATCTGATAATGGATATTCAGTTAAAAATAAAATTTCACAGGATAATTTCACACAAATTGACCTAGTCCCAAACTAAATTCTAGGCTAGTGCCTAGTACAGAAACATAAAGTACTCATTAATATTTTAAAATAATGTAAGTATCAAGACAGAGAGAGAGAGAGAGTGTGTGTGTGTGTGTGTGTGTTGTCAAGATCGTAGCAGGTGGAAAGAAGTGGTCTCTGCCTACCCCTCTAGGAAACAGGCGTATAGGTAATATGGCGTATGTATGTATGTATGTATGTATGTATGTATGTATGTATGTATGTATGTAAGAATAAGAAGGACGAGATTTTGTCGACGACGGAGCGAGCTCACCCAGAAGATGTCTATACATAATAGATCAATTATTTGTATTTACAGATTTTGCAAAAACATGTAGTCTAAGATCCGAATAGGAGACCCCAGCTGTTTATTCGATAAAAAGTATTTTATATCAAATTTAATATGGTAAGTAATATATGGCGAATAGGTTGACTGAAAAATTTCAGTCCAGTACAGTCAATGTTATGATGGGAAAAAATAGTCAACGTAACCTAAAGGATTGGCAATGCAGCCAGTGTCATAGGGACCATGCCGCGAGCGGACCTGCTAGAGGGGGTGTTCTTTTTATAGTGGTGATTATTATTTACATCGTAGCTTAGTTTTATTTTAATTCAAATAAGTTTAGTTTTAACTTTTAATTGTATTAATTTAATAAATGTTCTTATCATATAAAATACTTTTTATCGAATAAACAGCTGGGTGAAGGTCTTCTCCTATTCGGATTTCCTACTAATATCTTTTGTTATAATTGTTCAAAATTTAGCGGATTATTCAAGCATTTTCCCACTTCGCGTCTCGAATCTTTCAAACGCTTTCAAATCATTAAAAATCGTCGCCAAATCGATTCTCACCCTTCGTTTTAGTATCATCTAAAACCTCTGGAGATAAGACCCTTGTTTACGACTGTACCCTCTTGTTTAATAACTTATTTTAATGCTGACATTACATATAATTGCCCGTCATGCTGCGTTTCATGGGTTTTAATGTGGGCATGGGATTTATTTATTTTGTTGTTTGGGATTTTGTTTGTCTTGGTTTATGGTGTTGTTTTGTTTATTAAATGGGAATTTTAGTAATGAATAAGTCAGTTGTATACACAATTATATATTTTTCAATAAATTTGTCCTTACTCGAAGTTATTTTACCTACTTATAAAAAAAAAACAAAGGAAAAAATGATATAATTTTCTGTCCCAGGAATAAATAAGAATAGTGTAAATTGTTTTTTTTATTGTTAGGTACGCACAATTATTAAAATTAGTTTTGTAAAAAAAAATTACGATATTTTACCTTTTCACATGAAATCTACTTCAAACTATCAATCGTAGGAATTACCCTAATATCACTTTTTATTCCCATCAAAACATCAAAAACACATCCAAACCTTCATCTCATCATACGCAATCAAAACAAACCATAATCCCACTAAGCTTAAACCTCCGTAACAACAAAACCGAGCTTTAATATCACCCAAGATAAAGTGTCCAAGAGCGAATTAATTTCGACCCAATTCTGGGTCGAATTCTTTTGTGCCCATCCCCTATCTTGTCACCGTCATTAAGATAATTTCATACCTTTTATGCATCGCTTGATTAATAACTTGCTTTCTAAGGCTTTAAACTGTTTTGTGACGAAGCTGTTCTTTAAAAGCAAAAGATGGTATGTATATTTGCATAATAGGGACGTGGTGACTTTATTGTTGTAAATTCCATTCGTCATCGTAGTCATCTTTTTTTAAGCGAATAAGAATTGCAGATGTACAACAAATACAAATACAAATAATTTATTTCCAAATATAGTTACATACAAATTACGGTTGAATCTGACCCCCACACTAGGCATTGCCTGTCCCGTTGCGATGGTACGGTTAACAAACAAGATTAACGGCCAACGACAACAATATTTACTATATAAGTGGTATTTATTTTATTCTATATCTATACTTTAAAAGAAAACAAGGGGGAAAAACAATACCTTATAACACGAAAAAAAAGACAAAAGTGTGTGTGTGTGTGTGTGTGTGTGTGTGTGTGTGTGTGTGTGTGTGTGTGTGTGTGTGTGTGTGTGTGTGTGTGTGTGTGTGTGTGTGTGTGTGTGTGGATGCGTGTGTGTGTGTGTGTGAGAGAGAGAGAGGGAGAGCGAGAGAAATACAGATTATTGCACTTTTAGGAAAGATTCAGTATCTTCGTACGTTAATCGTAACATGTCCTTCGTTAACATCCTTTTCATTTCGAGAACGGAGTGTTCTTTAAATGTATAAACCTTGACCAATTTATTATAAATTCGGGGGTACAAGAAAAATGGAAAGCGTTTTGCAAATGAAGTTTGGACAGCAGGAGTAGGTAATTTGAAGATGCGGTTTTGTAAATTATGGGTACCTATTATTTTATCGAAGTGTCTCAGATTGTAATTAAGCATACACAACATAGCTATTATGACGCGCGTAAATGAAGATTATCGAGAAGTTAGTCGCGAGCGACAATTTGGTATAGAGTAGAAGTACCGATTTTAGCCATCTTAACACCGTTTTTGGCCACTCTTACTCCTCCTTCCATTTTAACTAATATGTAAAGCATTACAAAATTACCGTATTATTTTTATATTGTATCTTTATATTAATCTTCAGTCTTAACTATTTATGAATATTATTTTTATTATTGCAGTATTTTTGATACTTATTTCATTTCAACCTTATGTGGCCAAAAAAGGTACAGTGGCGTCAAACGGTACTTTTACCTTGCAGTATACCGAATTGTCGATCGATTCACTATTAAGTAATTCACTATTACATTGAAAACTTCTTATAATCTGCAAATTCTGCAAAGTATACTGAATTGTCACCACGGGTGTTATTATGACATGGCTATGCAGTTCATTTAACGGCGAGCGTAAAGGACAGAGCTATAGCAGTTGTATAGCTCTGTCCTATTCTCTCAGCGGAAACTGACCTGCATAGCTATGTCATAATAACCCCCCTGAACATCATTTTATCATCACCTTGGTAGCTGATATTTGGGCTCAGAGACGCACAGACCTCAAGACTTCAAATGCGTAATCAATAGGGAATGCAATTTAACCGGTTATTAACCGTTTTTGTATGAAAATAACCGGTTAAAACCTATTATAACCGGTTAAAACCGGTTATAACCGGTTATTCGCATTCCCTAGTAATCAATTTATAATATTTTATTTATTTAAACTTTATTGCACAATACAAAAAGTAAGTACAAATGGCGGACTTAATGCCTTAAGGCATTCTCTACTAGTCAACCGCCAGGCCAAACAAAGAATAGTTGAGGTGGGTGTGAGCATTTTAGCAAGAGCCTTACTTGTTTTTAAATTTCACAATCGAATAATACACATAAATAGTCGTTCCTGCTTATAAAAAAATATGTAGAACCTTAATCCTGGAGGTTATCAAAGTAGTGCTTGCGCAACAAACGCTTGAAAGAAAATTTTAAAAGATTTATCGCTTGTCTTATACCGTTACACAATCGACTGACTTTTGTGGCGTCTTAAAGGTGAGTATTGGCTGTTATTTTTTTCTAACGCATTGTATTAGAATGTATTGTATCTACTTATAAAACTAAAATTTCACCTGCTTACGGGTGTCTATCATTTTATCGAAATTCCTGTCATCGAATTTCATATCGACGAAAACTATTCCACGAATGTAATTACGTTTTATTTTCTATACACATAATTTTAAATTCATCGATTTTCAAATAGTCGAATAACTTTTCATCATAAATTGTTTCGAATATGTCTCAAATCATCGCAGTATAACGATTCATCGAATTTACCTTTTATCGAAACATGATTCAATAATGGTACCATTCATATTTTATAACTACCTCGAACAACGTTTCATCGTAGTAACGTTTCATCGAACGATGCATTTGTTATTATTGACATAAAAACTCAAAACCCTAACCTACCTCGGACTCCGTGAGCGTGTCGGGCATCCAGGACATAAAAAAAAAATAACCCTAACCTTCCTCGGACTACGTGAGCGCGTTGTGATTACAATGTATAGTAACACTGATGAAATGATTTTCTGTGTAATATGAAATTTGGGAACTGAAACTTACGTTAAATCAAAATTATAGCAAATGTGATTCGATGAACAACTATTGTGATAAACAAATAAAATAGTGAAGTAAAATTCGATGATTCGATTCCGGTGTAACAGGTAATTCGAAGAAATGTAACAGCGATCAACTGAAGTTCGATGAATGATTCCTAAGTCATAACGACATTCTGCGAATAGTGTTCTGGGAACAGATATTCGATGAATCGATTTTCTGTAAAGTGATAGATTACCCCTGCTTACTGTCGTTGTTACAATTTGGTGAAAATAGGGATACGTGGCCCACGTGCTAATTTTCCTTTTATATGCCGTTAATCCTTATTGTAAGTTTGACATTTAAGTCTTTTCAAGATCTCGCGGGCACACACGCAATTAACTGCAATTCAAATGTACAACGGTATTTTAATTGACAAATATTTCGCCGTAATGACTGACTCAATTTAGAAATTACTAATGAAACATTAACGTGTCTTAAAACTTCAAAAGGCAAGTATTTAAGTTACAACAACGTGTGAAATGCTAAGTGTTAATGAGAGAACTTTGAATGATATTAGAATTTTGAATCACGACAGCCTTAAAATGGTTTTTTAAGTGTAAGTAAATTAGATATTTATTCGTTAATCAACTTGAAAAAGGAGAACTCAGTATGACAGTATTTAAAAAAAAGAAGGTGGTTATTAAGTGGTTAGAAGTAGGTAGGCAATTGATACCCTGTCAGGGCACTGCAATGTCTTATTGACTAGATCATAGATAAATGTCTAAAAAATAATATCAAAAGTTGAAGAAATCAACGGACACATCAACGTTACAAAATATTTAACAATGTAAGAAAAAAATACAGTCATCCATCGCAATGCAAAATGCATGAAATTGTTTAAAAATAAGTATATTGGAAAATATACTTATAATAAAACTTCTTTTTTACTTTAAAATGAAACACCGAGCGGACTTGGCTTATTTAATAAGCCTTTATAGGCCACCTGGTGGAAAGTGGGATCTGAGATCCATTGCCATTTGAATTCTTAAAACTACAATCTCAAGACTGCCATCCCGAGACTTAAAATATTGCCAACTGAAGACTAAGATGGCATGCCTCTTTGCTAGTAATTTCACTGGTTGTTATATCCCCTCAACGGAACACAACAATGCCTTAAACAAGATGATTAACGCTATCGTTAACAATTTTCGAAAACTGTCAAAGTGTAGATTTGACATAAGCGCTTGAAGTCTTACGTCAATCCTATACGTTATCGATAATAATAAAGATCTCGCAAAGCATCTTGGCTAAGGCCAGTTGCCAATCGTTTAATCTTTAACATTAATTATGCATACATACATTAAATCACGCCTTCGTTTCCAGATGGGTAGGCAGAGCTACAGAATTACCAGCAACTCTAAAAACTTGTTGATAATTCTGTAACCATATTTTACACAATTAGGCTAACATGTATACCAGAGTATTAGTGACAGGTTGCAAGCCCATCGCCTAAGGGTCTCCCCAGACCTATCGACGCGGAATCGGCTTGAGCCGGTAAGAAAAAGTTTTATGTCCGTGCAGTAAGAGTGAAAAAGGCGTCGCTCGGCTAGGCTCGTTTCGATTCGGCGTTGCGAACGGACCGACGTAGTTTTCGCTCTTATTGCATGGACATGAAATTTTTCTTACCGGCTCAAGCTGACGACGCGCTAGCCTAGTTGGTAGTGACCCTGCCTACGAAGCTAGCGGTCCTGGGTTCAAATCCCGGTAAGGGCAGATATTTGTGTGATGAGCACGAGTATTTGTTTCTGAGTCTTGGATGTTTTCTATGTATTTAAGTATTTATTTCTCTATATAAGTATTTATATCGTTGTCTAGTACCTATAGTATTTACAAGCCTAGAGCTTAGTTTGGGACTGGGTCAATTTGTGTAAGATCGTCCCTTGATATTTATTTATTTATTTTATTTTATTCTGCGTCGATAGGTCTGGGGAGACCCTAACAATACTACAAGCCTTTATTCCCTTAGTCGCCTCTTACGACATCCACGGGGAGACATGGAGTGGCACTATTCTAACCCGGAAAACACTCGGGTTAATTATGATTTCCCAATAATAGTGACGGAATCCCTTTATGGAAACTAATTTAGTATATTCGTAGTCTTCCTGTCCTGTAATGACTGTCGAAGTCATTGTACCAGTGTAATCCCCTAATGCGTCAAATAAATAAGATTGCGTCTTTTCCTGTGTATCGAGCTATATATAAAGAGAGCAATAAGACCACTTACCATTAACTCAGCAGTTCTTGTTTGTAGTACATCAGGTAAGTGTTTCATTTGAACTTTTTTACAATTATGTGTTTTTTTATTGTATTCTTACCCAGCAGCATTTTATTTTAAACACATCTCTCTAAGTTGGTTCCTCCGTGGAATCCGTAATTGTAATTTTGTCCTATTGCAGCGTTTATTCGAATTTTCAATTTATCCTAAAACCATTTCCGCCTGTATTTTTTAACTTTTTAGCGTTATTCACCCTAGCCTAACCTAAGAATAGAGATATTTTTGAAAAACAATAAAAATTGGTCTGATTCAGCTGAAAAACCGATTGGGAATTTTCTGATTTGACCTTTTTTAGTTATTCCCGACCTTTAAAATATTCTATTTTGTCTTAACATATTTTAAAATGTGTTTACGATATTGCTTTTGACATTGTAATCGTATTGTCAACGTTACAATAGCTCTTATTTACTTGACAGTAATGACAGCAGAGTTAAAAACCATGCGATAAGATTTTAAAACCAATATAGTTTTATCAAGCTGAATAGAGGTCTTACATTGGTAACCTTGAATTCTGACAAGGGTCTGCACCCCACAACGATGAAGACCCTATTACTTAACGTCCGTCCGTCTGTTCGTCTGTCCTGCTTCTAAGAGTCATACCATGTAAACCGTAATCAATAACTGGTTGAAATATTGACAAAATATGTGTTATTAAACTTATTAAATAAAAAAGTACAAACTTGGATGATTTTCCAAGATTTTTTTCCCATACAAAAATCTTGAAAAAAAATACATGCGCTATACGACTAAATTTTATTTATGTTCAAATTGTTGCAGATCCAAAACGAATCCAGCACGATGTGGAAACTTATTGCCTTTGTAGCAGTCTTGATCATCGCGATGGCCAGTGTCGAAGTAGACGCTTGCGAGGCGTTACTGGGCGGTGTAAGTATATATAAAACAAAAATAAACAACAGGGGGCCTAATAAACATCCGTCACTTTCTGACACGTATATGAGTACGAGAGTGACGGATGCTTTATCCACATTTTGCGATAAACGCATCCATACTAGGCCCGCAGGGGACCATGTTATACAATTGGCCTAGTCCCAAACTTGGCTCTTGGTTTGTACTGGTGCTTGTACAATATTTTTTAGAATATTTTGAAAAACTATTTACTATATCTGCTAAACTACTTTATTCATAGTATTTTTTTGTTACGTTGATGACTCTTAGTTGGATTCAAACTTTAATAGTCAAACAAATGTTAAAGACACAAATTGACTGAAAGAAAGCATTATATTCAATATATTTCATATTTTAATTTGGGTTCCCCGACTAATAAAATATAGCTTCTGCTCGCGACTCTGTCCATCGGCTATCGCTATTCCCTTAGGAACTTTTATTTTTTTCTGGTTAAAAAATAGCTTATTATAATATGCTATTCCAGACTATAATCTATCTCTGTGCCGAATTCAGATCTGTTCAGCCGTTCTGGCGTGATTGAGTACCTAACAAACATCCAAACTTTCGCATTTATAATAATTAGGTATTTGTAAGATAGTCCAAGGTGCAATAGATTTTATTATTTTACAATGTGAAAAGAAAATTTGGCCCAATAGTAAAATATATTTTTTTTCCAGTGCAAGAACCACGATGACTGCTGCAGCATGTGGTGCGCGCACTCCTGGCTGGGGCACTACTGCAGTGTTAGAACCAAGTAAATTGTAATCAATTGTACTTAAAACGATTAAAAATGTTTATTTTATTTATTGTTGAAAAATACATTGTATGAAAAATATTTCAATATTTTTATTTCTGTTTCCTTTTTCTGCTTAGATAATATGGTCAATCGCGCGCTAAAAACTGCCGGCTAGGGTAAAACCCAAAATATATTTTGAAGGATTGTCAACACTGACACTTAGGCATGAGAATCTTATTCCGTCGTGTCGGTGCTGACAGTTCTTCATTACGTTATAAAAAATATCGTTAATTAACGTTATACTTAGCGTTAAAAACAATATTATTTCATAAGTTATGCTACATCAAAACAAAATCAACATCGTAACATAACCAGAATAAAGTTATTAATTGCACGCTGTTGCCAGTTTGTACTTTTAATGTTGTAATTCAAATAATCTTGCCACTGTTGAGTATAATGATAGATATTGGATGGGCGGCAATGAAGGCCACCGAAGTATTGTATAAACCAGCCAGATAAGAGCAGTAAAAGAGGTGATCTATAACATTATATGTCGTTATTATATATCGATATTAAGTTTATGTCGTTATGATGACTACCGCTATGGATCCGAGGTTTGTAACGTTATAATAATAATGTTATAACGAAAGAATAACGATAGAATTATAAAGGTATCGAAAATTAACGCTATTGAGGTTGTATAGGGCATGCGAATAGTTTATATTTATTTTTAACCGACTTCAAAAAAGGTGGAGGTTATACGTTCCACTGTATGTTTTTTTTTTTTTTTTTTTTTTTTTTTATGTATGTTCACCGATTACTCCGTCAATTGTGGACCGATTTTAAAAATTCTTTTTTGGTTTGATAGAGTATACTTCCGAGGTGGTCCCATTGTCAGCAAATCTGAATCTGATGAAGGGATCAGTGAGGAATTGAGGGAACTCCTCAAATATTGTATGCAAACATATAGCGATTTTAGTATTTTTAGTAACAAGTGGAGCATTTGCATTCAGAAAGTGTCACTTGGTGAAGCGGAACTGATGATGAAGACCACAGATGGCCACCGGAACTCCTCAACGGTACCGATTTCAAGGGTGGCGATAAGATATCTCGATTAAGGTAGTTGAGCGACTACAACGAAGCACATTTAATTGTTTTAAAATGACTATGATTTTCCCGCGGCGTTGCTTGCGGCGAGCTTGAAATGTCTTAAAGTTTCATATATCAACTAAGAAGTGGGACTACATAAGCTTATTATGATCACTAAAAAGTGTAAAATAAAATAAATGTTTTAAAAAACAAAAAAACCGCCTTCAAAAACGCAAAAAATAACTTCTACTTAGTAGTAGGTACCTATCCTATAAGGTTAGTCTAACTGAAGTCGGCGACCACAATATTTTCAACAAAAAGCCGACTTCAGTTGGACTAACCTTATAGGATAGGTACCTACTACTAAGTAGAAGTTATTTTTTGCGTTTTTGAAGGCGGTTTTTTTGTTTTTTAATTACTAAAAGAGTGGAAAGGAGTTGACGGATATTGAATTTGAATAATTACAAAAAAAAGGCATGCAGTAAAAACCATATTGTTTTTGACCTGCGCCTCTATTCTAGGCGGTATAAACGATATCGTAGTTTACCTGTTAAGGTATTGTTATGACGTCAGACGCCATTACTGTCAAGAAAATAAGAGCTATCAAAACGGTGACAATACGATAACAGGACAAAAACGATATTGTTTTTCCCGTGTTGAATAGAGGCCCTGTTATAGTACTTATTGTTTTCAATTCCATAACAAGTCAAATACGACATCGTTTTCACCGCCTAGAATAAAGCGTTTATTGGCATTTTATACACTTTCGCAGTTTTTATAGGAATTAAAAATTTCAATTCCGGACGGCACCCCTTAGTATCATGATACTCATATCATATTCATGAATATAAGGTTGTTTTAGGTTATGTTAGTTCTTCAGCTGGCCCTGAGGGCATCACCACCCAGAAATATCCATCGACTTTCTGCGGAAGTGTATGAAATGCGAATAAATCGAATAGAGGCCCTGAGATGTAATGAATTTGACGATCATCGCTGGGACCGACTAAAGGAGTGACGATAAAATATAAGAACCGTTTTTCAGAGAAGGTATTTGGTACGTCAACTTAAACATTATTTATTTATCTGAAGTAAATTATAACAAGCAAAAAACCCGACTGCAATAAAAATACTGAAAAGCGAAAAACAAGCTCTATAATTTATAAAGAATTGTAGGAGCAATGTACTTATTGATATTTATAACAATTTAAATTTAACTTGAATATTGGAAAAGGCATTGCAGGCACAAGCAATAAATTACAAATCCTATTTCTTGATATAATTTAACATTTGGACTTGCTTGTCCCCGCCTGCAATGCCTTTTCCGATATTCAAGTTAAATTTAAATTGTTATAAATATCAATAAGTACATTGCTCCTACAATTCTTTATAAATTATAGAGCTTGTTTTTCGCTTTTCAGTCTTTTTATTGCAGTCGGGTTTTTTGTTTTTTAAATAATTTAATTGATTTCACTCTTTTTAGTTTTATTAATAAAAAAAAAGAACGGGACGTTTTCCCGGAATAAAATGTAGCCTATGACACTCTCGCTGCGAAGACGAATCCAATGATACCTCATTTGTCAAAATCGTTCAAGCCGTTTTTGCTGTAGCGGGGAACATAGAACTGGACATACATACATACATGACGGTGAAAAACATAACCCTCCTTTTGGGCTCCGCCGCAGTCGGGTAATAAAATTGGTCAAGTACTTTTTCATTGGTGGTCAAATTCAATATCGAAGTCATATTTGTAGACCCAAAAAAAAAGTTTTTAAGTAACGACGCCATCAATAGAACTTGTGAACGATGTAAACAAATTAGTACTGTTTGACACATAACCTCAAATATTCACCAAGGGTGTTTTTATTAAAAAATAACGTATAATGAATAGTTATTTTATCTTAAACTTAATATGAAAATAATGATCTAGTGTATAAATAATTGCAAAGTCCTCACTTGATCTTTAAACGTACGTGATTATCAAGTAATCATGGTGAATTGGTTCGTTTGGTTTTGTTTACATAGTTCGCAAACTCTATTGACGGCGACTACCATCTATAACTCCTATAGCTCTATCCTTTTAACCGACTGGATCTTCGCAGGTCTTAAGAGCTATAATACAGCTGGTCAGTTCAAATTAATTTCGACCATCTTTTACGACTTACTTTACGAGCTTCGGTGCGAAATCATATGCAGCTGTTACCAGTCATAATTCGATATTAATTCAGTGCCACGCCTCTTGATTTACGTGCAGAACAGACACAATGTAGGAGCTCTTGGCACGCGTAGTGTTTGTATAAGTTCCGGGGGTACTACTAAAACACTAGTAAGCGTCTTTAGCGTAATTACCGCAGCCATTTTGATAATTTGAAAGACTTGATCTTGAAAGTTTGTGATAATGTTTTGATCTTGGAAAATGTGATATCTTTGGGCAAAGTGGTTATTCTCTTGGAAATGGTTTAGTTTATGTCAAAATTTGACCCCTGACCAAAAAGAAGGGTGGTTACCCCTTTATTTACATAATTATGGCAAAAAAAACACGAAACCAATTATACAGTGGTGGTCACATAATTAGGGACACTTGTTGTCGTTTACCAGCGTATTAGTGACAGGTTGCAAGCCCATCGCCTAACAGTACTACAAGCCTATATCTCCTTAGTCGCCTCTTACGACATCCACGGGAAGACATGGAGTGGCACTAATCTAACCCGGCAACCACTAAATACATATACTAAGTATATAAACTCAGGCAATATAAAAAAGTACCTAAAATTTTTCATTCCTTAATGTGTACAATAAATGGTTTTACATCATACCTATACATCCAATGCTATAAAAGGACATAAATTTCCAAAGTATCTTATAACTTAGAAATAAATAAACCATACAATTTACAGTCCCGGTACCAACTCCACTTCTAATCTAATTCATAACTTACTGCAGATTACTCGGAAGCCACAAATTGTTCCCAATTACACCATTTCTAAAGCGAAATTCTCTTTAAAATGAAAACGTATACGTCGGGGACGGGGAAGCTTCTACGGCAGAATGTGGAAGGTATCCCTGAGGAGCCAGTCGACTTTGTTCTGTCGTACTTAAGGCAAATACATGGGGACGTTTTAAAATGGATGTGTTATGTATGTAGAGGTATTGGGTAAATATATGGTGGTATGAGAATATTTAGAGTAGGATGGCACATTGTACTCATGCTAATTTTAACGAACTTGAAATCATGGCTGTCGTTTGTTAATAAAAAACAACGATAGATGGCGTCAGCATACCCTCCGAGTATGGAAAAGTAAGCGATCACTAATTTCGTGGATCTTAAGTAGGGTCTTGGTGGCATAATTGGTAATGCGCCTGCATTGGCCCGGATTGCCAGAGGAGATGTAGGTTCGAATCCTGCCTAAGACCGACGAATTTTTTCGCTTTAATATAATTTGAATTACGTACAGACGTTTCTGTTAAAATTAAAAAAATATATATGGTGGTAATTTGAGATAGGAATTTACCGATCCGTTTTAAGTCTAAAACGTTTAAAATAAGATCGGTAGCTATACCACGAACATTTAAATCATACGTCACGTTTAGGAATTGCGTGTTCTATTCGAAAACGTGTTCTATTCGAAAACGTGTTCTATTCTTGTACAAAATGTATCCGTAGCACGAAAGACTTTTACTACTTTATAACGATATGAAAGTTGGAATGCTAGAAAGTTTTTAGTACGAAATAATCGAGTATTCACCTATTGGAAGCAGCGCTCTGTGGACACAATGATTGATGACAGTGTGATTCCAATGAAAAAAGTTTGTACAGTGCTACCATTTTCTTAATAGCGATCGGCAATCTTCGTTTTTCTATGACACACGAGTGACAAATATACTGCCAGTTGCGAGTGCAAGCGTGATAGCGATAGCCACCCGAAAGCGATAAAGAAGCTGGGAATACTGTTCTTCAATTAAACTCGTATTTCGAAAAAATACTGGCTAAAAATTTATGGGAAATTGAATAAATTATTATTGAAAAAAAATCGCCAGGCTCAAGTGGGATTGGGCAGGTCACGTCTGCCGCATGAACCCGGACCGGTGGGCTAGCGTGGCCATTAGGGAATGCAAATAACCGGTTATAACCGGTTTTAACCGGTTATTTTCCTACAAAAACGGTTAATAACCGGTTAAATTGCATTCCCTAGTGGCCATTAAGTGGGTACCGCAAAATGGGCGACGTAGACCTGGCAGGCCTAGACGGAGATGGCGGGACGACTTGGACGCATTCCTCAGCAACTGGCCGGAAGAGGCACCTAATAGGGGCTCATGGAGATCAAGGGGAGAGGCCTCTGCCCAGCAGTGCGACACTAATACAGGCTAGAAAAAAAAATGGCTGAAAGGAAACCACAAACTAGTAATATAACTTTATATTGAATCGACACTTGGTACACTTGCATTGCAAAGAAAAGTGACGTAGTCCTGCTCCGATTAGCTGTGCCGACATGCGGCTCGCGATTCGCCGGCGGTGGGGGGGGGGAGAGAGAGACAGCGGATCCCTCGCTACCATTGCGTCTCACGCGGTCGCCGGAGCATCCACATGTTCGGTATGAGTTCCTGTTCAATATGTTGAAATATTTAATTTCTATTTGTTATTAAATAATACATTTAATATAATACAATTAATAGTTAAAAATAATGCTATTTAAATTAAAATAAAACAAAGCTACTCAAATACTAAAGATGTGAATAATAATCACCACTATAAAAAGAAGCCTCTAGCAGGTCCGCTCGCGGCATGGTCCCTATGACACTGGCTGCATTACCTCTCTGGATAGCTAGCCCAATCCTTTGGGAGAGGTAAGCACCAGCTCTAGGATCTATTTAATTTCTTGTAGTATGTGTCATACAGTATTTTATTGAGATTGGGTTTTTTTTTATTTTTTTTTTCTTTTTTTATATAAAACTCAAGCCACATCATGACAATATAGTGCATTAAGTACACAGATTTTTACTCCTTTTTATGGCTTTTTTTTATGGCAAACGAGATGATAAGTGAGATTTGAAACACATTCTCAAGGCTACAATCTCAACACTGCGATCTAAAGACTTTGTCAGAAGAGTCTTGAATTGGCATACTCTTCAACGGCATGGGTCTGATCGTTTTATACTTGGAAGGACCTTGTCTTCGTTTAGTTAGCATAATGAAGCATGGTTTACTGTTAAAACCTGACTTACATCGTGTTTCTCACTTACACATATTTTAATAATACTTTGTTAGAGTTTTCAACTAAATAAACAAACAAAAGTACGTGATTGTATAGTTTGTGAGCCAATAGAAACGACACTAATACGTCAAAATTTGTCAAAAGTTGACAAAACGATTTTAATTGGCTGTTCTACAGGGATGGTTTGGTTTGTTGACATTTTATAAAACTACATAAACAAGCGGAGTATAATATCAAATCCTGTCTCAGCATAAATCAGTTGTTAAGAATGTTTTTTGAAATGTATGTTTTATTATTTTGTAACGTATACAGCTTATTAATTTGAGTACCTGTATTTAGTATTAATATTTCCCTACGTACAAGTGCTGTTATTAAAAATATTTTCTGTCGTTTTTACCTGTTAAAAGTTTAGCTTTTTTTTATTTGACTTTTTTGATAAGGTAGGTAAACTGAAAGAGATCCTTTATCTTATTTTATCTTACTGCCCTTTCGGATACACTTCGAACCTATATTACCCTCTTACACACTCAGCTGTTCGAATGTGCAGATTTACTCACGATGTTTTTCCTTCGCCGTAAGAGCATCGGGTAATGTACAGTCAACAGCTATAAGTGATCATTTCTGTACCTTGTCGCTTTCAATCGTTTCACAATTTTGTATAATTCAAACATGACGTTAAAGTGACAAGGTACATAAATTATCACTTATTTATGCTGTTGACTGTACCTACTTCACGTAAAAAACTCATTGGTACATAGTGAGTGCGGGGGTTCGAACTCGGTACCTTACAATCACGAATCGACCTTAAGCTACTAAGCCACCGACGCCTTTAGTTCGCCTTTGTACACACAATTGACTTTAGTATTGAATTGAATATAGAATTGAATATAGTAAAATATATTTTATTTTTAAAATTGTACTTAGATATTTCCATACACATAATTATCTACGATCTGGAAAGGCTTTTTTAATTGGACAGTCAACAATGCACTAATTAAACTCTCACTTAACTATTTTTTTAGCTTAAAAGGCAAATTATACGCTTCGGATTAGCTTTTCCAGCTGAAAAAGCTCGAGTAGCTTAAAGCTCGATAAGCTGTCTCGATGCAAGTTGCAGCCAATGTCAGCTTATTGCGAGTTATCTGCGGACGTGTTCGGAATCTAAAAGCGGTGAGGATATTTTGGGAGGATTGCTAAAGTCCTGAGGAGGTATAGTGATTTTAAAAGTTATTTTTTAACTTTGTTTCATTTGGTATGTCAATAAAAATATACAATAAAATCCCCGAAATGATCAAAGATATTGTAGATTATACAGTATTAAAAAAAACGCTAAAAAATAAGTAATAAGTAAAGCTTATTTCTCAATAGATGAGTTTTTCAGTGATATGAGTGGGGAGTAGAGATGATTAAATATAGTGAACAATATTGTTATTAATTTTTATTCTATATTAATTCGATGTGAATGTATGTTAATGTAATACTTGATACCTACCTATATGAATTTTAACTATAATAATTTGAAATAGGACTAATTAAATTGTAAATAGTTATTACTTTAAGAGCTTTATACTTACATGTGTGCAATAAATGATATGAATATGAATTTTTTGCTACTAACTAATCGTTACCGTTTTTTAAAATTATTTTTTAAAGCAGTTTCCGTAATTGAAATGATGATATTTGGAATGCATAAGTTTACTCAATGAAAATATAATATAATAACTTAGGTTATCTAAAGACGACTATGGCTATCATGGGCCAGCGAAAGGACATAGTAATGCGTAAGACTGAGGTACAAGAATATGTTGCTCGTTCTAAGATGTAAATGTGTCTCTTACACTGGCTTACGATGGTCATCGTGCAGAGGGACCATAAAATATTCTGGCAGAAATACTCAACGTATCAAGTTTCTACATGTTAGTTTATTCTTCAAATAAGGTACAGTAGACAAATAAAGTTTACAAAAAAAAACATGTTTAAGAGTGAAACTAAATAGGTACCGTTTATTACAAATATACATTTGTACCAACAATATCCAAACATAATATCTTTCTCTACATACATACATACATTAAATCACGCCTGTTTCCCAGAGGGGTAGGCAGAGACCACTTCTTTCCACCTGCTTCGATATTGACAAATCTTATATCTTTCTCTCTCTTACCATAATCACATTACACGTTCAAAACGCGCGATCCTTATTTAAAATATCTCTAAACATCTATCGCTCTTGACATTGGCTTTTATAGTTTCAGATACAACGATGGCATGAGCTTTTATTTGGTACATTAAGCTTAACCGTTTAGGACGCAAGTGCATTTAACATTCCATTGCTACAAGAATAACTAAAAGCTATTTTGAACACAATAGCAATAATATTGATAATGCAATATTCTTTCTTGCATATCACAATGTGTTATTTATTATTATAGTGTTTCAATGGTTTACCCTTGTTTTAAAGGCACTTATTTCAGCTCTACATAACCTGGCACTACTTATAAAAAATATGTAAAAATTTGAACAATCCCAATTACGTGGGTTTATCTATTAAGTTATTTATCAATTTGGTATGGTATCCTAAAAACGCCCATTTTTGTTCCTTTTCTAGCCCAGAACTTGCTAACATTAGTTAAATTCCACCGTCTCGTTTCCAATCAAAACACTTTCTAACAAGAGCACTCGACTAATTAAAACGGCCTACAAAAACGACCAGCCCCGAGCGCTCATACATTACCATACATCAAAACTCGGGGATTAGCATTTAGAGAGAGTAAGTTGTATTGTCAGACTTACTTGAACAATTAGGAAGGATAAATTTAAGGAAAATTGGATATAAATATACTTATAAGTATGAAACGTTTACGTAACAATACGTTTTAGAACGCCTAAAATTAAAAAGCCTAATGTATCATAATCTCTAAAAGTTCATAATGGTTTACAAAATTGATTGTCATAATTCATCATTTGGCATACAGATTTTTTTCTGAAACCGTATACTTTTTAGGATTGTTATAAAATAAACCTAACCTAACCTATTATGCAATTATATTTTAAATAATACTGAAAAGTAGTACCGTATGGTTTCACAAAAAAATACTGTATGCCGAGTGATCATTATGCCAAATGATTAATTATGGCAATCAATTTTATGCTAGATGAAGGGAACCGGTTCATAATACCTCATGGTTTTTTTTTCTGAAACCGTAAACAAAGCAGGGCAGACCACACAAGATGACTTTGATTGGTTGGTCTTGGACGTCAGTTCTGCCCCTATCACCGTATGATGGTAACACCGTTACTTTATAATCAATCTAATCTATATTTAATACCGTTTTCGTTAAAAAAGGCAGTAAAAGTAAGTAATGATTTTGTTAATAACATACCCTAATTGCATTGCTGTTGGTTAATTTGTGTAATAGCAAGGTGTGGTCACCTGTCCTCGATGAATTAGCGTTTTATTTCTCCGTGGGATAGTTGCCTGGAAGAGGTTTTGTTTAGCCTTAAAACCGAGTAAAAAAACCTTGACTGTATTAAAAAAAAAAAAACAAGCACCCAAGCCACCTGATGGTACAGTCACCAGCAATAATATATTATCCAACATTGGCCGCAAAAATATCTGACACGTCTTTATTACTAGAGGTATAAGAGCGTGTCAGATATTTTTGCGCCCAATGTTGGATAATAATATTATTGCTGGTGACTGTATGTAAGATCCGTGACCCATAGACATTTGCATTTTCAAAACTACAATCTTAAGACTGCAATGATAAGACATCTGTCAGGATCGTAGCAGGTGGAAAGACGTGGTCTCTGCCTACACCTCTGGGAAACAGGCGTGATTTAATGTATTCTGCCCTGCTGAGCCAAAATAGCAGTATCTGACATAAGGGTCCGTTCACACAGACCGGCTAGGAGAGAACAGAATTTTTTCATTAAGAATTGACAAAGGAAATGCAAAAGCAAAAATAAACCTTATTACAATGACTCAAATAAAATGATAACAATCTGCTCTCCTCTCCGAGCCGGTCTGTGTGAACGGACCCTAAAACTCCTGTAGCAATTACAACCTTATTACTGAGAGGAGAGGATTGAATCTACCTTGGCAAGTGAATCTGACATACGGTTAGCTTAGCAGGGTAGTATGTAGGTATGTATGTATAAAAAAGTCGCTTCCCACGTCTGTCTCTTCCTTTCTATATGCGCTAACTCCTTCTAAACGACACAACGGATTTTGATGCGATTCACTATCAGTCAGATAATTTTTCACGAAAGGTTTTTACGTAATAAACTAGCTTCTTCCCGCGACTTGGTCCACTTAGATTTACATTATCGTTAATCTCTTAGAAACTTTTACATTTTCCGGGATGAAAAGTGGCTAATGTGTTAATCCAGGATATGAGCTATCTCCATTTTTCATCCAAATCCATCCAGCCGTTGCCGCGTGAAAGAGTAACAAACTAACATACAACTTTCGCATTTATAATTATTAGAAGGACAGGATTCTAATCGCTTCGTTTTAAGGGCGTTTTCACTAAAAAGTGTACCCAATTAAGGACTGAAATTTAGGAACTTTAACTAGGTCAGTTTGGTGACGAGAATTAGCTATACATTGACGGCCGCAATGTATGGCTAATTTTCGTCACAAAACTGACTAAGTTAAAGTTCTTTAATTTCTGTCCTTAATTGGGTACACTTTTTAGTGAAAACGCCCTTAAAACCAATCACGTCACTGGTAGATCACGTGACTTTTCGTATCACGTCATCTACAAGTGATGCGATTGGTTTAAAAACATAACGAATAGAAACGCTGGTTAGCGTAATGCATCTTGTCTAGCCCCTCAGGTGTTACAGAAAAACTCACAAAAACCGAAGCAAAGCGCGGACCGGTCTCTATCTCTAGTTTAGTATAAAGGGCTTCAGATAAAAATAGTTTTTTCTTCGATTCGAGTACATATATATATACCAGGGGACAATGTCACACCAATTGGCCTAGTCCCAAACTAAGCTCTAGGCTTGTACTATGGGTACTAGACAACGATATAAATACTTATATAGAGAAATAAATACTTAAAATACATAGGAAACATCCATGACTCAGGAACAAATATTCTTGTTAATCACACAAATATCTGCCCTTACCGGGATTTGAACCCAGGACCGCTAGCTTCGTAGGCAGGGTCACTACCAACTAGGCCAGCGCGTCGTCAATATGTGTACACTTGTACCTTGTCATTTTAATCGCTCTAACAATTCATGTATGGCAATTTAAACATGACATTAAATTGGCAAGGTAAGACTAAAGTGTACACATATTTACGAACTCGACTGTAATATATGATTTTACATCCATGTTCCGTGTGACCTTCATTATAAGCGTGTTGAAGTAAAAGCGTGCCCATTTATTAGTTTAGGTACTAAAGTGTTGAACTGAAATGGACATTACGCGTCCATTAGAACCTTCGAAACATTTTTACTTAGTATTTAAATATAATAATAATAATAATAGGTATAATAATACCTGTTAAATTTACTAAAGAATACGTGCTTGTCACGTTTTAAAAATATTACATGACTGCATTAAGTTCAAAGAAAGGTATTAAGTTTACTAGACAATGTGTTTATGTAAAAAAAATACTACTCAAAATAACGAAGTTTTGTTTTAAACGTAAATGAGGAAGCCATATTCAATTACAGGGGTCATATTCGTTAGATTAAGTAGTATAATTATGTCAATTGAAATACGTTTGCTTCTAGGCATGAATTCATAAAGTCTTTTTTCCTAAGACCATAGAGCAACATTACAAACATAGTGGAAACGCATCTTCCTGTGAATAACAATGTAGTAAACCAATTTAAAGCAATTTTTAATTCAAAATATTTTTAAAACACGCTTTTTTGTGGCTTTTCCAGTCATCCGCTGGCCTTCCCTAGCTGTCATTTAATTTTGCCCCGTATATTCCGAGGTCTGTTAATAACTATCAAGTATTTTCTCCCTAGTATTTCGTAATCCCTGCACAAAGGACAGCCGTATTTAATTTAAAGTTGTTCGCCTGGTAAAACGGATCCGCTCGTGCAAATCGTCGTCTATTAAAAGGTATTCAAATCCTTCAGTTACGCTATTTGTAGGGGAAGCTGTTCAACAGACTGAAATAACTCTCTAGTTTCAGTAATCAGGATTAGTTTTAATTTTAAACCGAAAAAGGGTGGTATTTATCAAGTGTATCTATGTGTATGTTTATGGCATTGTAGCTAAGAAACAAACGGACCGATTTGGACTTGGGTGTTTTAAAAGATAGATAATTTAATTAGCATGATTCTAAGCTAAGTTTCATGAAAATCAGTTCAGCCTTTTAAGAGATATCAGTGGGCTTAGCATGCGAGGCGAGGAGAATACGTCAAACCTCGTCAAACGCGATTTGGTGTCAAATATGTCTATTCCATATTCTAACGTAAGGGTAAACATTTAAGGTTTTAAATAAAAATGTATTTTGTGTGAATTGAGTCCTTTTATTACTAAGCATCTTACAGTGTGACGTTATGTCATATTTTCTTATTTTCATAGGAATGACTTAAAATATGACAGTAAATCTCGCGTAGCATACTAAGCCCCCAGGTCAGAAAAGGGATTGCCGAATTTATTTTGCTTTGATGCATAATCTGTTAAATGCCTTTAAAACATGAATATCGTACTTCTAGATCGAAATAGTATCAACTCAAAATCCTTGCTAGTTTTGTTTCAAGTTCATAGAAGTTGTATAAACAATGTACAGTTGTATTTTGAGTTACTACTGTTTTGACATAGCAGTGATATATACAATATGGCAGCAATGTAGGCTGAGCCTAAGTATTAATGATTCTTCAATATAAGAAAGTAGAAAAATAAATAAATTTCTTTTTTAGGAAAAGCTCTATTTAAAAAAACGGAGCCTACTACTTAACTCTTACTAACCCATTTTAATTAAATTAATACGTTCTTAAGAATACTTCGTAATTATTAAAACACCATTATTTCAAAAGAATTTAGCCTTTTATTAATTCAATCAAGCATTTCCTAAGTTCTACGCATATTTCTTCAAAGCCTACTGAAGCCGCCAAGACAAAATAAGAACCTTTGCCTGAAAGAAACATGAAATAAAAGGCATTTCTTTGAAATTTTCATCTGGCTCGTGAGGCACAGGCCACGTTTTAAAAACAGTATGACATGCGCCTTACGTCTTAACAGACAATTCAAGGTGCATCTTTATTTTTATTTTGCATGGCTTAACAACAATTAAAAAAAGCGACGTTCATTGTTACTGGCATTCGTATCATAATATATAAAGTTCAAAATACATAGTGGTCCTAATATATTATAATGGTTTACTTAGGTTAGGCTTGGTTTATAACAATCCATTAAAAGTTTACAGTTTAAGGAAAACATATTATGCTATTAGGATTATTACACATTCAGTTTTTTTTTACTTTACATATTATTATACTTACCCGTTGTTACTCAAGTGTGACGCTCAATGTAAATATTATCGTGCAAATCTTCATTATAATTTAACACCTTACTGAAAAGATCTGTTTTGTGTGTAAAGAGAACTTAAGGATCGGAAGTCAGGGCACGTACGCGAAAACAAGCTTTGTACTGAATCATTGTCGTAATACAAAAAAGAACATGTTGTATTATTCAACAAATTTGACCCGCGTCTTGTTTTTATGGATATTTTTTGGCGCATTTCCATTGAAATAAAACTGAGCTGTTATGTAATAAATAAAGATACACCTGGTGAATTTTGAGCCAGTATTTTTCAACTAATTTTAATACAGCTTGTAAGACCTTATTCTACATTTTTTTTTAATGACTCTGCCGCCATTACCATCAACTTCATAGGAACCATCATAATGTAAAAAAAAACCGTTTTAGAGCATGTCGGACCATATTTAGTATAGGGTTCCGTCACCATTACGACATAATTATACAAAAAAACTAACTCCTTAAATCACAAGTATGAGTGTATTTTACATTAAATATTATTTAGTGTTAACTGAGATAGTTTTTAGAAGGTATAAACACTTAAGTCACCTGTAACTCAAGAACCAATTAAGTCTACTTAGTCGTGATACTTTCGTTTTAAATTCTTTATAAATGTCAGTTTAGGATATTTTATACTCAGCTACATTACCTATATATTGCAACTTTATAGTCTGAGTTAAGCCGGACGGACGGACAGACGGACATTGTTAACTGCGGAGTCCTAAAAAACGATAGTAATTGGGATAAAAACAAAATAGAAATGAGGCCTCTGACCTCGGAATTTTAAAGGGAAAATCAATTTCAATAGTTCTTTTTTTTAAAGCTTATGGCTTAAAAGCATCAGCAATGCCAGGGACACATCCAAGTTGTTGCCTTGTTCGTTCGTTCGTGTTGTGTTGTGTGTTGTTCATATATCAATAAATTATTTTAGTTGGTAGTGCCTACAAAACTAACGGTCCCGGTATAAATTCCTTATATTTGTGTGATAAACTCTATAATTACTTACTGCCGCACTCAGAGACGTCAATTAAATTTAATGCTTGTTTAGTGACGTGTTGTCTTACTGCCGCACTCAGAGACATCAATTATATTTAATACTTGATTAAAGTTGCTGCTGTCACTTTCTTTGCTAAAGCAATAGAATAAGACAACACGTCAATCAACAAGCATTAAATTTAATTGACGTCTCAGAGTGCGGCAGTTATTCTATTGCTGTAACAAAGAAAGTGACAGAAGCTACTTAAGCCAGCATTAAATTAAATTGACGTCTCTGAGTGCGGCAGTTAGACGTAATAGTAAAGTACCTATTAATAGTAACAACTTACATAAGTATCGTGGTTTCCCATATTGCAAGCTTAAGTGCCAATTTCACCATACGATGTTAAATGTTAATCAATGTTAATCGACTGTTAGTTCATACATTTTGACAGCTGTTAACACTAATCGTCTAAGGGCTGATTTTTCAATCTCCAGATAACACGATCTGTCAGGTAAATTGTAGCTCTGTCCTTATCTTTCTTATGACAAAGAGAAGGACAGACCTACAATTTACCTGACACATCGTGTTATCTGGAGATTGAAAAATCAGCCCTTAAGTAGTTAACTTGTAAGGTAAAATTGGTACTAAAGTTCTCAATTGTAATACAAGTAGATCATTACCGTAAAACTACACAACTATGGTCCTGGCCTACAACAATAGTCCAATTTTACTTATCACATTATTCTAAAAATATAATATCCTTTATATTAATTTGTATACTTTTTATTTCAAGAACGACTTTCAATTTACAAAAATCTCATTTACAACTATACTCACTTGCAAAAAAACGGAGCCAATTTGTACTGAAAATCTTTATAAAGTGAGCCGTTATTTTGCTCCCCAGTAGCTGTCTAGTTAGCCCCAATTGAATCTATAACCATCTCAAAGTACCATCCATATCTTCAGTATAATTTAAAGCGGTAACATATCCTAGGTCTCGATAGGAAATGCCGTAATGAGATCCCTAGGGATTGTAGGATACACCGATATGTATCGCAAATTGGAATGCTACGTTCACCAATCCATGAATAAAAAACTAACAAAATTACAAATAAAACGCAATCCAATTTGAATCTTGATAACAGTAACTAAAGTTTAAAGTAGCACTGCATTTATTTTGGAAAAAGGACTCTTTACTTTTGGCTTTTGATAACTTCAATAGTCTAGGGAAAACTGTCGTGATGCATCGGTGGGTGGACGAAATTGTTAACACTGAAATGAAATTAAAAATTCTGTGGTTTTTTAAACTTCACAGTAAATAAAATATAGGTTATGTGTTGCGTTTGTACTTTATGTATAGTCCTCATTAAATATTTCAGAGCAAGGTCACAATATAAAAAGTAGTTCGTCTTCAAACAAAGCTGCAGTAAAACACAATTGATATGGCTTACCGATGTACTTGCGCAGATGACATATTTTCGAAGCGCGGGAACCAATCAGCATGATCCATGCGTTGCGCGTCTGTATTCTGCGCTATTATTGGTTATTAGTGACGCCACGTTGACGCACGCCCGCGTGTCATTCAGTCAGCCGTGAGTGAGATGGAAAAAGTAGATGCAATTTAATTTGCACCTTATAACTATTACGTACAAGTCTGATCGCGGGTTTTAATCGTGCTTTCGGAAATCATCGGAATCGTTGTTCGTGTCTGCGCGAACGAAGATTCACGACACGCCATATAAATTGTGTTCTACTGTATATCGAGCGGCTTGCATGTGTGCGTACCTCCACCGTACGCGCCGCAAGCCACCACTAGCAAACTCAACAGATCGGAGTAAGCCGGTATAGCCGGAGCCGTGCTGCCGCGTTTGTTTTCTTGCATATTTAAGTATAAAACGATACTTTTTTTTAGTTTATATATTATAAAAATACATTAAAAATTTAGCATTTATAGCGGGCGCAAACTACGCGGTGTTTATCTGCGGCTGGTTTCATCGCACTTCAATCACTCGTTTCCTCTTTTAAAAAAAAATGATTATTATGAGCTACCCATGTAGGCAGCTTTCATAATGTTGAAACATTTATTAGGGTTGTTACAAATTCTTTCGCGTTATATCTGAGGGTAATTCGTTCATTATTTATGGCAACATATATTCCCAAGTACGCTTTCCATAGAAATTTGTATACTTTGGGAGGGTGTATTTTGGCAAATATTTTAATCAAAGTTATGTTTTATTTTTATTTTTAGTCGTGGAGGTCTTACATATTTTTTTAGTTGGTCTATTTTATCTGATTTATCACTAACTACACACATATTTATTCTATTATAAATACTAATGACTTTACAATACAATATTCTAAAAGTTCAGCATCATTTCCAAATGTTTTTCTTTTCGACTTAGGCACAATCACTTAATACAGTCATAATCAAACTTGGCGATGGCGCGGCCCCGACTAAAACCGACTCGGTCCGTCTTGTTGGGTTTGCTTCTGGCGGCTCGCGACGCGTAATGTCGAGACACGCACACATGCAAGTAAGCGATATACATCTGTTTAAAGATGAACTACTGTTTATACTGTGGTATAAGTTTTATTTCGACGAAATATTCTATACATAAACTTTTAAAAAAGTTGCATGTCGTATCATCACTGTCTTCTATTACTATGATAAGGTGCTTGTGCTAAACAATATAGTTGGTGTCAAATATTTTTTTAACTAGGTGCCAATCATTCATTTGATTAGCGTCATATATCAAAACTTTTTAACAATTTTTACTTATTTAGGCTGTCATAAACTGATCTCAAGTGAAATGTCTGTCTCAAGACACATAAGAGATGACATTTTTACTATTTTTAGGGTTCCGTACCTAAATTATGCCTACAGGACCCTATTACTAAATTACTAACTCTCCGCTGTCCATCCCAGGGTCTGTGTGGGTTGTATCTCTTGAAAAGTAGTAGGTTCAAAATTAAACTATTTACTTGATTTTTTTACAGAGTGTGTATTTCAATTTCTGCTGTAACAGCAAAAAAAAGTAAAAGTGGTAACAAACGTGATATTTTCGGAGTTTTTTGCTCTACCTTAACAATCACTGTGTCTCTTGAACACGCATACAATTTTAAAATTGTTGCTTATTTAAATAGGGTTTGTATAAAAAATACTTGCCATTTTAAGTGTTTGATTGTGAATCAGCATAAAAAACTATCAAAAAAGAACATTATGGTATATGGTGAGTCATTGTGATGAACAGTTTTAAATTAAGGGTAAAAAAAAATGAGCATTCACAATCACCATCCTACTCGTAATTGGACTTACGTACAGTCACCACCAATAATATATAATCCAACATTGGGTGCAAAAATATCTGACACGTCTTTATTACTAGAGGTATAAGCACTGATATAAATACACATAGATAACGTAAACACCTCAATCTGTATGAAAACCAACCGTGTCACTTTTTATTCCCTACTGGGACACACCAAAAAAAGATAATTTTCCGTTTTCCGCGCCAAATAGATTCAAAGTCGTCGCTTTTTTTACTATTCCAGTTTATTATCACGCAACGAGGCATTTTCAAGAACGTCAGTAGCGACGGCCAACCCCGACGCTTGGTCGGGGTTGAAGTCCGGATTCGGACACGCGAAGTAGATGCATTTGTGTATTTATATCTGTGGGGTATAGGAGCGTGTCAGATATTTTTCGCCCAATGTTGGTTAATATATTATTGCTGGTTACTGTACAGTACCCCAACGAAAATGTTAAGCACTTTAGTGCGTTGTAATAGTAAACTTCAAACAGAACATCAAATGACACACATGACAATGACAATAACATTCACAATGACAAGGTTCTAAGTATGCTCAACATTTTAATTGGGTGACTGTACGTTATTGTTCTGAATCATATTTGTAATGGTTTTACCAATACAGCTATAAACCACAACAGTTAGCTGTGGTTCTATTGTACTCGGTAAAACGATATTATTTTTGACATGTCATCCTATTGTTTCTGTTATATACCTCTATGGTTTGAGATTGTGAATTAGTGACGTTTTGGACATTGACGTTGTTGTTATTTGGTTCTATTAAATAATGCTCGTATTGAAAATGTTTTAATTGAAGATATTACAGTTTCTTTAAATAAGAGCAATCGTAATGTTCATCAGAATGATCTGCTCTTAACCCACACTAAGAGGGTTTAGTACCACAAACAAGTGTTTCATGTCTTCTTCTTCCACTCTCCTCTGCGGGCCGATTATGGTCGTGTTTATCGACGTAGATAAAACATCTGTCACTTTCTGACCAGTATGTAAGTGCGAGAATGATGGAAGCTTTATCCACCGCGATAAAGGTGACCATAATACGGGACCTGGTATCCAGTAGGACTAGACAAGTTGCCATCGAATATAAACGCTAGCGTTTGGTGATCAGCGTCGCTTTGCGTTTTCATAGAAAAAATTATGGAATTGACGTAAGTCACGTGATATACAACTCGACATGCGTTGTCAAAAATTAAAAATGTCACTTGTTACGAGTGTCTATGACAACGCAATGCGACAGTGATGACCAAACGCTAGCGTTTGTATTCGATGGCAACTTGTCTAGCCCCGCTGACTGTTTACCAAATCATCATTTGGCAAACAATGTCATTTTACAAACTTTCATTTCGCAAAAATGAAATTGTGCTTAAACCATTACATGTTACATAGGCTACATGGGCTTGTTAAATAAGATAGGTTAGGTTAGATTTATGACCACAAAAAAACATAAACATATGTCTAATCGGTTTAGTATTGGTGGCTGGTCGGTGCGGGTTAAGGTTCTCGTGCTCTGCCGGCTATACGCTACTCCTACCGGACCGGGTGGGGCGGGCGTGCTTTTCCCCGCTAGCCTAATCTAACATCTCCTCTCCGTCGCGGTCAGCGCGTACGGGTCCTTGCAGCAGAACTGCTACGTGGAGATGTCACCAGAACAGAACAGAACAGAACAAAGAAACATAAACATTAGTGAACCCAAAAAAGATGTGGATGAACTGTGTAAAGAATGATTATGTCTATATAAGGCGTGAGTTAAAAGCAGATAGAGGAGAGTGGTCCATCCACACCTTTTTTGGTCTTCCTCTACCCCTATATCCATCAATATTCATTCTCATTACTCTTCTAGTAATGTGTCCTTAGTACAGTCAATTTAATTGTTATATGAAACCCTGTCGCATAACATTAATCATTCATTTTGGCGTAATTTCTTTCACGTGGTTTGACGCTTTCATTATGACAGGGTTCCATAGTGGCATAACAATTAAAGTCCTTGACTGTACATCCTCATTACATAAGAGCTATCTTAACGTTGACAATACGATAACATGTTAAAATCTATATGTTTTTACCGATTAGAATAGAATCCTGATTTATCTTCACCCGGGGCTCTGAAATTGTAAATTTTTAATAAAACTTTTAGAGCCTCCTCCATTTTAGCATCGATCTAACGACCGCCAATAAAACCAACAAATGCACCTTATGCGGAGTACATAAAATGCAAAATTGCACACAAACGAGACACTAGTCCGTCGAAGTTGTAAATATTTGCAGAGCACTATGAATAATTGATGTGATTGAAGTTTACGTTATTACTGAAGATAGGAGGATAACCATTTAAATAACAACAAAAAGCAGCTTTAAAAAACCCGACTGTTGTTGCTAACCAACTTTAAATCGTTATAAATCCTAAACACGGAACTCTTAGTGCGCGAGCTCGATTTGCACTTGACCAGTTTTATGCAGTGCTGTCACAACTAAAAAAAAACAGCTCAAATGGCGAGAGAGCCATAACACAACGAAACCATCACAAGTTCTTTTGCAGTATTACGGTAGTTTTGTACACTTGTGCTCGACCTAAAGGCTTCATCACACTGAGAGCAAGAACAGAGCTGGCGGAACGCAGGCCAATGCGTGTTGACCACTAACATTATTTTTGTTACTTTTTGTGCAAAACTTATATGTGTCCATGTCCAACCCCATGCATTGTCTTTCCTCATCTATGTAACCGCAGTGGTAAAATAATTCTATAATGAGCGTTGCCATGGTAATAACAGTTCTATAATAATTATTATAGCCTTGTTGAATAATCAAGGTATATTTTGTAAAAGCGACATAAAAAAAAGCTATTATTGAGAATTGAAACTTAAGCTTTAAGTTGTGATAGGTATGGACGGCTTGTAAGTTTCAAAAGTGAAACTTTCGCTTTCATGCAATATTCTGAAAGTTTCAAAAGTGAAACTTTGACTTGATTTTCATGCAATATTTTGAAAGTTTCCAAAGTGTAATTATTGTTTAATTTCTGAAAATTACTATGTCAAAAGCGATAACTTTTAACATGACGTTATAACTACTGTCAAGTACGAGTAAATAAGAATGATCATGTTTTTTGGGAATACGATAACAATAGGTATAAAATCAAATAAAAATAAATAAATATTTTTATAAATATTGAGGGACAAAACACAAATTGACCAACTAGACAACGATAAACGTGTGAATATTCGACTTTTTAACCGCCGTCATTATTGTCTTCACATATGATTCAAGATAAACTTAATACCTTTTTTTTTATGCAATGGATATTACCCCTGGGTTCGTTAATTTTGACATCAAAGGTTGCTGATGGTAATCATTATCATTTCGTCAATATATTGACAACAACGATGACGGTGGTTGAAACGCCCGAATATTTACCCAAACATACTAATATAAAGAAATAAACACACTTATATATACATATAGAAAACACCAAAGACTCAGAAACAAATACTCGCGCTCATCCAACATTTGCCCATATCGGGAATTGAACCCCGGACCGCAAGCTTCGTAGTCAGGGTCACTACTCACTACCAACTGGGCTGAGTGCTTCGTCAAATAAAGGTACCATGTAGCTAGCTTTCCCGAATAGAATAGACACTAACCCCCTTACTAATAAACGTTGAGTAACGGTGGTATAGCTATACAATGTTTTGTCCTTATCTGTCATTGTGACATTTGGATTTGACAGATAAGGACAAAACATTGTATAGCTATAACACCGTTTCTCAACGTTTATTAGTAAGGGGGTAATGGTCTAAGATCTGAATAGGAGACGACCTTAACCCAGCTGTTTATTCGATAAAAAGTATTTTATTTCAAATTACTTTTATGTTGCAAACGTTAGGTTTGGTGCAAATTATTAGTACTGACTTACCTATCTACCCAATGGTTATGATGGGAAAAAATAGTTAACCTAACGTTTGCATATTCTATAGGCTTCATACTTTCAATTAGTATGTAATTGGTCTATTAAACAAGCAATAGCAAATTGAAAAAATGCAATTTATAGTTTTCTTTTTTAATAATGGACTGTACTGGGCTGAAATTTTTCAGTCAACCTATTCGCCATAATTACTTACCATATTTAATTTAATATAAAATACTTTTTATCGGATAAACAACTTTACTGGGTGAAGGTCGTCTCCTATTTGGATTCCCTACTATAAGTATATATCCAGCTGGATATAAAAACGGCATTATATAATTTACTAAGGAAATAACAAAAAATAAACGTTCATTGACCCTCTGATATGTATGCAATTGTAAACAGGTAACCGCAGAATTGCATTATTTATAAACCAATAATTATTACTTGTTATAAATAAGTCAATGACTAAACTGTCTAACCACTTACTACTGCACTCAGGTGCATTATAGAGACAAGAGAGAGTTTCCAGGGTTCGGAATTTAAACTAGGAACCCTTTTGGTTACACCGTCCATCCGTGTTCGTCTGTCTGTCTTTCTGTCTGTATATCACACTCACTTATTCTCAGAAATTATCAAACTCACCAATAAGAGGCCTGTTGGGCGTCACTCAAGGCATTAACCTTGGTCCGGTGTACTACTGGAGCGGTATTGTACTCGGTAAAACCATATTGCTAATGACATGTTATCGTATTGCCAACATTATGAGAGTTCTTATTTACTTGACAGTAATGGTGACCAAATTAACATCAATAACATAAAATGTCAAAGGCAAGTCTGGTAGCTTTCGTCAATCCGATACATTTTCGATATCGATCTCGCCACGCACCTTGTCTAGGGTCACGGTTTTGTAAGTATGTATATGATCGTAAGTTGGTATTTCCACTGTAGTATCCCTGACGTTTAGACTGATTTTAATAAATGGGGTGTCATTATGTTTCGTCAGTTTTGAATTATTGTCTTGAATATTAGGGTGTGTCATTTTTTTCAAACTGTGAAATTTGAAACTTAATACCACACAAAAGTTTCTTTTTTAAGTGTAATTAAGATTCGCATTTACAGATTTTAAATTTATTGGTACTTTTAGCTCGCTCATTGACCTTGAAGTTTGGTAAAATTGGCAAAGAACAAGGTTAGTTAGATTTGCATTTTTTAATTTACTGTATAATGAACTATATGTAATGTTTGTCTTGTTTAACCCTTAATTTGGCAAAAATAAAAAAAGTCGGGAATTCAAACCCTTTTTGATTTTGAATCAGCAAAAAAATAAAAACACATTCCAAACAAAGAAAGTGTAGGATTATGGTATGTTCACTGTGATGAACATTGCCAAATTAAGGGTTAAGAAAAACATAAAAGTTGACATGTTTTGACGTAGGTAATCATTTCTCCTACCTAACGCATGCAGTTAGAACTTTTAATGATAAAAGAATGCTTGTTTGATTATTTTGTGCTATTAGTGTAATTTCCAAAGCTAAAAAGTTATTTGTTGGATAGGAACCCGATTAATTGGTGTTGTAAGAGTGTGTTATACTAGGAACTCAAATATTCATTTAAGCTCTTAGTTTGGAGATCCAAAAACTTTACCCCAATTGAGTGAGCCAAAGATTTCTAAATAAACCTTTATTTTTTACATTTTTTGTTATTTTAGGTCTCAATCCATGTTCTGATTACTATTAGATCAACAAAAAAACAAAGTTTTTTTTCTCCATACTAAGGTGACACACCCTATTGAATATACCTGAGCTGACTGTGATCGCCTCAGAGAACTGTTCTTTCCACGACGAAGTTCCGATGATGATTGACGCGTTCGCTCTTTGTACGAGTTTGTCTACAGTGTCCCTTTGTATCCCATAATTTTATTGGTCATAATGTCATGGTTAACATAATTATTAATAGTTATATTTTTTTTTCAGAATTTCTGAAATATCTAACGTGTAGACAAGGCTAGGTTAGGTTAGGTTTGATTTATAAAAATCCTGAATAAGTAACAGTTTCTTAAAAAAATACGTTATGACTTGCTAGTTGCTATGACGTTAAACACATTATGACTAAAAATAATTATGACAGACAAAATAGACCCATTTACACCATTTATATAAAACCCAAAATAATAGTGACCCCTACTTTCAGAGCTGATATCTCTAAAACGGCCCAATCGATTTGCATAAAACCTAGCTAAGAACCACCACTAGAAAACCGGCTTTCAAATAAAAAAGTTTAAGGTCCATCCATTTAAGAGCTGCGGCGACACAGACAGATACACATCCACGATCATCCCAGATCCACGTCAAACTGATAACACCCCTCTTTTTGCGTTGGGGGTTAAAAACATATTCTGTGATGTGGGCTTTTTATTGAGCTATTTAATGGTTAGGGTGGCGGTACCAATGATGAACACTTTTAGCTGACAGGCACCAGTAATGGACACTTAACTCTTAATTCAAATTTCATACGGTCCTAAATTGATTGTTGCAAAACAAATGAATAACCCTTATCTTCTGTAAAATAAGAATCAAGTGTCTATTATTGGTGTCATGTCCATCTCTGGTTTCATCACCATATATAGTACAATAACTTACGCTTGTTTAAATTGTAAAAGTCGGTCTTAAAATTTTTGTAAATAACATTATTTTAACATTTAAATTGTATTGTACTATTCACCATTAATAGAACTACACTCGCATTATGTTAATGCCGTACAATCCGAAACGCGAAAAAGGATTTCATTTCAATTACGATAGGATCCAATTTCGTTTTGCGTAATTCAAAAGCCGATGTCAAAATCATTTGGAAAAGCAATTATGCGGCTTAAAGTTTTTGTTACATTTAAATTTTGATACATTCAGTTCCGGGTTTATTATTTCTGTTCAAAGCTGATTGGTTAATGATAAACTTACCTACTGAATATTTGGATACCAAGCAAGAATAAACCTTAGGCCCTACTTTTTTTTTAAATCGAAGTTGAAGTTTCGTTATCTCCGTCCCTGTCATTCGTCGTTCGAGACTAAATCGTGAGAGAGATGGAGCTAACGTAACTTCGAACTTCTATTTTCAAAGGCCTCTTGTGTAGTTTTAACTATCTTAAACTTTATTTAGAAAGATAGATTCATCAGAACCGTGGTGCGTGGTGTGGTGACCGGGGGAGCTATTTTCTAACGCACTTGCAATCACGATCGTTTTGAATATTATATATGATAAGTTTGAAAATCGAAAACAATTGCTCCACTTTGAAGCCGATTGCGATTGCGAGGGCGTTAAACAATAAGCCCTCGGGTTAGAATAGTGCCACTCCATGTCTTCCCGTGGATGTCGTAAGAGGCGACTAAGGGAATAAAGGCTTGAAGTACTGATAGGCGATGGGCTTGCACCCTTTCATTAATACCTACACTATAGTAAACATCCTAGCCTAATTGTGCAAAATGTGATTACAAATTTTTAGAGTTGTTGGTAATTCTGTAGCTCTGCCTACCCCACTCTGGGAATGAAGGCAGGAGTTTATGTATCTAATGTAGTTTTATCATATTAGTTCTTGCTGCCGGCTAGCTTTGTATGAAATACGCAGCGGTAGGTAAGAAAAAAAATAGATCAGTTAACAAAATATATAGGTAATTATATTAAAGCGAAAATAATAATTTCGTCCGCCTTAGGCAGGATTCGAACCTACATCTCCTCTGGCTCTCCAAATTATGCCACCAAGACCTTACTTAAGATCCACGAAATTAGTGATCGCTTACTTTTTCATACTCGGAGGGAATTTAGAATTACGTACAGACGTTGCTGTTAAAATTAAAAAATGTATATAGGTAATATTTATATATTGAAACAATTATTTTTGAATTCGAACACTGCAGTAATGTCCCAGCCAGGAGTGAGCGCACCACATACTGCAACAGTCGTCATGGTTACTGCACTGAAAAAAAAAACGATTTTATTATTGCTATTGATTAAGTTCTGGACATTTATGCCCTTACTTATAAACGTGGAATAACCTTGGAGTAGCTATGCCATGTTTTGTCCTTAACTGTGGTTGTGACATTTGAATTCGATGGATAAGGACAAAGCATGGCTCAGCTACCCCATGGTTACTCCACGATTATAACTTTGAAACGTGGAGTAACCATGATTAGCTAAGCCATGCGCAATGTGATCGGAATTAGGTGAGCCAACATATGTACTCTTCCTAAGGGGACATAATATAGAGTGACAAACGGGTAGAATTTTTTTTTCTTGAATACCGGGTATTCGATATTTATCCGGATATTACTTCTAATGTTAAACATGCTTTTTTTTTACTTACAGCACGGGATGTTTTATGTTCAAAAGTTAGCTCTTTTATGTTAGGATGTACGGAAGGACAACGAAGCCTTAGCCATACGGTACCGTTCGGTACCTCCGGTACCCTAAAAAGTGTTCCAGTATACTCACACCCCCCAGCAAGGCTTCGCACGCGTCTACCTCCACGCTAGCCATCGCGATCACCAGAACTGCTACCAATGCAATGAGCTTCCACATCTTGAGGGGGTTTGAAACTGTAACAATACATACACTTAGGTAAGTATGCTTTAAAATAAAATATAATTTGTGTATAAGCTATATGTATGTCTGTGTGTCATCGTAGCTCAAAAAAAAAACGGATTTAGAAGCTTTGTTTTTTTTTAATGCTGTTTCAATCTGGATGGTCCTCAGCTACGTTTCATCAGCTCCCAAAGAACTCCCCAGTATATCGGGTTTTTTTTTAAGTTATATTTAACTCATGAATTAAGTGTAGACATTAAAAAAAATCAGGACAATCTCACACAAATTGACCTAGTCTCAAACTAAGCTCTAGGCTTGTACTGTTACAATCGGTACTAAACACGGAATAGAAAAAACAGTGGAAGTGGCATGAGTTTCGCTTTGTATCAGACCTGTTGTCGCCAATACTCACACTATCATAAAAACAACACGCCACCATGGAAAATGTTTTTGGTGCGGCTTTCGTTTTTACATTCCAAAATAGCACAATAAGACATGCTTCTGGATTTATTTCCTATTTTAGAAATATCGAAATATCGAAATAAGCGATCGCGGCAAAAGTATGGTAGGTTATGCGGAACTCCGCATAACCGTGCCATACGTTACACGCCCACTTGACACTTCTGCTGTTTTTTCTGTTTTGTGGTACTAAACCACGATAAACATATTTAAACAGAGAAATACATACTAAAATACATAGAAACATCCAAGTTTTAGGAACACAAACAAACGATCATCACACAAAATATTTGCCCTTACCGGGAATAGAACCCGGGATCGCCAGCTTCGTATGTCACTATTCTAGCCGAGATTAGAATGGGATTAGAGGTGACAGTTTTACCACATGTTTACGTCAAAGTGCATATGAATTGACAGCTATTCCAATCCCAAACTAACCCCGAGGGGCTATTGTCTAACGCACTCGCAGTCGCAAATGGCTTCAAAGTGGAACAATTGTTTTCATTTCGTATGCAGACAAGCCTTCGATTTTCGAAATGAAACAATTGCGATTGCGAGTGCGCAAGGCAATAGCCCCTCCGGTTTCATAATACCAACTTGGGTACCTAATCCCGTCGTCCAAATACAACATTTTAATATCATTAATATTTTATTTTTAATTAATAAAAAATAAAGTGGAGTAACTTACCCGTTCGGTGAATCGGACGTCTTTGGTTTTACTGAAATAATTAATTTATCCTTCTTATATATGAATGAAGTTAGAACAATAAAAGGAAAATATTGTATTTTAATAATGCCACGACATCTATTCGTCTTATCTACCGCAGTGGACATAACGTTGATTTGTCATTATTACGTACGAATATGTATTATTTAATTATTACACAAAATAATATACTTAATATACAATAGGCGAACTCAATGCTATAAGGCGTTCTCTACCAGTTTACTTTTAGTTTTAGACAAAGAAGAGATTATAGTGGCGGTGCAACATAGACCGAACTATTCATTCACACACTTACATATCAATAAATATAAAGACATAAATTGAAATCTATATAAAAGGCAAACCCGACTTACTGACTTATATATCAATGCACAGCCGAAACTACTGTACCTAGAAACTTGAAATTTGGTACAGGGGTTTCTTTCATAATGTAAGTGAGCACTAAGAAAGGATTTTCCGAAAATCGACCCTCAACGGGAAGAAATGGGGGGAGTAGCGGGAAACTAATTCTACGCGTACGAAGTCGCGGGCGTCCTCTAGTTTAAATATATGTATAAAAGAAGAAATTGACTGAATTATCAACGCACAGTCCGAACTTCTGAAATAGGGGGAGCAGCGGGAAACTAATTCTACGCGTACGAAGTCACGGGTTTCCACTAGTTTATACATATATGAAGTTAAACACAAAACAATACAGACAACGCAAGCAAAGCAAAATGATGTCAATTCTAACTGTCAATTAAATTTAATGCTTGATTACAGTAGCTGCTGTCACTTTCTTTGCTATAACATAGAATAAGACAACACGTCACTAAACAAGCGTTAAATTTAATTGACGTTTCTGAGTGCGGCAGTAACTACAAAGAAATTCACGAACTGATTTGGTTATTTTATACTGCACTGCTAAGCCAGCATCATCTAAAATAAAACTCATGTAGCAATTATAACCTTATTACTAACTGGAGAGGGTTGAATGTAATTTTACAATCCAGTCTGAGATTATATTTATTAGCTTAGAAGGGCAGTATACATTTTAGCCTTATCCTACTAGTTCGACCGCGTAGGTCTTGGTTATTGTTATTTAATTTTAAACTGGGACAAAATCTATTTATTGTACAAGAATAAAAAAAAAAAAAACAAAACACAGGCAACATAAAAAACAATATAAGTACAAATGCGAACTTTTTCTTTTTTAGTATCGCATGATTAAAACCAAACCATGAACTACCTGAGGGCTTATTGTCTAACGCACTCGCAATCACGATCGTTGTCATTTTGAAAATCGAAGGCTATTCTGCGTAAAAAAAAAAGCTCCACTTTGAAGCCGGTTGCGACTGCGTTAGGTAATAGCCACCCAGAGGGCTTATTGTCTGAGGCACACGCAATCAGCGCCTCTATTCCCGATGGTATAAACTATATCGTAGTTGACCTGTTATGGTATTGCTATGACGTCAGACGCCATTACTGTCAAGTAAATAAGAGCTATCAAAACGTTGACAATACGATAACAGATCAAAAACGATAATGTTTTTACCGTGTTGAATAGAGGCCCTGATCGTTTTCATTTTGAAAATCAAAGCCTTGTCTGCATACAAAATAAAAACAATTGCTCCACTTTGAAGCCGGTTGCGATTGCGAGTGCGTTAGACAATAAGCCCTCAGATTTATCTAGATACCTACTAGCGGTTGCCGTGACTCCGTCCACGTAGAAGTTGTTTATCGTTATTCCCTAAAGAATTTTTGAATTTTCCGGGATGAAAAGTAGTCTATGTGTTAATCCAGGGTATAAACCTCCATTCCAAATCCGTCCAGCCGTTGCAGCGTGAAGGAGTAACAAACTAACACACAAACTTTCTCATTTGTATAACATTAGTAGGGTTTTCTTGAGAACTGCTCGATTAAAAGTTCCGTGTAGAAAGAAAGAAGGAAAGAAAATACATTTATTCAAAACAACCGTAGACAGAGTAAAACAACACACAAATAGAATAGGTACACATTCCACATAAATCGGTTGAGGAGATGAAACAAACAAATGCGCATTCAAATTTCTAATATTAGTATAGGGTAGGGGCACCAATAAATGAACGATTAAGCGACTACACCAACTTTGGACATTTTTTTCTCAGTGAACTTAACGAATTTCAGTTAATTACTTTTTTTTATAAGCTAAAGTATATACTCTAGATTGGAGATAAATATTATAAAGTAAATTATTGTAACACATTATTTTTCTAAAAATCTTTGAAACCAAAAATGTACCCATTTACCCAATACATGAACAGTGATGCCCTAACTCTGAACGATTTTACTCCAATAGTTGAACTAATATAATAAAACAATCTAATGTGCCCTAAATCTGAACGGATTGACCCCAATAGATGAAATTAAATAATTAAAAAATCTATATGCCTAATTGCCATTATTGTTTTTTTAACTATGAGTATTTTGTATAATGCTCTAAATAAATAAATAAAATTATTAAAAGGTTTTTACAATAAATAAAAAGAACGTTAATCAAATCAGACTTTTTTTTAATGGGCTTTACAAAAATAAATAGTATTAGTTCAGTAGCAGTAAATGTTCATATTACAAAACTTTACCTAAAACATGAACGACTTACTTTACTTAGTTCAGCTTTCGGATACAGAATTAATGAAATGAACGAACAAAATCAATTAAACATTCAACTATAAGAATAGAACCCAAAACTTGAACTAATAAATTTAATTAAGCATTCAACTATTGAAATGGAACCCACAACTTGAACTAGTAAATGTAATTAGTTCAAGTATAAGGCACATATTTCATTGTTGAACAGTATTTAGTTTTCATACTAAAAGAAACTCCAAAATAACCAAAAGTTGCGTTCATGTTTTAGTTTAAAAATTCAGAAGCAATAAATGATCAGTTTACGCTATAAAGTTTCTATATGCCGGTTCTGTACGATTTATTACAAAGCTTTTAAAAATGTATGCCCTACCTAGTAGTTGAACATCGTTCAGCTTTTAGTTTGGGCACATGTTTTTGGAACCATAACTTGAACGGCTTATTGCACTTAAATTAACAAAGAAAATTAAATATCGTCTAAATACAATAAAAGAGGGATTAGTCAAGAATTCATACTAAGAAATCCTTGCAAGAAAGTAAGTCATTGAATTTTATACGTAATTAAAAGCTTAAATTTGAAGTACACTTCCTTATCTATTTTCCCATACTAGCGACGTTTTTGACGAGACACCACAGAACAACGACCGATTGTCGCCGCGGTAGACGCGTAAATACCAGTGAGTTTTAATGGCGCCGTAGGCATAGAGTTACCGTTTAAGAAAAAAAATACCCCGACTATGCCATATTTGTCACGATTTAATTATTTCGTTATTTCGATCGATCGTTCATTTATTGGGGTGCGTTCATCTTTTGGTGCCCCTACCCTATGTATATTTGCAAGAATAACTAACGTATTACGTTGTAGATGAAATCACCAATTTTTCTCCCAAATATGTACGTAGGAAAAATAGGGCACATCACTATTGTTTATTTCATCAACGAATCATCAATCATTGTCGATCTTTGAAAGAGGCTTAAGTCCAGCAATTAACAATTATTATTTTGATGCTGTAGATTTGCTATCCGATATAGGTATCTTAAAGTCTAGGCTGTGCTGACTTGAAACCAATTTATACGATGGCAGTACCGGATCAACTCTGACTTACCTATAGGCAATGAACTGAAGCAGCCGCAGCATAGCAGGCGTACCAGCTAAATGACTGACTCAAGGTAAACCTGTCTTTACTTGTCAAAAGACGTCCACTACTGGACATAGGCCTCCTCCAAGGTTTGTCCACAAGGACCGGTCCTGCGCTGCTTGAATCCAACGGTTTCCCGAAACCTTAACCACGTTGTCTGTCCATATCGTTGGATGACTACTCACGCTGCATCTTCCCGTACGCAGATGCCACTCGAGAATTCTTCGACCCAGCCCACTGCCTTCTTAAGTCTAGCAATTCTTCTAGTTCTACGTTTATTTGTTTGTTTGCTTGTTTGTTCAAAAACAATCACAGAATCTGAATTCAAGTAGGTTTTGGTGTGGGGTTTGTAAACGCGCGTCCGTGCGCCGTATGCTACGCTATCAATCAAAATTTTTTTTCGTTTCTCCCTGTTCTCCCTGCTCGATGAATTTACATGGGAAACGAGGTTTTCACGTGGTAACAGTATGTTTTATGTGGTTAATTTAATTAGAGAAATATGTTTTTATATCAAGATCACGTTTTATTATTTCGATTGTTTTATTTAAGATGAGACATAACGCTTTAATCGTTAGAAACCGAGGACCAGAGTAAGTGATTTTTCTAATTTAAAAAGCACGGCAGCGTCGGAATTTCTAAAAAGGAACCCTTTTAGTGACTGGGACGTCGGCGTCTGTCTTTCTACAGATTTTTTCGGCAACTAAATGCCATCAAAAAAAAAAGTGTTTTATTTTTCGTATGAACAGTAACTTTAAAAAAAAATTAAGTATAACATTTGGAATGCTTGGTTAACTTGTTTGCTTGATTAAGTTTAAAATAAGTTTTACAAAATCCATTTTTGGTTCAAGCATTTGTTGCTTACTTTAAACATAGCGGGGATCCCGTTGCCATCTTCCTTCCTTATTAGCTCAGCTGTTATAGATACCTACAACACGACACAATGTATTTGGCGCGCGGATTAAGCAAAAATAGACTCTTTGCCAACAACGTCAGCGCTTTGACGCGCGCCGTTTTAATTGTTTCGTGCTTTACCATAATATTGCAAAAAGATCTACCTGTATGTCTTTTCTTTTGAAGGCAAACGAACACAAGGGCCACGTGATGGTAAGTGTTTCTTTATCAATATAATTTCTGTTTTTAGGTTTTCGTACCTCAAAAGGAAAAAAACGGAACCCTTATAGGATCACTCACGTGTATTTCTGCCCGTCGCAATGGGCTCTGAAACTATGAATTGAGTTAAAATTTGGAACACATCTCAAGTCAGTAATATCTCCGAAACTACTAGGCCTAAAAATTTAAATACAGGAAATAGTTCACTACCAATTACAAGATTACAGAAAAACCTAGGTATATGAAGTCTATGGTATTTAAAGTAACATAGGAAATTTCTCAAAAATTATGGAACCCTCTCCACGCGAGTTTAACTCTGACTTCGCCAGTTTTTTAAGTAACAAACCAATTATAACTTGAACCTTTATAAAAATCTTTTCCACACGAGAATCTGTGTTCACGTCCGTTTAAAAGTTAAGATCAAAAGCGTTTTTTTTATAAAAAAAACTGAAAGTTTAACCGTCAACCGTTCCAGACGCTTTTAAATTTAAGCTCTCCCCAGAAGGCTCGTAAAGCTTATCTTGCGGCCTCGCTAAAGGTCACTTTGTATGCCGAGCTTTTGCTAACGACTGAGCTTTAAACAGCTTTTTTAAGTTGGCTGTTAAATTTAATTTCACTAGTTCAGCAGAAATGGATTTTTTATGATTTTTATTACATTTAAATCGCAAGAACTGTTTACTTATTGACGCTGAAAAGGTTTATAGAGTAACGGGACATTTTGAGGCATATAACAACGATCATCCATCATCATTCTCCTGCGCTTATCCCAACTTATTTGGGGTCGGCGCAACATGTCTTTTTCCAATTTTTTTAGACAGAAAGAAACAAAGTACCGTAAACTCGGGTTACTTTAGCCCTAGGGGGTAACATTGCCCTCCCTTAAAACTATAACTATTTTAGTGGTAGTCATCTTAAATTGGTCCAAGAATTTTAGAACTACATAAGTTAGCTTAGGCCTGATGTAAGATTTAATAGAATAATTAAATTTTAAAGATGGTTTTTGGGGTGGGCAATGTTACCCCCTAGGGCTAAAGTAACCCGAGTTTACGGTAATGGACGCGTGCACTCGAATGAATGAGACAAAAATATTACCTGTGTTTCTCCTGCTTTCGTTTCAGTTCATAAAATTTTGTATTTATGTCTCGCCAAGAGTGGCCAATTACTACGGAGTGGCCAATAACTATAGCAGTCACCCTACTTCTCTATTAGTCATAATCTCTGTAGTCAATCCGGTTTACCTATGTTTGGCCAAACCATCCATAATATCTACCATAATCATTTTTCACACGGGTCGCCACCTTCCCGAACACATGGTTGAGGGAAGCGATGGCTGAGATACGCGTCATACCTACTCGTAAACGGGTGCTGTCTGTGGGGTCCGGTCTGTTCACGCTTGCAAGGACCTGTTTTCCAATTTAGTTGTGTTAATTATCGTTCCTGACGTAGAGACCTCGCCATGTTGTTCCTAGTCATTATTTATAATTTTATTTCATCGACCGTACATTTGTAATGATTTTATTTGTGTTAGTTTTAAAAATAATTATTTATTAGTTTATTACCTTGTAATGTTACTTTTAAGTAAGTATTATTGTATTTAATGATTGGAAAATTGACCTTTTGCTGGAGTTTCTTGCGGCGCTTCTCCGCAATGATGGTCTTGTCCGAAGCGCTAGTAGATTCACTCCATATTACCGACGTGTAAAAGAGCCCTCATGTGGCCAATTTACTGAATAAATATTTAGAATTTAGAATTTTTGAATTTGACACAGTCCATCCATCGTTTCTTTGGTCTTCCCCTAGTCGTTTAGCCATCCACATTCATACTCAAAACTTTCCTGACGTGTTTTCCTCATTCCTCTGCATCACTTGCCCATACCTTACCCGATTTCCACACAATTTTTCAGTCACATAGAAACAGCGAATTGTTTTACGTCTAACGAACTGGGTTACAAAGCTTTAGGAGCACTTTTTAGAACTTCAGCTATTCTAAAGTTGAAGCTTTTTGTAAAACGCAGGGTCTTACAGACCAAATTTTCAACATCAATGTAAAAAAATAAACGCCAAAATGTAATGTAAATTAGGAAATTGATTCCTAGACCACTTTGGACTATGTCAAAGTGACCAAATCAATTAAAACGTAAGAGACTTCTTATGATTTTATTTACAGTGTCACTTTGACATAGTCCAAAGTGGTTTAGGAATCAATTTCCTTGACTAATGTACGCGCATAACTTCCAAACGACTGCATGAAATTGTTTTTTTTTTGTGTTCTTTATTGTCAGGACAGTTTGTACGACTAGCAATGACAAGTTGCAGAACATTCTCAGAAGTTAAGAAATCTTCTCAAGCAATTACTGAGAATGTTATCGGGAACATTTCGCTCATTGAATACAAAACGGACACATTCCAAAATAATTTGCTCTTGCATTGAAAATCTTATACCAACAGCTTCTAAATTTAAAATGCAACACTGACTGATTTTGTAATGTGTCCGTTTTGTATTCAATGAACGATTTGAGAGCATTGAGAATGTTCTCTTTACATACAAAATTTCAGAATATTCTTAGAAATTTCCGAGAATTTCTCATAAGAAACTTTCACAATTCGTGAATTTACTTTTCGGTACAATGCTATGTACGACAGAACAATATTGAAAATCCACCGGGAAAGTCGGAAATTTGCAGCGGGGCGAAGCCGCTGGCGGGCAGATAGTTTTTTTAATAAAATGTCCGTTAATCCATTGTTAATATGAGTTTATACAGAGTGAAATCTGGGTCGTGGTACAAATGATCACCCCTGTGTTCTACCCGTGAATATGAACAACTTTCACTATGGGACCAACTGTGAAATCACGAAAAAAAAACAGCTGTTTCATAGAAAAGTTCAACGTAGGTATTCGACCAAAATGTATGAAACAGCTGAATTTTCTTTCATGATTTCACAGTTGTTCCCATAGTGAAAGTTGTTCATATTCGTGGGTAGAACACAGAGGTGATCATTTGTACCACGACCCAGATTTCACCCTGTATAATTAGGCATTTTTCCTGGCTCGAGTTAGTATCCCAACGGTTTTTTAGCCGTTTTTACAACGGCCGAGAAGAACCTAAAAGGCACGTTGGACCTTTTTACACGCCTGCCCAAAAAAAGGAGTGTAATGTTTTCAGGGTTCTGTATGTTCGATTCTTTATTCCACCATAACTTCTAAACGCCTGAGCCGATTTAGATGTGTGTAGTATCGTTAGAATCCTTTCACTATTCCGGGTGATATAGGATACCTAAATTGTTAAAATTGAAATAACAACGATGGCAAATTTTAATGTCAATTATTAATATAGGTATATCGACGACAGTATAAAAAATTCAGTCGGATTTTAAAGCCAGACAACATTTCATTTTGGTGACACATGCAAATTACTATAGGAATCGAAAGGATTTTGCCTCCTGAACACGGCAAAATATTTTTTTCAATTTATTTTTCTTTATTTAAAAATATAAATATATAAGAAAGTTAAAAAAAAAGTCGAATTTTACCAATACTACGCCCGTATAGATATAATACCATTGCCTTTTTCATGAGAAAAAAAGCTGTCATAATTCTAAATTTGACATACATGTCAATAGTGTCAATTGACAGACAGACATACTTAAATAAATATCGGTGGACCGCCATTATTAAAAAAAAAGAAGAACTTTTTTTTAATACAGACTGGCCTAACGTAATATGTCCATTGTGTCGTAGAAATGAAGTTACGCCCTTTTAGAATAAGTACATCTTAATAAATGAATAATAAAATAATTATTCATCCTAGGGAAAAATAAAAACTATTAGTGTCTTCCTCCTCCCAAACAGTAGTACACTATAGAACGAATAAAATTAAAGTCTTGAAAATATGAAATTCTTGTTAATTGTAGATTTTTTATAAAATAGCAATGAAATAATTTCAAGGAAAAAGAAAAGGTCTGTAAAAAATGCATAATAATTGATTACTTGATTTTTTATTTATTAAAAACACAAATTTTTTAGCTGTTTTCCATTATTTGTAAAAAAAAGCTCATTACCATTCTAGCTTTCGCTCTATACGTTTATCTTGGCCAATTTATTCCTCAAGTTAATCGAAGTCATCTTTAAACTAAATATATTTATATTATACATAAAATAGTAAATAGATCTCGTGCACGTCCTACCCTGATAGTCAATCTCACTCCGACCGCGCGAGACAGCATTACGTACTGATATCCAAGTATTTTCGTGTTTGCGTTACGGGTAATAATAGGGATGTAGCTAAAGTCGATATTCTATCGATAAGACATATTAAGACGGCATATTTGCTTTTACTTGATTTTAATATCGATTATTTAAGTTTAAAGTCATGACCATATTATAGAAAATAAAATACCAAGATAAAATTACTGAAAAAATATATCTTAAAGTACTTAAATAGGTCTCATGCACGTCCCACCCTGATAGTCAATCTCACTTCAACCACGCGAGACAGCATTACGCTACGGGTAATGATAGGGATGTGACTAAAGTAGATGTTCAATCAATAAAACATATTAAGACGACATATTTGCTTTTATTAGTGGTTTTAATATGGATTAAGTTTAAAGCATGAGCATAATATAGCAAATATAAAAGTAAAACCCTGTTTCTCCTGGTCACGCCATAACTCGAGATTAGCTTGACCGATTTTAATAATTAATTTTTTGTTGTGTTTGTAATCACCAGGACAAGGTTATTATGACAAAAAAATTGCACCTGGGTGGCGCCTGGCACGAACAGCTAGTAGTAAATAAAATATCAAGATACAACGATTTAAAATAAAATTTCTAGAGTTTTCTGCCTCGCAATTTGAATAATGGATTTTCCTTCCACGGCTTTTCCTCAGTGCTATGACATGTCCTCCTTTTAATGTGACTTGAAAAGAGTTTTTCAAAGACTAAGCTGTGTTTTTAGTAGTTCTGATATATATCAACAACGGCGGTGTCCTCTTACCATTTAATTACCATTCTGAATGTTTGCTTTTAAAGAAAATAAAATTAGAATCTAAATAATTTGCAACGCAAGTTTGAATTTTACTTGTATTTGTTTTATAACTTACAATGGCATTCAATACTGTATTTAACTTTTTACTTAGTTATTAATTGAAAATAATTATATATACATTTAAGGACAGTTTTACCGGCCGACGCGATTAGTCTAGCAATGACCCTTGCTACGCTAGCAGTCCTGATTCAATTCTTGAAAAAGGCAAATATTTATGTGATAGGCACGAGTATTTGTTTATTGATGAGTATTAGATTTAAATATGAATTTCTCTTTATCGTTATCTAAAATACTAACCAAAAGCATGCAAAAAGCAAAATATGTCTGAGATATTTTATTTTTATTTTTTATTTTTTTAAAGCAGGGCTTTTACAGGTTCGTCCGGGTCGCTACCACCATCTTATCCTTTAACTTACCGTCAAGCAAAAGTGTTCGCATTGTTGTGTTCCAGTGAGGAGATAAGACAACCAGTGAAATTACTAGCATATATAGAGGCATTTCTTGTTACTCCTCAGGGTAGAAAAGATTGTACCGTAAAATGTGCCTACTTTGCTCCCCCACGGGTGCTCACATGCTCCATCACATGGTTATATTGAGGTAATCTGTATTGTAAATCATTCTATTGCTTTCATTCACTGCGTGGCTGGATGAATACATCGATTCTTTTTAGAAAATTTGTCATCAACCTTAACTTATAAGTAACAAACGAAATAGTTACTATGGAGCATAGTTACCCATGGGACAGCAAAGTAGGCACATTTTACGGTAGTCTTGAAAATGCAAATGTCTATGGGTCACTTATCATCAGGTGTATCAATAGACTAGTCTTGAGCAAAAAAAATGCGTTATTTTTACAAAATATTGTGGCTACTCGTATTATATGATTAATACTGTTGACATCCAGTTTACGGTCGTGCGGCATACGTACGTGTATGCATTTTCACGTCTGTTTGCCAAATATGCTCCGGTTACAGCGTGAACCAGGGTCAGCAAAACAGACTGCCACGCAAAGTATACAAAACTGGAACCCAGAAGTTACTTGTGGCATTTTTTAACAAGTACAACCTTTCATTCTTTGCTTACTATGGTTAAAGAATCTTAATTATGATTTTAAAAAAAACATTAAAACTATATTGAATGATAATACTTTTGTGTTGTTTGTCAGCATTACAGATTTTGTGTCATTACGTTTTAATTTAAAAAAAAACACTTTGTAATGTTGGATACTATGGTAAAAGGTGCTTAATGAAAAAAAAACCTGTCTGCCTTAAAATATTACTTTTGTTACGACTTTAAAATTATCAAGCAAAATGTGAAATTATTATTTATAATGAATAAATCCCAATAATATCCCGAAATTATCGACATCGCACAGCACTAAAGAAAGAGGGTGAGCGACTCCATTTCTACATTCACGATACGCCGTCACGGAACATTTAAACCAGCTGAAAAATGGCCACTTCGATCTATCTCACATGAAATCAATGTCTTCATCTATCTGGCTTCACTTGGCAAATTATGCTCTTATGCTTATATATGTCTTTATTCGTTACAGTTGTCTTTAGATTGGGTACAAATAGGTCATATTAAAGTTATTTTGGTAAGTATAAAACCCGCATCTTTTGTCAAACGAGCGACTTAATTGTAGTTCTATAATAATACTATTATAATAATATAATTGCTGTTATTCTGTAAATTATCTTGGTGTGTGGCAATAAATATTTATTTTCCTTATTCTAATAGGAAAATCTTTGTTTATTAGTAAGTACCGTAATAGTAACGAAAAAATATGTTATAGTTTTTTATTGTGTATAACGAATTTTTCATTGTGTCTTTGTCATTTTTACTCTTTCAATGTATCAACATGTTTTTTTTATTATTATGATTTTAATTCTTTATTTCTAATTATCTTTGTTATTGAATTAAATTATATTTATTGAAATTTTACTTATTTTATCGAAACATAACAAAGGTTTAGGTACCTATAGCTTCAGTCGTTCGAAGTTACTGAATAAAAAGTTTTTTTTTACTTACGGATACGAAATCCTAGATATAATCTCATATTAACCTGTTTTCATATAAATACGTAGGTAAATGAATGATATTTACTATCAAAAACCAGTAAACTACCACCTACTATAGCAGGAAAAGCTTCAATGTGGCTTTATGGTGACCTAAATATCTTAACAAAAAATCAATGCATCGACGAATGAGGTCGAAAAAATCAAGAACCTGGTTCCGTAGCGGTGGCGATGAACCCTCAAATACGCGCAATAATAGCTACCACTTTTAGCCGCGGGCTAGCCACTGATGGCAATAGGGAGGGGACATGTTTGGGTAATTATTTATCGATTGTGAACAATCTATGGCAGTTTTTTTTGATATTGCCAATATTATTTGAATACGTTAACGAAATGAAAACAAATAACATTATTTCAGTACGCTTGTCAAACTCATTGGGTTTGTTTATAAATAAGTTCTAAAGTTCGTGTAAATTGAGTATTAATGTATTTAAAAAGAAGTCAATGATGTTGTTCTACTTTAAAATAAATTCATAAAGATGGAATTATTTCTAAGCTTTTTAATTAGGTACATGATATTACACCCCACATTTTTCTTCTTTTATTTTAACATTATTTTATTTAAGCAAATGTATCAGTTGATTAAGACTTATAGTTCTTCGCGATTATTATTTACAAATGGTGTAATTAATGTAGCTTTTATTTGATTCACCTCTATTTTTATATCACTGTTTTTCCTTCTTATTCTAAAAACTTGGTATCTAAGTATCTTACATGATTTAACCTTATGGGTGGTGGTGGATGGATTTCACTAACAAAACAAAAAAAAACACATTATTTATTATGGCAAGTCGAGTCAAGTTGTCGAGATTTTTATCAACAGAAAAACCAACGATTTTATTTTACCCTACAAGTATTTGTTTGTTCTTTTTATCGATAAGAAAAATACTTTATGTCACTTCTCTAAAAACACTCGTTTTATAAGGATGTTTATTTAATTTGGTTCAAAATAGGAAAATGTCGGATGAAAATAAATATCCTTGTTGACATTTGGATTACTTTTTTATCCGTGTAATTGACACATTCCTCCATTTTACTTGGCTTTTCTTTGTATATTGTTCAGTTTTTTTCGTCGACAGGGTGATTTTGTTCTTAAGATACCTACTTACTTATATTAAAAAAATAAAACCACGCATTTCACCTAAAGAAAAGACTTCGCCTTAGCCTACTTGAGGGTCAGCGATCGAGCAATTTAAATATTTTACCGAGGGAAACCATTTAATTACATTTATTTAATGAAATATTTCTTAACTTTCACGATTTACACTGCGTTGCACTTAAATAAACCCACACGTTTTTTATTTAATTTTATTAGTGTAGATTGTTAGTTTGGCAGACTATGTTTTTCACTGTCCAAAAATTACAGGTCACCTGAATCACGGGTAGGCGGTCTGTCAACTGACCACTTTCCTAGCCGTGGTCACCACTCTGGTATTGCCGCTGTCTACTAACCATCTTCTAACCTTGTCAAATTTTCTGTATATTTCCCCTTTAGGTATGTGACTGGTGACATGAACACAAAAAAAAACACATACATAACATACATACATAAACTCATACCTTCATTCCCAGAGTGGGGTAGAGCTACATGCTCCGATATAAATACAACGTCGCGTGACGCAGTGCGGCGTAAGCGCCATCGACAATAAGGTCCCTTTTTATAGATAACGCCACAAATAAACAGTTCCTTTAAAAAAAAGTTATAACCTAGCGTTAATTATGACCTAGAAAACATTATTACTTATGGCAGAGAATATAGACAAGTGTATTTGTCTATATAAGTATGTATACGTAACGTTGTTTAGTGCCCATAATACAAGCCTAGAGCTTAGTTTGGGACTAGGTCAATTTGTGTAAAATCTTTCCTTAATAATTAATTTTACACATTTTAGGCCAAGCTCCGTACAAATAAGACCCGTTCTCGTGTCATTGGCACGAAACATGTTCTTGCGAATAAAATAACAATATGATTCGTTTGAGATGTGGGAAACGACACACTTCTCACAAGCCCCGTTAAATTAGAAACGTCTCAAAGTGACAGCGATGTGACATTATCTTCCCGTATGAAGAATATTATTTTTGGCAGAAATTATTAATGTGCGAATGGCAGTGTAAAAGTGGATTCACACTACCCTATAGTGTGAATCCACTTTTACACTGCCATAGAATCGGACTGCGTGCCAAATCTACAGGACTTGTTACGTTCATACAGTGTAAATCATGCACTGGGGATCGGTCACATAGCGACAGTACCTACGCCGTAACATGACAAATACAGTCACACGCGTTACTGATACGGTAACGGAACTATTACGACGAAATAATGTCACTAATGCGGACCCATCTTTACGATCAAATGTCACAAATATGAACCTACCTTTAATCATGCGCTGGGAACAGGTCACATCACGACAGTATGTCGTAACACAACAAATATCGTCCTCATAACCGGTACCGTACTGACACGCGTTACTGACATGGTCACGGAACCATTTCACGATGAAATGTGACCAATGTGGACCCACCTTAAGGTCTATGGAAAATTATTTCACAAATTTAATAAGTAGGATTGATTTCAGGCTTGATAAAAAGTGCAAGTACTACCAAGAACGTTAACTTGTGACCCATTTCAAGAAAAATATGCTTGAAGTCGTCAATGTCATTAGAAATGTCTAGTCATTTGTAACTTTGAGGAAACTCAACCTTATTGTTGTAGAATGTCAGATTGACTTTGGACCTAAGGTGGGTACCAAATTAAAGTTCGCGACTGTACATTGGATGTACAGATAGGTGGCAGGTACATACCCAATACACCCTTCAATGAGCTACCACCATCTTATCCTTTTATTCCTACTCTCAGATTCAGAATAAAACCATTTCTATTTGGCATATGATGACGAACAGTATAAATAAAATAGAATCCAAGACATTGGCAGAACGAATCATCTGTGAATGGAACTCCATCCATTGCGATCGCCATCCCACCCACATGACCGTGGCCTTTATTCCCAATAGTTCAGTTGTCCAGTTCAGTTGACTGAACTAGTGGGATTCTTTTTCTCGTTTGTTCAGTTGACTGAACCTGGCCGAAGTGTGTATCATAAAAGAGAGGTAGGTTTAGGTTATGTTAGATGTTTAGCAGGCCCGAAGGGCCAAAAACACCCAGAAATAAGAGCTTCGTCGACACTATAAAGATATACCCCTTTTGTCCACTTTCGTAACTAAGATTTTACAACTGAACAAACGAGAAAAAGAATCCCACTAGTTCAGTCAACTGAACTGGGCAACTGAACTAGTGGGAATAGATGATCCTAGTAAGCTATTCGAAATATTGTCCCTGGTCGAAGACCAGGAATTATTACAGCAACGTGCATCACAGTTTGACCTTCGACTACGAAAGACCCTCCGGCTATGCTTAGGTAAATACTCAAGACAAACAACTGGGTTAATACCCTATCAATACCCAATTTACTGGGTAAGTTTGCTCTTTACCCGTTAAATACTTAAGACTATTTGTAAATCTGGCTAATTGGGTCAGATAGCCTGAACAGGGCTTATATACTACTCCGCCATTTAAACATATTTCGTCATCATTTATTATACAGGGTGTTCGGCAGAAGGGTCGACAGACTTCAGGGACTAACTCTGTAAGTCATACTCATCAACTTTTATTATCGGACCAACACACAAATCGCGAAAAAAAACAGCTGTTCCATACAAACTTTGAGAGCTAAACAGCCGAAATGTATGGAAAAGCTGTTTTTTTTTCGCGATTTGGATATTGGTCCCATAATAAAAGTTGATGAGTAAGACCTACAGAGTTAGTCCCTAAGTTTGTCGACCCTTCCGCCGAACACCCTGTAGGTATACTGCTATGGTAGCTTTTTAATAATAATAATTCAATAAAGCTCCGGGGCAATCACACAAAATTTACCTAGTTCCAAATTAAGCTCGAGGATCGTACTATGGATACTAGGCAAAAATAAATCTAATCATATAAAGAAAAATATTCTTAAATATGTACATCGAAAATAACTATGATTTAGGTACTCGCACGCATCGCAAAAAACATTCGCCCATACCGGAAATCGAACCCAGGACCCCAAGCTTCATAGGCAGGATCACAACCAACTAGGCTAATAATTTATATATCATTGTCTCGTTAACCAAACATGAGTATGAACACACACCTCCACTCCCGGCATCTCCTTTCAAAAATGACAGCTTTCTATGATTTGACGTTAACATTTCGCACTGCTAGATCAAAACAGTGGTAACTCAAAACACAACTGTATTTTAAAATCAACTTTAATATAACTTCTATGAACTTGAAACGAAACTAGCAAGGATTTTTGAATGAAACCAGCAGAAAATTTACTTAAAATTTAGTGACATACCCCCTACGTACCCTTACGTATACGTACCCTTTATTTTGCACTCCAGTGTTCTTAACCCGGAAAGCCTCAGGCAACCGCGGGTTTCTTTAATTTGAGCTGTCAAATCTGAACTACGAACAAAAGGGAAAAGGGAATGCTTGAGATGGAAAAAGGAATACTTTGGATTTTCAAGTGTTTACTAATTTAAGGGCCTTTTCGTTGATTAATCCCTTTTTGATTGAAAACTTTTCTTTTCGTGTTAACACTTTCTTTTGAATCTTCGTAAGAAGCAAAAAATTACTTATTACATATTTTTACTAACGTCTAATAAACTATCAACTAAGGTAACATATTATCGTCAAAAAGGTCTTAATGATGCTTAACGCTGTAACGAAATGATTAATGGTCATATAACTGTTTAAAAAATAAATGCCCCAGATAGATAAATGTGTGTGTAATATTATGTACCTTTTGTAAGTACTTTTTGCGTGAAGTACTTATAATTATTTTGTAAATATGTTCTTTGCTTTGTTTTCCCTCCGGGAAACAGGCGTGATTTAATGTATGTATGTATATATGCTTTGTTTTCTGACTTTATGTTTCCGTGCACCACTTTTGTTACTACCTGCATAGTATAAATTTATACTATTTATACTATGCTACCTGTATGATTATTTGGTTGACTGGTAGATAATTAGGCATTAAGTCCGCCATTTGTACTTTGTTGTGCAATAAAAGTTAAATAAATAGATAAATAACATAATGGCGATCTCTTCTTTCAGAGCTAATATCTCTTAAACGGCCCAACAGATTTTCATGAAATCTAGCTAAAAACCATCCTAAATAAACACGCTTTCTTTTGGAACCATTTGTGTTTAATTTGGACTATTTATTAAATTTATTCCCTACACATATTTTTTATCGGGGGTTAAAAGGTCATTACATGAAAATCTAAGAGTACGGCCGTTGCAATATTTAATGTACAATCAGCACAAAAATACAAATTAGAGTGCAAAAGGTGAACTTAATGCCTAATGGCATTCTCTACCAGTTGACCTTTGGGCACATAAGAAATTTCAGCATTGCAGAACAACGTGATTACTTTTGTTGTAACTTAGTGATGTTAACCGTACTTACTAACGTTTAGACCCTTGTCGCTTCAACCTCATTTTTACCAAACCAAATGGTAAAAATAGACGCTTATGGTGAGTTTTCGTCTTTTGTCTGTTAGTCACAGCAGTTTTCTTAAGTGCCCTACAAAAATGACAAACGAATACATTTTTTTATGGATAGAATTTAGTAAAACGAAAATTCTTAGTCTTGATATACTTAAAGGTGTGTTCTGTCTGTATAAAAGAAAAGTATACCTATATCCTGAACATTTAATCAACTGGACAACGTCCAGCATTATGGGTACGCCATTTGCGACCAAAGGCTTTGGGGCGGTCAACTCTCGCGCATTGAAATTACATCATCAACGATCGGATAAACTCTTCACGTAAATAGTTCGTTCGTTCAAATAGTGTGCATTACAACCCTTTGAAATCGCCGGTATCGCTTTGTGCCCACCGCGGCGGTTTCTTCGTACTAATTGGACGTGTCTTGTGACGGGCATCTCACAATCAGCCAAGATGAGTTTCTTAAAGCCAGGGATACACTAGGTGGCAAATGTCCTGCGACACTTGTCGCCAGCATCGTCGGGTGAAGTGGCGCGACGTTGCCGGACTTAACTCGACATGTCTGGCAACATCGCGCGACACGTGTAGCCAACGACGTCGGGTGAAGTAGCGCGACGTTGCCGGACTTAACTCGACATGTCTGGCAACATCGCGCGGCACGTGACGTTGCTACGGACATAAGTCGCGCGATGTCAGGCGAAATCAGCCGGCTACTCTTGACATGTGGCTGACACATGTCGTGGGACATTTCGCTCATTGAATACAAAACGGACGCATTGCAAAATAATTTGCTCTTGCATTGAAAATCTTATACCAACAGCTTCTGAATTTAAAATGCAACACTGACTGATTTTGTAATGTGTCCGTTTTGTATTCAATGAACGATTTGTCCCCTAATCCCCTGATCTGTCCCTGGCTTAATAATCACTTAGAATCGTATAAATAAACTGATCTCTAATGCAATCCCCATCCCAAGAAACGTCAGAACGGCACTCACTTTGACGTGCTTTAGACAAAAAAGAGGCCCTTAGATCTTAACTAAATATATTTAATATAATACAATTGGGATACACCAAAAAAAATAACTGCTTGATTTTATATTTTTATTTGAAAGAATAGCCTTTTATAAGAAACTAATTTCAAGCATTTCATGATTAAATGTATTATTGATATTTAATAGTTATTTATGTAACTGGTACATAATGATGCCTCTTAAGGTACGAGAGCCGAGGTTAGAGCGCGAGCTTGCGAGCGCTCTAATTACAGGCACGAGTACCTTAAGAGCTAATTATGAACCGTTGCATACATAACTTTTTCTACAAGCTTAAAATGATAATGATAAAAATAAACAATCGCTAACTTTTCTCGTATACTTTACTCGATTTTTCTGCCAACAAATTACTTGTCATCAAAGACATTTTCACTATTCCGATGCGCGATAATAGTTTGTGAATTTTATTGATAAATGTAAACAAATTTCATGCGAATTTTAATAGATACTAAAAACAATTCTATCAAATTATCATAAACAAGTTGGAATGCCAAACGAAACGCCATTTTGTTGATATCCATATTGAACGTAACCATGGTAACCAAATAACAAATCGATGGATATTAACCATCTATTTTTAGTAATTGAATAAAAATGTTATTTTAAACACATAATTAAGCATAAAATTAATTTTGTTTTTAATATACGTAATTGTTATTGGTGTTAAATGTTTTTAACGGTTTATTATACAAATTATTAGGATGTCAAGTGTTAACTAAACGCCAAGACTGATATCCGGAATGACCGTTACCATGGTAATAACAATGCTATAATAAATTATAGAACTGTTATTACCATGGCAACGCTTATTATAGAATTGTTTTTACGCTGCGGTTACGCTATAGGTGGTATTCTGACACCATTAACGATATCAATATTAGCGGTTTATAGTACGCGAGTAGAAAAAATAATTTATTAAATTAAAGTAACCTTACCTACTTGTATCGACAAGATGACGTAGATATTTATAAAAGACTGGTATACTTCGTCTAAGATTTAGAAAGACGATTTTTTATTATCTGTGATCTGTTTTCAAAGTCATAATAGGCGAACGTCTTTCAAACATAATGTAAACAAAGAATCGCAATATGATATAATTTATTATTTAAGAGTATATAAGCATGCAACCATTGCTTAATACCTAGACCTCAAATTAATACAACACTTCCTGCATGACCTTGTTTCTAGACTAGATTTACCTAACACAATCACATTAAATTAGTTGAAAAGGCGGATTCCATACTTCCAATCATGAGTTTCTACAATAAATGTTGATGCCGTCTTTTTGAACCTCTTGTAAAACCTTACCACACAAATTATTAACATTTATCACACATAACTCAAAAGAGAAATGGTCTCATTAATATATTAATTTCATCATAAGAATTACAGTCGATTTGTAAACAAATAAATTTGACATGACAACGGCTGTCTTCAAACGTAGGTGCCAGCTAGATTATCTAAATTGTACTTATAAAATAAAATATTGGAGAGGTTTTATATGTTTTATGTAAAACCACAAAAGTGCTTGATACAGCGCAATTGGGACGGGTATTTAGGGGTCAAATGAAGGTCATTTCTTAATTTTAATATAATTAATTCATTGTAACATATTTTTTTAATCCAACTACTGGGATCGATTCGAAAAGCCTATTCCTCGAAATGGTTTTGAAATTTTCATACATTGTTAAAAATGGGTGTATCCCAATTAAAAGAGTAAACTAAACTTATTTAAATTAAAATAAAAACTAAGCTACTCAAATATTAAAGACGTAAATAATAATCACCACTATAAAAAGAACACCCCCTCTAGCAGGTCCGCTCGCGGCATGGTCCCTATGACACTGGCTGCGTTACCTCTCTGGATAGCTAGCCCAATCCTTTGGGAGAGGTAAGCACCAGCTCTAGGATCTCCGGAGGTGTCTATGAGCCGGGATGACAGGGCCTTAATAAAGCTTTTCATATCAGCTGACCAAGGTCCCAAGGTCTCCACTGCAAGCGCCACAAATTCATAATTAACTTGTTCTTAAGCGATATTTTTGTTAAAACCTATAAACTTTCCAACAAAAAGCTGCTCAGCCTAATAAAAACACATTTGTTGAAGCTATATTCCGACGGCTAGCAATTTACGCATTGCGACGTCTTCATTTAGGGCGAATTGAATTTATGTGACGCCTGTCGACGTTTCTGTCACGGCGACGGCTTAGCCCGTTGGATTAAATTGTATATTTATGGGGGATCTGTAATGGGGGGTAGGGGAAATGATTATTTTTATATGCTACGCGCTTTTGCCTGCGATTTCGTCCGGGACTGTTAAATTTGGTACAAAGATAGTATATACAAACAGAAAATGACAAATCAAAGAAAGAAACAAAAACAGAAAAGGTATGTACAAAGGCGAACTTATCCCTTTAAGGGATCTCTTCCAATTAACATTTGAGCGATTGTCAAATGAATAAAAACAACGGAACGTACAACAATTAAAGATATAGAGAATAAAAATAATAATAGTAAATAAATACGTAGGTATATATGGATTGGCAGTGCATTTGCAGTCTTACCGCTTGTTTCACAATCGAAAAGTAAAGCATATTTAATTTTGACAAATAAATTTAGCCCTCTCTCTTGCTTACACTTGAAACCAGACAAGTAGAGAGCCAACATTAAATCTATATAAATAAAAATAAATCACCAAAATGTATGTGACCGCATAACTTCCGAAATACTGGACCGATTTGGCTGATTTCTTTTTTGTTGTGTTCGTCATTGTCAGGACAAGGTTTGTATTACAGAAAATAATTGAAAAATTCACCGGGAAAGTCAGAAATTTGCAGCGGGGCGAAGCCGCTGGCGGGCCGCTAGTTGTAGATAAAACTTGTCGATTGTGAAACAGGCCCTTAGGGTTTCAGTCTGTAGGTAGTAAATGCAAATAAATGGCTATGGTTGCCAGATCCCACTTATTATCAGAGGGGCCCGCTTCTCGAACGCTTTTGCATAACAAGCGGAAATCTTTTCAACAATCCATATGCATTAAAAAGAAACTTCCACTTGCAATACAAGTTACAAGCGTTCCTAAAATGGGCCCCTGGTGCTCTAGCATTAAAAAAACCGGTCGAGTGCGAGTCGGACTCGCGCACGAAGGGTTCCGTACCATTATCTATCTATTTATATAAAAGGCAAACCTGACTGACTTATATATCAACGCACAGCCGAAACTACTGTACCTAGACACTTGAAATTTGGTACAGGGGTTCCTTTCATGATGTAAGTGAGCACTAAGAAAGGATTTTCCGAAAATCAGCCCCCAACGGGAAGAAATGGGGGGAGTAGCGGGAAACTAATTCTACGCGTAAGGAGTCGAGGGCGTCCTCCAGTACAACATAAAGACTATACCAGTTATTAATATCGAGCAAAAAACTGTAAAAAAAACACGTTTGTTGTATGGGAGCCCAATACTAATTTTGTTTTTAGTATTTGTTGTTATAGCGGCAACAGTATGTGAAAATTTCAAGTGTCTAGCTATCACGGTTCATGAGATACAGCCTGGTGACAGATAGACAGATGGACAGAGGAGTCTTAATAATAGAGTCCCGTTTTCACCCTTTGGGTACGAAACCCTAAAAACATGGTATTTGCTAAAGTTCAAACGGTATTGATCCTTGCGATGAAAACGCTAACGAAACTATACCCAAAATATTCGTTTAGCTAATATTAGTTGTTCATAAACTAAACTCCTCGCTCGTTACACCCAGGAAACCTTGTAAGAAGGCGGAGGCTGTCAAAAACAATGAGAGATGTGATTAATCTGACCCCGGTTCGTTATTACGTGTTGCCATGGCGATAACAAGGCCATAATAAGTGCAAGGCCTTTATTCAACTTAGTAAAACCATATTGCCTTCGTGTTATCGTATTTAATTGTCAACGTTACGATAGGTCTTATTTATTTGACAAGGTCCTAGAACAAACTTTGAACATTTTTTTTTTCACTTTTTATGCAATTGTTTCCTCGGCCGCCATTACTGTCAAGTAACTAAGAGCTATTCAAACGTTGATAATGTAGGGAGTTGACATAAGCTGTTAATGTGATCTGTCAAATTCGCAAACTTTTTATTATACACCTTGACAATGGCCTCTGGTCCGTAAAACAACAAGCGAATAAAAAAATAAACATCATTTTAATGCCAAATATATAATAGAATAGAAATCAATCAAGCACACAAGCCACCTGACAGTAAGAGAAGTCTAAAGTTAACATTCCCAATCTAAAGTTATTAAGGTATTTATATCAACTCAAAGGACCTTCGTGCTAGGCATTTTACCAAAACACAACAGTTTGAATACTGCTGCCCGGCGGTAGGGTTACTGAGTAAGATGGTGGAACCGCTAGGATACACCTGTTTGACTACCCACAGCCACTATACCATTCTAATATTTCTAATAGAACATGGTGTTCGGTATACGTAATAAGTCAGCAGGTAGATTTATTTTCTTGCATGAATAATTAATATGGCTTATGGTTATTAAGGAAATAAATTACCTTCATTCTTTATTTTGAGGGTAACGCCAAAATATTACGTTAAATTCAAGTACTGTAAAAAGTTAATTATACAACAGTTCTTCGGAAAAAGCTCTTTTTAAAGAAAAAATGTGCGAAGCAGCATTGCAGTGTTCGTACAGTCAACAGCATAAGTGCCTTGTCGCTTTCAATCGTTTCACAATTTCGTATATCATTTCAAACACGACGTTAAAGTGACAAGGTACATAAATGATCACTTATTTATGCTTTTGGCTGTACTTTTTTGTTCTTTCCACGAATGATACGCACTCACTTCGCCACTCATATCTCAAGTTCTTTCATAATGTTACACTAGCATGAATTAAAATAAAACAAAAATCGGTACCCGCTATGGGGCAACAAGTATGGGGTAGGCAGAGCTACAGAATTACCAACAACTCTAAAAAAATGTTGATAATTCTGTAACCACAATTTGCACAATTAGGCTAAGATATTTACTAGTGTATTAGTGACAGGTAGCAAGCCCGTCCCGTGTGGTTGCCGGGTTAGAATAGTGCTCCATGTCTCCCGAGTTCAGGCTAAAGAATAAAGGCTTGTAGTACTCAATAAAAAAATAAAAAAAATATCAGAGGACAATCTCACATAAGTTGACCTATAGTCTATTCAGGATACGATGGGTACGGCGACACATGACAGTTTTACATTTTACGCAAAAACCGTTTTAACTAATCCAGCTCTCCCCAAATTTAAAAAAAATATATTTCAAAGAAATTATTTCCAATAAATTACATTTATCGTTTTTCGTAATATAATAGTCAAGCTTCATTAAATTACGTGTTTATGTAGTAAAAATAGGTCAATAAAATAAATACACTGCAACTTTTGATTTAGATTAGCAACAAATCTGTCATCGACGAATCGAACCGCCATATTAACAAATCGCTTCACTCGCGTCACCCAGTTGTTTATTTCAATTTACGTGTAAATTATTGTCTTTTGACATTTATTTAATTACTGAATTCACAATTTTTATATGTTTGTAAGTGCAATATACTTTTAAGAAATAAAATATAATGGCAAGTGCATAAAGAATCGATTATTTTCCCTTAGCAAACGTAATCGATAATCGTCAATAATCGTTTCAATTTCACAAGGCCACAACACTTTATCTGCCAAGTGTCATGTGTTACCGTGCCCATCCTATCTTGAATAGATTATAGTTCTAAATTAAACTCTAGGTTTGTACTATGGGTACTAGACAATGATAATACCTAACCAACAAAAAGTTGGAAAACCCCCGACATTGACATTTCAAAGTTCAATACTTCAAAAACGGCTGAACCGATTTCTATATAAAATGTCTAAGAACCACCGCTAGAAAACCTGCTTTCAAATAAAAAAACCGCAACCAAATCGGTTCATTCGTTTAAGAGCTACGGTGCCACAGACAGACACACACACACACACACACACACACACACACACACACACACACACACACACAAACACACTTACACGTCAAACTTATAACACCCCTCTTTTTTGCGTCGGGGGTTAAAAATACTAAAACATAAAACTCATTCCTGTGGCATTGAGGGTGGATTCTTTACTAGGAGTCTATAATTAATAAAAGTCGGTGGGGCCTTTAAAAGTAATGTTTAACGACGCGTTGTCCTAGTTGGTAGACCCTGCCTACGAAGCTATTATAATATAAATATTGTACGTTGAGCGCGAATATTTTTTCTGAGTTATGGATGTTTTCTCTGTATTTAATATATGTTTTTGTCTATATAAGTATCTTTATCGTAGTCTGGTATCCATAGTACAAGCCTATAGCTTAGTTTGGGACTAGGTCAACTGGGTTGACAATGTCCCGTGTTTTTTATTTTTATTAAAATGTGCTTTAATCTGTGATATGCGCTATATATACATACAAAAATAACATACGGGTTAAAATATAATCCGTATTTTTGTCCTCCTTAAGTCGGGCTAAGAAGCAAGAAGGCAGAGCATTAAAGCAATTAAGAAAAGTCAAACAAAAAACAGACTTATAAATTGCACAAACCTAAGTAGAATCGTGGACGCGCATAACTTCCGGTTAAAATGGCGATTAACTCGAGTAAACCGGATGTTGAATCAAGTTCCTTTAATTAAAAGATAATTAAATAAGTTTCGCTGCGAAGAGTTAGAATGCTTGATCTTGTTTTGAATCTCATACGAATTGATGATAACTTAAAACGTTTAAATTAAAGAGGAACACCCGTCATTCATAAACGCACTTTAAACCTAATTTAGTTACTTTGTCATGTTCTGTCAATTTCGGTAACCCATACTTTTATCATTTTTTAATTGAACTTCATCGACTGTATCATTTCAACGAATTTTATTTACCGAATGCTATTTTCTGCTGAAACCATGATGCTTTCAATTTATCTTAAACATTAATTGCGCAGATTAGGTAAGGTTAGAGTTGTGACTAAAGAAAATGCCTTTTCACATCACCTATTTGGAATAGGCACTTTGCTTCCCTGCTAGGAGGGAGCAAAGTGGCACTTTTCTGTTCAAGGACATTTTTTTGCAAACTTGACTTGACTTGATTTTTTTTATTTGTACATAATCTGTTACGTGTATTACTATTTTACTAGCATGATGATGATGATAGGCGACGACGATGACGATGACGATGATGATGACGATGACGATGACGATGATGATGACGATGACGATGATGATGACGATGACGATGACGATGACGATGACGATGACGATGACGATGACGATGACGATGACGATGACGATGACGATGACGATGACGATGACGATGATGATGATGATGATGAACTTTTATTTTCCTCATAGGTGATGTGGTAGCTAAATTATTTCCACCTTGGGCGTTAACACTTGAATCCCTCACTACGCTCAGGATTCTTGCCGTAAATATGTCATTTTGCACCCTTGTGACACAAATAACTATTGTATGAAATGAAAATTCTGCGTAATGATACGTTTGTTGAAAGTTGTTTCGATAAAATCATAGGTACGTTCAATATCAAATGTCATAATGACAGATAAGAACAGAGCATACTTCAAGCCCACTTTAGCTATTATGAATACGATGTTTAAAATATAAGACGATGAGAATTGAGCTCCTTTCAAAGTTGCCATATTAAATCGATGCAACCTAATGGTAATAGCTCCTAAGCGGTGCTATACTATTCATGATAATATTATTATATTAATATTGTCTTCTTCTCTAGGGGATACGTAAAGATTCTTTCGACCAAGGATCTAAGCCGAAGACTCAACCTGAGTTTACTTTCTTTTCTCCAATATTTCTTCTTTTTCTACAATATGTGAGAAACCTTTATCTGTGGTTGCCCTGTATCTTAATGTGTACATTAAAGTATCCGTCACCGATACTTTAATGACATGCAATATACTTTAACATTAAAATAGTACCATAGATACAGGTTTCTCATTAAAGGTCATTTGCTTATCGTTTGCGAACATATTGTACGTAAGTTGTGATACGAATGTAGATAAAATCATTTACTATGTTGAAGTATCTTATCTAGAGCCTCTAATACTGACCTCCTACGGTGAAAAGGCACAAGTGAAATTAATTCATAGAAGCATACTAAACTCTCAGCCGTTATAATAAGGTTGAAAGTGAAATACAATTCATTTAGTAGACGTGCCTTTTTTCCGTACGAGGGCAGAATAGGTTTTCGTATAGTCTTTCCAGAAAATCTGGGTTAACATTTGTTCTAAAACAATTTCATATTATTCACAGTCAGTACGAAAACTCAAATTAAAGTTTTATACATCTGGTAAATTTAACATTCACTGACTCAAGTTTCCAAATTTTTTATCTAATCGCCGCGGCATCTTGCTGTAAAAAGCATAAACTGTTTACAGAATCCGTTTTAATTACTGAGGACTTAAAGGGACTTTCAGTGGATAATTTCAAGTTATCTCTGTTTCAAATTCATGGGGACAAGAAGCTGTAGTAAGATAGATGAGGCAGTTATTAATGTCTTGACTAATAGTTTAGGAAGGTAAAGGTACATAGAGAATGCAAATAACCGGTTATAACCGGGTTTAACCGATTATAACCGGTATTAACCGGTTATTTTCATACAAAAACGGTTAATAACCGGTTAAATTGCATTTCTTAATACTGATCCTCTATTCCACTAGATAAAACAATATTGCTTTTTACAAGACTGTGATGGTATTGTAATACTCGGCCGCCATTACTGTCAAGTAAATAAGAGCTATCGTAACGTTGATAATGCGATTACAATTAGTGGTCTAAGATCCGAATAGGAGACGACCTTCACCCAGCTGTTTATTCGATAAAAAGTGTTTTATATCAAATTTAATATGGTGAGTAATATATGGCGGAGAGGTTGACTGAAAAATTTCAGTCCAGTACAGTCCACAATTTAAAAAAAAAAAAACATTTTTTTAATTGCTATTGCTTGTTTAATAGACCAATTACATACTAATCGAAAGTATGAATGAAGCCTATAGAATATGCAAACGTTAGGTTTAGTGCAAATTATTAGTACCGAATTACCTGCCTACCCAATGGTTATGATGGGAAAAAATTGTCAACCTAACGTTTGCATATTCTATAGGCTTCATACTTTCGATTAGTATGTAATTGATCTATTAAACAAGCAATAGCAATTTAAAAAAAACATTTTTTTTTTAAATTATCGACTGTACTGGACTAAATTTTTTCAGTCAACCTATTCGCCATATAAAAATTTGATATCAAATACTTTTTATCGAATAAACAGCTGGGTGAAGGTCGTCTCCTTTTCGGATCCCCTACTATAGGTAGAAAGAGGCGCCTCAGTTTCACAAACAATTGCGTGCTTCACGTTAAAGAATTAACATGTGACAATCGTTGTCTGGGACAAGTGTCAAGCACCCACTACTCAGTTAGGGGTTCCGTGCCTTTTCTTTTTCAAAAATGCGTTTGCTTCTCACCTCAGTCTCACCTGATGTTACGTGACGACGAAGTCGAGGGTGGTAGGGTGACGGAACCAGTGATGGACAAGGACCAATGATGGACACTTGATTCTTATTTTACAGAAGATAAGCGTTATTCATTTGTTTTGTAACGATCAATTTAGGACCGTACGAAGTTTGAATTAAGAGTTAAGTGTCCATTACTGGTGCCTGTCAGCTAAAAGTGTCGAACACTGGTGCCATCACCCTACACGCTTACGCAAAACAGCCCAAGCGCCGGAAAAAATTAAACGCAGTTAACTGTAGGCAACATTATTTATTATTTCATTCTATTTTAACATAATACCTACAATCCAATAAACAAAAGCTGTTTGTTTGGGTTTTTTATAAAGCGATAATAGGGAATCGAATTGCAATAACTATTCATTACAATTAGGTCAATTAATTATCCGGGTAATTATGACATAACTATGCAGTTCAGTTTACGCTGAGAGAAAAGGACAGAGCTATATAAATGCTATAGCTCTGTCCTTTACGCTCACCGTAAAATCATTATAGACCGAGAGGATGACGTCAATACCGCTATGTGATCAAATACCAGCTACACTTTGTAAAGAAAAAAACCGGGTACAAGAGCATGCTGACCATGCTCAGTGTGGGGTTCCCACAAAAACTATCTCAAAAATCAACAAGTATGAACTAAATCTCTATTCAAAGTTATTCGGTGCTGTCTTAGATGATTTTAATAGGTATAAATACTTTAGTCGCCTGTATTTCAGGAAGCCAGGCACCAATTAAGTTTATTTAGTCCTGATAGTATTTCTTAAAGTATTTTCACTATGTTATATTTTACAGATTTTAAGTTTTTGTCGTTCGTATCCCCACGTCACGTGAAGGGGAGGTACCCTAATTATTATTTTTTAACCACTATGTCGGCGTGACATAATTAAGTATATGTATGTAACTATTCCGGAAATAAGTTCTGTTACTAAGGTTGAGTCAAATAAAACTAAGTAGGTACCTAATGTTATTTTTATTTAATTTTCAAAACCCATAAAAATTAAAAGCTTTATTAATGTACATTTTGAAGAACAAATAATCATTCTAGTTAGTCGCCGCAAAATCCGACGCGATCTTTAAATTTTTAACATTCACAGCCGGCATCGATGAAATTACAAACTATGCAGAATCGACATTATAAGTAGATGCACACTTTTGTGCCTTGTCACTTTAACGCCTTTGAGAGATTAGTGCAGTAAATCAAACATGACGTTAAAGTGACAAAGCACTAAACTGTGCAGAGTAACAATATTAGGTCATGTGAAATTTCTGACGATGCCCTCCTAGTCTATAACCTCGGATTTTGACCTTGGCCATTATCAACTGTCATCGGATTTCATAAAAACCCAACATCTGCCTGTGATGATACGCCAACACTATATAATCTCGACGTTACCCAATTTATTTCCATGTAATTGCCACACAATGTCGGTTACTCTACTAATATTAACAGCAATATACGGGGCTTGCGCCAACAAAGACGTTTACCGTTTTACGCATAATTCGTTGGGAACCGATGGTTTGTTCTGTTTTGGAGACTGTTTCAATGGTCTTTGTGCCAGCGATTGGTGGGGCCAAATGAAAACTTGCCACGAAAGCCATGCTATATCTCCCGTGTACAAAACCATAAAAGCGAAAGACTGCTACAGTAACTGTGGACGGTTCAATGCAGAGAGTTACTCTTGGTGTGCTACGTGGAAAGGTAAATCGCTCGATTGGGATCGCTGCAGCAGAGATGAAGCCAGGACTGCTACGAAGCGTATTCAAACTGATAACATTCTGTATACGTGCAAGGACGATTGCAAATCCAGAGGAAGTAACTACAATTGGTGTCACACCCACAACTCCTGGGAAAAATGTGATCCTGAACATTGGGTGCTGGTATTTAACTATCCAACAAATAAAAATACCCAATGTGAAACGAGGTGTGTTTTATACAGCGACGAATATTTTTGCTACGATACCAACAACGAGTGGGTACAATGCTACTTTAATCCAGACAAAAGTCAAATCTTGGATGCATCTAGACACAGCATTAATGACGCTTTACAACATTACGGAGATTTCTTCGAAGATGGATACAAAGTTTGTTCTGATTCTGCTAGTAAGAAAAAACGTGCTATCAATTCCCAATGGCCTTACATACACAGCGTAGCTGATCTAGTAGCGGAATTTGAATCTGGGTTTCCAACAATAAGGCCAAATGACGGAGGTCCCGTGCAGTCGTATACCGTGCTGCCAATTACTAACCCTGGCGGTGACGACACCATTTTGCCTCTTGCCATTAGAGCTGTGATAACCAGCGCTCATCTGCCAGGTCCCGGCACACGAGGCAGCATCCCTGCTACAGTCACAAGAAACATTGATAGAATGTATCCTTACAGAGCGAGAGCTGATAGAAACAATGACGAGCGGGGGCATTTGCTAGCATTTCGTCTTGGTGGACCAATGGAAACTTGGAACTTTTTACCTCAGCCAAGATCGTTCAACCGAGGTCAGGACTCTAGGTGGTATTATCTGGAAACGTCGATCGCTGATTTTCTCAGAGGTCGAGCAGGCCGCCGCGTCGAATGGCTAGCAGCTTTGGCGTATGACGTTTATTCTGATCGTCCAAACAGACCTATTTCTGTCACTCTGACTGTAAGAATGTATGAAGGGGATGGTACGCTTAATGTCACAAGGGGGGCGTACGAGAATATGTATTTTTCCAACAATCCTTTGTGGTCATGTCGCACGTTTTTTGGCAGCAGTAAAAAATAACATTGTTATATATTAACTTTTTTTGTTAAGTCTCTTTAATTTATTTTTCTACTCGCGTACTATAAACCGCTAATATTGATATCGTTAATGGTGTCAGAATACCACCTATAGCGTAACCGAAGAGTAAAAACAATTCTATAATTAGCGTTGCCATGGTAATAACAGTGCTACAATTTATTATAGCATTGTTATTACCATGGTAACGGTCATTCCGGATATCAGTCTTGGCGTTTAGTTAACACTTGACATCCTCATAATTTGTATATAAACGGTTAAAAACATTTTAACACCAATTAAAATTACGTATATTAAAAATAAAATTAATTTTGAGACTAAACATGTGTTTAAAATAACATTTTTATTCAATTACTAAAAATAGATGGTTAATATCCATCGATTTGTTATTTGGTTACCATGGTTACGTTCAATATGGATATCAACAAAATGGCGTTTCGTTTGGCATTCCAACTTGTTTATGATAAATTGATAGAACTGTTTTTAGTAACTATTAAAATACGCGTGAAATTTGTTAACATTTATCAATAAAATTCACAAACTATTAATGCGCATCGGAATAGTGAAAATTTCTTTGATGATAAGTAATTTGTTAGCAGAAAAATCGAGTAAAGTATACGAGAAAATTTAGCGATTGTTTGTTTTTATCATTATCATTTTAAGCTTGTTGAAAAAGTTATGTATGCAACGGTTCACAATTAGCTCTTAAGGTACTCGTGCCTGTATTTAGAGCGCTCGCAAGCTCGCGCTCTAACCTCGGCTCTCGTACCTTAAGAGGCTTCATTATGAACCAGTTACATAAATAACTATTTTACAGCTTAAACAAAAGCTGATTTATGTGACAAACAGTTAAGAAAAAAATAATTGAATAGCTGTGAAAATAATCGAGATATATAAGCCAACAAAGATTTGTTACTATCTCTTGCTAGCACAACAGAATTTAACATGAAGATTATATGACGTCACCGTGCATATCAGCCCCATATTTTTCCACCTTGACAATGACACGTGACAGGTGACAATTCGATATACATTGCAAAGTTAACACGGAGATACGTCACTAGGTTTCATATTAGCTGCGCCATGTACACTGAAATATCTCCTGTCACCTGTCATTGTCAGGATAGTGAAATAGCGGGCAGATCTCTCTGTCTAATCGCTGTCTTATTAGCAGTTTAAAATGCTTGTATCGACTTGACAGAAGCGCGTGGAGCTAACCCCATGTGCTTCTGTTTAGTCCATTAGAGATAATACTCTTTAACCGAACAATTGTCCTCGCGTGTGATATCCATGGACTTATTTCTCTAATAAGTCCATGGGAGTGTCTATAAATAACTTGACATTGGCGAAATACACCTTAACAGGAGTGAAAGCCATTAATTAAAATTAGAACTAGAATTAGAATGCTTGTATCATCCGTATTTTTTGGTAAATTTAATTTTAATTTCACTTTTGGTGATCTCTTTTACGGTATTTTCATATTTGGAAGAGAAATGCGATTTAAACAATCCATATATATTCCCTATTATTAACGTTTTGTAAAACGATAGAAAAAAAGCAAATTGCAATAACTAACGTTTTATTTCACTGATAACATTGCGCCAGATGTGACAGCTGTGACTATTATCGAGCAATATTAATAACTTAGTCATAGGTTTTTACCGAAACCTAATATGTTCCTGCGAAGATACGCCCGAAGTATACAAACATCGAATTAACGATAATACTTCCTAACAATTGCTACGCGATGTCGGTAAAGCTACCAATATTAACAGCAATATACAGGGTGGAAAAAAAAATTGGGCCCTGGAGAACTACCTTAAATCCTTTAGTTAGATCATTTTACTGATTCCCGTTCTTTTATTTTTTTAAGGATACAAAACTGCATTCAAAGATTTTCTAAAATTTTCTTGTTGCATCTGGGAATCGAACCAGCTAAAAGTTCAATAAATAAACACTGCATTTTGCAACTTATTGAATTTGTTATTTATGCGGTATTGCCACGGAATAGAAAAAACAGTGGAAGTGGCATGAGCTTCGCTTAGTATCAGACCTGTTGTCGCCAATACTCAAACTATCATTAAAACAACACGCCACCATGGAAAATGTTTTTGGTGCGGCTATCGTTTTTACATTCCAAAATTGCACAGTAAGGCATGCTTCTGGATTTATTTCCTATTTTAGAAATATCGAAATATTGAAATATCGAAATAAACGATCGCGGCAAAAGTATGGTAGGTTATGCGGAACTCCGCATAACCTTGCCACACGTTACACACCCACTTGACACTTCTACTGTTTTTTCTGTTCTGTGGGTATTGCATTATCACCGACCTGTAGCGGATTCAAACCAAAAGTAATCTTTAGGGTTGCGACTTTTAGTGGCATATCGTAGTTATAAAATCCATGCAGTCGCTATTTCCTAATTATTATGAACATACCAGTTTGATTTTGGCGTTCAGTACTTATTGTCATGTTTAAAAATAAACTAAATACTTACTTAAATACATTTATCTACACACATATCATAAGTACTCTATTATGCGCGGAAACCCCATTGGCAATGACCAGCATTACCTGTGGCAGTAGGTGACAGCAATGACAGCTGTAACGTAATTTTGAAATTACGTAATCTGCCCTTACCGGGATTTGAACCCAGGGCCGCAAGCTTCGTAGGCGGGGTCACTACCAACTAGGCCAGCGCGTCGTCAATTATTCAAAAAAAAGAATCCAGTAGAGCTCCAGATATCCTGTGTGGTATACAAGTTAATTGAGTTTCCCAAGTAATTTAATAAATAAAATATCAGCGTAACTATTTTTAACTAGAGGACGCCCGCGACTTCGTACGCGTAGAATTAGTTTCCCGCTACTCCCCCCATTTCTTCCCGTTGGGGGTCGATTTTCGGAAAATCCTTTCTTAGTGCTCACTTACATCATGAAAGGAACCCCTGTACCAAATTTCAAGTTTCTAGGTACAGTAGTTTGGGCTGTGCGTTGATATGTCAGTCAGTCAGTTTTGCCTTTTATATATATAGATAGAAGATAACATTTTATAAAACACGTTACAAATTTCAGGAAATATTTCAGAAGCGAGGACGCATTATTTGATAACGTTAAATGAAATACACCCAACGACATCAAAATAATATCACTAACTATAAATTCACATTCTAAAGCGCTAGTAATAAAGTACACATTCAGTTGCCGTATCATAAATTTTGTGTGTGCTCGGCAGAATAACGCTTGCAATTTCGGCGCATCCTCGAAGGTACAATATTTAGGTCGTTTTCCGACTACAGAGCTCTGTGTCTTTACACATACGCGTGTGGAAATAAAAGTTGACACAGTGTCTATTGTGTTGTCGATCGAGGAGGCCGCGTGTCCTATTCCAAATTTAAATTTTCCACCCTTTATAAAGGCGTGACAATCGCCGCAAGTATGTGGCTTTTGAAGAGTATTTATCAGGAAAATATTTTGCGGCAGCCATTTTGGTTAGACGGTTATTTTGTTGTCAAACATTTGTGTTTGTGAATTTTTTTGTGAAATTTTCGTTGTAATAATCTGTTAGTGTAGTAGTTAGGCTAATAATAAATGTTTGTTTTGTCTTTTGTCGTAGATTCTCTTCTGAATTCTTTTTCTTTTGTAACTTTTTAGTTAATTTAATACTAGCTTTGTTAATATCTAGGTTAATATCTTTTATTTCGTTTTTAATATTGCTATACCCTAATAGGGTCCATGTTTAGCACTATATTAAGCTATAACACCACTGTAAATACCATGGATGCAATAAATTGAATATGAATATGAATATGAATATAAATCACGTGCCTTTCTTAACATTGATGATGGCGGAATCATTGACAGCCTCGATGGAGCCATAACCTACAAAAAATTATTGATTGATTGAAATAGAAATATTTGAAAACTTGTATTGTTGCTTTTTTTTGTACTTAGTCAAGCTTTCTCGGTTTTTCTTACTAATATTATAAATGCGAAAGTTTGACTATGTGTGTGTTAGTATTTTACTCCTTCACTCTGCAACAGCTGGATGGATTTGGATGAAATTTGTAATGCAGAAAGCTTACCCTAGATTAACACATGAGGCTACTTTTCATCCTAGGAAAATCCAAATTTTTCAGGGAATCTGGTAAATGATTATATATTTTAATTGTCATATATTGTTTCTTGTTTGTTTTTAATAATTTTATATATTTATTCTTGCAAAATAAAGACTAGGTACACTACACATACAAAAAGTGTAATTCAAATTCAATAGAAGCACCTTTAGACGTAAATACAATTTAATTCACTCATATTAAACATTTTGCCCGAGCTCAAAAAGCGATGCAAGCAAAATACCGTTTAGCCGCTGTTTGCTCGTGAACCGTCAATATTGTTCTAGCCCTAGAGGAGGCACGCTGAAGCGCTGAGCAAGCAGCGACGGGCGGACAAACGTTAGCTTATCATCCTGAGGTGTTACTCGATTGAAGAGAAATCACGTTTGATTAAAAATAAGGATCATTTTAGTAGGGTAACCGACAGCTGTTTATTCGATAAAAAGTATTTTATATCAAATTTAATTATGGTAAGTATATCCCTTTACACCCGAGCTGATAGTATAACGATTGTGAGGGTTTTTTTCTAATTGAATATGAACCGAGTAAAAACAATTTTTTTTTTACCTATATATTTTTTTTTGTAGTTAAAAAAAAATATTGTCTGAATCCCCCGGGTGCAAAGGGATATATGGCGAATAGGTTGACTGAAAAAATTCAGTCAGGTACAGTCCATCCGTAACGCAAAATGTCGTTATATTAATATAAGCAATTTTCGTTACACAAGGGCAGTAAGTAACAATTTTTACTCAAGTCCTTAACTACGTACAGTATTTTTAAATTCATGTACGAAATAATAAAAAAAAATTTTTTACTGTCTCTTATTTTTTATTCATATTTTTATTTTTGTAACATCGTCAAAATATCGGAAAGTCTGTGTGCTCGTTTGCTTTTTTCTATGTCGTGGAAAAATACGAACCGTTATTTTTATTATGATTACTGTGACAAACTAATTTTTAACCGACTTCAAAAAAATGAAGAGGTTATACATTCCACGGTATGGTTTTTTTTTTAACCCCTGATGCCCAGAGTTTATTGTTGGCATCTGTGTGTTTGTTTGTGGCATCAAAGCTCTCAAACGGATAGACCGGTTTGATGAATATGGGTTACTCCGTTTAAGAGATATTAGTAAATCTGGGCATTCACGACCGCTCCAACAAGCCGAATAGAGCGGCGCCGCGCCAAATCAATACGTGAATGTCAAAACTGTAGTGTTTAAAATTACTTGTCGCGGTCCGTTGCATTTCCAAATGGACGGAAAGCCAGCGCGACGCGCCAACGCGCAATCCGAATGGAACTATCGTAAATGTCGAAATTCAACGTTGGAACACGCCACGCCTCCGCGCCAAGCCAAATGGGTCGTCGTGAATGCGTTTTCTGACTGCCATTGTCTAATCAGTCTGCTCCGTGATGTCGCACCGTTGAGGCGTGGCGTGGCGCGCCGCTTGAATGTGGTCAAAATATTACGCCCATCGCCCATCCAGTTGTATACATTCGATCTGTCACCGAGTCAAACGGCGCGTTCATGAATGCCCAGCTTAAGGGTGGCCATTATGTCATGATTTTTTAATATTGAAAGTAAGAGTCGCTTTTAAATCAACGATTTAAAATAGTTCTTATTTTTACACATAGGCTGCAGTTGTAATAACAAGTCGTAATTCATCGGTGCTTCCCGAGAGGAAAACCACAAACCACAATGGGATAAGCGCCGGCGCAATAAACTCTAAGATACATGGGCATGTAAATAATATTTATTTGTGTAACTAAATACGTACCTATCCACATACTTTAAAAAAAACAACAAGTGGCCCAGTCTAGTAGGTAAAACCATATGGTCTAAGATCCGAATAGGAGACGATTTGCACCGGGCTGCTTATTCGATCAAAAGTATTTTATATCAAATTTGATACGCTAAATAATATGTGGCGAATAGGTTGGCTGAAAAATTTCAGTCCAGTACCTACTTGTATCATTAAAAAAATATTAAAAATGTTTTTTTTTAAATTGCATATGCTTGTTTAATAGACAAATTACATACTAATCGAAAGTATGAAGCCTATAGAATATGCAAACGTTAGGCTTGGTGCAAATTATTAGTACCGACTGATCTGTTTATACCTGCCTATCCAATAGTTTGACGGGGAAAAAATAGTCAACCTAACGTTTGCAAGTTCTATAGGCTTCATACTTTCGATTGGTATGTAATTTGTCTATTGAACAAGCATAATACATTTTTTTTAAGCCAAAGTTAATTTTTAGTTTTTTAATTAATTATCTGGACTGAAATTTTTCAGGCAACCTATTCGCTATATATTATTTAGCGTATCAAATTTGATATAAAATACTTTTGATCGAATAAGCAGCCCGGTGCAAATCGTCTCCTATCTATTCGGATCTCCTACTAATAGATATCGCTTCTGACATGTTGTCGTTTTGTCAACGTTACGATTGCTCCTATTTACTTGACTGTAATGAATGGCCGCCGAACAAGGGACAATTTCACACAAATTGGTCGAGTCCCAAATAACTAGCTACGTACTATGTCTACTAGACAACGATATGTAGGTATACACTTACATAAGTATAGAGTAAATTATTATAATAAATAGAAAACATCAGATACTTAGAAAGAAAACATTCGTACACAATAAACAAATATTGAAACGTGGGCGCTAACTATGTGCTAAATAAAAAACCGGTCAAGTGCGAGTCGGACTCGCGTACCGAGCGACCTCTAGATTTTTAGGCAGGATCGCTACTAGGGAATGCAAATAACCGGTTTTAACCGGTTATTTTCATACAAAAACGGTTAATAACCGGTTAAATTACATTCCCTAATCGCTACCGCTCGCAATAGAGATTTTAATCCACGACGAGTCTCGAACAGCAAAACGTCAATTTGTCTGGAGCGGTGCGCCATCTTGGATTGATCAATACCATAAAATAAGTAATTCATCTTTAGGAGTTTCTGATACCTATTGCGGCTCGGGCGCTAGGTTAGCGTCGATGCGTGTCGCTCGATAGGTACTTAATACGCACGCAGCCAAATGCGGTCACGGCGCGGCCCCGACTAAACCGACTTGGCGTGACTTGTTGAGCTTGCTTGTGGTAGCTCGCGGTGCGTACGGTCGAGGCACGCACACAAGCAAGCCCCGCTATACACCTTAGTCCGAAGACGAACTACTGTCTATATTGTGACTATACCAACTAGGCAAATCACTTCGTCGAAGCTAGCGGTCCCGAGTTCGAGTCCCGGTCAGGGCAAACATTTGTGTGATGAACATTTTTTTCTTAGTCTTGTCTATTTATATGTATTTAAGTTTCTCTATATAAGTATGTTTATCGTTGCCTAGTACCCATAGCATAGCACAAGCCTAGTGCTTAGCTTAGGAGTAGTTCAATTTGCGTGAGATTGTCCGCTTTAGTCGTTTCCGTTGGCTTGGCAGACGGAAAGACATAACAACAAAGTTTGGGTTCTTTTTCTTAATATACGGAGCCCTAAAAATGAAATCAAAATATCAAAAGTACCAGGAGTGCATGGTTAGGTAGGAGTTCCACAAGTCATTAACCGGTAATAACAACCAAAATGGCCGCGGCACATGCGATGTTTGTTTTCGTTGTCGGTTTATGATTTGGAATTAAGTTCGTAACCAACAAGGCTGCAATGCATTGAGGCGTTTTCTCAAATTATGTAAGTACCCTAAGAACCTATCTACATATCCATGTAAGTTATACTGGTGGTCCAAATAGTGAAGTCTATTTTTTTTTTATAGAATCCTCACACGACGGTTTATCCTAAAATACCCCATGTTACGCGATTTTTGCTAGTTTCGGAGATATTGAGTTGTTTTTTCCATACAAAGTGAAAAGCAAACACTGGGACACCTAGTATGGAGAAACAAACTTTATGAGATTACTTAAAAAAATACTGTAAAAAACGGGACAATAGGTATAAAACTTCGCTGATTCGTAATGTTTTTAATTATGTAAGATAAGACTGAAAAACTTTAGTTAATGATTTTTCGAGACATGGACATAAGGGAAAATTACAAAAATTCAGATTAAAATGATCAATATCTCTAAAACTAGCAAAAATCGCTTAACATACATGGGCTATTTACGTACGAATTCTATAAAAAAAAATCGACGTCACTATTTGGACCACCCTGTATGATAAATGCGAAATTAACTCTGTTTGTTGGTTAGTTACGCTTCCACAGCTAAACCGGTCTGGAACACTGCCATAATCATATCCACCTACAATCACCATTCGCATTGAATCCACTGTTTATACTTTCTACTAAAACTGCCTTAAATAACACCAGCATATTATTATTAAATTATTATTATTATGAGCCCATAATGTCCCACTGCTGGGCAAAGGCCCTCTTCCACTCTATTCGATCTTGAGCGGTTTCCCTCCAGTTCTTGTCCCATGATCCCAACTCATCATTCCATCTCTTCCTGGGGCGGCCCCGCTTTCTCTTAGCATTTTTCGGGAGCCAGTCTGGGGCTCGCCTGGCCCAGCAATTAGGGTGCATTCGAGCAACGTGGCCGGCCCAGTCCCACTTTAGTTGGGCAGCCTTCTGAGCTACATCTATTATTTTTGTTTGGGAACGCAGCTCAGTATTCCGAATCCGGTCTAAAAGCTGAACACCGAGAATTATTATTAAATATCCAATAAAAAAAGCAGAATAAGGTGATATTGTCCATTGTGTTTTATATTTCATCGTAGGCTCCAGCTGTCTCATAATGTTATTATTATAATGCTAAGATTATCATGGGACGAGGCTCAAAGAAAATAATGTTTATTCGTTTTTTTTACTACACAAAAGAAAGATATAAGTTTTTATTATTGTGCTAAAACGTCTAGAACTCAATTTCGGGTTTTTAGTAAACCAAGTTATGAATTCATTAAAATCTTTGAATAAAATCCGTTCTGCTCTTCCTAAAATCGGTTTGATTTTTTCCCCCAACACAGAAAGACAATATATAGGTTTAGTGTATCTGTGTAATTGTGTGTCTGTGTATTTGTGTATGTGTCTATCTATGCGTAGGTAAAGTATTCGGTGGGTAAGAGCTCCCAAACGGATAGAAAACTAGTAAGTATTATAAGAAACAGTTGTTTTGGACGTCTCTTCTATGATTAAGGTTGTCTGGAAACGATCGCTACGTAGCAATAAGAGTAATAACAAGAATAAGAATGAAATAAGACTGCCTGTGGTTTACCTTGCACTATCTGCCCAATGGCACCCTGACCCACCGTAGAACTGTGTCACAGTGACATTATAAAACAATTTGTTTGACACTTCTTACGACTTGAATCATAACATCACGACACAGTTATTTGGTGGGTCAGGGTATAATTTTTTTTCATACAAACCTTATGAAATATACTTTACGACCTATTCTCATACCAACCAAATATATCAATAAAACCGGCCACGTGCGAGTCGGACTCGCGCACGAAGGGTTCCGTACCATTATCTATACAACATTAGGCCCTGTTTACACTTTGTAAGTGCAAGTGGTAAGTTCATACATTCACTGTCAATTGGCAAATAGCAAATGTATGAGCTTCACAGGACGTTAGAATCTATACCAGTTGCCGTTATTAATATCGAGCAAATCACATTCTTTGTATCGGAGCCCCCACTTAAATTATAAGGTCCCGTTGTTACCCTTTGGGTACGGGAGCCTAAAAAACATAAAAATCTGTGGAGCGGTTTCGGAGGAGTTCGACTATAGACACCGTGACACGAAATTTATGGTGTCATTCGCGATCCGTAATATCGTTTGTCCTAATTGTCATTTGTCCTAATTTATCGTTTGTCCTAAACTGGTTTTCATCTGAGTCAGACAACTTTTTAAGCTTTCCAAAAATACCTGCGGTTAGGTTAGGTTAGAGTTGTGTTATAACAACACTAAAAAGTTTTAAACATCAGGCGGAAATGGCTTTTAGGACAAACGATGAATTAGGACAAATGACGATTAGGACAAACGATATTATGGATTCCGATATAGACCCGAAATTTATACATATTTCAATTTTCATTCATACAGTCAATAGTCGTTCCGGTTTCCGGTTTCCGTTAGCGTTTTTCATTCACAAACCCGTTTATATTTATAATGGCCGATGTAAAACTAAAGGGACTTAACGATTATTGTTCCGAACAGAATATCACCGAAGTTAACGGCTATAAGTTTGCAAATGAGGGACCTTTGAATCCATTTATCCTGCTAAGTAATACCCGGGCGTCCAAACTTCCAGGGCAGAGACAAATTTCACCTGTAAAAAGTTCTGCTTTGCCGACTTTTGGTAGGTTGTGACACAATGGCGGTTAGAATAGAGAATTACTACAAGCACAAATATTTATTTCCATAACACCACAAGTGTGAGGTTATTTTTTATTTAAAGTTATTTGTCATCTTAGATGATTTTGATATAAATATTTAAGTCGCCTATAAAAGCCGCCTAAGAGGAATAAAGATGTGATGACGACACGTTAGCCTACTGGCCTAGTTGGTAGTGACCCTGCCTACGAAGCTAGCTGTCCCGGGTCCGATTCCCGGTAAGGGCAAATATTTGTATGATGAGCGCAAGTATTTGTTTCGGAGTCTTGGGGGTTTTAAATGTATATAAGTATTTATTTCGAATATAATTATGTTTTTCATCGCCTGATACCCATAGTACAAGCCTAGAGCTTAGTTTGGGAATATATGTGAGATTGCCCCGATTTTTTTTTAGTTTAAATCTAATTTAGTACAAAAAATAACCCATACAGATAGATGAACATGGCATAACTATAAGGGTTCTTGGTTTAACTACGACGTCCTAAAAAGTTGGAAATAATGTATGTATGTACGTAAACTCATTATTACGTAAAAACAATTACAAGAAATATCGGCATCAATATTTGGCCAGTTAACCTTGGACAAGTATAAGTAAGGACAATGCAAGAAGATAGACCACTTATCAAAATAATGGAAAGGAACAATACGTACATCCATCCGAGAAACCGAAAAAAAAAACTAATAAATTACAAACATAGTAAGTAAATAAAGTATTAATACTCGTATTTAATACGTTTATTTAATCTAGTCTAATTCTGTAAATAATTACAGAACAAGATTGCCTCAAGCTCCAGGTAAAATCAGCAAGTTAGTTTCGCCCGTTTCACTCGTCATTTGGACAGTCAGTATGTCCTAACATCGGGACCGAGTGGCCGCAATCCGCGGGGGCGTGTAGGCTTTCAAATTTATTGCTGACCCCGAATCACATAGTGACGGATGGTGGGGACCATAAATGTAGATATATTTACATTAACGATTACCTTGTACATACATACATACCTTCACGCCTGTCTCTCAATGGGTTAGGCAGAGACTATGGAACGCCAGGCGCACCGGTCTCAACAAACTTTCGCTTCCTCTACATTCATTATTTATTGACGACGCGCTGGCCTAGTTGGTAGTGACCCTGCCTACTAAGCTAGCGGTCCTGGGTTCAAATCCCGGTAAGGGCAGATATTTGTGTGATGAGCGCGAATATTTGTTCCCGAGTCATGGTTGTTTTCTATGTATTTAAGTATAAATTTCTCTATATAAGTATTTATATCGTTGTCTAGTACCCATAGTACACGCCTAGAACTTAGTTTGGGACAAGGTCAATTTGTGTGAGATCGTGCCTTGATATTTATTATTATTTATTAACCTCTTCATGCACTTACGTCGGTTTCGGGTGCTTTTAATTTGGCTCTTGTTCAGTTCATCACGAATCTGAACACGGTATGTGCGTCTAGCTACAGCATCGCCTACCGGCATCTCCATTCACTCTCTTACTTTTAGTTGGAGATCCGAATAGGCGCCGACCTTCTGTTTATTCGATAAAAAGCATTTTATATCAAATTTAATATGGTAATAATATATGGCGAATAGGTTGACTGTAAAATTTCAGTCCAGTACAGTACATAATTAAAAAAACAAACTATAAAATGATTTTTTTTTAACATTACTATTGCTTGTTTAATAGACAAATTACATACTAATCGAAAGTATGAAGCCTATAGAATATGCATACGTATACTCACTCGGATCTTAGACCATAATCAGCCGGACGGCCGCGTCGAGCACGATTAAGAAGCTATCTGCATAGTAATAGTATAAGTATTTAAAGTTTATCGTGTTTACTAATAGAGTAGAATGCTTCGACTACTACTTTTACATTGTACCTATAGTTAGCCTTCTTTAGTATTACGACAGAGTTCTGTATATTTAATACATTTTGAGAGTTTTCGACAATCGTTTACGTAAGCGCTAAGCATCTTGTCTTAGGCCAAACTTGTAAGGCGATTTCGAAAACATGACGTATGACAGAAAATAGAAACGTCAAGCCCAACTCACTTCGCATTTCGCATTTCAGGCGCGGAGCTACATTACATCAGATAACTGACGATAAATAAAGATAAATGGTAATAAAACTGTGCAATATCCCTTAGTTAGACACTAACAAATATCGTCTATTCTAGCTGTATAGCGTGTAATATCGTACTAAAGTTATCTGAGGCGATAATTTCCCCGTCCTTCAGACTTCCAAGGTCAGCCAAGTTGTATAATTGAGTTTTAAGAACTAATGGGTTGCTCACTTAGATCACGCAGCAAGTCTTACAAAATGAAAGCTTTAAAAGATCTTAAACCACGTGTTGATGTTGTATGTCTGTATGTATGTATGTAAGCAATTGATTGTACGTTCGGTCTCATAAGTAGCTGCACACTTTAGTGCTTTGTCACTTTAAAGTCATGTTGGTTACCTAAATTAAGTTCGAAAAAATTTGTCTGCTGTTTCGTTTGTCAGAAATTTTCATTTGTCCGAAAATCATTTTTCTCTGAAACCATTTACCTTTCCTGGATTTCTATAACACTAACCTCACCTAACCTGCAGTTTCTGTAGGTATATCTCTTTAAATATTTTGAAAAATTAAGTTCGGAGAAAAATGATTTTCGGACAAATAAATATTTCGGACAAACGAAACAACGGACAAAAGTTTTTCGAAACATGAATAGGTTACCACTTAAACCATTTTGATTACTTACTCGATCTTTATACAGGGTAATTGGTTATCGAATACATTCCTTATAAGGGGATATATAGGTAGTGTAACTCATTTTTAGCAATTAAGGTCATATGGGTACCCTGTCCGAAAATGACTTTGTAATGTAACGCGCGGACCCACGTAATTTGTTAGGTTGTTTACATCTATCTCGCCGTTCGCGTGCGATAGAAAAGACGTTCGGCCGCGCTCGCCAGTCTTCGGTCTCGCTCGGCTCACGGTCGGGTCGCGCTTCCCGCTCTCCCCGCCCGCGTTCTACAGATAGCTTCCGTCCGCGGCACGCGTCATATTTGCTGTGCAACAATTATCTTCAGTAATCCACGCCTTCGTTCAATTTGTGCCTCAATTTGTGTTTTGTTTTTACCAATAAACGTTTTGTGAACAGTTAATGTGTTTTAAACCATTACAGTGGCTGCCCAACTAGAGGCTTCGAATCCTAACCTCGAACTTTACGTACGTTTTCGCCGCGAGTGCCGCGGCAAGTACATACCTATTGTTACGAAAAGTGCACAACGCGTGTGATGAACTGTTGCCATGCCGAAAATACGGAAAACGCGAGCCGCTAACAACGATATGAGCGATGACGGAAGTGAACCTCACGACGACGAGACGCAGGAGCCGCGCGCCGAAGGCGCCCCCGCCGCCGTCCCGCCGCCCGGCCGTGCCGGCGCATCTACGAACGTGGACGCCGAGACGTCACTGGCCGGAGTCATGGAGCGCTTCGTCAAGATGCAAGCGGAGACCAACCGAACCCTAATGGAAACCCTGAGATCACTACCCTACAACGGCCCCTGGAACCCGGCGACCTCGACGCCGACGCCCGACACCCGCGCGCCCGCCGAGCGCTCGCCCGCGGCCACCGGTGGAAACTTCTCCAAGTGCACCGCGAGGTTCAGCGGGACGTCTCGCGACGCGGAGGTGCTGGAGGCGTTCATCGACGCGGTGCAGGTATTCAAGGAGTGCGCGAGCGTGAGCGACGAGCACGCGCTGCGCGGCCTGCCCATGCTGCTGGAGGGCGACGCGGCCGTGTGGTGGCGCGGCGCGCGCGCCGGCGCCGCCTCCTGGCGCGACGCCTTGGAGCGCCTGCGCGCCATGTACGGAGTGCAACAACCGGCTCACAAGGTTTTACGTGAAATCTTTGCTAGGGAACAGAAAGACTCCGAAAGGGCCGAAGTGTTTGTTTGTAAAGTGCGTTCTTTAATAGTTAAACTTCCTTACGCGGTCCCTACGTGTATGCAGATAGACATAATTTACGGATTGTTACATCGTCGTGTCAGGAAACGTTTACCTAGAGATACCATTAGTGATGTTGATACTTTTGTAGAGAAGGCGAGGGTCATTGAAGATGCGATTTCCGATGTAAAAGTAAGTACCTACTCCGCGAACCCGAGTGTTTCGACGACGGCGACGATCGAGACAAGTTGCAACGCGACTCGCCCGCGCGCGCCGCGTGAGTTCGTCGACCCGGCCGAGCGCAGCGTTACCATAGGTCCGAGCGGTACTACTGGACCGAAACTCACTTCTCACTCGAACGAAAACTTGAAACGTGATAGGCGCGTTCGTTGTTCGTTTTGCAAGTTTTATGGGCATGTTGTAGCCGATTGTCGCAATTTACAAAATAAAGACAATAAATCACAGGTTTTGGATACGGTTTCTAACGATACGAGCGCCGCTACCGCTCCTAACCCGATACGTTGTTATGGATGCGGTCAACCCGGTGTAGTAAAATCGAAATGTGAGAATTGTTGTGGGAAAAATGTACCTACGAAGTCATGCGATTTTTATTCCGTGACCGGTGATGACGTCACACGCGCGCCTCACGTGATAGAACCGTCACACCCCACAGTATCCGTTGCTATTGCGAACAGGGTAGGCGTCGCGATACTCGACACGGGGGCTACTTGTAGTGTTGCTGGTTCCTTGTTATATTCGATTTTACTATCGGATGGGGTACAATTTCGCGAGGCGGAACGCACCATAGGGCTTGCGGACGGGTCTCGCCAGGTAAAGATGGTACGGATAGCGACGGTACCGGTGTTTTTAGAAGGTAGGCAGGTAGCCACCGAGTTTGTGGTGTTTCCCGGAGAAAATACCCGAACGTTGTTAGGCCATGACTTTATTGCCAAGGCTGGGGTCACATTGGACATAGCCCAGGAGTCTTGGTACTTTTCTGATAGGCCTAACCAGATATTCCCATTCGTTCAATCGGTCGTTCTAAACGATACGGAGCTGATGCGAGCGGATATCTCCGACGTCTCCTTGCGCGGCGAGGAAGGAACGAAGTTGTTACCAGAGCAAAGGGACGCGCTCAACGCATTTCTGCGTAGCAGAGTGTCCCAGTTTGCTGCTGAAGGACCCCCAACGGACTTCGCCACGCATAAAATTAAGGTGAGTGATAACCAGGAGCCCCTCGCCTCGCCACCCTACAGGTTGTCGCCGTTGAAGAAAGAAGCTCTGGAGAAGGAACTGCAGAAGCTGCTCAGCGCCGACGTCATCGAGGAATGCGAGGCTCCGAGCCCCGCGTGCACTACCGACACCGTTTGCGACTTGTGTCTTGCCGTGGTAGAGCTGCCCTCACGCAGCCCGAAAGATGTCCGAGAAAACCAGCTCAGGGACCCCGAGGTACGTAAGATCGTCGAGGCGATAGAATCCGACGAACCGTTTAGGGGGAGGGCATGGGCTGACAAAGGGTATATTTTGGCCGACGGTGTGCTGTATCGTTATGGCCCCGAGAACGAGAATAATGACGACGCGAGCTTGGTTGTACCGGAGCACGAGCGCAAGGACGTGCTGGCCGAGTACCACGACGCCCCTACAGCTGGTCATTTCGGCGTAGAGCGTACGTTGCAGCGTCTCATTGGTAGGTACTATTGGCCTGGGATGAGAGCCTACGTCAGCCAATATATAAAGGACTGCGCGGCGTGCCAGCGGTACAAAGCAGACACGCGAAAACCAGCCGGCTTGTTACAGGTGCCAGCCACGACACGCCGATTTGAAGTTCTAGCAGTAGATCTGTTTGGGCCGCTGCCAGAGACACCCTCAGGTAATAAATGGATCCTGATAATAGAGGACACTTGCACCAGATGGGTGGAGTTGTTTGCTCTTCCCTCCGCCACGGCTGAAGAGTGTGCTAAGACCCTGGTGAATGAAGTGTACCTGCGATATGGAACACCCAGGAGGCTTATCAGCGACAACGGTGTGCAATTTGTGAGCGAAGTGATGCAGCAGACCTGCCACGTCATGGGCATCAAGCAATCTCTGACCTCATATTACCACCCGGAGTCAAATCCAGTCGAACGTAAAAACCGTGACCTCAAGCCACAGCTTGCCATTCTGGTAGGTAAGGAGCACGGCACCTGGGACGTTCACCTTCCCGCGATCCGATTCGCGATGAACTCTGCGGTTACTGCGAGTACAGGCTATTCGCCTGCCTTGTTAAACTACGGACGCGAAATGCGCGCGCCCGCTGATGTGTTGTCTGACATGCGAACAATCGTTGAAAACGATAATGTTGTCGCGTCGATTACACCTTTTCTCAAGAAATTGTCTAGTGTGCTGCTTGATGCGCGGGACGTGCACGAGAAGGCCCAAGCAGCACAGAAAAAGTACGCTGACGAAAATCGTCATCCAGCGCCGGACTATAAGGTAGGAGATCTTGTTTTACTAAAGACCCAGGGCTCCAACGACACGAACAAAGGGCAGACGCCGAAGTTCATTCCCCGCCGCGACGGCCCGTATCGTATTCTAGAGGTAGTCGGTACTACGACCTATGCCTTAGAGCGCATTAGTGACGGCATTTCGCTAGGGAGGTATCACGTTTCGTTGCTTACTCCGTTTGTTGGGCCCGTCCAAGCTCCTCTCCAAGAAAAACGTAGGAGGGGGAGACCTCGTAAAGCTAACCCGGCTTCGGGGACGCAACGCCTGGGTTAGAGGGGGAGGATGTAATGTAACGCGCGGACCCACGTAATTTGTTAGGTTGTTTACATCTATCTCGCCGTTCGCGTGCGATAGAAAAGACGTTCGGCCGCGCTCGCCAGTCTTCGGTCTCGCTCGGCTCACGGTCGGGTCGCGCTTCCCGCTCTCCCCGCCCGCGTTCTACAGATAGCTTCCGTCCGCGGCACGCGTCATATTTGCTGTGCAACAATTATCTTCAGTAATCCACGCCTTCGTTCAATTTGTGCCTCAATTTGTGTTTTGTTTTTACCAATAAACGTTTTGTGAACAGTTAATGTGTTTTAAACCATTACACTTTTTTAAAAAATAAATGTCATTGGCGTTTTCTGAAAATTTGAGATTTCTTATCGAAGTTCTTAGGACATTTTGTTACCCTGTTTGAATTACTGTTTCATAATTTGGGTGTCCCCTTGTTTTACAGACTGAAAAATTACAGAATTTTGTTTCACAGAAAATGTTTCATATACTATTTGGTCCTTGTATTTTTGCTTCGTATATTATTATTTTTTAACTATTTACTTGAAAGAAACAAATTCGACAGAAAATCTATTCAATGAATTTTGTAATTTTATTTTTTCATTACATAAACTTATCAAACAATATAATTATTTTTCAACGAATATTGTTTGGTCAGTGTATTTTTTCATACTCACTCAAAACTCATTAGAAACTCATTTCATAGAATGTATCACTTCGCAGAATTTTCATTTCTTAGAAAGCTAATTTCTGCTGAAACCTTAATGTTTTCAGATTATCTTAAGCATAAGTTACGTAGGTAAGGTTAGACCTGTGACCAAGGTTACAGCAGAAATTCGCTGTCTAAGAAATGATAATTTTACGAATAATACATTCTATAAAACTTCTGTCTGTAAAACAACGTACAAAATATAAATATAAGCGAGCGAGCAAGACCTCTCTGGGCAGAACCGACTTGAATAGGTTAGGTTAGAAGGCTATGGCGGGAGCGAAGCGAAGCAAGCTCCCTCCATAGCCTTCGAGGTTATTTTTTTTTATATCCCTTGAATAAGCTATGCGATATAATTTAAAATTTTAATTTGATTGTAACTGCACCCTACTCTATAAGTTGATTTTATTGTTATTAAGTTATATTTTAAACAAATAATATGAGAACAAAGAATATTTAATTTGCTATTCTATGATATGAAAAAAGAAACACTGAATTTTATTTGAAATAAAAAACGATGATTTAAATGTCCTCAAAGTAATTATTCTACATATTGAGTATTCTATGAAATGATAATACGAGAAAAAATTTCTATGAAATGAAATTCTAAACAACTTCTGTCTGTAAAATAACGTACACAGTACACATACATACAAGGCATACAATTATTTTTAGATAATCACGTTTAAGCAACCAGAATTGTAAATTTCATAGTCATTTAAAAAATTTAATGGTCTATCTATATCTAAGAAACTACTATTTTTCGGACAGGGTGCCATGACCTTTTATTGCTGCAAATGAGTAGTACTATATCCCTTTAAAAGGAATGTATTCAATAACCAATAACCCTGTATTTAATACCTTATCCAACCTTGAATCCAAAAATTGTGTTCGTTATATTTGTTACCATGTCTACATCGTTACTCCAAAGTAACGTCACTGCGTTAGTTAGACGTTACTCTGCAACAATAACGCGTCGAATAACGTTACGTAACGTAAAGTCTGATTGCGATGATATAAATTGTGTGCGTGGTTAGGGTTGCCACTCGCAAGAAATTTAAGCTTAATAACAACTAATTTATTTCGATTTAATTGATGCAAGCAATGTTTTATACATTACTACGACGTGTTGGCCTCGTTGGTAGTGACCCTGCCTACGAAGCTGGCGGTCCTGGGTTCGAATTCATTTTTTTTCATGCGTCTTGGATGTTTTCTATGTATTTAGGAAAAATAACAAATGTTACACTCGCCCTGATTCGATTCAAAATCGAACTCAAATCGGAATATAATAATACGAGTCCGACTCGGTGACCGGTTTTGAAAGATCTATATTATAATACCTTCATGAATTTGACGATTTTTATCAGAGACACATTTTAAATCCGCCATTTTTGTGTGCATAATTACTATTATGATGATATCGATATGGTTTAAAAAATTACTTTCTGCTAGAGTTTCTTGCGGCGATTCTTCTCCGCAATGATGGTCTTGTCCGAAAGGCTGGTAGATTCACTTCGTATTACCAACGTATAAAAGACCCATCATGTGACACATTTACTGAATAAATGATTTAATTTCAAATTTATCAGAAATACAGCTCAGAAACATTAACCTTCTTATACTCAGTCAGGTAAAAATAATATACATTGCAGCAGTTGGCAACCCTAGGCGAGACACGTGTTACAGCCTCTTTTATCGACGGATGCCTTATGAGTCTCGTGATGGGGAATTTGCTGTAACGTCTCATTCCTTTTTTTATTTCATGTCGGCCATTGCGTTCCTTTGAGTAGGTATAGGTACTTATCCTCTTTGAAATGGTTATTAGGTAAGCAATAAAAATTATATTATTACAGATAATTGTATCTCAAAAAAGATTAAAAACATAAATGGTAGAAGTGGGCCAAGTTCACTAGTAACATACATTATCAGCAAACATATAGCGGCAGCAGCAGCCGCAGTCTTGAGATTGTATTCTTGGGAATTAAAATGTCTATGGGTCTCATATAACACTTACCATCACGTGGCCTGAGTGCTCGTGTATATACTCGCAATAAAAAAATTGAAATACATCTATCTACCTCTATATATATAAAAAGCAAACCTGACTGACTTATATATCAACGCACAGCCGAAACTACTGTACCTAGAAACTTGAAATTTGGTACAGGGGTTCCTTTCATGATGTAAGTGAGCACTAAGAAACGATTTTCCGAAAATCAACCCCTAACGGGAAGAAATAGGGAGAGTAGGTAGCGGGAAACTAAATCTACGCGTACGAAGTCGCGGGCGTCCTCTAGTACTTAAATACATGTAAGAGGAAGTTTAAAAGTGGCGCCAGTAAGAGAAAAATGGAAGGGAATAAAATATGGGCATGATAATGACAAGGAACGAAAATCACGTGATTAGAGGAGTTCTAGACATGAATGTCGAGGGCTATAGTGAAATAAGGAGACCTAAGAAGAGATGGATGGAAAGTGTAAAGAGCGATATAAAAAACAAGGACGTGAATACTGAGATGAAGGCTGATATAGGATGTTAGGAAGAAAAAGACGCTGCGCCGACCACGAATGATTAGGATAAGTGAAAGATGATGATGATAAATAGAAAACATGCAAAGTCACAAGACGATAAAATTCAAAAATTCAAAATTCAAAATTCAAAATATTTATAATAATATGAATATGATAATCGCAACACAACAGTAGGTACCTAACCCAAAAAAAAGAATCATGTCAAATTAACTCACGGAAAGAGTTTATGTAACTATAACACCGATTTTAAGGTCCTTGCTTGGTTTTTTTCTATACAAGTAGGCTTCAAAGTTCTTTCATTTTAAGGAGCTCTATATTCCAATCGGTAAAACAAGATTGCTTTCGACATCTGATCATCGTATTGTTTGTAACTCGGCCAACATTACATTCAAGTTAACAAGAGATATCATAACGTTGACAATGTCAAAAGCTCGTAGTTAGTTAAAAAAATCACATATCTATATTGTAGAAATCTTTCTACATCTTGATTATTTTAAACGGGTTCTAAGTTAGTTCATGACAAACAAGTTGTTCCCAGGAAACAGGAAACCGTGGGTCATACAAATGTTTTTTTTTTCAACCTTATATAAATTATTTTACGTCTATAAGTATATGACACAATCTAGCATCTCGTATATATTGATTTATCGAAACATGTTTGATTGTTTCATTTTGGGGACTATAGGTCTATTTAGTACTATATATTTGTATGAAAGAATTGTTTGTTCAAAAAAAAAAACAGCATGTTTCAACGAACGTAATCATTACGGAGAATTTTCATTTCATTATTAATTTAATTGTAAGGCGTTTTTCGCCGCATGAGTATTTTTTTGTAGTCACTAAAATAACGGGTGTCATTCGCGATCCATAATATCGTTTGACCTAATCGTCATTTGTCCTAATTTATCGTTTGTTCTAAACTGGTTTTCAGCTGAGTCAGACAACTTTTTAGGCTTTCCAAAAATACCTGCGGTTAGGTTAGGTTAGGGTTGTGTTATAACAACACTGAAAAGTTTTAAACTTCAGGCGGAAATGGCTTTTAGGACAAACGATGAATTAGGTCAAGTGACCATTAGGACAAACAATATTATGGATTACGATATAGACCCTAAAATAACTTAACCTAACCTATGTTTAAAATATCCTAAAAACATCCTATTTTCAGCTAAAAATAGCGTTCGATATAACGAAATTCAAAGTCAATATACTATCAATTAAGTTCTTTGGATAAAATTATAGGTACCCAGCGTGGATATATGTATACATACTGGGTACGTATTATCAATGGATAATTAAATGAATGAGATAACGTTAAATAGGAAGATGGCGAAAGAATCTCCGCTTGACGCAGATCTACCGAATATGGACTGGTTAGCTTAGTATTGATAAGCAGATGATAATAATGCAAAATAGTACAGTCAGCAACAAAAGCAAGTCGCATTTATTTTTTTTAGTAATATGTCTAGCTTATAGCTGGCTGTAATAGCTATGTTTTAAAGATATTTTGTACAGCTACCGACACTGATCTTAATCAAGACGCTGTTTACAACAATCTTTTAAACGGAGCTTTAACTTAAAGCTGCGGCGACGCCAATAAGTTCGGAACTTTCGCAACTTAAAAGCTTATCGTGCATGATGCTGCGGAATGCAATTAGTTAAGTCTTGGGGAAAACTTATGTACTAGGTACGTGATAAATAATAATGTGGTACTTTAAAGTATGAAATACTACTAATTTGCACTACTAAAAAGAAGTGAAAGCAATTGGGATAGACCAAAAAAAATAAGTCAAGGTTTTTACATTCCAATTCGAAAGAATGGGTAATTTTAAGAGACCAATTTCATTTTTTCTGTATTTGGCCCAATAGTTTTGTTTTAATTTCTTTATTTATTTAGCAGACATTTTATGGATGACATGATTATTTAAAATTTAAGTCGGCATTTTCTAATAAATTACAACAATTAAATGATATCTAATGATAAAAAGTGATTGTAATAGTGTATTAAAACATACTATTTCAAGCGGTTTTCGCCTAACCCGTAAGATACACCTAGGAGGGCTTGAAGCCGAAAACGAAAGTCAAACAAAGGTTAAATATACTTTTGTCGAAATATCCGAAATAGATAAATATTTCAAAAACTTAATTATGCAGAACGGCTTTAAAACCCTATTCCTCGAAATGGTTTTCGAATTAGAGTAATTGTAAAAATATGAACAATGCCAATTGGGATTGTTCATATTTTAACAATTACTCTAATTCGAAAACCATTTCGAGGAATAGGGTTTTAAAGCCGTTGTGCATTATTAAGTTTTTGAAATATTTATCTATTTCGGATATTTCGACAAAAGTATATTTACTTAACCTTTGTTTGAATTTCGTTTTCGGCTTGAAGCCCTCCTAAGTGTATCTTACGAGTTAGGTGAAAACCGCTTGAAATAGTAAGTTTTAATACTCTGTTACAATCACTTTTTATCATTAGATTTTATTTAAAATTACGATAGCCGCACCAAAAACATTTTCCATGGAGGCGTGTTGTTTTTATGATAGTTTGAATATTGACGACAACAGGTCTGATACTAAGCGAAGCTCATGCCACTTCCTCTGTTTTTTCTATTCCGTGATACAAATGCTCCGAAACATTCCAAACAGCAATACAAGATCACAAGTTACCCTGCAATATTAAAACTCCAAAGCCCACACCTAAATTTCATTAATATTAAAAACTCCCCAATTTCGCCTTATAACCTATTCAAGCCTCACCTCCCTGGAGAACCCAAATGTAATACAATTGTGCGGAACCCGCAGGTTATGGGCTTTATAATCCCCCCCTGAAATCCGGAAAGGGGTTTTAGAATTATGTAATTGTTACACCGAGATGAGGGAATTAGGTTTACATGAGTAAGTCTCGTATTAATGTGATGAAAGGATATTCACACATTACTGAATATTTCTCATAAAAAGTTTAGATTAATATGGTATTTAGGTGTCACTAGCTATTGCTAGCTACTCCGCCCGCGTAGAATTCATTAATCGCTATTTCCTCGAGAACTCTCCAATTTTCCAGAATAAAAAGTAATTAACAATGTGCTATTCCTGTGTGAAATTTCATCCAGCTCCGTTCAGCCGTTCTGGCTTGATTGAGTAACAAACATGCGAACATTCGCATTTAAAATATTACATACATACATACATACATACGTTTATAGGGTGCCTTTTATGTTTGATAGTATGTGCTCAAGCGATGACCTGGGGAGACTCAGGAGGCTACATCATAATACCTACGTACAGTCAACTACAAAGGCCTTTTTACAGTTTTGCACTGCAATGCAATAGGGTGAAAAAGTGGATATTTCTTTATTAAAAATATCTTGGTTTAAAAATAACAGATTGTTAACATTTGCAATTATGTCTTCTACTGTTTAAATAAACTTATTTCTGCGTTTGCATTAAATTTAATCTCAGGAAATAAACTAAGAAAAACATTATACGGGCGGACTGCTGGAATATCCTCTAAAATGTACTGATTATCGAATTTTCACCAACTTTTAACTAAAAGGCGGACATTACCGGTTTCGGACGTGACCTGATTTTATCTCAGAAGATCAAACAACGAACTTGAAACCTTATACCATAAACTTACAGTTGAAAACCAACGGCTGGACATCTCTGAAAATTCCTCTCGAATTTTCAATATTACGTTAACAGTAGGGAATTATTAATTCCATCAAGAAATGGAAGAGTGTATTTTTAGACAAGAATAACGTACGTTGATGAAGATTGTCATTAAAAATACAGCTACTTAAAATAAAGTTTCGTTCGTTTTTCGATCCTCGGTAAGTTTTTTTTATGTGGAGAAGGAGGCAGACGAACAACCGAGTCAACTGATGGTAAGTGATCATCGCGACCCACAAACACCTGCAACACCAGAGGAAGTGCAGGTGCGCTGGCTGGCCTTTGAGAAATATGTAATAACTAGAGGATGCCCACGACTTCGTACGCGTAGAATTAGTTTCCCGCTACTCCCCCCATTTCTTCCCGTTGGAGGTCGATTTTCGGAAAATCCTTTCTTAATGCTCACTTACATAAAGGAACCCCTGTACCAAATTCCAAGTTTCTAGATGCAGAAGTTTCGGCTGTGCGTTGATATATAAGTCAGTAAGTCAGTTTGCCTTTTATATATATATAGATTTGAGTCTAATGCCCTTACTTACAAACGTGGAATAACCTTGGAGTAGCTATGCCATGTTTTGTCCTTACCTGTCATTGTGACATTTGAATTCGACGGATAAGGACAAAACATGGCATAGCTACACACATCATCATTTTTGTATATGTTCTTGTAGTACAATATTTTTTAATCCGTGCAAATTGTAAACTAAGCTTGAACTTGTTTGAATTCCGCAGAAACATCTGCAACAATTTTCTAGATTAATTATAATATTTATTAATTATTTTATTACTTTTCTTTCTCACCATAATATACTACCCCTTAATTTAAAATGGATTCATGAAAAATCTGGTAACTATAAAAATTAACACTAATATGACTAATATCTCGGCAAACGTAGTGTAGGACGCCCTCAGGCCAGGTGGGATGACCATCTGCGAAAGACTGCAGGCAGATGCTGGCTGCGGCAAGCTGAAGACAGGGCGCTAACTATGGCGCTCATTAGGGGAGGCCTATGTCCAGCAGAGGCCTAATATAGGCTGATGATGATGATGATGACGATGATGATGATGACTAATATCCATACATTAATGTGTTAAATTAATGGAAACTGCATAAAACTTCGACATGACGCGAATAATGAGAATTCCCTAAAGTAGAAATTACTTTTAATACTGTTTTTCACTTTCTATTAAATTTAAATGTAACTCAGAAACATAGTCAAAGCATATTCTAAGCCTACTTTAATTATTGTGCGTTAATTACCTAAGGTGTACTTATATTCAATCTACTAAAGTGCGTATAAAGTAAAATTAAAGTTACATAATTGCAAATCTACGTCAAATTAAGGACTGTCTTCGTGGATTCAAAATAAAATGGACACAAATTAAGATGTTTGAAAGGCTCTTTTATATAAGGTTGTAAATTGCTAAATACAATGTAGATATCATGAAAAACATGACTAATCAAATCTTCGTGCTCATCTCACATTTTTTTGTTGTGTGATTCCAATCCTACACAGTGATATACCCTCTGCATAGTAGGTTGGTTACTACCACTACGATGTGGTTGGTATGACCCCCGCCCGACGAGTAATTCAAACAAATTCCTATTTAAACTTTTAGTATAAATACTTACATATTCCACCAGCTTAATACATTTGGGATAATCTAACAAATACTGACTCAAAAAATAAAATAAAATCATCCTGTAATATTAAAAAAGTATCTTGCCTTGATCTTAAATATCCAATTAAAAATGAATACCCAGCGTAGCAAACAGTACATAATTATTAGGAAAACAGGAAATTTGGCCTCATTATACAAATTATTTCTTCGCATGGCAAATGGGGATCAAATTTATTTTATTCCCGGAGTATGAAATATCTTAAAACATTAGCATTTTATGGAATTACCCTTCTTGGCAGTCGGGTAAAAAGCACTTTTGGTGCCGTGACCAGGATTTAAAAAAAAGAAAAATTGAATTGGTCCTTATTGTTTATTTTTCCTTGCCCTTTCCAAGCTCCGAACATTTTATAGGAAAATTTCCAAGAAAACATGAACTCGTGCCATACGAAGTGACCTAGGTACCTAATTATCTTCAGCCTTCTTCTCTCTACTTTGCCCAATATGTTTCTCTTTTCTTCTTTTTAACACAAATAGCTACACCGACAAGAGCATGGCTTTAAATAAAAGATTAAGCACAAGTCTGCAAATGTAAAACTGCAATTGTGTTGCCAACTCTAAGGAATAAAGTAAAATGCCTTTAGGCTAATAATTTCACCGGTTGTCTTATCCCCATACCGGAGCAAAATAATGCGAACACTGTTGCTTGGCGGTAGGTTGAAAGATAATATGGTGATAGCAAGCCGAATGGACCCTGCACAAGGTCCTTCCACAAAGAAATAAAAAAATGTAACTTTTATTTTTTTTATTTTGTACAAATTCTCCATCATCACTCCCTTTATGATTGTTGGTAAGATGTATACCCACGACACAATGAATAATGAATTCCCATAAAACTATGTTTATGACATGCTTAAACATTTTATCCGCCATATAGTTTGCCTAAACCATACATTAAAACTTAGTTTTATGCATTTTGGTATGCTAATAAAGGGGTTTTAACCATCGCATCTTAACAATATATATATATGTTGCTTCTGGCTCGTTCAAACGAAATACTCGTCATATAATGTTTTTTTGTTTTTGTTTTTTTCTGTCTTAAATCGTTTTTATAGCACAAATCCGTTCTTAAATTCGTTAGCACAAGTACACATCCTCTTTCACTCGTCATCGTTAATTATTTGATTCACTGACACATCAATCCTGGTGTCTCTAACCCTTTCATTAGATATCGTCGGTCATCCATCTCATAAGTGATTTATTTTCTCCGTCCTATATTTATTTAAGTATTATTATTATATATATATATATATATATATAGTATATATTCATTGACTATTACCTATAGCAGGTTCAAGTCTAGAGTTTAGTTTGAAACTAGGTCAGTTTGTGTAATTTTTTCCACTGATTTTTATTATTTACTAGTTTCTGCCCGCAACTTCATCCGCGTAGATTTCTAGGGTATAAACTATCTCCATTTCAAATTTCACCCAAATCCGTCCAGCCGTATTTGGAGCGTAGGTAAAGGAGTAACAAGCTAAGTATAATATTAGTAAGATTGTTAAAATCATCTTTACAATGACAAAACAAAACGTCTGTGTAGCTCTAAACTCTTTATGTTTATTATAAATTCTCAACAGAACATTATCAAGCAAGCTAACGAAAACCACACCTGCACAAGTTACTAGGTATCTCGTTACAAGCACGATCCAACAAGATGCCACAAGATACTATTCACCCGAGTTGTAATCCGGGCAAAGTCTGCACCAATTCGGGCCAAAGTTTGGGACCATCGATTCATTAGTATTCGATAAGCGACCGATGTCAGATAACTGCGGTGTTAGTTTAATTTCGGATGGCTTCCAAACTATATTAATGGGTTCTTGGGTTACGTTAACACGTATTTAGATGTGTTTTAAGTAAACGTTTTGGGTAGAATTGTTAATGATGATGATGGTGATAATGATGATGATGAAAAATAAAATATATTAAGAACCTGTCATCAAATCGAGGACGTATAAAGACAAGGCTAGGTCAGGAGTAGGTACCCTAAACAGACGCAGGTGGGCGTTTTCCAAAAAAAAATGTAGATGAACTTTTTTTCCAGATTTCGTTTTTTTTTGTTTTTCATTTTCATAATCGTTGATAGGATCGATCCTCATACAAGAAAAAAAGTGTCCCAAATATTCCATTCCAGATCGTCACATTTTTTTATTTATACGTATAGTCGTGACGCACTGGAAGAAAAAACTTACATGGTAAAACTGGGACACTTTTTTTCTTGTATGAGGATCGATAGTATCACCGATACTGAATAAGAAAAACCAAAAAAAAAAAACTGGAAAAAAAAGTTCATTTGATCACGACTCTACCTTACCAACGTCTATAATCATCATCATCATCATATCAGCCTGTTGCAGTCCACTGCTGGACATAGGCCTCCCCCAAGGAGCGCTACAGCGCGCGATCTCCCGCCCTTTGCATCCAGTCACTGCCAGCTGCCTTCTTCAGGTCATCGGTCCATCTAGCCGGAGGGCGTCCTACACTACGTTTGCCTAAGCGTGGTCTCCATTCGAGAACCTTCCTGCTCCACCTCTCGTCGGTTCTGCGACAGACATGGCCCGCCCACTGCCACTTCAGCTTGCTACATTTTTGGACAATATCAGTCACCTTAGTCTTATGTCGTGTGACCTCGTTCCGGATCTTATCCCTTAATGAGATCCCTAACATAGACCTTTCCATAGCACGTCGGTGGGCCAACTACTCGTAGATTAATTTATTATTTCAAAATGGCGTCCAAAATCTTAATTTAAGGAGTTCTTTCACCAAGGATTACAACCCGCGGTTTACACTCCAACAAATGTGGACGCTACTACGGATTACGATGTACAGATAGCATGAACATCGTTAAAAATACAATGTCGTTTCTTTGACTGACATTTCTAAACATTGTAAGAATTCTTACTAGGTCTTGTCATAAAAGCGAAAATAAATTAAATATGTCTGAATTTTTGTTATAAAAACGGTGTTAAAACTACTAAAGTCGGAGCTGGCTGAAAATCAGCGCTGCAGGTGTTTAACACCTCAGCATTATGCTGAGCCAGTGTCCGATTCACTGCCGCGAAGACACACCCGCTACTTGTTTATTGCTGTTTTCTGTTTTCACTATTTTTCTGTGTGTCTTGTGTGTGTAGTGAATAAATGTATTTTTCTTTTCATTTTCTTTCTTTTCTAAAGTGATTTTAATGTTTGTTATGGTGATCACTTGACTTGGAAAATATTAAGCAAACTTTAAAAACCTGACAGCATTTTTTAATGTTATCGTTAAATATGTTAAAACCATTTCTCATTACCTTGATTAAAATAGTTTAGCCTATGTCACTCCCACAGCAAAGACGAATGAATCTAACGAACTAACTTATAACGTTCTTGAAAAAATAACGATATAACAGGCCCAGTATTCTAGGCGGTAAAAACCATATCGTCTTTGACCTGTTATCGTATTGTCAACGTTTTGATAGCTCTTATTTACTTGACAGTAATGGCAACTGACGTCAAAACAATACCATAACCGAGGGCTTATTTTCTAACGAACTCGCAATCACGATCGTTTTCATTTTGAAAATCGAATGCTTGTCTGCATACAAAATGAAAACAATTGCTCCACTTTGAAGGTGGTTGCGATTGCGAGTGCGTTAGACAATAGCCCCTCAGGTCAAAGGCGCGTTAAGATGGAATGCCTCTATGTTAGTAATTTCACCACTTGTCTTATACCTACATCAGATTACAACAGTGTGAACACTGATGCTTGGCGGTAGGTTAAAGGATAAGATGGTGGTAGAGATCCGGACGGACCGCGGACAAGGTCTTACCACCACTGAAACCATAAAAACCGGACAAGGCGAGTCGGACTCGCCCACCGAGGGTTCCGCTCATGACACGGTTAACTCCATTCAAAATTTGCACCGCAACCGTTCCTTGCATAAAGACCCTGTTTTTGTGATTTAATTAAAAAATGGACAGACTTCAGAGTTTTTCCTATACTTACTTGTAGTAAAAGTCGATGTTACTTGCCAAATTTCATAGTTCTAGGTCAGTGGGAAATACCCTATACATTTTGATTCCCTCGAGAGTGTCGAAATACACGTATATGGCGACATAAACGGCCGTATCTTTTTTTAACGTAAATATAAGTTTGGTTTTTGCACTACGTCAAAGGACTGTAAACCGGAGTACTTGGTTTTAATTTCAACTCGATACCTTCACGCGTTCCCGAGTTAAAGGGTCTTGACATACAGACAGACGGACAGACGGACAACAAAGTGATGCTATAAGGGTTCCGTTTTTTCCCTTTTAAGGTACGGAACCCTAAAAACACTTTTTCTAAAGGTTACCTATACCCAAAACATTTATGGATATGCTAAATTCAATCTTCACTTAAAGACTACTCAACAAACATTCCCAAGTCGCGTTTAGCAATACTTTTACTTAATTGAAAAACTTTTTTGCTAACCCTACCAAGTTCGGTAATGAAAATTAATTACACCGCCTACAGTAACACACATTAGTAGAGTCAGCCCGATTTGTATTAATTCCCATTGTCATACGTGGCGGACTGTACAAATTGGATTAGCCGAGTATTTAGAAATATTACTTTTTTTTGTCGTGTTAGCGCAAATAAAAACACATTCCGTTTGAAGTTTTGATGTATTCAAAACCTTTACCTATCTGTATGTCAGTCTGTCTCTCTATGTATGTACAACCGAAAATAACTATAGGGTACCGAATCCCTCAAGTTATGTTTTTGACTTTAAAGCAAAAACCAAAAAGCACGTCTAAAATTCTCGCTCGTGCGAGATTAACCGCCTGTTTCACAATCGACAAGTAAAGCATATTTGACAGATAAATTAAGCCCTTTCTCTTTCTGACACTTGAAAATAGACAAGAAGAGAGCCAACTTTAAATGTCAGATAAATTTACTGGTCGATTGTGATACAGGACCTTAATGTCAGTTACAAATTATCATCTATTTACACATTTATGAAATATGTTTAAAAAAAGCTTTGAGCCGCAAATGTATTGAGAGCGGAAGCGGCGCGGTTCGACACATTTCTAAACTAAAACCGGCAAAGGTTGTCTGGAAGGGGTTGTTATTTAGCGGTACGATAGCCTGTTGTATAACGTGTAGTCTTGTAGTTGCAACTATCTGGTTATTGCAACTGATTTAAAATAACTCCCTCTAGGATAACTGTGTAGAAGAACGACATGCGAGATATTGTATTTCTTAGTAGGAAAGAACGATATCACGCCTGTCGTTGTTCTAAACAATGATCCTAGAGGAGTTATTTAAGTTAGTTGCAATAACCAGATAGTAGCAATTACAAGACTCCACCGTAAGGAGCGTCCTCACTGAGAGCATACGCGTGTAATGAGCATTCGGCACGAACATCGAGTGGTGTGTAAGGTACGGTTTAGACCAAACGAGCGAATGCTCTAGAACTTGTTTTGTCTTTATTTTTACAAAGTAAACGTAAGAGATAATGCCATAGAATTCTTGTTCGTTCGCTTGGTCTAAACCCACCTTAAGCTTTGTAACGCTCGGCTCAATCTTCACACCACTCGAATAATTACGCTAATGCTCTCAGTTACGATGCTCCTTTATTTGTAATTAAATTGTACTGTTCCATGTTTTGTTTTTCAATGTTCAATAAAGAGTATTTGTATTGTATTGTATTGTAAAACCACTTCCGACAAACAATATTGTAACAGAAAAACCCCAGCAACCGCTGATTTTATCCCCTATCAAAAACCTCCCATCTCCTGATTCCACGTGATACAGCTAAAAGTGTATCAGACACCGAAACGGCCGTAAACCCGAAACTATCCGCGGCCCGTATTCTTTAGAGAAATAATGAACTTTTTACTACCTCGTAAAAAGGGCCGGTGCGTGGATCGTAAGTAGTTTCCTATAAAGTGAGGATAAACGGAGAATGTGTACAGAAATCTCACCACAAAATAGAGTGCAATCTATGTAATGGTGAAAGAATTTTTGAAATCGGTCTTGTAGTTTTGGAGTTTATTCGTTACCAACATACAAAAATACAAATCTTTCCTCTTACACACTTACACCCCGTATAACAACCCGGGTATTCCCTGGATGCCAAGAACGGAGTGGAAATTCAACCCCCAAAGGGTTTAAATAGCACAGTAAGAGTAGCAGAATCAGAGGGCTTATTGTCTAACGCACTCGCAATCACGATCGTTTTCATTTTGAAAATCGAAGGCTTGTCTGCATACAAAATGAAAACAATTGCTCCACTTTTAAGCCGGTTACGATTGCGAATGCGTTAGACAATAAGCCCTCTGGTTTGGCATAGTTTCGTTCAGTGTCCACTTCGCATTATTTTCTAATAAAGAATCATACTTTGGCATAATATCGACGATCTAATATTAATATAATCGAAAAATAATTTCGCAGATAAATATTTTGCGTAAAAATATTGCTTTAATCTTCATTTAAACGAAAAAAGGAAATATTTGTTTCAGTTTGGTCTATTGGTTGACTGGTAGAGAATGCCTTAAGGCCATAAGTCCACCATTTGTTACTACTTTATTTATTGTGTAATAAAGTTTAAATAAATGAAAGAAAGCATAGGATTTGGTTAGATAAACAGCTTGTTAAGAAATTTTGTTAAATCCATGTTATTAATTGTAAATTTTTATACCAACAAAAAATATACTTCGTTATTGTTACATTTCCAAAAAGCAATCAAAATCCTCTCATCTTCATTAAACATTTAACTAAATGTATCTTTGTTAAGAAAAACAAAAAGATTTTCCCGTACCGGGAATCGAACCCGAGCCTCCTGGGTGAAAGCCAGGTATCCTAGCCACTAGACCATACGGGATGTGATGGACTTGTTGAAATATTGTTACGTAACTATTAAAAGTACGTAATGTAATCCTACTTAATATTATAAATGCGAAAGTTTGTGTGTGTGTGTGTGTGTGTGTTTGTTACCTCTTCACGCTGCAACGGCTGGACGGATTTGGATGAAATTTAGAATGGAGATAGCTTATACCCTGGATTAACACATAGGCTACTTTTCATCCCGGAAACTTAAAAGTTCCCGAGGGAATAACTATAATCGAAATCTAAGCGGACGAAGACGCGTTAAGAAGCTATTATCCACTAAAATATTATAAACCCTAAGGGGTAAAAGGAGGGTTTAGGATTTTGAACGAGTTTCGTAATTTTTAACCGACTTCAAAAAAGGAGGAGGTTATACTTTCCACTGTATGTATTTCTTAATTTTTATGTAAGTATACCGATTTCTCCATTAATTGTGGACCGACTTTAAAAAATATTTTTTGGTTTTATAGAGTATACTTTTGAGGTGGTCCCATGATCACCAAATCTGAATCTAATCAGGGGATTAGTGAGGAATTGAGGGTACTCTTCAAATATTGAAGGCAAACATATAGCGATTTTTGTATATTTAGTAATAAGTCTAGCATTTGCATTCAGAAAGTATCATTTGGTGAAATGGAACTGATGATGAAGACCACAGATGGCCACCGGAACTCCTCAACGATACCTTTTTCAAGGGTGGCGATAAGATATCTCGATTAAGATAGTTGAGCGACTACAACGAAGGACATTTAATTGTTTAAATATGACTATGACTTTCCCGCGGCGTTGCTGGAGGCGATCGTGAAATGTCTTAAAGTTTCATATCAACTAAGAAGTGGGACTAGGTAAATAAGCTTATTTATGATCTCTAAAAAGTACAGAATAGAATGAATGTTTTGAAAAACAAAAAACCCCCTTCAAAAACGCATTTATTTTGTGAAGTTAGAAACGTGAAAATTGGAATTGGAAAAACTACCCCTAAGGGATAAAAGGGGGATGTTGAATTTTATATGAGAGTTCGTCATTTTTGTAGTTAGAAACGTTAAAATTGTTGTTACAAAAAAAAAAATTCTTTTGGCGATTTTGAAAACAATATTCCTAAGGAGTTGAAATGGGGGATAAAGGTATGTATCAAAGTTAAATAAACTATTAGCTATGAACTATGATAATAACTATAGTGTACTGGGAGTAAGTACAGTTGGTTAAGTTAGGTTAGGTTAGGTTCAGCGACAAAGTTCTTCACAGCGTGTCGTGGACGCCGGGGGTGTAAATAGGAGCGGCAAAGCCCGCTCGCGCTCATTGATCGAAGAACTTCGTCCTACTTGCTTTGTTTGGGATATTGTCAATTTGTATTATTCTATACAAAATTAAAATAAAAACTGCGAACCATTTTTTTTGTGTTATCGTTATATCGGTAAAATACACAAGCGTCAAATACTGAAATCCAGTCAAGTGCGAGTCGGACTCACGCACCGAGGGTATTTTTATCGACTATGATTTCGGCCGGGGCGATTGGGAGCGCTGGATGTACCTATTTACATCCTATCCTACATATAATATCAATGCGAATGGTTATGCGTGCGTGAGTTTGTTACTTCTTCGCTAAAACGGATGGACGAATTTGGTTGGATATAATTTGGATTAGAGTTTCCTTATACACTGGATTAACGCATACGCTACCTTGAATCCCGAAATAAATCAGTTTTCCCGTGGGATGGCAAAATTACTAATTGTAAGCGGACGAAGTCGCGGGCAAAAGCTAGTGATAAAAATAAATCCGCTTTTACGCTTTTGTTTTCTTAACAAAAATGATAATATTATTACAACGGTTTCTTATCTGGCCTTGATAAATTTAACACACGTACGAATTTGTATTGTATTTTAAAAAGCAAACAAAACTATTTGCCAAAAGATGTAGACTCAGTTGCTAAATACTGGTGTGCAAATAGTATTCAACTGTATTAGAGTCGCAAAGGCGTTTGCATATTTATACAAACCAATAAAAACGTACATTTGTTTTTATTTAGAAATACCTCTCAAGATAAAAATTATATGGCCGATTTAAACAAGCCAAAAAATCCATGTCGAACATTTGTTTATGTTTAATACATTGTATTTGTGGTTTATTTTTAAGTCAATGCCGATTTAAATCCAAATTACGTTTGTTCTGAAAAGCAAGAAGACAAAAGATTTTTTTAGAGCATAGAGAAGAAGTAGTTACGAGCACACAGGCCACCCGAAGTGAGATCGTCGAGAAGTGACCCATAGACATTTTGCTTTCTCAAGACTACAATTTTAAGCCTGCAATCCTAAGATTGCAATTGCTTTGCCAAATCTGAGGACTACCGATGGAATGCCTCTATGCTATACTTCAATTTATTTAGAATTAGAAACCACAATAACATTATACTGCGTCTGGTCGACTGTTTATTACCTAGCAAATAGTACAGTACAATAGTCTGGCAGCCGCAAAATAAAATTGTTTTAATGTCACTTTATTTGCGTGTCGTCAATTGTTAGTCTAGTACAAATTGTAAAGAGATTACAGTTCACGAGCCGCAATATAATGTTGTTATGGTTTCTAATTCTAAATAAACTGAAGTATAGTAATTTCACCGGTTATTTTATCCCCACACTGGAACACAACAAGCAATAGTGTACAAGCTGTAGATGTAGACACATAAAAACACAATCTTCAAGTGTGCCCATAGGTACTGACGTAACACGCTTTAAAAACACAAAAAGGTCAAACCACTTCAAACTCTAAATCTATCTAAGAATATGATAATAGATGCAATTTTTATTAAAATCACGTCCCAGTTGTTATTTTAGGGCACCTCGGGGCCATTATCAATCGTTTGCTTAGGACGGGATTGATTGTGCTCGGGTTTTTATGAAGATTGTTCCTTTCTTTTGGAATTTAGGAGCGGTGTTAAACCGGCACCGAAGCCTTCGTGTGATGCGTCGGTATACAATAGCGGCCTGCACACGTAAAGTTCTGACCGCGGAAAACGCCACCCGCTGTCCCAATCTTCGTTCCAAACCGTGCGTGCCAATGCAACTATAATAGTAAAATAGTAAAAAATGTACAGTTCGGAACGAAGATTGGACCGGCGCGTGGCGTTTCCCGCGGTTCGAACTTTACGTGTAAAGGCCTGTATTGACTGAGTAGGGAGAGTATGAAGTGTTTCAGAAAGTCCAGTAGATTTATTTACCACACGCACTGCGCACGCCGGTTTGTACACGGAATACGGAGCGTTTTACCAACAGTTTTACCAACTACACGCTCCGGGTTCTGTGTACAAACCGGCCTGCGCAGTCAAAACTGTGGTGAAGCTTGCGCGTGTGGTAGATCCATTAGATATTTCAATAGGGGCTCATGACTTTTTTTTTACAGCTTCAATAAAAGCTAATGTAACAAACAGATAAGAAAAATATTTTTTTGAAACTCTCTCTCTCTCTTCTCTCTTCTTCAGCCTATAGCCACCCAATGCTGAGTGTAGGCGTCCTGCATTGCTCGCCACCCATCTCGGTCTAGTGCTCGCCTCATCCAGCACCTCCCTGCCACCTTGACCAGATCGTCGGTCCACCTCATTTCCTGTCTGCCAACGTTCCTTCGCCCGGTTCTGGGTCTCTACTAGAACCATCTCCACCATTTTTTGAACAGCTTTAGAATATTTTTGACAGCATAATATTGCAATAATAAAAAATAAAGTACCTTAATAACATTAAAAATAGTTGCTGTCGATTACCAAACATTGGTTTTGGCTCCAAACCACATGGAAATTGAAAATCCTGGCGCTGAATTTTCATGTTCGTGATAAAAGCGATAACCTCAGCGTCCGATGCCCAAAGTGTAATAACTTCATTTAAGCCGATTACCCAAATGGTGCGCCGGCGAACGTTTTTACAAAAAATATTAAAGCAATTTCCTTCCCTCGCGTCAATTAAAATCTCGTTACCGAAAATCTATAGATTTACTGAAATTATGGAGGTTTTTAAGATGTATTTTTATATGAAATCAATCTTGTTAGCTGTTAGATTTATTTTACATTACAACTCAGGGTCTCATAAAACATTGGCTTTGTCTTTATCTGTCTTTTTTATCACTTTGTTAACGTTATTAAAATTCAATATAGTTTCAGTATCATTATGGTTTAGTACGGAATTCAGTATGGTTTTAATAGTTTTGGTTTGGTTGGCATGGTTTATCAACCGAAAGAGATTTTCTCTCAGTTGACAAAATGAAACCAATAGTCATTATATTAGGCACTTATATCAAACAAAGCGGATATTAACAATAGCAAGTTCTTTAGTGATTTAAGTAACATCTTAGTTGATGTATCTAACGTCTCGTTATGCTCGTATGGAATCATGACGCTTATACACAACAATCACAATCTTGTTAGAAGCGACCAATTTTTCAGTGTAGAATTAGCGGTTTGGGCTGTGTCTATTAAAATTATATAATTAAAAATATTTATCTCAAATATGCAAAGAAATGATGGCGTTATTTTACTTATTTTAGGCTTCAAAGCATCACGTTTAGGGTGGAACAACTCGAGAGAACTGTAAAAGAATTTCATACAAAATTGAAGGCCTAGGCCGGAAAGTATTTTTTTTAAAATTTTAATGTAGTATTGCACAGTCTTGAAATTGCCATCGTAAGATTGCACAGTCTTGAGTTTGCCATCGTAAGAAGATGGTGATAATGATTATGATGATGATGATGATGATTTTTTATTTTATTGCATATGTTTGAGAAAAGCACTATACATACCTCGCCGTGAAAAAGCGAGGCCGGATAGTTACGAGGCTGGCAACCCCCTACTTCCCGGCCTCTATAGTAATGTACTATTATGTCATTAATTAATTTCATAAAAACTTAGCTACCTTAAAATCATATTTGAAAGTACATGACCCCCAGTAAATTCCACTAATCCCCATCTCTCTACGTATAAGAAACGCTTTAGCAGACCTCCCCCTAAATACTGAGTAACAAATCTTCATTTTGAAGAAATAGGGTAAGCGAGATCATCTGACCAAGGAAATGAGAGCGATCTGGCAAACGAGCCGCATTAAATGTGCGGGCTTAAGGCTGGGCGATTTACTTAAGGAGATTATGCGGAAATGGGAGATATTTTTCGATATTTGATTTGTGAACTAAGAGTGTGAAGTAACTCTTAAATAAAAAAATCCATACAAATGTAGCTCCGAGCGTTAACGTTTCTCACCCCCTAAATTAAGTATAATTTCCACGATTTTTAGGGTTCCGTACCTCAAAAGGAAAAAAACGGAACCCTTATAGGATCACTTTCTTGTCCGTCTGTCCGTCTGTCCGTGTGTCAAGACCCTTTATCTCGGGAACCCGTGGAGGTATCGAGTTGAAATTTAAACCATATACTCAAATCTACAGTCCCTTGAAGCTGTGCAAAAATCAAACTTCTACATTTACGTAAAAAAAAGATACGGCCGTTTATGTCGCAAAAAACGTGTATTTCGACACTCGAGGGAATCAAAATGTATAGGGTATTTCCCATTGACCTAGAACTTTGAAATTTGGTAAGTAATACCGTCTTTTACTACAAGTAAAGGAAAACATACTGAAATCTGTACATTTTTAGTTAAATCACAAAAAAACAGGGTCTTTATGCAAGGAACGGCGGTACAAATTTTGAATTGAGTCAACCGTGTTATGTGCGGAAACCTCGGTGGGCGAGTCCGACTCGCGCTTGTCCGGTTTTTTAATACGTTGTAGTTATTATGACAAATTGTGTTTGTCTGTTTCTGTTTTTTTTTATAACTTGTTTATTTCCTAGATACATTTGTTGGAAAAGGAAAACGTACAGACCTAGTTTTTCATAATATTTACACAATATTCGAAAATCGTAAAAATCAGAAATCGAAATCGTTTAGGGGAAACGTTATAGGATTTTGTATATTTTTTTTTGTATCGGTTTTACAATTATCTTGAGAGCTATTTAAGGACCAAGTGGTTGGATTTGAGAATACTACAGAGTTTTTTATCCAGGAAAATTTAATAAACAACTTTGGCTTAGACCAAGTTGCGAGCAAAATCTGTACTTATTTAAACCATTAACTGCCGCACTCAGAGACGTCAATTAAATTTAATGCTTGTTTTGTGACGTGTTGTCTTATTCTATTGCTGTAGCAAAGAAGGTGACAGCAGCAACTTTAATCAAGCATTAAATTAAATTGACGTCTCTGAGTGCGGCAGTAAAATATTATATTTAACGACGCATTGGCCTAGTTGCAAGTGACCCTGCCTACGAAGCTGGCGGTCCCGGGTTCGATTCCCGGTAAGGACTAAGATTTGTGTGATGAGCGCGAGTATTTATTTCTGTGTCTTGGATGTTTTCTATGTATTTCAGTATGTCTTTGTCTATACAAGTATGTTTATCGTGGTCCAGTGCTGATAGTACAGTCGAGTTCATAAATATGTTTAGGTGCACTTTAGTACCTTGTTCGTTAATCGCTGTGTAAGACAGTTTAAACGACATTAAATATGTATGTATGTAAACACTTTATTGTACAAACAAAAGAGATAACAATTATCAAATAGACAAAAATGTAACAGGGATGTACAAAGGCGAACTTATCCCTTTAAGGGATCTCTTCCAGTTAACCTTTGAGCGATTGAGAAATAATGAATTAATAGACAAGGTATACTAAAGTGTACACATATTTATGAACTCGAATGTACAAAACTACCTATAGGGCTTACTGCCGCACTCAGAGACGTCAATTAAATTTAATGCTTGATTAAAGTAGCTGCTGTCACTTTCTTTGCTTTAGCATTAAAATAAGACAACACGTCACTAAACAAGCGTTAAATTTAATTGACGTCTCTGAGCGCGACAGTAAAGCTTGTGTAATATTGTCCCCTGATATTTATTGATTATGTTACAAAATTCTGTAGCCCGTTACGTAAAAGTCTCTTTTAGTGCAAAATAGTCTTGTAACCTATTGGAAAACTTAATATAGTAAATCGTAAATGGAATCTCGAGTTAGAGCTAGTAATATCAGTGTTGCAGCGTTTGTGCTATCTTGTTACCATTTTAGATACTTTTATGAAATGTACAGTCAGCTTAGAAAAATGTTAAGTTAAGGTAAAAACAAAACTGCGTTGGAAACAAAAAAATAAATTTTAATTTACTATCTCAGTCCTCAGGGTTGGCAACGCTTTGGAGTCTTACAACCGTATTAACAGACAATACTTAAGGGATACTTCATTGAGTAAACGCACTGCGTTCAATACAGCTTTGTGATTGGTCCTTTTTGATCGACGACGATCGTTTATGAGGCGATTTGAACCACCCTGTGCGTTCGTGAGCCCTGTGAGACCTCATAGTGAGGTCCCGTAGTTTGTAAATACGGATGTTAGGAATGATATCTGTACCCTTACCGGGATACCAGCAATGAAACGACGAAAATTTAAAAAGTCAGTTTTGTAGGATAATTACTTACACCCTTTAAACGGACGAAGGAACGTTCACAAAGTAATAAGTATTACAAAAAAAAATTACATTGTTCTTTGACAGTTTGCCAACTAAAAATAAACTAATGTTAATTTCCTTTTAGTTTGTAGCTAATTATGTTTTCTACCGACCTTTAATACATCGTCTCATTAAATACCCCTCGACAGGGTCCGTAAGACCCACTCGGCTTGATCGAACGTCCCGTTCGACTGTACGCCGCTCAGATAAGCGGTATCGGCGTTTGCCACATAGCTGCTAATTTCCGCCGCGAGATGGCGTCATTTACCCTCCGAGCGCTTAAGGGCGGGTTGCGACATTTAGCGGATATTCTATAGGTATAAAATTCTTTTGACGTGAATTTGACTATCATTTTTCGTTTGACCCAGAACCAAACGATCGATAGATGGTCAAGACAAAAAATCAGAATAGCTGACACCGTCGAAATCCAATTTGAATGCGGAAATGTATTGTAATTCTGAGTCTGAGTCTTGGGTGTTTCCTATAATATAATTAAGTATGTATTTCTCTGTATAAGTATGTAAACTGTTGTCCAGTACCCAAAGTACAAGCCCTAGTTTGGTGCTAGTTCGATTTGTGTGTGATTGTCCCCTGTCCCCACCCCTGAATTATCAAATAAAGAAGTCGCAGGATCCACAACGACCACTTGGTGATGGGAAAAAATTACACTTTTCGCCTTTAGTTTCTAATATATTATGTGATTCCCATTCACCGTCTTCAAATCAAAACCTCTTTATTGGTTTTCTTTTACGTCCAGCTAATACTTTCCATTCTCCGCCAACACCATATCTCAAACGCTTCCAATATTTATTTATATCTCTATTTTATCTAAGTCACGCTTTCTACAACGCAATGCTCCAGATGCCAACTTTCAACTTGACTTGATTGACAACTCTTTTTATACTTTTAGCAGATCCTTCTTGTCGTGTAAGTCTTTATTATAAATATATTAGTAATATTATAAATGCAAAAGTTTGCATTATTACTCAATCACGCCAGAACGGCTGAACGGATATGGATGAAATTTCACAGGGAGATAGACTTTAATAAAAAATAGCATATAGGCTACTTTTATCGCAGAAAAACAAACAGTTCCCGAGGGAACGATAACCGACTTCTACGCGGACGAAGTTGCAGAAAACAACTAGTAACTTATAATACCATCAAAATCTTCGCTTACACTAGCACCACACCCAATATCTTCCCTTTTCCCACCCACCACTCACTTTGCAGCTTGCTCAACAAATCTACTCCATTCCCAACCATAACACGCAGTAATACAACCCATCAAATTTTCTTCAACTGCAAAATAAAATGGTCTCCTAAGTTTTGAACTGAGTTCCTATTATCACTAGTCATCAGCAGGTCATTTGATTCCTGATAAGAATAATTGAGAGATAATTTGAGTTTGAATGTGTAATAGATACGGAACCAGAGTATTTTATGGGTCGGTAATTTTAATGGAACATAATTTTGTATTGTAAGTAAGCAAGTAAGTAAGACATTTATTCACAACTAGAGGACGCCCGCGACTTCTTACGCGTAGGATTAGTTTCCCGCTACTACCCCCATTTCTTCCCGTTGGGGGTCGAGTTTCGGAAAATCCTTTCTTAGTGCTCACTTACATTATGATAGGGGTTCCGTTACCAAATTTAAAGATTCTAGGTACAGTACATTCGGCTGTGCGTTGATATATAAGTCAGTCAGGTTTGCCTTTCATATATATAGCCTAGAGGACGCCCGCGACTTCGTACGCGTAGAATTAGTTTCCCGCTACTCCCCCCATTTCTTCCCGTTGGGTGTCGATTTTCGGAAAATCCTTTCTTAGTACTCACTTACATCATGAAAGGAACCCCTGTGCCAAATTTCAAGTTTCTAACAGTAGTTTCGGCTGTGCGTTGATACATCAGTCAGTCAGGTTTGCCTTTTATATATATAGATAATAACACACAGACAAAAAAAATGGATCAAAAATAAAGGAAAAGAGATGACAAGTAGTGCTAGTGTTGCGAAACGGTCCCAACTCAGCATGTGCTGGCTGTGAAGCCAACGCTGGTCTTCCGTTGGGGCCGCTAGTTGGAAACACGGAAGGCCATACAGACATTAAGGTACATTTAAAACAAACAAGGAAATAAAATTAAAAATAACATGCATGCATACATTTACCAGAAATTAACGCGTCTCCAAGTGCCAGAAAACCCCATTATTTCCGGTTTTCCAGACGCTTAGAAAAGGGTTGTTGTCGACAGATCTCGATTTGGGTCGTTTGGGGTCACCGCAATTTGTCCAAATCGGTTTAGTATAAAAGAAGCACTTGGTCAAATAAGCCATTTTTCAGAATGTTTAGATACCATGTGTTTTTCACCTAGAGAGGAATTTTTTGCTATATCGAAGTAAAAGTTTTATGAATTTTTGATTGACTGTACTTAAAGGGGCTTCTAAACGGGCCATATTTTCACTGCAATATGTGGCCAGCAACTATTGGCGTCCCTCTCTTACTCGTATGTTAGAGAAAGACACCAATAGTTGCTGGCCACATATTGCAGTGAAAATATGGCCCGTTTAGAAGCCCTTTGTTATTCCTGATCCGCATTATCTGTAAAGGGGCTTCTAAACGGGCCATATTTTCACTGCAATATGTGGCCGGCAACTATTGGTGTCTGTCTCTAACACACGAATAAGAGTGGGACACCAATAGTTGCCGGCCACATATTGCAGTGAAAATATGGCCCGTTTAGAAGCCCCTTAACACCTATAAATAATCCAGAAATGATTATACATATAACATATCTCTTGAATCACTCTATCTATTGATAGAGATCTAAGCGGACATACAGAGGATCAGACGGCGAGAAGTGCCTTTGTTTTATAATAATTTAAAGAAGATTCTAAAAGTGTGTTGTTCGATCGACAGTTCATCGCCTAAACGGAGCGACGCGAAACTAGAGAAAGAAACGCCCTTATTCATAAACTCAGTATAAACCTATTTTAGTTAAACTATTCTTTGTGCCTTTCTATAGAACTCAAATATCATAATGACACATAAAGATAGATCATAATTTCAAGCCCACATTAGTAATTGCGCGTTTATGAATAACAAACAATGACATCACTATCACTATCATCACTATCACTACATAGTATAAAACAAAGTCGCTTCCCGCTGTCTGTCTGTCTGTCCCTATGTATGCTTAGATCTTTAAAACTACGCAACGGATTTTGGAGCGGTTTTTTTTAATAGACAGAGTGATTCAAGAGGAAGGTTTTTATGTATAATAAATGCTGGTTTATTGTACGGCTGTTACAGAAAACTCAAATAAACCGAAGCGAAGCGAGGGCGGGTCGCTAGTTGTTTATAACTTGAAGACGGAGATAGAGTATATTTACGCAGAATGTTTTCTTACGGTTCCTGAGAGAATAGATAAGTTGCTTAAAACTAACGTAAACGATTTTCGAAAACTGACAAAATGTATGTAATTGACGTAGGCGCTCGACGTGACCGTCTGACAGCTTACGTCACTCCTATTTAGGATAACGATAGCGAACGCCGAATGCGTTTAGGGCCTCAGAAGCTGAATCACCACACACAACCCTTATTAATATACATTGAGTAACAGTGGTATAGCTAAACCATGCTTTGACCTTATCTGTCCGTCCAATTCAATTCTCACAATGACAGCTAAGGACAAAGCATGGTTTAACTACACCACGGTTACTCAACGTTTATTAGTAAGGGGGTAAGTAAATAAGATAACATTTCAAACGCATCCTCAGTATTTTTAAACAAAGCAGTTACGTATTCATGCACATAATACAGGAAACAAACATACGGAATTAGGTCAATTCCCTCGGTTTGCCTGCATGTAGCGGGATTAACATTGTGTACGTCCCCTTGGGATGGACGGGGTAATTTCGGAAATAAAAAATGCATTCGTTCAATGTGGATAGCTTAGGTCACAGTGAACAGCCTAGGAAACTAGTGTTTTATAGGGTTCCGTACCTAAATAGTAGAACAGGAACCCTTACGGTGAGACTTCGGTGTCTATCTGTCTGTATGTCACTGCAGTTTTTCTCTGAAAGTATAAAAGCAATCAACTTTAAATTTGGCATATTTGTATAATTATGAAAATAAATATGAAATATTTTTTTCTAAATATTTGAAAAGCGGTCTAGAATGGGGGGTTGAAAAATTAAAGTGATTTGATTATAGCAAACGGGGTGTCATATGAAAAGGTTCAATCTGCAAATGTAAAAACTATTTTTTTATAATTTTCAGTGACGTACTTTTTAATTTATATGCAAAAATGTACTTACAAAAAATTACCGCCCGCCACCCTTATCTACAAAGTTTACGGAGCAACAAATTTGAAAAAATCCTGATTTAGAGATAATTATTTATATTTTACGCGAAGACTAAAATGAAGTTGTCAAATTACACAGTTTTGGAAAATTAATCGAAAAACTTGAAAAATCTTATTAAAATTTAGACTTACTTGTCAAAATTGACTTTATTGCATGGAAAATAAAGTTCATAATAAATGAGTATTTTCTTTTGCGTTTTATCTTAAATACGGACGCTGGTGCTCGAGTCCGACTCGCACTTGACCGGGTTTTTTTCGTAAGGGGTTTCAAATTGAAAAGGTCCCATACCTATCCACTCTAAAGAGAGAGAAAGAGTATGCCATAAAAAAACTATTAACAAAACTTCCGTTTTATAGTCGAAGTACCTACCTAGTTAGGTAAGTATGTTTGTTTGTATGTAGGTAGGTATGTATGCAAACACTTAATTGTAAAATACATAAAAATTCAAGTACAATATTTAAAGAATAGGAATGTAGAAAGGCGAACTTATCCTTTAAGTATTTAAATATATCGTCGCCTAATATCTGTAATTCAAGGATAGTGATTCACTCCAAAGCAAAGGTGAGCGAATGCAGAAGTGAATGTCCAAGCGGTGAGTTTAAGTAGTCCCTTCAGAGCGAGCAAAACACATATTAGCGCGTGCATTCTCAATTAGGCAGACTTATACGTTCGAGAAGCCATGCAGCCAAATTGAATACACGCGCTGAAATGTGTTTTGTTCGCTTTGACGGGACTACTTAAACTCGCCGGTTGGACATTCACTCCTGCGTTCGCTCACCTTTGCTTTTGAAAGAATCACTACCCAGCTTATAGCTTCGTTTGGAACCACAGAACAGAAAAAACAGTAGAAGTGTCAAGTGGGCGTGTAACGTGTGGCATAGTTATGCGGAGTTCCGCATAACCTACCATACTTTTGCCGCGATCGCTTATTTCGATATTTCTAAAATAGGAAATAAATCCAGAAGCATGCCTTATTGTGCTATTTTGGGATGTAAAAAACTTTTTAACAAAAAAATAGAACCGCCGAAAAAAGAAAACTGAAAAGCAAAAAATAAAACAGAGCCTTTTAAGTCTAACTAAGCTTCTACACTAATGTTAATACCTTAATAAATAATTTTGAGTCGGCGCCAAACAAACAAACAAGCGAATTAACTATTTCGTAAAGTAAAATGATGTGTGTGTGATGGTATGTGCTACCTCCTGAGTGGTTTGAAGTCGGTGCCTGCCATGCTTGTTTGTTTGTTTGGCGCCGACTCAAAATTATTTATTAAGGTATTAACATTAGTGTAGAAGCTTAGTTAGACTTAAAAGGCTCTGTTTTATTTTTTGCTTTTCAGTTTTCTTTTTTCGGCGGTTCTATTTTTTTGTTAAAAAGTTTTATTTTTTGCTTTTCAGTTTTTTTTTTTCGGCGGTTTTTTTTTTGTTAAAAAGTTTTTATTTTACACTTTTCAGTTTCTTTCTCTGTTAATAGATACTTATTCTTTGATTTGATTTGATTCTTTGATTTGATTGTTTCGCTACAAAACACAACCGTGTCTATATCGATACCTTAAATTTCAATTCGCGTATAGCACAAAATGACGTTTTTGAGTTTTTGATGCCACTTTGTTCAGTTTTTTTTTCTCTATCGATCTGTATTATTAGAATTCTAATATCTTCACAAAAATGTTCTTTACGCGCACACTTTTTTTTGGGTCCATTCTACTTTTGCCAAAAAACCAGGGCTTTAAAGAACATAATTCTCTTCTGACAAATTTTCAATGGATGTAAAGAACAACTTACAAAACCAACATTCAAAGTAAGTTGGTTATTAATTACAAATGGCTTTACACCCAAATTTAAAAAGACAAAAATATATTTTGCGCTTTACGCGGTAATCATGTTTTAATACTTCTTAATTTACGTGCTTTACGCTGACAAAGTTGACTTGTGGATCGTTGTTATTGTTTGAGACGGAGCATGCGGACGATGGCTATCACTTGCTTACGCACCGGTCATATCAGTGAATAAGTGAGAAACAATTATTTGTAGGTATTATGCGCGAGCCGCGTGCTTCTTGTTTACATTAAGTTGCCGGTGCCGGCTTTAAACCGGAGCGAGCATTGTTAGTGAATAGTTGTGGTCGAAAAATATTGATTTGTAATGTGAGTGAGTGTGTTCATACCTACCTAATGTCTTGCAAAACTTAGTGAAGTGTTCAAGGTATAATGAATAGAAGTGATTTAGAAAAAATGAGTGCCAATAAAATCGTAGACTCGCTGGTGGCTCGAAAAATATAACTTGAGGCAATTCTAAACCACCGCAGATCAACGCGGTAAGTAACTATCAAATAAGAACTATATATCAGACAATCAATAATTCTTTGATTAATGTTTTCCACTAGATTCAGTTGGTAAATTATGCCTACTAAGTACTAATATACTTAAAATGAAAGATTAATTATGTCGTACGTGACCCTTAATTAGTAGGTATTAACTTTATATTGTGCTATACACCTAAGCCAACGTTATGCAATGCGTTATACACCCTAATTTAGTATGATTTTACAAAGTCACACCACCAACAAATGACTCAGAAACTAATCATCAGTTACCAGCTGACAGTGATATAAACAGGTATTACGCTATCATACATTTGTTATAGTTAAGGATTATTGTTAAACAAATGGCAAATTATATTGTATAAATAAGTTTGTACAAATTATTTCAAGTTTAGTGCTATACCCCCTTATTATTATGAACTTCGTATCAAAATCGTGCTTTACACTTTTAAGCCAACGTTATGCAATGCGTTATACACCCTTATAAGATAGTGATTTTATAGAACTACGCGTCCGCCTCCAAATAACGCGGAAATAAATCATTTACCAGCTGACAGTGAAATAAACAGGTACAGCGTTTTAACATTTTTTTATTTTTTATTTTTAATCAAACGTCAAACTAAATATAATGGATTAACTGTTAAAGCTCTCGATTAAAAGACGGACTGGTTCGATCCGACCTTACATGGTGTTTAATCATGTCTCACGTTAGTTTAGGATTATTGTTAAACAAATGGCTTATTATTATCATTATTTATTGTAAAATAAATGTAACTGTTTCTGTTTATCTGTTTGTTGTTGCATAGTCTTAGTGCCATTCTGTACAGCTAAAATAAATAAAAGTTTTAAGTACAATAAGACCTTTTATTGTATTTTTTTGTTGTTTTAAGAATCGAATACATTTCGTAACTACTTTTTTAAATTATCAATTTATTGGTAGTGGAAATACATATAAATCAAAGAGACTATTTACCACTATCAGTAATTTTTCATACAATATTCTCATTTTCATATGTAATTTACGACAAAAATAGACATCATATGATGAAAAACAGAGCTTTACGTCCAATTTTCTAGTTTTGTACCAAAATATGCAAGGACGTATAAAGCGTTTTTGCTGTGGTCAAGGGCGTATACGACATGCTATCTCGGAAACGAGGAGGTTTTACCAAATTAAGACTATTAAAATAAAAAAATCTCGTGGTTTTAAGAAAATTCGCTTCAGAAAGGTAAAAGATATTTGCTAAAACAAAAAAGTTATGAATTTTTTAAATTTGTAAAAATAGTTTTTTGGCTCTCCTGAAAAGTACCCATTTGTGCTTTACGTGAATTGAAATTTAAGGTATCGATATAATTCGTTCCATAGACGACTCTCGTGAAGTTGCTACCTATGGGAAGAAACCTCCCGATAATGTTGTTCCAAAAGATGTGAACAACTGTGGCGGTCTTTTGTCTGAGCTAAAATTATTAGCTACCGAATCCCGTGTCATGCTTACAGGTAACATATCACCTATAACATATACCTACCTGTGGGCCTCGTCAATGGTGTTTTTTTTTTCTTAATTAGTGGCTTTCACTCCTTGTTTTAACAAGGTGTATTTCGCCAGTATCGAGTTTTAGACAATCGCCATAGACTTATTAGAGAAACAAGTCCATATATATCACACGCGAGGACAATTGTTCGGTTAAAGAGATTTACTCTGGTGGACTAAACAGAAACACATGGGGTTAGCTACAACAACAACATGGGAACAACTGAACATTTGATAAAGCTGTAGGTAATCGACCTCGGAAAGAAACTAACTTTTTGCCAAAGGGCAGGTTTATGTTGCACTTAGTATAGTTAAACTACTTGAAGGTATCTGAGTTAGAGCGAAATAAGGTAGGTATTACAAAAGCCACACGATGAACGAGCTTTAGCAGAAATGCAGAAACTGAGAGGTTTACACACTACACACAATTACGTCGCAATAGGTTTGTTACACTCTGATTAATAATTTAAAAACCTTAGTTTCCAAACAAATAAGGGCTTCCCTCGACAGCCTTCCAACTCCATCATCAAACCCCATCATCAGACCCTCGATGGTAGTCATAATCCGTGCAACATACTTAAGTTAGGTATAAAGTTCTCATTAAGATGCATGAATAAGAGAAATCACGAGGTAGCTGCTGTAATCCGTTGAAGAGTTCTCTCATCTGTCTTCCGTCTCTGTTATCAGATCAACATCAAGTCTCCGTCATGTTGTAGTGTCAATAGAATTACATATATGTGCTAAGTTTGAACATAATCGGTTCACAGAAGGGGGGGGGGGGGGACTAGTTCCAAATTAAATGGGAGCAACTTCAAAGTATACCCTTATACCTTAGTTTCCGAACAAATAAGGGCTTCCCTCGACAGCCTTCCAACTCCATCATCAAATCCCATCATCAGACCCTCGATGGTAGTCATAATCCGTGCATCATACTTAAGTTAGGTTAAGAGTTCTCATTAAGATGCATGAATAAGAGAAATCACGAGGTACCTGCTGTAATCCGTTGAAGAGTTCCCTCATCTATCTTCCGTCTCAGTTATCAGATCAACATCAAGTCTCCGTCATATTGTAGTGTCAATAGAATTACATATGTGTGCTAAGTTTGAACATAATCGGTTCAAAGATAAAAATTCATGGGGTCAACTAACAATACCTATATTTCTACCATTGACGGAGGGGGGGGGGGGAGTTCCAAATTAAATGGGAGCAACTTCAAAGTATACCCTTATACCTTAGTTTCCGAACAAATAAGGGCTTCCCTCGACAGCCTTCCAACTCCATCATCAAACCCCATCATCAGACCCTCGATGGTAGTCATAATCCGTGCATCATACATAAGTTAGGTATAAAGTTCTCATTAAGATGCATGAATAAGAGAAATCACGAGGTAGCTGCTGTAATCCGTTGAAGATTTCCCTCATCTGTCTTCCGTCTCAGTTATCAGATCAACATCAAGTCTCCGTCATGTTGTAGTGTCATTAGAATTACATATGTGTGCTAAGTTTGAACATAATCGGTTCACAGATAAAAATTCATGGGTTCAACTATCAATCCCTATATTTCTACCATTGACGGAGGGGGGGGGGAGTTCCAAATTAAATGGGAGCAATTTCAAAGTATACTCTATGCAATAAAAAAATAATTATTGAAATCAGACAAGTCAGTAAAAAGTTATGCGTGATCATACATAGTAGCCATAGTTGCCATTTGTGGTCTTCATCATCAGTTCCACTTCACCAAATGATACTTTCTGAATGAAAATGCTGGATTTGTTACTAAAAATACTAAAATCGCTATATGTATGCATTTAATATTCGAAGAGTTCCCTCAATTCCTCACGGATCCCTTCATCAGATTCAGATTTGGTGACAATGGGACCACCTCGGAAGTATACTATATCAAACAAAAAAATAATTTTTAAAATCGGACCGCGCTGTGAAAAGTTATGCGTGATCATACATAAAAAAAAAAAATATATACGCGTCGACTTGAGAACCTCCTCCGTTTTTTTTCGTCGTTTAAAAACGATAGCCTCACCAAAAACATTTTCCATGGTGGAGTGTTGTTTTAATGATAGTTTGAGTATTGGCGACAACAGGTCTGATACTAAGCGAAGTTCATGCCGCTTCCACTGTTTTTTCTATTCCGTGTTTGGAACTAAGTAGGTCAACTTGTGTGAGTTTGTCCCCGTAATATTTATTTAATGTTTTGTCATTTATTTATTGCAGCAGCCGCCCAGCTTAAAGGAAATGCCTTTTGAGTAATAACTGACGTTTATTTTTGGACACAAAATTTACGGAGCGCTGCTATGAAATTCCGCTGACGGCTTCTCATAATCACATTCGAGATGAAAGAATTTTTAATTCCTTTTTAATTGAAAGCGGGGCCCGTGTAAATGACCAGGAAAATGAAAATTTTACAACGTACTTACGGTTATTGCCACATCAAACAGAAATTATAGCAAGGTAAACAAATTACGAACGTAGGGAAAAAGTTAAAAAGATCAAAGGCCGATTTTTCCGACCGCCAGAAAGTATCTGACGGTTATTTTATTACGTTCCTTTTCCTTGTCGTATGAAAGTAATAAATATCTGAAAGATACCTAATTTATCTGGCAATTAAAAATCTAGATCTAAAACTACATGGCGGGCAGTACTTAGCCTCGTAAGGGTCCGTTCACACAGACCGGCTAGGAGAGGAGAGCAGATTTTTATCACGTTGGAAACAGAGTTTTGACTCAAAACTCTGTTTCCAACGTGATAAAAAAAAGATGAGCACAAAAAAAAACATTTTTTTTTAAGTGCCCAAAGGCCCACCATACTAAACAGGGAGTTTTTTGTAAGTGGGACTTTGAATCTACCATTCAAGTCAATTACGTTTATAAACTGCCTTGCCTTAAATTGCCTTGATTATGTTTATCCTATTGCACAATGGGCCTTACAGCCTTTCTAAAAAAGGACGTCTGAAAAAAAAGCCGTCAAGTGCGAGTCGGACTCGCGCACGGAGGGTTCCGTACCGCCACACAGTAGATTTGAATTCGATTTCGAATCGAATCAGCGCGAGCCCAACTCACACTTGACCATTTTTTTGTACATTAGTTTTTTTTCAGGCTTTGTACAAATTTGACGCTTGTATCTTTTACCGTCTTCTCGACACAACAAAAATAAAAATATGTTGAATAAAATGTTTCTTGTAAGGGGACCTCCATTATTATTTCACTTTCTTTATTTTTTAATATTTTTTAGTAAATCCGCCTTAATGTCCTCAAAAGATACAGCTGTTTAACGTTAGGACGAATAGACGGACGGACGGACAGCAAAAGCATATTAATAGGGTCGCCTTAAGCTCTCTTCGGGCACGGAACCTTAAAAATACAAGAAAAAAAATCGTCTGAAGAAAAAAATGAAATAGCGTAAATAAAACGACGCTATTTTCGCTAAAAAAAACCATTTATTTTGCATATTGATAGCATTAACCATCTTGTCTAAGGCCATCTGTACCCTTATCTTCCGTCTTAAAAGAGTCTCATAATTACCTAACGCGAAAATCAAGTCTGTGTAATTAAGTTCAAATTAATTAATGTAATAAATTAATTACAGCGAGACAGCGCTGTCTGCTGCAAGCTGCGTCAAATGCAAGCTTAGCGCGTACATGACAACAGGGAAACTAGTTGATTAATTAAAAAGGAAAATGGCGTTAAAAATATTAAAATAAATATATTAAACTAGAGGACGCCCGCGACTTCGTACGCGTAGAATTAGTTTCCCACTACTCCCCCCATTTCTTCCCATTGGGGGTCGATTTTCGGAAAATCCTTTCTTAGTGCTCACCTACATCATGAAAGGAACCCCTGTACCAAATTTCAAGTTTCTAGGTACAGTAGTTTGGGCTGTGCGTTGATATGTCAGTCAGTCAGTTTAGCCTTTTATATATATAGATGACAAAGGAGTTCGCAAAGTTTAAATATCAGCGTTATACTTCTAACTATTTGAAATATAGTTTTACAGTATAAATTATTAAATGAATACAATTAAAAGTTAAAACTAAACTTATTTAAATTAAAATAAAACTAAGCTACAAAAAATGTAAATAATAATCACCGCTATAAAAAAACCGGACAAGGCGAGTCGGACTCGCACATGACATGACGCGGTCAACTCAATTCAAAATTTGCACCAAAATTCAAAATATTTATTCAGTAAATTGGCCACATGAGGGCTCTTTTACACGTCGGTAACATGAGTGAATCTACCAGCGCTTCGGACAAGACCATCATTGCGGAGAAGAAGCGCCGCAAGAAACTCCAAATCACCGCCGCCGTTCCTTGCATTAAGACCCTGTTTTTTGTGATTTAATTAAAAATGTACAAATTTCAGATTTTTTCCTATACTTGTAGTAAAAAACAGAACTACTTGCCACATTTCATAGTTCTAGGTCAGTGGGAAATACCCTTTACATTTTGATTCCCTCGAGAGTGTCAAAATACACGTTTTTGGCGACATAAACGGCCGTATCTTTTTTTTACGTAAATATAGAAGTTTGATTTTTTCACAACTTCAAGGGACTGTAAACCGGAGTATATGGTTTTAATTTCAACTCGATACCTTCACGCGTCCCCGAGATAAAGGGTCTTGACATACAGACAGACGGACAGACGGACAATAAAGTCATCCTGTAAGGGTTCCGTTTTTTCCCTTTTGAGGTACGGAACCCTAAAAAGAACACCCCCTCTAGCAGGTCCGCTCGCGGCATGGTCCCTATGACACTGGCTGTATTACCTCTCTGGATAGCTAGCCCAATCCTTTGGGAGAGGAGCTCTAGAATCTCCGGAAATAACGTTTAATATAATGGGAAAGGAGCTCTAGGATCTCCGATAATGTTTAATATAAATATACACGTTCCCCCGTCCAACATTCAAACTTTCGCATTTATAATATTAGTATTAATATTAGTATTAGGGCCTGTTTCACAATCGACGAGTAAATTTAACTGCCATTTAAAGTTGGCTCTCTCCTTGTCTATTTACAAGAGTTAGAAAGAGAAAGGGCTAAATTTATATGTCAAAAATGCTTTACTTGTCAATTGTGAAACAGGGGGTTAGTATATAATATTAGTAAGATAAGAAACTTCGGTGTTTGCAATAAGCGCTTTCCGCCCACACACCAGAGGCCCTTGCCAAGATGCACTACGCTAACTAGCGTTTCTATTCGTTTCGTTTTTAAACCAATCGCGTCACTGGTAGATCACGTGATTTTTCGTATCACGTCATCGTAACGAAACGAATAGAAACGCTACTTAGCGTAGTGCATCTTGGCAAGGGCCTCAGGGTAGTGATTGTTTCAAAAGCAAAGGTGAGCGAACGCAGGAGTGAATGTCCAGCGGCGAGTTTAAGTAGTCCCGTCAAAGCGAACAAAACACATTTCAGCGCGTGTATACAATTTGGCAGCATGGCTTCTCGAACGTATAAGGCTGCCTAATTGAGAATGCTCGCGCTAAAATGAGTTTTGCTCGCTCTGACGGGACTACTTAAACTCACAGCTTGGACATTCACTCCTGCGTTCGCTCACCTTTGCTTTTGAGTGAATCACTACCCTGGCAGTTATTCTCAAAGTGTTCTCCGCAGTGCCTCGAGGCTCCGCTATGCCTCTGCAAGGGTTATCTTCAGGTAGAATTTTTAGTTGTAAACAATGCTATGAAGGACATAATTTTTATTTGATTCTTTATATAGAATAGGGTTGTTATTGCTTTATTTCCGGATGCCGCTGCTAAAAAAGTTTGAAAACCCTTGAACTAGACAGTAATAAAAGTTTAGGTAGATGCTCAAATATTTGGAATTTTGTGTTCCCAACATGAATAAATGGAATGAAATAATAGTTGACACACGGAGTCACAACGTTCTCGAGGAAATAAAAATGAACGAGTGCATTGAACAAACTTACTTACGAGCAAAATCTTGTTAAAGGAAACGAGCCAATTTAAAGATGGCGACTGTATTTCCGGCTTCAGCCATGTTCATAAACATCAACACTATAATTCCTAATTACTCCCCCAAAGTGATCGTTAATTTTTCGCGCAATATCGTTTAATTACGTGTGATATAACTGATATACGAGGGCGATATCACTCGTTTATAGCATGAGTTATGCCACGTCGGCCAAATGAACCGATTAGGCCCGAGGGAGCTAAGTTTGGGACTACTTGATACTTGTATGAATTCGTCGAAATGATGTTACTCGTACGATTTCTGTATTACCCAGGACAATGAAAAAGGTTATGTTTTGTCCTTATGTTTCTTATAAATTGTAATTATAGCAGCGTCTATAAAGTTGCGACACTTTCGTATAATACCGTGTAAAGGTCTTCATTTGTGACACTTCATCTTAACACGGTTCCGTGACGGTGACGCGTGTCAGAACTGGTTATGAGGACGGTATTTACGGCGCATGATTTAAAAGAAAAAAGAAAAGAATACATTTATTCACTACACACACAAGACACAAAGAAAAACAGTAAAAATAGAAAACGGCAATAATCAAGTAGCGGGTGTGTCTCGGTGGCAGTGAATCGGACACTGGCTCAGCATAATGCTGAGGTGTTAAACACCTGCAGCACTGATTTTCGGACGGTACGCTAAAGGAATAAAATGTAATTTAAAATGATATATATAAAATTATTTATATTAATACACAAACAACATGCAAATATCTTACATAAACATATTTAGATACACTGTACGCCTTTAAGGTAACAAGTCCTGTAGATTTGCCTCGCAGTCCGATCAGATGTAGCCCTATAATGTGGGCCGGGTAGATGCACTTTTAGTATCTTATAATTCGGTTAATCCATCCATACTAACTAATATTCTAATCATAGACAGAGCTACTTTACATAATTAATAACATAATTATGGAGTCGCAAACATACACTTTAATTTTATTTATTGATATAGATTTCCAGTGCCACCGTTTATGCTCAAATCGAGTTCGTATGATAAGTGCAAAAAAACATTACGAAAAAGTTTTATTCAAATGATTTTTGGTCAAGATTATTATTTAAAGCAAGAAGGAGATACACATACAAGATTAATTACATTAAATAATTTCATCAAAGTATCAAGGAGAGCTAATCCTAGCATATGGAACGGCAACGTTGCAGTGGGACGCATTTGGTGTGACACGATGCAGACATACTGCAATTAATATTGTTTTAATAATACATCTACATGTATCTGAAATAGAAACAATGACTTGTATACAGTATACAGTAGTTTTAGTACAGGGGGATTGTATACAGGGTGTCTTGTATTTAGGGGTTTACAATAAACCAGCGCCTCTATTCTAGGCGGTAAAATCTAAATCGTAATTGATCTGATATGTTATTGTTTTTAACTCGGCCGCCATTACTGTCAAGTAAATAAGAGCTATCAAAACGTTGACAATACGATAACAGTACCTCTATTCTACTGGGTAAAACTTTATTGCTTTTGACGTGTTATGGTATTGTTTTAAGTCAACCGCCATTACTGTCAAGTAAATAATATAGCATCGAAACGTTGACAATACGATAACACGTAAATAACAATAAGGTTTTAACTAGAGAATGCAATTTAACCGGTTATTAACCGTTTTTGTATGAAAATAACCGGTTAAAACCGGTTATCCCTAGTTTTAACGTGAAGGATCTCAGCACAGGGCCGACTGGGTAAAACAATGTATGTTGCCGAGCATTTGTTTTTATCTAAACAGTAAAACATTAGTCTGCTTTACTTAAATGTTTCAAGTACGAAGCATTGTTAAATGATTGTTTTAAACCGAATAAGGCCGCCGCGTGACAGGTGTAGCCTAGTTTGGGACCGCCAGATCAATGTATCACAATTTGTATTTTTTTATACACAAAATTCATATTCAATTTATTTAATTGTAAAACATACATGTAAACTTATACTTTTTCTATTATTTAAAGACAAATATGAAACCGTACCTACTAAAATAAATTCAACCGTTCGTTTTCAGACCGGGGATAACAATAGCCTTTATGGCAAAACACTTCGCAAGGTTTCTTATAACTAATGCAATAGAAACTAACATTAAAATTGCTTAAGTATATTTCATTTTCGTTTTTTAACGGAAAACACATCATTATTGCGATGCTGTGTCTAGATGCTTTTTAAAACCACCATTTAAAAAAAAAACTATAAACATCCTATTTCATTTCATTGCATCCTATTTATTTCTGAAACCCAAAACTTAATGTTGAATTATTATTGAATTTCGTGTTTTTAATACATGCTGTATGTTTGCCAAAAACTTTCCTACCTAATTGTACGCGTCCTTGTATATCTAATATTATCTAATTTGCTCATTACGTCACATGAAACCTTGGTCTATTAGTCACGTGACAGGTCCCGTTGAACCAGCCCGCTAATCCGTCAATCTTAATTATCGGATAAACGCTAGTTAGCGGGTTATTAGTTGGGCTTTGAAAATGTAGTTAAAATTAACTGTCGATTAACTATAATGTGATACGCGATTTTACACCGAATATATTATAGTAACATAGCATCATTATAATTATTATGGTACGAAGGGGTCTACAATTTGGGCGAAATATTTTAAGTCACGTGTATTTTGCGAATGTGCATTTACCAGTATACATATTAATAACTATTATTATTCAGGATACTTCGAAATACTACGAATATTAGTTCTGAATACACTCCGAATATACTTCTGCCTTAGCCTTGAGTTGTAAATATTACAGGCCAGAAGCCTGGCCTATCCTCTAATCACCATCTTCTCTCTTCGGCAAGATTTTATGAAAGATTACTCGCCGAACTTTTTTAGTATTCACGATACCTCGAAATACTCCGAATGTTAGTAGTATCATTCCGCCTGAGCCGTGGGTAGTAAATATTTCAGGCAAGAAGTCTTTACGAAAGATTACTTCTACCAAGAATGCTGTCGGTGAACTTTTTTAGTATTCACGATACCTCGAATCGAAATACTCCTAATGTTAGTAGTACACTTCCGCCTAAGCCGTAGGTAGTAAATATTTCAGGCAAAAAATCGAAGTTTGAAGTAACTTTTAGCCCCATGCCTGTCACTCGTCATTTGAAACTATATCGAGAAAAAGGGATGGAGCTAACGTAACCTCGAACTCCGATTTTCAAAGTAGGGCCTCTGGCCTATCTTCTAACCACCAGCTTCTCTCTGCAGCAAGATTTTACGAAAGATTACTTGTACTAGGAATGCTATCGGTGAACATTTTTAGTATTCACGATACCTCGAAATACTCCGAGTGTTAGTACGCTTCCGCCTGAGCCGTGGCTAGTAAATATTTCAGGCAAGAAGCCGCCGGTCTTACTGTCGTCCTGCCGCCTGGCTTAGAGCCACGCTGCTATATTCACTTTAAATGGATAGGGTTAAGTGAGGAGCGGAAGAGATTTAAAATCACTATGTGATATTATAAATGCGATTTTTTTTGTGTAAATTTGTGATTCTGAACAGATTCGGATGAAATTTTGAAATGGAGATAGCTGCTGAAATAAAGACATAGGCTACCTGTTGTTCCGAAAAACGCAAAGTAAGTCATAGGAAGTAGGTAGGTATATATTTTAATATACAGGTTGATTGCAAGTGTGACTTATAAAAAGGATTTTAGAGATAGTAAGTAGACATTTTTCATATTCGTGACTGTTTCTATGTTTTTATACTAGATTCGACAGTTGGTATAGATTAGAAGTTATTTGACCTAAATGTACGCTATTTCAGGAAATCTGATTCAAAAACAACATTTTTATTCTGCTGTTTTTGCACATTACTACGATATCTATTATGCCCCCTTAAAAATTATGTATGACTAATGCGCTAAGTCAAAGAAGGATATTGAGGTTATTATTAAATGTATATGCCAATGCAAAGGCGAAGAAGATACGATAAGATACTCGACCTTATTTACAATGTATCAAGCAAATAAAGTTACCTACATTTCATTTCATTATCAATCACGTCTACATACTTTGCCTGCATCGCTCTGACTAGTCTGGACAAAGACTTACTTAAAACATCGTATAAGTAAACTAGAGGACGCCCGCGACTTCGTAAGCGTAGAATTAGTTTCCCGCTACTCCCCCCATTTCTTCCCGTTGGGGGTCGATTTTCAGAAAATCCTTTCTTAGTGCTCACTTACATCATGAAAGGAACTCCTGTACCAAATTTCAAGTTTCTAGGTACAGTAGTTTCGGCTGTGCGTTGATATATAAGTCAGTCAGGTTTGCCTTTTATATATATAAATAGATAAATATCTTCTTATTTTATATTACAGATGGACACTTTTGAATACCACAGCCCCAGCCCCAGCAGTTTGAATGTGCAGGTTTCCTCACGATGTATTCCCTTCACCGTAAGAGCATCGAGTAATGTACTAAAGAAAACTCTTTGGTACATGGGAGCGCGGGGGTTGAACTCGATACCCTACGATCACGAGTCGACCCCCTAAGCCACTAGGCCACCGACGCAAGAGATAAATAAATACCTCACCCGCTACCTCTTATACATTACACCAAGCTCGGACTGAATCCGGATTAGTTTCAGTACTCACGTCCAAGCTAACTGGTAATGGACACAAAACTGCCGCCATGTTGGATTTTGGATACAAAATCATTAACTACAATGTCTAATTAGTGATTTTGCAGCACAATTTAAATACAGTGTATAATGGGGTAATTCAAAAGTATGTTAATTTATTAACAAATTCATAGTAATATAATTTAACTAATATTCATGTCGACGTGTTTCCCGACAGCTGGCAGTCATTATTGTGTAAAATAAGCTGCATTTGTAATTAATTTACTAACCCATTCATTGCCGATGACGCCGATAGACGTCATTCTTTACCCTACAATAATGCCGTAGACGCCGATCGGCGTCATATTTTCACTAAAGGTGAAATATTATGTTTCGTAAATAAATATCGTGTTTTGAAATTATATCTTTATTTAGCCTTCAGAACTACCTACTGGTTAGAGTCGGTATTAAAAAAAACATGTTTTGTTATCAGTAAAATTCGATCTCGCATGCCGGTGACGCCGATGAGCGACCAATTTAACTTAAGCTGGATGCCGCAGACGCCGATCAACGTCAAATTCAGCTTTAGCTGAGTGCCGGTAACGCCAATCGGCGTCCAATTTAACATAAACTGGGTTTCGCAGACGCCGATCACCGTCACATTCGGCCTTAGTTGGGTGCCTCTGACGCCGATCAGCGTCCAATTTAATTTTAGCCGGATGCCGCAGACGCCGATCTGTGTCACATTTGGTTTAAGCTGGGTACCAATGACGTCGATCGGCGTCACGATTTAAAGGCAACTTCTCGGATGCTGCGGGTGTCGATCGGCGTCACATTTGGCTAAAGCCGGGTGTCACTGACGCCGATCGGCGGCGTCACGATTTAAAGGAACCTTCGCGGATGCCGCGGGTGCCGATCGGCGTCAAATTTAACATTGTAAACGATTTGGTGTCCTACTGTAATGCCTACAATTGTATTTTAATGAATAAATAAACAAATATCAGTAGAAATACATCTACTGCTGTAGGTTTTTCCTTAAGATTTCCACGATGATCGGGTTTGTACTCGTATCGAAAATACTATAAATAGATAAATAAAATGCGCGGTATCTTTAAATAGAGTAAAACGAAGTCGTTTCCCGCCGTCTCTGTCCCTCTGTATGTACGCTTAGATCTTTCAAACTACGCAAAGGATTTTAATGCGCATGGTCTATAGATAGAGTGATTCAAGAGGAAGGTTTTCATGTATAATAAATTGTGGATTATGTACAGGTGTCACGGAAAACTCACATAAACCGAAGCGAAGCGAGGGCGGTAAATGTAACATAAACTAACTACTAGATCAAAAAAATGTTTCACTTGCCTAAGACACGCACAAATGCTGGTTGACGCGCCCCAATCAATCGCATGACAAACTTGCATAACATTTTTTTTTATGTTAACATATTATTCTTCTTCCTAAAAAAAATCTAATTTAGTGGGCTGAAATCCTCTCACCACCGTCTATTGACCCTTAAGCCTTTCTCATTAGTCTGCATCTACGCACTGAACAAAAGCCACTTCACTTCTATTGAAACAAATAAATATCAGGGGATAATTTCATACATGACCTAGTCTCAAACTAATCTCTAGACTTTAGGCTTGTACTATAGATACTAGACAACGATAAACATAATTATATAGAGAAATAAACGCTTATAATTATATTTACATAGAAAACACTCAAGACTCAGAAACAAATACTCCCTCTTATCACACAAACATTTGCCCTGGGGCTCTATTCTACGCGGTAAAAGCGATATCGTCTTGGCATTGTTTTTAAATCGGTCGCCATTACTGTCAAGTAAATAAGAGCTATGAAAACTTTGACAATACGATAACAAGTCAAAGACGATATGGTTTTTACCGCGTAAAATCTCGACCCAGAGGGCTTATTGTCTAACGCACTCGCATCGCAACCGGCTTCAAAGTGGAGCCATTGTTTTCATTTTGTATGCAGACAGGACTTCGATTTTCAAAATGAAAACGATCGTGATTGCGTGTGCGTTAGACACTAAGCCCTCTGGGCTGAGATTTAACACGGTGTGTTTGATCTGATTTCGTATTGTCAACGTTTTAGTAGCTCTTAGTTAATTGACAATGTTTTAATAGCTCTTATACACACAATATTAATTCAAGCCCCACTGAGAAAAACGGGCAACTTACGGTGCCCAAATTTCTAATGTACTCACGCCAGATACTTACCACGGCTTTTCACACGTAAATTATAAGAGGCATACTTATAATTGGGATTGTTCATATTTTTACAATTACTCTAATTCAAAAACCATTTCGAGGAATAAGGTTTTAAAGACGTTCTGCATTATTACGTTTTTAAAATATTTATCTATTTCGCATATTTCAACAAAAGTATATTTAACCTTTGTTTGACTTTCGTTTTCGGCTTGAAGCCCTCCTAGGTGTATCTTAAGAGTTAGGCGAAAACCGCTTGAAATAAGTAGTATGATTTAATACACTGTTACAATCACTTTTTATCATTAAATATCATTGAATTGTTGTAATTTATTAGAAAATGCCAATCCAAATTTAAAATAATCATGTCATCCATAAAATGTTAGCTAAATAAATAAAGATATTAAAACAAAACTATTGGGTCACATACAAAATTAATGAAATGGGTCTCTTAAAATTACCTATTATTTCGAATTAGAATGTAAAAACCGTGAGTTATTTTTTTTGGTCTATCCCAATTAAGCGGCATGCAGTATTTGGCAGTGTGCGGCATACGCGTGATGGAGCCGGCGGTTACACACGTAATAAGGTGGATGTACTAGTTACTCGACATGTTAACAGAAAATATTTATTTTAAAAATTGGCGTGTGACATATCAAAGCCACAAACATTTCCCATTGCTAAAATGAGGTGGTGACAAAAGTAATGTTAATGTTATTTTATTTATCCCAAGTCTTTTATATGGCGACGAGTATTAGTACCGCGTCGAGTACTAGTACTTCCACCTTAGTGGTCGTTTTTTGTATGTATTTTACGTAGCGCGGCTACGGGAATTTTTCTCAGTGCCGAAATCTGTTTACGAAACCATATTGAGTTTATACGATACGATCGTCTTCAATATACAATGAAAAAGAGTTGTTACAACTATGCGATAACGATATGTATCACAAAACGATGGAATATAGACTCTGATTTTATATCTACTAACTGGCTTTCCCTTCCACCCATCCCACGGTAACAATGCTCGTAGATTACCTAATTCAGAAATACGCACTAGTGCCTTTGAATTCAGATACGGGCTTTGATCAATACGGATCATTCAAGCCTGCAGGCATGCCTGATAGGTTGAGCTCAAATGGATATCCTTTGAGTTCTATTGGCAGATAACGTCATCGCAATATCTATCTCTAATTGAAAAGGTATCTGCCTTTTGGCAATATGTATCGTATCCCGACCGTTTGTAACTTTAAATATTTCAGAATTTGTATAAAAACTAACCTAACCTTTTGGGTGACGACGCGACGTGCTCGCCTAGTCAGTAGTGACGCTGGCTACGAAGCTCGCGGTCCTAGGTTCAAATCCCGGTAAGGGCAGATGTTTGTGTGATGAGCGCGAATATTTGTTCCTGAGTCATTAATGTTTTCTATGTATTTAAGTATACATATATTTCTATAATGTAAATTCCTTTATAAACGAACAAACTTACAAGTTTACTTAAAACTACACTAATCTAACAAACCGCTACCAGTGGGCATTGTTCCCAAAATGCTGGCAGCATTGCCACGTTGAATGGCAATGCTTAATCTTTGTGCCAAGTACAGGCCAGCATTTTGGACACGGGTTGCGTTGATCAGGCGCTTTGACACATCTTTAAAAATACGATGTGCTCCTTGTTCCCACGTTCCTTAAACCTTAAATGTGTACCCTTACGTTAGAATATGGAATAGGCATATTTGACACTAAATCGCGTTTGACGAGGTTTGACGTATTCTCCTCGCCTCGCATGCTAAGCCCACTGATGGTAAGGGGGATCTGTGACCCATAGACAAGTAAGCCATACATACATACACATACATACCTTCACGCCTGTCTCCCAGAGAGTATGGAACTCCAGGTGCACCGGTCTAAACATACAACTTTCGCTTCCTATAAAGTCGCCGTCAATTAGAACTTGCAAAAGATTTAAACAAAACGAAACGAACCAATTCACCATGATTACTCGATAATCACTTACTTTTAAAGATCAAGTGAGGTCTTTGCAATGATTATTATTTTAATATTAAGTTTAAGATTAAATAACTATTCATTATACGTTATTTTTAACCGACTTCAAAAAAAAGGAGGAGGTTCTCAATTCGTCGGTTTTTTTTTTTTTTTTTAATAAAAACAAGCTTGGTTAATATTTGAGGTTATGTTTGTTTACATCGTTCACATGTTCTATTGACGGTGAATTTACATTACCATGACCTACCCGGACTAAGATGAAATTCTGAACCACGGAATAGAAAAAACAGTGGAAGTGGCATGAGCTTCGCTTAGTATCAGACTTGTTGTCGCCAACACTCAAACTATCATAAAAACAACACGCCACAATGGAAAATGATTTTGGTGCGGCTATCGTTTTTACACCCAATAGCACATTAAGGCATGCTTCTGGATTTATTTCCTATTTTAGAAATATCGAAATAAGCGGTCGCGGCAAAAGTATGGTAGGTTATGCGGAACTCCGCATAACTATGCCACACGTTACACGCCCACTTGACACTTCTACTGTTTTTTTGTTCTGTGTTCTGAACACTGCTGCTTGGCCTGGACTGCCAAATACCTGCTAGACTAGACTAGATATTAATGACTATCCTAGGACAGGTAATAAAGGTAATTTACAGCCTCAGTTACCTACAAACCGACAGATAGACGATAAATCTTTAAACCCCGGGTTAAATAATTATAACCCTGTCGGCAATATGCTAATGAGCTGTAGCTATAAGTAACGGTTTAGTTGTATAAGCTATTCAATGCCATGGGCTCCATATTGAGTCCGTTTTGGGTGGAATTAAGGGAGATTGGCGCTGGATGTGTTTTGGGACACAGGGTCTTGAAGAATAAGGAATAGCCGAAAGTGACAGCTTTAATTCGTGTTGCGATTAAAAGCTAAGTTTATATGTGATGTGGTTTTACTCAAGAAGATAAGCTACAAAAATTTATTAATAAAAGAAACAACTGTGTCGACAGTAACGCGTTCTAAGCAGAGGACAGGCAAGGAGACCACTGCTGAGGAAATGAGAGGCAAGAAACTGAACAGTTTTTTGTGTAACTAAGAAATTGAAATAAAACCATTTTTGCATTATTTTAGGATACCGATGTCAAGCCACATAAGAACATCTCAGAACATTTAATATGACCGTACAAAAACTATAGCACGTGAGAATTAAAAAAAGACCTTCCACAATTGATCACTTTTAATCTCTAACAGAAACTTTCACTTTATCCTTGTCACATCTCATGTTTCTTAACTTAAGATTTGTCAAGTATGATATGTTTGTTGCACAAGAAACTTTACGACAGCGATAATAACTGCCTTAATCTCTCTTACTCTAGAGTAAGACATGTGATAGAACGATACATTTATAGATTACTGGTTAAAAACGGCCATGAAAACTTGCTTGTGTAAGATATCTCCTTGATTTACACTAAGCTAATTCGGTAAAAAATACCTGTTATACCAACCGATTTTGGTAAATTCACTCATCTTTGGTCCAACAAAGTTTGGCCGTTTGGGAATTCTTTGCGCTTTGGCCTAAAAATCAAGCTATCTATTAGAACTTCACAAGTGTGATTGTTTAAGTGGCAGTGGGCGGGCACATTGCTCGTAGAACTGATGGCCGTTGGGACAGAAAAGTTGTAGAATGGCGGTCGCAGACTGGAAAGCGCAGTGTTGGCAGATCTTCTACAAGGTGGACCGAGGATCTGGTGAAGATTGCGGGAAGCCGATGGATGCGAGTAGCACAAAACCGGCCGCCGTGCAGATCCTAGGGGAAGGCTAATGTCCAGCATTGGACGTCTTTCGGCTGATGATGATGATGTGTGATTGTTTGTCAATATATTCATCGAACTGGTTTGTCTGTGTGTCCTGTTAATAGTCTGTTGGCGGCTGTTATCAGCGACGAACACACGCAGAGTTACGGCGCAGTTATTACGGCGCGGCGACGGAACGTAACGAGCTTGTACTACGATTGTTGGGGACTATTTTGGTGGTAAGGGTTAAGATTCGAATGTACTATCTGATAGTAACTATCAGCTCAATGGAACCCTGACCCATCATAGTACTGTGGCACAGTGACGTTATGATTCAAGTTGTAAGAAGTGTGAAACATTTTTTTTTATAATATCACTGTGACACAGTTATATGATGGGCTGATAGTAAATGGATCCTCTGATGGGTCTACGCAAATGCTTTTCAAGTTCTGAGATTGTATTCTTAGTTAAAAAAAATCGTACTTATCTATTATTAATTTAATGGTCACTAAAAAATATTTATTTATTCTTCTAAGCGTAAAGTACAACTTATTTACAAGTTAATTAAATATCAAGGGACAATATCACACCAATTGACCTAGTCCCAAACTAAGCTCTAGGCTTGTACTATGGGTACTAGACAACGATATAAATATTTATACAGTGAAATATATACTTAAATACATATAGAAAACCTCCATGACTCAGAAACAAATATTCGTGAAAAAATACTCATGCTACAAGTATTTGCCCTTACCGAGAATCGAACCCAGGACTGTTACATATACGATAAACACTCGTATTAAAAAAAAACGTATTTTTTTAGTGAAAATAAACAAATCTCAGAAACAAATATTCGCGCTTATCACACCAATATTTGCCCATACCGGCAATCGAACCCTGCACCGCTAGCTCCGTAGGCAGGGTCACTACGAACTAGACTGACGCGTCGTGAAATATACAATTAATTTAGTAACAAACATTTCCGAATACAACTTGTCTAGCTCTATAACTCTATTAATAGCTTTAATCAATGTCATAACATATTGAGCCCCATTTTGTATACCGACCTAAACCAGAAGAGCGTATCTGCTATAAACTTGTACATTAACTTCCACCTTATTACTACCGAGAAAAAATCTATTTCGATTTAGCTTTCAAATTGCAAATACGCTCTTTTGCTTTTATAGGGCAGAATAGTTACCTACTAAAGATATAGGGAGAATATGTTTATGAGAATGCATATTTACGTGTAGTAGTGAAGCTAATACAACAATGATTTATTTAGAAATTTGAACCATCTTGATAATGACACGTGATACGTTACAATTCGGTATACATTGCAAAGTTAACACACTAATACATTACTAGATTTCATATAAACTGCGCAATGTACACTAAAATGTCTCATGTCACCTGTATTTATAATAAGATAGAGGGGTACTTCAATAATCGTGCCAATGAAGTATTCGTATAAAATGCAATCCCAGAGTAATCTAGCTGTATTGAACGAAACACATTTTTTTTTTGTAGATATTTATTTAATTTAAAACATTAAATATAAATTGTCGCATAATGTCACATGTTCTTGTGTGGGTAATGTTACTTTACACCGCCTGCCATATATTTTTGTCTTATTATTTCTCCGTCCAAGGTTGACTGGAGAGATCGCTATTTAGCGGTAAGACCGCCTGTTGTATACCTATAGTTCAAATGTATTGTTCCTTGTTTTGTTTTTCTGGTGTTCAATAAAGAGTATTTGTATTGTATTGTAATGTCGTAACTCCTGATTCATGAAATCGGACAACTTTGTTGTTGTACTAGATTTCTAGTAAAATCATACTTTTACGTTCTCCATTTTGATCTGTTTTCCAGTTATTCGCTTTTTCAGAGCGGCTTAGTCATTCACAATCAATTTGAAGCATAATATGCTAAAACATAAATATAAACATGTATAGTTATAGATATTGAGGTCATGATAAGGAAAGGAAATATTTATAAAGATAATGAGTAAGATCACTTAAGCAGTAGCGAATCCGAGGGAGTGGGGGGGGGGGCGAAGTGCTTTATCTCCTTCCCCCGACCCACCATCTGGGTCCTGGGGGTCAAACCCCTTCCAAACCAAGATCCTAAATCCACTAATGCTTAAGTATAAATCATAATAGAAATAAAAAATAGGAGAAATTAGGAATATACAGCGGGATTTATGCAGATTTTCAAATAAAATATAAGAATAAATACGTAACAATCCACATAAAATGTATCATCAAAAGTTGTCTAAAACACAATCACAGCCTACAACACCATTATCATGTCCAATTTTAGTTGAAATTAGACAATGGCACTGATCAAATTAAGTGTAAACTTCTCTTCCACTCGCTCTTAATGCATATGAGAGCGAGTAAGAGCCAATTACAAACCCGAATCACCTTCTAAGAGCTATGGCATTGTACCTAATTTCCTATGGTACCGAAACCTTCTTGCTAGAGCCCGTAATCGAAATCGAATATACCACACACAAAAATCGGTCAATTTAGATGTGTGTAGTAATTTTGAACTATGCGCCTGCTAACTCTGTAATACTAATCATATATAGCTCGTAATAAGAAAGATTACACAGCCAGGCGTTATGAAGTACAGATTCATGTGAATTGCTAATCAATTGAAAATAAAGTTGTTTGATTAAGAATAAAAGATGGGAATTGGGAAGAAACGTCTACTTTTTGCGCAGTCGTCAAATTAAATCCACTGGGTCAAGTAGAAAGCACAAAATAGACAAAAACTGTGCTAACAATAACAAAATTATCAAACCTTATGTATACCTTTGTCTTCTCCATATTCAATAAAAATTTAAATATCTAACTCTAAATGGTACAGTATTTATCAGAAGTGTGCAACTACATATCTAAAGTAAGTCACTTTTGTGCCTTGTCTCTATAACGTCATCTTATAATGGCCTTGCATAATTGTGTAGCGAGGTAAAGTGACAAAGTACGGAAGTGATCATGTTACTTACTTATTTTGTTTTGTACTTAATCCTCAAAGATAAAAGTGGAACAATCAATATTTATATTGAACACACAATATTGAATGTGCAAGATAATACTTTTAGGAGTTAGTACAAACAAAGCAAACAGTAAATTTAACTGCGCAGTAGATTACGACAGCACAATGAACAAGAACGCCATTGTGAAATAGCGGATATGATCATTGATAATGGCTCTAGATCATAATTATAAATGGATGTAAGATGACAAAGAAATATAAGGGAAAAACGTACATTGATAATGTGAATCTACCTCTCTATTGAAGGGACTAAGAGTTTTATCCATGTATCAATGCACTTTTCCGCTTTTGAGAGGATAATAGGTTATGAAATAGTGAAAATAAACATAGATATATAATCAAATCAGAAAAAATAAGGTTGAAAATTATAAAATACATACTTTGCTTCAAACAGAATTGCACCGGGGATCATCTGCAATGACCCTTTCAAAAAATATAGCTTGGGTACCCTGATCCTTCTTGTGGTTATCCTTTCGAGAACAGCATCCTTGGAAACCTTTCTTTCCATATCCAGGGCTTCCAGATCTTCCAAAAGGTCCGCGTCTATGCCAACCTCCATGTCCCCCGCGTCCGGAAAATTCGTCCCTCATCGGTCCACATCTGCAAGGTCTTTCTTCTGGACGCCCACGTCCACATCTGCCCTCATCCATCGAGGTATAACCTGGAGGTCCATCTCCCCTGGGCCCCCGTCTGCAAGGTCCGTCTTCCATTGGGCCTTGCCTACAAGGTCCGAATCCCATTGATCCAGGCCCAAAATGTTTGCCAAAGTGGTGACCTCCTCCGAACCAGTGATGTGGAGGTCCGTGGTGGTGGCCGTGTTTTCCATGATGACCGTGATGACCGTGATGTCCGTGATGTCCGAAACGACCAGGTCCGTGACGTCCAAAAGGTCCGTGTCCATGACCACCATGGCCATGATGTCCATGTCCGTGCCGCATTGGTCCAAAGCCGTAGAACTCACATTCGTTGAATCCCCTCATACTGAATTTTACTTGTGAATTTCAGATGTATCTGCTTACACTCGTAAAAGTGGAATGCTGCTTGAAACCAAGCGCGCTCCTTTTATATAAGTACGCGCCAAGCGGCTCACAATTGCACAACATTACAAATTATTACGCAATGTTTTGAAATTGTTTCACAAAATGTGACATTATTATGAAATGTGGGACATGATCATGAAAATGATATGACCTCAACTTGTGAAGTAAAAATAATGCCCGGAAAAACTTTTTGGATGAACCGGATCACAGAAATCTTAAATATTCTGAAATACACACAGTTGCGATAAGGCAGAATTCATATCATATTAGATATAATACCTAATCTATCAGTCAATTATGTCAATTCTGAAAGTTTGAGCAGTTGGTTAGGCAAAGCTACATATAGTGCATTTAACAAGGATTTATGTGTGCTGCATGTGAATATTCGATCCATAAAAAAACACTTTAGTGAATTATTAGTAACATTAAGTGGACATCTAGATTACATAGATATATTAGTGTTAACAGAAGCTAATGTGCATTATTCTCTGGTCTCTTTTTATAATATTAGTGGATATGATGTTAATGTGTTTTCACGTACAGGGCGTAGTGGTGGAGGAATAGTTGTATATACGCGGAAAGAGTTGCAAGTGAGAGTGAGTGAGACTGCGGCGACCGCAAGCGTCATGCGCTCGGCGGAGTGCGTCTCTGTTAGTTTTAGTCAAGCTGGTGAGCAAATTCATTTACTTTCCATGTACAGGCCACCTAGATTTCATAACCAGGATAGATTACAGGAATTCTTTGTTGAATTTACTACATTATTAGAATCGTTACCCTTAAAATCCAAAGTAATTATGTGTGGTGATATTAACATAAATCTTATAAATAATAATGACTCAAATGTTATAAGGTATGAGACCATTATGGCTGAGCATGGCTTCACAAAGTGTATCCATGACGTGACGCGGAGGGAGGTTACCATGGGCAGGGTGGTGGAGTCTTGCTTGGACCACATATACGTCCGAGCACCCTCGGCTTTAATAGACTCAGCAGTAATTGAGCATAAAATATCAGACCACTACTACGTGGCTGCTTCTATACGCTGGAACAACGCGCCGCCAGCCGCTGCGCGGTCGGCGCAGGCTCAGTCTCCTCAGATGTCCTCTCGCCGTGTGCTTGATAATACTTTAGTTATGGAAAAGTTAATAGGAATAGATTTAAGTGAGTTAATGTATATTCAATGCCCGGTTCAGCTGTATGAAGAATTCATTAATAAGTTTGTAAAGGTTTACGATGAATGCTATAAAATACAAACGATTTCTAAATTAGGTACAAGGAATTGTAAAATTTGGATAAATAATAACTTAAAGAATATGATCTCTAAAAAAGATAAATTATATACAGTTTGGTGTAGCGATCCTAACGATATGATTAAACGATTAGATTATACAAGGTACAGGAATAAGTGCAATAAAGCTATAACCAAAAGTAAAAATGAGTATGAGAGGCAATGTATATTGGATTGTAACAAAAATATTAAAAAAATATGGGATAGGATAAATAGTTTATTAGGTAAAGTAAAACAGTCAGTAGATAGCACAATTCTTAATAATATGGAGAAAATTGGAACGACAAAAGAAATATGTGATAAATTTGCAACTACTTTTTCAGATGAGGTTAGTAAGATTAAACATAGTTGTTGTGATAAATGGTTATCTAGAGATACTTATGCTAGCAGTCCTGATATGAGTATGAGGTGGCAACCGGTTGATGCCAAAACAGTTGCGAAAGTTATTAACAACATGAGTACAAAAAAATCACCCGGTAGCGATCTCATACGCATGTCGGATCTGAAGTTCATAGTGAATAAGGTAAGCCCAATCATAGCCAAGCTTATTAACCAATCAGTTGAACATGGTAGTTTTCCCAGTAAACTTAAGGAAGCGATTATTAGACCTATTTACAAAGGAGGGGACCGCAAGCTATTCACAAATTACAGACCTATAGCGATTTTGTCTAGTATAGACAAAATAATTGAAAAAGTAATAATTAATCAAATTGGATTGTACACACAAAAAAACAACATATTACATAATTGTCAACACGGATTTCAAAAAGGAAAGGGAACACATACTTTATTATCTGAGTTTACAAATGAAATTAACACAAGTTTGGAAAGTAAAAAAATCGTTTTAGTAACTTTTTACGATTATAAGAAGGCATTCGATACTCTCGATACAGGAACCCTTCTGCAGGCGATGGGTGAGTGCGGGGTCGGGCAGCCGCTCAACGCCTGGTTCGGCGACTACCTGACCGCGCGCTCCTACCGCGTGCAGGTGGGCGGGCAGCTCAGCGAGCGGACGCAGGTGCGCTGCGGGGTTCCGCAGGGCTCGGGGTGCGGCCCGGTCTGTTATCTTATGCATGTAAATAGCCTAGGTAGAGTTGTACAGAACAGCACTCCCTACATGTTCGCAGACGATCTGTGCACCGTGACCGTCGGAACGGACCTTGCGGAGATGTACCACGCGGCTCAGCAGGATATAGACTCTATTGTAAAATGGTCTCATGACAATGGCATTATTTTAAACTCAGGGAAAACTAAACATCTTATAATACATTCGCCACATTTAGAGATAGACTGTCAAACTTCTGCCTTGTTATTACATAGTTATTCTTGTTTACATAATAATTTAATTAAATGTTAATGTGTACCAATTGAAAGAGTGGATTGTGCTACCTATCTGGGTGTTAAAATTGATACTAAATTCTCATGGGCTTGTCATATCGATTACATCAGTATTAAGTTAAGAACACTATTAAACAAATTTTATCACCTTAGTTATAGGGTACCCCTTGGGACCTTAAAGTGTCTGTATCACGCATTAGTTGACCCGATTTTGGGATATGCTCTTGATAGCTATGGTCTAACGTTTAAAACATATATTAATAAATTAGAGACATTACAATTAAAATTTATAAAATTACTTGTAAATAATAAAATTAAAGAAAAATATAAAAATGATTACCGAAAATTATTTAAAATATGTAGTATTCTTCCCGTTGGTATAAAACATAAATACCTTCTTGCCGTTAATAACCATAGCAGTCAGGAGCATCACCTATTTCGGGTTAGTCATAACTATGGCACAAGATCGGTGTCGGAGGGTAAATTTAAGGTGCCAAGGATCAACAACTATTACGGAGACAGAACACTTAAAAAACGAATACCCTACACTTTAAATAGTCTACCCGAAGACATCCGATCAGAACCTAATTTACACAAATTTAAAAGGCTGCTTAAAAAACATCTACTTCATTTATTATAAAATAAATTATAAAATAAATATAAATAAAGCTAGTATTAAGGAACCAAATTGTTACTATTAAGTTTAAAAGGACTCAGCTGCAGTCAAACTGTTGTGACAGTTTTGCAGACTATTTTTTAAGAAAAATATGTAATTTTTTGGTTAATAAATAAACAATAAATAAATAAATAAAAATAAATAAAAATATCAATACAATATGAATCTGAATTACGAATATGGTAAAAATCTATACTAATATTACAAAGGGGAAAGATTTGATTGTTTGTTTGTTTGCATTGAATAGGCTCCGAAACTACTGGGCCGATTTGAAAAATTCTTTCACCATTAGAATTCTACATTATCCCTGATGAACATAGGCTATATTTTATTTCTCTGCGCCGACGGAGTCGCTGGAAACAGCTAGTAAGTAATATTTTGGGACTGTAAATCATTAAATATTGCAAGATAATCGTTCAAAACCTGTAGACAATTACTTTTTTATCCCAATTAGCGTTTTGTTTCGTGATATTCTCGATTAAGAAAAACAATGGGAAAAAAATTGCGACTATTTATAAACTACGAGTGACTTTATAACAGAAATTATTAATTAGGTTAGAAGCCGTATAAGGAGCTACTGAAGTATGTCAAGTTCAGGCAATAAAAGAGACAGAGCTATCGTCTAGAATAACTGTCCTTTTCACTACTTTACTAAGGAGGTTTTACATTAAAAATTGTATAGTTCGTTTATCAAAACTGCTTCTTTTAGTAATTTATTGAATATAGTGTGTTTTTTAGAGTTCCATACCCAGAGGGTAAAAGCGGGACCTTATTACTAAGACTCCACTATCCATCTGTCTGTCTGTCATCAACCTGTATCTCATGAACCGTGATAGCTAGGCTCCCATACAACAAACGTGATTTTTTGGCCGTTTTTTGCTTGATAATGGTACGGAACCCTTCGTGCGCGAGTCCGACTCGCACTTGGCCGGATTTTTAACAATATTGAGGAATCCCAATCCATAAGAGGTACCTACAGGGAGACGTTGACGTTTAGATTAGATTGTGAAATCAATTTTGCGGTAAAGGTACAGTTATCAGCATAAATAAGTGATTATATGTACCTTGTCACTTTAACGTCGTGTTATACAAAATTGTGAAACGATTGAAAGCGACAAGGTACAGAAATGATCACTTATTTATTCTGTGTGACTGTAATTTTTTTTGGTCAAGTGTGAACAGTACGAAAAAATGTTTTAACAGCATGAGAAGAGCAGTATTTGAAACAATGTTGTAAGTTCTATAATTCAGAAACCATTTACCGTAAAAATGTATCAATAAGTAACATCATCATTGTTCAAATGTTTACCTGTGGTTGGTTTTGCTAACACCGAGCATCGAACCGGGGCTTCCCATTATTTACGCCTCGTTTAGTATCCAATTGTAAAGATGACTCATCGACGCCCTCCGCACGCTCAATCAGCGTCAGTTAATGACCTTTCGGCCTTCATTCACGACATTTTTTAAGGAAATTTAGGCAAACTAACATAGAACATATTGCAAATGAAATAAAGGGATTCATATTGGTTGATGTAATTATTTTTACTCATAACGTATTGTAAGTCATAAATGTCATAATCATCGCAACTCATAACGTATTTTTTCAGCAACTGTTACTTTTCAGGATTTTTATAAATCAAACCTAACCTAACCTAGTTTTATCTACATATTGAATATGTCAGAACTTCTGAAAAGTTTACGGTTCCAACGTTATACAAAAAATATTTTCGGAGTTTCAATTTTATATGAACTTTGGCGCACCGGAAATAATGTTTATAAAAACTTGAAGTATTTCTTTGCACATAATTCTAGTTTTATCTTCAAATTGGAACCCTCGGTGCGCTAGTCCGACTCATTTACCGACATAGTTTGAAGTTTCACTACTCATAAAACTAAATAAAAATGTTTTCATAACATATCGTTTGACCTAATTCTAGGAAATCAATATCAGATCATTATCACATTGTATACTAACAGTATATGATAAGATTCCCGACATGAGTGTGTATGACGCGTCATGACGCAACAAATGACGCATACTTTTAAGGACATCCTGTGTTTTACAAAACAAGCGAATAATTTGTAGAAAAAAGTACCGCGCAATTTGCGCAATCATAGAAATTATTGTAAAACTATGTTATTTGAATAATCAATGCTTAAACAGACGTTTTTAGGGTTCCGTACCCAAAGGGTATAAAACAGGACCCTATTACTAAGACTCCACTTATGTATTTCTGTTGGCGCTATAACAAAAAATATTAAAATTTAAATCAAATTAAAAAAATATGGGGCACTCATGCAAGAATTGTATGGAACCGTTATTTGCAAAAATCAAAATTTAAAATATTTATTCAGTAAAATGGCCACATACGAGTAGTTGTAGTACCCATAGTACAGTCAAGTCTCAAAAATATGTCCACATACCTTATTACTATGGCAATAAGGTCTTCGTGTGCATATTTTTGCAACTTTGTGCGGATATTTCTTAATTTGACTGTACAGTCGAGTTCATAAATATGTCTACACTTTAGTACCTTGTCACTTTAATCGCTTTGACAATTCATAAATGGCAGTTTGAACATGACATTAAATAGACAAGGTATTAATGTGTATACATATTTATGAACTCGACCAGCCTAGAGTTTAGTTTGGTATTAGGTCAATTGGTGTGAGATTGCCACTGATATTTATTTATTTATTTCGAGACCATATTCTCCTTTTGCGTATTTCTCTGTACTTTGTTTGGCACGAATAAATATTTTCTATCTTCAAAATTAAAATACTAAAACCATAAAGAAGAAAGCCACACCTTCAGCCCTATCTATAATTGAATAAATGGCGATCGGAAGTTCAGAACACAAAGGCAGGAAATAAACTAAATAGCACATTAACAATGTAAACTGATCAGTCAACTGTGACGAGGGTGAAAGGGAAGTCAAGGTCAAAGTTAACCTTTGAACCTTGGAATAGGGAACTTTCTTTATTTCTATCTAAAAGAAACATAAGTTCAAGTTTGTTTGGTAACAGATAGAAAGGTCAACTCTAGTTAACGTTAACTTTGTAGAAAAACTGCGGTTTTGTCATAGCAATTCTCTTTTTCTACCGACTTCAAAACAGGAGGAGGTTCTATGTTTGGCTGTTTGTGAATATTTTTTATGTACTCGTATGGAGGTACAGGCGTGTTCATAATATGTGTAGGTACACTTTAATACCTTGTCTATTTAATGTCATGTTTAATCTGTCATAATATGAATTGTCACAGCGATTATACAAAATATAAAGTTATACAATATTTTATTTTATTTTCGCAATAAACTCTTTCATAAAAAAAAATGGCTCCCTTGTTAAAAATTACGTTACGTTAAGTGCCTTATTTTGGGTCACCGACTTACAAAAAAAAAGAAAATTTCAACTCAATATTTCCAGTAGTTTCGGAGCAAATCGGCTATTTTTGACGGACGGACAGACAGACATGCGATTGATCTTAAATAAGGGTTAAGGTACGGAACCCTAAAAAGATAAAATATGAAAAAGAATTATTCAGCAAGTAGGCCACACGGACACTTTTCAGACATTCTTTAACATATTACTTATTTATTACAATGATAAAACTTTAAGCAGCGGTGACGTCTATAGACGTCAAGCAACTATGACTGACGTCTAATCACGTCAAGCATTTCCAAGGTGAGTAGATTGAGTTGTGTTATAGTGAGTATAGTAATTCAATGCTCGTATCTTAAACCGGCAGTTAGCTGCGACTCTGCAATTTAGCCTGGATTTTACTGTCTCGTGCACTAAAAAGGTGAGTGTTTTAAGAAAATAACAAATTATACTAATTTGATCATTTGTTTATAAGTCATACCTAGTGGAATACATATTTGTTAAAAGTATTATTGCGGTTAGTACGAGAGGTAACTACTGAATATTTAAATTCATTCCTTATATTAATTTTATAAAAAAACTATGGTCTTGAACCGCCACTTTTTTAAGTGGTACCAGTATTCTGTATATAATATAATAGATACAGAACATTTATTTGCCCGTTTCGGGGATTGAACCAGGGACCGCTAGCTTCGTAGGCAAGGTCACTTCCTATTAGGCTTATTTTTTTTAGTAATTCTTAATAGAGCGTCGTAGATGTTCTTTAGTTTAAGGGCCTGTTTCACAATCGACAAGTAAATTTATGTGCCAGTTAAAGTTAGCTCTCTCCTTGTCTATGTTCAACTGTAAGAAAACGAAAAGGTATTTATGTGTCAGATACGCTTTACTTGGCGATTGTGAAACAGGCCCTAAGTTAAATAAATTATTCATTAACACACTATATACCTACCCATATCTATTTTCATATTTTAGTTATAGTATGCTCCCTATACTCAGGCAAATGATTCGCTTTCCAGCAGCACCCGAAACCGAGACTACCCCCGTATATTGTCTACACTTACCGCTTTAGCCGGGTAAGTGACACCCGGTTATTAAGATGACCAGTGGGAACTAGATATAAGGCAACTTGCAAGTTTTGCTGAAATTAAGATGGGGTTGTGGTTTAGTTAGATCATCTATATATATAAAAGGCAAAACTGACTAACCACACAGTCGAAACTACTGTACCTAGAAACTTGAAATTTGGTACAGGGGTTCCTTTCATGATGTAAGTGAGCACTAAGAAAGGATTTTTAGAAATTCAACCCTTAAGCGGGTGAAATAGGGGGTAGTAGTGGGAAACTAATTCTACGCGAATGAAGTCGTGGGCGTCCTCTAGTATCATATAAATAAAACTTTCATTTCGACTTCTCGCTAGTAATAAAGAAACACATATATATTAGTATAAAAGTTTTCTGTGTCTCCGGAAGTTACACCTACTTTCAGCTTCTTTCGTTTACGTCTGGCTAGCGACAGCAAACACACTGTAAAATTTCAATTTTTATGAGTTAATCTCCTGATATTTACTAATTTAAATAAAAAAAATACTTATTTTTCAATCAACGCACCATCATTCAAACGATTAGGCAAACGATGCGGTTTCCAGTGGCACCCGATAACGAGACTACCCTCGGATATTGTCTACACTTACCGGATTATCCGGGTAAGTGACAACCGGGTCTTAAGGTGCCTGCGCTAAGGGTCTAAGTTTATCGGCAAGTGGGAACTTGGTGAAACAGAAAACTTGCAAGTTTTGCTGGAATTAAGATCGTGCTGTGGTAAGTGAAATTATATCAAATAATAAATTAATTACGAAGGCTCGTTAATAAAATAGGAGGCAGCAAAAAAAACACTTGAACGAACGTTTTCTGTTTCTCCATTAGTTAAACCTACTTATAGACACTTTCATAAAATTCTGGCAAGTGGCAGCTGTGGCTTTTACCCACATGTTGCTAAACACATGCCACAAAATAAACTGTGAAGTGTGATTTTTTTATTATGATAGTCTCCTGATATTTACTAATTTACATAAATATTTTACTCGTTTTACAATAAACGCACTATCATTCCTCGAACACCGTGTACTCAGGCAACGATGCGGTTTCCAGCGGCACCCGATAACGAGACTACCCCCGGATATTGTCTACACTTACCGGATTATCCGGGTAAGTGACAACCGGGTCTTGAGGTGACTGCGCTAAGGGTCTAAGTTTATCGGCAAGCGGGAACTTGGTGTAAAAGGTAAATTACAAGTTTTGCTAGAATTTATATCTAAGTACACCAGGAGCCCTTTTTTTTTGGTCATTATGTCCTTGTTTGCATAATTATTCAGAGAATCTTTTTAAGATTTCTCAAACATTTAACGTGTAAAAAACATTGTACTCATGCTAATTTCAACGAACTTGAAAACATGGGTGTCGTTTGTTTGTAAAAACAACGATAGATGGCGTCAGCATACCCTCCGAGTATGATAAAGTAAGCGATCGATAATTTCGTGGATCTTAAGTAGGGTCTTGGTGGCATAATTGGTAATGCGCCTGCATTGGCCCGGATTGCCAGAGGAGATGTAGGTTCGAATACTGCCTAAGCCCGACGAAATTTTTTCGCTTTAATATAATTTGAATTACGTACAGACGTTTCTGTTAAAATTAAAAAATATTTAACGTGTAAGGTGAGGCGGGGCTATTGCATCTGCGGGGCTATTGTAACTTTTCATACTAAAACGTGTTCTACTTTTAAAATTAGTATGAAAAGTTACAATAGCCCCGCAGATGCAATAGCCCCGCCTCACCTTAGATGAGACTAGGTTAAGTTATGTTTGATTCATAAAAACACTATGGCTTCTAACTCACAGACTCAAACTTACAACATTTATTTGACACACAACAAACAAAGTGAAACATTTTGTAAGAAATAAATAAAAACGTAAAAGGATAGAACACAAAGATACTTCTTAATACAACGTGTTACAAAAATACCCAAAAAAAAAAGTCGACCCTATAGGGCTTATAAGCTATCGCCTCAGTCATACAACTTCTATGACTGAGATGACAGCTTACAGGGTTGACATTATGGTCTAAGATCCGAATAGGAGACGACCTTCACCCAGCTGTTTATTCAATAAAAAGTGTTTTATATCAAATTTAATATGGTAATTAATATATGGCGAATAGGCTGACTGAAAAATTTCCGTCCATTACAGTCCATAATCCATACTAATATTATAAATGTGAAAGTGTGTCTGTCTGTCTGTCTGTCTGTCTGTCAGTCTGTCTGTTACCTCATCACGCTTAAACCGCTGAACCGATTTAGATGAAATTTGGTATGGAGATAGCTTGAGTCCCGGGGAAGGACATAGGCTACTTTTTATCCCGGAAAATTAGACAGATCCCGAGGGAGCAGCGATAAACGACTTCTACGCAGACGGAGTCGCGGGCAAAAGCTAGTTAAAAATAAAACTAATAATGAACTTTTTTTAAAATTGATATTTCTTGTTTAACCTACCGTTTGCATATTCTATAATAGGCTTCATACATTCGATTAGTATGTAATTGGTCTATTAAACTAGTAAGAGCAATTTAAAAAAAAAATCGTTTTTAGTTTTTTTTAAATATAATATGACTATTACTTTTTTTTTGGGATTTTTTGTAACACGTATACCAACAAGTAGCGAATTTAGAGACGTTGTGCTGTAGTGTGAGGACAAAAAAGACTCAGCTCAGCATGTGCTGCAGACGGAGCGACAGCGCTGGTTTTCAGCTAAACCCACCTACCTACCTACTTCGACTTGTGATAATATAAAAAGAAAGATGTTTTAATTAACAGCAACTGGCACGGGCACTTTTACACGTCAAAAATCAACAAGCGTTTCCCAAGAGGACGGTAACTGCTGAGAAACTCAACAGACAATTCTTCGTCAATAATATAAAAAAAACCGGCCAAGTGCGAATTGAACTCGCGTGGAGAGGGTTCCGTACTTACATTTTTTTTCGATAGAATTCAATACTCAATACCTACTCAATATTTTATTGCAATCATAATGTTGGAAATACAAAAGATGGAAATATAATAAATAATAAATGTCTCAATTATGAACCCTGTTGGGCACTGCAAGCATATTTAGAGAGAGGGAGACTTATCCTTTAAATAATATGAAAAGACTTCTACAAGCAATGACTTATATTTTGTTTTTTTTTTCAGAAATTACGACTCAATAGTTTCGGAGATCAGGGGGGGTGGTAAATTTTCGTCATCTTTCATGAATAAAATCAAAACTATTTATTTTATAATAATAACAAAAATATGTTTGAGATTCTCATAACGAGCCCTTTCATTTGATATGAGACACAGTAAGGTTTGCAATTTTTTTATTTAAATTTCCAAATTCGTCCCCCGAAAATGACCCTTATTTAAAAAAAAAAACATTTATTTACTTTGCACATCTTTGTTTGGGTCAATAATTTACATATGTGTACCTCAACTCAATCGGTCCAGTAGTTTCGGAGCAAATTGGCTGTGATAGACGGACAGACAGACGCACGAGTGATCCTATAAGTTTTCCGTTTATTCATTTTTTTACGGAACCCTAAAAAACATGTACTTGTACGTAAGACGTGAAGTATTGGATAGGATGGGCCGCACGACAGCTTACGTAAGTTCTATACGTAGTTTCTGCAATTGCAACCGTTGGCAGAAAGCAACTTGTCTAAGCCCACTGAAAGCAAACAAAATTACTCTCTTCAGAAAAATACATTCAAAATTCATATTTTACTTACGTAAATGCTTACTTATTCAAAATGGATCATAACACATTGCAATAAGATTGTTTTTGGATAAAGTCGTGTGGGAATAGAAATTCCACGTAGAAACGCAGCTCGTTACTTCCGGATGTTGTCGGCAGGAAGTCACAGGATACGAAATATTATATAGGGTGACCAAATTTTTGAGAAATCACGAATTATCCAACAAATTTTATTAATAGGAAAGTTAAAAGGAAGGTTTAGTCGATATATACTAGAGGACGCCCGCGACTTCGTACGCGTAGAATTAGTTTCCCGCTACTCCCCCCATATTTTCTTCCCGTTGGGGGTCGATTTTCGGAAAATCCTTTCTTAGTGCTCATTTACATCATGAAAGGAACCCCTATACCAAATTTCAAGTTTCTAGTTAGGTACAGTAGTTTCGGCTATGCGTTGATATATAAGTCAGTTAGGTTTTCCTTTTATACATATAGATATAGAAGATACATAAATAAAAGGAAGAACTGATTTTAATGTGGCACAAACGTAGTCATAAAAAAAGAATACTTGTTATCCCAGGGATAGTTGCTGAGGAAATAACGTTAAACGACTTCTACACGGACGAAGACAAGGGCAAACCCTGTTTTTTTTATAAGTTAAGAATGAAATATTTAATACCTAATTGAATTGCACAAAATTGCAAAAATAATACCATAAAATGTATAAGTAGGTAGTAATATTGACAACGTTTTCTTTTAAGAATTCTCCAACTGTACAGCTGTTTGTATAAATACATGGTGACCCGCCCTGAAAAACGCTCTTATTTGCTAAATTGATAACATATTTTTTATAGCGCGTAAATCATCAAGAAAATGATAGTTCAAAACGAATTAGCATACATTAAACTTAATAACATTTTGACTATAGGAAAGTGTAAATTATAGAACACAAAAAAACATTCACCGAGATAAGGTTTCAATACGCTACCGTTAAGCGCTTTTGTAAATAGACTAGTTTACATTTCCGAATAGGTTTAAAGTCAACTTACAAGATTTGAAAAAAAAACTTGCAACACTTACTTTATTTTTCAGTCTTTACTACGATAAAGTCCCTGGTCACCCCAGTTTCCGGTCAGACCTTGTGTTCGCGCCCACAGCCTCCCGTCCTGAAACGTAATGACCCACTTGCCGACGCATCGCTCGTGGTATCCGGGTTTGTTACTTCTATGACTGTAAAACAGTCAAAGATATCTATATATATAAAAGGCAAACCTGTGTGACTTATATATCAACGCACAGCCGAAACTACTGTACCTAGAAACTTGAAATTTGGTACAGGGGTTCCTTACATGATGTAAGTGGCACTAAGAAATAATTTTCCGAAAATTGACCCCCAACGGAAGAAATGGGGGGAGTAGCAGGAAACTAATTCTACGCGTACGAAGTCGCGGGCGTTCTCTATTATAAATAAATATATAGGGAAAATCACATAAAAAAAATCCTATTTAGTCCCAAGCTAACAAGGAAAGGTACCTACCCAACTGTCCGGCTCTGATTTGGTTTATTTTGATATATGTAGAGAGTAGTCTAAAATAACAGACACGTATTTTTTTTAGCGGCCTAAACTCATCCTGTTGGGAAAAATTGACCTCCAAAGTACTGAAAAGTGATTACACTCTCTAACTAACTAACGAGGACAAGCGAATTTTAGAAAATCTTTGAATGCAAATTTTGTTTCTTTTTAAAAACAAAATAATGTTTCCTTTCAGTAAAATGATATCTAACTTAAGGATTTAAGGCAGTTCCTCCCTCCCATCCATATTTTTTTTCAACCCTGTGTTATGTCAACCGACTGGAGAAACTTTGTCATCGCGATGTAGAACACTGTTGCTCTGTCTAACGCTTAGGCGCCGGCGAATTGGTTAGTTCATACAAGCAGTAATCGCTAGATGTTGCTAGGTCGCCACTCTCTATCGTTCAGGACTCTATTCTAGAAAGAAAGAGAAAGAAAAACATGTATTCACTACACAGAAGACAAACAAATAGACAGAAATAAAAGAAAACAATCAACGTGGCAGGAATAGCACGGAGTGTGTCCTCACGCACGGTAGTAAATCGGACTCTGGCTCAGCATGCTGAGGTGTAAGAAACCTACAGTGCTGATTTTCACTCACAGAGCGCTGTACCAGCATACTATATTATACTGTATGGTTTATACGCTCAATCGTACTAAATATACATGCAAAATACTTTTATATTTAGTGACCCAAGTGAAAATTATAAAACGCCTACATAAATACTGATATACAGCTTTGATAAAAAGATCAAAACAAAAAGAATCAAAGGTGATTTTAAAACCAACAGATTGGTATATTACCAATTTAACTGCCGCACTCAGAGACGTCAATTAAATTTAATGTTTGTTTAGTGACGTGTTGTCTTATTGTATTGCTGTAGCAAATAAAGTGACAGCAGCAACTTTAATCAAGCATTAAATTAAATTGACGTCTCTGAGTGCGGTAGTTAGAGTGTTAACGCTGGATCGAAGATTAGGATTTGGTCGATAAAATCATATTACATTTGACACGTTATCGTATTGTCAACGATTTGGTAATTCTTAATAACTTGACAGTAATAACGGCCAAAACACAATACGATAACAAGTCAAAGCGATATAGTTTTGCAGAGTAGAATAGAGCCCCAGTACTGTTATTAAACCGGTAAAAGCCATATTCGTCGCATAACTCACGGTTTTACTGTTTTAATTTCCCGATTGTGGGCTCTGTTGACAGTTATATTGCTTTCCGGGCGATCTGTCTGTCCGTCTGCCACACGACAGCGATGCATTGTGTTTTGCTACGGGGAAAATAAAGGTTGTTTAATCTGCTTTAATGAAGTTAGTATGGAGTTCATCGATAATTTGTGTTTTCTTATTAAACACTAGAGGACGCCCGCGACTTCGTACGCGTAGAATTAGTTTCCCGCTACTCCCCCCATTTTTTCCTGTTGGGGGTCGATTTTCGGAAAATCCTTTCTTAGTGCTCACTTACATCATGAAAGGAACCCCTATACCAAATTTCAAGTTTCTAGGTACAGTAGTTTCGGCTGTGCGTTGATATATAAGTCAGTCAGGTTTGCCTTTTATATATATAGATTACGTTCGCAAGACGGCTCTCGGCCTGATTTTTTTTCATCTATCCATCTATAGCTCCTTATTTTTTTTGTAACTTTGAATCCCCGGGGAAGTTTGAACAGTTTCCGGGCTAGTAGACAGTAGTAAAAGTACTGGTAGTAGTCACAGAACAGAAAAAACAGTAGAAGTGTCAAGTGGGCGTGTAACGTGTGGCATAGTTATGCGGAGTTCCGCGCAACCTACCATACTTTTGCCGCGATCGCTTATTTCAATATTTCGATATTTCTAAAATAGGAAATAAATCCAGAAGCATGCCTTATTGTGCTATTTTGGAGTGTAAAAACGATAGCCGCACCAAAAACATTTTCCATGGTGGCGTGTTGTTTTTATGATAGCTTGAGTATTAGCGACAACAGGCCTGATACTAAGCGAAGCTCATGCCGCCACTTCCACTGTTTTTTCTATTCCGTGGTAGTAGTAGTCGTAGTAGTAGATAGTAGTGTATATGTACCTACAGTCGAGTTCATAAATATGTATACACTTTAGTACCTTGTCTATTTAATGTTATGTTTAAATTGCCATATTTTAATTGTCACAACGATTAAAGTGACAAGGTACTAAAGTGTATACATATTTATGAACTCGACTGTACAACAATTTATCATTTAAAGTCTACGATAAGTATTTCTTAACAATTTACGTATTCACCCGATTACAGTAACTACCTAAGTGCCGCACTCAGAGACGTCAATTAAATTTAACGCTTGTTTAGTGACGTGTTGCCTTATTCTATTGCTATAGCAAAGAAAGTGACAGCAGCTACTTTAACCAAGCGTTAAAAATTGACGTCTCTGAGTGCGGCAGTTAGTGATTAAAATCGTTCTCTATTTTACTCTTTCTTGTAATTAATCATTGACGGAAACAAAAAAGGACGCATAATACCAAGAATTCCTGGATCGTAATCCTAATTTCTCAAAATATTCTTTGAAAGATGAAGCGCCTGCCAAAACACTGTTAGCAACCCTAATACTGTTTATCTTTTGTTTCCAAATAATAAACTCCTGAGCATTCTACCGCATACATTGCCCAACATCCCCAATGCCAAAGAAAACTGGCTCCCCAAGGAGCCACTGGCATTCTAAGACCCGAGCCGCCAAATGCGACAATGCGTTCATCGAATACCTATTACTTTCTGAACACTCAATAACTTGAGAACCAATTCCTGAAGGATTTTGAGGGATTTCCACCGAATTTGATTTGAGGGAAGCAGTCATTCAAATCTTTAATAATTCCCCGGGGTTGGTTTAAGTTACGAGAGAATGGAGTTTGAAGTGTTAACGCGCTAACTTTGCGAGTTTGTCGCTCAAATGCAAACAAATTGACAGCACTCAAAAAAATGTGAGCTAACCAAGAGAGGTTTTCTCTTAGTTGACATAAAATGAATACACTATTCATGATATTAGTTACTTATTGTAAAAACTGCAAGTTCTTTACCGATTCAACTAACATCTTAGTTGATGCGTCTAACGTCTTGTCAGGCTCGTATGGATTCAAATTCAAGACGCCTATGCACAACAATCACAATCTTGTTAGAAGCGACCAATTTTTTTTTTCAATGAGGGTGCTAAAACTATTAGTGCCTGTTTCACTATCGCCAAGTAACGCGTATCTGACACATAAATGTAGCCCTTTCCTTTTCTTACACTTGAACATAGACAAAGAGAGAGCTAACTTTAACTGGCACATAAATTTACTTGTCGATTATGAAACAGGCCCTTAGAAAAAATGGCGATGAAAATTATGATTAAGCAAACAAACTGCTTATACGAAATGCGTCATATGCTTAAATAGAGCACAGTTATTTGAAATGATCCCTCCACGAAAAACTAGATAGGTACAGTCGAGGAAATTGATTCCTAGACCACTTTGGACTATGTCAAAGTGACACTGTAAATAAAACCATAAGAAGTCTCTTACGTTTTGATTGATTACGTCACTTTGACATAGTCCAAAGTGGTCTAGGAATCAATTTCCTAGACTGTACATAGGCTTATTTGTCACAATGATTTATAAATCGCGGAATGGTAGGAGATCCGAATAGGAGACGACCTTCACCTAGCTGTTTATTCGTTAAAAAGTATTTTATATCAAATTTAATATGGTAAGTAATATGGCAAATAAGTTGACTGAAAATATTCAGTCCTGTACAGTCCATAATAAAAAAAAAACTATATATTAACTTATTTTTATTATTGCTATTGCTTCAATTGCTTGTTTAATAGACCTTGCTGCTTGTCGAAAAATAGTCAACTTAACCACAAAACCTAACGTTTGCATATTCTATAGGCTTCATACTTTCGATTAGTATGTAATTGGTCTTTTAAACAAGCAATAGCAATAATAAAAAAGGTCATTTTTAGTTTTTTTTTATTATGGACTGTACTGGACTGAATTTTTTCAGTCAACCTATTCGCCATATATTACTCCATAATAAATTTGATATAAAAATCTTTTTCTCGTATAAACAGCTGGGTGAAGGTCGTCTCCTATATGGATCTTAGACCATAGTACAAGCCTCGAGCTTAGTTTGGGACTAGCTCAATTTGTGTAATATCGTCCCCCTGTTTTTCTTTCAGTATTATATAGATAGATTTCTCTCTTGTCTTGTACCACAAGTAATTTCAACGGATATCGCATAATTCTGTCCTCCGCTGGGTTGATTGAAATTATTATTATTGATTCCAATTCGGAAACGATAGCTTGTTACCCGATCCGACATTATATCCCAAATTGGGATAAATTGTCTATCGGGGAAACGCATAATCTTTAGGGCGCAGATAAACTTTAGTGTTCACTTGAAATGAGTATTCTACGTACTCGTAATGTTCGTTCTTAACCCCCGATGAAACTAGTGGGGGTATTTTAAGTTTATAAATTAATTTATTTAATAGGATAACCAACCGCAGATATTTTTTTTTAAAGCTAGTTAAAATGTAACAAATTAGTTTATATAATAATTGTACCAATAATTACAGGTGAACACAGCATGCGTTGGTATCAAGTAACAGGCAGTTTAGCTGCCTATACTACTAACTATTAGATTTAAAATAAAATTAAAGTTGTATCTACAATTAAACCAATTTAGAATTTAAAAAACAATAAGTACACGATTAATTAAATGGGTTTAACTGCCGCACTCAGAGACGTCAATTTAAATTAATGCTTGATTAAAGTTGCTGCTGTCACTTTCTTTGCTAAGCAATAGAATAAGACAACACGTCACTAAACCAGCGTTAAATTTAATTGACGTCTCTGAGTGCGGCAGTGAAGGTCTAGAAGGTGCATCAACAGTTAACTACAAGTTTCGCTTAAATGAATGTAAGTTTTACGTATGTATCTGTGTGTCTAATACATCGTGACTCCTAAACGGAATAGACCGATTCTAATTCTAACCCGGATTTTTCAAAGAAAGCTAGTTATTAAGCTAATAATAGGTCAGTCAAACCCAAGTCGGCGTCCCGCTATATTTTTAATCAAAAGCCGAATTAAGTTGGACTGATCTATTACATGACATTTTAAAATAATTTATTTCTTGCATTTGAGAACCGGGTTTTTGTTTTTAAAAACATTTATTTTATACTATAGTATACTAGCGAACCGCCCTCGCTTCGCTTCGGTTTATAATAGCTTTCTGTATCACCCGTAAATACTCCAGAATTTATTATAGAATAGAATAAAACATATTTTCAGAACTTACAATCCATAGTTTTATACAATTAAATTAAATTAAGAAACATAAAACCTTTCTTTTCAATCACTCTATTTATTAATAAAATCCGTTACGTTGTTTGAAAGATCTAAGCGCACTTACAGCGGGACAGACGGGGCGGGAAGCAACTTTGTTTTATACTATGCAAAGATATAGAGTAGGTACGTAAAGAAAATAAGTACTATCACCTATTAACAACCCATTATTATTCTACGCTACCACTATGTTCAGTCCACATCAGCCATTACCCCCGAATATTACTAATCCCGTCAGTGTCAGGCAGTCAGCGCATCGAGGGTTAGCTGACGAGGGCAGCCATGCGTGAGTGCAGGGTTCACACTCGCACTCGAAACGGGAATTATTTACAATGCCAGATACACTGCCGTCTTTAAATACGAGACGGACTGTAAAACTTTTATAATAACATCAATGTATCTCGGCCTCGCGTCGACTCGTGCGAGTGTGTAGACCTGGCATAAAGCTGGGTCCACATTTGTATCATTTCGTCGTATCGTATCTCCGTCGCGTTGCACCGACGCGTATCAAGATCGCTAATGTGGACGCACAAACAGCACGATCATGCGGCGCGCCGCGTCTGATCGCTCGGGATTGATGTTGATACGCGTTTATTATATACCCCGCACACTCGCGATCGGATACGCGTATCAAGATCGGTAAGTATGGACGTGTTTTGATACTGTATCACGATACGAAGTTATGATTTGATACGCAATACGCCGTGATCGCTCTCGAGGCGATTTGTCCCCGATCATCAAAGGGGATACGGATAGCGTCCACACTTAATGATACGGCGTTATGATACGATACGCTGCTACGCTACGGTTAGTATGGACGCATTTTGTCACATGACTATTGTAGTGATACGGTGTGCCCAAAGTGAGCGTCCATACTTAGGATACGCGAGCTCGATACGATACGCGTGATCGTGATCGGCAAAGTGATACAAATGTGGACCCAGCTTAAGGTGTTACAAAGTAAGACAGCCGGTGAAATTACTAGCATAGAGGCATTCCAGCTTAGTTCTCAGGGGACCCCTAATACAATAGGTGAAAGGTATTAAGATCGAATGCCTGATCTTAATCCTCAAAGTTGGCAACGCATTTAGGGTCTTAAGATCGCAGTTTTAAGATTGCAGTCTTGAGAATTCAAATGTCTATGGGTCACATATCCAACTTACCGTCAGGGGCACGTTTTATAAAGCTACAAGTAACAATTTGACAGGTCTAAACTGGCAACACTGCTCAAATGGCTGGTCGTCATTAGTCGAGGTTGTGTCAAATGGAAACTTGTAACCTGTAAAATTAAATTGTAATTCGTAGCTTTATAGAACAGGCCCCAGGTGGCCTGATATGTGCTCGTTTGTTTTCTCCGTGCGATAAAAAACAATTCCACAGACAGTAGATACACGAATAGGTACACACGTTAAACTTTAAACACCCCTCCATATGTGTCGGGGGTTAAAAAGGAACCCTTGTGGTGAGATAACCGTGTCAAGATACGTCAATGTAGAAGTATCTTGAGACCGGTATCTTTGCCAAGATTATCTATTATAAATACTTTCTGAACTTGAGCGTTCACTTAAAATGTATTAAGTAATTCTTATGAACTCGCTTTTAAATTCAATAACCTATTATCAACCGGCGACCTATAACGCCACGTTAACACTATGTTCAGGCCATATCACCCATTACAGCCGCTAATATATTCCTAATCTAATCCCGTCAGCGACAGGCAGTTAGCGCATCGAGGGTTAGCTGACGAGGGCAGCCATGCGTGGGCGCAGGGTTCACACTCCACGTGAGAATTGTTTAATTTTATGAGGAGTCAGAAGTCCGTTCAAAAAGATATTAACACCCGTATTCACAAACAATACTTAAGGGATCCTTCACTGAGTAAACGCACTGCGTTCAATACAGCTTTCTGATTGGTCCTTTTTGACCGACCGTAGGTTTATGAGACGATTTGAACCACCCTATGCATTCGTGAGGACTGTGAGACCTCATAGTGACGTTTGTGAATATGGGTGTAAGTCACTTTTTAGGGTTTCATGCCAAAATGGTAATTAAATAGATAAAATACCTCGAAGTATTACTTCGTTTTTTAGATCTGATTGTCTCTTATACACCTCTACCGATTTATATCAAGAGCCTAGCTGGGTATTAAAAAAACTAAATTAGATTTGTTTCATTCATTCGTGAGTTAAAATATCACAGTCAGACATAAAGATACACACATTAATTTTTATCACCCCTCTTTATGCGTTGAGGGTTGAAAAGGAACCCTTATGGTGAGATTTCAGTATCTGTCTCTTTAGAAAACTGATATTTAGTAAGATGCCCGTGTCGAAATACGTCAAAGTTAACTATCATTTCTGAAGTATCTACGGCTATCTCGTCCAAGATTAGTTTTAACATTTTTTAAACGCCTAATTAAAATATAATTTCAATATAACCGTTTATTTAAAATAAATTTAACCGCTGTTAGATGAGTTTCTAATTCTTGCTTTAAAATTCATTAACCTATTATCAACCGGCAACCTATAAAGCCACGCTAACACTATGTTCAGGCCACATTACCCATTACAGCCGCTAATATATTCCTAATCCCGTCAGCGACAGGCAGTTAGCGCATCGAGGGTTAGCTGACGAGGGTAACCATGCGTGAGCGCAGGGTTCACACTTAAAATGGGATTTATTTATAAGGAGTCAGAAGTCCTTTCAAAAAGAGTTTAGCGCATTTTTACTAACGATTTCAAATAAATGTACCTACTCAGTGACGGTCTTGACTAGGGAATGCAATTTAACCGGTTATTAACCGTTTTTGTATGAAAATAACCGGTTAAAACCGGTTATAACCGGTTATTTGCATTCTCTAGTCTTGACGCTAAAACGATTCTAACGACCATTTAGCCTCTATGAGGAAACAAAGATTCATACATAAAAACACTACACTGTCGCCTATATTTACGTTTCCCAAAAGTAATTAGTACAATACTACAATACAGCTCATTTTTTTTGTAATTTAACACCACATACAATAACACGTAGAAGTTAATACAAAAGGAATGTTACAAAATGAGTTAACAGGCGGTCAAATCGCTAAACAGCGATATCTTTCAGACAACCTTACAAAGGAGAGTAGTTAAACAATTAACTTAAATGAATTGGCAGGTGACGCAAACTAAAAAGACATTTATTCAGTAAGTAGGCTGTACGGGCACTTTTACACGTCAAAAGTACCTATACCAGCGCTTCCCAAAATAATACGTACCTCCCTATATGTCGTGAAAAGTTTAAATATTTCGTTGACAGCCCTAGCATTATCAGACGAGCGTAAACAATCTACTTCTTGCTTAGTGGATTTGGGATATGTTGCAGAAGCGATAAGTACTGTACTGGGTATGTCTCGTGGGAGAGAACAGCTGAGGATAAACAAGTGATTTAGGATGTACAAGGTGTTACAAAAATACCCGTAAAGCCGAAAGGGGGTTAAATGGTGCCTTATAACAAGTCCATTTACAATATTTGAAACCCGTACTATCACCGTATGACTTACCGGCAAAAAAAAATATCATTATTTTTTTCATTGATGTGCCAACCCTATTTCAGTAAAATTAAAGAGTAAACTACGCAGAATGTTTATGTACATTTTTACCTAATTCGTGAAACGATCAAGAGACATACTAACAAAATGCACAGAATTCGATTAGATAGATATTACAAGTCGAGTTTGGAGTCGTAATATTCTGAGTTAGAAAACATCGTCATTTTGGAAAAAACACGAAACAATTGTAGAGTATCGATAAGAAGATTTGAAATTGACAACATAACATTTTTTCCGTCTTGACGTTTTTTGAAGCCAGTACTTAAGCATAATGACATCATAGTATTGAACCTTTGTGGATGAAAACCAGAAAAACCATTAAAGTTGACAATTATTAAATTGGTAGGTTGGCCTCTCTGTTAAATAATCTATGCTAACTCCGGTTCCCTCACATGACAGCTTACTAGGGTTGACAATATTTTTGGCTTTTATAATTTATTAGATTTTTTACGGGGTATTTTGTAACACGTTGTAAACAAGTAGAACCAATCAGTACTCAGGATCTTGGCTGAGATGCCGGTCTCAAGATACGTCAAAGTAAACGCCAACCCATAGATAACTGTCACTTTTGACGCATCTTGAGAAGAGCTCTACAGTTGAGATGAGTTTATTACTACGGCCCTTAGACATTTGTTATCTCAAGACTGCAATCCTAATAGTGCAAATGCGTTGCGAATTCTTAGAACTAAGATAAAATGCATAGTTTTTCACTTTTCAGGCTCTGAAATCATACTATAATAGCCTTGTATAGGCGGACTAAAGTGATGTACTCGCACGCACTCGCAAGCTCGTCCGTTTAAACCAATACTCTGCCCGCAATTGCCTACTTCCCTGTCTAAACAATAATATACTATTTTTTCCCGGTTTTACTCACAGCTTAGTACTAAAAGTCATAGCCGGTTTTACCTAACATTATAAATCATAAAAATGTCAGTTAAATTCACTTCCTACGAAAAGCTGGTGATAGATGAAAAGCTTAATGGAAAAGATTCTACGTAAACTATAATAATCAAACAACTTGTCACCTTAATGAATAGCACATAAAGATCATATCAAGTTTTTAACTAGATTGTTATAATACCTTTGTTCACTCGCCCTAAGCTTTGAATGTGAGATGCTACGTGCTAAGAATTCAAGCTTCAAAGCTTCTTAGTGAGTATTAGCGGTAGCATCAAAAACAATTCTAAACGGAATAAAGTTTCAAGATTTTCAGTTTTGAAAGTCCTATTTATTGTTAGGTTATATCAGTTAAACCGCTTACTTTTCAATTCGTTATTAATAAAGTTGCGTGCGCTCGTAGGCATGAAAGGTAAGAGTTAGTTAGGTACCTACCTACTGCTTTGGTGTGTTTGCTCCGTCGCCGGACCTGGTACAAAATTAAAAAAAACCGGGCAATAGCATGTCGGACCATGCTCAGTGTTATGGTTCCCAAGCTGCAAACATAAAAACAACAAGTAATAATTAATTTTCTATTTGAAGTCATTTGGTGCCTCTTCAGATGATTTTAGTAGGTATAAGCACTTTAATCGCCTGTATCTCAAAAACCAATTATGTCTATTATAGCCGTGATAGTTTTTCTTTTAAATTCGTTATATGCGCTTCCATTGCAGATATTTTTCTGATTTTTAGTATTTGTAGTTTTGGGTTTCAAATTTAGACTTAGTTTAGCCTAAGTTTGAACCCTCGGCTGTTGTCGTGAAACATCGTGCAACGTCGGCGGTGTCAGGATACCAGCGCGAGCGCAATCTCACTTCGCCGGACACCGTTACAACTCGCGATTTGTTAGTGACACATGGTCGGTACGGATGAACAACGAAACAAAAGTGAATTTGAATTACTTTCTATTTAAATTGTTTATCAGCACTTCATAAAAAGGGACTTTTTTAAATGTTAAATATGAGCTAATCAATATTCTGCCTTGCAAACGGCATTGCCAGTGGCGACATAAAGGTCCTGCCTACCGCATGCAGTTCTCAGGGCATGTGGGGCAGCGCAGAAGATGCGCCATGGTCTGATGCGAAGCGCCGCAGTTGCAGTGATAATCAGCTGTGTATCCCCACTTTAAAATCATATCCTGGCATCCACCGATCTGGGTAGTGATTCTTTCAAAAGCAAAGGTGAGCGAACGCAGGAGTGATGTCCAAGCGGCGAGTTCAAGTAGTCCCGTCAAAGCGAACAAAACACATTTCAGTGCGTGTATTAAATTTGGCAGCATGGATTCTCGAACGTATAAGGCTGCCTAATTGAGAATGCACGCGCTAATAGGTATGTGTTTTGCTCGCTCCGACGGCACTACTTAAACTCGCCGCTTGGACTTCACTCCTGCATTCGCTCACCTATGCTTTTGAGAGAATCAATACCCTGAGCGCGCAATCTATTGAGCAACTTCCACGTGCGCCACGATGGATGTATCGCCACAGACAAAACAAAGGTCGGCAGACTGATTATATACTAAAAAGTATTTATGTCCGACACACCTCAACACCGTGTGTTTATCCCGTGTCTCGCATTACACGCTTTGTGATCCCGCGGACTAGCGTGTAGTTAATGTAGCCCGCGGGGCCATCACGTCACTGACACTGATGCAGCTGTGAAGCTAAATGCACTTGTTCGTGCAGCGGCAACGTTGCAGCTTAGCGTTGTAGTTGTGGACTTGACTAACTTTTCTGAGGGCCGTATTAACAAACTCGTCTTGAGCGAGATACCCGTCACAAGAAATGTCAAAGTACACGACAATCCATAGAAAACTGTCATTTTTGACGCATCTTGAGATAGACTTTCGAGTTGAGATCAGTTTATTAAAACCGCCCTCAAAGCCAGCGAGCAATTGGCAACAGGATTTTTTTAAAAGGTTTGTCTTAAACGCATGCTATTTGTTTTTTTAATTATTTACTGAGAAAATAAATAAACAAATTTCTGCTAATGGCTAGAGAGCGCCACGTGGTCTTTTCTACGTCACAACTAGCTACGTAAGGCGGTTCATCGGGATTCAAGCTATTTCCATACCAAATATCATCCAAATCTGTTCAGACATTTTAGTAATATAGTATAGTATATATAGTATATATAGTGTATAGTATATAGAATATACAGTGTGTGGCCTAGAATAGGGGATAATATTGAAAACGGAGGTCCCTAGTAATTGAATCATTATGGTCACAACTAATTAAAATCAAAACTTTACTTTTTGTTTCTTTCTAACAAACTTAATAATATAGTAATATAGTAATATAGTGTATACAGTAATATAAGATATAGTATGGATTAGTATGGATTTCAGAACACCTTATTTAAAAAGTTCCTGTCGCTTGGGTCCTTGCGTCCCATAACACTGTATTATCTATAAAGGGTGGAAATTGCAAATCATACGCAAAGGAGATTTGTAATTCTATCTAGATTCTTGAAGAATAAGGTTTATGAAAACGTAATAAAATACTTATTACGTTTTCATAAACCTTATTCTTTATCTAAATCTTGAACAGGCAAAAAAGCAGAAGCAACTTAACGATTCAAAGCGAAACGGTAACTTGAAACTAGGGAATGCAAACAACCGGTTATTACCGGGTTTAACCGGTTATTTTCATACAAAAACGGTTAGTAACCGGTTAAATTGCATTCCCTACTTGAAACGCCATATCCAGGCACATAGTCCGATAATCCAATTTGATACTTGTAATAAATTTCTCGATTCGTACATAAATTGTAACTGTGCCAAGACATGCCTAGGGCGGAACTTTTTGACGTCGAAGAGAATAATATTATAAGACTTAGGGCTCAGTTTGCTTTTCGTGATACATTGCGTCGCTGCAATAGCTCTCGGCTCAAACATGTTAAAACAACTCTTCAATGGATTGCTACAAGCATGCGGGCCATCGACCAATGAGACTGAGCCTTTAAGTTAGATGTTTGAGTGCGCGTCCCTGTAAGCCATACTTTGAATTGCGATAAATAAGATAATATTAACATATATTTTTTATTACCACCTCATTTTAGCGATATTTTTGAGGCTTTGATATTTCACACACCAATTTTCAAATAAAGAACTTGTTAGCCAGCAAAAGCACCGGACATTTTCTCATACAATCCGACTGACTGAAATATTTTTTTTGAGAAATTTCGATATGGTCACCATGTTAAACAAATTCCATTTAAAATAATAGAGGTCACATCTCCCAAAACACATGAAAATGTTTTGTGTAGATGTATAAATTAATATAATATCACGTCGCAAACAAATATTTGTTTTCGACAAGTCGAGCACTGGAACGTTTACCTTATATTATAAGAGTCTGATTCGCACAAATTGGCCAATTTTGTGTCAAATTTCTCGGATAATAAGGATACTTTGGTTACAGGAAACACGTGTACAAAAGATTTAATTTTGGATTGTGTCTAATTAAAGGGCTTCAACCAAATGACGTAAGCTTCCGCCTCTTTGACATCCGTTTAAATCAATTTCTATATACAATCCTACTTCCTCTTTCTCGTAAAGTTAACCCCCGACTGAAAAAGAAGGATGCTATAAATATATCGTGTCTTTTTTTATAAGTGACTGAGGCAATCGAGCATGTGGGTTATCTTATGGGAAGTAATCACCACAACCCATAAACACAAACAACTCAAGCTATAAAAATAACCAAGATATAAGCCAACGAAGCTTTTTTTTCTATCTCTTTCTAGCAAAATAGAATTTAACATGGAGTTTATATGGCCGACCTGTTACATGACGTCACAGGGCATATCGGATATCTCTGTCTAATCGCTGTCTAATTAGCAGTTTAAAATGCTTGTATCATCCGTTTTTTAGGCCGATTTTGATTTTGTTTCACTTTTACTTTACGGTATTTTCATATTTTGTTGGAAAATGCGATTTAAAAAATCCATGCATAACTATTCCCTATTCATAAGTACACAAAAGTAGGAAGAATTCAAACCCCCGTAATAGTATTTAATAGCGACTTGAAGCTCAAGTAGCGCGACTGGTACTTGGCCGATTTTTGCAAGTAGGCAAGTAACAAAGTGAAGTCGACTGCCAACTCATTAGTGCTTGAATGTATGCCAGGCGAGTAGCTTAGTGCCAAGCCAGGTGGCACTATTATATTTTAAGTTATGGACCATTTGCGTACCTTTACAACGTAGCTAAGTACTTAAATATCTGAGAAACATTCTAATGTTAAACTTTGTGTAGATTTTTAGATAGCTTAGAGCATATTATTATTTATTACATTGCGATTAGTTGTACTTTGACACTCGGCAATAGCGTGAAAGCAAAGTGGAGCGGTTTACACTCCTCCCGTCGCCCCCACCAATTTGGTCCGTAATTTTCTCACTGTGCAGGTAGGTCGCTCAGGGCTCTTTTTACGTGTGTCAACTTGTACAGTCACTGACTTTAATTGTTATGCCACTATGGAACCCTGTCATAATGACAGCGTCAAACCACATGAAAGAAATTACGCCAAAATTAAAGATTAACGTTATGCGACAGGGTTCCATAGTGGCATTACAATTAAAGTCCTTGATTGCACAAGCCTAGAGCTTAATTTAGGACTAGATCAATTAGTGTGAAATTGTCCCCTCATATTGTTTGTGTTTAATTCTGACCTAAAACACATTATGACATAAAATATGACATATAATATAGATAAAGTTAAAAATAACTCAGTATTAAACGAATTAATGCAGAAAAGACTTTCAGAAGCCAGAAGATATAAAAACGAAGCAATATTTCAATCGCTAAATCCAAGATTTATTGAAAAAACTTCCAACTAATATGCCTGAACGTTTGGAAATCTTAAATCCAATTTTCCAATACGAAACGGGTCCGTACTGAGTTTTATAATAAGTTCGCTTCAGTCTTGGCCCGCCTTATGATGAGAGGAAACTAAAAAAGTTAATAACAATCGAAGAGTCCTTTTAGCTCAATTGTTTTATATTTAACCTAGAGAGGATAATACCGCAAAACAAATTATTAAGGAACTTTAGAACAGAATCCTACTAATATTATAAATGCGAAAGTTTGTTACTCCTTCACGCTGCAACGTCTGCACAGAATTGAATGAAATTTGAAATGGAGATAGCTTATATCCTGGATTAACACATAGGCTACTATTCATCCCGGAAGAATTAAAAGGCCCCGAAGGAATAACGGTAATCGAAATCTACGAGGACGAGGTCGCGGGCAGGAGCTATATTTGAATAAATACTACAGAATGAAATCCACCAATTCGCCGAAATTCCCACCACCAATAGTGGTAAGATACCCAGTATTATACCGACAAGCAGTAGTGTTCATACTGTAATCCTAACCAAGATTCTACTGCTTAACGTTTATTTTCTATCGTCTTGAAATGTATGGAGATGACATAAGCGTTCGACGCGATCTGTCATCAGTTACGTCAATCCCATACATTTTGTTGATTTTCGAAAATTGCTAACTTATGGTCATCGCACACTACAACGCCGCGGTTTAAGTAGTCCCGTCAGAGCGTACCAAACACATTTTAGCGCATTCTCAATTAGGCAGCAGGGTTTCTATCGACAAAATCGAACGTAGGCCCATGGATCTTCTTCCATTTCTTCCAGACCATCATCCAGTTAAGACTGGCCTGCTGCTGTATTTCATTGTAGTCCGAGTAGACTCATCTTTCGATCGGACGGTCTCAGCCAAGTGTTGTTTTTTTTTCAAATTCAAATTCAAATTTCATTTATTTAAGCAATTAAAGGCTCATATTATATTAGGTACATTATTTGCAAAAAACATTAATAAAAATAAAATAAAAATAAAAATAAAATAAAAACAATTATTTGTAACGATGTTGCAATGTAAATGCACTAAATATGCGTACATTTACATTACAACATCACACACTATCCCACACCAGTCCTAACATGCCTGTCGCAGCAGTGCATGATATATGGACAGTCGAGTCTGTCCGCAATCATCGCCAAGACGACGTTGGCGCTGGCTCGGACCCGCCGCACCAGGGCCGCAGCGCGCACGCGCATGGTGCTCTGGAAACACGGCGTGCGCGCCTCCGCGAACATGCCTGAGGCACTGCAGTAGCGAGCCAGCCCCATCACCGCCCTGAACGCGTTATTGTATTGGACGCGAAGAGCACCGTACGCTTTTTGCGAGTAGTTCGCCCATAGACCGCATGTGTACAGTGTCGTGCAGTACGCTTTAAAAAGTGTTAGCTTTACTTTCGTAGCCTCCAAAATTTTACGAGTCCATTTGGACATACTTTCATACTTTTAAAAGATACAATGCCACAGACGCATATAAACTTATTATAACACCGGTCTGTTTCAGTCGGTGTCTTAACCGCTCTTATGAAACCCCGAGAGCCAGATGTCATATTTACATTAAAAGTTTTAAAATTTCATTTTTTTAGCAACCACCGCTGCCAGGGGAATATTTTACCTTCCCATAATCGAGCTGACTAGCGAGTTGGGAAGAACTCGATTATTGAACGAGTTTTATTAAAAGTTTTGCCGGACTTTAGGGATAGGGATGTGGGAGTCATTTTTTGGAAGTGACTTTACAATAACTATTTAAAAAAAAGAGAACGTTAGTAGCGTATGGTTGAAAATCTTTGAATGTTGGTTACTATGGTAATAAAAAGACCCTGTCTTCATATTGAAATTCAACTGGTTAAGACTTAGAGCGTCAGTGGCCTATGACTTAGGTGGTTGACTCGTGATCGTAAGGTACCGAGTTCGAACAATGAGTTTTTCTAACTTAAGTAGGTACATTATTGCTCTTACTGTTAAGGAAAACCATCGTGAGGAAACCTGCACGAACAGCTGAGTGTTTAAGAGATATCGGCTCTGGTTTTTATCCATCTATTAGTTATTAATTTTGATATTGATCCTTATTAGTTGAAGTGATTTAAAATTTTACTTATTAGTTAACATGATGAGGATAAGTAATTTTAATTTTGACATGTAATGCCAACTTACGTACTAACGCATCTTGTAATTTTATTCACAAAATAAATTAGCTTTAAAAGAAAGATTGTAATTTTTTTCTCAATTGACTCGCCTTTTTACTATAAATTACTTATCAGTGGTACAGTCGACATAAAATAAATAAATAAATATCAGGAGACAATGTCACACTAATTGATCTAGTCCCAAACTAAGCTCTAGGCTTGTACTAACTATGGGTAATAGACGACGATATAAATACTTATATAGAGAAATATATACTTAAATACATAGAAAACATCCAAGACTCAGGAACAAATATTCGCGCTCATCACACAAATATCTGCCCTTACCGGGATTTGAACCCAGGACCGCAGGACATCAACTTAGATACAAAAAATCGTAGTTTAGAAATATTTTCCTTTTTTTAATCAAATCTTTGGTTGATACTCTCTAGTCTTTACGTAACTATTTTCCCATCCCTAATAAGAAAGTATCTTAGTAGATAATTTGTTGGTTCCATTTGAAAAGTATTGTGGGGTTTAAGCACAAAACTTGTATTGCAAGCGGCTACTTCCATTTCTTAATACATTGGGTTCGGGTGCGCCAAAGTTCATATAAAATTGCAACTCCGATTATTGGAACTTCGAAATTTTTTCTCATAACATTTTACATCATAATGATCACTCCTCATACTCTTCATAAAAAATGTTAATACTAATGATCGGGACTTATACTCATCTGAACTTATAACGCCAATATTCATGGAACTGTACACTTTTCAGAATTTCTTAAATATCTTACGTGTAGATAAAATTAGGTTAGGTTAGGTTAGATTTATAACAATCCTCAAAAAGTAACAGTTTCTTAAAAAAAATCATTATAAGTTGCGATAAGTATGAGCAAATTTTTTCCAAGAAATGAAGTATGAGCAAAATTTTTCGAAGAAATGATGAGTATAGACACAAATCGTTATTTCTATGAAAAATCTAAAAACCAATTTTATATGAGCCAATATGGACCCATTGGGTTCAGTTTCTTCGAAGTTGAAACTTTGGTTACTCGATGGTGGCCAAAGAATTTAAAATGATCAGCAGGTTGACCACCTGCCCGATGGGTGGCCGACATCCATAAAACGGCGGGGAGACAATTAATGCAATTAGCCCAGGACCGAGGAGTGGCGTGATGAGGAAGAGGCCTGATTGGCCTGCCTGAGTGTCCTGCCTGAGTGACCTGCCTGAGTGTCCTGCCTGAGTGACCTGCCTGAGTGTCCTGCCTGAGTGACCTGCCTGAGTGTCCTGCCTGAGTGTCCTGTCTGAGTGACCTGCCTGAGTGTCCTGCCTGAGTGACCTGCCTGAGTGTCCTGCCTGAGTGACCTGCCTGAGTGACCTGCCTGAGTGTCCTGCCTGAGTGACCTGCCTGAGTGTCCTGCCTGAGTGTCCTGTCTGAGTGACCTGCCTGAGTGTCCTGCCTGAGTGACCTGCCTGAGTGTCCTGCCTGAGTGACCTGCCTGAGTGTCCTGCCTGAGTGACCTGCCTGAGTGTCCTGCCTGAGTGACCTGCCTGAGTGTCCTGCCTGAGTGACCTGCCTGAGTGTCCTGCCTGAGTGACCTGCCTGAGTGTCCTGCCTGAGTGTCCTGTCTGAGTGACCTGCCTGAGTGTCCTGCCTGAGTGTCCTGCCTGAGTGTCCTGTCTGAGTGTCCTGCCTGAGTGACCTGCCTGAGTGTCCTGCCTGAGTGACCTGCCTGAGTGTCCTGCCTGAGTGTCCTGTCTGAGTGACCTGCCTGAGTGTCCTGCCTGAGTGACCTGCCTGAGTGGGATGCAGGCTGATTGGATGGATGGTCAGTTAGATAATATGTAAAACTTGTAGCCCAATTTTAACTCTGTTCTGATAATGGAATCGAGCCTAAAGTGTCTCATAATTATGTGAACGTGATAATAATTGTATATCAATGATCTGTTATGATGACAGAATCCGAATGTGGCTACACGTCTGCTAAATTTAACGTTTGAAATCGTTACATTGGTCTCGATAAGTAGTACCTAACTAATACGCCTAATAATTTGTACGCAGATTGCCTATTGAAGAGAAAGTAGATGAAACTATAATTATTATTTAAGACCTGTATACCTACCCACTTTTAGCAAATAAATATTTAGATTTTTTTGATTTTGATTTAGATTTTTTAGTTGGAGAATGTGCGACAAAAGTCAGCAGAAAAAACGCATGGTCTTCGGTGGGAAATACTATACTTTAGCAAAAATAGGTTTACTGTCCATTTATGAATAAGCAGGCTAGCCTATGGAGCTAAGTTTGAGACTAAGTAGGTCAATTTATGTGAGAAGTAAAGTACCTGATATTTATTACATCTTAGTCCTCAAGGTTGACAACGCATTTGCAGTCTCAGGATTGCAATCTTAAGATTTTAGTCTTGAGAATGTCTATAAGTATTGGATCCCATTTTCCATCAGATGCTCGTTTGCCCTATCCGTTAAAAAAAAATAACTCGAAGCAGGACAAGTTCAGACCCTTACAATAAATATTAAACACACAGTTTTTAAACCAATCTAATAAAAAACATAAAAGCTACAGTTTACAAGCAAACTATGCTAATACACAATCACTTTTTTAACGTGATTAAAATACTTTTACGTAAAATATCGCTTCCGTTTACGGTTAAACGAGGAACTGAAGTTTTATAATTTAAAATGTTACCTAATGTTTTATTCATGCAAATCTACACTTAACCTCGTGCTTTAAGTGCAGTCTAGAAACTTCGCCTCTAGGTACAGTCGGTTGCGAAACTTAAAACGTCTTAAGTCTTATAATTCAGTTGAACTTTACTTATTATACACTCAAAAAAATAAGAGCCAACAAATAGACATTTTCTCTTAGTTGACAAAAAATGAATACATTAGTTAAGATCTTAGTTAGATCAAAGCTGATAGTAACAACAGCAATTTTCTGTAGTGATTCAACTAACATCTTAAGCCCGGTTTTATAAAGGTCCGTTGGTAAATATGTCAGATCAGAGGACTTATTGTCTAACCCACTCGCAATCACGATCGTTTTCATTTTGAAAATCGAAGGCTTGTCTGCATACAAAATGAAAACAATTGCTCCACTTTGAAGCCGGGTGCGATTGCGAGTGCGTTAGACAATAAGCCCCCAGGGTCCATATTGGCTCATATAAAATTGGTCTTTAGATTTTTTATACAAATAACGATTTGTGTCTATACTCATCATTTCTTCGAAAAATTTTGCTCATACTTCATTTCTTCGAAAAATTTTGCTCATACTTATCGCAACTCATAATGATTTTTTTTAAGAAACTGTTTCTTTTTGAGGATTGTTATAAATCTAACCTAACCTAACCTAATTCTGTCTACACGTAAGATATTTAAGAAATTCTGAAAAGTGTACGGTTCCATGAATTTTGGCGTTATAAGTTCAGATGAGTATGAGTTCCGATCATTAGTATAAACATTTTTTATGAAGAGTATGAGGAGTGATCATAATGATGTAAAATGTTATGAAAAAAATTTTCTGAGTTCCAATAATCGGAGTTGCAATTTTATATGAACTTTGGCGCACCCTTCAGATCAAATTTTAGTAACTTCATACAAGTTTTGACATTCCTGACCGAAATTTGATATAACGGATCTTTATAAAACCCAGCCTTAGTTGATGTATCTAACGTCTTGTCAGGCACGTATGGAATCAAGACGATTATGCACAACAATCACAATCTTGTTAGAATCGAACAATTATTTTTTTCAGTGTAGTATTGGCACAAGAAGAAGAATAATCTAATGTTTTTTTTTAATTTACCAGAAAGAAACGTCTGTTACAAAATTCTAAACTATATTAAAACGAACAAAATTCGTCGGTCTTAGATAGGATTCGAACCTACATCTCCTCTGGCTCTCCGGGCCGATGCAGGCGCATTACCACTTATGCCACCAAGACGCTACTTAAAATCCACGAAATTAGAGACTGCTTCGCTGATCGCTGGCGTTGTAGAATGCGAAGACTCGAGATGGGTAACTCAGGAGAGATAGATAAAAAAGGTATGAATCAATCCGTTTTCATCAATCACTCTTTGTATCTGTTCAAATCCGAATGTATCACTGTATCAGTGTATCTTCACTCACGACGTCGTTTTTAATGATTTTAGTAATAAAAATTTAAGTTAATTTTTAAGTGATTTCATTTATCAATCATGATAAGTTGTTAATATTAGGCAGAAACATTCGCCTTATAAATAAGAGCAATAAATACCTAATCTAATGTAACGACCAAGCAAAATGCAAACAACTGAAACACCTTTATCTATATCATTCACTGATAGATTGGATCATTTGGATGAAGTTGCGTGAGCGAGAGCTACTGATACATAAGGATAAAAAGATACAAAAGAGTGATTAATATCCCAGTGATCAAAACATACATATCAATCTTTTCTTTTTAGTGATAGTTTTTGCCCATCTCTAGCGAAGACCATTAAACTAGCCATTTGTTTTGGCTTGCACACAAAATATTTAAAAAAAAAACATGATTTGTGTGCAATGTGTATTAAAGCGGGCAGATCGCTTCACCCGAACCACGCGCGAAGTAGGCGCGCAACTCAAGAGGACGACCTTTACCCTACAAAAATAGTTTCGCCCTTGTAGAGCATTGCCGAGATGTTATCAAGGCCCAATAATTTCCTTACTCATTAGATTGAGGCACGAATAACGCAGCGCTAAGGCGCGCCCTTATGAAATTGAGGGAGCGAAACGATTGCGCGATGTAATCGACTCATAACGCCATCTATCGGAAAGTTGGTCAACTTTTTTTTTACAGGATGTTTTTTTTTTAAAGTACTGAATTAAAAATAAATATGTGTATTTTGAACCAGCCATGGTTTGGAATGGGAAAAAAATTAAGATCTTGGGTTTGTTGCGGAGATGTTCTAGCAGTTAGTTTTTTTATTAATAAGGAGACTGAAGTTCTCACGTGTATTATATAATTCCACCCGTGAACAAGATCACCGCGTGTCATAATTTCCATTTTACTCACTTATTATTATTGAAAAAAAAGACAAAACTTCGGCTCGAAAGCTCTCATCTTAATAGGTTCTGGGCCATAAATATAGCGCACGCCTAGTAGATTTACTCTACACGGCCCTCATGGGGCCAATTTAAAAAAAAACAGCGAACAATGTCGCACAAATTGACCTAGTCCCAAACTTAGGTCTAGGCACTAGGTACTATGGGTACTAGACAACTATTAAATTTAATTATATAGAGAAATAAATACTTAATTAAATTGAAAACATCCAAGACTCAGGGACAAATACTCGCAATCATCACACAAATATCTACCCTTACCTGGATTTGAACCCGGGACCGCTAGCTTTGAAGACCGGATCAGCACCAACTAGGCTAACATGTCGAATTGAATGAATAAATATTTCGAATTCTGAATTGCAGCCTTCAGAAAGAATATTAAATTATTAGTAACTTTTAAACGATGATTTATGTAAATTATTTCCTTTTTTTTTCTTTAACCGAAGAAAGATTTTCCATTAAAAATTCTCCTTCGAATCCTGCAGCGTTGAAAAACTGCATTCATTCTTGCACAGCGAATGCAATTTAACACGTTTAATTCAAATGATATATTACAAAGTACTTACTAAACTCTATTGAAAATACTTGGCTTATAGGCAAACAGAATAACATGAAAGATTTACTTTTGATGACGTTTAAATATGACAGAAAGTGACAAAGCATACTTTGACTTAAATAGTTAAACTATAACTAAACACACCCTGTATAGGTTTAGGGTGGTCCAAAACAATATGAAGAAAAATAAAGTATGTCAAATCATTCCTCCACATAGCTTATTTTTGTTTAGGATAAATTAGTTACTTATGTGTCAAATTTAAACTTGTTCAGTGGTCGTTTACTGGTCGCCCAAAGTGTTTAGTTTAAGCCAAAAAGATCTCAGTCTCATACAAAACGACATCTAGTAAACTTAGCAAAAATTAAAAACAGAAGTAGAATTTTCTTTGCCTGGCACTGCAACTCAGAATACAGTGTGATCTGTCCAAAGACTTTCTCATTCGATATATATATTAGATGTGTGAAGCTCCATATATTTTTATATGAAACAATTTTAACAGTATGGGCGACCTGTAAAGTTTATTCAATTGCAATAAAACTTGGTATAGCGTATTTTCGTGTATTTTGAAATAAAAAGAAACTTGTGGAGAAACAATATTAAACACTTTTGTTTTTTGGAACACCCTAATAGGTATAGTGGTATTTTAACTGTGTTTATCTGGTTAGTGTTTTTTTATTGTCAAAAAATGTCTAACAAACTCAAGGCACACTTAATGAAAAATCGTTCATGGACTTAAAGATACACTTATACCAGCAACTTTTCTCCGTACTTTTAAGCCTACAGGCTAAGGCCGTTTTGATCTCTTAAAAGAAATGAAAAAAGAAACACCAGGGGTGCTTCAAATGCGTTGTCATTCTTGGAAAAAATATAAGAGGCTATTTTTCAAATCTCTACTATTATAATTCTGGTTTCCTAGTGAAAAAGAGTGTAAGTCTCCTGAAGATCAGGTGAAAAAGGGTTTAAGTCTAGTACACTCCGTTTATGTATATACCCTTTTGTAAAACAAGTTCAGTCGACTTATAACCCTTTTTCACTAGGTCCCCAGAATTAGGGTTAGGACTTTTTATGGCATACCGTAGTTCTAGAATACATGGAGTCATTATTTCCTAATTATTATAAACTTACCATCTTAAGTAGCAATTTCACCAAACGATGTAAAATGTTAATCGACTGTTATTTCATACATTTTGACAGCTGTTAACACTCTAATCGCCTGTTAAGTGGTTGGTGAAATTTGACATAATTTTGATTCAGTTTATTCAATACTCATGCGAATAACTTCCCTTTTTCTTTAAGTTACAGTTCCCAAATTTCTCTCTATATTTTAAGGAACGTTGGTAGCTGGCTTAGGTCGGGTCGAATCGAGATCGTAAGACACCGTGTTCGAACCCCATGTTACCATGTACAGTCAACCAATTTGATTTGTAGGCCACTTTGGACTATGGTAAAGTGACGTTGACAACCAAAACGTAAGAGACTTCCTATTATTTGGTTTACAACGTTACGTTGACAAAGTCAATAGTGGCCTAGGAATCAAATTAGTTGACTGTACCAACGAGTATTTCTAACTAACGTTTATTACCCGATACTCTTACGTTGAATATAAAACAACGTGAGGAAACCTGCACACACACACAACAGCTGAGTGTGTTAGAGGGTAATTGCACAAAAGATCTTCAAGAGCCGAAGAGTATCTGTAACATAAGAAAAGAGATAAGATGTATCTAATTTTATGCTAGATAAGGCAAAGGAGCCAGCTTTTTGCCAATAAACATTTCGTCCACGAATTGAAAAATGACTTGTTTAAGAGAATAACCCAGTTTAATAACAACACAACAGGCTGCGTGGCGTCAGGGAATCCATTCCCAGCGCGGAAGGAATCGATTGACAGGACAGCTCTATTTCCTTTCAGTGAATATTTTGTTTGTTACAGAGTACAAGTGCAGTGGAATCACTTAATACAATAGAAAGAAAGAAAAAAAAATTGACACGGAAACGACACGATTTACAATAAAAAAAGAATTAAAACAGATGACATATTTTCATCTGTGCCGTACGTTGCGTCGATAAGGGACCCACTCAGTACGATGCCCAGAGGGCCCTGCCAAGATGCATTGCGCTAACTAACGTTTCTATTCGTTTCATTGTTAAACCAATCGCGTCACTGGTAGATCACGTGACTTTTCGTATCACGTCGTCTACCAGTGACGCGATTGGTTTAAAAACGAATCGAATAGAAACGCTAGTTAGCGCAATGCATCTTGGCAGGGCCCTCAGGCAAGGCAAGCCACGGCGCTGATTTTCAGTGGGGCCCTTTATCACGGAAGTTACAGCAATAGAGATATAACTAAATGAATCAAATACATGACTGATGATGATGACTAGACAAGATGCTTAATTCTAAAGTAATCGATTTTAGAAAACTGGCAAAATGTATGGAATTGACATTCGAGCTCGACGCGACCTTAAGTCAATCCTATGTACATTTTTAATGACGATCACGTTGTTGCAATGCATCTTGTCTAAAGCCACTGATATTGAAACGCTTATTGTGTGAACATGATGCCCTAACCGGAGTAAGAATGAAAAATTGTGGCTACCCAGAACCAAACGATTTCAAAGCACTGGCACTGGCTCTGTGATCTTTTGTGTAATTACCCCTCTTTTAGCGCTTACTATCTGGAAGGGGTGGAGGCTACATTAAATTAAGCGCTAAAAGAGGGGTAATTACATAAAAGATCCCATAGGGTCGAAGATCCGTAAGGACTTCACCAATAACATAAGATAAGACAAATCTCTATAAGCACATTTAGACACATTTTCAAAAAAAACCTTATGTCAATTACTTACCCAAAAAACACAGAACAGAAAAAACAGTAGAAGTGTCAAGTGGGCGTGTAGCGTGTGGCATAGTTATGCGGAGTTCCGAGCTACCAACCATAAAGTTTTGCCGCGCTTTTTAAAACCGGAAATAAATCCAGAAGCAATTTTTTGGAATGTAAAAACGGTAGCTGCACGAAAAACATTGTCCATGGTGGCGTGTTGTTTTTATGATAGTTTGAGAATTGGCGACAAAATTACAGGTCTGATACTAAGCGAAGCTCATCCCACTTCCACTGTTTTTTCTATTCCATTCCAAGAAAAGCACCCTGTAGCTGTTGTTAAATAAGCTGTACCACAGGTATTTCCGCTCCCCTTGCGTTCAGGTATTTCTACATTTGTGCGCTGCCGATGCCATAGTTTTGCGAAACTTATTTTCTTTTATTTACTTCCAAATTCACTGACAATATTGTATTGAAACGAGAATTGAAAAGGGCATTTTCTTTGAGCTATGCCTGTAAGTTGATTGATTCAGTCTTTGCTAAAAATTACATTTTAGAAACAAGATTTTTGTTGGTGTACTTATTTGCACAGACGTCTTATCTTTAAAAAAAAAACCTCACTCACACTTGGCCAGTTTAAATAATTAGTTATGTTTTTAGAGTTTACACAATAATTATACCAAATTTGATTGCCTTGTATTTGTCACCGTTTTTACGATAAGTCGAACAAAAACAAAGAAACACCCTCTTTTTTTTTAATTTGTTTAAAAATCCGCCGTTATATCAAATCTTTTGTAAAAAAAATGTCTTAATTATAAGCTAAAGGAAGGACAAACGGACGGCCAGCATAGCCTTTGTAATAGGGACCCGTTTGGCATCATTTGAGCACGAAACAATAGCCAACTTGCTTCACGTTAAACCCCCTTACTAATAAACGTTGAGTAACGGTGGATTTGACAGATAAGGACAAAACATTGTATAGCTATACCACCGTTACTCAACGTTTATTAGTAAGGGGGTAAATATATACAAACACACGAGCTATCCATGTTAACATAAGGATAGTTTCTCACTCGAAGACAGACGGACGTTTATCCCGGAAAATCTAATTCCCAGGACAAACACCGATGAACAACTTCTACGCAGACAGAGACGGGAGTAAAAGTTAGTCCCAGTTACAAATAAAAAAAACAAGCCGCCATAGACAGGTTCAAAACTCCAGGGGGTTACCATGACATTGATAAGCAGTTCAGTTCACGGTGAGTAAAAGAGAGAGAGCTATATAACTGCTATAGCTCTGTCCCTTACACTCGCCCTGAACTGAATGTCAAGGTAGCCCCACTGGTATCGGACTTGATTTATACGCAACTGTTTTAAGCTAGCAAATGCCATTGACTGCATTTTTTCATATTGTCGTCGATTGTTTTTTTTAATTCATTATAATTTTTATTCTCATTTAATGGGATGATGGATGCAAAATAGGTCAAAATAATGTCGAACGATATCCGTAATATGGATATGACTACAATTGATTTAAAAAAGAAAGAACATCACTGCAAAAAAGTTATAAATTTTTAGTGAATAGTATTTTTTTTTCTTTATTAGTTATTTTCAGTACATTCCTTTTATAGTTCACTGTCTACTTATATAGGGAAAATGACCTCTCCACATCTACAGATGTAAGAGGGGCGTATTCGTAAAGTGATACTTCAGTACTTTCTTAATATACAAAATATGTACTAAGTGATTTATAAAAAAAACTGCACATATTTTCACACAGAAATAGTACTTGGAATTTAATAAGTCTTATCCATCTTGTGCTTTCGTCACCATATTGCATGCGTCGTCCGCCCATTACATTACTTATAGCACTCCCATAACCGAGAAGAATCTAACAACACCTCGCTCTTCAAGCTTCTTCCGCGTATTTATCACTATTCCCTCGCGAGCTGTCCAATTTTCCAGGATAAAAAGTAGCCTATATAATAGATTATAGTATGAGAAAGCACATCCCAGACTATAATCTATTTCTGTGCCGAATTTCATCCAGATCCGTTCAGCCGTTCTGGCGTGATTTAGTTACAGGAGGTATCAAATCATTTGGATGTCCAACTTACGAATTTATAATATTAGTACGAAGAAATCCATTAATTTATGTCAAATCAATTTTTCCATTTCGATTTCGTAAGGTATTTTGAAAAAAAAATCCTATTGGCTATAAGCTTAAAAATGGTCGTCAAATTTATGTTTTGAGAATATCAATAATTTTACTCAAAAACAAATAAACAATTTTTTTTTTACTATTTACTTATATTAAATCCCTGCAAGTAAATCAAACTTTACCAATACCTTACAACTAGCCTTACAAAGAAGGAAATACATGTATTTCTGGATTTATCCAGTTCATTCCGGTTTCGGCTGGTATTCCCGAATCCCTTTGAGACGAATCTTGATCATAAGCCGCCTAATCAACGGAATGGACTGCAGTTGGATCCATTTCGGGCTATTGCGGTAGCTTTATGTATTAAAATATTTTGTAAAATTCGGTGCAGTATTTTGTTACGGTATAAGGGATATAAAGGGCTACTTTAATTAACCCCTGGCAAAAAAGAAGGGTTTTGTTAATAAATAAATAAATATCAGAGGACAATGTCACACCAATTGACCTAGTCCCACACTAAGCTCTACGCTTGTACTATGGATACCAGACAGTGATATAAATACTTATATAGAGATATATGTAGGTACTTAAATACATAGAAAATATCCATGATTCCGGAACAAATATTTACCCTTACCGGGATTTGAACCCGGGACCGCTAGCTTCGTAGGCAGGGTCACTACCAACTAGGCCAGCGCGTCAACTTAAACTAAACTTGAACTTACAAACTTGTACTTGTAAGTTTACCGTCTGTATAAATGTGTTTGTATGTGTGTCTTTTTATCTGTGTGTGTGTGTCTATGGCATCGTAACTCCCGAACGGATAGACCGATTTGGACGCGGTGTTTTTTAAAGAATGCTAGTTTATTCGGGATGGTTTTTAGCTAGATTTCATGAAAATCGGTTTGGCCGTTTAAGATATGTTAGATCTGAAGGGTCGCCGTTATATCGGGGGTTTTTTTACATATATTATTAAAGGGTGGAAAGTTGAGATGGGGCAGTAAGGGCAGGTACTAGATCCCTTGCTGCTACGCGAAAATGCTCTTAGGAGACCTTTCCTAACTTTTTAAGTAATGAAAATTGACATTCACAGATTTTTGATAAAATGTACAGTCAACGAGAAAATCTTCAGATTTGAGTTTTTTTTTTAATGCCTGTCGATCCCTTTTCTATCAAGGATTAAAACACTCTTTGAGACCAACTAAGGTTAGAGTACTAGAAAACCCACAAATCAAAGAAAACCTTTCCCATACAGTTCGTAGGGTAATTAAAGTGTACATTTTGCATGTTGTTTTTTACGCCTATGAGTCCTTCATGCTTAAAGAAAATTTAACAGTATGTGAAAAACTACAGGTCACTTGAAGCAAAAATTTGATACTGGGTTAGTAAACGTCAGATTTATACAAAAACTGTCATTTCAAAAAATTCAAAACTTGCTAAAGGTACGTTATTTGATCAGTAGTTAACTCAACTATCTTTCTTCTTTTATTCGGGAATATTTACCCTTAATAGGAATCAAACCCGAATCCGCTAGCTTCGTAGGCAGTGCGCATGCGCGCCTGAACTCATCCGTTTGGAAGTTACGATGTTACAGACAAATACACAAATACAAACATTAAACTTGTAACACCCCACTATTTCCGTTGGGGGTTAAACACATAAAATAGAAAAAAAAACTGCCAAGTGCGAGTCGGACTCGCGCAAGGAGGGTTCCGTACAATTGTGTATACAACATTAGCAAAAAACGGCAAAAAAAAAGTTTTTTTTTTCATTTTATTTTTATTTAATTAGGTATTTATTTTTAAAGTGAATATACAACTAAATATTCTGTGAATATTTCAAGCGTCTACCTGTTGCCGTTATTAATATCGAGCAAAAAATGGCAAAAATCACGCTTGTTGTATGGGAGCCCCCTTAAATATTTAATTTATTCGGTTTTAAGTATTTGTTGTTATAGCGGCAACAGAAATACATCATCTGTGAAAATTTCAACTGTCTAGCTGTCACGTTTGAACGGATACAGCCTGGTGACAGACAGACAGACGGACGGAAGTCGTAGTAATAGGGTACCGTTTTTACCCTTTGGGTACGGAACCCTCAAAATCATAAAACAGGAAACTTTATTAATCAGAGGCAGTTATAAATTGATATCTTTCGATATTATTTAATCATTATTGCTTCAATGTAATATTAAAGCAATTAAGATAAAAAGCATCGGTCAAATTAATCCATTTGCGGATATGTGCCCGAATAAAATATAATAATAATGGTATTTTCCATGAGATAGCGGAAATAACTACACACCAAAAAAAATCTACAGATCAAAAATATCGTAATATTTTTTTGATATTCTGCAATGAGCAACGCAATATATTATATCTCAATCAAAATGTCAAAATAATGTGAATTTTTAAATTTTCCGGGGCCAATGTGTAATGTTAACGCACCCAGCCAGCCATAAACTATCTCCATTCTAAATTTCATCCAAATCCGTCCAGCCATTACAGCGCGAAGGAATAACAAACTAACACACACACACAGACATACATACAAACTGTGTTCCTAAAATCATCAAACGAGATAACAATTAATTATGAAATATAAAAAAAATATAACAGGGATGTACAGTTAACCTTTAAAAGATTGAGAAATAATTAATGATAACGAATAGCCCAATAAGTACAACACTAAAAGAAAATTATATAAATATCAATAAATAAGTGATTTCCTTTTGGGACATCTTTTAAATTGGAGTAATAAGATGAAAAAGGTAATTTATTGTCCGAGTTCGAATTTTCTTTTGTTTCATTTGCCAAGTTTTCATGAACAGAAACGCATTTATTTCTAAATCCATGCATTTTCCAACATTTTTAAACAGATAAGGGCCTGTTTCACAATCGACAAGTAAATTTATGTGCCGGTTAAAGTTAGCTCTCTCCTTGTAAATTGTCTATGTTCAAGTGTAAGAAAAGGAAAGGGCTAAATTTATGTGTCAGATATGCTTTTGCTTTACTTGACGTTTGTGAAACAAGCCCTAAATGTATAGAAGTAACAAATAAGATTACGTTAAAAACAACGATAGATGGCGTCATTATACCCTCCGAGTATGAAAAGCAAGCGATTACTAATTTCGTGGATCTTAAGTAGGGTCTAGAGCCAGAGGAGATGTAGGTTCGAATTCTGCCTAAGACCGACGAATTTTTTTCGCTTTAATATAGTTTAAGATTACGTTAGTTCTATAACAATGCTGAAAAGTAAAACCGTTTCAGAATAAAATACATAACTAATACAATTTTGCCGATAGGATCCGAAAAAAAAATTGATTGCAAGGCACTAAGTACCGGTACTGAAGATGCAGAATAATTTTCTGAAGCTTCAACAGCAAAGTAAATAAGACGCTTGCCTTAATTACTGAAGTTTTTCATTGATTTACATATTCCTAAGACGGTGCATGTAGATCCTCGGTTTTAATTGGAATTTTCTCATCACTAGCGGAAAGTTGGTGCGGGATCAATTTTCAATTCAGAGTATTCTATTCGTGTTTAAGATGCGTAGTGATGGTAGCGTATCGATAAATTTAAATCAATTTAAATTTAAAATTTCTCTTTTGAGTCATGCTTTTGTTGCTGATAACTTTTTTTACAAAGTCGTGAAGATGTGATGCTTATCATTGCTAAGATGGATCTACGTTAAGAACAGCGGAGATTTTTCCTGTTGCTACCTTTCGACTCCATTATTAGATCAGTTCTCATACATCATAATTTTGCAATGTCATTAGACATGCATATATATTTCAAATTTCAGCCCGTGCCGATAGCGAGAACTTGTTCAAAATCGAACTGCTTCTATTTAAGTTAAAGTATTTTTGGTCTTTTTGTCAAATAATTTCTCTCGCTCGTGTTGCAGGTGTCCGTTTACGGAAAGACTTTTGGGTTCATCCTGCTTTCTTCCTCGCTCTCATGTTTCGAAATATGACAATATCCAAAGCTACCCAAGGCCAGAAGTATTTGCTTTTCATACTTATATATTTCAATTACAAAAACAAAGATAAACTCCAAAACAACCGTGTCGTCAAAGATAATACTTAAATATTTAGGATTTATCTAAAGGATTTCTAGTAGCTACTAGTCATTACTTCGCATTAAAATAGCTGATTATTGTAAATCTTTAATTTATTGCCATAATTTTACTGATAGCGGCATCTATGTTTATCTATTGATAGAAGGCAGCAGTAATTTTGTGAGAGTTCATCTTGGCACACAGATTTTATTATACAATACATTAGTGATGGTAGGACATTGTCCACTATTGTCCAGGGTCCATCTGGATCGGTACCATCATCTTATCCATTAACCCACCGCCACGCAGCAGTGTTCGCATTGTTGTGTTCCGTTGTGGGGATAAGCCAAACGGTGTAATTACTAGCATAGAGGCATTCCAAATTAGTCCTCAGGGTTAGCAACGCATTTGAAGTGTTAGAATTGTAATCTTGAGATTGCAGTCTTGAGAATTAAGATGTCTATGGGTCTCAGATCCCATTTACTATCAGGTGGTCTGAGTGCATGTGTGCCTTCTCCTTGCGATAAAAAAAAAATTACAACGATTTTTATAAAGATACACGTTGTTTTAAATAAATAAAAGCAACATATTGACCTTTTGCTATCTGTTATTAAAGGTAAAAAAGAGATCGGTCATTTTATATTGCTCCGATGGCCTAAAGGCTTTGGGAGTTGACTTGTGATCGTAAGCTACCCCCTACGGGACACTCGAGGGTTTGGACCCCCGCGGTCACCATGTTAGAGTTTTTCTAACTGAAGTACTGGTCCAATGGAACCCTGACCCATCATAGAACTGTGTCTCTTGTCGTTATGATTCAAGTCGTAAGAAGTGTCAAACAAATTGTCTAATAATGTCACTGTGACAAAGTTCTATCGTAGGTCAGAGTTCCGTTGGGCTGATAGTACATTACCAAATAATCTTACGGCAAAAACACCGTGAGGAAACCTGCACATTCAAACATCTGAGTGTGTCAAAGGGTAATTAAAGGATCGAAGTGTATCCAAAAGGCCCTTAACGATTCCCACTTTGATGATGGGAAAATAGCATAATGTGATGATCCTATTTTAGTAAAGTGGTGGAGATTTTAGAAGGCTTGGATATTTTTTTCTAATACAGTTTATGGTACTGATAGAGTAGGTAAACAATTTGATTTATTGTATTGTAAATATAGGTTTTTATGGCATAGGAAAGGCAAACGAGCACACAGGCCACCTGATGGTATGTAAGATCTGAGACTAGGGAATGCAAATAACCGGTTATAACCGGTTTTAACCGGTTATTTTCATACAAAAACTGTTAATAACCGGTTAAATTGCATTCCCTATCTGAGACACATAGACGTTTTCATTATCAAGACCGATTTTCCACAAAAACGTCGTAAACCCTAAGATGAACAGCCTCTATGCTAGGAATTTCTGTTATCTTATCCACATACCGGAACCCAACTGTGCGAACACTGCTGCGTCGTGGAAGGATAGGAAACAAAAAAAAATTGAAGCAAAGCACGATTTAAGATTGTTGATACGTGGAATAAAGCAATCATTATACTGCCCTTCTAAGCCAATTAACAGTATCTCAGATTGAATTGCCAAAGTAGATTCAATTCTCTTCCCTTAGTAATAAGGTTGCAATTGCAAGAGAAGTTTTATATGAGATGCTGCTATTTGACTTTGGTATAGGTTTCTAAGGTTTATTTTAAGCATCTTTAAGCCCATTTTTTTCGACCCGTTATCCTGCTTTTTACATTCAATATCGTCTGCAGGGTCAAAGGTCAATTTGAATGCCTTATTCGTTTTCCGTTTCAGACATTTATCAAAATATTTTTTTATTTCAAAATATCAAATCGCAATATTAAAAAAGAAGTTCATGCCCAAAGCACTTCTATTGAAATCACCGTAACCTCTCCTACTATTTTATCGACGTTTATCAAAGTATTATTAACCGCTGGTAATCCCTGTTTTTTGCCTTTAAGCAGGTTTACTTCATTTTATTGTACCGATCGGTTTTTTTCAATTGAAATTAGGTATTTCATAATATTTGTTTGTAATGGTTGGTATTCTTTCTTGCGCTTCTTCCCCTAAGAAGGCATCGTGCAATAGAGTATAGAATTCTTCGACTACTACATTGCAGTTAGCTGCCTTTTTGATATAAAAGCAAAATGACGTATTCTGACGAGAAAGTACAGCCAACATCTTTAATTGTTGACCAAACAACTCTGCCATACTGTTAGAGTGAAGTCAATAGACAGAAGAACACCTACAACTAATCGTCGATTGTTTTCGACACGTTTTTTCGCGGCTTCCATCTTAGTCCTCAGACGTTGGCAACGTATTTGCGGTCATAAGATAGTAGTCTTGAGAACTTAAGACTTTGTTTTGTATGTGAAAATAAGAAGAAGATTGATATAAAATGGCGAATTGTCTTGTTTTGAAATCTGCGAGACAGTGCGAGAAGTAGTTTATAAGAAAACTGTAACATGGCGCTATTGTTACTTACAATTAGCCAATTATACATACGTACATTAAAACACGCCTTTTTCCTATAGTGGTAGGCAGAGACCACTTCTTGCCATCTGCAACGATCCTGACAAATCTCTTTACGTGTCTTTGGTCTTTCTTTCTTTATGTGTATTTTTTTCCGTACAGCCTTTTGTAGTTGTATAATACTGTTGAAATGACCCAAGGTGTCCCTTGGGCCCCTCCGGGCCCTTGTGATATGCGTAAAAGCATTTTCGCACCGTAAAAAAAGGACATGAATCGATGTTCACTCGTTGAGTTCAATATTTTCATAATTTCTTGAGATGATAAACAGTTAAATCCTGGCAAGTTCCAGTCAGAATAAGAATTATAACTATATAGAAAGAAAGAAAGAAATAAAGAAAATACTTTCATCCAAAACAACGCACAAATGAAGCAAAAAAAACTACACAAAGTTGGACAGTTGTTGTGAAACGGTCCCAAGTGAAATTCAGCATGTGCTGGCATTAGGACTTGTATAACTCTGCCCCTTTCACTCACTCTTAATCCAAATTCAATATATTTTTTTCTTCTCATTTAGATCGTGAGTGAACCGTGACTATTTTGTACAAACAGTCCCTTACACTTAAGATTACTGATTCTTATCTATATCTTGTGGTTTATCATGTTTGACATGAACATATATACAAGTCGTCGGATAAGATACAGCATTCGACACCATGAGGGCTTTCGCGTTCGTTCTATTACTAGCTGTGGCCTATGCCAAGCATGAGAAGTACCAAGGGTAAGAAATATTAAGTTAATGTCTATAAGATTCTGAGAATATTTTTTTTTTAAAGACAAGCTTTTGTTACCGTCTGTGCTTTTTACTAAGCCTCTGTTGTCCGTCCGTCCGTCCGTCTGTCTGTCAGCGGGCTTTATATCATGACCCGTAATAGGTGAACTTTTTACAGGGTGTGTATCTCTATTGCTGATCTAACAACAATTAGTATAATAAAGGGGGGGTAATACGGAACTCTTCGAGGCCGTCCGTCTCGTACAAGGCCGGGTTTTTTTAAAACAGTGATCGGTTGCTTATCAATGTCAATGCATGTAGTTAATCCAAACTCAGTGTGTCTTAGTTAAGTGCAGCGGAGATCCAGTTGGCATCAATTTCAAGTGTATTAATGATATTAATATATATCAAGATAATTATAATTCACAAGTTCACAATCACAACTACTACAATTCCATACCCATTCCATACCCGCGACTTCGTTAGCATCAAATTCACTTCCTTTGCGAATATTCTAGACTTTATTAATCATAGCCCTGCTTCGTTTTACGAGAATGATAAACAACACATGAACAACATTACTTAAAACATTAACCAAAAATTTAATTTTCTGAATCTAGATGGAAGTCCTACTCCGTGGGACCAGCATCCGCCCCTCAGCTGAAGAACTTAAACCTCGTGCTAGACCAGTATGAAGTAGACGTACTGAGCCACCCCCTCGTGTCTCGTGAAGGAGTTGTGTTGGTTCCTCCTCACCAACAGATCGCATTCATCGCAGCCCTGGACGCTATGGATATCCAACATAAAGTCTATGCTGAGGATGTCAAGGCGTAAGTTTTTTATTTTATGGGATATACAGTCACCCAATAAAAATGTTGAGCATACTATAATAAAAACGTTGTCATTGTGAATGTCATTGTCATTGTCATGTGTGTCATTTGATGTTCTATTTGAAGTTTACTTTGACAACGCACTAAAGTGCTTAACATTTTCGTTGGGGTACTGTACATACTAGCAGGAGCTCTGACAGCCGAGGACAACACATAAAGGGTATTTGGCAGTCGGGTGTGGCGGTTTTACGAGATGATAGTAAGAGTCATTCTGAACATTTTTGACACCATTTACTATTATGCAAAGTTGCACGGATTTTATTGTAACTTTTTAAAATTTTTGATAAAATGGTATGTTCACGAGAAAAACAATCAATAATCAGTCTAGCGTTAGCAGGCGTTACTTTGAATTTATTTTGAAGAACCAAGGTATTGCACGGGTAAAACACTAAAAAAGTATTTAATACGGGCTGTATAGGGTGTTTAACAATTGTTTTTATGGATAACATAGCGTTTTTTAAAGTAATAAAATAAAATATCTCAAAAACCGCGGAACTTTGCATAATGGTCTCAAAAATGTTCAGAACGACCCTAACCTATCATCTCTTAAAACCTCTACAACCGACTGCCAAACACCCTGTATACAATACATTGCCAATGTATTGTGTGGTGATGATACTGATGATGACCTAATCAGATCCAGTGCACAACCGCTCATAGAAATCTAAGGCCAGTTTGGATATGACATTAGATTACTTTTATACTTTATCACCTTGTGATGTAATTTACTTTTAAGTAGTATCGTATATAGTGATTCACAAAATTACCTTTTGCTAGAATTTTTTGCGGCCTTCCTTCTTCGCTTGAATGGTCTTGTCCGAAGCGCTAGTAGATTCACTCCATATGTAAAAAGTGTAAAAGAGCCCTCATGTGGCCAATTTACCCTTCTTGTTTATCCTCTCAAGTTTTCTGGAATGAGATGTTAGATTTGTTTATTTTAATGAAACTTGAACTCTCATAAATCATACTTTAATATCAATACTATCCATCCATCCTTCAAATCGGTCCGTATCCACCCACTGTTGGGCTATAAGAATCTTCCTTATTACGGCGCTATCTTCGGTCATGTGCTAGTCGCATCCATTGTCACCCCGCCATTTTACGGATGTTGTCTACCAAGAGGGCATGTGATCTACCCGTGGATATGCCACCATTCAGTAACCAACATCCCGTCTCAACTTAAGATTCGTTATTCGTTCTTCAATGTCAACCTTTGTTAAATAACATTCTTACGATTAAATAAGTCAGGGGATTAACATTTAAACCATAACAGTGACCAACCCATGATATGATAACTACTGATAAGTAAGTATAACGTCATAACGGACTTCCCTAATCCGTCATATTTATGGCTCTACTCACATTCATCTATTCCATAGATATGGTGTGTGACAAAAAGATAAATATCTTACACGGGTTTTTTTCCAGTGATAACTAAACATCACACACACACAAACTCGTCATTGCTCATAAATTGTTTATGTGTTTCTATTTTGCTGTATAGTCTGTTCTTAGCGTGCATTCTCGATTAGGTAGCTTAACACTCGCTCGTACGAGTTCGCTCGCTCGGTTGACCTTTCATCAAGAAGCTATTTTTAGAATAATAATACCTCCTTTCCTCCTTTGTAAGGTAAAGGAAATAACATAAGAAAAATCACTCAAAACTATTAGAAACACTATGAATGGACCTGAAATATGACGTTAATTCTCTTACACAGCTGAAATTCTCCTATCCTGACCTTTGCTAAAGTATAGACCCATACCTACACAGCAAGCATCGGTATGTATAAGTACCAAGCCAGCTGTTTTTCTTTAGATCACTAAATACCATATGTGCTGCAAGTCTTGGTCTTGTCTGGTCCTCATTATTGCCCATTACAATTGTCCTTTAAACATTCAAAAGTAGATTTAGGAGTTGTGGACAAATACAGCAGCATTTTCTGCGATTACGCTTTTAGCGGCATTCACAAATACTTTTAGTTTTTTACTCCTTATCTGTTCAATTCAAACGCCTCAATGGCAGATAAGGACAAAGCATGGCTTAGCTACTCCACGGTTACTCCACGATTATTAATAGGGGCATTAGAGTTTAAATTACCACCAATGGAATAGAACTTAATGTACTATTTATTATGATTTACAGTAAACTTGACTACGATGATGTCCTGATTGCTGCCAAAAACGCAGAATCTTTTCTGAGGACCGGGAAGACCGGCCTTCCCTACGACAACTACCAGACCTTTGAAGCAGTAAGTAACTGAAAAGAAAACATATTTTACTCTCTTATTCATAAACACGCAATAACTAAATTTGGCTTAAAATCTGGATTGCCCTTATCTGTCACTGTTATATTTGAATTTGACAGAAAGAGATAAATAATACTATAACTAAAATAGGATTATTGTGCGTTATTGAATAAGGGGTAAATATTTTTAAAAAAATCGTAGAGATAATTTAAAAAAAGTTAATATATAAACAAGGACTCTTTTCTACTGTAATACTGCTTTTGAAATGTTGTTCTATTGTTTTTAACTCGGCCGTAATTACTGTCAAGTAAATAAGAGCTATTGTAACGTTGATAATACGATAACATGTCAAAGGCATTATGGTTGTAACCAGTAGAGTAGAGGCCAGTGTAGTTACGAAATATTAAGTAGGGTACCTAGCTTGAAAAGACTTTGCCACTCAGAATTAGTTCTTTGCTTGATAGTTTAAAAGCTAAAGTCCTGACCGAATAAAATAACGTTATTATTATCTAGAGACATAAATATTTGAGAATGGTGCGTTTATTGTAGAGAGATTCTTAGAAACCTCCAAACCCTCTTCTTTGGCCAAGATAAAATGAACCAGCTAAGGTACTTTAAATAACATCATTTTCAGATCGACGCTTACCTAGACGACATCGCCGCCCGCTTCCCCGAGACCGTTACTTTGGTCCATCCCGCCGACTCTTTCGAAGGTCGTCCCCTCAAATACTTGAAAATTTCCACCACCAACTTCCAAGATGAAAGCAAACCCGTTATCTTCATCGACGGTGGCATCCACGCCAGGGAATGGATCTCCCCTCCGTCAGTGACTTGGATGATCCACAAGCTGACTGAAGATGTGACTGAGCCTGATCTTTTGGAGAACTATGATTGGATTTTACTGCCTGTTGTCAACCCTGATGGATATGCTTATACCTTTACATCGGTAAGTACACATCATCATCATCATCATCTTGGCCTTATTCCAATCATTTGGGGTCGGCGCAGCATGTCTTTTTCTTCCAAACATCATCAGTATTCAGTCCCTCCTTTTTCATATTACTCTTCACACATTACATCCATATCTCTCGTAGTAAAATATACACATAGAAAAAAAACTGCTTGGTCATTGAGGATTGCCTCATATTTGGCAATGAATTTCATTTTCATCTTTAGGATTTTTACTATCTTATTGCTGATTAACAAATCCTATATTAATAAAAGGCACGTTTTACAAGCTATAAAGATAATGTCCGCTATTGGAAACGATTTTGACTTCTTTATCGTCATATAACTTTAATATGCTGTCATGTCATAATCACTCTGAAGGTCATGACCGAATTTTTTGGTAGCTCAAGAATAGAGGCAGTAATGGAACAATATAACTATAGGTCCATTAAAATTCGAAATACCTACGATAAGGTTTATATATGTTTACAACAACTACTTTATATCTACTTATAATTTCACACAATAATCACCTGAAGCCTTAGATAAGATACTTAACGCTAACGTAAACGATTGTCGAAAACTGAGAAAATATATGGAATTGACATAAGCGGTCGACGCGACCGTCCGGCAGCTTAAAGGAACCCTATACATTTTCAATAACGATAACTCACAATGTGGACATTATGGACAGCGACAGCGCAGTAGACATATTTTTTAACTCTGAGTCTAGATTCCTTGCTTTAGCCAGCCGTCACCTAGAGTCTATTGTCTCATCAAGCTCAATTTGTATGTAGTGTTTGTATTTACTTATAACTTAGTTTTGAGTAAATATTGTTTCTCCATGATTTGATTAACATGTGTGGCTTGACTGTTAGTGTTAACTTTACGATCAATAAATAAATAAATAAATAAATAAATAATATAAATGTGTATTTTCTCGGGCCGCTGGTATTAGTTCTGTTCATTCTGTTCGCCCTAACTTCAGCAATGTAGTCTCAGTTAATTTGATTAACCTCACACGTGATTAATTCATTATCATTACCCCTTGTTTCAGGAGCGATTCTGGCGTAAGACTCGTTCCACCGACTCCAGCCCTCTGAGCAGTTTCTGCCCTGGCATAGATGGCAACCGCAACTACGATTTCTTCTGGAATACCGTTGGGACCAGCTTCTCAGCTTGTGGCGACACCTACGCTGGCGCCCGCCCCTTCTCCGAAATTGAAACGCGCGTCGTTCGCGACGTCCTCCTCGAGTACCTTCACCGGTTGCCCTTGTATCTGACGATGCATAGCTACGGCAGCATGATCCTCTACCCTTGGGGTCATGATGGTTCTCTTTCCAACAACGCCTTTGCTCTCCATACGGTAGGCGTAGCCATGGCAACTACTATTGATTCTCATTCCCTACCCAACTTCCCCAATTACATCGTCGGTAACGGCGTTCTTGTCTTGAACTATGCTGCCTCAGGTGCTTCTGAAGATTACGCTCATTTGATTGGTGTGCCGTTGTCCTACACTTATGAGTTACCTGGTCTCACCGGGGGTTTCGGCGGGTTCCATCTTGAGCCCCAGTTTATTGAACAAGTTTGCCGGGAGACTTGGGCTGGTGTCGCGGTGGGTGTTAGACGAGCTGGAGAGCTCTATAGACGTTAAATGTTTTAATAAAGTTTTTTATGCATTTTTTAAAGTTGTTTTTTATTTCTATCTGTGGCGAAATGATAATTCTTGAAGAAAAAAGCAGCAGCAGCAGAAGAGACCAGCAGCGGGACATAAAACATGACTAATAAAATAAAATGTTTGCCTAAGCACATAATTCAAAACTCTAACTGAAGTATCCTATCCATTTTGGTGATAGTTTTTCGTGCTCGTAGTAAAGTTTACGGAACCCTTTAGTGAGTATCGTAATAGTTCATTATATTCCTGATCGCCTTTTTATCATCATCATTTTAGTCACATCTACTTACCCATCTACAGGTAAGGTAAAATTCTCTTCATTTTCACGCCACTGCGACCTGTACTAAGGTCATCCATATTTTTCCAACCGTCTTCTAAATGTCATCGGACCAACGAGCTGATGATCTACACACTGATCTTCGACTTAATCTTTACCACCAACCACTACTCTGTAACCGTCAGTTCTTAGGTATAAGTCTCCGCTGTCCGTCTGTCCGTCCGTCTATCTGTCAGTAGGCTGTATCTTATTTAATTAAAAAAAAAGTTCCCATACATAAGAATGATATGACACCCTTCGAGTGTGTGTCTGACTCGCACTTGGCTGGTTTTTTCGTACTATAACAATATTTAAGCAAATGTTCAATATTTCAACGAAATCTCCTCAGACAAAAGACAAATTGTTATCTTCAAAAAAATACCAGATCAATACAACAATCTCGCTCTTAATGGTTTTCCGATAATTTGCCTGAGACTCAAGGATTTATCGTGACATGTCTTAACACCCGCGTTCTTTGAGTAAACTTATACTGAAATAAATTAGATGTAGCGTGAGAACGAGGAATTATGGAGGCTGCGGGCTATTTGGGTATAGGTAGTAAAAAACCAATAGATGTTAAAATAGACGGCCGTAAATTGAGATTTATATTAAGCGAAAGGGTAATGTTATTTTCGGCAGCAAGGAACGATTGTAACTTGGTGGAAGTGCCTGGCGCACACTTAAAAAACAATTGCTCGCTTCTAACAAGATTGTGATTGTTGTAAATAGGCGTCTTGATTCCATACGAGCCTAACAAGTCGGTAGATGCATCAAGTAAAATGTTAGTTGAATCACAATTGAACTTGCTGTTGTTACTATTAGTTTTGTTTGATATAACTAATATCATAATTATCGTATTCATTTTGCAAAATATTTATTGAAAAATGACTTTAATAATACATAAAGACAAAACAATAACGGAAAATTAAAACTAAAATTAAATAAGATTAACTGCCGCACTCAGAGACGTCAATTAAATTTAATGCTTGTTTAGAGACGTATTGTCTTATTCTATTGCTATAGCACAGAAAGTGACAGCAGCTACTTTAATCAAGCATTACATTTAATTGACGTCTCTGAGTGCGGCAGTAAATCTAAGATTAAAGTGACTTTGTTTTATACTATGAAAAGAAAAGAAGATAAAGAAGAAGTAGGAAGGATATTTTTGCAAGATAATTACTATTCTTAGTTAACTTCTGAAACTTGAAATGTCACATTCAAATTGCCCTAATCTGGATTCGTGACTGATTGTATAGTAATTATAACTTTATCTATTTAATTAATCTTTTTATCTGCGAGATACTTGATTTTTCCATCGAATCCAATTCATACTTTATTAATGAAGCTCGAGACAGTTAGGTGACATGTATAGAACTGTATTAGTTTTTTGTTTGTCACTCTGCGCCGTTTTGGCCAAACACGAAATCTATGATGGGTAAGTCTTCATATTAATGTTTTATTTCATTGACATTGTAACGTTACAACTTTGTATGGAGGCGTTAGCACTAAGTTTCATCAGTTTAAACCTCAGTTGACGATCTAAAGTAAATTGCAATCAATAATAAAATTTATCAAGAACTTTTTAATTAGTAGTCAAAATTGAAAAGTCATATAAATTTGTAGGTAATTGGATGGGAAAAACGCAAGCGTTCTTAATTACGTGGCAACCACAGCTTATTCAAAATCGATTGAATCATTATTCAAATCATCGTCATTAACATCATGTCATGTCAGCCTAAAGATAATAAACCGTAAAGGACCAACCACACTGTAAGCTTAAAATACGCTGACGCAACATTTACGCAGTAACGCGTCTTTTACGCCGGCCGGTATGGACACGTCTAAAAAAACGCCTGTAATTATTGTTAGCAATTTCGACGCAGCTCAATTTACGCCGTGATAAAAATAAAAATACACAGAAATTTTCACAGTACTCTTGAATCACTTGGAATTTTTCATTTCCAGCCACGCCTTATATGAAATCAGTCTGGTTTCTGAGGAGCATGGGCATCTCATCCAAGGTCTTGGAACCCGTCTGAAACTGGATATCTGGTCTCACGGATCCACTGACACACCAGCCCAGGTGTTAGTGCCGAAAAATGCTCGTGCGCTGTTACAATCGATGATGGATGCTGTTGCTATTGAGTACAAGGTTGTGGTGGAAAATATCAAAGAGTAAGTTGATTTAGTAAATAATTGATATTGAATTCTTAGCTTATGTCATCACCATCATCGTATCAGTGGAAAGACATCCACTGGTGGACAGGCCATCCCTGAGGGTCTCCACTACGGTTCTGTTCCACTCGCATCTGTCTCACATACATCGGCTTCCCGCGATCTCAACCAGATCGCTGGTCCACCTTGTGGGAAGCCTTTGGCATTTGACAGAGGTTATTCTTCTATATTCACTACTAATACACTGGATAACATCTTAGCCTGGTTGTGCAAAATGTGGTCACAGAAATATCAACAAGTTTTTGGAGTTGTTGGTGAGTCTGTGGGTCTGCCTACCCCACTCTGGGAATGAAGGCGTGAGTTTATGATTGATTGATTGATTCACTACTTTATTGTTATTATTGTAAGAGGAATAAAGGATAGCATTTGTCTTCAAATACTGCTTATAACGACGTTTATTTTAATGAAAATAAAAAGATGAAAGATTTTCCTGGTGAAAGATTTTCAAAAATGTTAGCTCTATTGTTACCTTAATGGTTATAATATTGTTACCGGCGGCTCAGTCACTAATAAGATATCTGCAATAGGGGTAAAAACAAATTGTAATATAGTCCTTGAGCTGCATATTATGTTATGTTGATGTTCCGTGATTAAATGCTCGATTTTCGCTTTTCTCAAGTCTTAATGTTGATAACTGTGTAAAAAAAGATGATAGAATTATAACAGTTCTGAATTTAACTCCCCATTTATCATATTTTAAGGAAATTGGACCTCGAAGACCAGCTCTTGGCTGCAGCAGCTGCAAAGAGCAACAGATCCAGCAGATTCGGGCTTTCCTTTGATACCATTTACACATACGATGAAGTGAGTACCTAATCAGAATATTATTATACACTAAGTTAAAGTTTCATAACGTCCTAAAAATAAAGTGAAACTAGGGTAATTTTAAAGAAGTTAAAAACAAGAAACCAGATTGCAGTAAATATGATGTCAGCTTAATCGCCTGTTTCACAATCGACCAGTAAAATATATTTGACAGATAAATTTAGCGCTTTCTCTTTCTTGCCCTTGAAGATAGACAAGGAACGAGTTAACTTTAAATGGTAGATAACTTTATTGGTCGATTGTGAAACAGGCCCTTAATTGTATCTATTTGTAAAGATATCAATACAAATGAACCTGGGGCTAATTTCAACTCGGTAACACTATATTGCCTTTGACATGTTATCGTATTGTTGTAAACTGGGCCACCGTTACTGTCAATTAAATAAGAGCTATTGTAACGTCCACAGTGCTGTAACATGTAAATAGCAATATGATCTCACTGAATAGAATAGGACCCCTGAAGCCACGTGGTGAACTCCCAAAACCAAATAAGCTCCAGATAGTGACTTATAGCAATCACATAGCTTTATCCCTTTTGCTGTTACAGTAAATTCGACCCCTGTATAAATAAATGAATGTTGTTTTGATTTTATTATTACATCCACACTCAAAAAAATGAGAGCCAGCAAAGAGAGATTTTCTCTTAGTTGACAAAAAATGACTACTTACAATAGTTAAGATATTAGTTATATCAACCAAAACTGATAGTAACAACAGCAATTTCTTTAGTGATTCAATTAACATCTTAGTTGATGTATCTAAAGTCTTAGTTGATGTATCTAACGTCTTGTCAGGCTCGTATGGAATCAAGACGTTTATGCACAACAATCACAATCTTGTTAGAAGCGACCAATTATTTTTTTCAGTGCAATGATGTAATTTGAGTTGTATAATGATTGCACCTTAGTAAAGACTTATGTTCATCAGTCGTATGGTGGTGGTAGTTGTGGTGGTAGAATGGTTGGCATCGCATGTATAAGCAGTATTAGGTTTGCAGTCTTAACATTGTAATTTTGAGATTATAAATGTCTATATGATGCTGATGATGATGATGATGATAGTAATGTTGATGTTGATGATGAATGCTTTCAGGTCGACGCATACCTTGTCGAATTAGGAAACCGGTACCCTAACCTAGTCACGGTAGTTTCGGCAGGGAGAAGTATAGAAGGACGTGACATCAAGTACTTGAAGATTTCCACCACCAACTTTCAGGTTAGACAATAATTGATTATGTACAATTTACAGGATAATTGCTGTTTTATTGATTTGGATCTGGACGGCTCTACAAATAAATTTGAAACAATAATAACGTCCTTATTGATATATATTTTCCTAGATTGTAAATATAAGCTACTAATAATAATTATAGATACAATGATACCATGCAATAATATTTCATTGATACAATTCATAACTTACCTAAATAACTTAACTAAAATTTAATTTGACTTTAAAAAAATATATACATGAACAAATAATTAATCAACTAAACAAATTAAATTTCGATTGGACTATTAACCAAGATTGTTTTTATACTCCTATGTATACTTGTACTGTGATTGTGATATGACATTGATTATTAAGAATTTTAAAATATTTGCAGGATTTGAGCAAGCCCATCGTCTACCTGGAGTCCCTGCTTCACGCACGCGAATGGATCACCCTTCCTGCCACCCTATACGCGATCGAAAAGCTGGTCATTGATGTGCAGGAGCAAGACCTGCTGCAGAACATCGACTGGATCATTATGCCCATCGCCAACCCCGATGGTTACGTCTGGACCCATACCACCGTAAGTAGCATCAGGTTGACACTCAGAGCGTGGGCCTTGTGCCGTGAGCTGTCGCCTTGCAGGGTACTAAGTTGGATCCCTGGCCGCTACTGTGTTCCTATTGGTTTTATTGTGTTTTATGAATAAGTTTCTCTTGCTGCACACAACACTTGTACTTTTTTTGCAAAGTCATTATCTATCAAGAACCTTAAGTGTAGTGGATATCCTTTCGCCATCGTCCTACTTCATCATCAGATCAGCTCTTAGGCCCGTATTAATTAACTCATCTTAGCTGAGATTCCCGTCACAAGATACGTCAACGTAAATGTCAAACCATAGAAAACTGATATTTTTGATGCCTCTTGAGACGAGCATTACAGTCGAGATCAGTTTATTAATACGGCCCTTATATACATATAGTATCGTCATCGGGTTCACGTTATGTATTCCAAAATAGACTAGTCCGATTTGAGCAATTCTAACAAAAATCTGCACTTGTGCCACATGCGATGGGAACTTAAAAGGGTAATTGATATGATATAAGGTACACAAAATATCCTATAGGATCCTAAAATGTGTTGGATACGAATCCATGTAAATAAGAAAAGATAAGACTAGTCATTGATACTTAATCTAAAAATGTTGACAGAAGAAAGAATAGCAGTTCTAACGAGTATCCTGCAAAGTAACGAGTATCGTCTATTTCCTTAATATTAATACATTATTTCTTATTTTTCAGAATCGTTTCTGGCGTAAAAACCGTGCCACTGGATTCATTACCGGAGATTTTTGCTTAGGCGTCGACCTCAACCGTAATTTCGGCTTCCTGTGGTCCCAAGCCTCTAGTAACATTGTTTGCATGGATACCTTCCACGGCAATAGCGCCTACTCAGAACCTGAGACTGCCATCATTCGGGACATCGTCCATGAGCATGCAAGCAGGATGGAGCTGTTCCTCGACATCCACAGCTTCGGCAGCTGGATGCTATATGGTTACGGCAACGGTCAGTTGCCTCCTAATGGTCTGGTCCTTCACATGGTCGGAGTCAGGATGGCACAAGCTATTGATGCTGTCAAATGGCCCACAAATAATAACTACATTGTAGGTAACAGTGCTTTGCTCCTATACCCTGCCTCGGGATCCGCTCAAGACTTCGCTTTAACTGCTGGGGTTCCATTGGCTTATACATATGAGCTGCCAGCGTATCGGAATCAAGCTACGATGAACGGTTTCCTGGTTGACCCTGAGTTCATTGAGCAAGCTGGATATGAAACTTGGGAAGGTATCAAGGCTGGTGCTAGGTACGCTGTGGAAAGCTACCGAGCGAGGTACATGAAGAAATGAATTTGATTACAGTTTTGCACTTTGAATGCTTAATAAAATCTGTTGTTATTCTTTTGTTTTTGTTTACCTGCCGACGCTAACGAAGGATGGTAATGATATCAGCGCCTCTATTCTAGGCGGTATAAACGATATCGTAGTTTACCTGCTAAGGTATTGTTATGACGTCAGTCGTCATTACTGTCAAGAAAATAAGAGCTATCAAAACGTTGACAATACGATAACTGGACAAAAGTGATATTGTTTTTAACGTGTTGAATAGAGGCGCAGGGCCTCTATTCAACACGGTAAAAACAATATCGTTTTTGATCTGTTATCGTATTGTCACCGTTTTGATAGCTCTTATTTACTTGACAGTAATGGCATCCGACATCATAACAATACCATAACAGGTCAACTACGATATCGTTTTTACCGTCGGGAATAGAGGCGCTGTATGCTTGCATGTACTTCTGGTTTTTCGTGCCGTTGTAAATGCTAAACGGAATGGTCGAAAAATAAGGATTCGTCAGATTTCTCTTGACGGACGGACTTGGCGAAATTATAAGGGTGACTACAGAATTCTAATAAAATGCAGTCAGTGTTTCTAAGTAAAGCTTGCAGTTTGTTATTTAATATACGAGTACTATATCAGCAGTTATACAATATGTATGTATGTAAACACTTTATTGTACAAACAAAAGAGATAACAATTATATAATAGACAAAATGATATTGTTATATTGTTAGATACTAACATAAATAACTACACCCTTTAAAAATGGATTTGTCAAAAGTGCTTAAGCGATTTATCACTCGACCGTACCTGAAAAACTTCACACTTTGCACTTCTTCTTGCTGTCCTCCATTCAGTGTTTTATGTATGATATAATTTAATAATGATAAATTATCTGGAGGCGCCCAGAACTGGGACAATATTAGGGTTTAATAAAAAATAAATAAAATTTATCGATATTCAAGATTTCATCGATATGGAACTCCCTAAAGTTCTTCCGTTAGTTTTCCGCGGCCCCAAATGCTAATGTGAAGTAATCCGGCCTCAACTTCCCGATAAATTTAGGTGCATCGTTGCAGCGGAAACGGAAACGGGCGTCTTCAAATCCCCAATCGCCTAATTGCCGATGCGATTTGCGTTTTATTAAGCAGTTTGTTGCCGTTCTTTTTTTAATGCAAAATCGGATTAGTACTTTTTTTAAAAGTTCGATTGAAATTTTTAGAAACCTATTTATTGTATTTTTTAGTTACTCAGTTTATTTAAAACAAAGTTAATTGGAAGAGATCCTTAAAAGGATAAGTTCGCCTTTGTACAAACCTTTTGTATTTCTGTTTCTTTTTTAAGGGTTCCGTACTCAAAGGGTGCCAATGAAACTCTATTACTAAACCTTCGCTGTTCCTCCGTCTGTCTGTCAGAGGGCTGTATCTTGTGAACCGTAATAGGTAGACAGTTGAAATTTTCACTGAGTTTGTATTTCTATTGCGAAAGTAACAACAAATAAAATTAATTGAAAAAATTAAGGAGGCCACCATCCAAGAAACATTTTAAGGCATTTATCCAACTGCCGACGTGGAAGCTATTAACTATCGACTATTACCTCGCACAAAAACCTAACAAAAGATACAGATCCCGAGTCAATAAAAGAGACGCATATATTAATAGTTGATCGCTAGCTCCACTTTCTTCTCGCTGGTCGTCGGCGACGGGACAAGTGCCTAAATGTTGTACTATTTGTATAGAACCCTTCGTGTACGAGTCCCACTCACACTTAGCCAAGTTTTACACGACTGCCCAAAAAAAAGAGTGTAATGTTTTCAGGGTTCATGATGTACGATTCTTTATTCCACCATAACTTCGAAACGGCTGAGCCGATTGAGATGTGTGTGGTATCGTTAGAATCCATTCACCATCCCGAGTGGAGTTTATACCAAGTAGCGACGCGCTTAGCCTAAAGTTCGAAACACTTACAAATTTTTTAAATGATATTAAAAAACACAACACACACACACACACACACACGCACACGCACACGCACACGCACACACGCACACACACACACACACACACACACACACACACACACACACACACACACACACACACACACACACACACGCACGCACGACTACACTACACTACACTTTCGTCAATTTGTGTAATATGTGTGTTTAGCAAATAAATCAGTAGTTATAGTTGTAAATAGGTGTCTGGACTGCATTTCTTCGTATAGCAAGCGCTGGAGGTCCGTGGAATTAAATTAAAATGCCGGAGTCTTCTTTTGTGTCTTTCACCGGGGTCGCCGATGTCAGAGAGAGAGGGGATACAAACTTTTTTACTTATCTAAAAATACTGTGTTGGTGTTGCCAACAATACTGTGCACGCTGTTTGACTATTATCCCAGAGTCACTAAGCTATTATTACATGTGTTCGTTTTTCAAACTTTTCTTTTTCAATCGCTTTGCAAAGTAGGTAATTTAAAAGTTTGCTATGTTTATGAATGAAACTTAAACTAAAGAATCCAAAGATCTTGACTCAAAACCGTAAGAGAGGTTGCGCATTACGCCGATCCGAATCCGATCCGAACCCGTGAAAATTCGGATCTAGACCGGATATATAATAAAATCGGATGACGGAAGCCGGATTTAATGCGTAAAGTACCATAGAAATAGTTCTACGACTACGCCGGACCGTATTTTCACGGGTTCTGATCGGATTCGGATCGGACGTAGTGCGCAACCACTATAAAACCCGTTTTTCAAATAGAATTCCACACTGCTCCCATTAATTCGTACTAGCCAATTGTTTCCTCACTAAAGTAATAACAAGGTAGAATTCTGTGAATGCCTCTCTCGGACGTAGACGGGGGCAGGAGGAATATTGCCCGAAGGCTGGACGTGCAGTGCAAACGGGAAGAGAGGGAGGGGGGAAGTCGATAAAACACCTGTATTACAAATGGCGGGATATCGATAGTTTTTATAAATGACCAACAAACTCATTCACAACTTCTTGAAATTATTTTATTAAGTTTTTTATGGCTTGAAGAACGGTAACCAATGGTAACAGGGTTATTAGGCCTAAGGAAACGTGCAATGTCGGAATGCAATAAAAAACTAAAAATGCGATGCCAATTTTAAGAACTAGGGTACTATGCTAGTTATTACGTTAAGGTAGACTGATAGACAGACGGGCGGACAGTGGAGGCTTAGTAATAAGTAAACATCGGTGACTCGTGGCATTTGGGTATAAGGTCAATAATGGGTTAAATTCTTTGTTACACATTTTATTACTCAATGAATTGTTCCAGTAAGACATACACCACATGTAAAATTGTAAAGTGGTTTTTTTCTAAAAGGGTACGTACTAACTTAAATTGGTTATTCATTTTGTTGAACAATAAGTATTAACTGTCTTAAAAACGATAAAAAGTAAGAGATGACAAAAGCAACGTAAGTATATTTTTACTTAAATAAATTATTTTCCGTTTGGTATTATTTCATGAAAAATATCTCTCAAAGTGAATGACAAAAAAAATCAAAAAGGCGTATCTTATTTTTCAAGATAAATATTTTGCAATTCTTAAGGACTTTATTTTGATTCTAGCCTACCAGACGCGTTGCAACTCAATAGATCCTATTCAAAAATGCAGACGCCCAAATAGTATCGATAAATTGCATCACTACGTGCATCCCAAACCGACTCGCTCCAGAAACACTATTACGCGTCACTTATTTTCCGTCTCTGTTACGCTCGAGCTTTTGAAAAGAGAAAAGAAAATCGATTCATCACAAAACCGGTTTTGAAGAAACCGGTAAATATCGGCTTTTAAAGTCGAAACACGTGCAATAGAACTCGAAGGTGAGTAGGAAATTCTTCGTTGTCTTGCGATTGTGCTGTTTTGTTCCAAAAGTGAACTATTAGGTACAATTGACTTTGAATCGTTTGTCGAATCTGTTTCGATTCGCAATGCAGTTCCGCTCAGTGATGGTCTGAGACGAGTTGAATTTTATCTACCGTAAATACTTTAGAAATGAGAAAAGATTTATTTTCTTCAATTTTAATTTGTTTTTAATACTTTCTTGTTATTGGCCTAAGTCTACAATACTACACGTTTGCTAGTACAGTCCACTACAGAGACTAAGAGATTTAGCCACTTTGCAATAAGGTGAAAATGTGGATACATCTATGTAGAATTGTAGACGACTGTACACATACCGGCTCTACCTCTCATCTCGTCTCACTGTAAATGGGAAACACTAAAAAAGACTTTATGAATACATATTTAAAACTGTGTTATGTTTTGGATGCATTGAGATATATTTTTTAAACCAAACCTCTAAGTTAAAGAGGAAAATACGAATAACGTACAGTACATACCCTAACAAAAATGTTAAGCACTTTAGTGCATCATAATAAACTTCAAACTGAACATCAAATGACAAGCATGACAATGACAATGACAAGGTTCTAAGCATGCTCAATATTTTCATTGGGTGACTGTACATTATCTGAAACTAGGATTTTGCACATGTCAAGTCATAAACAATATTAAAGCGAAAAAAAATCGTCGGTCTTAGGCAGGATTCGAACCTACATCTCCTCTGGCTCTCCGGGCCGATGCAGGCGCATTACCAATTATGCCACCAAGACCCTACTTAAGATCCACGAAATTAGTAATCGCTTGCTTTTCATACTCGGTTTTTTCGTTTTAATATAGTTTAGAATTTCGTAAACAGACGTTTCTGTTAAATTTACAAATCTTATGTCAAGTCATGTTCCTCAAAATTCTTTTTGAATAATTTTCCGATTAGTAGCTGAATTATGCTTTTCCATAATCTCTTCATCGTATCTAAAACAATCTTTGCCTACTGCTAAAGTAGTATTTACAACAGGAATATTTCCATAAATATTTGTAATACCAAGCTCAACATTGAAAACAACAAACGGAATTCTATTAAATTATCTTCATACAACAAAGCCTTACCAGAAAACATTATCTCAAAGAACCAAAGCTCAATCATATCCAATATTCGCATTTCTCAATAATAGAATTTCCAAAGCAGTTTTTATTGAAGGAGATACTGCAGTAACAAATCTTATCGGATCGTATTAAATTTTGAAGGAGGGGTCGTTATTACGGACTTTAAAATGAGATTTTCCCTTTTGTCGTGAGCTACAGATCAGTTTTCAATTTGGTGAAAATATTTCATTTTCAGTTTTGTTGTACGCACAAGAATCTAATTTAGTTGAATTAAGTATATTAGTTTGGAGGTATTGCTTGAAAATTTTGGGGAAGTGTTTGTGTCTACATGGATTTTGATGATTGAATTTTGGCTGTATCTTCACAAAATATACCTATACTCGCCAAATATAGCCGCGTTGGCCTAGTAACTTAGTTGGTAGTGACCCTGCCTAGACAGCTAGCGGTCCTAGGTTCAAATCCCGGTAATAGCAGATATTTGTGTGATGAGCGTAGTTCCTGAGTCACGGATGTTTTCTATGTATCTAATATATAAAATTCTCGTGTCACAGTGTTTGTAACCAAACTCCTCCGAAACGGCTCGACCAATTCTTATGAAATTTTGTGTGTATATTCAGTAGGTCTGAGAATAGGTCGTAAACTATTTTTCATAAGGTTTGTATGAAAAAAAAATTACACCCGGGCGGCGCCGGGCGCGGACAGCTAGTTTAAATATATATTTCTCTGTATAAGTATTTATATCGTTATACCAAGAGCTTAGTATGGGACTACGTCAATTGGTGTGACATTGAACCATGATATTTATTTTATGAGTTGTCATGTCAAGAGCGATATGGTGTTACCCAATAGGATAGAGGCCCTGATTAAATACTTATCGGCGCCTATTTATATAAGCAACAAAAAGAAGGAAGGACAACACAAGGTAAGAAATTTAAAGATTTCTGTTGAGAAACCCCATATTGTATCGCAGTGGGAAAGTGTCAGCAGGAAGGATTATTAAATTTTAAGATGTAAAAAACGTTATAGCAGTGACTTTAGTCAGTGACTTCATCTACATATTATTTGTTGAAAATATGGACTTTGTTTGGAAATGTTATGGCTTTTGACGTAACTAGAGACCCTGTCTTGTTGTTTTCATCATCATTATTTTTAGTGTAATGTTTATTGACATTACATTTGTAATGATTTTATTTTTGCTTGTTTTAATAATAATTACTTATTACTTTACTACCTCGTAATGTAACTTACTTCTAAATATTATTGTGTTTTACGATTCTAAGAATGATCTTGCTGAAGTTTCTTGCAGCGCTTCTCCGCAATGATGGTCTTGTCCAAAGCGCTAGTAGATACACTCCATATTACCGACGTGTAAAAGAGCCATGTGGCCAATTAACCGAAGAAATATTTTAAATTTGAATTTTGAACGCATTTCCAGTCTTGAGATTGTTATCTAAAGATTGCAAATGTCTATGGGCTTCAGAGTTGCCTTACCATCAGATGGCCTCAGACGTGCTCGTTTGAGTCTTCATGCCTCAAAAAAATCTAAAAACTTGTTTTCAACTTAATTTTTTTAACCAATTCAGTTGATATTACCTATGTATAGTATCCGCAGCGAGCTAAAGAGTCGTAGTGTAGAAATTAACTTTGACTTGTCCTTATCTCGCTGTAGATACTATACTAAAAAATCAATTAACGATTCGAATTTTCTCGGCTTAACCCGGAGACGAAAATGACACAAAATGCATTGTTGCGATTTCTTTTAGGTAGCACTCAAGTCAAAGTATCATAAACGCAATGTATATCATCTGCCATGATGGCATTACTTACTAGTAAGCCTCTCATCTCTTTCAAGAACAACCTCAAAGAGTATCTGATTGGCGTATACATAGCAGCTGCACTGTGTCGGAATTGCACTGTGGCTTTCACATTGTTTTATTTTATCTATTAAAGCAGCTCTCTGTGTATGTTCAACCTATTTATCTATATATGCATGTACATTTTGTTTACAGTTCCCATTATTCACTTACATTACATATACTTACGCTCTTATTTGTACATAAGAAAGGACCAGCAGCGTTTTCTTCTCCTCGTCTTCGTCTGGCTGCCCTGAAAACGGCGTTTACATGTCTGACACTATGCTGAGTAGCACCCAATTTGGGGCATTATAAAATTGTTTTAAGTTTTTGTTCTAAATTATTTTCTTACTTTATTTCATTTTATTATTATTGTTCTGTGTCTTGCACCAAATAAACGATTCTCTTTTTCTTCTTCTTCTTCTTCTTCTTCTTCTAGTAGAAGCGATATAGACATGCATTATTTATTGGGTGCATAACATAAAATATAATTATTCATTATTAATCAATAGTTACTGTTTTACATAAGGTATAAGGATAGTTTGATTTTCAGAATTAATAAAAAAATAAGTAACACATTTTTCCTGTACATATTGGTTTTATATAAGATTATAACTAAATAATTTTTATCACGATATTTTATAGAGATCCTTTATTTATTCCCTACACAGACATAAGCTGACTTTCGGAATCACTCACTATAACTATCTGAATTATGTACAATTATTATAAAACTATCGCTAAACACATATAATTTCTCTTCTTCTGTTATGAGCTCATCTTCAAACTTAATTGCATGATTACAGACTTTCGTCCATACTTCGGGTCCTAACAATTCAATTTTTTCCATAAATAGTTTGGGTCACTGTCATTTTATTCATTTCGATATTTTTAGAGGTGACATTGCCTTTTAACAGTGCCCATATATTTTCAATGGGTTTAAAGTCTGGTTGATATGGATTTAGCTGTCAATGCTTCCGTCAGCTGCAAAAGGAATATGGTGTCTTGTTAGCCACTCTATCATGTCCCCCTTTCGAGTATTGGAAGTAGGTGGCCTTTCAACAAATTTGTTGTGGTAAGACGCGCGTTATCTATAACAACAACGCTGTTATCGGGTAAGTTAGATATTAGTTGTTTCCTTAACCACTTCTCATACTTTTCTGCATTCATCTCCTTGTAATACCTATTCCCTATCGGGATCTGTCGACTTATCTAGTAACAGAAATCCAGGTACAAAGCTCTTTTCATTACCTGCGTGAACATTAATAAATTTTTGGCCCTTTGATATTGGTTTTTTCGAATTTTTATTAGCTGTGTCCCTCCAGCTCATGGCTTTTGTGTGAGGTATGTGAATATATGATTCATCCGTATAAACATCATTTCTACCAGCAGCCTTGAATTTTCTAATTCCTCTTAAATATTTTATCCTTTTGAAACGGACGTCATGTTTTTCCATCAAAATGCTCCTGTTATTATCGGTGTTCCTAAATCTAAATCCCATATTTCGGATCATATTTCGCAGAGACGAAATTGAGCCTTTGAATGAAATATCATTTCTTTGGATTGATTGTCTTTAGGCGATTGATTGTCGTTTTCCTTGAAAACCCTATCCATTTTTTTTTTGATGATATTTACTCTTTTCTTTTTAAAATAAATTAGCTTCTTCGCTAGAATAGTTACATATATTATTTACAATTTGAGCGACATTTTTTTACCACGCTTTAAATTCGTTGAAGGCATAATAATATAACTATTATAACTTAGTTTTACTGAATCTCGATACAAACGAATATTTTTACGAATGAAATCAGCGTTTTTAAACACAAATTTGTCATGCGTGTTTTCTTATTTCAATATTTAAATTCATTATAATAAAGGTTGTGTTACTTTAGAGCTATTAGGAGGTTTTGTTGCTCATATCCTTCTGTTGTATTGTGTTCAATAAGATAACTAATATATTTAAAAGTGATATAAATATTTGAGTAGCTCAGTTTTATTTTAATTTAAATAAGTTTAGTTTTAACTTTTAATTGTATTATATTAAATGTACTTGTACCATTACAAAATCATAAGTGTAATTTGATATAGTCTAAGTGAAAAACGAGGGATAGCGCCAATAACCGAAGATGGCCGAATGGTAAACTTATTTTAATCGTATCGTATTTTTAAGTACTTGTATGGATTATATTATATATTATATTTATAATAAATTGTACTGTTATTAAAAAATACAAAGGTGTATTGTTTCTTTTTTTTGTTTGACATCTGTTAATTTATTCAAAGTGACTAATGTAATTAAGTGATGACGTTTCAAGTACGTTTGTTTGTTTCATAATACACCTACCAACAAGTAGTTTAAAATATATGTAGCTAAATGATATTTTGCACTGCAAAATAGAGATAGTATTCTTACAAGAAGAATAGTAATTTTATGCAAATCATATTGGTTCAGTTTTGAAGCATAAAATCTCATATAGTTCAAGTAACTATAACTGTAACTGTAACTACTAGAAATAATGTACCCGGTTTTTTTCAAGGGGTTGCATAATAAATAGGTTTTCTTTCTTTTGGTCCTCAAAACCGTTCCTATAATAATATATTAAAATACAAGTACTTTCGTCTTTTTATTTTGTCCTGTTTTACCATATAATCAACAGCAACAGCCACAGCTCTCCAAACGTCTTTCACAATATCAATAATTTCAGTTTCAGGCACAATTACTCCATCAGTGCCTCGTGTTGCAATATCAATATTGAAAGAGTATAAAACAGCATTGTTTCGAGCATAATCGGAACTAGTTCCAGAAACCCTATCTCCTTTAACTACTGAGGCAACCTCGAGCGCATACTCTTCATGCATAGCTTCAACCATCTTCATACCAAGCAAGTGATTTTCTCTAAACATTCCACTAGCAGCAAACTCATACTGCCAAGGATAAGAGATGAAACCGCCACCATTCTGCAAGGACACATAAAGACTTATCCGGTCTTTATATGTGTGTATGATGTCTTTTATGAGTCTGGTCTCAAGTTCTGAAAATGCTGCATCGCCAGCATAAAGATGACTGCAAGGGCTGGAACTGGAATCAGCTCTTGCCCAATCGATGTCGAAATTTCTGTTGATGTTAACACCAGGACAGATTATGCCCCAGTTAGATCGGGTACTAAGGTTCTTTTCCCAGAAACGTAGCTGAAAAATTACCATGAAAAATTTAATTCACGATGATCATAATAATATAAAATCCTGAACATAAATCACAATAATCAAGACTAGAAATCCTTGTACTAATCGTACTAGATACCCAATATCTATGGATATTGTTTTTTCTAAATTCAACCATAATTCTACATGTACTTACATCAGTGTGTGTATATTCATATCCATCAGGGTTCAAAACAGGTATAATAATCCAATCACAATTACTTAAATATCTTGCTTGATCCTCCAAAATATTATCAACTATATACAAAGCCGCTGGAATAGTGATCCATTCTCTAGGATTAATTCCTGCTTCGATAACGATAACAGTTTTATTTGTTTCCATATCTCCAGTGCTTATTTTAAGATAAACCAAAGGAGTGTTCTGTTCTGTTCTTCCAAATTCAATAACGACAAAAGATAAATATTCTGAATTTTCATAATCATCTTTTAATTTATAGATGTGATCCAAAATCTGAAACAGGGTACTAATCATTATTACAATTTAAATATCACCAAGCATGTTTTTTATTTCGAGTACATATATTGACATTTTTAATTACTTACTTGATTGTAGCGATAGAAGTCATCGTAACTAAAATTAACATTTTCTTTGGTTTCATTGCTATCTTCATTTTCATCTTCATCAGTTGGATTTTCATCGCCTTCATCATCATCATCAACCCTTGCATTATTTTTATGGTCTTTTTGGAGTAAATATCTAAAATAAGGTTAAAAGTTAGTAATATTACGATACATTTTTGCTAAAAGTAAAGCTTAAATTGATAGAAACTGATTAAGAGTTATATTAAATAACATGTTTATTAAGCCAGTTTTACTTTGATTGTTTTTGATTATAATTAGGTATATAAAAACTTTAATGAAAAGCACCCGAAACTGACTTACGTGCATGAAGAGGTCGATGCATTTAGAAGAAGCGAAAGTTGTATTTTATACCGATGCAGCACCTGAGCCCGTAGACAAGATGCATTGCGTTTCTATTCGTTTCGTTTTTAAACCAATCGCGTCACTGCTAGATCACGTGACTTTTCGTATCACGTCATCTACAAGTGACGCGATTGGGTCAAAATCGAAACGAATAGAAATGCTAGTCCGCGTAATGCATCTTGTCTTGAGCCTCTGGCGTTCCTTAGTCTCTGCCTACCTCATTGGGAGACAGGTTTGAAGGTATGTATGTATGTGCTAATTATATAAACTAAACACCGTGACCATTAAATAATGTTTTGATAAGATTGTGGGATTAACACCTGGCATTATAGATAAATAAATAAAAATATCTCTAATTGCTTCCTTAAGCAAAGATAATTATTTACCATATTTTTTGCACCTGCGCTTGCATTTAAACTTAAGGCTGGCGTCGAATCGAATCGAAATAATTCGCCTTCATACATTACTATGAAAGTGCGTATGAAGGCGAATTATTTTCGATTCGATTCGACTCGCCTCGGCGAGCCTAGTGGACAATTACAGATTATTTTTAACAGCTGTAATAAAATGAAATAATAATGCTGTTTCACTTACTCGTAAACATCTTCAATCGCGATATCTATATCTACACCCATCACTATTAGGCCTTCTTCAAAACTGTCAAACTGTGATGGTGGAACCATAGCCATACCAGTGATGCCATATTTAAAATTAGGTTTAACCAAGTAGTCGATTATATCCGTCTTTAGAATATTAAAATTATCTTGTTGTTCTTGTGTTGAAAAACTCACCCGGTATACTTTGTACCTGTAAAAGTATAATAGTAAAACTAGGTTAATAAAACTATAGTAATAAAACAGTAACTACCTATTAAGTTACTAGTTTAATTATTATTAAACGAGTTTTTGAAGTGATAACTTCTTATGGGAGGGTAATCCGCTTCGTTACGTAACGCGTTACGGTGCCAGTCTGTCTGGCTTCCCTTTCTCTCACGCATACGGCCGCGGTAGGCGCCTGCCTAAAATAGACTAGGAAGGCTCCTACTCTCTCACTCTAACCCACAGCGCAAGCCGTATTTCGGACAAATAAAGATCCCTTTTCTCGATTTAGTCTCGAATGACGAGTCAGGGATGGAGATAACGTAACTTCGAACTTCGATTTTCAAAGTGTCTCGGACTGATGTGCTTACTAGAATAAAAAAAAAAACTATAATACCAAAGAGGATGAAACACTTGAAGATATACTTGAAAGTGGTACAGAACTTGATTAATTCATGGCAGAACAGATCGTAACCTTCGAGAAATAAAGACAACATGAGGAAACTTGGTTCATAGAGCAAGAGATGTTGCTTCCGACAGAGTTCAATGTACAATAGGATAGAATACAATATATTATAAAATAATAGAAGAAGATGATGATGAAGAAGAAAGATAGTCGCTAACCATACAACACATTAACATTTAAAAATAAAAGAAATCAATGAAGGCAACAGGGATAGCGCGAAATATATGTGCTCGCGGAATAGAAAAAAATGGTTTTATTTGCACACATTCGTTATAACAAATCCTAACAAGGCAAGAACAAATAATATTGATAAAGAAAGTTAAAGAAGAAACAGATGCTTACACAGATTAAGGTGCAACATCTCAAAAAGTATTTTCGTCTCAGATAAAGTCGGTTAGACTAGCATAGCACGTAAGAGCAAGTGAGACAGAAGTAAAACACCAAAGATGGCTTATGTGCTATTGCACAGTTTAGATATATTATTGGTAAACACATTTTTGTAAAGTCATTTTTGTGATTCACTTTGGACTTTGCATGGGATACTAAGTAAAGCACTCAGATCTTAGTTATCTTATATTACAGATGGGCCCTTTACGATACACTTCGACTCTTTAGGATATTTTGTGCAATTACCCTCTTAGACACTCAGCTGTTCGAATGTGCAGGTTTCCTCACGATGTTTTTCCTTCACCGTAAGAGCATCGGGTAATGCACTTAAATTAGAAAAACTCATTGGTACATGGTGACCGCGGGGGTTTGAACTCGGTACCTTACGATCACGAGTCGACTGCCTAAGCCACTAGGCCACTGACGCTCTCAAAGCACTCAGGTAGTGTACGTCAGTGGGTAAATCTCAGGTGCACACGGCTACCGGTGATCAAACTCGGTACTTCTCGATCTCAATCGGAGCGTTGAAAAAGTCCGGAAAAAATCCCGTTTTATTCCAAACAACTCGTATTTTTCGGATGTTTATGGAAAAAAAAACAAATAAATTTTCTGCTATTATTTTAATCTATATTAGGTCTTATTTGCACCTACAATAGGGCGACATCGACGACATGAAGGCAGAAGCAATTGAAACAGGTGGCGAGAGTGACGGACTATGAATAAATTGCCATTATTCATTTGTTATTTTCCTAAAAAACTCGATAAAAACGGAAAAAACGAAAATTTCAGAAACTCAGGGAAAAAACATTTGTTTTTCTCCGCAATCCACCCGGCCTGTGGCTTAAATGTTTGTAGTATTTACATTTTTCAATAAGTATTAATAAAAGCTAGTACTAGAATTCACTTACCCCATATATAATTCATTTTTACCAACCACAAAAGGAACTAAACTTAGAAATAGTAAAAACAACATTTTCGCAAATGTATCTTCTCCACATTTGAATACAAGTGATTTTGTAAACGAGTTGAGGCTATTGCGTGAACTGTGTCCACCTGTCAAGATAGTATTGATCAATATGCAGGATTAACGATAATAATATTATGATAAAATAATTAGGAATGTTAATAAACATTACTTTAGTTTTGTCAACCTGGGATGTGATTCTCTAGCGTACCGTCCGAAGAGCTAGTAGATTCAGTCTATGTGACCGACGTGTAAAAGAGCCCTCACGTGGCCAATTTACTGAATAAATGTGGCGTTATCTATGAAAAGGGACCTTATTGTCGATGGCGCTTACGCCGCACTGCGTCACGCGACGTTGTTTTTTTATCCTCGTCCTGCCCAAGCATTTTTTTTAACACTTCCCGTTTCTGCCCAATGTCCTCTACAAAGGACCATTTTACATGTAAAATTAGATTTCCCGGGCAGAAACTACCGTGTCCTTTATTAAGAACACTGGATAGGACGAGGATATCGGAGTATCGTTAATTATGGCGGAAGCGCCATCGACAGTAAGGTCCCTTTTCATAGATAACGCCACAAATATGTTGAATGATGTTTTTTATCACTTTTTAACTAGACGCCGTTCATATAAACCGGCGAGTTTAGATATAAATTTGTGTTTTTTAGGGTTCCATACCAAAATGGTAAAAAAGGAACTCTTATGGTGAGACTTTGGTGTCTGTCTTCAGCAGTTTTTTTCTGAAACTATAGAACCTATCAACTTGAAAATTGGCATAGTTGCAAACTTGCTTGCCTGCATCTGTTTTTAGCAAAAACAATATGAAATTATCTCCAAAGTTTATGGACCACAAAATGTAAAAAAATCTTTCAAGTAAAGTTAATCATTTACATTTTACGCGAAAGATAATGAAGTTGTAAAATTTTACAGTTTTGGAAAAAATATCGAAATACTTTAAAAATCTGTATAAAAATTTAGGCTACTCAAAATTGACCTTTTTGCGTAGAAAATAAAGTCCATAACAAAATAATTCTTTTGCGTTTTCCAACCATATTATCTTAAATACTGAACCCTCGGTGTGCGAGTCCGACTCACTCTTGACCGCAAGATAGCTATCGGGTAATTATGTTCTTATTTTTAATCAAAATCGGATAAACTAGGTGGCGTATGCGCATCACGGGGCCTAATATGTTTATCGCATGAAAAAATGTGGATAAAACATCCGTCACTTTCTGACACGTATATAAGTACAAGAGTGACGGATGCTTTATCCACATTTGTCGCGCGATAAACGCAACCATACTAGGCACGCAGATTATAAACAGTTACCGCATCTAATAGATGCGTGCAACGGGTAAATATATTTTTATCAATCGCTTAAGACTTGATTTTAATATTTTTGTGTACTTATATTTTTAAAATCAGTTATTAATCATATTATCATCGTTTTAGCACTTTATTAAACCTATCAGGCATTTAATGCGCCATTTTTACGGTTCCGTGCCCAAAGGATTAACGGCACCCTAATTATTAAGCCTCCGCTGGCCGTCCATCCGTCCGTCCGTCAGCATCTCATGAACCATAATAGCTAGACTTTTTAAATTTTCCAACAGTGTCTATTACTATAAGTGTAGGACTACATACAAGAGGAACTTTACTTGAATTTTTACCTATAGGTACGGTAAGGTAAGGTATTTTGGCAAATTGTTCCATTAATTACAGTCATAAGGACCAATGTAATAAGCACAAATCGTTCGCATCGGTTAGTTTACAATTAGTATAGCTAGGTGTAAAGCTATTTACATAATATTAAGTAAAATAACTTCAATTTATCTCTTTCTCGTCTTTATTGTCAATTAATTTAAAGTAGGGAGGTATGTTTGCATATTTTTAATGTTAATTCTAAGGGCTTGTTTAATTCTTACATTTTAACAACTTCTCACAAGCAACTTTCAAAGGAGTAAAGAAAGCCGCAATGAAACAACAGTTACAAAAATAACTCTTTTTTATTCCAATAACACTGCAAAACGGATGTAGACGCATGTCGAAAACAAATCTTCAAACAATATCAACTTTAAACATTACGTCTCATTCTGAAGCTTGTAACGGCATTCCTAGCGCCTGTTTTAATTCCCTCCCAGGTTTCAAATCCAGCTTGTTCAATGAAGGCTGGATCCACCAAGAACCCAAGGATAGTTCCGCCTCCAAATCTATGACCTGGCAGCTCATAGGTATAAGCCAACGGAACACCCACAGACTTAGCATAATCAGAAGCTGAACCTGACGCTTGATACAATACTAAAGCGACATTACCTACTATATAATTGCTGTTCCAGACAACCTTCACGGCATCTATAGCTTGCGCCATACGGACACCGACCAGATGAAGATTCAATCCATTAGGTGGAAGGGTACCTGTTCCATAACCGTATAGGATCATGCTCCCAAAGCTATGAATATCAAGGAACAGTTCGATTCTGTCTTTATGCTCGCTGAAGATGTCCCTGATGATGGAAGTTTCTGGCTCGGAGAAGGGAGCTCTGCCGTGGAAGGTTTCTGAACAGACAACATTGCTGGAGGCTTGGGACCAGAAAATGTCGAAGTTGCGATTAAGGTCGACTCCGGCGCAGGCGTCTCCGGCCATATAGCCAGTGGCTCTGTTCTTCCGCCAAAGTCGTTCCTGGAAATACATAAGAGAGATTTTTTTTTTAATTTATCAGAAACGTCTGTACGTAATTCAAATTATATTAAAGCGAAAAAAATTCGTCGGTCTTAGGTAGGATTCGAACCTACATCTCCTCTGGCAATCAGGGCCAATGCAGGCGCATTACCAATTATGCCACCAAGACCCTACTTAAGATCCACGAAATTAGCGATCGCTTACTTTTCCATACTCGGAGGGTATACTGACGCCATCTATCGTTGTTTTTTATTAACAACCGACACCCATGTTTTCAAGTTCGTTGAAATTAGCATGAGTACAATAATTCGCTTTAATATAATAACAGATGCTTTCAACAAAATCAACATTATTTCAAATGATCGTTGGTGGTTTAGATTGTTGAGTTTGTCGACTCGTGATTGTAAGTTCGGACCCAATTGTTTTCTATGAACCAATGAGTTTTTCTAACTTCAGCACACTACCCGATGTTCTAACAGTTAAGGAAAATTATCGCAAGGAAACTTTCAGATTTGAAAAGCAGAGTGTGTAACAGGGTAATTTCACAAAAGACACTAAAGGGTCAAACTACGGGTAGGTAGTATGACGTTCATATTTATGTATAATTACTTAATAATTACGCAATCATATATAAGGTGCTAACAAATTAGTTACGGATATTTTAACCATCGATTCTAGAGCCTATTTGGAGTAAATAATGTGGTATAACATGTAGTCCGATAACGCATAATATCCGAGATTTTCATTATTTAAAAAACAAATCAATAGTTAATTTAATTTGAACTTTGCTACCTATATCTAAAGCATTATTTACAAAGAAATTGATTGAATTTATTTATGTTGTACGTTGATGATTTTGCTACTTACAACATGAATCTTCCTTAGTAAATAATGCTTAGGTTAATGTGACTTTCTTGGTAAATAATGCTTTAGGCAAATATTCGCAAAACCCTTTCTTCAATGGTATCCAAGAAATATTCATTTAAAATTTCAAGTTAGGTTCAGCGGTTTAGACTGTACGTTGTCTGACAGTCACGTTAGAGTTTCAAATATATATATTCTTACATAAGTATGAGTAAACTCGAATCCATCAGGATTGGCGATGGGCAGGATGATCCAGTCAATGTTCTGCAGCAGGTCTTGCTCCGTGACGTCAATGACGAGCTTTTGGATTGCGTACAGTGTTGCTGGCTGGGTGACCCACTCACGCGCATGTAGCAGGGATTCGATGAAAACTACTGGCTTGCTTAGATCCTGAAAAAATAAACATTGCACTTTCTCATAAAAAGGCTCTATAGAGGTTTTTTTAGGATGTTGATAGCAGATTGATTTTGTAAGGTTGTGTAAATGATTTAGATATACTCCGGACCAATATGGCAAATGTGAAATTTTTAGGTCAAAGCGGTTAGTGGTTACTTCGAACCCGGTGGTTTTGGTAAGGTAATTAAGGATTTGACTGATGCTTTGAGCACGAAATCTTTCTTCCATAACTATCATGGCTATTTTCCATGTATCTAATCTCGAAAATCTAATTCAAGGCCAAAATTCTAACCTTAACGGGCGCACATTTGCTGTGATTACTGCATTTTGGTATAAGTGTAGGTATTTTTAATATTACTGGTTACACGAGTTCTCATTCATGTTTTTGTGAAATAATGTTAAAATAACCAAATAATCAAGATGGGAACTCTCAGATTTCGGTCTTGAATTAGATTTTCGAGTATAAATTCCAAGATGGATCATCGTATGATCATAATTCCAACTCTGTAAAGTTTCATTAAGGTGTGTTTATATTCGTTACTGACGAAAAAAGTGTAAGTAGTAGTTTCGAAGTTTTAGTAAATTACTCACCTGGAAGTTAGTGGTTGATATTTTCAGATATTTAATATCTCTTCCCTCGAAACTTTTTCCCCCATTTACTAAAGTCACAACTTGAGGATATTCTCTGGCTAATTCTTCTAGATAGGCATATATCTGCAAAAGCAATGTTAATAATTTGAAATTTATGAAAATCTGTGTATTTCCTATTGATAGAAAATTACACAATGGCGGACAATGGTAAATATAAGATTTAGTGTATGCCGCATAATATATTATTATGTTTGATGGTGAAGATTATAGTAACTCAATTGACCTAGTTAAACTTGTTCAAAAAGTTTATGAATTTAATTTCCAATTTACAAAAACAGCCTTATTATGTATTTTAGGCTAAGTAAACGTTATTAAAAATAACCTACTCCACTCGAAAGTAAATTGCTCTTATAATATTTTGGGTTTTTTATCGATTTTCAATAGTAATACTTTTTCGAAATAAAATAAACAGTCAATATGACCAATTCAATTCTATGAAATTACTAAACATTTCCTTCTTTTGGTGTAGCCCAAGGCTGCATCTAGGTCCTATGTTATATAACCCCCATAAATGTGGTCGAATATTTTAATTTTACCTCATCAACTGTGTAAATCCGATCCAGAGGAAGAGCTGATGCTCTTGAACGAGGATGATTCTTACTTGAAACATTGTTAAACGATTGATCTTCCAAGTCCAACAATCTGGAAAATATGTATTCAAAAAGGTAGATCATTATCAGTTTGCTGCGGATTAATAATTTTATCATTATCCTTTACATATTAAGTAATTATCTCAAAAACCTATTGGAAATACCCAAAATCCACACAGCATTACACTATCTTTTTCTCACATGCATACTTTTATTAACATTAATACATTTCTTCATAGATTTTGGCCTGACAGACGTGGGACTGCAGAAGAACTGTTAGTTTACAGGAGCCTTAAGAAACATACATACAATCACGCCTATTTTCCGTAGGGGTAGGCTGAGACCACTTCCTTCTAGTTGCTACGATCCAGAAAACTTCCGTTGTTTTCCCCACATTCATAAGTCTCTTCATACACGTGCATCGGTTTAGGGTACTTCTGACCTGGCCCTTAAGAAATAAGTGTCCATGATCCTCTAAACTTACATGCCATTGTAGGCTGTGAAGCCGTTTACCTTCTCGTTAAAAAAATATGAAAAGGAACTTACGCCTTCACGTTTTCTACTTCCACATTAAACTGGATACCCTCTGCATATAACGTATCCTGAAACTGAACGATCTGGTCTTCTCCCACCATTACCAGACCGGGGCGATCCAAAGTTGGTTCTGACCAGACATCCAAACCTAGCTGGGATTCCAGGACTCTCAGACTTTTAATGTCTTCCGCATTTGACACGGAGACTTTGAAGACCTTGTGTCTGAAACATACAATTGATACGTAATGTTATTATACGCTTCGGTTTTTTTAAACTATTGCGCTGTTTTCATTCATTCATTATCAAGGTAGTTACCAAGGAATCTGAAGGTTTAGACAAGATGAATAAAGTTAACGTGAGCGATTTTAAAAACTGACAAAATATATAACTGTCATTGACGTAACTTGACGATAGATTGATAATTTTTCGAAAATGGCTAACGTTATCGATATGCGTATTGTCTTGCGTGTATATTTGATAAACTCTTAGACGCTATAATATCAGATTGTCGTCGGGTTAGCATAAGGTATTCGAAATTTCAGCCAGAAAATGGAACTCGGGCTGAGACAAGATAGTTATTAAATAACGTCAATCCGGTTCATTTTCGATAACAATAACGTTTGCCAAATGCATCTTGTCTTGGGTCAGCGGCTCGAAAATTACTTGCAAGATTACATAACATTCATACAAACTACCATGTAAAGATAAATTAAGTCTTGTATAGTCTTACCCATCGTAAATTTCGTGTTTAGCGTTAGCAACGCTTATAAACAAAAGTAAAGTTGCAACCCAAAACATGACTTCCGCGGTCCGGACCTTTCGCCGCAATGATAATTAAGCTGCTTCATAATGAAGCACTTATCATATCAAAATTTCGATAATTTATATTTAGACTCGTCATTTGAACGGATTTAAAATGGCACGTGCGTAAACTGCCACTGTGATATTCTAGCTTCCAGTCCAAAAAGAAGGGATTTGTTGATGTACCAATTAAAAGAGTTTTTACTATTAGTGATTTTCGGAATAACAATATTTGGAAAAAAAACGCGTTCGATGAAATGACACAATCTATGAAGTGAAATTCAATAAAATGATGGGTTACAGTTATAATCCATCATCCGTTGAGGCTGCAGAGCGTGCTTAAGAAATAGACATACTACTTCTGACGCAGTCGGATAATAGAAATGTGTTTTATTTGCATTTCCTACATTAAAAAAAGATACCTTACCTATTGATATAATTAATCGAGGATTATCGTAATAATATTATCTGGACGTTATCGCTTTCATTGAGCAAGACAATATCTCCAATCGATCCGTCATTAATTAAATAATATTAGTGTCAGATTTGTGTCTGATTTTTTTTCAGTTTTTTCCCTGAATGAATATGATAGTTTTTTTTTAATATTAATATTTGAGGATATAAGTTTAAGCATTTTAAGTGTTCATTATCAAACAATATGATGAGAGATATATAATTTGTTATTGTAATGTCGTCGGTATCGCATAACTCTATACAAAACTTTAGCGATACGACAATAACAAGTAGGTAAAAATTACAGACTTTTTAGATTTCTGTACTTACATACTTACTTACAATATATGTTTCAGACACTTTTTTCATGCACCTTCTTTTCTTTTTTGCACAGTCTGCATCTCCTTTTTCAAGAATCATAAACAAATAAAAACCAATTTTAAAAGTTCAGACTCGGTGGGTCTACGTAAAGTATAGTGGAGATACTATAACCTTACGCTGAGTTACGTTTACCGTACTCGCTAGCGATATCGAATACTCTGTCCCTCGCAGACCTCGCAGTATTCTTATAGAGTGCGAGGAACAAAGCATTTGACTCGCAAGCGTCGGTAATAGGCTATTTGACTAATTTTAGAAAACCTTATTAAATGATTCTTTATTACATAAGAAGCACACTACATTGATATTTCCGTGAGATTCTACTATATTATCAATAAAAATCCATTTAAAAGTTTAAATGGAGTTCTGTTTCTATCGTGGCGCTGGCCATGTGACAACACTTGTCACGTTATATGCAAGTAAACAATGAAAAATCATTTGAAGAGATATGCCCTTATGATCTGTGGTTACTTGGGTGTGACGTCACCTGCGAGTAACCACAGCTACAAAGCAATCGCATAGCGTTTCTGCCACAGATAAAATTTCAAAATATATTACAATATTTTCGTGTAATTTCCAAAAAAATATGCTTAATTTAGTTTAAAATAAAGTGAAATATGTTGTTTTACGCTATTATGTAATAGGATGACGACAATTTGATGCATATTTTCAATGTTGTCAAATAGCCTATTGTAACTCATGGTAAGGGACCTTTAGAGTCCATCAGGTTAGACACCAAAACAATGTATTGACATCGAGTGCATACTATTATAAATTATTTTCGGTACATTCTGTTTCTGGAATAGTCTGAAAACTAATATCAGGTAATCTCAATCTGTCGCTTCACTTAAATCTAGGCTGAAGAAGTACTGGCTTGCTTGACTCTTGTTCCTGATCTAAGACTGTTTTTCATGCTTACTTTACTTTTCTTTCTTATTATATTTATTTAGTTATGTATTTAATAATAATTATACTAGTATTATATATTCGTTTATTTATCCTATTTAATATATGTATATATTTCTACCCATTTTTAGCCATCCATTGTTATTTATCTCTCAATCACTCAAAAGTTAACTAAAAGAGATCCCTTAAAGGAATAAGTTCGCCTTTGTACATGCCCTTTGTGTATCTGCTTTTTATTACTTTGTTAATTTCTGTTTGTATAATAAAGTGTTTACATACATACATACATAAAACCCGACTGCAAAATGATCGAAACAGGTTTGGACCTTTGTAATGTTTTACAGTATTAATCACCATGTGGAATTCGCCATCTAATTTAGAATAGAACCACTCCTAGTCCTCGTATGATGACGAAGAGGCCAAATTTAGAAAAATCGAAGATATTGACAGCAGGCATCACCTGTGAGTGGAACTCCATCCATGATGATCGTCACACTGCTGTTCAAAATATTTTTCGTAGTCGAAGGCCAAACTTCAATGCACGTTGCTATGATAATCAAGGGGCCCGTTTCTCAAAGCGTATTAGTCTAATAATATTAGTGTTTTGTTTCGTAAATAAGACTAAAAAATGAGACAAAACACTAATATTATTAGACTAATAGTTTTCGAGAAACGGGCCCCTGGCCTTCGACTATGAGCAATATTTTGAATTAGTATAGGTTAGTGGAAAGGGATTCAAGTAGGTGGGTATGTTTACAACTCCCTTTTTTTATGTAACATCGGCCTGCCTGTATAATTCTTACATTTTAACAATTTCTGACAAGCAAGTTTTTAAGTAGTAAAGAAAGCTGCAATAAAGAAGCAAAGTAGGTAGGTATGTTTACAAAATCCCTTTTTTACGTAACATTGGCCTGTTTAATTCTTAAATTTTAACAACTACATACAAGTTTAAGGGCCTGTTTCACAACCGACTAGTAAATTTATGTGCCAGTTAAAGTTAGCTCTCTCCTTGTCTATGTTCAAGTGCAAGAAAAGGAAAGGCTAAATTTATGTGTCAGATATGCTTTACTTGACGATTGTGAAACAGGCCCTTAAAGTAGTAAATAAAGCGGTAATAAAAAAAACAGTTAAAAAGATAACTCCATTTTATTGCAATAAAACTGTACACGGAAGTAGGCGCATGCCAAAAAAAATCTGCTGACAACATCAACTTTAAACATTACGTCTCATTCTGAAACTTGTAATAGCATTCCTAGCGCCTGTCTTAATTCCCTCCCAGGTTTCAAATCCAGCTTGTTCAATAAAGTCTGAATCCACCAAGAACCCAAGGGCAGTTCCAAGTCCAAATCTATAACCTGGCAGCTCATAGGTATATGCCAACGGAATACCCACAGACTTGGCATAATCCGTAGCTGAACCCGACGCATCATACAATACTAAAGCGACATTACCTACAATATAATTGCTGTTCCAGCTCATCTTCACAGCATCTATAGCTTGAGCCATACGGACACCAACCAGATGAAGATTCAATCCATTAGGTGGGAGAGTACCTGTTCCATAGCCGTATAGGATCATGCTTCCAAAGCTATGGATATCAAGGAACAGTTCGATTCTGTCTTTATGCTCGCTGAGGATGTCCCTGATGACGGAAGTTTCTGGTTCGGAGAAGGGACCTCTGCCGTGGAAGGTATCCATACAGACCAAATTGCTGGAGGCTTCGGACCAAAAAATGTCGAAGTTGCGATTTAGGTCGACTCCAGAGCAAAAGTCTCCGGGCAAGAAGCCGGTGGCTCTGTTCTTACGCCAAAGTCGTTGCTGGAAGTACATAAAAGATGCTGTCAACAACGGTAAAATGATTTGTAGGTAATTGTTTCGCGATCTTACGGGGTATTTATATTAATGTCAGGTACCTACTACAAGGACAGAAGCACTCCTTGTCAAAGGCATTTGATCTGGATGTATACGATATACTGTAAGACAAACTAGGAAAAACTGGCTTACCAAACGAATGTACCGCTTTGTTAAAGTTTTGGTTTGGTTTGACAGGGTCGGCTGTCATCGCCTTTACTGTTTAACTTACATATAAATGAGTTGATTGAATGGCTCAGCAGCACGCATGTCGGTTGCCATATTGGTAGATTATGTTTTAACAACATAAGTATCGCGGACGACATGGTGCTGCTGGGTGCTTTAGTTGACTCAATGAGACAACTCTCTCTTGATTGTGGTGGTGACTGTATGTGGGGGGCTGCGGGCAGCATGGTCTTAGGTACAATGCAAAATGCAAACAATAGTGAGTTGATGGTTTTCAAGGCCCGTGAACACAACCCAACAAAACAAAACGTAGTAGACAGCCTCAAGTATCTAGGGCATTATGCTCACGGAGGACTTGAAGGATGGTCTTGGAAAGGGAAAAATAGTAATGGCGGTGAGAGGCAATATGCTTGCCCTTACCATAGAACGGTGTCACAGTGACATTATAAAGCCATTTGTTTGAGATTTCTTACTAACTACACGGAGAAAATATATTTCAACTATACTACCAGAACGTATTGTAAATAACATTCTGGTTAATCAAAACAGAATTAAGTCATGTTTACTAGAATTATCTAAAACAACACAAAGCTGCTTTTTAATGAATGCCAGAATATTCTGTTTAATTTGCAACACATAAAACTATTTATGAATACAATTTATTATTGTGAGGCAAGAAATACAATTTTGGTATTATTTAATGTTATAATAGTCACATGTACTTCAGTGATTTATTCGCTGTACCTACTTGTCATTCATCAATACTATGCGTATGTCATATTTGAAAATGCAGCAAGTATCAGCTACAATATTAACCTAGTTAACCAAACCATATTTATATAGTTATGTTTACCAGATTATTTTTCACTAAGCCAACTGTCGTGTTCAGTGTTACTAAAAAAATGTTACCATAATAAAACAATGCGTTTCGATTGCAAAACGTAATAGGCTGACGCAACAAACAATATATTTGTAGCTACGAAATTATATTTTAATGTTATCCATTATATTGTTAACACAATCATATGTAGTGTACATCAAATTAAACTAATGTTAACGATTAATATAATATTTTTGAATTCGCCGCCTCACGCCCGCGACGCCATGCTTTGTTTTATTTCTTTCTTTGCTTGTTGCAACGCGAGCGGGACAGTGCGGTCAGTGCGTGAGGACCGGGTGAAATAAATAATTAGTTACCATTTATTTACTACCTGCTATTAGGTACTATTAGTTACTCTTTTTGCATCGAGTTGGAGGCAATCATAAAATTGTCATATATGTATAAAATAAGTGTTGTAAAAACTTTCGTATGGATACAAATACAATGGAGAATATGGCGATGGACCTCAGCCTTTTAACAGTGGAAAATTTGCTGGAATCCTGGCAGCTGTCCTCATACAAAACCATTTTTAAAGGTGAGATTCGAAAAATATATTTGAAGTTAGACTTAAGTAGGTACTAACTACTTATTAATACCACTATTTGAATTTAATCGTTTGAATATCCCTGTTTGTTAGAATTTGTTATTGTTCATCAGTTCATCACTGCGGCTCTGTCCATAATCGGTGCATTTACTTACCTACCCCATATGTTAATTTACGTAAATATTTTGTTTTTAGATAAAAAAATAACTAAACACTTGGTTGCCTAGATTCAAACTTAATTAAAGAATTAATTGGACCCATCGGAGACAGGATCCATTTCACCAAAAAATTGGCTGAGTGGAACGAGTTGGCTAACACATTAAAAGTAAATGTTTGTAAATGTAAATTTATCTTTTAATTTAAAATTTAATTGGACTCCCATGTGACAGTAATCTTAATGAATTTGTATTTTATTTACAGGACAACTTAACTAACAGTGATAGCGTGATTGAGAACAGTACAGAGAACAGTACAATATTGGACAAATCGCACGTGAAGACGCTTGCCGCGCCGCCGACCAATGCACCCAGTCCAGTAGTACGCAGCCTTATTTTAGGAAATCAATTTCCGTGTCGACTGTCGCGCAAAGTCGTTTTGTATTGGGTGAAAAATAAACTAAATATAATTACTAAATGTCTCGTTTTATTGGATACTTCTCTGTTCAATAATTATCTTTTCTGCCTGGCTGCCTGTTAACTTAACAATATTATAGTAAACTTTATAAAGTAACCATTTTTAGTTAACAATGGTTACTTTATAAAGTTTACTATAATATTGTTAAGTTAACAGGCAGCCAGGCAGTAAACTACATGAACTAAATATTGTTAACTTAACAATATTATAGTAAACCTAACTGTTTTATTCGATATTGGCTAACCGCATTTTGGTTCCCAAGACAAAAAAAATAGTAAGATTAAAAGAAAATATTTTACACTAAAAAATCACCCTAGTAATATTTACATTTATTTTACTTATACCTACTGTAATTAATTGTTGTAGCTACAGATAGTCAGGTTAACTCCACAATAAGACATAGTGGTTCAAACAATACTCGTTCCGTAATATCTCAAATAAAAACAAGTATTTTCTACAAACCAGTTCGTGTACACCATGCGTAAATGTTTGTATAGTGTACCAAATGTATATTAAATTTCACCTTATTTATTGTAGTGATATAACTAGATTATTCTAGTAAACTGAACAATGAAGATAGATTTCACATATAATACAATGTTTTCTGTTTAAAATAACTAAATTCAGGTTAATGACACCAGAATTTTTTCTCAGTGTATTTGAATCATAATGTTAATGTGACACAGTTCTATGGTGGGTCAGGTTTTCATTGGGCTGATTATATATTCTTACATCAGTATGAGTAAACTCGAATCCATCAGGATTGGCGATGGGCAGGATGATCCAGTCAATGTTCTGCAGCAGGTCTTGCTCCGTGACGTCAATAACGAGCTTTTGGATTGCGTATAGCGTTGCTGGCTGGGTGATCCACTCACGCGCATGAAGCAGGGATTCGATGTAAACTACTGGCTTGCTTAGATCCTGGAAAAATAATTTTCATTGCACTTTCTCATAAAAGGCTCCATAGACGATTTTTTTTGGATATTGATAGCAGGTTAATTTTTTAAGGTTGTGTAAAACTTCAAAAAAAATATTCCAGAGGAAAATGCTTAAGATAGATCATACTCCGGACCAATATTACAAATATGACGAATTTTTAAGTCAACGCGGTTAGCGGTACCATAGAATTTAGTGGTCTTAGGAAGGTAATATTGTATTTAACTGGTGGTATGAGCACGAATTATTGGTTCCATGTCTTGGATATTTTCCATGTATCTAAGTTCCATAATATTTATGTTCACCTTCACAGGATTTTCGTTTGATCACAATCCCAACTCTATAATATTTCATTAAGGTGTTATTTAATTAGGTTACTGACGAAAAAAAATTAAGTAGTCGTTTCGAGGTTTTAGTAAATTACTTACCTGGAAGTTAGTGGTTGATATTTTCAGATACTTAATATCTCTTCCCTCGAAACTTTTTCCGGCATTTACTAAAGTCACAACTTGAGGATAGTCTCTGGCTAATTCTTCTAGATAGGCATATATCTGCAAAAGCAATGTTAATACTTTGAAATGTATCAAAATCGGTGTATTTCCTATTGATATAAATATTTGTTTGATGGTGGTGACTCGATTAACCTAGGTAAACTACTTTATTTGACAAACTTGTTCAGAAAGATTTATGAAGTTTATTTTCAATATTTACATAAATAGCGCGGTTATCTATGTGAGAATAGGTAAAAAATGTGATCATTATCAAAAATAACCTCCTCGACTCGAAACTAATATTCAATTATAATTTCAGGATTTTTATCGATTCTCAATTTTAGCCTTATAGTCTTTTCAATACTTTGAAATTATTAAATGTTTCCACCTTTTGGTGTAGCTCAAGGCAGCTATCTAGGTCCAATTTTATAAAAGGTCAACAATTGTGGTCGAAGATTTTAATAAAACATACCTCATCAACTCTGTAAATCTGATCCAAGGGAAGAGCTGATGCTCTTGACCGAGGACGATTCTTACTTGAAACATTCCTAAACGATTGATCTTCCAGGTCCAACAATCTGAAAAATACGTATTCAAAAAAAGTAGGTCATTATCAGTTTACTACGGATTAATAATTTTATCATTATCTTTTTACGTATTAAGTAATTATCTAAAAAACCTATTTGAAAAAACCCAAAATCTACACAGCATTACGCAATCTTTCTCTTTATTATGATAGATTTTATCCTGATAGACGTAGGACTGCATGAAAATTGTTGTTTACGGGAGTCTTAAGAAATAAGTGCCTATGATCCTCAAAACTCACATAACACAAGGTTACCTTCTCGATATAAAAACAAATAATTGAAAACATCACTTACGCCTTCACGTTTTCTACTTCCACATTAAACTGGATACCCTCTGCATATAACGTATCCTGAAACTGAACGATCTGGTCTTCTCCCACCATTACCAGACCGGGGCGATCCAAAGATGGTTCTGACCAGACATCCAGACCTAGCTGGGATTCCAGGACTCTCAGACTTTTAATGTCTTCCGCATTTGACACGGAGACTTTGAAGACTTTGTGTCTGAAATATACAATTAATACGTAATATTATTGTGCTATACAGGATGACTCCTAAGTCATGAACCCAAATATGTTTTTCTGGTTTTTTACCGTCAGTTAAAGCACTCGTACGTAACACTATGCAAAAATCTGTAAATGTAATATTTTCTAATAATTAAAAAAAAACCGAGTGTCATGGTTACCGTACTTCATACTTTGAACTGTCAGACTCATTCATAACTTGTCAAGTAGAATAGGATAACCACACAGTTGGTAATTTTTACCCTATACAGAAATTAAGTTTTAATTCAACAATTCTTGATTTTTGGAGTTAATGCACTGGATTCGCCTTGAAATGCTGCGTTAGAAACCATTATTTCTGTTCACGACGTAGGAGTCATCCTGTATAAGCTTCGGTGACTACGCTGTTTTGAATTATCCATTATCAGGTAGTTATCAAGGAAAATCAGTAGCTCTAGACAAGATGCATTCGGCGAAGGCTACCTACTTGTATCGCTATTCAAAAAAGTAAACGTACGCTGACGATCGATTGACGTTGGCTAACGTCAATCCTGTACATTTTCCATAACGACCAATTTCGCCGAATGCATTTTGTCTAAGTTCAGTGGTTCAAAAATTACTTGCTTGATCACTAAAGATTCAATCAAACTACCATCTAAAGATAAATTAAATCTTGTACAATCTTACCCATCGTAGATTTCATGTTTAGCGTTAGCAACGCTTATAAACAAAAGTAAAGTTGCAACCCAAAACATGACTTCTGCGGTCCGGATCTTTCGCCGCAATGATATTAAACTCCTTCATAAACTCATAATGAAGGTCAAATCGAAGGTCAGATCAAAATTTCAATAATTTATATTTAGACTCGTCATTTGATTTAAAACAGCCACTGTGTCATTTTCACTCCTAGTCCAAAAAACCGTTAAGTGCGAAGTGCGAAATCCCAAAGGTCAAAAGGTCAATCCCAAACGCTAAATAGATAATTATTTTTATCATGATCGGATATACCGTTTTGGAATTATTGTCGAAAAACTGCGCTTCTCGGCAAAAGGACGTAAGTGCCATGAAGAAACGCTCTTCTGCTGGTGCACTTCAAACATCGTATTTTTTGCATCGAAATATAATAAGTATGGAAGAGTAATCGACGCTCAAAATCTGCCCCACTGACTTAGTGCCGGCGGGGGTGGAGCTATTAATGAGTGCCGAACTGTCTATCAGTCGACTTTCTGACGTAGTGTCAAACAGTTGTTTACAATCACAAAAGAAAAAATCGATATTAATGATTACCGGATTTAAATGACGCTGCAACCATGCCAAGTTGCATTGTAAATTGGTGCAGGACCCACACAGATGCAAAACAAAGCGATATTTATTTTCATTAGTAAGTTATTGAATTTTTAATATTCCATACCAAAATGTCATGGCCGATGTTATGCAATATATCTTTGAAAAATGTGAATTACAAGCAACTACTTCGAATGAATAGGAAATTAAATTGTATGTCATCTTTACTATCGTTAGTTTATGTACATAATAAAAAAAACGAAATATGACCTTTTGTAAGTTTTCCAAAAAATGAAGAACGCCGTCTGGCTTGGGTGGATGCAGTTCGTCGCGAATTGCGAAACGAGAATTGGATGCATAGCAAACATTGCAGGATTTGCAGCATCCATTTTGATGAATCGGATTATTAGTTAATTTTTGTCATGTTTTTTCGGCAGCATCAAATAGGCTGTACCATTCAAAGCGATATATAGGTATTATACTGTCACGTATCTTTATGCCTATAAGAATAAAAAAGGGGTTGCAATATATTTGGCACTTTAGATGCTAAAGACTATTTGACGCTGACTACTCTTACAACATAATATCTTCTGATATACTATTTTACAACTTTATAATAGTGTAACATAAGTAAGTAAGTAGGTATGTTAAATGATTGGTTGGGAACAATCATTCAATCATATAAAAAAATATTAATAAAATTCGTTATTCAATTACTGTGTTGTTTTTGTATTAAACCATCCACGTCAAATGTTGAAAGACATGGCCGCGTTCAAATAACCCTTATGAAAAAAAATAATGACAAATGGAAATCTTGTGTCAGAGAGCTTGTAACCAATTGCAGATTTTTGTCTTTCAAACGGTATAAAACCTTACTGAAATTACTGTCTACTCAAACGTTATACCAGCATCTGACATAAATGACTTCATACCTTATCTCAATTAATATTTAGTTGATTATTGAAACCACTCGATACATAAGATCTTTTCATTTCAAAAAGTGGGCGTTTTGGAGCGGATTTGTCAGTCGTTTTTGTTAGACGTTACTCTTCCATACTTATTATATTTCGATGATTTTTTGACATAGATTTTTGTCTTTGTAGTAACGGCTTCGTAACTCTTCATTGAGCATGGTCTGGCTTGCTCTTGCTCGGTTTTATTACGTAGTTATTTGTACAGTTCTGGTAAACCATGAAAGTGATCGAAGCCTGTAAAGGATTTTTGCAGCGAAAAGTTGTACCGCCAACAAGTCCAATGAAAATGGAGCTGTAAAAACTTGACTGTATGTAATGTTTTTATCGTTATACTTTTAAAAATATAACTATTTTGAATAAAATATTATACACTATGTCACTTCGACAACCAAGACGAATCTAACTACACTTCATTATAAAATTCCTCAAGCCGTTTAGGCTGCACAGTGAGCCAAATAAATATAAATACATACATACATACTTCTGACGCAGACAGGTAAAAATAATTGTGTTCCATTTGCCTTTCCCACATAAAAAAATTGATACCTTACCTATTAATATAATTAATCGAGGATTATCGTAATAAAAATTATCTGGACGTTATCGCTTTCATTAAGCAAGACAATATCTCTAATCGATCCGTCATTAATTAAATAATAATTGTGTTGCAAATGTATGGGTTTTTCACATTTTTCACTGTATGAGTATTATGAATATGATAGAGGATTTAAGTTTAAGCATTTTATCGATACCTTGCTACATTTTTTTCTAACACTACTACTAATAAAAAAACAGCTAGTTTAACCAAAATAAAATCTCGCAAAAAGTTGTTAAAAAGTGGAATTTTATAAAAAAAAAACAATTTTTTGTAAATGCAATTTTTCAAAGCGCATTGAACAACACTGCATCTCGTTTTTTTCAAACACGAAATTCCCAAAAACTCCGATATGGTGGCAGTAAGCCTCCCTCGGTCGAAAGACTCCGCTCGTTTGACGAACTAAGTTGACACACGGATTCAAATCGTGTCCAGCAACCATTTTCAACCCCCGACGCAAAAAGAGGGGAGTCATAAGTTTGACCATACAGCGGTACTGGCACTGTAGCTTTTAAACGAGAGACCCGATTTGGATGCGGTTTTTTTATTTAAAAGCAGGTTTTCTAGCGGTGGTTCTTAGCTAGGTTTTATGAAAATCGGTTGGGCCGTTTAAGAGATATCAGCTCTGAAAGGGGTCATCATTATATCGGGGGTTTTTATCTATCTAATAGTTATATATCCTACTTCCTACTATCCTATCCTATCCTCCTACTAATATTATAAATGCGAAAGTTTGTGTGTGTGTGTGTTTGTTACCTCTTCACGCTGCAACGGCTGGACGGATTTGGATGAAATTTGGAATGGAGATAGCTTATACCCTGGAATAACACATAGGCTACTTTTCATCCCTGAAAATTTAAATGTTCCCGAGGGAATAACTATAATCGAAATCTACATGGACGAAGTCGCGGGCAGAAGCTAGTTATGTATAGTGTCTAACAGGCCCTTATCGCTGTTGGTAATCTGTTGCCTTGTCTGTTGGCATCCGTCCCTCTCGCACTTACAATCCAAGTCTAAAACATGTCGTTGTTCACACAATGCTGATTACGGTTAGATCTGAGTCCTTCAAGATTTTTTTTACTAAAGACTTCCCATCTAAAGAAAATAAATAATTTGTTTTCCTTATCCGGCTCGAAGGACCAATGCGACGTGACCATCCCCCATGCGTACACCAACCACATAGCTCGTAAGTCCCATTTGCAGTAAAGCTCTCATGTACCAAACAGCGTGTTTCGAATACGTCACGAATTTCGTTGACGGAATATTTTTTCGATACTATTGTCAGTTGTACATGATCCGCATCGTGATTGGAAGCAGATGCGATTTGCAAATGGAGTGTTTTGAAATGGGGATACATGGGCTGGAATAAATATTTGTTTGAGCACAATTAATTTAAGAGCTATATTAATGACTATATTGGCTCTATTCTACTCGGAAAACCTAGTTACTTTTGACATGTTATCATATTGTTTTTAACTGGGCCGCCGTTACTGCCAAGTAAATAAGAGCTAGCTAACTTTGACACTACGATAACATGAAAAAGCACCAAGTAGACCAGAAATCTGATATTTTCGGGCAAAATCATTAAATAAATAAAGGCTTTTTATTTTAAGTAGTTTTATTCTAAATACCTAGATGTATATTATATTTGTACACTACTTACGAAAATTAATAACGCCCGAAGCTTAACATGAATTTGATTTTATCCTAGAATTGCCCGTGGAAATTGTTTGCAAATTATTTCAATAAAATTATCCTTAGAGATTATCACAGATTTGATGTACCTTTTAGCTTAGTCGAGTGCTTTACCTCGGTGAAACCTTACCTTTTCACTGTTTTCATTTTGTTGTCACAAACCACGTTTTTTTTTAATAATTTAAAATTGTCTGTACCAGTAAAAATGAGAGCCAACAAAGAGAGGTTTTTTCTTAGTTGACAAAAAATGAATACGTACCTACAATAGTTAACATATTAGTTATAACAACCAAAGCTGATTAACAACAGCAAATTCTTCAGTGATTCAACTAACATCTTAGTTGATGTATCTAACGTCTTAGCTGATGTATCTAACGTCTTGTCAGGCTCGTACGGAATCAAGACGCTTATGCACTACAATCACAATCTTGTTAGAATCGACCAATATTTTTTTTTAGTGTAGGCACACATATGGGTAAGGTCCTGGAATAGAACAGAATGGAATAGAATCACTTTATTTCAGGCTACAAGGACCATATTTACAAATATCTTACAGACTAACATACATAATAAATATAACATAAAATTAACACAACTACTAAAACACTTTCGAGGTGTCAGCTAGCCGGCGGCCACGAAATCGCAACTACTTAGTACACTGAAAAAACAAATAGGTTGATTTTACTAAAATGTATGGTTGAAATAGAACCTACACGTGAGTTTGGTTGAGTTAACCACTAATGGCCGAAACCTATATTCAATCCGCGGGCAGATAGGCTTACTTGGGATTAAAATTTGACACATTTTGTATGGGCAAATGTCAAATTTTAACCCGAAGTAAGCCTTATCTATCCGCGGTTTGAATATAGGGTTTGGCCGTAAAAAGGTTGAAGCAACCTTTTCAATGTGTTGTTTTTACTAAGGTTAGGTGTTACCTCAACCAAACCTAGATCCTAAAATTTTGTAAAAAAAGGTGTACGTAGGACGTAGGATAGTTTATCTCGAAAAACCTCTCATTCCTGCGGGAAATCCTGGTAAGATCAAATTATGAAGTCCTGGCAGACGAAGTCGCGGGCAGAAACTAGTATTTAAATAATGTTGAAGGAGTCATTGTATATGTGGCCCCAGCATTTGATGCGTGAGGCGGGAGTCTCTTTAGTATGCATTGAGCGACTAAAAGAAGCTGTTAAAATTAATCAATGTAAGTAATATGATCATACATATACATAAGTGTCAGAAGTGTAGCCCTAAATATTTTACAAAGCATAAATATAAGCGTAATCAGAATTTAAATTAGTATTTTTATACCAGGTAAACCGACAGAAAGTTACCTACACACACAATAATAATTCATACAATTATTATATAATCAAAAATATAATCAAATAATCACAAGGGGAAAAAACATAGAATCAAAAAAAAAACGCTAGAAGTGCTTCTAAAAATAAGCTGTCTGAAAAGCCTGCAGAACCAATTACCGTCCCGATTTAATACCTGAAATAAATCTTTAATTACCCGTTACAAAAAGAATTAAATCAAAGGAAGAAAAGATTTACGAGGTCCACCGAAACTTCCTCCATAAATCCCTCAACGCCTTCCGAAAGCGAAACACGGTAGTAAAATTAAAATAAATTAAATTGAGTCCCGAAGTCGCGGCAGCCGGACGGTTAAACGCTGCTGATTTTAGAAAAATACTTCGGCACTCCATTTTACCCGACAACCTTATTTTTGTACCCTTACCTGAATATTTTTTACCCTGTAATGTAACTTAAGGTGATGGAACCAGTAATGGACAAGGCGCCAATAATGGACACTTGATTATTATTTAACAGAAGACAAGGGTTATTCAATGGTATTGCAACAATCAATTTAGGACCGTATGAAATTTGAATTAAGAGTGAAGTGTCCATTACTGGTGCCTGTCAGCTTAAAGTATCCATTATTGGTGCCGTCACCCTACTTCTAAGTACTATTGAATTTTAGTTTGAGAAAATGGCCTTCTGCTGGAGTTTCAATGCAATGATGGTCTTGTCCGAAGCGCTGGTAATAACCATTATGTCATCCATATTAACAATTTGGAAAGAACCCTCATGTGGCCAATTTACTGAATAAATATTTTGAATTTTGAAATTTGAATCATAATTATGGGCACTACACTATCGGCGAATACAGACGATCACGGTCGAGCACGATAGTCTATGATCGCCGATGATCGCCTACGACCCGTGATTTGTCGGTTTTTCGGGCACGCATCAAAGGGAATCTTGTACGCATGCCGTTCGAAAACTACTACGGGCGATAGTGTGGATGCTTGCACGATCATCGTGCCGATTATAGACGATCAGACAATCAACGATCATCGCCGATAGTGTAGTGGGCCCATTACACAATCAGTTTTTTTCTTAATCATCATTACTTCAGAGACGCAATTTCATGGCTTGAAGTAATTTTCTTAGTTACTTTATGCCATAGACAAGGTAAACGAGCAGACAGGCCACCTGATGATAAGTGGGATCTGAGACCCATAGACATGTGCATTCTCAAGACTACAATCTTAAGACTGCAATCCTAAGACTGCAAATGCGTTGCCAACGCAAATGAGGACAAAGATGGAATGCCTCTATGCTAGCAATATCACCGGTTGTCTTATCCCCATGTCGGAACACAATAATACGAACACTGCTGCTAAGATAAAAGATAATATAGTCTTGTCTTTAAAAACACTGACTACAGCCCGATACACTGACTTTTTTATGGTTTATATTATATTATATTATCCTTGGTTTTCATTATTTTATTTCATCTAAACTTTTTTAATATTTGAGGTACCAAAACCTGCATGTTTTTTTTACTTAGCTTAAACTTTTCCAATACCGAAAATGGAATCCAATTCCAAATAAATTTTAAATCGTATTTCATTAAAATAATTTGATCTATGATTTGAACCTTTTGATTTCTTAATCGCCACCGAAATTGAATATTCATGAGAAATATTTATAGTTTAGGAATATTGCAAATCAAATGACGTAGAATTTTAGATTAAATTAGAAATTAGAAATAGGTTTTTAATTGAACATTACTTTGTCTAAGTAATACCAAAATGTCTGAAAAGCACTTTAGTAGAGACAAGAATAGAGCAATGTTCATTAATCAAATAAACAATTAACACCCTACAGACTCAGATAAACTATATAATTATAGTATCATAAACTTAGCAATAATAAAAAACCACTGGTTGAAAGTATTCAAACATCCTAGCACTCCAAAATTCATTTCATTCAATTATTTTTCATTGTTAACCCTCACGGCGCCGCTGCATAGTTTCTCGTATACAAATTTAAATTACTTCATAATTCTCAGCTAGGACAGCTTCGCGCTGAATTTCTGAAAATCATCCTGTGTACAAACTGACGACAAAAGGTGAAAATATTAAACCATTAGCGCTAAAATAAGTTGGGAGTTTGCGAAGAAAACAATTTCTCCGCTCGCCCGTTGGCCGCGCGTCACACCGAAGTCACCTGGGGTGTGATTCTCTCAAGAAGCAAAGGTGAGCGAATGAACGAGTGAAGTCCAAGCGGCGAGATTAAGTAGTCCCGTCAAAGTGAACAAAACACATTTTAGGGCGTGCATTTTCAATTTGGCAGCATGTCGTCTCAAACGTATAAGGCTGCCTAATTGAGAATGCACTCGCTAATATGTGTTTTGTTCGCTCGGACGGGACTTCTTAAACTCGCCGCTTGGAATTCACTCCTGCGTTCGCTCACCTTTGCTTTTCAGAGAATAACACCCCTGTACCCTTACCATGAATTAAAATTACCGTACCTACTCGCTAGTGAGTCGAATGCTCTGTCCCTTACAGTATTTAAAGTCACCTTATAGAATGCGAGGGTCAGAGCACTCGACTCGCTAGCGAGTACGGTAATTGTAACTCATGGTTACTGGGGATGTGATTATTTATTTGCTGTCACGATTTTTTTTCAAAGCAGCTGAATGCTGGCGTTATTGCCAGGTCTTCTGTTAGGTGAAGCCACGGAAGGTTATAAACACATTATAATGCATACAATCATTAAACAAAAATATTACAAAATGAATCTTTTTTTTATCATATACATGAACATGCAATAGCTAAAATATGCTTAATATATTCCTTGTCCTTATCTGCCATTGTGACATTTGAATTTGACAGAAAGTGACAAAAAAATCTTTAACTATAATAATTTTATAGACAGAAGCGCGTGGAGCTAACCCCTACTGCTGCCTACTGGTGGGCTGCTTGTTCGGATACTCTTTAACCGAACAAAATTGTACTCGCGTGTGATACTCGTAACCATGGACTTGTTTTTCGAATCTCTTTAACATTAATAAGGGAGATAAGTATAGTTCTTAGCTAGGTGAAAATCGGTTGCGCTGTTTAAAGGCCTGTTGTTTGATCAGTAGGTAGTTAAACTAACTAATCGTTAAAAACCGTAACTAATGGTTAAATCTCAACGAAATGTGTAAAATTTTCGATTCCTTTCTCGAATTTTAACAATTAGTTGAGTTAACTACTGATCAAACAACGGGCCCTTACAGATAAGCAGGGCCTCTATTGCCGGCGGTAAAAACCATATTGACCCGTTACGGTATTGTTTTGACGTGAGCCGCCATTACTGTCAAGGAAATAAGAGCTAGCAAAACGTCGACAATACGATAACAGATCAAACATGATATGGTTTTAGCGCCTAGAATACCGGCCCACGATCAGTCATGGTTTAAGAAATTAAATCCTTGCGATCTTTGTACGCGAGAAACTATTTTTTTTAAGTTTAATTTAACATTCGTTTACGGTGTAACATCTTTATGCCTCCTCCTGCCTTCCTTAAACGACATATTCATATTTAAATTTATTGCCCAACTTTGAATAGTTACGGCTAGGCAAGTCGTTCATTGTTCTGCCCGGACTTGCCACTTTTAATGGCTTATGGTACAAAAGCCATATTTCAGTGAAGCTGTTGGGAAACAATATGATTAAACAAACTTAGTTTTGCACTAATCTTTACTACTTTGCTAATGTTATAAGTGGGTTCGTTTGTTTGTTTTGTTAACGCCGCAACTGATCGATGCATCGAGCGGCACGGAAGGGAGTAGGCATTCGCATTTCCCTCTGTCAAAGTACAAGCCCAAGCGGGCATGCGCATCTAATAAAACTAGTTGTCGCTCGTATTGTCAACTAGACAGAGTCCAGTCGCGCGAGTGAACGTTACCTACATTTAAAATGCCGAATTGCTCTGTTTTCGAATCTGTTGAGCAACAAATCCGACTGCTCGCCAATGAAAGAGATGAAAGCCCTATCGTGTCAATGTGTGAATTGTGACTCGTTCGTACATAATACTGCTCGAGGTTTGCAAGTTTTGTCGGTGTATTGTTCCATTTTTTATGTATTAGTGTCATCATTACAGTTTTGTTTTTGTATGTAGGTTTATGTGTGTTTTTGTAACACCCGTAAATAAACCAGAATTTATTATACATAAAAACTTTTCGTGAAAAAATATGTAATTGATGATGAAAACCGCATCGGAATTCGTTGCGTGGTTGAGAAGGAGTACGGATACATAGACGGATGAACAGATGCGGAAAGCTACTTTGTTCAATACTATGTAAAGATAAAGAAGATTTTCTATTTTATTTAAGAACACAAAATAACCTTACGACGACCCTTAAACTTTATCAGCAGACATCCTCCGTATATACTCGTTATATATCTCTAATCTCCAAAATAATGAATGATTTAATCAAGCATGCTATTAATTATACGAAATCCACGCAACAATAAACATCGGAACATAAAGACTTCTCCCTAATTGAAATTTAACACAATTGGATCACCCCTTAGACAGCTTAATGAAGATTCTTGTCTATTTTTACCTAGCAACGGATACCAGAGTCATAAACCAGAAGTTCCTGTTTTGTTACCTACTGAAATCCGGGTAACGGATAAGACAGTTACTTTTAAATGATAAGCGGAAGCAATTTTTTTACTAACTTACGTATAAAATCAGTATACACAGCAGTATGTGTGCATACTTCGACCACCTCTAACAAACATAACAGGGTAGTGATTCTTTCAAAAGCAAAAGTGAGCGAACGCAGGAGTGAATGTCCAAGCGGCGAGTTTAAGTAGTCCCGTCAAAGCGAACAAAACACATTTCAGCGCGTGTATTCAATTTAGCAGCATGGCTTCTCGAACATATAAGGCTGCCTAATTGAGAATGCACGCGCTAAAATGTGTCCGGACCGATCCGGTTAAGTTGGGGCTCCGTCGCTGCGTTTGACTGCGTGAGTGTTAAATATCGAGCGATGCGCATGCAGCATAAAAATTCTCCCTAATTGAAATTCAAGACAATCGGATCACCCCTTAAATTGTTTAATGAAGACTCTTGCCTATTTTTACCTAGCAACGGATACCAGAGTTATAAAACAGATGTTCCTGTTTTGTTACTGAAGGAAATCCGGGTAACGGATAAGACACTTACTTTTAAATGATAAGCGGAAGCAATAACTTTTTACTGACTAACGTATAAATGTAGTATGGAGATCCTAGAGCTGGTGCTTACCTCTCCCAAACGATTGGGCTAGCTATCCAGAGAGGTAACGCAGCCAGTGTCATAGGGACCATGCCGCGAGCGGACCTGCTAGAGGGGGTGTTCTTTTTATAGTGGTGATTATTATTTACGTCTTTAATATTTGAGTAGCTTAGTTTTTATTTTAATTTAAATAAGTTTAGTTTTAACTTTTAATTGTATTAAGTATATTAAATATGTATCTACTTATGTTAATAAAACTAAAAATAAAAATGTAATTTTAAACGTATGAACAGTAGTTCGTCTTCAATCAAAGTGTATATCGTACGGCTTGCATGTGTGCATATTTCGACCTCCTCAAGCAAACACAACAGGACGGACCGAGCCGGTTTAGTTGCGGCCGCGTCGTTGCTGCGTTTTGAGCATAGAACCTAAAAACTTCACCATAATAATGGTCCGAATAGGAGACGATTTGCACCGGGCTGCTTATTCGATCAAAAGTATTTTATATCAAATTTTATACGCTAAATAATATGTGGCGAATAGGTTGGCTGAAAAATTTCAGTCCAGTACTTAAATCATTTTTTTATTTATTAAAAATGTTTTTTTTTTATATTGCTTATGCTTGTTTAATAGACAAATTACATACTAATCGAAAGTATGAAGCCTATAGAATATGCAAACTTTAGGTTTGGTGCAAATTATTAGTACCGACTTACCTGTTTATACCTGCCTATCCAATAGTTTGACGGGAATGAAATAGTCAACCTAACGTTTGCAAGTTCTATAGGCTTCATACTTTCGATTGGTATGTAATTTGTCTATTAATAAAGCAATAGATTTTTTTAAAGCCAAAGTGTATTTTTAATTTTTTAATTAATTATATACTTTACTAAAATTTTTCAGGCAACCTTTTCGCCACATATTATTTAACGTATCAAATTTGATATAAAATACTTTTGATCGAATAAGCAGCCCGGTGCAAATCGTCTCCTATTCGGATCTCCTACTATAAATTAAAAACAATACGATGATCCCTTAGACTGCTTAATGAAGATTCTCGTCCATTTTTAAAAACCTAGCAACGAATACCAGAGTTATAAACCAGAGGTTCCTGTTTTGTTACTGAAGGAAATCCGGGTAACAGATAAGACTTTTTTTTAAAGGATACGCGGAAGCGATTTTTTACTGAGGTAAAAAGGGTTTTCAAACTAAAGGTTAGCCCACGGCATGCGTGTGTGCGTGCATTGACCGTACGCGACGCGAGCCACCACAAGCAAACACAACAGGACGGACCAAGCCGGTTTAGTCGGGCGCCGCCGTCGCCGCGTTTGTTTGCGTGCGTATTAAGTATCGAGCGACGCGCATCGTAACAGAAACTCCTAGAGGGCCGGAGCAAACGAAATACTTCTCTGTACATACTATGCTGAATGGACAGGCAGCAACTTGAAGGTGCCCCTGCTGGTATTGCTGACGTTTATAAACAACGAAATATTTTTTAAATAGATAATAACCAACAGACTCCATGAGAGCTCGCTAAGAATTTTACCTATATATTGATCTTTTTGGGTGGTATACTTAATTTGAAGTGTTCAAAGCTCAGCTTTGCGGCTTTGATATTTTTTAAGAAAAAGAGTCTAGGACATACAGACAGACAGACGGCGATGGCATAAGTATGTATCACGGCGGCTATTTTATTTATTTTAATTAATTTATTATTAGGTACCTACCATAAAATATTGAACACAAATCATTTAAAATTAAGGTAACACAAAAGACACCTAAATTAAATGCCTGCCTCCCTTTTACCACCCGTGTTTTCTTTTATAAGCATCACAAAATAGTTTTTCTCTTCCTCTTTGTTACTAGATCAATGTCCAATACAGGACTCGACTACAAAATCGCTTCTCGCTTGTCACGTATGACAAATCAGGAGGCGACAGGAAGTGCGAGTCGGAAAAATGGCCGCGCATCCGGTAGGCTAATGGCGTCGTGTACTGTGCTTGATGGCGCGCTTCCGGTACGTAAAAACTTATTCTGAGATAAAATGTCTTGGGACTTGCTTGGTTGACAATTATATATGTAGGGACGATGAGAATTCGAGATTCGTACGAATGTTTTTTTTTTAATTACGGATTAAGAAAAAAAAATACGTTAAAGATGGTTTTTGACAAAAATATTTTCCATTTTGTGACGTAAATAACAAACAATTTCAGTTTTGTTACCTCACATAATTTTACTACTTAGGTACGTATGGTGTCATTCATAATATTCGTAAGATAACTAGGCGTATTAAAACGGTTATAATTTAAAGAAGTATACCAAGGTAATATTAATTTTATTATAATCTAGTTTGTTAACATTTTCTTGATTTTCTTGTAACATAATATCTTCTCGACATAAATATAATTTACTTTCTTAATAATACGAGAAAATAAACACAAAATTAGCACCGACACAATAATGTTCATAACGTAATTTATTTTGAATATGCCGCTATGCCGCTAAAGATCTATTTTCAAAGTAACACAATTATTTAATTTCAAAGCGACACTTCCATAACAAAAGCACTACAACTGCGGCAATCTTGACAATGCCACCCAGAAAAAAAATCCGCATCTTCAAAAACCTCTAAAGCACCTACAACCGTATTCAAACGTACTAAAGATTGAATTCGCTGTAAGGTTTAAGTTGCAAATGTGCCCTTTTAACTTAGCAAAGAACAATACTCAACATGACCACAACCCTTTGACGAAGAAGTGCCGCGAATTACTCTTAGATGAACCCCATTCCATTCATTTCCATTCTTTAGAGTTGCTTTGAGACGTTCTGGGGTACAAATGTAGGAGAGCGTAACTTTTGATCAAATATGCCACAAGAAATTACAAACGCGCTGAGGAAAATAAAATATTCAACAAAGAATAAGCATTTATGTCGACCATTTTGAAACAATTTTTAAGTTTTGACATGTCTCCTATAGCAAGGCTCTGGATAATGTCACCGTCTACAGGTACTACTATATTATAATGTATATATATATATATTACGGTACTGGCTGAAAATCAGCGCTGTAGGTGTTCTGACACCTCAGTATTTTGCTAAGCCAGTGTCCGTTTCACCGCCGCGAGGACACACATTGCGTGCCTTCTCTGTTATCTTCACTGTTTTCTTTATCTCTGCAATGATAATGTGTGTCTTATGGTTGGTGAAAAAAGTATTTCTTCTTCTCCTTCTTCTTCTACATAAGTATTTCATTTAGAGTTTATGTATATTCTCTTATGTATGTGTATTTGCTCTTATATAAATATGTTGTTTATGAATGTAATATGTAATTTCTTAATTTAACGTTTCATCAAATTTAGCACCAACCTCACCTTGTCTCTGTTTGGCCTAATGGTTGACTGGCAGAGAATGCCTCAAGGTATTAAGTCCACCATTTGTACTTACTTCGTGTATTGTACAATAAAGTTCAAATAAATAAATAAATGACTTACTTTATGTAGCATCAACACACAAACATACATACCTTCACGCCTATAATCCCAGAGTGGGGTACAGAATTACCTTTGTGCAAAATGAAGGTTCAAAAATCTTACCATCAGGGGCACGTTTTATAAAGCTACAAATTACAATCTACAGGTTACAAGTTTCTATTTGACACAAGCTCGACCAATGACGACCGGCCATTTGAGCAGTGTTGCCAGTTTAGACCTGTAAAATTGTAACTTGTAGCTTTATAAAACGTGCCCCTGGGGCCTGTTTTATAAAGCTACAAATTACAATTTACAGGTTACAAGTTTCCATTTGACACAACCTCGACCAATGACGACCAGCCGTTTGAGCAGTGTTGCCAGTTTAGACCTGTAAAATTGTAACTTGTAGCTTTATAAAACGTGCCCCTGGGGCCTGTTTTATAAAGCTACAAATTACAATTTACAGGTTACAAGTTTCCATTTGACACAACCTCGACCAATGACGACCAGCCGTTTGAGCAGTGTTGCCAGTTTAGACCTGTAAAATTGTAACTTGTAGCTTTATAAAACGTGCCCCTGGGGCCTGTTTTATAAAGCTACAAATTACAATTTACAGGTTACAAGTTTCCATTTGACACAACCTCGACCAATGACGACCAGCCGTTTGAGCAGTGTTGCCAGTTTAGACCTGTAAAATTGTAACTTGTAGCTTTATAAAACGTGCCCCTGGGGCCTGTTTTATAAAGCTACAAATTACAATTTACAGGTTACAAGTTTCCATTTGACACAACCTCGACCAATGACGACCAGCCGTTTGAGCAGTGTTGCCAGTTTAGACCTGTAAAATTGTAACTTGTAGCTTTATAAAACGTGCCCCTGATAGCCTGAGTAATCTTTGACTTGCCTTAAAAAAAGTATTTTCGGGGCACCTCAATTGGCATTTTATTTTAAAGCGACTTTAAAAAGGGAGGAGCATCTAATGTAAGTTTCTGTATGTAAGTTTTTTTAAGTACTGGTTCAATTACATTTTATGACATCTATTTTGACGACGCCGTTAGCCTAAATAGGGAGTAGTTACCCTGCCTCTTAACCTAGCGGTCCCGAGTTGCACTCACGGTAAGCGAAAATACTTATTTGATGATGATGTAAGATGTTTGCTTTGTATTTTAGTATGTATTGTATATCTCTTGATTGTTTATATTAATCGTTGTCTAGTACCAATAGTACAGTCGACTACAAAGAGATGTGTACACTTTTTCACCTTGTTGCATTGTAATAACGTCCAAAACTGGACACATCTGTTTGTAGTTGACTGTACAAGACTTGAGTTTGTGACTAGGTCAATTTTTATCAGATGGTCTCCCGATATTTATAATTAAGGCGGTCGCTAGTTAAAAAAAAAGGTTCAAAACTTTTAAATACATTAAAAACTCCGTTGTAATTGGCAAACCCTTTTCTTTCAGAGCTTATATCTTACTGTTACTAGCTATTTGGTTAGCTGGAAGATAACCTGTGAAAGGTATAAGTTTACCTTTGTGCTTGTTTTTTTATATTGCCTGTGTTTTATATTATTTCTATTATTCATGTACAATAAAGACTATACATACATACATACATACATATCTCTCAAACGGTCAAACCGATTTTCATCAAATCTCGCTAAAAATCATTCCGATTAATCTAGCTTTAAAAAAAACGGGTCCAAATAGCTCCATTCTTTTGGGACCTAGGATGCCAAAGTCAGACATACAGACACACACGTGTAATTTATAACACCCTTATTTTTTGTCCAGGGTTTAATAAAAAAAATGCAAGTGAAGTAATAAAGAAAGACATATATATATTATATATGTCTTTCTTTATCTTATATATATATTATATATTATATATATTATACAAGAAAGGTTTTTTTCCAACATATTTTTATAATTTTTTTAAGTCATCCTTTCTTGTGTCGCGCTTCCTCTTCCCGTGGGAACCGGTCCCTAATTAAACCTGGAAAAGTAAACAATTGTATGGAAACTCCAGAAAGTTCCGCGTCCAAGAAATACAGGTTCTGCGAAATGTGCTTACCAACTTCTCTGTATTTTGTTAAGAAGTTGCATTAGTACGAATAATGTTTGCAATTTTAAAAAGTAGTTGTTATGCAAGACAATTTCTTCTTACTTTGGTTAGGTTAACTGTAACTAGGGAAATAGATTTAAGTACAAATTGTCGAATTGGCTCCTAGATAAGTGTTTTTACAGTGTTATGGTATGGACTTCCTCGAGAAATGTAATAATTTGTGATTGTTGACATTTAGTATATATTATAAATATTAATGTTTTTATTTGTAATTTTACATGTGTATTATTATTTATTATTTAATATACTGTATTCTGCAAGTGAATGATATTGATTGATTGATTGATTGATAAAAAGACATTAAATAAGAACCATAAAAAGTCATAAATGTAACTAGTAAGAACAAAAGAAAGCTTACTAAGACTAGGCTTGCTGAGTTGGGACCGTTTCGCAACAATGTCTCTGTGTCTTGTTCTTTTTGTATCTATTTAATGTAATCTTGTATTGTTGTGAATAAATGTCTCTTTATCTTTATCTTTATCTTTAACACTATCAAATATTGGACCACAAACTTGAAATATCGATTTAAACTCGTGTTCTGTCAGTCAGCTAAACCAATTCAACCTGAGGGCTTGCCTAACGCACTCGCAATCGCAACCGGCTTCAAAGTGGAGCAATTGTTTTCATTTAGTATGCAGACAACCTTTCCATTTTCAAAATGAAAACGATCGTGATTGCGAGTGCGTTAGACAATAAGCCCTCTGTACTGGTACAACCGCTTGACAACAGCTGGTATAAAGCATGCTGCGACTCGCAGCGGCGTTTATAGGGCGATTTTCGTTTGTTTCTGCCAAAAACCTCTCACTACAACTGCAGAAAATACCTAGCTTTAAGCCCGTCTTCTATCTGAGTTACAACAATGCCTGTTCTGGTGTAGCAGCTGCTGTCTGAACACACCGGCTCAGTCCGGTGAGCCAGACTAGCTGAATGTGGAATACAGGCTCACTAGCAAACATGCGGGCGCAGCACACAGTTTGAGAACAGTAGGGACTCGATAAACGTGTTACCACGGAATAAAAAACACAGTGGAAGTGGCATGAGCTTCGCTTAGTATCACACCTGTTGTCGCCAATACTCAAATTATCATAAAAATAACACGCCACCATGGAAAATGTTTTTGGAGCAGCTATCTTTTTTACAGTCCAAAATAGCACAATAAGGCATGCCTCTGGATTTATTTCCTATTTTAGAAATATCGAACACGCCCACTTGACACTTCTACTGTTTTTTCTGTTCTGTGCGTGTTACCATCGTAAGCGAGGGAGCTATAGTATCTTATATTATCTTAAACAAATCATTACGCATTGCCCCTAGACAAAATGCATTGCGAGAACGTTATCGCTATCGAAAATATTGAGATACCTACGCATGTTTTGTTTAAGGTCTAGAAAAAGTGTTACTATGTACGTTTTTACTCTGTTTGTTTTCCAAATAACAATTAGGTAGATAAAAACCCCTGATATAATAGTGACCTAACTGATTTGCCATTGACGGTGCCACAGACATACACACACACATAGCGGTCAAACGTACAACACTCCTCTTTTTGCGTTGGGGGTTAATCAAACCATAAGGCATTTGCCACACTGGATGCGTTCTGCGGTCTGCGGTCAGGTTAAGTATCTTGTATCTCTGTCATAATTTAGTCAACTGGTAGAGGCAGAAGATGCTTGATCGGACCGCAGACCGCAGAAGGCAAATCCCTAAGAGCGGGTACACATTGGGCGCTTTGCCAACGCGCGTTTTGAGAACCAGGAGAAGCGCGCGCTTGCATGTGTAACCTACACATCAACAGAACTCCTGATTCTCAAAAGGCGCGTTGGCAAAAAGCGCGTTTGAAAGCGCCCAATGTGTACCCGGTCTTAAACATAGAACACTGTTCGTAACATGTTTACTGCGCCGCACCAGCCTTGTCCAGACAAGCGGCCTGTCCGATCCGATCACTGCCGCCGACAGTTGTTCTGCGCATTGATGAGTTCACAGCAATTAGGCTTTGTAGGATCAACTCTTAAGCCTTAAATGTCTGGAATACTCTTATAAGCTAGACGTCCGAGTGCTCGTCGCCGTACTAGTACTTGTTATCCGTATTTTGAATTGCGATAAATAAGATAGGATTAACATTACTTTTATCACCTCGTCATTTTAGCGATGAGAAATTTTTGTGGCTTTGATATTACACGCCAATTTTTAAATAAAGAACTTGCCAGCAAATGCACCTGACATTTTACTCTTAAGGTATGGTCTAAGATCCGAATAGGAGACGACCTTCATCCAGCTGTTTATTCGATAAAAAGTATTTTATATCAAATGTAATATGGTTGGTAATATATGGCGAATAGGTTGACTGAAAATTTTCAGTCCAGTACAGTACATAATAAAAAAAAAACTAAAAATGATATTTTTTTAATTGCTATTGCTCGTTTAATCGACCAATTACATACTAATCGAAAGTATAAAGCCTATAGAATATGCAAACGTTAGGTTTAGTGCAAATTATTAGTACCGACTTACCTGCCTACCCAATGGATATGATATGGGAAAAAAAAGTCAACCTAACTAAGTGAAAATAATATTTATACTGTATGCTTGTGCGACGGTGCGGCCCCAATTAACCCGGCTCGGTCCGCCCTGTTCAGTTTGCATGTGGTGGCTCGCGGCGCGTACAGTCGAGACACGCACACATGCAAGCCGCGCGACATGCCTTTGTTTGAAGACGAACTACTGTTTATACTGTGCAGTCAGCATCCAACCAATATTTGTTCCAGATTTAAATGCCAGTTATAATTTAAATTTTGCCCATTACTTTCAAGTATTAATGACTGTCTTTGTTATCGTGTAATAGAGAATGTCAACCAGTTTAGATTTATGGCTTATCGTATTCTTCATTAAAAACAAAAAAATGCTGTAAAAAAATCATTTCGATACGTCTAATAGTTTCCGAGATATTGAATTTTAAACTTCGTATGCGGCGCTCGAAACCCGGCGGCTAGCGCTCACGGATGATGACGTCATCGTTTGGCTGCGGTACGCGCCCTTATATGAATGAGTGAGTTTACAGGGCTTCTATCTTTTTAACCGTAATAAATAGACAGTTGAAATTTTCACAGAATACGTGTTATTATAGATTCTATCGATTAAATTTTTTAAATGAACAATAAATGAAATCCCAAGAGGGGTCCCCGTACAAAAACCATGAAAAAAACCATTTTTTTTTGCTTTTTTATATGGATTGTATTTCAATAATGGCTTCTTATTTTGATGCGATTTTAAGCTTAAGTTCTAGTCTAATTTTCATACTTTACGACTAAATAGAAATCTCAAGTAAAACTGCTACAAATAGGTGACAAAGCTGATTTTATCAACACGATGTTTTAAGCGGTCACCCATCCTGTTTTAGACTACGCTCGTAGTTGCTTAACTTTGGAAGTCATAATTTTTTACGAATTCGTTTTGATGTGACTATGATAGTTATGGTTATCCATTGTTTTGTTTTACATACAGTTTAACCTGTTTAACTAAACTAACTGTCCGTTGCTGACCGGCTTTTCTGTTTGTAATGTTTGTCGAATAAGTTGGTTAAATAAAAATAGAATAATAATCAAGCACTTTTAATTTAGGGTTCACCGTATTCTACATAAAAATACCAAAACATTAATGCAAAAAACCGGGCAACAGCCTGTCGAACCATGCTCAGTGTAGGGTTCCGAAGCCGTTACTACAAACAAATTAGACCTCGCGACAAACTTAACTTTGCCGTTGGAAAACTGTTATCCCCATACATCGATATAGGTCGCAGTCAGTTTACCAACACCGCAAATAAGTTTTCGGCAGGTATAAACATTTAAACCGTTTAACTCAAGAGCCAATGAAGTCTACTTAGTCGTGATAGTTTTCCTTTGAAGATATTTTTCATATTTTTTATTTGTAGTTTTGGCTGTAGTGGGGAGGGGACGACGACACTTGACTCTAACAAAAATTTGCGCTTTAAAGCTTTTCATAAACGGATACCTTAATTGAAATATTGTTTTCACAAATCCGCAATATTTTGGAAAGACCTATACAACGACACCCCACACTATGGGGTAGACGAGAAAAAAAAACTTCCCCACGTTACGTAAAAAAAAAAAAAAATTCATGATTTTACTTTTATTTAACTATGTTGGCGTGACTAATATGTATATTCATGCCAAATTACACGTTTCTAGTACTAAGAGTCTCTGAGCTAGGCTGCGGATAGACGGACACACGTCACACACACACACACACACACACACACACACACACACACGCACGCACGCACGCACGCACGCACGCACACACACACACACACACACACACACACACACACACACACACACACACACACACACACACACACACACACACGCACGCACGCACGCACGCTATCTAAGCTATCTTGCAAAAACTACCTACTTGCTACAGCGGCCGCTAATACCAACAACTAGCGAGAGAGAGAGAGAGAGAGAGAGAGAGGCGGTCTAGGTACCTAACTTATGGCGAGTGAGCCACTTGGCAGCGCCCGCCCGCGAAATTTGAAATCGATGAAATGAATAAGTACACAAATATCAGAACTACTACCTAGGTCAATCAAAAACTCATGTTTTATAATTCATTATTTTATACGGTACGTAGCGATATGAATTCTACATTAGATACGACATTTGTAAAGAAAGGGCTATCACCAAAGTTAAGTAAACACCGCTTAAACATCGTGTAAGATTTTGTTGTTTGTTGTTTTACTACAGATTACTGTTTGGTCGTAAGTATGGAGTTTAGATTATTGTGTGACACCGAAATAAAAAGCTAATACAAATACAACCCGTACTTCGGCTTCCAAAGTTAAGCAACTACCTACTTACAAGCGTATTCTAAAACAGGATGAGTGACCGCTTAAAACATCGTGTTGATAAAATCAGTTTGGTCAAATATTTTTAGCAGTTTTACTTGAGATTGTTATTTAGTCGTAAACTATGAAAGTTCGACTGCAATTTAAGCTTAAAATAGCATCAAAATAATAAGCCATTATAAAAATATAATCCGTATAAAAATGCTAAAAAAACTGGTTATTTGTCATGTTTCTTGTATGGGGACCCCTCTTGGGATTTGATTTATTGTTCATTTTGTAATTTTAAACAATAGAGTTTATAATAACACGTAATCTGTGAAAATTTCAACTGGTTACTTATAACGGTTAACAAAATATAGCCCTGTAAACTTACTCAATCATATAAGGGGCCGTACCGCAACGAAACCATGACGTCACTCCAGTAAGATGGCGCCCGCACCCTTTAATATTTTTGACCGTAATTTCATACGTTCGTAGAATCAAAACTACTGGGTCTATTTGAATGAAACAAAAAGTAGTATGTTTGTTTATTTATAAGCTTTACTCTTACAAAGTTTCAAGCGATTTGGCGTACCTAGTGACATTCTTCATTATCGTCCTTATTAACGGTAATTATCTTTGAAACCTATAGAGAATTGCTTGGATCCGATTATACAATGGATTGATTAGGTTCTTTATTATACACCGTGCACGGGACGTAGGTACCCGAAGGATTTTAACAGCGTTTTCACCGTGTGTGTGTGTGTGTGTGTGTGTGTGTGTGTGTGTGTGTGTGTGTGTGTGTGTATCTGTGTGTGTATGTGTGTTGCAGTTTAAAATTTCGTATAAAGTAGGCTCGATTTGGTCTACTTTTCGAGATATATCCATTTTTGTGAAAAAAACTTGTTACGAAAACTTTGGTGCAACAGCCCCATAATTGCGACATTGCCACTTTTAAGGCATGTAAAGTCATCTGTTTACATATCCCAATTCATACCTATGTAAAGTAGAATGGACATACAGTCATAGATCAGGAACAAGAGTCAATAGAAATGAAAATTATATGTTTTTTTTTTACAGCTTCGCGATATCAGCTTCGTTTCACAATCCTCTTAATATGAACTATATGTCTTTTTCTTTCCGATTTGATTCACAGCGATAGCAATAGTGTATTCAAATAACAATTTACCGTGCGTTTCCCCTCCAGAATTCCCCCTTAAAGCCCCGCTGCAATTGACATTCATTAGTTCAACTGCTGCTCTAATTGAGTTCGCTGCAGATTTACGAGCCACTTGCATTGTTGCATATCATGCATGCGGCTCCATTGCACTGTAGTCGAGTAAATGCACACGTCATGCGTTGGACGGAAGTCAAGAATGCAGTTTTGCCGAATGTTTAGTTTATGTCGATTATGGTCGCCATTATCCTCCTGAGGTTCCTCATATTAAAAATAGTACATATACGGCCTTTGAAATAAAGATGTAGTGCGAAGGAAGTAAAGTGAATTTCATGTGAAATAATTTCATTTGTCCGAATTTCATATGACATAATTTTATATGCCATAACGATCATGGTCCATAATATTCATTTGCCATAAAGGCATTTTTTCTGAAACTTAACCTAACCTATTGGGAGTGTAAAGATTACCTGAAAGGTTTAAGGTTTCAGAAAAAATTACATTATGTCAAATGAAATTATGTTATGTGATATTATGGAAAATGAAGGTTATAGCCAGTGACCATTATGGCAAATGAAATTATGACAAATGAAGGGATACCTACATAATGAAGGGATGGGAAGGGGAATTATTGCGTGACAAAATGTGAATAAAACATCCGTCACTTTTTGACACATTTATAAGTACGAAAGTGTCGGATGCTTTATCCACATTTTGTCACGCGATAAACGCAACCTTACTCGGCCCGCTGGAACGCTAGTTGCCTAGTTAAAGATACCATTTCTACTCCTGTAAACATAAATACAAACAGTACCTACCATTTTCCTCTTAGTTATCGGCATGCTAGTTTTTCTATGACACACGAGTGACAAATATACGTACTGTCAGTTGCGAGTGCGAGCGTGATAGCGATAGCCATCCGATTTTTTTTGAGAAACTCGGAATGCGTGATCCTAATTATACTATGCGAAAGTTTGTGTTTGTTTCCCTCACCCTGCAATGGCTGGACGGATTTGGATGAAATTTGAAATGGAGGTTACTTTTCTTCCCGGAAATTTTAAAATATTCCAAAAGAATAACGATCATCGAAATCTACGCGGTCAAAGTCAAGGGCAGAAACTAGTTGCTTGTTCCGCTTACTACTCTATTGCACCAACAGTCTACAATAAGGCACATGTGCTCCAGACTTGATGTGGGTAGACTATCAATTAGCTAAGTTAGTGCAATTTAATACATTTGCGCTGTAAACATTCACTCGAGGAATGTTGACGGAGGCTAGAGGTAAAGTAACAAGTATAGTCCATTCCAAATGACTTGTCTTATTTAGTAAACAATTATATAACCTCAAAATACTGCGCGCCTCCATGTATGAATGTGGAAGAAGCGAAAGAGATTTGTCAGGATCGTAGCAGGTGGAAAGAAGTGGTCTCTGCCTACCCCTCTGGAAAACAGGTGTGATTTAATGTATGTATGTATGTATATAACCTCAAAATGCATTATTTTTGGCTAATACGGCCGTTTTATGGTGAATAAAGCAACTAGAGACCATATTTTGCACACCATTTTCCTGATTTTATATCATGGATGGTTTTTTTTTAAATCAAAATTGTTATTTTAGCCAGGAGCATTTTGAGGTTATAAAATTGTTTACTAAATAATACAAGTCAGTTGGTATGGACTTTAGAACATACCATTCGTATTCTGCCCTCTTTAGAAAAAAGGCGTATGCCTCATAGAACAGCGTATGTATTAGTGACCTTATTTCTTAAGTTGGTGGGTTATATTTGCTTTGACTATCAAATTCGAAGCGTCCTTTTTATTTAGATAGGCAGTATTGTATCTGTATTTTAGTCGCTTAACTTCAAACTCGGGTAAGTCCATGCAAAAGGACAACGGATTTAGAGTCTTTTTCAAATAACTTAAGTTTTAAATTCGTATACCAAATTTCAAGCACTTATCGCAGTTTGAAGTTAAGCGACTCATTTTTAGGTATCGCCTCGGAATCCCTAATAACGTTTGTCTTATACTGGTTTTCAACTGCGTCAGACAAATTCGTAAATTTTCCAAAAATACCTGAGGTTAGGTTAGGGTTGTTCATAATAAGAATAAAAAAATACGGAAATGGCTTTAAGATTAACGACTTTCGGACAAAATTAGAACAAATGATGATTAGAGATTTTATAGAGGAATTATTTGCAAACCAGGTAACTAATGAGATTAAAAATATTAAATAAATACTCATGATGATTTAAATAATCTGGTGAACTTTAAATTTATACTACTATTATTATTAAATGTTTCTGGACAATCTTACACAAATTGACCTAATCCCAAACTAAGCTCTAGATTTGTACTATGAGTATTAAGCAACGATTAACATACTTATAAATATAGAGATTTAAATCTTATCTATCTTATCTTATCTTAATTACGTAGAGAACACCCAAGAAACAAATACTCACTTTCACACAAATATTTGCCCTGACTAGGAATCAATAATGTATGTATAATAATTGAAAAAAGTGTTGGTAAATAATATAATTACATAATAATTAGCTCGTGTGTTCAACAATGTCAAGAGTTTTGCTAAACGCAATACTGTACAATGTACTATTGCATAGGCGATTACTAGCGCCATCTATGGCCGAGTGGCAGAACTATTGCGTTTTATAAACGTACCAATAGATGGCGCAACCTGTCCTCATAAAACTGAAACGATATCATTTTTTACAATTTTCCCGTAAATAATGTTGTAATAAAATCATTGTAAATGCTTAAAAATCTGTAGGTTTATGAATTGAGGATTGCAATCTTTGTGTGCCTAGGTAAAACCAGCACTACTATGATTCATAACAATTTTTGAGTGTTAGTTACAGTGCGATAGTTCCTAAAAAAAGGCATTCGGCATTGTACCTCTCTCTCAGTCGCTCTCTTATTGTCTTATGCGTGTCTAATGTCAAGCGAACTGAATGACTTCATATTATAAAACCCTTGCATTGTACGGGTTTCGTTTAGAAGTTTGTGAAATACTTTTATCTTTTAGCTTGTGCACATTATTCAACATTGTCATGACATAAGCCTCTAAGGGTTGACCGTAATCAAAAAAAAGACAAAGATTTTGAATTTATTTATTCCATGAAATAAAAAGTTTTAACATGTAATTAAAACACAAAAATAACCCTAGACGAAAGATTAACGATAAAATTAATTAATATAATTATATTTGTGTTGTTTTAGACACCATAGAAAATTAATGCTTTCTAGTTTTGAAACGCGTGTAGCATAATTAAAAACATGCTTTATGCTGCAAGGACGAACGCAAAATGGCGTATTACAAGGTAAATTATACTATATCTACTTTTTAAGCTGGTTGCACGTCGGTTGAAGGATGTGTCACATAATAATCTGGAGTATTCGTTGTAGAACTGGTAACAGGAACAGTAGTATCACCATTATACTCGCTACTATCATATCTGTAACAGCTAAAATCGACTACAGACTTCTTACCGTGAAACTCAACAGTGTTGTTGTTACAATCGAAAGGCTTCACGCATCCTCGAGGTAGAGGGACATCGCCAGCTTCTCCAAAGACGGTGCATATTTTCTTCAAGTACCAAGTGTCTGAGACTTCGAAGACTGTGTTTTTAGGCCACAGTTCTACGATTGGGGATGCGTCGAGTTTGAGCTGGGAGTATTTTTCGGATGCCTTGCCAGCGAGATAGCCTCGTTCCAGGACGCATTTGCGATAACTTCTATCGTCTATTCCACAGCTGCATAAGCATATTTCGCTTTTGGTACCTGTGGAACAGAATCATATTTATTTACCGCTAGAGGAAGCAACTTCGTACGCGTATTAATAGTTTTCCCTATTTCTTCCCGTTGGGGTTCGATTTTCTTTCTTAGTGCACCCCTAGAGTACCCAACGAATACTCCCTCAAAACTTCAAATACCTAGGTCCAGCGGTTTAGGCTGTGCGTTGTGTCAGTCAGTCACGATACTGTTTTATATATCGTCGGTCTAGATGTGACAACTCGTTGGTATATGCACATTGACGAACTTTTCAGGAGAGACAAAAAACTGCTTAGTCACTTACGATTTCCCCCCTTAACAATATTTTTCCGTGATAATATTACCAGATATCAAGTAGATCTAATGAGGTTACACCAGTTGAATGCTTGTTACGAGATATCACATTTACATTATGAAAATCTCATAAAACCGAAAAAAAATATAGTTAAGAGGTGTCACATCTAGACTGATGATATTTAGATGATATAATGGGGGGAGACTATAACTATAATATACGAGGGAACAATTCAAATAAAATAAAATAAGGAGAATTGAAGAAAAGAGAAAATTAAGGGGGTCAAAACAATAAACAGACTCAAATTACTGTAGACACAAAAATATGAATTACTTCACCAGCGGCCTATTATATAAAGCTACAAATTACAATTTACAGGTTACAAGTTTCCAATTGATACAACCTCGACCAATGACGATCAGCCATTTGAGCAGTGTTGCCAGTTGCGACCTGTAAAATTGACAATTGTAGCTTCATAAAACGTGCACATGGCTTAGATAATTACCTTCAGCTTCGCATTTCAGGTACTGAGCCTGCAGAAATGTATTAAATTGCAACTGATCTAGTGCACACATTTGAGGGACAGAGTACCTCCCACTCCCTAAAAGGAAGTAGTCAACTCCCAAATGCCCCCCAATATTATCGATGATCCAAGGATAGGTTTTGGTGAAGAATTTCGTGTCCCTCATCACATCGCCGTAGACGTTGATCATGATAGAGCCCTTAGCCAGTGGGAAGAGAGCCAAGCACAGTAGAATAAACATGATTGCGTATCGATGACAGAATATAGATATGGTTTCTATATTCTCTTTTATAGTAGTTAACACGTGTCGAAAGATAAGTAAGTTATCGTGTGTTCTTGTTATGGAAGTAAATAACTTGTAGGGAATGTATTTAAAGATATGATTAATGTCTTTTTAACATGATTTTATTGGTTTTTAACGTTTTTCTACGCGTTTTTTACTATGAATAAGTAGACGCAGTAAATTCAATTGCGAAATAGGAATCTGATAAAGACAATGTGGAGATATTTGTGATTTAAACAATTCGATGAATGGTTTAAAAGAAAATACTTTTTAGACTAGGGAGTAGGATTCCGAAATTACCACAACGTCTCTGTTGTGCTACTAAGTAATTGACACAATATTTAAAGTAGCTCTTATTAATTTGACAGTAATGGCGGCCAATTTATTAAAATCTACTGAGACGTAATCAAATAACTGAACCAGTGTTAATGTCGTTATCCCCGTTTTTGTACGCAGGTGTCCTGTTGAAAAATCTCTACACATAAATTTAAATTGTCCGTACGTCCGTAACAAAGTGCCAAAATGCGTGCAGCGCACTCACCGATTAACTACGTTGATAATAGTGATGTGCTGGTTATTTATCGATAGCAACTTCAACGATTGATATTTTTGTGGCTGCTAAAAATTTTAAAGCTTTCCTCGTAATCTTTGTATATGTGGACGACATGGTACAGTTTTCTGAGTAAGGTTTCTCAAAGATAAATGCGTGGTTCTGTTTAGTGGCGAAAATGAATGAACGAATAATTGACTTGCGCAATTATTATATTCATTAGGAGTGCGCATTTGCCTTGTAATTTAAGGCGCCTGGCGCTCACTGCATTCATAAAGTTAGTACAGTGCTACCATTTTCTTAATAGCGATTGGCAATTTTCGTTTTTGTATGACACACGAGTGACAAATATACTGTCAGTTGCGAGTGCAAGCCTGAAAGCGATAGCCAGCAGAAATATATTAAGAAGCTGGGAGTACTGTAGCTCATTACGATAAAATACTTCAATAACTATTAAAGCTAAACAAACAAATTGATCTAGTCCCAAACTAAGCTCTAACTCGAACTTTGTGTAAATAGATACAAATCCTGAAATGATAACGGGACAAATAGAACTGGTATTATTATATATATTAAATAGAAATCATCCAAGGGTCAGAAACAAACTTGAGTGCTCATCACAAAAATATTTACCCTTACCGGTAATTTAATCCGAACCGCTCCATCTCCGCAGAAATGTATTTTATTCATATTCATTATATATTTTTTAAACCATCGATATTTTCCCATCACTGCTCTTACGTGAGAGAACGTTCGGCATTTGACGCAATTCCGATGAGAGCCATAATTTACATGCAGCTCCTCTCAGGCCTGAAGTGCCGGTGGCTCCGATCAGCGTCAGCATTTCATACAATTCTGACAACGTTGGCAATTGGGCAATTCCAGGGGCAAAATAGTTACAATTTAAATTGGATTTTTTTATACTGTGAGTAAATAGGAATATGTGCTAACTATAGTAACTAGGAGTAGCTGTAGTGACTATACTGTCCAAATGCGTACGTTACTTACGTGGCGGATCCAGTATTAGTCAATTAGGGAAAAAAAAAATTACCTTTTGAAGGTGCACAGCTTTATAAGGTAAGAACCCGCGTGTCATCGGTCCCACGTACTATGAGCGTCTACCCGCCAAACTTAAAAATGTACAATCCGACGAAGTATTTAAACATCAGCTGAGAAACCTTTTATTGGATAATCCATTATACTCTGTGGATGAATACATGGAACTGGAAATGTAATTTTTTTATTGTGTTGACTTTATTATCCTTGTACATATATTGACATCGGACGGGTGACCATTTATTTGATGTTCAATTGTTGTTGTTATAATTATTTATAATTATTAATTATTTTTGTGTTCTTTGACTATTAGTATTTATGTTTGACGATTTCAATGTAATTTCGTATTTTTTTGACATGCAATGCAATTAATATTGTAATATTACATTGATGAATAAATAAACTAAACTAAACTAAACTATAATAAATTACTGTCTGATATAAAACGTGTAAGTTCATTTAATGCATTTAAAACTAAATTATGACAGCATATTTGTAATAGCTAATAACATAACTACCTACCTACAACATTAAATTCATTAAGTGAACAAAAATAAAATAATTGGAACGAACGTTTGAGTTTATATACTTTCAATAATGTGTTCTTATTGTAAGCGACTTGACTACCTACCAAACAGTACAGCTGAATAAATTCTCATAATATATATGCTGCCCTCCTTACGAAAAGTGCAGTAACTCGTATTTTTGTCAGAATTGAGTTGAATACATATTCGTAATCAGCAAGACGAGCTCTACAATTCGTTCTTTGACATGTTCCTTGGAAAAATCGGGATCATCAGTTTTTAGTAACGAAGAGTGCAGTAACTGTGAATTCTAGGAATAGTTTCCTTAACATAAGTGCAGTAACTTTACATACTGCACAGGTTTTTTAAATAGTTTCATATCAACTCTAGTAATTGCTTAACATAAGAGCAGTATGTATAGTTACTTCACTTATCATTAGGAAAAGCCACCTTTAATATTATGGAGCACACCTAGTCATAAGTGCAGGTAGTATAGTTACTGCGCTTTTGATTAGGAGGAACATTGCTAAATGTTGTTGTTCTATAGTTATTAATGCAGTAAATGACTTTTACTGCGGTTATGCTAAGGAAATATAATCGCAATTTCGTAAACATTATTAAGAATTTGTATAGTATATCAGAGTTACTGCATTTATATTTAGGACAAAATTAAGGCCACCATACATTTTGTGAGTGGGGGGGTGCAAGCGAGCGTGCGGGGTGATTACCGACGCCAGTAGGTAAATGTTCGACGTAGACAGTCAAGGTAGGTGAGACCACGCGTGTTTGCTCCGGAGTACTCCGGACCGGCGGTAAGTTTAATCACGATTGTTTAAAAGAGTAAACGTATTATATAATTATGATGCTCTAGGATTCTCGGTTCCGTTTGGTTCTGTATAAACAAAACACCTGAATTCGTACAACCGCGTTATTAGTCTCTTACAAAAAACGCAACTTGTTTATCCACAGAGTCTTGCTCTGTCGGGAAAGCACGTGAAAGTGTTATCTATCGATTTGGTGCAAGACTAGCTAGCTAGGCTGTTATCGATTATCGAAAATACAATGAAGGCGCTGTCCGAATCTTATAATGGAATTGGTTACTTGAATTTGGTTTTATAATAAATTTAATAAATAATAGTAAACTAACTATTACTCTCGTCAAATAACTATTGCATTGATTTGATGACACGTTTAGCCTAGTTGGTAGTGACCCTACCTACGAAACTAGCGGTCCCGGGTCCAAATCCCAGTGAGGGTAGATTTGTGTGATAAACGCGATTATTCGTTTCTGAGTCTTGGATGTTTTCTATGTATTTAAGTATATATTTCTATGTTTATCGTTGTCTAGTACCCATAGTATAAGCCTAGAGCTTAGTGTGAGACTAGGTTAATTTGTGTGAGGTTGTCCCTTGATATTTATTTATTTTATTTTAATTGATAATTATTGTTTATTAAAATAAATGTTTTTAATGAATAATTCAAATTAATTAATCTAAGGCAATTCTATATAATACGTCAAAATTTCATGTAAAATGTGCCGGAAAGGTCAAATGTTGGCTACGGTGTTGGCAAACGATGTCACAAAATCGTCTACCCCTGGTTCAGCAAACGCACTGCTTCCGCTCCCGATTCCAGGCAAAAAATTGCATCTGACTTTAAACAAAACCATCCAATTCCTACAGATATCAACGAAATTTGGTCACTTTATTATGATTTTTATGATTTGTGATTTTTGTGTTCAGGTAAAAGTAACCAGGTATGATATTTAACAGGTAGATATTTAATTGTAAAGTATTTACCTACTACTTTACATTTTAAGTCACCACCAACTTGACTACTTGATAGTCCAAGTACCTAAATCTGCAAAATCTAGCTATGACCTGTCACTTTAGGTTCATATATAGCTTTAGCAGATTTACTTGGACTATCAAGTAGTTAAGTTGGTGGTGACTTAAAATGTTTAACCATATACTATGTCAAATATAAATATAACTGTGTAGACTATTTTTGAAATTCAAATGTTTAAGAAAACTATTGTTTTTTTGTGAGTGAAATTAATTTATTAGCTCTTTTTTATGTTTTTTAATTGAAAGTTCTTATAATTAATAAAAATAAAGCAAATTTTCGTTTCAAACAAAAAAAAACGCATCCTTGCCCTACCCATGAAGTCTTGCGACTAAGTTTATTTTAAATTATTACAATTCAAATCCAGGAACGGACAAAACCTCAACAAACCAGCTTTTTTTACCATTTGAAATGCGTGTTAATAGAAGATACTGCGTTTATGTTTAGGCACGCCTTTCATAATTCTGTAGAAATAACTGCAGTAAACCTTTTTCCTAATCATAAGTGCAGCAACTCGGGTACTTACTGCAGTTATGGTTAGGGATTGACACATTCAAATAAAAGGTATACCTAGCGATTAATGCATTTTTAAGTTATTTTACTTCATACTAATATATTTTTAGATTTTATGAATAAATATTCATTCTGTACATAAACACGATTATTTTGATATAAGTTTCATATCTGTAACTAAAATAGTTTATGAGATACGCGTAAAATAAAAACTCAATCATTTTACCGCTTTTTCTCGAAAACTGGTTTGATCGAGATACTGCACTTTTCATAAGGAGGGCAGTATGACTGTCAACATTCTAGTGCCAAACTTGACACCTTTTTAAGATATCACTACTTTTGGTGGCACATGAGAACTAGCCTTTTTTACATTTATATTTTTGGTGGGATTTTTATAATATACCTATCCAGTATCCACATTCAATACCTCTACTCCAAGGGTACAAATACTGTACATGTTACGCCATCTAGTGAGCGTTTCGTGAACTAATAAGCTGCTAAATATATTTGCTAGATGTCGCTAGTTGTACTCAATTTAGCATGATTATTCCTCGGAATTATGAAATTAGGTGATTGTAATGTTTATTTATACAAGTTTTCAACCAAATTATAACTTTAAAATATGCTTTCTATATGTGTTTTGTTTTCGAGCTTAAATTTTAAAGAAACAACACTAAAAAAACAAGCTATTGCCATGTTCTACAAGTTTTAATTAAAATCAGCCACTTTGTTGGGCTTAAGTCACTATATAAATTTCAAAGATCGACCTCAGACTTTAATGGCGGCAGTTTTTACTTTAGGATTGATGATTTTTATGACGGATTAACAACGGAACGGAATTATTTTAATATACTTACACAGGGTATTGATTCTCTCAAAAGCAAAGGTGAGCGAATGCAGGAGTGAAGTCCAAGCGGCGAGTTTAAGTAGTCCCGTCAGAGCGAGCAAAACACATATTAGCGCGTGCATTCTCAATTATGCAGCCTTATACGTTCGAGAAGCCATGCTGCCAAACTGAATACACGCGCTGAAATATGTTTTGTTCGCTTTGACGGGACTACTTAACTCGCCGCTTGGACATCACTCCTGCGTTCGTTCACCTTTGCTTATGAAAGAATCACTACCCAGCACACTGAACACAGCCCCGTCTCCTGGATTAGCATAATTATAATAATATTCCTTACTTGGGTAATTATACTTCCAAGTGGCAGTGCTTGCACTGTTGTGTTCCTGTGGGCTAAGTCAACTGGTGAAATTACTAGCATGGAGGCATTCCATCTTAGTCCTCAATAATATTGGCAACGCTTTTTTTTAAGTATACAATTTTGTATGAGCCTCAGATCTCGCTTACTATGAGGGGGCCCTGTGTGCTTGTTTACCTTCCCCTTCCTTACCATAAAAAATCTTTACAGGTCACTAGGAGAAAACGATAAGCATTACACGTAGACGAAGAGTAAAGGATAATATTGGATGGACACAAACGTGTCTACTAGCGCCATCTAGCGAAAACCCTTTGAACTAAACCAAGCCTTTCACGCATCTTTTGCAATTATTCGTTGAACTTAAAGCGATTCTAAGCGATTTATGACAGCAACTAAAGTCGATTTAGAAAGTTTTGACTTGCGACAGATTTGACGGCAGTGGTGACAGTAAGAAGTGGCAGCGGGATCATAAGCGGAGCGACATGATAAAAGTAAGGTAAGGTAAGAATAATTTCCCTTTTGTATTTTTATTTTTAACACCCGAACCAAAGCCCAGGGACTATATTCTACTTCCTAAAACCATATTGCCTTTGCTATGTTATTAAGTATGTTGCAAGTTATGGCTGCCGTCATCAGCTGCCAAACGCTGTTAAAATCAGGTCACAGGTTTTTCAGACTGCCTAATAGTAGGGGAGCCCGAGTCCACGACTAAGTTTAGACCTAAATAGTTCGATAAGACTAGGTACTGGATGATTGTTATATATGTCACGACATTAATGGGGGAACACGAAATGGCAATGCTGCAATGCAGAAAACCTGGCAAAGCCATTTTTTTTAAATTTATTAGTCCGATGTCTAGTAGGTATGATAAGAATCCCAAGTTTCGTTTGTTTCTCGGAACAGAGGGCCCTGCCAAGATGCACTTTGCTAACTATCGTTTCTATTCGATTCGCTTTTAAACCAATCGCGTCACTGGTAGATGACGTGATACGAAAAGTCACGTGATCTATCGGTGACGCGGTTGGTTTAAAAAGGAATCGAATAGAAACGCTAGTTAGCGTAGTGCATCTTGGCAGGGCCCTCAGGTGAGGGATAGGACTATACGACAATGCAGTGCTGCAAGCCCCCCTGATTAGCGTACTCAGTGGCAGCAGCATGATAAGCGACGCCTCGTACTTAAGTATCTAGTATGATCGATCTCCTCAAAAAACCAAAGCTCATCTGACAATTTCTGTGTAAGAAAAACAACTTCTGCATTTTCCAAACAGTGGAGAAAGTGGTTGCTGCAGCGATTGCAGGTCACCCTCCGCGCAGCCAGGTTTTTTGCATTGCAGCATCGCCATTTCGTTTTCCCCCATTAATGACTTATTATATATACATCTTCTGGTGGTCAACAACACGCATTTTACAAAGTAACAGTTTAAGATAAATTAGTTACTTTAAATAAAACAACCTACCTATTTGTGTACCTGGGAAGTATGTTTACAAGAGATGGTAAGTGTGAGAAGGATGTCGAGAGGAAGTTGAATGCGGGAAATCAAATAAATGGGGCCCTGTACTCATTTGTGAGCAGAAGGGGCGTTTCACAAAAAGCCAGACTGGCTGTTCACAATGGAGTGCTGGCCCCTACACTGCCCCCTACATCGGTAGTGAATGTTGGGTGTGGCAGGAAAAGCATGAAAGTCGTATAAATGCAGTTTAAATGCGCTCTTTGCGTAGTATGTTTGGTGTGAAACTGACTGATAGAGTAAGAAATGAAGAAGTCAGAGGGAAATGTGGACTAAAGAAGATGTACTTAGTGACTAAGATTGAAAAGGGCATGCTTCGATGGTTCGGTCGTTTGGAAAGGATGGATGAAAGAAGATTGACGAAAGAGATATACAGAGCGAAAGTGAGTGGAAGGGTCGGAAGGGGCCGCCCTAGGCGTACTTTTTCGAATCAAATCGGAGAAATACTGGAAAAGGGCCGAATTTTAAGTACCCTTAACCGACGTGCGTGCATGACTCGATGTATGAATGTGGAAGAAGCGAAAGAGATCTCGATCGTAGCAGGTGGAAAGAAGTGGTCTCTGCCTACCCCTCTGGGAAACAGGCGTGATTTAATGTATGTATGTGTGTAAATAAAACAAGTTTTATTCAACTTCATTATCACTGCCAGTCAATCCGCTTTCGGCTGTCAATGTGCCCGCACCTTTCCTAGGAATTTTGCTAACCAAAGATGAACATTTCTTGTAATTAATGGCAGAAAGTTAACATTACCCGAATCATTTTACAAAGTAATAGAGGATTATTTAACGTTTCACAAACGTCCAAGTTTTTAGGACAATTGTTATTCGGACATTTAGAGAGATTTATTTTCTTTTAATTCTTTACCGCGTTTAAAAAATTGGTTTTAAGAAATCTATAGGATTCACGAGTTCCTGGCGTGAAATGATGTTGTTACGCAATAAGTATATTTAGTAGTGAAATCCGTCGGGAATTTGTTTTTTATTTTATTTTATTTTATATCAGCAATGTTTTTTGATATCGTTTATAAATCAAACCTAAGTTAACGTACTTATGGCAATTAAATTATGAATTTAATCCATAATAATTAATAACTCCAACATGACATAGCTTTTGGAAAAAATAATATACGGAATTTTAAGGTGTTCCCGATTCAACCAATCTAAGGGCTGATTTTTCAATCCCAGATAAAACTATCCGTCAGTTAAATGTATTACTATCCTTTTCTGAAGTCATATGAAAGAAAAGGACAGAGCTAAAATTTACCTTCCGGATAGTTTTATCTGGGTATTGAAAAATCAGCCCTAAACCACATTGTTTTTAGTAACAAATCCTACTGATTAAATACTATAAATACATATTGCTACAAACTTTTACATTAATTCTTAAAACGTTCTCGGGAATTGCCTCGATTTCTGAAATAATAGTACATTGTAGCCCAGGTACAGAAAGTAAGCAATAGATGGACGAGTTAGTTCGCGGGCCGAGCCGCAGGTGAGGACCGCGAAGATACGAGTCCATCTATTGCACTTTCTACCGAGGCAATACTATGTGCTTTTCACGCCTAATGTAAGGAAATAAAACAGGTTAGGACATAATACACAGTTTAATTAAAAGTAATATTGATATTTGAAAGTTCATCAAAGTAGGTCAGCATTACGCTTTCAGAGAAAGAGTTCGTTTTTTTATTTATTTGCCATGCTTTGAAATTTTCATACACTTTCTGATATTTGCGACGGGATTTTATTGGCAGTAAATTCCGAATTACCGACTTTGCCGTATCCTGAATTTCAGGCGGTGTAAGATCCATATCTGTACTTGTATCACTCATTTTTGTTGAATATCGTACAAATTTCCAATCAAAAGTTCAAAAGTTTAGCGTTTGTTTCCAATTAAAAGAACAGAAGTAATTTTCATTCCCGCCTTTTTAACTTTTTTAATTTTTACCTTATTTAAAGATGCAAAGGCGTTTTTCACGTACGCCTTAAAAACTTACATAAAAACACGTTTACAATCGCAAAAATACACTTTCACTGAGCGGATTTGACGTTTTAATTTTTTAATTAAACGTTCTAATGTCATATTTGTCAAACATTTTTTTATTTATTTCCGAACGAGTTACTAATGTCATAAATAACCGACCAATAGCAGAGTAGAAAGTAAACTGGTCTAAAAACACTCCATTTTACTTTGCAACTCAACATTGTTGGACTGTTTTTGTGTTGTACTACTAAGAGCAACTTTCTATTCTGATTTCGATCCTTCTTTGGCCATATTTCCGAGCAGTGGCGTGAAAAAATAGTTTTGATTCATCAAAATCGGTTCAGAACTTAAAATGTAAATTTGAATATTGTACACACAACAAAATAAACTGAAACACAAAGGCGAACTTATCCTTTTAAGGGATCTCTTCCAGTTTAAAAAATATTTAATACTGGCAAAAATATCCGCTATAGGTACAATAAATATAGAAAATAATTAGAGTAATTAAAAAGTAACCAGTCAACCTTTTATTGCGAAAACCATCAAATAGCCAAACGTACAAAAGACAAGATTTTAAATTACTTAATCTAATTTATAGATGAATATAAATATATACATATAATACATATATAAATGTATACGGGTAAACATAACACATAATTATCTAACATAAGTCAAACCAGAACTTCTTCACAATAGATTTAAGCGACATCGCTTTATTTATTAGTCGTCACAGTAGGTATAACAAATAGAGAGACCAACAGACAAACTCACGCATTTACATTAATAATAGAAACTAAACATTTTAGTATGTCGTCTCCACTAGTTCGTAATTTACAGATAGATGGCGTTAGTTGTACTTTAAGTGGCGCAATCGTTTGGTTACCGCGTAATCTTTATATCAGAGTCGCATTGTTGGGATCGTGAACAAACAAACATACATATAAAACTTTTTTTGTAGGTCGCAGTTCTTGTACAAAGAACGAAGGCTCGAATTCGAATATGAAGTAATTTAAATAATAAATTAATTTTACAGACAGATATAGTTAACATGTTGGTTGATTTGGATGGTCTACTCTACTCAGTCAGCTACTGAAGGCATTTCGACGCATACATACCTACTGCCAGAAACGCAAATTAGCTGATACGCGAATGAAATGACCATAAAATACATACATAGGTATGTACTATGTTTAATTGTTTACGTTATGTTATTATGATTTAATATGAGGCAGTGTCAACGGAGCTACTATTTCTGGGTGGTTTGGCCCTCCGGGCCTGCTGCAAAACTAACATAACCTAAACCTACCTGCGTATTTTAAGGTCATCCGCTTATCAGGTAATTTACGTTGCTGGTACTATGCGTCCATAGCACTGAAGTATGATATCGTAAGATCGTTATCTTATATTGCGAAAATAAATAATAATGCGTGAGTTTATGATTATTATGAACCTCATCCTTCTCATAAATATTATAAAATTTATAAACGCGAATAGAGTTGTGCCCGCTCGGTCGGTCTTTAAAGGGAGCGCTCCGATCTCGGTCAATCGGTCAAAGGACTGGTTCGGTCTTTTAGTTCCTTTAGCTCCGGAGCAAATTTTGAGATCTGAGCAGGACACGCTTTGAAATAGGTACCATTGGTCTCGTTCACGTCGAGTGCCGTGCCGTGCGCTCTTTACTCGTTCGTTCTGTTTCGCTCACACGTTCAACAATTACTACCAGTGACCTAAAGGACCGAAGACCGATTAAGATCGTTTACGAGGAACTACTTAGTTCCTTTCGGTCCGTGACGAGAATTCATTCCTTTTAGTTCTTAGTTCCTGACCGACACAAGCCTAGAAAGTCATGGTTGGCGGCGAGGCCCAGGTGGCGTGGGAGGCGGTGGTGACCTTCAGCGACAGTAATGACACTGAAGGAAGCGGCGGCGGCGCGAGGTTGATCCCGAAGCGCTGCCAATGCGTCGCAGGCGACTGGGTCGGCGGCGGTCGGCTTACGCCAACCGCATGCCAATGTAAACTGCATTTCACACAGCGGGCGGAAGCGGGTCGGGCGCCGTGCATGTCGTTTTCATCGCGGGACCCGCGCGGGTCGTCGTATTCACACATAGCGCCGAACCGCGGCGAGCCCGCCGCTCTCGCGCGCTGGTAGTGGCGGGCGCGGTCCGTCCCGACCCGCGCGACCCGTCCCGCCGCGTGTGTGAATGCTTCCATATAACTCCATGTTAAAACACCCGCCGAACTACCGACCTGCCCGGCGCACGACCCGCTCCCGCCCGCTGAGTGAATTGCCCTTAACGGGGGCCTGCGCGTGATAAAAGGTCCCCTGCTGTGTTCCAGGGTGCCCTTAGTGAAGAAGGCGAGGGGCCTAGTAAGCCCGCCGGAAGGCGAGCTCAAAGGGCAACCGCTATTGGGGGGCTACGTTTTGGCGCTTTAGCGGTCCCGTAGCACCCTCCTAAAGCAACGCCCCGGGGGTTTTAGTCCGTGCAAGTCGGACATAACCCGTCCTGGACCCCGTCGGGGTGGGTAGGCATTTCCACGAGGTCAAAAAAAGGGACTATACACTCGGTACAACCATATTCAGTGGCGTAGCGTGGGTTTTCGGCGCCCGGAGCCGACCAGAAATTCGCCGCCCCCTATTTTTAACCGACTTCAAAAAAACCAGGAGTTTCTCAATTCGTCGGGTTTTTTTTGTATGTATATTCCCCGATAAAATAATAATATAATATTTTCCGTATGCCGCCCCCTTGTGTCTACCGCCCGGGGCCATGGACCCCTCCCCCTACGCTACGACACTGACCATATTATTGCTTTTGACGTGTTATGGCACTGCTTTTCTCGTACAAAACACATTTTAGCGCGTGCATTCTCAATTATGCAGCAGGGCTTCTGCCGACCGATCGAACGTATAAGAATGCCTCATTGAGAATGCACGCGCTAAAATGTGTTTTGTACGCTCTGACGGGACTACTTAAACTCGCCGGTAAACAAAGATAACTACATTAAATTTAAAATGCTTACACTATTTCTACCGTAAAATGTGCCTACTTTGCTCCGCCATGGGTAATTATGCTCCATGGTTACGAGTATATTGAGGTAATCTGTATTGTAAATCATTATATTGCTTTCGTTCACTGCGTGGCTGGATCGATTCTTTTTAGAAAATTTGTCATCAACCTTAACTTATAAGTAACAAACGAAATAGTTACTATGGAGCATAGTTACCCATGGGGGAGCAAATTTTACGGTACGCAGTTAGCGGCTTTCTGTGGTTTTTCAGAATAGGGTTCCGATTTGTGCTTTGGTTACGGAACTCTAAAAAAACGGTGTCATTCCGGCTAAATCCGGTTCCCACGTAACCACCGGACAGGACCACAAAGGATGAATTTAATTAGAAACTTATTATAATTCAAGACTGCGGAAGCTGGGAACAAGCTTTTTCAAAGCTTTTGTTTGCAAAGTGGAGCTTTTGCGGGATTTTCGTGGTTTAAAATTTAATTTCTGCAACGGATTTTTAATTTTTTACTCGTTAAGTCTTGTTGTTATAGTTAAGCGAAATTATTTTAAATTATGATTTTAGGTTTTTTGGTTTTATGAATGTTTGAACGGACTAAATTCTTAGTTGTTAAATTCTCGTCGACGCCATATTTTCTTATTAAATCATAAATATTTATAAAATTTTGTACCTTGTCACCTTAATCGTTGTGACGAGGCACTAAAGTGTACACATATTATGAACTCGACGTAAAAAAGTTTGACAGCTACCTACGGAGATATTATAAAATTTATAAATATTATTGTTTGGAATAGAGTAGGCTCTTTCTTTGAGTTTGTGCGCTGTATTATTTTACTTTCATTTCATGTGGTATTTATCACGAAATCAATCATTTTATTTTATTTTCTTTGCATAGATAATTCCTTGTGAAAGATATATGTGTATAATATTTAATATATGTACCTACCTAATCAACGCGAACGTCGTCGGGGCGGGTTAGCTAGTATCATTATAATATTATTTTTATTCATGACAATTGTTAAATATATAAAATACTTCGATACAATCAGGACCCCTGCTTTTGGAATCTGATATATCTTAAACGGCCCAACCGATTTTGATGAAATCTAGCTAAAAACCATCCCGAACAAACTAGTTTACGTCCGAATCCGTTTGGGAGTTACAAACAAATACACAGGCACACAACACACACACACATACACAGATACACAAATTAAAATAATAACACCCCTCGTTTTTTTTTGTATAGGGCTAAACAATAAACTGCAAGATTTTATGAAGTTACTGTTAGTTACAATGAACCTTGCTAGATGGCGCTGCCTGTCGTTTAGATCGCGCAATCGTTTGTTCCCCCGGAATACTAGAAGTAGAAAAATTAACTGTGTCTCGTCCATACATACTTACATACATACGTATTTTTGAATATCGGCAGGTGCCATTACTTGGACGCCCCGATCATAAACTATTTCAACAATGTGTAATCTATTCTGTCGATTTGTGATGAGAGGAATTTTTCGGACGGAGTTTCGTTATTTCGTTTTCGCAATTCCCGAGTACTGTCTAGTATCTGTCTGACTGACGTTAACTGATCTGATAGATTCGTGATCCGTAATAGATTGGGATAGAATGTATGTGTTATGTGTTATAATTATAATCTTATAATTAATGGGCGGACGACGGATGCAATATGGTGACGAAAGCACAAGATGGATAAGATTTTTATTAAATTTCGAGTACTATTTATGTGTGAAAATTTATGCAGTTTTTGTTATAAATCAGCACATATTTTGTATATTACGAAAGTTCTGAAATATCACTTTACGAATACGCCCCTCTTACGTAAAAGAATTTCGCTTACAAAATTCCCCTTTTAAATAGATCGCACATTATAACATTGCGTATGTAATATACATTGCATTACATTGCACACGCATTCAATATTACTATATGATCAGAGATAGGTATGTCTGTAAGAATTTCGCTTAATTTAATTCCAATAATAGAGTTAAAAAAAAGTAAAGGGCATTGTCAGCTCGGCTTTGTAAGGTCTTTTAAATTAAAAACTAAATTACTTTCACTGACTTATATATTACTAGCGTTCCTTTTGAAATCATTGACTACTTTTCTAATGGCGTTATTTTGCGTGAACTTACTTACAATGCGTCTTGATAAAAGCAGTTAAAGTAGCGACATCTGTTAGAACACGTTTGAACTAACCTGTAATATGATGACATAGTTATATTAACTCGTATTATTAAATATTATTATCTAATATTTGCTTCAATTTAATTATTTAGTAAACAAAATAAATTCGTCTTTATTATCATTTGAATTTTGAACTCTCAAAGGTTTCTTAGTAATAATACCTATTTGTGCAGCAGTTTTATTAGTAATAAAATTTACCAGTAGATGGCATTAGTTGTATCCTTCGACTATAGGTAGACTTTGTACTATAGTAGCTGTACAGTTTAGCGCTTTGTCACTTTGACGTTATGTTTTAACTCCCGCGTTGATCTGTCAAATGGGTTTAAGCGACAAGGTACAAAATTGTGCAGAACAGTACTTAAAGGGTCGACGCCGACTGTACCGTGTTTGGCAATTGAAGGGTTTAGCTCTTAAAAACTTTGGGTTTAAAATCTTACTTTTGTAGTGTTTAGTAATTAATTATGTATTTTAGAATAGAGTCTTGGTCTTTCTTATAACTATTTTATATAAAGAACAATGATTTTCCTTTTGCGTATACAAGAGCTCTAAAAATACTGAACACGTTCTAACTTGAAGCAATACGGTCGAGTTGAGATATTTTTAAACAGCATAATGTTTTGAGATATTTGATGGCAACTGTAGAGTCAAGTCAAAAGCATAATGTATGCAGCCATAGCGTAAAATATCTACCTTATTGTTAGTGACATAGAGGGGTATAGATGTTTTTGAGGTCTTGGGAAATACATCATTCTGAACGCCAAACCTCAAGTCTCTTTTATTCAAACTACGGCAAATTTCTGCAAGTGGCGCCATCTTACGCAATAACTCAACACTTGGCCATATACCAACTTATTTTTGCGTGCGGCGAAAACATGAACTAACGTATTTTAGAACCAAATCCACAGTTATTGTAAGACAGTGGCGCTGTAGTTAAGTGTGATGGTAAATTTGTACAGACCCGCATCTGTCTAATTTGCCATTTGCAACTCTTATTCACTTCACTTTATCAATCATATAGCGCGTTCACGCTTACACACGTGTGGATAAAAATGCGTGACAAAACGCCATACTCAAGTCACTCATAACAATCTTCCATTCAAACTGTTGCAAATTTTTGCAAGTGGCGCCATCTTACGCAATAAGTTAACACTTGGCCATATGCCAACTTATTTATGCGGGTGGCGAAAATACAGGGTGATAGGAAATTCGCCGTATTCCTTGAAAGGGGTTATTCTACAGCTCATTTGTAATGATTTAAGTCCAGTCAACCAGGGGTCAAAACTCATTGGTTTTCGAGTTATTCACGTTTTTAGATTTTTCTTAAAAATACCCGGCTTTCAACCTAAAACTTGTAATTGTGTAAAAACTTCGTCATTTAGAAATAAAAAAAAGCATTTTTCAAAAAGCCAATGAACTATTGATTACGAAAAATTAAAAAAAATGCCAAAAAAATGCAAATTTTTGCAAATAAAAGGATTTGAAGTCGGAAGTTCTAGTTATTATTTTCCAAAATTTGAAACATTTTAAATCATAACTAAAAAAAAAAGTACAACACTTCGCGTACAAATTACAGGAATAGTTTGCTCAATTCATAAGCTTTCTAAAAAGGTACAATTTATGACATTTTTAAATTAATTTTAATTAAAAAAATTACAATGAATAAATAATAGCAGAACAGGTAGAAGACTTGACTTAGCGTACTTGACTCTAAATGGGTTTGTTTGTGCCGTTTTAGGTTCTCCAAAGGCTTACTTTGTCTTCAGTTTCTTATCTCAACTTATCTTCTTGAGGTAGAAGGCACAGCGGATTGGCTTTGGTGACACAAACAAAGGGTCATTAGGTCAATTAATTTAATTTGTTTGTTTCAAAAATTCTAGTAGGTACGTGGGGTTTTTTGCCTTCTCCTTCTCCTTCGCTTGATTTTTTTGGGTTTTGACCTTTGGGAGCCCAAAAGTGCAGATTGTGGTAGTTTGTTATCCCATTACGGTTTTTTTTATTTTTCGTAATCAGTAGTTCATTGGCTTTTTGAAAAATGCTTTTTTTTATTTCTAAATGACGAAGTTTTTACACAATTACAAGTTTTAGGTTGAAAGCCGGGTATTTTTAAGAAAAATCTAAAAACGTGAATAACTCGAAAACCAATGAGTTTTGACCCCTGGTTGACTGGACTTAAATCATTACAAATGAGCTGTAGAATAACCCCTTTCAAGGAATACGGCGAATTTCCTATCACCCTGTATGAACTAACGTATTTTAGAACTAAATCCACAGTTATTGTAAGACAGTAGCGCTGTAGTTAAGTTTGTTGGTAAATTTGTACAGACCCGCATCTGTCTACTTTGCGACTCTCTCATTCACTTGCGTGCTGCCCCTAACGCCATATTTAAAAATGGCTGCGTTTATCGCGTGACAAACTTTAAATAAGGCATCCGTCACCTTTTGACACGTTAATAAGTACGACAGCGACGAATGCTTTATCCACATTTGACACGCGATATAGACGCAACTATACTAGGCCTATGATCTTGTGTGAGGTCATCTCAAAACACGTCAAGGTAAACGTCAAATTATAGAAAACTGTATTTTTTGACGTCTCAGACGGGCATGAAAGCAAAGATCTGTTTGTTAATGGGGGAATTTAAGCAATATTTAGTTTTGTTAGAAATGTTTGTCTTTGTAATAAATGTCGTGCTATCGCAACTCAATTCATTAATTTTATAAAAAGATAATTACATCATTAAAAATGTTACAAAAAAAGGAGAATATACATTTGAAATTCCTCGACAGCTTTTACAATCTGCAGTGTTCAGTATTCAGAAATATTATATTAAGCATATTATCTTAAATTACAACTCAAAAAATTACGCTCGTTTTGCTTCACCTTTAATCTACTAAACCATTTCCTTCATTTTATTAACCAAGCTTTAAAATACTGCTAACTAAAAAGCTTCACTTTAAATAACTACCACCGTGTCCATAAAGTTTACATCACCCCGTAAATATACATCTCGGTGTAATGGCATAGTGTTGTGCCAGATAATCGATATTAATTCATGCGAGCTATCGACTCGATAGTCTGCATCAGGTCGTAAATAGGGAGATTGCCCTGCAGCTGCATTAGTGTCGAGACGCTGTCATCGATACATTGGTTTTTTCTATAACCAATTGTTGAGTTTTTTTATGCACAATCTTGGTCGAAATACCCATAGACTATACAGATAGGAACACATTGCTCTATTTCATTACAGAATACCACTATTACAATGCAATCTTTGAGTCAGTAGGTAAGTCTTATGAGATTCCAAAAAGATAAACTGGTAACACTAGAGCATGCCTAAGTCTTTTCTGTTCTAGACCTCCTGTCGATCGATATTAGGTATGGAATATTAGCAAAACATTTACGTTACGGAAACAAACAGATACCGAAAAAAATACGTTACCCTTTTAAGTGTTTTTGTACTTAAATTATAATGTTTAATTTATAGAGTCATTTAACATCATAAATGATCATGAACTTTTTGTTTGGAAACCAGTTGAATAAATAATTTGTGTTTTTATGAAGTAAGATTCCATTCGCAAATTTTGACATTTGAGCAAATAAAAGGCATGAGTTGATAAAATATTATACGGTTTTAATGAATTTAAACAGGTTAGCAACAGCGGAGTTTTAATTGTTGTGTTCCGGTGTGGGGATAAGAAAACCGGTCAAATTAGGACACAAGCGTCTTAGTCCTCAGGGTTGCCGCAATTACAGTCTTAGGATTGCAGTCTTGAGAATATATTTTTAATTTCTATAGCGGCCTGCACACGTAAAGTTCGGACCGCGGGAAACGCCACGCGCCGTTCCAATCTTCGTTCCAAACCGTACGTGTAAATGCAACTTCTGTAATAGTAAAATGGTAAAAAAGATACGGTTCGGAACAAAGATTGGAACGGCGCGTGGCGTTTCCCGCCGTCCGAACTTTACGTGTAAAGGCCGCTAATGGGTCCCGGATCCCGCTTGCCATCAGATGACTTGTGCGCCACCTTTATAATCGCTGGCGGTTCATTCCAAACTATCGATATCGACATTCTTATTATCCCATCCCTATTAAGTACCCTCAGTGAATCCGGGCAGGTAATGTGAGTATATTGAAGGAAAATATATCCTCACGTAAGACCTGACGCCGCGGAATAGACTGGAATAAACTGGAATAGACCAGATAGATCCAATATCACCGTTTACCTTATAATATTGTATGAAAACTGGATTTTATGCAAACAATTTCGTTAAATTTTCGTTTAACTAAAATGTTTTGCTAGATTGAATCAATTTCCAAGATACTATAAGTGTTGTAAAAAAAGTAATGATAGACTCAGACATATTAAGGAGACCACAACCGGTAACTCAAGTAAAACAAAAAGACGAAAAACGCTGTCGCTGTTGTTGTTGACATGTCAAAATGAAAAATCATGAAAGAAACCCAAAGATGATTTTTAAATACCTATTCAATGATACCCCACTTGTTTTTTCTTTTTTACAATATGGCATCTGGTTGCCACCATATTGAATTTTGATAACTGTCATATCTTTAGTGACATTCACAATATTAAGACAATTTTACTGATATAAAAAACATCAAAATCGACCCACGCGTTTAGTTTCTAGAGCGACACAAAGGAAGAAACATACATACAAACATATATAGGCTGATAAACACATAACCCTCCTTCGGCAGTCGGGTATAAAAATCGACCTTATAGTAGAAAAAATGCGGTTCCCTTCATCTGGAATAAAATTGATTGTCATAATTCATCATCTATGTATATAAATGGCAAAACTGACTGAGTTATATATCAACGCACAGCCGAAACTACTGTACCTAGAAACCTCAAATTTGGTACATGGGTTCCTTTCATGATGAAAGTGAGCACTAAGAAAGGATTTTCCGAAAATCGACCCCCAACGGGAAGAAATGGGGGGAGTAGAGGGAAACTAATTCTACGCGTACGAAGTCGCGGGCGTCCTCTAGTTTGGCATAATCATCATTTGCCATACAGTATTTTTTTTTAAACCGTATACTATTCAGGATTATTTAAAATATCATTGCATAACCCATTAGGTTAGGTTAAGTTTATTTTATAACAATCCTGAAAAGTATACGGTTTTAGAAAAAAATACTGTACTTATGCCAAATGATGAATTATGACAATCAATTTTATGCCACATGAATGTAAACCGAGAAAATGATTTGAAAAAAAAGCGGCACTCTAATTGCTAGCCTGCTAGAAAATCCTTTGTAAGCAACCGCCGAAATCAGGCCAGGCTATTAGACCTAACCTATATCCGAGTCCAATATGCTTTGTTTCCTTCGTATTGTTTTTAGGCCCTTTTAAAGCCTTTGTTCTATCGGTAATGAAGCTTCCTTGCTAGCTTTATATTAAAAAGTTTTTGTTTGAGGTTTGAACTAGTTCGGTTTTAACTCGGGAAAAATAGCGTCGAGAAAGATGATAATTAATGATATCCAGGGAGATTTTTTATATTTTTTTTCTCAAAAATGTCCGGAAATGTTGACATTACTATCTACATATTGAGACGCGAAGTACATAGTTTACTGACAGTTCTCAAATTAAAAAAAAAACATTGCATGCTCGCTACACAAGCCCGCAATGTTGCATACAAATTCCATTACAATCGAGCTTGTAAATTTTTAAAATGTGAAAGTGCTATACTAAAATGAGTACACAAGTCTTATACATCCATATTTTATTCGAAACATAACTTTTTTATCTGAGTCTGGAATAGCTTGTGTTTTTTTAAAAACAAAGCTTGCGTTTCTCCTTGTCATAAACAAAAAGGCGGTAAAGAGTGATGGTTTTTTCACGTGAAGTTTCTGTTTGTATGCAATTCAGAAAATGAGTTCAAGCGATGAAGATTTTACGCCAACACGAAATTTTTCTTACAATTTTTGAGACAAGCAATTTTTGAAGAGTATTTGCTTTGGCAGGAACAGCAATTGCGGGTTTCGTATTTTTAAATGGACGAGCTTGCGATACTCGGCCCTACGTCGGCCCGCAATTGCCTACATCCCTGCCTAGGCAATAATGTACTATTAATGAATATTAATAACTTAAGAAACTTTACTAAGGAAGAAGGAAGGAGGAGGGGAAGTACTAGGCATAGTGAAGGAAAAGGGAAGCCTATTGCAGATAATTGATAACAGACGAGGAAAGATGTTTGGTTACCTGTTACGGCACGACGAGTACATTAAGTTGATAATTGAAGGAAAAATAGAAGGAAAAAGGAAAACAGGGAGACCGAGAAGAACTTATCTAGACCAATTAAAAGAGAAAGTAGGAGTCGTGCCGTATCAGTATGTTAAAGAGAAGGCTTGGAACAGGGAAGAATGGAAATTACTCCACCGACAAGAGCTTAGCTCCTAAGTAAATAATGACGAAGATACTTTTACAGCTCCTTTTTAGGGTTCCGTACCAAAATGGTACAAAAGGAACCCTTATGGTGAGACTTCGTTGTCTGTCTGTCTGTATGTCACAGCAGGTTTTCTCTGCAACTACAAATGCTATCAACTTGAAATTTGGATAGTTATACAACTTGCTTGCCCGCATCTATTTGTAGTAAAAAAAAAATGAAATTAATTTTATTAATAATTGAAAAGGGGTCTAGAATGGGGGGTTCAAAAATGAAAGTGGTTCGATTATAGCAAATGGGGTGTCATATGAAAGGTCTTAAACTGCACATTTCAAAACTAAATTTTTTTAATTTTCTGTAATGTACTTTTTGATTTATAGCCAAAAATGTACAAAAAATTACCGTTCCCCCCCCTTATCGCCGAAGTTTATTAATCAAAAATTCTGAAAAAAATCCTGACGTATAGATAATTACTTATATTTTCTGGGAAAAATAAAATAAAGTGTTCATTATTTACAGTTTTTGAGAAATAACAAAAAAACTAAGAAAATATGTATTAAAATTTAGGCTAGTCAAAATCGACCTTATTGCCTGGAAAATAAAGCTTATAACAAAATGAGTATTTTCTTTTGCGGTTACCAAGCATATTATATTCAATACGGAACCCTCGGTGCGCGAGTCCGACTCGCACTTGACCGGTTTTTTTTTTGTTCGGTTCTATGAGCATGTGATGCTCACTCAAAGGTCTTTGCTTACGTTGGCGTCGTTGATCGGGACCTTCCCGAACACATGGTTGAGAGAGGCGATGGCTGAGATACGCGTCATACTCGCGAACGGGTGCTATTTGTCGGGTCCGTTCTATTCACGCTTGCAAGGACCTGCGCCTCTATTTTGTTTGTTTTCAAGTCGGTCGCCATTAATGTCAAGTAAATTAGAGCTATGAAAACGTTGACAATACGATAACAGGTCTAAAACGATATGGTTTTTTACTGTGTTCAATAGAGGCCCTGTACTCCAGTTACATAGTTATTTTAGTTGTTCCTGACGTACAGTCGCGATCTTTAATTTGGTACCCACCTTAGGTCCAAAGTCAATCTGACATTCTACAACAATAAGGTTGAGTTTCCTAAAAGATACAAATGACTTAACATCTCTAATGACATTGACGACTTCAAGCATATTTTTCTTGAAATGGGTCACAAATTAACGTTCGTGATAGTACATAGATACCCCGTCTCGTGTTTTCCCCCTAGTTATTATTTTCAACTTTATCTTATTGACCTTACATTTGTTGTGTTTGTGTTTTAATTTGTGTTAGTTTGTAATGTAACTTACTTTTAAGTATTGTTGTACTCGTATTTTATGATTGAAAAAATGACTTAGCTGCTGGGGTTTCTTGCGGCGCTTCTCCGCAATGGTGGTCTTGTCCGAAGCGCTAGTAGATTCACTCAATATTACCAACATGTAAAAGAGCCCTCATGTGGCTAATTTACTGAATAAATATTTTTGTTTTTGTTTTTTTTTTAATGTTTTCATAACATTGCTTTTTATTCGAAGCTTTTATTAACGTCACTTAAATGTCATGCACATTTTGCCAGTCGATTTTGAACCAGTTCCCGTCAATGGAATGGGCTGAAATTTGGAACACACCCGTAAACCCGATGACAATGCAAATATTATGGTACCATCGAGCTGATCTGGTGATGGAGTCGGAAGGTGGCGACGGGATCTCTGCTGTACTTAATACCTATGTACCCACCGAGTTGGAGCTCGTTAGTTTCGTCTTGATAAGCAGATGATGTCTGAGTGGAAAAAAGTAGAGATGGCAACAAAAGCTTTTTCCAAAAATAATTTGACAGAAATTTATTACATTGAATTTTGAGTAAACTGATAGTGATAACTCACACTGAGAGTTTCTAAACTACTATTCAAAGCAGGATAGCTATTAGCTGATTCTCTTAACTGTCAGAAACTCTCAGAACGCCATTATTTCTGGATATTCCGGTATAAGTATTCAGTGATCAATACTGCCCTCATAAGCCAATAGGTGGTATCTCAATTCAATAGCCAAACCATATTCAATCCTCTCTTCTTAGTAATAAGGTTGCATTTGCTAATGGAGTTTTGCTTGAGATACAACCATTTGTCTTAAGCATAAGTCTTCGGCTGACGCGTTCCAAAAATGAACGATTTATTCCAAACTTTGATTAGTTTCTATAACTCTTCGTAGTTTTGTCAAAGCGTTGGTTTATCCTTTCATTAGATAAAAGGTCGTGTATGCTACAAAATTGATATCCAAATTGCTACTTTTTTATTTGAGAGCAAAGGGTTCGATCTCCCTTGAGTTTTGTTGCATATGCGTGGTTTTAGCTTAAAGGATTTTGGTGCAGTGCTGGTTTTACCGTTTGAACGATTGTTCTTGCTGATTTTGCAGAAACTATAGGCTTTAGTTGAATTATGGGTATGTAGATTGGAGTCAGAGTGGAGAATTCTGGTTCTAACTGGTTAAAACCAGAGACTAAGATGTTAACACCCGTCGTTAGTCTCAACCGGTAATAAGGTGATTATTTAAATTATTAACTTTTCTAGTCAACGTAAACATTATCAGGATTTTTCAAACAAGTATTCTTTAAAAAAAACATATTTCTCCTTTTTACAATTCATCATCAAGAAAACTCTTATAAATACTTAAGACTACGCCGGATGTACAGTGGCGCCCTCATCACTATTATTGTGTTTTCTAATAAAATAAAGTATTTTCTTGAAACCGGACGGTGCTTTTTTGTACTAAAAATGAAAACACAACTTATAATAATAATAATAATAATAAATTTTATTTCGGGCAACGAGGCCCATATTTACAAATACCTTATAGACTAACATACATAACAATATAAAACTTAAAACTAACACCGATGTAACAGAACAGTGTAGTCCTGTTCTGCCAAAAATTAATACACTTTCGCGGTGTCCGCTAGCCGGCGGCCACGAAAACGCCGAAAGATGACACCCCTCGGCCAGAATAGGACATATCACCTAGTTTAATAACAATTGGCCTTTGAGTTATCATTATCAACTTAACGGAAAAAAGTGGCCACCTTTTCCCGTTAAGCTGACTACTCAAAGAGTAATTGTTATCAAAGTTTGTTACGTATCCCATAAATTGTGTTTTTACTTGCGCTACAAAAAAGCACCGTCCGATTGCAAGGAAATTCTTTAGTTAATTAAAAAACACAATAATAGTGATGAGGGCGCCACTGGACGGTCGACGTTTGCTCGGCGCAGTCTTAACAAAAATAACAATGAAATAAACATGCCTAGTCAAAAAAAAAACGAAATTATAACAAAAATGACATGATAAATTGCACAAATTCAGAATGATTTTTTATTGTTGCGAGAAACAAGCCTAGAACTTCGTTTGGGACTAGGTCAATTTGAGAGATTACTATTAGATTATTATTATTATTATTATTATTATTAGAGTTTGATAGTACCATAATTGCCGTCAGATTTAATTCAGCTATCTGACGCTAGGGGCGCTGTTGTACATAGTTGTCTCTACTTGACACAGGATGTCGCTAGTGCTCTACATGTCATTATTACGCTGTCAGATTTAGTTCCGCTATCTGACGCTAGAGGCACTGCTATACATAGTTTTCTATACTTGACACAGGATGTCGCTAGTGCACTACGTGTAATTATTACGCTGTCAGATTTAGTTCCGCTATCTGACGCTAGAGGCGCTACTGTACATAGTTGTCTCTCCTTGTCCGTCCGTCGGTTATTACCGTCAGACTGGTAAACGTGAAAACAGGATGAGAAACAAAATCCTTGATAGTTTTATTTTTCACCTACCTTTTTCGCATATTTTTGGTTTAATCTTCGAAATCCTACGATCTTTAGCAATGATTTTTGATTCAATAGTTAAGTATTTATAACTTTTTAATCCTGGTAAACAATTTTTTAATGTATGTTGTAGTTTTAAAGTAAACGGCAATTATTTGAATTTGATCCTGCAATCAATGCGCGCTCAAACTATCTCCATCTTTTGTTCTTTGGGCGGAAGTACATAAAGACATCCCTTTTTATTCTTGTGTGGGCGTGATATTATAATGTGGCCTATTAAAAAACCGCGTCCAAATCGATCCATTTGTTTAAAGGCTACGATACCGCAGACAGTTACACTTCTTTTTTAAATAACATTCCGTTTTCACCGGAGATTAAAAATGGCCGCCACACTACGTCATGTTGCTTGTTTGGTATTGAACGTCATTTGCGGTTGTCATCTATTTGTATGTTCTTACTCGCGCGTATGCGCATACGCAATCCAAAAGCGATAATAGCTATACAAGTGTATTTACGCGCATTCGAAGAACGCGCCAAGTAAGATGCAATTGGTTTTAACTACAGATATTTGTTTATAGATAGTAATGCACCCTATGTTAGCGGTTGAGAGTACAAATTGATTTAGCTGAAAATACTCTTAAACCATATTGGAAGTAAACACGTGTTAACTTGGAATTTGGTTTCATTTGCAATGTTTCCAAGTAGAGAACCTCGTACATTTGGAACTTGACACATTTTCAGTTATGTCTAATCTAAGTATATGTAAAGAAAATTATCTAAATTTAAATTAGTTAAAGACTAGGTATAGGCACAATATCTATACGATAGAATAACCTTTTTTACTGACAATTATTCTGAGCCAAGATCAATGATACAGTATTTAACATAAAGATAGGTAAGTACAGTCAAGGAAATTGATTCCTAGACAACTTTGAACTATGGCACAGCTCCGTAAATCTCCGCCTTAATGGAAAAGTATATTACATGGTGACCCCCCAGGTGTTATCCCGTGTCATGCATCTTTGTTTTCAAGCAGCAGTGTTCGCATTGTTGTGTTCCGGTGTGGAGGTAAGACATCCGGTGAAATAATTAGCGTAATGTCATAGCATCTTAATCCTTAGGGTTGGCAACGCCTTTCCGGTCTTAGGATTGCAGTCTTCAGATTGTAGTCTTGAGATCCGAATAGGAGAAGAGGAGACGACCTTCACCCAGCTGTTTATTCGGTAAAAAGTATTTCATATCAAATTTAATATGGTAAGTAATATATGGCGAATAGGTTGACTGAAAAATTTCAGTCCAGTATAGTCTATAAAAAAAAATTGCTTATTTAATAGACTACTATACTAATCGAAAGTATGAAGCCTATAGAATATGCAAACGTTAGGTTAACTATTTTTTCCCATCATAACCATTTGGTAGGCAGGTAAGTCGGTACTAATAATTTGCACTAAACCTAACGTTTTTGAATATTCTATAGGATTCATACTTTCGATTAGTATGTAATTGGTTTATTAAACAATACCTAGCAATTTTTTAAAAAGGTTCGTTTTTAGTTTTTTTTTATTACTTATGGTCTGCACTGGACCTATTCGCCATATATTACTAACCATATTTAATTTCATATAAAATACTTTTTCGAATAAACAGCTGGGTGAAGGTCGTCTCCTATTCGGATCTTAGACCAAACGCAAATGTCTGAGTCATAGATCCCACTTGCCTTCAGGTGGCCTGTATGCTCGTGTGCCTTCACCATGGAATAAAAATACAAAATCCGATAAAAACGCGTAAACGTTGTTACAAGTCTAGCAAAAAGCATGCTTTGAAAACCCATCTGCTGTTTGAATAACGTCGTCAACATAATGTCAGTTTTCATGCTGCGCAATTTGGCACCAAAAATCCGCCATTTTGATTTCCAATAATTTTAATATAAGCTATCTATGACACTCTTGTGGTTAGTCGAATCTAACCACGTATAATTTATTAAAATCGGTGGAGCCGTTTAGTAGATACGAGGGATTATATTGTCGGACATACATACAGATCACACACAAAACCTTCCTTTTAGGCTTCGCCGCAGTTGGGTAAAAACAATAAATATAGGGACATGAACCATGGCCTCTATCTACACGGTAAAACCATACCTCTGACATGTACGATAGGTCTTATTTACTTGACAGTAATAGCGGCCGAGTTAAAAACAAAAAGATAACAATTCAAATGCAATATGGTTTTACCCAGTAGAATATAGGCCCAGAGGGAAAACCAGCGTGAGCTTTAGATATACAGTAAAGGTCGCCCGTATTTCCTCTTTACATCCCACAGATGATTGCTTTTGTAAATATATCTTCTGCCCGCGACTTTGTTCCACCGGAACAGTGATATTTTTGGGATATTAGTTAGTGTCAATTTAAGGTATAAGCTATCTCGATTTCAAATTTTATCCAAATCGGACCAGGGGCCCGTTTCACGAAGCTACAAGTTACAAATTATAAGCGGAAGTCTCTTTCTAACTCCTTTTGCTAGGTGAAACGGGCCACAGGCGTTTTAGCGCGAAGGAGTACAAAACATACACAAAAACTTCCGAATTTATAATTTTAGTGTAATATAATTCACGTCATAATATTAATTAATTTATTTGTCCGACCTCCTTATATAAACTGGCCAATGCTGGCTGCAAAGAATATGGCTTCACACAGCTCAGTAGCGCCACAGTTTCACTTTGACGCCGTTGTCGTTTTTGGCGGGAATGCAGCGATTTTTCAGCAAGCGTTGATCAAATCGAAGTTTTAAATAAAGTAATTCAAATGTATTTACAAAAAAAGTCGCGTCATTATTATTCACCGCGTCTAACAGTATGTATATTATTATTCAACCTTTGTTTTATTGTCCTCGTCAGTCATATAACAGACTAAATACAGTAGAACAATAGGCAACATCTTGTATTAGTTAATCGACCTTCAATTAGTCTTACAAAACCATACGTCAGTGTAAATTTGCTCCATTAGCTCGTTACCCAATGACCCGATTTCAAGCCTAATTTGTATGAAATTCGCGCAGGCGAGCACTGAATGTATTGCCTACAACATTTAGTTAATAGTTCTCATTAAAAGATAATGAAACGAGGACACCGTTCAGTTGCTTATATGTTAACATGACAACAGACTTCACTAGAGCTAAAAACAGATAGTTTCGCCATGTCCGTCTGTCCGCGATTTAATTCAAAGACTTGTTGATCTAACAGTGCAAAATATTTAACTCGAAAAGTAACATTTTCGGTAGAGTTGCGTGTCAGCGAAGTGACATTTCATCTGTTCAAAATGTTCAAATCAAATAAGGGTGAGGACCAAAAAGTTGGACCATAGTGAAGCGTAGTTAACCACAAACAACGAAGACGAAAAAAGTTCCGTTTTGCGACAAAAAGTATCCCTATAATTGTATGGCTAATTTTCGTGTCACAACGGAAAAGTTTCATAGAAAATTTAATAGGGAATATGAATGTTTTTTTTACAGCTTCAATAAACGCTGATTCATGTAGCAAACAGGTGAGGAGGTGAAAAAACATTTTTTGAATAGCTATAAAAAATAACTAAGATATAAGCCAACAAAGATTTTTTCCTATCTCTTTCTAGCAAAACAGAATTTTACGTGGAGTTTATATGGCCGAACTGCACAATGACGTCACCGGTGCACTTCGGATCTCTCTGTCTAATTAGCAGTTTAAAATGCTTGTAAGGTGAAGTCTTGTAATTGCAACTATCTGGTTATTGCAACTAACTTAAATAACTCCTTCTAGGATCACTGTTTTCAACAACGACAGGCGTGATATCGTTCTTCCTTTCTAAGAAATACAATATCACGCCTCTCGTTCTTCTAAACAGTTAGCCTAGAAGGAGTTATTTAAGTTAGTTGCAATAACCAGATAGTTAGTTGCAATTACAAGACTTCACCTTACCATCCGTAGTACTTGACTGATTTTAATTTTTATTTCACTTTTGGTGGTGTCTTTTACGGTATTTTTATGTTTTGTTGACAAATGCGATTTAAAGAATCCATGCATCCTATTCCCTATTGAGTGAGTTAGCATGCCCAACTTTTTGGACCTTACCCATAAAATCAGTTTCAAGTTTAGCACTTGTTTTCAGTGCTCAAACAACAAACATACATACATAAACTCACGCCTTCATTCCCAGAGTGGGGTAGGCAGAGCCACAGACTCACCAACAGCTCCAAAAACTTGTTGATAATTCTGTGACCACATTTTGCACAACCAGGCTAAGATGTTATACAGTGTATTAGTGACAGGTTGCAAACCCATCGCCTAACAGCACTACACAGCCTTTAGTCCCTTAGTCGTCTCTTACGACATCCACGGGAAGACATGGAGTGGCAACATTCTAAACCCGGCACACGTCACAGTCGTTATTGAGTGTAGTATCTTAACTCTATAAAATCAACCAAATCGACCACGCCAAATGGATGCATAACATAATCCTACCTCCATGTTCCACACAACCGAAACAAGAATTGTTCTACCGTGAATATCGGATGATCAAATCGAATCAAACTTTCGGTATTTTCGAGTAGTCTATTCAGAATCGATTATTTTCAATCGAGTGTAAGTCTGGCAACTGTGTTGTAGTTGACTGAGCGTTTTGTTTCTATTCGAGTATTGTCGCGAGAATTTAGTAGTTTCCTGTGGGGATTTAACCCGGCGGGCCTAGTATGGTTGCGTTTAACGCGTGACAAAATGTTGATAAAGCATCCGTCACTCTCGTACTTATACAGGGTGTTCGGCAGAAGGTCCGTCCGACAAACTTCAGGGACTAACTCTGTAGGTCATACTCATCAACTTTTACTATGGGACCAACATCCAAATCGCGAAAAAAAAAACAGCTGTTCCATACATTTCGGCTCTTTAGCTCTCAAAGTTTGTATGGAACAGCTGTTTTTTTTTCGCGATTTGGATGTTGGTCCCATAATAAAAGTTGATGAGAATGACCTACAGAGTTAGTCCCTAAAGTTTGTCAGACCTTTTGCCGAACACATAGTATATGTGTCAAAAAGTGACGGATGTTTTATCTATATTTTGTCACGCGATAAACGCAACCATACTAGGGCCGTTGTTGTATGGTCAGTGTCAATTGAAATTGCCAAAAATGTAAACAAATCAGTATACTCTTTGACACATAGCATCAAATATTCACCGAGGGTGTTTTTACTAAATATAACGTATAATTAATATTTATTTCATCTTAAACTTGATGTAGAAGTAAACATTAACCCCCTTACTAATAAACGTTGAGTAACGGTGGTATAGCTATACACTGTTTTGTCCTTATCTGTCAAATTCAAATTTCACAATGACAGATAAGGACAAAACATTGTATAGCTATACCACCGTTACTCAACGCTTATTAGTAAGGGGGTAAGTTTATAAATCATTGCCAAGACCTCACTTGATCTTTAAAAGCAGGTGATTATCGAGTAATAATGGTAAATTGGTTCGTTTGGTTGTGTTTACATCTTTGCCAATTTCAATTGGCACAGACTATAGTAAGGGTAGTAGTTGTAGATCTGTTAGCCAAACTAGATAATTCCGCATACAGTCAGCCTTATAAGAAGCTGCACACTTTTGTACCTTGTCGCTTTAACCCCTTTGACAGATTAGTGCAGCAGTTTAAACATGACGTTAAAGTGACAAGATACAAAAGTGTGCAGCTTCTTATAAGGCCGACCGTACCTACCTAGCAATAGGGAATATACCTACATGGATTTTTTAAATCGCATTTCTCAACGAAATATGAAAATACCGTCAAAAGATCAAAGTGAAATTAAAATTAAAATCGGCCAAGAAATACGGATGATACAAGATACAAGCATTTTAAACTGCTAATTAGACAGCGATTAGACGGAGAGATCCGATACGCCTTGTGACGTCATGAAGTCGGCCATATAAACTCCATGTTAAATTATGTTTTGCTAGAAAGAGATAGAAGCAAATCTTTGTTGGCTTATATTTTGGGTATTTTTATAACTAAGTAAAAAAAAATTTTTTCTTACCTGTCATCAAAAAAAATTGTATCAACATGAATCAGCTTTTATTGAAGCTGTGAAAACAAGTTATGACTATTCCCTATTATTGTAGTCGCGTTTTTCCCCATTCGTGATTTTATTCGGACGCATTTTCCCCCATTCATAATTTTAACCACACATATTTATTACATTGTAGCTAGCGTTTAGCTTAGCGCTGGCCTAGTTGGTAGTGACCCTGCCTACGAAGCTAGCGGTCCTGGGTTCGAATCCAAGGGCAGATTTTTGTGTGATGAGCGCGAATATTTGTTTCTCAGTGGATGTTTTCTTTGTATTTAACTACTTATTTATTTCTCTGTATAAGTATTTATATCGTTGTCTAGTACCCATAGTACAAGCCTTGAGCTTAGTTTGGGACTAGGTCAATTGGTGTAACATTGTCCCCCTGATATTTATTTATTTTTATTTATTTATTTCCGAGAAGCATGATTGCCATTATAAACTTTACAGAGTTGACGGAGCTCCGCTTAACCTTCTTAAGTATCTATTCCATTGTAATAACAATAGGGAAATATGGGGTAAGGGAAATTCATAGCGGAAAATATGCAACTGGGTTAAATTTCAACTGGGGAAAAATGCAAACGAGTAAAATCAGGAATGGGGAAAATGCTTAACAGCTCCTCTAATATTGGGGTTCTTGTTACATACAATGCAATAAGTGAATATACGAGTATCTTTGTTGTCAACTGTACTTTATCACACATTTAAATACAACAGAATCCTGATTCACAAAAATATTTGATTATTTTTGTAAATTTCACTTCATTTCATTTCAATACGATGACACGGCTAACATACGAAGCTAAGCGGGCCCGGGTTCGATTCCCAGTATATATATGAGCAGATATTTGTGTGATGAGCGCGAGTATTTGTTTCTGAGTCTTAGATGTTTTCTATGTGTTTAAGTATGTATTTCTCTGTATAAGTATAGCAATCCATCTTGTTTAAGGAAGGACACATGTGTGCCCATGCCATAAAAAACTGGCATATTCGATTTTTTCAAGTATTTAAAATTCAAATATACTGTAACTAAATGAGATTTTGTGCTATACAATGGACAAAGAATAATTTACGAAAAAAAAAATAAGTATATAAAATTTATTAATAATATTTGAAGCACAAAGTCACATTTGCTTACACTATATTTAAAGTACTTTAAATAATCGCAACTGCCCGTTTTCTTTCTCTTTATGACAAAAACCACCGATATAACGGCTACGCTTTCTTTCAGAGCTGATATCTATTAAACGGCCCAACCGATTTTCATAAAACCTAGTTAAAAACCACCGCTAGAAAACCTGTTTTTAAACTTAAAAAACCGCATCCAAATCGGTTCATCCGTTTAAGAACTACAGTGCCATAGACACACACACATATAGCGTTCAAACTAAACACCCCTATTTTGCGTCAGTTAAAAACCACTATAAGAAACATGCATTTTGTAATCATCACAAAAAGTGCCAATTAAACGGATCCGCGTGTTTAAATCACAGCTGATAAGTCGTCGTGGCTATCACATTTAAAAAAAAACAGCCTCACAAACTTCCATACAAAATTGACTCCTTATGGAGACGCTGGGATATCGCTTAAGCACAACACTGCCCAAACATCCTCCAGAGTCAATAAACAGTATCTCAGACTTAGTTGCCAAAGTAAATTCAATCCTCTCTTCTGAGCAATAAGGTTGTGATTGCTACAAGAGTTTTATTAGACATGCTGCTATTTGGCTTAGCAGCGCAGAACATTGCGGCAGGCGCGCGAGTTGACACACAGTTCGCGAATCGGATACAGTCAGGTCGTGCGCCGGCGCAGCATAATTACTATCAGTATTATTTCTAATAGATCTCCGCAGAATACTAATGACATTGATTTAATTTATTTATTATTTATTGGTGATTTCGGTGGTGCTTTTAATTTAAGGTACGTATTTCTTTCTGTGTTTTTTTAGTATTACTTATTTATTTGCTTAGTGATTTGTTAATTCGCGTAAAATTTATAAATGGTTGTTGATTCAAATCTTGTCAAAGCACTAAATCTAATAAATTTTTGTGTGGTTGGCACGATTTTTTAATTACATACTTGTGGACATTATATCACTACAAACTCGTAATATAAAATAAAATGATCTCAAAAACTGCTAAACGTATTTTGATGCGGTTATCACTATCAGTTAAATAATTTTTCATGGAAGGTTTTTGTACGGGTGTTCCAAAAAACCCACATAAACCGAAGCGAAGCAAGGGCAGGTAATTTGTATAAAAAAATTAATTATTATTAATGTTTAATCCATTTTCTAGCACTAATAGTACATAAAACCCTAGTTTAGGGCTAGATTAAATAAAAGGTTAGTAAAAAAACGCCGTTCTCGCAGAAATGAAGACCTACGAATCTCATGGGGCCATAATCATAGGCATAAGATAATTCCTATTAAATAATACATTATATAAGTTCTGTGGACCCAGTGAATACGGCAGTCTTGTATAAAATGCACTAGGGTTAGACTTAGCTCAAAATAAATAGGTATTAAAAATAAACAAAACGCAGACGATGATGAAGTTAGCCTAGTTGGTGTGACCCTGCCTATGAAGCTAGCGGTCTTAAGTTCGATTCCCGGTCAGAGCAAATATTTGTGTGATGTTCGTGTGTATATGTTTCTGAGTCTTGGGTGTACTTTGTATATAAGTATTTATTTCTTTACATAATTATGTTTATCGTTGCCTAGTACCCATAGTACAAGCCTAGAGCTTAGTTTGGGACTGGGTCAATTTGTGAGATTGTCCACCGATCCCGACAAGGTGGACCGAAAATCAATTCTTTATTAAATGGCCTCTGTCCAGTAGGACAATTCTGCCAGTGTCAAGGTTGGGAGTTACATATAATATATATTATTAACAACATATAAAAAAAACATAATTCGACGTTGTACGGTGATCCTCTAGCCTCCGTGAAGCGATGTAGGTAGAACTTTACGAAGACCAGATGGGATTTTCTTGGAGCAATCCTTCCAAAAGGTGGACCGACGATCTGATAAAGGTCACGGGAAACCGCTGGATGACAGCAGCAGCGGACCGATCGTTGTGGAAAACCTTGGGGAAGGCCCTTGTCCAGCAGTGGACGTCGTGCGGCTGATGATGATGATGATGATGATGATGATGATGTCCCCCGATTATTTATTTTTCTTTAAAAGCCCTCGATGTAATAGTGACCCTTACTTTCAGAGCTGATGTCTCCTAAATAGCCCAACATATTTATATGAAACCTTAGTTAATAACCAACTTGATAAAACAAGATGTCTTTAAACAACCGTATCCAAATCTGTCCATCTATTTAGGAGCTACGATGCTACAGATACATAGGTAAAATTGTGATTTATTCGCATTTTATACACTTTCGCAGAAAGTCGACGGAGCTCCGCCCGCGGAGCTCGTATTTTTCGATGGTTTGGCCCTCTGGGCCAGCTGAAAACCTGACATAACCTAAACCTACCTCATTTTTATGATACTAAGGCCAAGGGGTGCCTTGGGTCCGGAATTGAAATTGTTCATTAGTATAAAAACTGCGAAAGTGTGTAAAATGCGAATAAACTAAAATTATAACACTCCTTTTTTACCGGGGGTTAAAAAAACGGTGTTGTTTATTTGACAGACAGACATCTAGTCTGTGTTTTTGTTAGTCTATCACTGTCTAGGAACCGGATCGAATTCGTTCGTTTTTTTGTAAAGCTTTATCTTTGAAGGTTAAAAAAATGCTAATGGAGATTTATCCGCTCTACCCACGACCTCTAATCTGCTCGTTAAAACCATATTGCTTTTGATATGCTATCGAGTTGTCAACGTTATGATAGCTCTTATTTACTTAAAAGTAATGGCGACTGAGTTAAAAAAAATACGATAGCCAACATGACAAAAGCAATGCGGTTTTACTGACTAGAATGACAGCCCCAGTGGCAGTTTGTGCAAAAAAAAATGTTTTTTTTTTTTAATTAAGGTCACGTGGGTGTAAAAGTGTTATGACGAGGTTGGACCAAATGCTGCCCAGCAGTGAAAATACCTATAACTTACGTCTATTAGAAAAAACACCATATTTTCAAAATATTTTATTTTATTCAATATATGCGATTGCACAATAAATAAGCTAAATGTATGCTTAAGTAATATAGGAAGTAAGTAATACTGCAACTGTTTAATGTTGAGGTTAAACTGTTACTTTTACTGCCAAGGCAATTGTTAAATAGTTTCCGAGTCTGAGCTGATATCTGCTTACTAACTCCCAAACGGATGGACCGATTTCAATGTGGTTTTTTACAATCAAAGCTAGTGTAATTGGGACATGATATCAGGTGTTTTAAGTAAATAAATAAATAATAAATATCAAAGGACGATCTCACTCAAATTGCCCTAGTCTCAAACTAAGCTCTAGGCTTGTACTATGGGTAATAGACAACAATATAAATACTTGTATAGAGAAATAAATACTTAAATACAGAGTAAACATCCAAAACTCAAAAACAAATACTAACCACAGAACAGAAAAAACAGTAGAAGTGTCAAGTGGGCGTGTATCGTGTGGCATAGTTATGCGGAGTTCCGCACAACATACCATACTTTTGCCGCGATCGCTTATTTCGATATTTCGATATTTCTAAAATAGGAAATAAATCCAGAAGCATGCCTTATTGTGCTATTTTGGAGTGTAAAAACGATAGCCGCACCAAAAACATTTTCCATGGGGCGTGTTGTTTTTATGATAGTTTGAGTATTGGCGACAACAGGTCTGATACTAAGCGTAGCTCATGCCACTTCCACTGTTTTTTTCTGAACCGTGTGCTCAACACACAAATACTTGCCTATACCGGAAATCGAACCCGAGACCGCTAGCTTCGTAGGCAGGGTCACTATTACCTAGACTCTAAGTATTTAATAGCTACTTGTGGCGGAGGTTATTTAACTATTCGATCCAAATATTTAAAGTAATACTAAGTATTTGTAAGCAATGTATTATTACAATCGCAAAACATCTGCCTATTGTGTAACTTAACGTATAAACAAATAATATTTTCTTTGCAAGCGGTAGATACGCTCTCAGTAATAAACGTCACCGGAGCAACGAAATCATTTGCATATTCAAAAAGGAGCAAGCTATTTATGTGATTTTTTTAACCCTTGACTCAAAAGGAGAAACTTATACAGGGTGCCTCGGGAGGAAACCGCGTAACTTTGCCACCGTGTTCTAGACCCTATTTGGAGTATATAATGTGGTATAACATGTAGTCCAATATCGCATAATTTCCGAGATTTTTATTATTTAAAAAACAATTCCATACCTTAACTTAAAGCATTATTTACTAAGAAATTGATTAAATTAATTTATGTTGTACGTTGATGATATGCTACTTACAACATGAATCTTTCTTAGTAAATAATGCTTTAGGTTAAGGTGACGGAGTTCAAATTAAATTAACTATGGAATTGTTTTTTAAATAATAAAAATCTCGGAAATTATGCGATATTGGACTACATGTTATACCACATTATATACTCCAAATAGGGTCTAGAACACGGTGGCAAAGTTACGCGGTTTCCTCCCGAGGCACCCTGTATGTGTAATGTTGACCAAAGGTGTTGAGGGCCCAAGCCTTTTTCATATAAAAGTCAAACTTTAAAAGGTGCAAATATATCTATTATTATAGAAAGTTGCATATCTATCGGAAAGATTAGTCATATTTATTGGCGTTAAGGAAATTCTGTGAAAAAAATACCTTTAATCATTTTATTGTAAAACCCGACTTTTTCTAGCTTCAGTATTCACACGCAAATAGCTACTTCGAAACAATATCTACTAATGCTTTGCACATGTTTAAACACTTTTTTATATACGTCTTTGTGTATTTTTTAAATTGAATAATAATACTTTATTAATAAGTAACAAACGGAAACGTGAGGTGCTTAACACCTTTGGCCAAGGCTGTATGTATCTATTTAAGTATCTGAATCTGTGTGTCTGTTTGTGGCATCGTAGCTCCCAAACGAACTGGCCGATGCGAGCTAGTTTAATAAGGATGGTTCTTAGCTAAGTTTCATGAAAATCGGTTGAGCCGTTCAAGAGATATCAGCTCTGAAAGTAGAGGTCACCATACCCATTTTTTATCGACATCTATTTAGGGTGGGAAGAGTATACCGACAGATTGAAACCGACGATTCTAGTGCCTAATTGGACAAAAAAAAGTAATACAAATATGGCTCGGTAAAGCCTAATTTTCGAGATATTAAATTATTTAAGTAATCAATTTTTCAAAACAAGTTGAAAAATCTAAAAGGGTAACACGCCTTTATCGTATTTAGTCGGAGTCGTTCGTGAAGTGTGAAGTTTTCTTTTTCACTCTTTTGACTAAGGCTTCGTTCACAAGGAAAAGAAGGAAGGAAGGAACACTCGTGTGATCTTATTATGAACCCCGCGTTTTGACTCGTTTTGTAAAACCACACTCGTATATTAGACTGTCATTATGCACCAGTCACATAAAAGACCTTTAATTTACTAACCACGCGTGGCATTTAGGGTCATTAAATTGTACAATAATTACAATTAATATTTATTTATTTTAGACACAAACAAAAAACAGAAAAATAATAAGAACATAATTACAATTGAATTACTTAAAATGTTATTAAATATCATTACCAAATATTGATTTAAGTTTAAATATGTAATAACGCCACGTCATGGCATTAATTTAGAAGTGGGTCGTAATAGCAAATGTAATAATATTAATTACTTTCATAATTTGGTTTAATTGTTGTTTAATTGACTCGTTATTAAAGAAAAACCTTTTAATGTTAATATAAATCAACACAAATTAAATCTGCCGGTTCTTTCGATTTTTCATTATAAATGTTGCTTAATAGGCCACCCAGCAAAATAAAAAACTACATAGTCTAAAACAAAGTTGCTTCCCGCTGTCTGTCTATCCCTATGTATGCTTAGATCTTTAAAACTACGCAACTAAATTGATAACCAAATATAAGGGTTACCCTTATAAATAGCGCTTAAAAAGCCAATCGAACGGCTTTTTATAAGGGTAACCCTTTTAAATAGCGCTTAAAAAACCAATCGAATGGCTTTTTTAAGTTAAAGGGATATTGTATATGACTCAAAACATAGCGCTTTAAAAGCAAAATCGAACGGCTTTCAAGCGATACGGCTTTTCTAAATAAATCCTTATAAATAAAAACCCATTCGAAACCCCTTGAATGGGATAACAGGCCGGTCCCTGGACAGAGCTATAGTAGTTATATAGCTATGGCCCTTTCTCTCAACATAAACCGAACTGCGTTAATGTCATAATAACCCCCCAGGTGGCCTTTGTGGTTAAACGCAAACGTCTTCTCTAGGTTAAGAAAAAAACTTATCAAATACTCGGTTTTTGTCCTGTAAAGTTTACGCAAAATACACTGTAAACACAAACAACTAATGAAAGATAACAATGGCACCGATAACCAGAACCCGATTAATTGCTTCCTCCTTTTTAATCACTTTTTGCCTCCAATTATCAGCCATTACCTTTAACTGGTTTCATGCGGTTTGAACTGGAACGGTTTAGTTTTAGTTGGGTTTTAGTTGGTGCTAAAAAGATAGTACTATAAACCCGGCCCAGTGCGAGTCGGACTTGAGCACCGAGGGTACCGTATTAAAGATAATATGGTTGAAAAACGCTCTAAAGGAAATACTCATTTTACTATTAATAAGGTCCATTTTGACTAGCCTAAATATTAATACAGATTTTTAAAGTTTTTTGATATTTTTACAGAACTGTAAAATTTTACGACTTCATTTTATTAAAAAAAATATATTTTTCGCGTTAAATATAAATTAGTAATTATTTTTAAATCAGGTTTTCTTTTCAGATTTTTTGGTCCATAAGGTTTGGAGATAAAGGGGACACCGCGTTTGCTATAATCAAATCACTTTCATTATTCAACCATTTTTCTAGACCTCTTTTCAAATATTCAGAAAAATAATTTCATATTATTTTTACTATTTAAAAACGGATGCGGACAAGCATGCTATACAACTATGCCAAAATTTCAAGTTGATATCTTCTATAGTTTCAGTAAAAGCTGCTGTGACATACAGACAGACGGACCCCGAAGTCTCACCATAAGGGTTCTTTTTTACTATTTTGTTACGGAGCCCTAAAAATGGCGAATAAGCTGGCATTTATTGGAGTAAAGAGTGACATAGAATACTTTTTATCCCGAATCGTAATGAAGTTCCTATAGGAAGAAAGATATACAACTTCCATGCAAGCAAAGTCGCGGATAAATACCTATTACACTATTAATAGTTAACAATTATAATTATTAATCATTAAGTACGTTTCTCTTATCATTATTTTGTTTTTTTCCTTATGCATTCGTTGCAAATCTGAACACAACCAGATATTAACTATCTTAAAAAATATAACTATACTTAAAGGGCAAATAGAACGGTTATTGACCGTGATATGTTTTTAATTATTATTCTACTTGAAATAATGATTTAATTTTAACCTTGTCCTGTCATATACATAGTAATTAAACTGAGTTCGTTGCCATTTGAGCAAATATTTTAAGACACTTTGGTGAAATACAACAACACAACAACAAAGACAAGAATATATACTGACCGCGCTCAGCGCCGCCCGGGCCTAATTTTATTTTCATACAAACCTTATGAAATATACTTTGCGACCTATCAGACCTACTGAATATACTTATATAATTTCATAAGAATCGGTCAAGCCGTTTCGAAAGAGTTTTGTTATAAGCACTGTGATACGAGAATGTTATACAGGGTGTTAAGCAGAATGTTGGACAAACTTCAGAGACTAACTCTGTAGGTCATGTTCATCAACTTATATAATGGGACCAACATCCAAATCGCAAAAAGGAAACAGCTGTTCCATACAAACTTTGAGAGCTAAACAGCCGAAATGTATGGAACATTTGGTTTTTTTTCCGCGATTTTGATATTGGTCCCATAATAAAAGTTGATGAGTATGACCTACAGAGTTAGTCCCTGAAGTTTGTCCAACCTTCTGCCTAACACCCTGTATATTAGAAAGATATGAAGAGAGAGAGAGAGAGAGCGGATCTTGTAAGTTTGTTTCGGTGTCCCCTTGTTTCATCATAATTTCACCGAATGTCACTTCATCGAAAGCTATTTTCTGCTAAATCTGTGTTTTTTTACGTTATCTTAAATATTAATATTAATATAATTAATGATAAGACGACGTGTTGGCCTAGTTGGTAGTGACTCGGCCTACGAAGCTACTTCGGGTTCAAATCCCGGTAAGGGCAGATATTTGTGTGATGAGCACGAATATTTGCTCCCGAGTCATGGATTTTTTCCCGAGTTATGTTATTATTTTAAATTTCATCCAAGTCCAAGCCGTTGCAACATGAATAACAAACAAACATATACATATAATATTAGTAAGTTTGTGTTTGCTTTATTACAATCAAAGACCGCTTTTTAAATGATTTACTTACAGACATGAAGCTAATCGATTATGACCGTGTAATGTGGCGTTAAGTCTAGAGGTTTAATTTGTGCAACATGTTATTATGTTCAGAGCCAAGAATATCAATATTGTGTCAGTTTTATAAGGAATATTGAGAGTTTGGTATTGAATATTTTATCCTTTTCGCAGAAGTCTGACCGTGCATAAAGTTAATATTAATAAGCATTATATTTGTACGTTGAGTAAATTATACAAGATTTTTTTATTTTTGCATGTTTTGAGTGATTTTCTCTAACTTGAGTCGACTGTTTTTATGTTAAGTAGTATATTACGCGATATCTTTCGTCCTTGTGAATTTTAATCTGTACCTGGATGACCGAGCTGTTAGGTATTTTTTTTTGTTCGTTTTCTAAAAATTAAACCTAGCTAGATTGATTTATCGCCTCCGAAATCACTGCATACTAAATTTCATGAAAATCGTTGTAGCCGTTTCCGAGATTCAGATTATATATATTATACGAGTAAAAAAACTAATAAGTAAACACGATCCGTTTAGTTTTGTAATGAATATTAAATTAAATATTCAAATGTTGATTCAATAAGCCCTCTGTCTGGTTCAAAAGTGACTTGGCAGATTTGTCCTAAACTGGCATACATACAAACGTTGCAAGTTAATAAAAAGTTTGTAAATTGGGACCAAATGGAAAATTTAAATTAATCTAATACCTTTAAACGAGCAATTCTTGTGATGATTTTTTTGTAGTTAGTTTATTGTTTTGTTTTATAAAACATTTGACTATATGTCAAAACAGAGCATCGCAATGAGCATAGAATTATTCAAAGGGTCTGAGAACGACAAACATAAATCTTCACATTAAGTAAATATAGATAAACACTAATACTAAGACAACATAGTGGGCAAGAGCTTCTCTATTTCGCAACATAGTTTTTAGCTCTGTACCAATCGACATTTGAATATTTAATTTATTATTCATTACAAAACTAAACTGACCATGTCTACTTATTGGTTTTTTTACACGTTTTTTATTAACTAATTAATGCACTCCACTGATACATAAAATCACATAAAATTATTAAAATTTACACTTAATTTACACTATAGGCTGTTATGAATTGATAACGACTAAATAATCTTGATAGTTTTTTATCTATATTAAAGTACGTTTGTTTTATTTTAAATTTTAACATCAAGCATTTCAAAGTATTACATGATTAATAATTATTAATAATCATTTGTTATTACATTTTAAGAGCAATGTTCAATCCGAGATATTGAAAGGAGGCCGTTTCCTAGGCGTGGTAAGCACGTGCCAACGATAAAGCCGCTAAAATCAAGTTTGAACTTTAACCCGTTGCAATACCAATCAAAATAACTTGGAGATAAAGTTGGCAGATACGATTTTTGATCTCGATTTATTGAATTCGTTCAGGTTACGCAAGTTTAGCATTTAGTAATAAAATCTTTTTTTTTAGTAGTGATAGGAGCTTATGCAGGGTTCGGCTGAAAAAAAAAAAAAAAATATTTATTCAGTTCATTGGCCACATGAGGGCTCTTTTACACGTCGGTAATATGTAGTGAATCTACTAGCGCTTCGGACAAGACCATCATTGCGGAGAAGAAGCGCCGCAAGAAACTCCAGCAGAAGGTCACGCTGCCACCATCTTATACTGTAACCTACCATCAAACAGCAGTGTTAACAAAGTTGTGTTCCGGTGTGAGGATAAGACAACCGATTAAATTACGAGATACTTATGTAGAGACATACGTAATTAAACACAGAGAAAAACTAAGACTCGGGAACAAATGGCGATCGTTAAACAAATATTTGCCCATATCGGGAATCGAACCCGGGACCGTTAGCTTCGTAGGCAGGGTCACTACTAACGATGCTAAACTAGTCGTCGAAGTAAAGCTATAGTTAACTATTAACTAACTAGCACTATATAAAACCAGGGTATTGATTCTCTCAAAAGCAAAGGTCAGCGAATACAGGAGTGAAGTCCAAGCGGCGAGTTTAAGTAGTCCCGTCAGAGCGAGCAAAACACATATTAGCGCGTGCATTCTCAATTAGGCAGTCTTATACGTTCGAGAAGCCATGCTGCCAAATTGAATATACGCGCTGAAATGTGTTTTCTACGCTTTGACGGGACTACACTCAAAAAAATGTGGGCTAACCAAGAGAGGTTTTCTCTTAGTTGACATAAAATGAATACACTATTCATAATATGAGTTATATCAAACAAAACTTATAGTAAAAACAGCAAGTTCTTTAGCGATTCAACTAACATCTTAGTTGATGCGTCTAACGTCTTGTTAGGCTCGTATGGATTCAAGACGCCTATGCACAACAATCACAATCTTGTTAGAAGCAACCAATTTTTTTTTTCAGTGTACTTAAACTCGCCGCTTGGACATCACTCCTGCGTTCGCTCACCTTTGCTTTTGAAAGAATCACTACCCAAGTGCACTAGCAACGTCCGTATCAACCTCATTTATGGTTATTCCCTCTGGAATCTTTCAAATTTTTGAACTCAAAAGTATTTTACATTTTTCCCCAATAATGCTCAAACTATCTACATACCAAATGTTAATAAAATCGGTCCAGTAGTTTTGGCGTTAAAACGTAACAAACGGAAAGACTTACAAGCTCATTTAAACCTACAACGAACGAACGAATACATTATATAAGGACATTATATGCTTTTTATTGGGATTTTGACCCCAATTGCAGTGCAAATTACTTTCATTACGTATCTACTTCATAATGAGAGGCGTGTCATTGCATCTAACAACATCATTAAAATCGGCATAATGATTTAGAGTACTTATCTTACAACAATACGTATGTCATTATTATCGTTCTAAGTCAAAACATCTTAACTGCCATTTCATTTCCAAAGCAAAAACAGCTAAGTCCGGTTAAAAATACGATCGCAAATTTAATTATGGTTTACTTCAAGGATTAGTAATTATAAATTATACAGTTATATAAGAGTGCCTTGGCACTGCTATTTATATCTATTTATCTGAGTCGATGGTCAAGGGGATTATACTATCATTATCTCGAATTCAGGTCGTAATGTAATATATTATAAATCCAGTTATAACTGGTAATGCCAAAACCGGATAAGGATAAATCATATGCGGCATGCATTATATTTTTGAAGTATTTGAACTATCTGTTCGTCGCGACTCCGTCCGCGTAAGTTGATCAAAGCTGCGTAAATTGAGTTAAGTACGTCAAAATCGCCCAAAATTATATTGTTTCGTTTTGGACGTGACCACACCAGTCGGCGTAAGACGCGTCAAAACCGTGACGCAGTAGATGCAACACTATGCAAAAGTTGCGTCAGCGTATTTTAGCATTTGGTGTGGTCGATCCTAAAGATGATCAGTTCATTTATATCGCCCTCAGATCCATACTAATATTATAAATGTGAAAGTGACTTTTGCGACTAAACCTCTGGAAATTTGGTATGGATGTAGATAGTTTGAACCCTATGGATACTATTAAACCGCGTAACTAACAAATTTAATAAGGAGTAAAATCCACCTTAGTGACTTTATAACTAAGGTGCATATTGCTCCTTATTTAATTTGTTACTTACGCGGTTTAGCAATATCAGCTACGATGGGGTAATTTTTCTCCACAAGCAGCGATAAACGACTTCTACGCGGAGACGCGGACCGAGTCACAGGCAACAGAGGCTCTACTTTGAAATCCGTAATTCGAACTTCGTCTTTTGCTATCCCTTTTGCTCTCGACGCGTCACTAATTCGCAAGAAAGTGACGGGGCGATCCGAAGTTCGAATTACTGATTTCAAAGTAGTGCCCCAGTTACTAATGAATATTTAGAAAACAACATAATTATGTCCACTACACGTTTTGTTGCCAGCTACACTTTCATTATACGTCTTTTTCCGCAAAATCGCCAGGTTTTTACGTCTGTTACAACTATAATAACATTTACATTTCTTTGCAGAAAATGTTCCAGTATCTGGTCCTAGCTTGTGCCCTTGCGCATTTCGAGGTGTCGAGCCACGCAATTGGCAACGAGGTCATCAGCGAACAGGAGCTAGTGCTAGCGTTCGTGGTACGTATTATTTGACTCTCTTGGCATGAATTGATTCATCTGTTGGGCCGAAAGCCGCTTGAAGCTGACCCTTACAGGTTTATCTATTTATTTATTTATTTATACTTATATACCTACATAAACTCACGCATTAATTCCCAGAGTGGGGTAGGAAGAGCTTAAAAATTACCAACAACTCTAAAAACTTGTTGATAATTTTGTAACCACATTTTACACAAGTAGGCTAAGACGTTTCCTAGCGTATGAGTGACAGGTTGCAAGTCTATCGCCTAACAGTTCCCTTCCCAATCTTCCCATTCCCTTAGTCGCCTCTTACGACATCAACGGGAAGACATGGAGTGGCACTATTCTAACCCGGCTCACAAAACAAAACAAAACAAAACAAGTAACAGTCTAAATTGAAACAGGATATTAATATAGTGGTGAAGTTTAGATCGAGATTGTCTAATTATGTAATAAAATAACAAAAATTAAGGGTTAGCTGTGTTAGTAAAACGTGAGAAATCTACAATTGACTTTTGTTAACAATTTCTTTCTGTATTTTTGTTCTGAAAACGAAGACTACACGTAAACAAGTAACTATTTTTACTATTCAATTTTAATCAACTCTTCTAAGCAAAAACATACAAACGGATGCTAATCAAGTTTGGATAGTTTTTTTATCGGTTTTAAGCTTGATTTAAGCGTTTGAACTTTGCAAAAAACTAACTAGATATTTATGTTGAATTGGCCCGTCCAGTGAAAAAACCAGACTATCGTATAGTCATAGGTATAACTATGTTTTAGGGTTTCGTACGTCCGAATGTCAAAACGGAACCCTCATATCATTACTCGTGTGTGTCGGTCTGTCACCAATTCCGACCCTCCGAACGTACTGGACCGAATACTTAGAATTTTTAATATGGGGGTCACTTTATGCATTTTTTTTTAAGTTTTATAATCTGTACCGTGTGACATATCAAATGAAAGGACTCGTTGGAAGGGTCTCGCATGCATATATATTAACTTAAAACAAATAGGTTGAAAGTTCACAAAAAAAGATGATAATTGACAAGGGGGCGGGGCTCTTAACTCAATCATAAATTGATCTTTATTTATTAGTTACAGGAAAGTCAATAAGAATCATACGGAACCGTCTCTACGCGAAGTAAACTTGAATTTGTCCTGTTTTTTCATATCAATCAAGTACCAATTTAAAGTGTAGGACAAAAAACCAGCCAGATAACACTCATATAATGCGTGTTATTTGGCACAAGTTCTTTTTCCCACGAGTTCCTTCACGTTGAAATAGTGAAGCCTTTGTCCTATTTCAGTCTATAATCTATCTTTATGCCGAATTTCTCCAGAATCCGTTCAGCCGTTCTGGCGTTATTGAGTAACAAACATCCAAACTTTCGCATTTATTATATTAGTATACTTATAAGTTAATCTTACTAACTATATCTAGTAAAATAATATAAATAGTTAGCAAGATTAAGAAGAAGTAAGAAATAAAGACATCTAGGGATAAGGTAAAGGATAAGAATATTTCAAAAATATCTAGATACAGCCAAAGGCATTATAATGTTTTTCATTACTATACTTAATTAAGAATAATGTATGAACCACAGAACAGAAAAAACAGTAGAAGTGTCAAGTGGGCGTGTAACGTGTGGCATAGTTATGCGGAGTTCCGCATAACCTACCATAGCTTTTGCCGCGATCGCTTGTTTCGATATTTCGATATTTTTATATTTCTAAAATAGGAAATAAATCCAGAAGCATGCCTTATTGTGCTGTTTTGGAATGTAAAAACGATAGCCGCACCAAAAACATTTTCCACGGTGGCGTGTTGTTTTTATGATAGTTTGAGTATTGGCGACAACAGGTCTGATACTAAGCGAAGCTCATGCCACTTCCTGTTTTTTCTATTCCGTGGTATGAACACTCTTAATACCTACTGTTTTAATAGCGTCACGTGACATTTTCGAGACATGGCCGCTATCATATTCATTATCCTCTCATTATCCCTGTCCGGATTGCGTAATTGTGTACACCAATTATAATGAATAATTGCATTACATGAGATCTAGTTGTAGATAATACGATAAACAAGATATTTCCTGGTAAAATTGTTAAACATGCAAATACATGCTTTCAGAGTTAACTACAATAAACATACGCTGTTTTGCGTTCATATTAAATTGTAGCCTTATTAAATGTTACTTGTCTCTGCCTACCCCTCTGGGAAACAGGCGTGATTTAATGTATGTATGTATGTATGTAAATACTTGTTCATTTTATTAAAAAAAAGTAAGGTAAATTTACACAAATTAACAAAACACAGCTTTAAACTTGTACTACCTAGCCTCGTCTTGCCCAGTGTTCTTTAATAAGAATAAATAGATTTAGTACGATTTAGGACTTCTGCGCCTCTATTCTAGGTGTTTAAATCCAAATCGTATTTGATCTGTTATGGTATTGTTTATAACGTGGCCGCCATTACTGTCAAGTAAATAAGAGCTACCAAAACGTTGACAATACGATAACAGGTCAAAAACGATTTGGTTTTTACCGTGTTGAATAGAGACCCTGAGTTGTTGCCATGACACTAAAGCAGTTCAGTTTTGGTTGAGAGAAAGGCACAGCACTGTAGCAGACTAGCCATTATATAGTTCTGTCCCTTTTTCTCAACCTGAACTGAACAGCTATAGTATGTCATGGATACCCCTCTATCGCTATCCATTTAAAAATGGCTTTCATAGTGGGCAGGAATTGGAAATTGTTTAAAAATGATTGGGCAGGACGAGGATTGTACACAACAATTATATTACTCAATAAGTATGTTGTAGGTAAATAGGTAATGAAAAGTCAAGAAAAAAATATGCTATCATATAAATATTTGCCCTAAAGCGGATCGATCCGGAGACACTTTCTACGTAGTCGGGTCATACTGCCGCAACACCAAAGGCGGGTAACTGCAATATAGTTTTCAAAACATTCTATACTCTATCCGTAACCACATTAAATTCAAAATGCTATTACAATGCAGTAAGCCTTATGACTATTGTACAAATAAATGAATAAAATTGATCTCAAATTAATGACATTTGTTTTGTTTTGTCAATCGTCGTCATTACAACCTTTTTATCGCTTTGTATTGTGTAGAGGTTATCATTAACACGCGTTTGGATTTATTGGAAAACAATTGAAAGCATGGACTATTTAAATGCGCACTTTCCTAGCTTTTATTACATGATTTATCGTATAGAGGAGCTCTATTGTAAGAATTTAATAAAATTAAATTGTGATAGATTAGAAAATATTAGGCAAAAAACTCATTCCAAAACCACTTAAGTACGGCTTAGGTTACTTACCCGCAATCAATTGTATTTTTTATAAAGTCCTTTTCGTTATTGTCATTTTATTATCCTGTAGGTTTTTTTGGTAACCTATCGATGTTGCTTTTGTCCGAATTTGCATTTGACCAAAAATCAATTTTCCTAAACCCATTAACTTTTAAAAACGTTTAATGAGATACCTATAGAACCTGTAGGTTAGGTTAGGTTAGTTTTATAACAATCGAGGAAAGTTAAAAACAGTTTCAAAGAAAAAAGATTTCGGACAAATGATAATTCGCACAAACGAAACAGCGGACAAGAGTTTTTTTTTGTTTTTCTTTTTAACAAAAGCACTGAGCGAATTATTTACTAGACAATGGATGAAAATTATCCAAATCGTCCTTTTAATAAAAACAGGTTTTCTTCGTAATTGGATTCCAATTTATTTTTTTCAGGTCAACCGTCACGGTGACAGGTCGCCGGACTCAGATGAGCTGTCACTGTCAAACCAAGCGGATCGGCTCAGGAACCTCACCTACATAGAGGGCCTTGAAGGGCTTACCAACGTAAGTAAATTAAGGCCATACGGATTCTAAAGAACTGCATTTTTTTTCCTTAACAGTAAGTGAGGTAAGAACCAAAGGCGAGGTCGCTAATCAAACTAACTTTGCTTTTACAATGCAAATAATTAAGTTAAGTACTTATTAAATTAATGCAAATACAATAATAACTAATCATGTTACTTGTATGTCGGTCGATGAACAAACGAAAAACTAGTCCTACGCTGAAAAGTCATTTTTTTTATCAATATTAGTAACCTTCATCGATAGTATTAATGTCTTAATATCGAATTGGTTACAACCCTATCACTGGCTTTAAATTAGCGTCACCTACCGTCCAATAGCTGAAATCTTAATACATTTTTCGCTACTCAACGCTAGATGGCATTACTGATGCTTATGATCAATGTTTTTGATGACGATGTTTCCTATAATATTAAATCTCTTTGTATTACAGTTCTTTCCTTGACTTTTAATTATTACTACATTAATACAAACGTCGCGTCGGCGTTCAGTAAAAGACAACAGGAACTTTTTTTAACGTTTTCTAAAAGAAAACATACTAACTGCCGCACTCAGAGACGTCAAATTAAATTTAATGCTTGTTTAGTGACATGTTGTCTTATTCTATTGCTATGGCAAAGAAAGTGACAGCAGCTACTTTAATCAAGAATTAAATTTAGATAACGTCTCTGAGTGCGGCAGTTATAGAGGATTGTCTAAATAGCATACTACTTTTTTGTCTTTTTTTGTTCATTATTAAAAGAAAAAAAAAATGAAAAAAAATTGCTAATGGCCAAAGAGCTTAAACGCCACATGGTCTTTCGTATGTCACAGCGGTGCTAGACTTAAAAAAACAGAATCGCAATTACAAACAAAATGACGTCACTCCGACCACTAGTGTACCTTAAGCGGGAGTAGAAAACACTGATAATATAAAAAAAAACTCAATAAATAATAATAAAAAAGAGTTTTTTTTTTTTATTATGAGTCCAATCTCTTTAAGCATGTTTGTTTCAGAACACCTTTTAAAATAGTACTGTTGTCAGTTAAGTTGGGAAATATCTATTCGGAGATAATACAAATAAAATTATCACACGTGACTTATATCTTAAGTTATGACTTTTTGTTTAAAACGAGGTCACGTTGCGTCTTTATCAAGAATCATTATCGGTTAGTATTTTAAATGATTTAAAACAATTTTCTAAAAAGTTTCACAATCATTTTAAGAATAACAATGGTGATAATATTTAAGATGATGAAATTAGAAAAACAGTACTACAATACTCAGATTTCGCTGTCAATTTAATCATTAGTACGTGTTTGTTAATTTATTCTAAACTCTTTTTAAAACGAAGCAGAACAGTAGATCGGATATAGGGATACAAACATACAAGCAAATTCTAAATGGATAAACCTTTAGCCTGTAGGTACCCTAAATATTTTATAATCCCAAAAATACAAACCAGCCAAGTGCGAGTCGGACTCGCGCACGAACGGTTCCGTACAATTATCTATACAACATTAGCAAAAAACGGCAAAAAAAGTCACCTTTGTTGTATAGGAGCCCCCCTTAAATGTTTATTTTATTATGTTTTTAGTATTTGTTATTATAGTGGCAACAGAAATACATCTTCTTTGAAAATTTCAACTGTCTAACTATCACGGTTCATGAGATACAGCCTGGTGATAGACAGACAGACAGACAGAAAGTTTTTTCACTTTGGGTACGGAACCCTAAAAACTGTTCTCATGGGATGGTGAACGCAGACGAAATCGCGGGCAGAAGCTAGTAATTAAATAATGAGCTAGGGTGACGTCACGTCACCAATGTTGGACACTTTAAGCTTAAGGCACCAATAATGGACACTTGACTCCTAATTAAAGGATCATAATGTTGTAAATTGACTGTCTCAAAATAAATGAATAACGTTTATCTTCTTTTACATAAGAATCAAGTGACCATCATTGGTCCTTGTTCATAGTTCTATCACCCCATCTGATCCTTATTCTTATCTTACAGCTAGGCAAACGACGAGCCTACCAAATCGGGAAGTTCCTCCGCCAACGCTACGGCTCCCAGGGCCACAACATTCTCTCCAACCTGTACCTTGGGGACGAGCTATTAGTACGAAGCACAGACAAGGAGCGGACCAAGATGACAGCCCTGGTGGCCATGGCTGCTGCGTTCCCTCCAGAGATTGAACAGCAGTGGGATGAAGCAGTGGGGAAGGTGTGGCAGCCAGTGCCGTACACTACGGTGCCGTTGAGTGAAGATTATGTGAGTATGACTTCATGATAGTTCATTTGTCTGAAAGGTCGACAGCGGGCCGATAAAACTTGAGTTAAGTACCTACTCCTGTTAAAGGGCGTTTATCCTACCATCAGGTGACCTGCATACGCGTTTACCTCCCTCTCATAGATACTAATATCTATTGACTGCCCTGGTGGGGGTGCGCTTCAATCAGTCAAACTTTTTGCATTTAATTTCATTCAACTAGCAACGAAATGAATAACAAACGTCCAGCATAAAAATGTTGTGTAATTTTTTTATAGCATAGCAGTCACATAGTGTAACACTCTTTTAACATAACAACCTTTTGACCAATGAACCAATTTAAAAGATTATAAATACTTAATTAGAAGTACTAGTACAGTAGAACCATTGACATAAATATAAATTAATGAGTAGAACAGAATTTATATGGCGTGTCGTGACTCTTCGTTCGCGCAGACACGAACAACGATTCCGATGATTTCGAAAGCACGATTAAACCCACGATCAGACTTGTACGTAATCGTTATAAGGTGCAAATTTAATTGCATCTATTTTTTCCATCTCACTCACGGCTGACTGAATGACACGCAGGCGTCATCATGGCGTCACTAATAAATAACCAATAAAAGCACAGAATACAGACGCGCAACACGTGGATCATGCTGATTGGTTCCCGCGCTTTGAAATTTTGTCATCGGCGCATTATACCTTTGTTTAAAGACGAACTACTGTTTATCCAGTGCTACAGAGCTTACTCATAGAATAAAGATTCTTAATTTTTATTAATTACGCGATACGTTTGAAGTTGGTGTTTAATTAAGTTATTATACTTACCATATTCGAAAGATTCTTATCTTAAAAAACACGTTATAAAACTTAAGGGCCGTTTAAAAATGTCTACTTAATGAGAAAACCGAAAAATGTAAGGACACAATTATTATATTTGACCACAGAGCAATTTTAATTAATTTTCAATAAAAATGCCTGTATATTTTACAAGATTTTCCTTGTTTTCTCGATTGGATATCTCGTATAGCACAAAATTATACCATATGACAAATTTTTTTTTCAGAAATAATATATGTATTTGACAGATATTTATTGAATGTAGAGCCGAATTAAAAAACAAGCCAGTGGTAGTTGGTTTGACTTACATCACTTAAAATTAAATTTTACATTTGTATCAACATGTGACGTTTTAAAATAACACAAAAGATCTATTCAATTTATAGGCCTATTGTACATCTTTGAGTTATTATTGTTGATTAAATAGAAATGTGTGAAAAACAACGGCAAAACATATGGCATATTTAAAGACGTATTTGCAATTTGCGAAAATATTACGTGACGAATTTATTATACTTGTTAGCGTTATTCATGCTTTTGCGCGGAACCTAATTTATAATTGGCCTAGCTTAATTTGGCGTATACTTCTAGTGATAAATAAATATCGACACGATCGATGTAACGATATAAAATTTAAATTTAAATTTAATTTTTTAATTTAATCAATCAATCAATCAATCATAAACTCACACCTTCATTCCCAGAGTGGGGTAGGCAGACCCACAGACTCACCAACAACTCCAAAAACTTGTTGATAATTCTGTGACCACATTTTGCACAACCAGGCTAAGATGTTATCCAGTGTATTAGTGACAGGTTGCAAACCCATCGCCTAACAGCACTATACAGCCTTTAGTCCCTTAGTCGTCTCTTACGACATCCACGGGAAGACATGGAGTGGCAACATTCTAAACCCGGCACCACACGGCATAAAATAATTTTTAATTTAATGTAATTAATTTTTAATTGATCTAGGTATTTGTAAACTTTATGGGATTAATACCTATTTAAATAACTTTTTTTTATGACGACGTGATTAGCCTAGTTGGTAGTGGCTTTCCGAAGCTCGTGATCTCCACTTCATACTATGCATTGTGTATTGATTTTTACAACAAAAAATGACTCCTCGATAAGGTACAAGTTTCTTTATTAGAAAATACAATAAAAGTATAGAGGGCCTGGACCTAGGTACAGTCTTTTTATACCTATGACACAAGTCTAACGAAAAGCAAGCTTTAAAAAAACCCAACTGCTGTTTGGATAATGTCGTCAAAGTAATGTTACTTATCATGTATATATTTTTTTATTTCGCCAATTTCACATTTATATAATTTTACTATAGCCTATTTCACATTTATATAATTTTACTATAGCCTATGACTCTAGTGGTTAAAACGAATCTAACCACGTATAATTTATTAAAATTGGTTTAGCCGTTTAGTAATTACGAGAGGACATAGAGTCGGACATATATACAGGTCAAAAAACCCCCTCTCCTCCTTTGCCGCAGTTGGGTAAAAATCGAAAATCCCTCTTTTTTTGCGTACAAGTTATCACACTTTCGATTTTGCCATGTAATTTAAGATTGGACCGAGCGTTCAGTGGCTCGATTTCTCTGGATCGTGTCGATATGTTATTTTCTTACTAAAAACGACTTAAGCTAAAACCATAAATAGCGTTAAAGAATAAATAAAAAATAGGTACATTTATTCAGTAAGTAGGCCGCACGGACACTTTTACACGTCAGGAGTCTACCAATATAATAATTACGTCACGTTTTTTAACAGTTTTCTATTTAATCAATAACAAAACTTAAAGATATATAATTGTGAACAAAGTTGATAATATCAAAGCATATATAGTCGGGTTTTTAAAACTTCCTTTAGCTTTCGGTTGATTCTTTATATCCATACCTTTTAAAATAAGAACTAAAACTTAATTTCCACAGTTACGCTACTATTCGAGCTGCCCGCACTTCACGTCGATAATGGCCGACGTCAAGATGGCGTCGTGGGACGCGGAATTCGCGCCATTTCTCGACCTGATCCCACTTCTGAAGTCTGAGACCGGCCGCAACTTCACCGAGAACCCCGTGCTCTTCGAGACGTTGCACGACTTGTTCAAAAGCCAGGTAAGTTTTGATTGGTTTAAAGTTTAGGTTTTTTCCTGTACGGGGTTGCATCTTTAGCTGCCGCGCTCAAGGCCTTGCAAAAAACTGATCTCGGCGTTAATGCTAGTCTCAAGATGTGTCACAAATGACAGTTTTCTATGGTTTGACGTTTACTTTGACGTATCTTGTGACGGCCATCTCTGCCAAGATGAGTTTATTTATAAGTTCTTTATTGACGATTTTTTATACACAAGTTCGGAAAAATAATGAGTTATCTCTAAAATGTTTTGTATGTGTTTGCATTTGCATTGGCAGCAAAAGATAGTGCTACAAATGCTGTACAATAATTACATAACAGCATTAAAAATATTCAACTTGTCCCGAACTATTACAATTATGTACAACACAGCACAGCGATAAACATATTGAAAATAAATACTCACATTAAAGACTCAGAAATGAATTCTCGTGCTTATTACACAAATTGAAACCGCTGGCTAAGCGATACTACCGCCACTAAACGCGTCGAATAAAATAATGCCAATTTTAAAATGTTCAGTGCCGAAATACCAGAACTTCAAAATACCAGACTACTCCCTTTACCAGATCCAAAACGCGAGCTTCGAAATATTAGGTAAGGATGATCGATACCTTCATTTTAATGTTAAGTTTTGGGATTCTAGTAAGTACTTATATTGGGAATTGGGTATTTTGGCAATGAACGTTCTAAAAATTATAAGAGTCAGCTAGTTTTTGACAATGTATCAAATCAAACTTAATTTTCAAAATTCAGTAATTTCTACTCATAATTATCTCCATAAAATATTTTAAAGCGAAAAGAAACATAGTTTTTTTTAAGTTTTCTACGACTCAAACTTTAGTATAGCTTTTTCAATATAATTAGTGTGTGAAGTGAAATAAAATGAACACGAAACGGTCCTAGACGGCAACATTCCTTTTAACTATTTGTATTGTCCGGGATTGCAACCGTTTCCGGCTTCCCGGAAAAGAGCCAATTTATACTTGATTTTAGCCGTACAAGAAAGCTTTGTTGACTTTCGTATTCTTGCCCACAAAGCCTTTTGAAACTGCTGAGTTTGGCCAACAATTAAATGTTTATTTAAAGGGCTTGGGAGTTGAGAAGTAACGGCAACTTAATTATCGAGTTAGAACAGTAATAACTGTAATCTTATGATATCCAAGAGAGATGCAAAATATACACTAGCTAGAGAACGAATTAGTACAATCAGTTTCTCGCTACTCTTTCTACGTCTTCCCGCGGGTGGGGGTAGATTTTCGAAAAATCCTTTCTTACTGCACCCCTGGTCTTTTGTTTTTCAAAATTTCAAGTCCCTAGGTTCAGGTTTTATATGTATAGATATTGTTTAGCAGATGGTTTATTACATCAACAAGCAAATTTCTAAGTAGAAGTATTTTTTTATAAGTAGTACTTACGTATTTAAATTTATTTGCAAAATAGGACTCGGAAACTTGTAGACTTGTAGAATTAGTTTCCCGCTACCCCCATTAGTTCTTTTGAGGATCAATTTTCGAAAAATCCTTTCTTACTGCACCCCTGGGGCACCCAATATAAAATGTAAATTGTTTTAGTATTTATCCTATATATATTTTGTTTACGTGTATGTTATCTTTAGTGATTCTTCACTTTATTACCCGACTGCGGCGGAGCCCAAAAGAAGGGTTATGTTTTTTCTATTGTGATCATTTAAACTTGCGCATTTTTTGTTACCTATATGTGGATTCATTAATGAACCTCCTGAGGGCCCTGCCAAGATGCACGACGCTAAGTAGCGTTTCTATTCGTTTCGTTTTTAAACCAATCGCGTCACTGGTAGGTCACGTGACTTTTCGTATCACGTCATCTACAAGTGACGCGATTGCTTTAAAAACGAAACGAATAGAAACGCTAGTTAGCGAAGTGCATCTTGGCAGGGCCCTCAGGTCTTTTTGATATTTATATTGTATAGTACAAAGTACCTACTCCTATATCGCAATCGAATATGACTGTATGTGTTCTAAATATAGTAAAAATATATTGTTATGGATAACTAGGCCTTCCAATAGAGGTTATTATTGCAGTGTCAGGTACTATGTATGTTTCTTTAAAAAACTACTAACTCAGTAGGGACCCTGTCTACCAACTTATAGTCCAGCGATTTTTTCCCCGCCTCGGATAGGGCTAATTAAATGTAGTACAAGCCTAGAGCTTAGTTTCAGGCTAACTCAATTTTTGTAAGGATTCTCACACAAATTAACCTATCCTTATACATTTTTTTTTCCAGGTCAGTTTAGGCCTGCCCATCCCGGAATGGTCGAAGCCGATCCTGCCGCGGTTAACCGAGGCTGCGCTGTTGGCCTATAGGCTGTTCTTCAAGACCGATGAGATGAAGAAAATAGGCGGAGGTATATAAACGACAATATAATTCAGTCACCCCAGACGCCAAGAGGTCAAAATGTATGGAATTGACATAAGCTTTCGACGCAACCATCTGACTCGATTAGGATAACGATCTCGCAATACATCTTGTTGGAAACTTAGGGTGCAGAGTCCCTGTCACTCTTCACTTCATGACTAAATCGAGAGAAAGGGATGGAGCTAACGTAACTTCGAACTTCGATTTTCAAAGTAGGGCCTCAGAACGTTCACAAACAAAACTCTTGGTTAAAAAGGTTGCCACGCAATTTCTATGCAGTATCGCATTCACTGCTGTTCCTGTGCCAGAGGTGTTATTATCTTAAACAAACCGCTTTTCAATGCGTAGAATAAGTATTAACCGGCCACAAAAAATGCTTAGCGCTCTAGTAGGACATAAGGCAGAGTCAAGTTCCGTGTAAGGGTGCGACGTTTTTCTCCACGACAGCCAGGTACGGGAAGGTAGGATTTTGGCCACGTTCCATACTTAATCCTCGGTCTCCACTCGTTTACAATTCGTTGGTAGGCCTCCCAAATTGTGGACCAACTTTCTGGTGAATATCGCAGGAAACCGATGGATGTAAGTGGCAAAAAACTGACAGGCGTGGAGATCCTTTCGGAAGGTCCATGTTCAGCAGTGTCTTTCGTCTTTCGGTTGATATTGTTATGATGATGATCTCCAATATCATCATCAGCCTGAAATACTCCACTGCTAAGCAATAGGCTTCTCCAATTGTAGTCCACCTAGTAATACCAGCAGCGGCCTTTCTCATGCAGCTCTTGCCAGATCGTCACTCTACCTAGTCTGAGGGCGTTCTTCAACTACTATTTTAATTTCCAGGTGTCCTCCTCCACAAATTCCTCGAAGCCGCCAAAGCTGTATCATCAGGCCAGCCAGCGAAGAAACTGTACCTGTTCTCTGCACACGACTACAACATTGGGGGTCTGATGGCAGCAGCCAGGGTCGAAGGAGATGAGAAGATCATGCCGGCTTATGGCTCCGTGTTTTCCCTTGAACTTTACAAGTCCAAGACTGGGGAGTACAGTGTGCTGGTAAGTTTTTCTACAGCTTCTTCTGCAGCATTAATATGGTTGAGTTTATCCATGTGTATAGACGATGACACAACATCTGTCACTTTCTGAATAGTAAGTTGAAGAAGCTTTATCCGCATTTATCCACCGCGATTAAGGTGACCCTGGTGCCTCCTATTTCTGAAGGTTGGCTATCGACGCCAAATAGTTATTCTTGTATTTCTAAATTTCGAAATTAGGTATATCAAAGTCAGGCTTGTACTAAGTACTGTTAGGCGATGGGCTTGCAACCTGTCACTAATACACTGGTAAATATCTTAGTCTAAATTTGCAAAATGTGATTACAGAATTATCAACAAGTTTTTAGAGTTGTAGTTAATTCTGTAGCTCTGCCTACCCCGCCTCTTGGAACGAAGGCATGAGTTTAAGTATGTGTATGTATGTATGAATATCAAAATTAGTGTTATAATAATAAAATATGTTTGCAAATTATACCTCTTATGCCTCGAATTGATTGTTTTAATTTACGGCGGTCTGTACAGATATGTTACAACTACATGCAAGAGGTCATTTACTTGTCTTTTTCTTCTATAAATCATTATTATTTTCCACAGCCTGTCTACCTGGAGCAAGCAGGTCTTTGCACAGCATCTCCTCTCCGCATCAGGAACTGTCCAGAACCCTGCGACCTTCACCTCTTCAAGGAGCTGACCACGAGCTTCGTACTGCCTGAGGAGCAGTACCACAAGATCTGTACGAAGGGTTAGCTCATAGGAATTAGTTTAATGCTGATGATATCAGAATGCCATGGAAAAACGAAGAAATAACATAATATGAAATAGTTAAGAGGTGCCAGTAGCATATACAAACGAAGTTCTGTTTATAGTTTTGACGGTTTTTCAGATTTGGTTTTAGTATCAAATCTAGGTTAGTAAAGTATATCATTGAATACAAGATATATGTAATTAAATTAAATGTAATTCATTTCTTACTGATCATGCGAATTTATAAATTAAATGAAAATATAGTTTGTACTAGAGTGCGATTTGAAGCGTAGAGAAGCGTACTGTTGACTCTCAAGCTGGACGTTTACTGTCAATCCATTGGACCTGGTCCAATCAACTCAAATGGAATGAAGCTATTTTTTTTGTCTACTTACCGTCGACGAACCTTTAAATAGATGTCAGAAGTTTTTGAGCTTGCGGTCAAATGGCACGGTGACAAACGGCATGACGCGATAAACTGTAGGGCGGTATCAGTTATAAGTTTGGACCGAAGTTATGTCATTCACGATAAGATTTGGCTGACAATGGATATCCAGCTTCAATAAAATTATACAAAGTCGATATATATTATTATAATGTATGCCTCATTATGTTGATATAAGCCTTACCTAATGTAGATAAGGTACCAGTTATAGTTCCCAGACGGACAGACTAAAATGTAAAAAAAAACCAGAAAAGTTAACATAATTATGTAGTTAAATTGGTAAAATATGTTTGGTATTAAGTTTGTTAATTGTATTTTTACTTTTAAAAAGGGTTGTGAAGACTATGTGAATATAAAACAATTATAATTACGAACATATTTGTGTGTTGTTGTAAGAGATTTTTTTTTGTGTATAATTCTAAGCACCATGTCACTTGTTCTGTGATATTAAATAAGTAGCCCATAGCTACAGAGCTTTTGTAATAATTTAGTTAAATTAAACAAAAAGATATAACTTAGGTATAATTTGTTTACAAATAAAAGTATCAAAACGACTTGGACTACGCCCTTTTTTTGTGATTGTTATCATTAAGCGTCTTGACTTCGTTGAACCCTTACAAGATAGATACATTAACTAAGATGTGTTTGATCAATAAACTTGCTGTTGTTATGTTGACAATACGAAAACAAGTCAAAAACAATGTCACCTAAAAACTAGCTAGGCTAAGTTTTGCCACATGTCATCGCGTGTATAGATTTATTGACCGCGTTTGATACTTTAAGACATAATTTTAAAATTGATTGTAATGAGTTAATATAAAACCATTGTAAGTGTAATATTTAAATACAATTGTATACTTAAAGCGGTTTCTCAGCTCAGCAATAAATAAGAGAAACGTATTGAATTAAAATATTTTTTTAACATCTTTGTTTTGCTTATTTCAATCCCTTAAATACAATTGTAATTGTTTATAACAACCCTCATTTTTGTCAGACGTTAAAAAAAACAGAGCTAGCAAAAACAATAATACATAAGCATAATTATTTTTAATAAAGCATTCTCTTTCAGTTTACTAATAAATCAAATAAAAACAGGTTTAAATCGGTTTGTATATTTCATAGTGAATTAATAGACCAATTTGTGTTTTTTTCACTTAATTTAATAAAGTCTTCAATAATGTTTACGAATGAATCTAATTAATTTGAAAAAAAAAATCTTCATTTAATACTAAACCCGCTTACTGAAACTACTAATTACACTTTATAATGTTAAAATAGCACGGTTTCAATGTCATCAATTAAAGTACCAAATAAAAAAGCTCCTGTGTAAAAAAATATGTAAAATTTAATTCGCTCTAAATTTTCCGTTGCTATTATGAATTAGCAGGCGTTTAGTCGACTGAGCTCGAATTAAAAACGTTCGTTTCACTCATTGCATTGCAAACAAAGCTATCACAACTCACAACATGTCACTCATTCCATTAGTCATTACTTGAGTGACAGTTACGAAATTGGCTCTATTCCATTCTGGCTAAACCTGATTGCTTTTGTCATGTTATCGTATTATCAACGTTATGATAGCAGTGGTTTATGGCTGCACTAAGTCAGCTAATGACGATTAAGTACACTTGGGAGCAAAGAAATCGAGCCATTTAGTAATAAATCTCCATAGAAAGTGGCTCGATTTCTTTGCTCCCTAGTATAATTCCTTACAGGGTCCGTTGTTTGATCAGTAGCTTAACAGACTTACTAACAGTGTTCACATTGTTGTGTTCCGGTGTGGGGATAAGACAACCGGTGAAATTACTAGCATTGCATTCCATCTTAGTCCTCAGGGTCGGCAACGCATTTGGAGTCGTACCTAATTATGATTGGACTAGCTTTCCGCAACTCCGTCCGCGTAGAAGTCGTTTATCGCTGCTCCCTGAGCAAATAAATTCTTTGAATCTTTGAATCTTTGATCTCTCTAATTTTCCGGGATAAAAAGTAGCCTATGTCCTTCCCCGGGACTCAAGCTATCTCCATACCAAATTTCATCTAAATCGGTTCAGCGGTTCAAGCGTGAAGAGGTAACAGACAGACAGACAGACAGACAGACTGACAGACAGACATTTATAATATTAGTATGGATTCTTGAGATTATAGTCCTGAGAATTCAAATATCAATAGATCTCGGATCCCACTTGCCTGTGCGCTTGTGTGACTTCACCTTGCCATAAAAAAAGCTTACCAAAATGGCCGATTTTACTGATTTTCATTACCTATTTTAATGTTATCATCTTAACACCAACTCGTAATTTACAAGTCGTAAACGAGATCACCGTGTGAGTTTTCATTATCACAATAGTTGCTTAATTTTCATTACTACTCAATGATCATTTATCATCAATGAAATTCAGAAATCGACTCCATGAAGTATTAATATTTACTCTTTGAATTATTGACCATTGGTTAAAAGGTGAACAAATTAAGTTTTGTAAGATAAAATGTCTACAATTATAAACCGATTCCTATTAATATTGTCATAAGGAACTACCTATTTTCAGTTCCAGCGAACTGTACCTATAAATAAATATAAATAATTAATATCGGTACCTGTACAAACAAACGCAGAGACTAAAACATGATGACATTAAGGTTTAGAATTTTACGCTACGTCTTGTTCAAGCAAATGCTTCTGGAGCATTCGCTTGAAAGAAAGCTTGTTATGGGGCTCGTCTAATATGGAATGGAAGAGCATTCCAGGGTAGTGATTCTTTCAAAAGCAAAGGTGAGCGAACGCAGGAGTGAATGTCCAAGCGGCGGGTTTAAATAGTCGCGTCAAAGCGAACAGAACACATTTCACCGCGTGTATTCAATTTGGCAGCATGGCTTCTCGAACGTATAAGGCTGCCTAATTGAGAATGCACGCGCTAAAATGTGTTTTATTCGCTCGGACGGGACTACATAAACTCGCCGATTGGACATTCACTCCTGCATTCGCTCACCTTTGCTTTTGAGAGAATCACTACCCAGAGACGGATTGCCTGAAGAGCGTAAGAATTTGACACGAAACCAGTACGGTGAAAAGGAAGTGATTTTTAGAGAGCGTGTGGCATTTTCTGCTCACACACTACAGTACAGGTCTTATAAAGACTCATTCAGTCTGTCACCGCTGGCTTTGAACCGCTTCCACACTTTCCAATTAGGGGCGAAGCTAAAATGCGCAAAGGGATTACCCGCCCAGACCCGCATTAGTCAAACGGTTGACGCCATTTTGTGAACAAAACGTCGGCCATTTTGTAGATCTGTGATTTATGAGTCGTTACTTTTTTTTTGGAATTTCTTGGTTTTGAATTGACGGGATATGCGTAGATTTATTTGCAAAACACTTTTGTATTTAACGAGCCGCGGTATATGGAATCGCAATTATTAATTAATTATTTTATGTGTGCGGCTAGGACTATCTGCAATACGAATGAAAGTTAAACTTAATTCTGGCGCAATACATGGCAGAATGAATCAACGCAATAATGATAGTTGAGCTAACGAATGTAATTTGACTACTTGACGACAGATGGCGCAAGCTGTACTCATTTTCGATATGCAATTATAGTATTTTTACTGGAACGAGTGCGGCTAGGACTATCTACAATACGAATTAAAGTTAAACTTCATTCTGGCACGATACCTACATGGCAAAATTTCCATATGAATGAAAACGACATGTTTTTAAGTAACGAATGTAATTTAGCTACCTGATGACAGATGGCGCAAGCTGTACTCATTTTCGATATTTTTTAGTTAGCGAATGTAATTCATCTACCCGACGAAAGACAGCGCAAGCTGCACTCAATTTCAATAATTTTAAAATAACGAATGTAATTTAGCCACTTGACGACAGATGGCGCTAGCTACCCTTGTTTTTATAATGGAATTAAAGGATTTCAAACGGGAACGAGTGAGGCTAAGATCATCTACAATACGAATGAAAGTTACACTTAATTCCGGCGCAATACATGGCAAAATTTCCACAAAAATCAAAGCAATATGATAGTTGAGCTAACGAATCTAATTTAACTATTTGACGACAGATGGCGCAAGCTGTACTCATTTTCGATGTGGAGTTATAGTATTTTTAAGGGAAAGAGTGCGGTTAGGAAAATTTACAATACGAATTAAAATTAAACTTCATTCTGCCAGGATACACGGTAAATTTCCATTTGAATGAAAACGACACATTTTAAGTTATCTAATGTTATTTAGATACTTGACGACAGATAGCGCAAGCTGTACTCATTTTCGATGTTTAAGTTAACGACACAAGACAAAATAATTAAAACCTACCTAAAATATTCACCTTTCTCCTTAAGTTCAATGTGTACAATAACGTTTTCATTTATTATTTTATTAATGACTACTGCCTCGGACCCGACTTGATACGTAGAAATATTAATACTTAATTACAAAATATTTACTCATGATTGGGAAATAGTTCCAGACCGAACCATATTAGATATGAAACCCTAGGTGCGCGAGCCCAACTCGCCCTTGATGAGGGTTTCTTTCTCTTAGATAAGGTTCCTATTTATCGAGCTTTCACAGATAACTTCAAAATCCTATCCGGCAAAATAGGTAGGTACGACGTCGCCGTCGTTAATCCTCTCGATAGATTATTCAATACAGTTGAGTTCGAATTATGAGTACCTTGTAAAAACTTACTAAGTTACAGTCAATAAAAGAGTGCTAAAGGTGTTATTCTCTTAAAAACGGCGGTCGGTCTAACGAGCGAAAGCGCAGCGAGTTTAAGTAATCCCGTCCGAGCGAACAAAACACATTTTAGCGCGTGCATTCTTAATTAGGCAGCCTTATACGTTCGAGAAGACAGGCCAAATTGAATACACGTGCTAAAATGTGTTTTGTTCGCTCTGACGGGACTACTTAAACTCGTCGCTTGGACATTCACTCGTCCGTCCATTCGTCGTTGTTGAAAGAATCAAACCCCTGTGGCCCGTTTCACGAAGCTACAAGTTACAAATTACAAGCGGAACCCTCTTTCTAGCAGTACGAGTTAGAAAGAGACTTCCGCTTGTAATTTGTAACTTGTAGCTTCGTGAAACGGGCCTCTGGTCTTCCGTTGCAACCGCTTGTTGAAGAGACGGAAAGTGACACACGTAACTCTAAACAACGTTTAAAGAAAAACGACATGGAAAAATATACAATTATTCGTTCGAGATTATCTCGTTCGTTATTGTTTTATTTTGCTAGTTAAAAAATTTACCTAGGTTTCCGAGCCCTGTATAGCAGTCATATATCGCTATCCCTTTCATTGCCTGGCCTATCTACCTATTCTTATCCAGCGTGGGAAATCCTCGAAATTATACCTAACCTGGGCAATTGTTTTCTAAAACAAAAGAAAGGCATCACAAAGACTTTTTATCCCTAATAAACAAAAGACGGATAGGCCCTCATCCTCACGTGCTATTTTTACACAAATGAAATGAGACAGTTATTTGTTTGTTTTGTTTTTGGTATTTGGAATTCGGGTTGGGGAATGCCCATTCAAATGTTACAAAAACCAGGCGGGAGGACGTCGAACCATGCTTAGTGTAAGGTTCCGATGTTGTTACTACAAACACAAAAAAAACACAAAATCAACACAAATTAACAAATTTTCTTGTTAGGCTGTCTTAGATGATTTTTAGTAGGTATAAACACTGAGTCGCCTGTATCTTAGTGACTAATCAATTCTACTTACTGCCGCACTCAGAGACGTCAATTCAATTTAATGCTTGTTTAGTGACGTTATCTTATTCTATTACTGTAAGTAGCAAAGAAAGTGACAGCAGCAACTTTAATCAAGCATTAAATTGAATTTACGTCTCTGAGTGCGGCAGTTAGTCGTGATAGTTTTCCTTTAAAATTCGGTATATGTACTTTCATTTAAGTTTTTTTCATAATTTTGAAAGTAATGAAATGAAATGAAATGAAATGAAATATTAATGTAACAATAATAATAATGATACCTATTAATGATTTGCACATGTTCAAACACTTAGTTGGGTTCCGTAGTCAAACTAGGAACCCTTATAGTTTCGCCATGTCCGTCCGTCCGTCTGTCCGTAGTCTAGCTCAGAGATTATTAGCCATCTGTGGGTTTATCAAAACCGGACATCTACATAATAGTTGTCCGATTTTGATGAGTCAAGAAAATGCTTACTAGAAAGCTGTAATTTGGCATGAATATACATATTAGTCACGCAAACAAAGTTGTAAAATAAAATGTTAAAAAAAAATTTTTTTACTATACCTCGCCTACATGTAACGTGGGGATGTATTTTTTTTTCTCGTCTACCCCATAAAATGGGGTGTTATTGGATAGGTCTTTTAAAATTGTTGCGGGTTTGTAAAAACAATTTTTCGATTAAGGGATTCGTTTATGAAATATTACGCTTTAAAGCGCTAATTTTTTTAGAGTCAAGTGTCCCCCCCCCCCGCCCTACAGCCAAACAGTAACTACAGCCCCTACGCAATTTTAACTAAGCAGCTAACTTGTATAACTAATATATCTATTGGAAAGGCAATTTAGTGCTAAAACCCAAGTTTTGCCCGCGGTGAACCACAGCATAGAAACTCCGAGCCCCTGCCTGCTTCACTAATCACGCTGAATATTTTAGTCTACGCAATGTTAACATTTGCGGCCAATAACTTACATTTGCATGTTGTTATGACACGAAAACGGGTCATCGGTGTATGTGTGAACAGATATTGAATTTATTTTGTATAATTTGAATTTCTAAATGTATTCCATAGTAGGTAATGATTTTGACATGTAAACGGACGTACTTTGTATCCCGATATCCGACTAGGAATATGAGACATGCTACTCGACGGCAGATGTCGCTTTCTATCGTCTTTTGCTTCATTATTCGGTAGATGGCGCTGTTCAACCAATCTTGAGATTTCTTCCGTAGATTAGTTTTACTAATTTTTTAACTATTAAAGACAGTCATTGCGATATGTAAGTAATATGCCAATTGACTAAAAACACTTACACTGCCCTGCTAAGGTAAAAGGCAGTTTTTTATACAAAACTACCGTTACAATTTCAACCTTATTACGCAGTAATGAGGTTGAAATTGTAATGGTAGTTTTGTGTAAAAAACTGCATTTTACCTTACACACTTACTTTTGAAAATATCGTGAAACGAGTTCCACGCAGACGAAATATTTTTTGAGAGAAACTTATTATACAGTGCTAGTGGACGCCCGCGACTTCATACGAGTAGCATTAGTTTCCCGCTACTCCACCCATTTCTTCCCGTTGGGGGTCGATTTTCGGAAAATCCTTTCTTAGTGCTCACTTACATCATGAAAGGAACCCCTGTAGGTACCAAATTTCAAGTTTCTAGCTACAGTAGTTTCGGCTGTGCGTTGATATATAAGTCAGTCAGGTTTGCCTTTTATACATATAGATTTTATTTTCGCACTAATCTCAAAAGCTGGAAATTTCCCCGAAATATTGGACAGTACCTATGGAACTGACATGAAACGAGTTCCACGCAGACGAAGTCGCGAGCAAACACTAGTAAAAGTCATAAACGTAGTCAAGGGAATTATGGAAATGAAAATAACTTCACAGCAATCCAAAGGAACCGGAATTAAATTGCCATTTGCGAGGGGAGGACATTCTGCACTTCCTTAATGCATTTATTGATTAAGAAACACCCTCCAAGCGCATTTTCCGTTTTTCCCCCTCTATTTACAAGGGTCGAAACTTACGCATTTGCCAGACGATACTAGTTCTTAAATAACTTGTGAAAATAATGTAACAACTCGAACTATTCTTTGACTGACTGACTGACAAATATACCTACATTGAAATCCGCTGGTCCTAAGGACTTTAAATTTTACCTAAGGAACCCTTCCTTAGGTAAAATTACACTAAAAAAACCAACTAAGTGCGAGTCGGACTCGCGCACGAAAGGTTCACGTTTGTTGCAAAAAATCATGTTTGTTGTCTGGGAATTAAATATTTATTTTATTTTTATTTAATTACTTATATAATAAATGTTTTAAGTGAATATACAACTTAATGTTCTGTGAATATTTCAAGCGTCCACCTGTTGCCGTTATTACTATCGAGCAAAAAACGGAAAAAAAATCACGTTTGTAGTATGGGAACCCTTATAAAATTAATTTTATTCTGTTTTTACAATAGAAATACCTACATCTTCTGTGAAAATTTCAACTATCTAGCTATCACGGTTCATGAGATACAGCCTGGTGACAGACAGACGGACGGACAGATGGACAGCGGAGTCTTAGTAAAAGGGCCCCGTTTTTACCCTTTGGGTACGGAACCCTAAAAAAGATTTTTCGAAAATCTGCTGCAAAAAGAAAGAAAGGGGGAAGAACTCTCTAATTGCAACTTTAACCATTCTTACTTATATTATTAAATTGCAAGTGTGTTTGTTTGTCGTCTTTTACGGTTCAAAGCTACAACCAATGTCAAATATGATAAGCATAGCTCTGACAGGGCCACTATTCCCGGCGGTAAAAATCATATCGTATTTGACCTGTTACGGTATTGTTTTGACGTCAGCCGCCATTACTGTCAAGTAAATAAGAGCTATCAAAACGTTGACAATACGATAAGAGATCAAATACGATATCGTTTTTACCGCCTAGAACAGAGGCGCAGGTCATCGCAAAACAATCGCAACACAGTAATAGAATAAGATTAATAAGCGGCCTGCACACATAAAGGGACCGCGGGAAACGCCACGCGCTGTTCCAATCTTCGTTCCGAACCGTACGGGTAAATGAAACTGTAATAGTAAAATAGTAAAAAAATTACGGTTCGGAACGAAGATTGGAACGGCGCGTGGCGTTTCCCGCGGTCCGAACTTTACGTGTAGGTAAAGGCCGCTAATGCCATTTCGCCATACAAAAATTTACCCTATTTTCTTGAATCTAGATCAAATATGGTACGAATATGCTCTTCGTTAACCGAAATTATAACTATGATTTATGGTTTTTGGATGTCTTTTTTTATATGTTAAATATCACTTTCTATCTTCAAGGAAATACCTATATTGTTAAGCAGTTTAATGTAACGCGTAAACTAGCCGTATTGTACATTTCCCGGCGTGACGTGGAAATTCTTTAAAGCATTCTTTTAACTTCAAAATCTAAGAATAATAATATTCTAAGTTATAAAACGCATACAACAACTTCTACATTCCATTTCACCTTTCGCCCTTACTTAAAGTAGAAGTTAAAACTCTGAAGGCAGTTCAAGTTAGCTAGTCTGTGGCAGTTCTTTGACGAGAAAACCATAATAATTAGTAAGTTAATTAAGTAACATATTAAATAACTTTATTAAGAGCAAGAGATAGCGTTATCCATGTTATCACGTGTAAATATTAGTTCAATTAGTAGACACAAAGAGTTACTGTTGGTAACAAACCTTTGCGTTATGTATATTCGATTGATGATATCTTTAACTGGAATTGCAAGTTAATTTGCAAAATAAAACATGTAAAATTTCCATTATAGATAGGTAAACAACTTAAGTAGGTAGGTATGTAGCTGTATTGTATACCTACTAAACTAAAGTCGCCGTCAATAGAACTTGCAAAAGATGTAAACAAAACCAATCGAACCAATTCACCATGATTACTCGATAATCACGTACTTTTAAAGATCAAGTGAGGTCTTTGCAACGATTTATACACTAAATCATTATTTTCACATTAAGTTTAAGATGAAGTAACTATTCATTATACGTTATTTTTAATAAAAACATGCTTGGTGAATATTTGAGGTTATGTGTCAAACAGTACTAATTTGTTTACATCGTTCACGAGTTCTATTGACGGCGACTTTAAGATAGAATTTACGTTTAAATTCAAATGCAAACGTTATATACAGATGTGTTACAACTATATGGAAGAGTGGTTTTACTTGAGTTTTTTACTTTTATACTTACTAACTAATTGACAGACAATGACTAAAGTAATAAACGAATAAGTAAATGTGAAATTTTGAGTATAATTATGACCCGGTAGTGATGTAGAAGTGCACAAAATATGGATTTATCGATAATCGATAATCGTATCAACTTAATTTTCCTAATTAGTTAAAATAAGACTGGCGGCTTAAGAAATTCATTATGGGGGCATTTTCATACAGGTTATTTATTATGCCTACATTGTTAACCAGTCTTAACCATACCCCCGAGAATGAAAAGCAAGCGATTACTTATTTCCTGGATCTTAAGTAGGGTCTTGGTGGCATAATTGGTAATGCGCCTGCATCGGCCCGGAGAGCCAAAGGAGATGTAGGTTCGAATCCTGCCTAAGACCGACGATTTTTTTTCGCTTTAATATAGTTCAGTCTTAATAATTTAGGAGGTTTCATGTCAAACAATTATTGGTTTTCAGACTGTATTATAATATGGACACGACATTCAAGACACTACATAGGTCGTAGCTACTCTAATGGTTAGGGACTCCATTCCCGAACTTGTTAACGATAATGTTTACTTGAAATGTTGGGATAAACACTTTAGTTTGGTAAGTCCAACTTCGAGAAAGAGGTCAATCGCCTAATCCAACGGCTGCATGGCTAGGCAGTGATCGTTAAGCTATACAACATATGTCTGAAGAAGGTCTTTGATTAGATAGTTCCAGGGATGACATTATGGTATTGAGACGTGGTATTTCACAATGGGTCTCATGAGAAGGCTTAAAATTATACGGTAATGGAAAGAGCCATGTTTGAGTGACGAGATCCGCAAAATAACTTAAGTTACCTTTGTTACATTATTGGATAAGCATATTGGTCGAAGAACCGATGGCCGACGTTGAGGCTGGAAGGTTCTGGAGTTGTAACCATTTAGGCACAATGTTGGCAATGATTTGGCAAGTAAGGGGTGAGGGGGGGGGGGGGGACAGCTGGCCGATCGTGGTGGAGATCTTTCAGTTAGATCATGTTTTATTGTCATGATGATTATGATAGTGATTAGTTTTTGAATGCGGCATATAGATTTGTAATTAATTTGCCTACTTAGGTGCTTACTTCAGGATCACACAGGATCTGTGCTAGTCCTACTACGATTTTTGAGTTGTTATGTAAATTTCGTAAAAAAAATATTTAGTCTGTTCAAAATTTTCGAGCTTAAGTAGGTGCTTTACTTCTAAACGTTAAGGATTGAAAATGTACCTACCTACTTGGCAATTTAATATAAATTTGCAACGCTTATTTTTTCGGTTACATCGAGCAGGCAATTTTATTCAGTAGCGTTACCGAAAAGTTGATGCTCAACTTTCTAAATAAACCCGCAACAATGCTCAATCGTGGTATGAATATTAAAAAGCATTACAAACCCAGTTCATAAAATGTAAGTTAAAATTCTTTGACCATATAAAAAGTTCGCTGCAAAAAAACCGGCCAGGTAGTGTCCCCTCCCTAACCACTGTGAAGTTAGCCGCGCTTAGCAGCTGCTGTTGCGCTTTGTGACTATATTCACACGGTTTTACTCTCGAGTCCGTGACTTTTAACTAAACAAAACCCTATTTACGTTCCAAACTAAGTTCTGAACACGAACTGCGGCATTATTTTACAAATAAACCCCAAACAAAGCAACATAACAACAAAATGTAACATAGTAACAACTACGCAAAGTTTTTCGAGTGTTGTTTATACTTCGAGGCGCTGTAACCTGGCGGAATTGAAGAGCGCAACAGTTTGTTGCTCGACTTTGCGCGCGTGGGGCGCTTTTTATTTCGTACGGTTATACTTTGCGATCGGTGGAAGCAGTCATTCATCGTGTTCTAAGACGCGCTAGCGTGTCGCGCGTTTGGATGAGCAAAAAGTTTACTATCGAATTAAAAACAGTGTTAATGTATTAAAAAACGAAGCGAATTTCGACAAAATTACGAGAAAGTGTTCCGTTCGTGTGTTAGTGTGATTCTGTGGTGGTTTTTCTGCAGTGAAACAAAGTGCATTCTTCGGTGATTCATCTCGAGAAACAAGAAATCTGTGTGTCATATTTGTAGTTATAGGCATAAATGTGTAGCAACTAAACTAAGTTGGTGAAATGGTTAAGTTATGGAGCTGATTGGTTTACCTGGTCCGTCTTAAAAAAGGTAAGTTGTTTTGTTATTCATGTCTATTATCACGTAGTTTGCAAAGTGACATTGTCGTGTCTTAGATATTGTTATTATCGATCGTGTTTTATCTAAAACTATTCAATGATAACTGTTTTTCGCACGCTTAGTCATGCCTTATTTTTAATAGTAGTACCTAGCTAGAATAATCAGTAATTTCAACTCAATTCCACGAGTTTTAAAAGGCCTTTGACAGCCAGCGCTAAGGCTAAGCGCGCATGTAGCCATGAAAACCGCTTTATTCGCTTCCACAGTCCAATGTGAGTTTAAAAACTAATCGGACCATAGAGTATTTAACTTCAAGTACGTACTGACCGTGAGCCGATTTAGCCGATGCCACGTTTGGTATAAAAAAGGTTATAGTACGCTGCGCCGGTAAAGCGGCGAAATTTCAGCTTAACTGGACGTTTATAAATGCAACTGGCATTTTTATTATATTTTTAAATGGCTTTGTGCCTTCGGCCTACCTGACTTTATACTGGATCACTTCACTTTGCTATCACAGAGTAGAAGTAGCTTCCTGTTAGCCTGAAATATTAAAACTAGGTATGGATAATATTAGCATTAGAATACCTACCTATATTTTTTTACTAAGCTGTTCGTAACTGTTTACTGTAGGTAACTAGAACCTAATTTTTATTACTTAAATAAGTAAGCACCTTTGTTTTTCCTTATACAAACTAGGTAGGTACCTAGCTAACATTCAGAATAGGTTCCTAGGTACCTAGGTAACATTCTGCGAAATGGATTTATACCTAGTTAGATAAGCAGTAAAACGTAATTCCATTTCACTGCTGGCTAATACTTACCTAGGTAGTTGTAGCGTTCCTTGCATGTCTACATACCTACTTAAAACTAGGTATTTTATTTTACCACCTAATTGTAGGTACCTAGTGTTAGACAATCCTTGCCCTTTTCAACCGAACTCCTTTCAAATCGATCAACTAGTATAGTTCCCTTTACATAACATAACCGTTATAGTTCAAATTCGCGAACTACAGTGTGGTTCGGTTGACAAGGGAGGAGATCAAGCAAGGTTAGTACGGGCAAATATGAATGTAGAAGTAAAACAAAGATGTGGTACTCACTTTTATTTGGATTACCAAAACTTACACTTTTTACACCACTTTACCATATATAACGCACAGAGTACTTTTTGCTATGACAATCGAGACGGAACTAAACTGAACTTCCCGGCGCCTTTCTTATGTCAAAGTGACAGACGGCCATCTCGCCGGAAGTTCAGTTTTGTTCGTGGTTTATAACAAGATACTATTTTAATATTATTATTAAATCATTCTGTTTAAAGCAATTAGGAACGCAACAGAAATAGGTAAATTAATAAATAGTTGTTAACAGTCGGCCATCCGAAATTGAGGAGTACGTCCTCGTACTAACAAACCTCATATAAAAAAAATATAATTTATTCAACTGCTGCCAAAATTCGTATAAAAGTTTGATGTACTAATTGACAAACATTAAACATTTACGCCAATTTAAACAATCGTAAACAAATGTTATTGATACTATACAAAAATACCTTCATTCTAATATTCCAAGAACAATAAAATATCATTTTAATATTATTAATCACTTAACTAATACTATGAAATGTAGAATCAAGACACACGATGAATTAACTCTACTCGTTATACTAAGTAGGTATATAAAACAAAACTAAGTGATTTTAACATGAAATGACAACAGGCCCCACTACGTCCTGAATGTCGTTATAATGGTATGTGACAACAGGCCCCACTACGTCCTGAATGCCGTTATAATTTATGTGACTTCAGGCCCCACTACGTCCTGAATGCCGTTATAATGTATGTGACAACAGGCCCCACTACGTCCTGAATGTCGTTATAATGGTATGTGACAACAGGCCCCACTACGTCCTGAATGCCGTTATAGTGTATGTGACAACAGGCCCCACTACGTCCTGAATGTCGGTATATTAGTTTGTGACAACAGGCCCCCACTACGTCCTGAATGTCTGTGTTATATTTTAAACTTAAATTTTATTCATCGTCGCTAGCACCGCTATTCTCGCTTGAAGAGACCATGTCCTGCGCGTGAGGTCTATTAAAAGTTAACCAAGGGGCAATTTTATCTATAGCTACAATAGTGGAAAATCGACGCCCATTTTTTCTTGTTAAAGGGGTGTCTTCCACTTGGAATCGGTCATGTTCTAAAATAGCAGTGATCTTGTAAGGCCCTTGGAACCGTGGGACAAGCTTCTTACTCTGCCCTGAGGCGGGTACCTGTCGCTCTATCCTAACCAGGTCACCTAGCTCGAATATTACGGGCTTACAACGCTTTTTGTCGTACCTGTTCTTTTGATTCTGTTGATAGGTTTTTACGTGAGAGTTAAGTTCCTCTCTTATTTCAGTTCTGTCATTTTGGCTTTGATCCGTCACATCGTCGGCTATTTCAGATAACAACCTGCTATCACTTACTCCTGCGGGTCTTATACCGAATAAAGCTTCAGATGGGGTTCGATTTATACCTTTATTGAGGGTATTATTCATGCCCCATTGTACATCGGACAGGAATTCGTCCCACATGTTTTCTGACATACCGACGGATTTAGCAGTAAGGGCATCAACTATTACCTTGTTGTACCTCTCCACCTGCCCGTTGGCCCTAGGAGTGGCGACTGCATTGAGGATGTGTTTGATGCCTTTACTATGCATGAACTTTTTAAAGGACGCACTAGTGAACGAGGTCCCACGATCAGAGATTAATCTCCTTGGTACTCCGAATATACCAAAATATTCTGAAAGGGCCCTAATCGAATTATGGGATTTCGTACTTTTAACCGGTTTTAAATAGATATATCGAGTATACGCGTCGACTATGACCAATATGTGTATGTTGCCTCTTTTGCTGCGGACAAAAGGGCCAACGTGATCTATATGTACTGTGTCAAAAGGATGGTTAACCTTTTCAATTGGATGCAAAAATCCTGGCCGTTTACCACCCTTTGCCTTGGAATGTGTGCATTCTAAACAAGACCTTACGTACTTTTTGACAAAAGTCCGCATCTTGGGGAACCAGTAAACGGCCATGATCTTTTCCAGTGTTTTGTCAACGGAGAAGTGACCTATGTCGTCGTGGTTTTGCTTAACAACCTGCCAACGAACACCTTTTGGCACAACCCATTTATCACCTTGTGAAGTTACTCTAAACAATTTTTCGCCTTTAATTTTGTAATTATTTTTGATGTCTAGAATGTTGTCCAAATTGGGATCCTTGAGAATGTTGACGATTCTTTGAATCTCGGAATCTGCACCTTGGACTGTGACTATCCAGTCAGAGCCAGATTCGGAAACCGCCAGCACGTCGCTAATCAGTTTCGGTGATTCTGGTGTAGGGTTACGACTAAGGGCATCGACATGCGCCATAGCCGCACCTGGTCTATAGTCAATGTTCAGATTAAATTCCTGCATCTGTTCCCACCACCTGGCCACTCGCGGGACCATATCTCTCTTTTGGAAGGTGGCACGCAGAGAATTGCAGTCCGTCACCACCTTAAACGAGATACCGACTAAGTAAACACGGAATTTACGGAGAGCTGATATGACCGCGAGTGTCTCCAAATCGTAGGAGGAGTAGTTTTGCTCCTCTGGTGTCGTCTGCCTACTATAGAATGCCACGGGCTTGAGCATATTGTTTGCATCACGTTGTAGTAATATCGCTCCTAGTCCCAGCTTGCACGCATCCGTGTGCAGTTCGGTCTCAGCTAACGGATCGTACAGGGCTAGAGTGGGTTTCTCAACTAGCTTCTGCTTAAGGGTTGTAAACGCAATTTGTTGCTTTTCACCCCATGACCAGGGAATATCTTTCTTTAGAAGATGTGTTAAGGGCTTAGCGATAATGGAGAATCCAGGCACAAACCTCCGGAAGAAACTAGCCAATCCTAAAAACTGACGGACATTGTGTTGATTTACTGGGACTGGAAATCTCTCGACGGCTTCTATTTTACGTGAACCGGGCTTAATACCATCCTTAGATACTTCAAATCCCAAGTAATCAACGGAGTGACCGAAAAACACGCATTTCGACAGTTTAAGTGTCAAACCCGCATTCGAAAACAATAGTAATGTGTTTTCCAATCGTGTCATGCCTTCTGAAAAGTTTTTAGCGGGTATGATTACGTCATCTAAATAGGCTAGTGCTTCTTTATGTCGAGTTGACCCTAAAACTTGGTTCATTATGCGCTGGAAGGTTGCCGGGGCATTTGCAAGACCGAACGGCATCCGATTGAACTCGAAATGGCCGTCCGGTGTTACAAACGCCGTTTTGTGTTTGTCACCTTCGCGGATGGGTACCTGATAGTACCCTGATGCTAGATCAAGAGTAGTATAGAAGTGATGACCCGAAAGAGTATCTAGCTGGTCATCAATTAGAGGCATTGGGTAGTTCTCTTTAACGGTGAGTTTGTTTAAAGCCCGAAAATCGATACATAAACGGTATTCGCCAGTCTTCTTACGCACTAGCACGATGGGACTGGCGTAAGGTGAAGTAGAAGGTCGGATGATTTTGTTATCCAACAGCTCGGTGATCATGTCCCTAACTACCCCCTTCTCGTGGATTGCTAGCCTATACGGTCTGTATACGACGGGTTCATTATCGTTTAGGGTTATTGTCATCTCTCCCACCGTCGTGGTACCTAATTCGGTCAAGTTAAACGCAAAACATTCCCTATATTTGTTCAGTAAGGCTACGATCTGTTCTTTTTCAGATTGAGTGACGTATTCACCGACCCTAACATCTTTTGCTTCTATGGGAGATACTAAGCGTTCAGCAACAGTAGCAACTTGCATTGCAGAGGGATATGACATCTTATTATCTTCCCTCGCCACACGACCGCGCGCCATCAAAAGGCCCTTACTTAAAGAAATGCTTTGACCATCTGGGACACTCACTACAAGTTGTCCTACCCCCTCTTGACTAATACTAAACAAGCCCGAGTACACAGAGAACCTAACGTCAGTGACAAGTCGCAAGCCGCCCTCTATAAACAATTCCCCTTCGAAAGGCGGGTCGGCATACACTTCGACAGTAGACATTCCTGTAACTGTCGTATCATTTCTACAGAACAACTTTATCTTATAACTGCTAGAGGAGTCACCAGCAACATTTTCCAACATCAGTAACTGCTCACTGGTCTTATACACTACTACATGGGGTTGCTCTGTAAAAGATTGTCCTATCATGAGAGGTACGTCCATTGCGTAGTCAGGAACTACATACAGGTCAACATCAGCCCCTACTTTATCTATAGTGATATTGCACCTACACCTGCCTAATACCTGAACAATGGAATTACCAAAACCCTTGAGCAATGGAAGCGAGTTTGTAAGAAGTGGTTTACTGTTCCTCAGGGTTCCATTTTAAGTCCGCTCCTGTTTATCCTTTACACAACAGACATGTTGAATGTGGTAAAAAACTGTAATATTCATCTATACGCCGATGACACACAAGTCTATAAATCATTTGACATCAATGACGTGCACAGTACCATCTCCGAAATAAACACAGACTTAAATGCCATTTACGAATGGGCAGAAAACAACTCTTTGGTCCTTAATGCGACTAAGACCAAATATATGCTACTGGGAACAAAAAACCAAATAAGAAAAATGTCTCAGCAAAGTATATCCATAACAGTCAACGGTGAAGATGTTGAGCGTGTTAAATCTGCGAGGAATTTAGGATTAGTGATGGATGAAGAGCTTCGTTTCATCGACCATATTAACGGTAAAATCCGGAGTGCATTCTATAAACTTAAAGTTCTGTATGGCATTAGGGAACATCTCAGTACGCGTATAAGAGTTATGTTGGCGGACTCACTGGTGCTGTCACCTTTTAATTACTGTGATATAGTCTACGGCCCCCGACTCTTGAAGAAAACGAAACAAGCCATTCAGAGAATACAAAATGCGTGTATTAGGTTTTGTTACAAGGTACCAAAAAGGTCACACATATCGCCAATACTGAATCTGCGGAACATACTTAACATGGACTCTCGACGAGAACTTCATTTCGCAAACCTTCTGCATAGGGTAGTCAACAGTCACAAACCTGTTTATCTTTATAAGAAGCTCTCGTGGTATAAGGACTTACACAAGTGGAACACGAGGTCACAAATGCAATGGAAACTGTGTTTGCCAAGGCATAAGTCTGTGGGGTATAGGGGTGGTTTTAAATACTCAGCTGCTAAGATCTGGAACAATATTCCTCCGCCTATTCGCCAAATCAAAGGTTCTGTTAGCTTTAAACTAAAGATGAAAAATATTCTACTTATTCGACAAAAAGACAGCATGAATGTAGTGTTTAAGACCGCCCGCATACCAATAAATAGATGATAAACGTTTGTTTTTAATTTTTGTACAATTTTTGTTTGTTTGGAGGTAAATATCAAGTGTGTATTTTGTTTGGACTTTATTTGGAAGGAACACATATATGAGTGCGTGTGATGTATTGTATGTTCGGTGTCTATGATTTAGGTTAATTTAGTTTTAGTTTTAAACATAGGGCTGCGCTGAAAACCAGCGCTGAGCTGTGGGCGCCGGCCGAAGGGTCGTCGCGCAAGCTTGGCACACGCTGACGCGCCGCCCTTTTGCCACTATGATGTATAATTTTACTTTAGATTTACTTAGTTTTAGTTCTTAGTTTCGTTTGTTTTTTTTATTATTTCTGTGGCAATAAATGTATTTCTATTTCTTATTTCTATTTCTATTTTACTGATCTTTTCAAATTCTGACGCCTTTATCATACAGCATTGGCTACCAAAATCAATGAACGCGCTAAAAGGTGCTCCATCAACCTCTACAACCTTTGAATATTTTTCTCCGTAAGTACTTTCGTCTGCGACACAACATTGAACGGTTTTTTCGGTATTTGACGATAGTTTGGAATTAGAATAGCACTGCTCCGCTTCATGCCCTAACTTCAAGCACTTAGTGCATTTTTTTATAGGCAAAGTACAATTAGAAGAGACATGACCCTCTTGTTTACAATTAAAGCAACGCGACCTGTATTGTTTATTTGCGGTTTCCTGAGGTTTCCCGATATTAATATTTCTTGGTGCCTTGCGGTCAGTAACCGGTTTTATATTTCGCGTATTTCGTAGGTACGCCAACAATTTGTCAGGGTCGTCAAACTGCGCAGCTTCAGCACCTAACCTAATAGAGCGGTCATCGATGCCGTGTAGGATACATTCAACAAACGATCTGCCCGTTATAGGTCCAGTAACTTTATTTATTAGTGCTACCTTATCGTAAAAGTAGTCTTCGAGAGATTCCCCGAAACGGGCTCGTTTGGCGACCATGTCACTAAGCATCTGCCCGTAGTTCTCCTTAGACGGAAAAGCGGCTAACAACTTGGCCTGCCAATCTTCCCACGAGTAAAGGACAGACGATAAGCCTTCATACCACCTCTGTGCAACCCCTCGTAGTTTCGGTAACGAATAATGAATTAGTTGTTTTTCGGTCCAGCCATAAATAGAGGCGCACTCATTGACCTTGTGAATCCACATGGTCATAGTTTGCTCCTTTCTGGCGGGGTCAAATTCAGGGACCGTATTATGCATACTTCCTAACTTATCTAATGAGTCATTGCGCCCTATCGATTTTAAAGCGTTAAGTAAGAGAGTTAAACTATCCTCATTATAGGCTATAGCAGACTCACGGTTATTTCCCGCTGGCGCACTCACAATAGCGGGTGCAGTGCTGCTGGCCGGCTGACGGCTCGCTCGACTACGTGACCGGTGGCTGGCCTGGCTGTGCGACCGGCTACGTGGCCGGCGACTCGGCCGGCTGCGTGGCCGGTGACTCGGCCGGCTGCGTGACCGGCTGCGTGGCCGGTGACTCGGCTGGCTGCGTGACCGGCTGCGTGGCCGGTGACTTGGCCGGCTGCGTGGCCGGCGACTCGGCCGGCTGCGTGACCGGCGACTCGGCCGGCCGTGTGACCGGCTGCGTGGCCGGCGACTCGGCCGGCTGTATGACCGGCTGCTTGGCCGGTGACTCGGCCGGCTGCGTGCCCGGTGACTCGGCCGGCTGTGTGACCGGCTGCTTGGCCGACTGCGTGACCGGCTGCGTGGCCGGCGACTCGGCCGGCTGCGTGACCGGCGCTGCTTGGATGCTTGACGAGTCGGTGAACACTTCTCACTGCAGCGAGAATTACGCCCCGTCTTGGTAGGACGTGAGGGCGTGTATAACCCCGGAGAAGTGTTGCCAGATTCCACTGAAATTTACATTGATCGCAAAGTTTATTGTTTATAGGGGTAACCGGTATCTTTTCAAATGTAATGGAGGTTAGGAAACAGCAACTTTATTACCAATAATATCCTTGTGATTATTCGTTAAATTCAAGAATTATCACCTATTTTTCTTCTTTTTTTTTTTATAATAAGTGTGATTAAGTACCTATCTATTCTGCACTAATCACAATCATGAAAGAAAAAAAAGAAAATAAGTAGAGGAAAAAAAAAACGTTTTCTTTTATAGGTTTAAGAATTCGTAAAACATCGATTCATCCCACTTCTGAAATGTTAGACAATCCTTGCCCTTTTCAACCGAACTCCTTTCAAATCGATCAACTAGTATAGTTCCCTTTACATAACATAACCGTTATAGTTCAAATTCGCGAACTACAGTGTGGTTCGGTTGACAAGGGAGGAGATCAAGCAAGGTTAGTACGGGCAAATATGAATGTAGAAGTAAAACAAAGATGTGGTACTCACTTTTATTTGGATTACCAAAACTTACACTTTTTACACCACTTTACCATATATAACGCACAGAGTACTTTTTGCTATGACAATCGAGACGGAACTAAACTGAACTTCCCGGCGCCTTTCTTATGTCAAAGTGACAGACGGCCATCTCGCCGGAAGTTCAGTTTTGTTCGTGGTTTATAACAAGATACTATTTTAATATTATTATTAAATCATTCTGTTTAAAGCAATTAGGAACGCAACAGAAATAGGTAAATTAATAAATAGTTGTTAACACTAGGTATAAGATTCTATAGGTGGTGGGCAAGAAAGAGTTCGGAAAATAAAGGCGCTGTTAAATAAAATTGGCAAAATGGTCCCTTTTACCTACTGCTGCTAAGTAAGTAGGTACCTACCTATCTCTTAGGTCAGCTATAAAAGAGTCTACTTTCCATACCTATCTGTATAGGTAGGTCTACCTTAAGACCCTATTACAGCAATGACACTGGACGATAATTTGCAAAATGCCTAAGTTGGTAAAAAATATTATACTTAGGTAAGTACATAGGTAGTCAATACTCATCGTTTACAAATAGTAGGTAAGTACCTAACCTACCTTGCAGATCATAACCTAAAACCTAACCTAACATCCCTGCTTAATCTATATATATAAAAGGCAATGTCCCGGGTGACATATCAACGCCCAGCCCAAACCGATAAAGATAAAAAGTTGAAATTTTGAGAGAAAGTTGGTTTTGTAATGGAGGCGTCGTTTAAGAAGGGATTTTTCGAAATTAAACCCCTAAAGGTATAAAAGGGGGTTGCAAAGTTTGTATGGGAAAAAACATTTTTATGGTCCAATTTACTTGAAACTTGGTAGAAATGCTCTTCAATGCAAATAATGAGACACGTATTTCATCGATTACTAAAATTCAACCCCTAGAGGGATGAAAGGGGGTTGCAAAGTTTGTATGGGAAAAAATACTTTTATGGTCAAATTTACTTGAAACTTGGTAGAAATGCTCTTCAATGCAAATAATGAGACACGTATTTCAGTGATTACTAAAATTCAACCCCTAGAGGGATGAAAGGGGGTTGCAAAGTTTGTATGGGAAAAAAACTGTTATGTTCAAATTTACTCAAAACTTGGTAGAAATGCTCTACAATGCAAATAATGAGAGACGTATTTCAGCGATTACTAAAATTCAACCCCTAGAGGGATGAAAACGGGTTGCAAAGTGTGTAGGTATACATAAAATATTTTTATGATCAAATTACTTGAAACTTGGTAGGAATTCTCTTAAATGCAAATAAAGTACTAAAATTCAACCCCTAGAGGGATGAAAGGGGGTTGCAAAGTGTTTACAGATAAAATATTTTTTTGATCAAATTTATTTGAAACTTGGTAGGAATGCTCTTCAATGCAAATAATGAGACACGTATTTCAGCGATTACTAAAATTCAACCCCTAGAGGGATGAAAAGGAGTTGCAAAGTGTATATAGATAAAATATTTTTATGATCAAATTTACTTAAAACTTGGTAGGAATGCTCTGCAATGCAAATAATGAGACACGTATTTCAGCGATTACTAAAATTCAACCCCTAGAGGGATGAAAAGGGGTTGCAAAGTGTGTATAGATAAAATATTTTTATGATCAAATTTACTTGAAACTTAGTAGGAATACTCTTAAATGCAAATAATGAGACACGTATTTCGGCGATTACTAAAATTCAACCCCTAGAGGGACGAAAGGGGGTTGCAGTGTTTAAAGATAAAATATTTTTATGATCAAATTTACTTGAAACTTGGTAGGAATACTCTTCAATGCAAATAAGGCGACACGTATTTGAGCGATTACTAAAATTCAACCCCTAGAGGGATGAAAGGGGGTTGCAATGTTTGTATGGGAAAAAATACTTTTATGGTCAAATTTACTTGAAACTCGGGAGAAATGCTTTTCAACGCAAATAATGAGACACGCATTTCAGCGATTTCTAAATTTCAACCCCTAGGGGTAAAAGGCGGTTGCAAAGTTTGCTTAGGAAAAAATATTTGGTATGCTCAAATTTACTTTAAACTTGGTAGACATGCTCTGAAATGAAAATAATGAGTCACGTATATCAGTGATAACTAAAATTCAACCCCTAGAGGGATGAAAGGGAATTGCAAAATTTGAATGGAAAAAATACTTTTGTGGACAAATTTACTTGAAACTTGGTATAAATGCTCTTCAATGCAAATAATCAGACATATATTTGAGCGATTACTAAAATTCAATCCCTAGAGGGATGAAAGGGGGTTGCAGTTTGAATGGAAAAAAATACTTTTATGGACAAATATACTTGAAACTTGGTAGAAACGCTCTTCAATGCAAATAATGAGACACGTATTTCAGCGATTACTAAAATTTAACCCCTAGAGGGATGAAAGGGGGTTGCAAAGTTTGTTTAGGAAAAAATATTTGGTATGCTCAAATTTACTTGAAACTTGGTAGAAATGCTCTTCAATGCAAATAATGTGACACGTATTTCAGCGATTACTAAAATTCAACCCCTAGGGATAAAAGGGCGTTGCAAGTTTGTTTAGGAAAAAATATTTGGTATGCTTTAATTTACTTTAAACTTGGTAGAAATGCTTGCTCTGCAATGAAAACAATGAGTCACGTGATAACTAAAATTCAAACCCTTGGGGGATGAAAGGGGGTTGCAAAGTTTCTACAGGAACGAATACTTTTATGTTCTGATTTATTAACTATCTATTTATTAACTTGGGATCTAAGATTATTGTAAAGTTTGTATCGAAATTATGTAATTTTCAAAGTTACATACCTTCAAGATATGAAAATGGGTATTATTATTTATTACATACAGAAAATATTCAGCTTCGTTGTTTTTCGAAAATCTTCTGATAAGTGGGTTAATTGTTTTTATAGAAATGTGGCAAATTTATCTAGAATCGTATAAAAAAACGTAATGGTGAAAGAGAGGCAGTGAATTTATTTTGTAAGTCAATTTTGTTGTTTTAAAGGTTAGCGCCACAAAATTAAAGTTGTTTATGTGGACTGCTTACTTAAAATTCACGCTCTAGACTTTTTTTTTAAAAGACTTAGAAGGTGATGTAAACTATAACTGTACTTTCAACAGAACTTCTGACTCTCCGCAGACGAAGTCGCGGGCGGAAAGCTAGTAACTTATAAACTCAAGGTACCTAGGTAAGGCTTGAAAGAAAGGGGTTGAATAACGTGATGATAGCAGCAACCTACTTTGAAAATCGAAGTTCGAAGTTACGTTAGCTCCATCCCTGTCACTCGTTATTCGAGACTAAATTGATAGAAAAGGATGGAGCTAACGTAACTTCAAACTTCGATTTTCAAAGTAGGGCCTCAGGCTAGGTTAAAATTGGATCATGTTGCCATTTTCATCCCGAACTACGCCTGCATTTATTTTTTTGGAAATACTTTTATTTTATACTCGTCAGATAGACAGAGAAGTTGGCAACCCTACTTGTGGTGTATAAAAATTGATATGGAATTTAAACCGAATTTCAAATGTAGAATGTCGAACGGTCTAAACAGCTGGGTAGTGATTCTCTTATAAGCAAAGGTGAGCGAACGCAGGAGTGAAGTCCAAGCGGCGAGTTTAAGTAGTCCCGTCAATGCGAACAAAACACATTTCAGCGCGTGTATTCAATTTGGCAGCATGGCTTCTAGAACGTATAAGGCTGCCTAATTGAGAATGCACGCGTTAATATGTGTTTTGCTCGCTCTGACGGGACTACTTAAACTCGCCGCTTGGACTTCACTCCTGCATTCGCTCACCTTTGCGTTTGAGAGAATCAATACCCAGATGTGTTAAAACTAGGTAGGTACCTATTATGCAAGAGGGGTCTTTACTATACTCGTAAGCATGTTTATTTGTTTGAACCAGAGTTATTTTTACCTGAGTATTAAAATATCAACCCTTGGTTTTATCTGTAACCAATCTCAATCTTTACTTACATAATTCTAGGTAACGTGTTACTTAAGGGCAACGAATTCTGTGAATTGTAACGGATTACCCATCTCGCTTTCATTAAGCACAGTTACCTGTTGTGCGAGAGAGATAGTGATATTATGCTGCGTGGACCACTGGCCTTTATGCATTGTTGGAGTTCTATAATAACTTTAAATACCGGCATAATAATAAGTACGGTTTACGTAACCGTGATGAAAATTACCTAGTTACCTACCTTTTTTAATCTTCGTCGTTGTAAGTGTCGTTTGTATGAAGTCGCCTTCAAGGCTTTTAATGTACTCTAGTATACCATTTGATATCGCATCACTCTTTTGACGTTATGTTATGACTCTTTCTGCCAAGTAAATAAGAGCTATTATAACGGCAACAATATGATTTCCATATGTATGTATGTATGTATGTATGTATGTATGTATGTAAACACTTTGTTTTACAAAAGAAAAACCAATTAACACTAAGTAGGTACAATTAATTTTAAAATATGTACAAATATGTATGTATAGATGCAGGGCTAATAGTACGATGGACCTAGACCTAGACCATGAGCCAATAGACCAGAAAAAAACCACTAATTATGACAAATGTATTATAAGGGTTTCGTACCCAAAGGGTGCCAACGGGACCCTATTCCTAAGGCTCCGCTATCCGTCCGTCACAAGGCTGTATCTCATGAACCGTAATACCTTTCACAGAGTGTGTATTACAATACAATGACCGCTATAACAACAAATAGGTAGGTACCTACGAAAAATAAAATAAATTTAAAAATTCACGGAGTAAAAAATTCGTTGCACGGAGCCCTTCGTGTCGTCCTACTCGCACTTGGCCAGTTTTTTGTTTCAAAAGTTACCAAAATGATAAAGATGTAGCTACCATCAGCGCAATATAACCCTGGCCCACCATAGAACTGTGTCACAGTGACGTTATTATTCAAGTCGTAAGAAGTGTCATACAAATTATTTCATAATGTTACTGTGACACCGAAAGTTACTAATAATTCTAGACTATCGCATCGTAAAGTTACTATTATTAATATTTAGATAACAAAACAATTAATAAATACTAATTAATTGTTGTTTATACCTTATTAATACCAATTAGATAATAAAAGGAAAACTTGTTTCAAACGGCACAAATGAACCTTTTATATAGAACAGGAGGCCTATTATGGTCGTGTTTATCATGTGGATAAAACATCTGTCACTTTCTGACCTGTATGTAAGTGCGAGAGTGACGGATGCTTTATGCACACCGTGATATGTGCCACCATAATACGGGCCCAGGTTAAGGCAATAATAGAAGGTAGGTATTTGTCCAATTGAGGTCCATTAAACACATTAATGAATGATGCTTGGTACGGTTTGCAGCATCAGAATTTGAATATCGAAGGTTAAATCTTCTATATATATGTATATATATATCAACGCACAGCCGAAACTACTGTACCTAGAAACTTGAAATGTAGTACAGGGGTTCCTTTCATGATCAAAGTGAGCACTAAGAAAAGATTTTGCAAAAATCGACCCCCAACGGGAAAAAATAGGGGGAGTAGCGGGGAACTAATTCTAGGTGTACGAAGTCGCGGGCGTCCTCTAGTATTATTATTATATAGCTTGTCTCCTTCCTTCTCTTTTTAGGTCTCCCTCTTGCTTTATAACCCTCCACATTCATACTCAAAACTCTTCTCGTAACATGACTTTCATCCCTCCTCATGGCATACCATCACACACAACCAATTACCTTCCATTTTTAGGGTACCGTACCAAAATGGTAAAAGGAACCCTTATGGTGAGACTTCGTTGTCTGTCTGTCTGTCTGTATTTCTATCACTGGTGCTACTTTCAAACTATAACTCATCTATTGACTGGTATTCTAAGTGAAACACTTGAATAGCTATCTACGTTGCTTTGTAAACACTTTTCAACAGGTCTGGCCATCTCGTTTTGACCTGAATACGCTGAGGTATGCGAAAAGGTAAAAGTTACTATGGAAAGGTCAAGTCGCTGGCGATGGTACTCATTATAACTGTCAGTTGAACTCGTTATATATTTTGGTTTGTTGAAAATGTTATGTAACTTTTCAGAATATGTTTTCAAACGTCTGATAACGTTATGTAAATCATTTGCTATCATTAAGTTCAAAATAACAATGAATCAAAACAATATATAGTCAGGACAATAAAAACGGGTCACTTTGCATAGAATTTCCATAGAAAGTGACCCGTTTTCATTGCTCTTCACTATAGATGGATGGATAGATAGATAGATAAAAACTTTATTCATACAAAACTCATACGGCACGTACGATTTACGATGTTTGTATGAGATTGAATGTTAGTTACGATTGACTTCTAATTAAAATACCACACACATCTAAATCGGCTCAGGCGTTTAGAAGTTAATATTATGGTGGAATAAAGAATCGTACATCATGAACCCTGGAAACATTACACTCTTTTTTTGGGCAGTCGTGTAAAAAAACGAGACAGGTTTCGTTCGTCAAGAAACGCAACGTTGAAACGAATTAGCTATATAATTTGTCCTTGTTTTTTTTAACGTTTGTTTTTTTTAACTAGGGTAACGCAAACACGCTAAATATTGCGTGCCGGCCGCGGAACCTTTGCTATAGTTGATAAGAATCTACTAATTGTGATAGTAAAACCCTTTTCTAATCAGATCGGGTTAAACAAAGGCCTTTTATAAATCCCCCATGGATCTATATCCAATGCCATGAACACGAAGCGTCCATTTTTATGGGAATGACAAAGTCTTGCTTTGAAAACTATTCAGTGGTTTTAGCTAGGATACAATAGATTATCGATACATAAATAAAAAAAATGAAAAATATCAAGGGACGATCTCACACAAATTGACCTAGTCCCAAACTAAGATCTAGGCTTGTACTATGGGTACTAGACAACGATATAAATACTTATATAGAGAAATAAATACAGAAAACGTCCAAGACTCAGAAAAAAATACTCGTGCTCATCACACAAATATCTGCCCTTACCGGGATTTGAACCCAGGACCGCTAGCTTCGTAGGCCAGGGACACTACCAACTACCTATGCTAGCGCGTCGTCTGATATAGCTTAGGACTTTTGTTTGTGTACATGTTTAAATGTACAGTCGGCCAAATAAGTAGTACTTTTGACTTTCGACACATTTCCTATCAAATAAAAATATTACTAACGACGACTCTTTAAATTGATTCGACCTTGTTATTTTAAACGTGCAAACGAATTTAAACCTTAATGGAATTCCACTAATTTAACCGACTGTGCAAGTCAGCTGCAGGAAAAAATAACCCACTGCATAAAAGTTACTTAGCAAGAAAGGTTACTTAGGTATACTTTTCTCTGCAGCTAAATGAACTAAAAGATGACAATCTCAATGCTCAATTAATATTCAATCCCACACAAGTAGGTTCATTGACGACATGCGTGTACTACACTTCTGTTGTTAAACACTTAGTTTCTTATTCATAAACGTACAATAGCTAAAATGTGCCTAAAATATGCTTTGTGCTTATCTATCATTGTGACATTTCCATCGGGCAGAAAGTCACAACGCATACCTTAACTAAAATACCTAGGTTTATAGTTATGTTACTTCACACAACCATTACTACCCTCAAGTCAAAAGAAACTCTTTTCGTCAGAATAATAAAATGAATATTCATTTTTGCTATTCAATTTCATGAATATTTTGCTATTCGTAGTATTCTATGTTCCAATGCGCACCTGCGGCGTTCAAAAAGGCAAGCCGGTAACATGGGTTTCACAATTCACAAACCTAATATTAGCAGTGGCTAGCCGCAAGCCAATTATAGTACAATACGCTTGAGGTTTATTTTAAAGCAATAAATTCGAAAATTCTCCATCACTTTCACTCGTCTTTGGTGATTGAAACAAAAGAAAGAGATGAAGCTGACAAAAGTTAGACGTTCGATTTTTGAATCGTTAAGTAACCGTTTGATTTTAGCCTTTAAAGTTAAAAAGTCGTAAATAGAACGTTCAAATCATTTTGATTTGTACTTTACATGGAAAGAATAGAGATAAAATTGGCTACGGAACAGTGTTTGTACTTTATATTATTCATCTACTTCCGTACCCTGGACGGTAATAAATTAAATAAGCATGGAATTCCAGAGACAGAAAAAGCTTCTAAGTGAAAATTATTACTTGTCTTTTTTTCGTGAGTAGAAAAGGCTAATAAAAAAGGGAAAAGAGATAAAACTTATTAAGTTATCTAACAGTCACGCTATTTTCTACATGATAGTTTCTGGTTAGAGCACCTTTTTGGCCTCTGATGGTTAAGCCCATAGTTTATTAATATTAGGTCCTTACCTATGAAATTGGCGTTTTATGTGGAGAATTTTATGAAAACGGTGGTTTTCATACATTTAATTTTGCGGATTACTTAGTAACGTCAAATGCAAACCAAACAAAATTCTGTCAAGAATATTGGACACTTCTAAGCTATATTATACATATCTTAATTACTTAAAAATAGTTAGCTTCATAAAACTCTGCATAATTGAAACACTTGAACTCACAGCCAGGGCTTGAATACCGGTATTATTTTCATACAAAAATACCGGTATTCAATTTCGGTATCTCGCTTATTATTGAATATTTTTGCTCTTCAATGAATTTATATAATAGAATGGTGTTATTACCTAAATTATAGTCGAAAATATCAAGGAAATAATGCAAATTAAGGAAGATATTTCAATTTTAATTAATACCGGTATCAAGCCCTGCTCACAGCACATGAAAAGAGTTGAGTTCACACTTTAATTTTAAACACTAAGTAAGAAATTGAACCATATTATTTGTATCTAAAACCTTTATAACATACTGTATTAATGAAATTTAAGGGTCCATATTGGCTCATATAAAATTGGTCTTTAGATTTTTTATACAAATAACGATTTGTGTCTATACTCATCATTTCTTCGAAAAAATTTCCTCATACTTCATTTCTTCGAAAAATTTTGCTCATACTTATCGCAACTCATAATCAATTTTTTTAAGAAACTGTTACTTTTTGAGGATTGTTATAAATCTAACCTAACCTAACCTAATTTTATCTACACGTAAGATATTTAAGAAATTCCGAAAAGTGTACGGTTTCATGAATATTGGCGTTATAAGTTCAGATGATTATGAGTTCCGATCATTAGTATAAACATTTTTTATGAAGAGTATAAGGAGTGATCATTATGATGTAAAATGTTATGAGAAAAATTTTCGGGGTTTAATAATCGGAGTTGCAATTTTATATGAACTTTGGCGCACCCCCAATTTCATGGGTAAGGACCCAATATATAACGTGTAGCGATCCCTATTTTGGAAATCATATTTCGATGGTACGTGAGCTAGGTACATTTCTTTCTATCAATTCTCTCATAAGTGACAAGGAAAAGAATTAGGGCAGTCGAAATTTCGAATTTAATACTCATAATGGCCGTGCTGGGCCTCTATTCTACAGGATAAAGCCAAATTACCTTTCACATGTTATCGTATTGTTTTAATACGGCCGCCATTACTGTCAAGTAAATAAGAGCTATCATAACGTTGACAATACCGTAGCATGTCAAAGGCAATTTGGTTTTACCCAGTAGAATAAAGGCCAAGGGTATACTGAGTGCCGGTTAGCATTGCAATAGAGGACATTGACACCCCTCTACCAAGAAAACGCCGTTAGTAATAACTACACCACCCATGTTCCCGAAACATCCCGAAATTAGTATTTTTTACTTTCGCTATTGTATTTTGGTACCGGTAATACGTTCATCTAGTCAAACCACTTAGCGCTGCAGGGATCGTAAACCTTGACGCTTACAATATCCTTTTTTAAAATTAAAATTACTCCAGTAATGACAAAGGCTGGGTTTTATAGAGGTTAATTATTAAATTTGGCTTTCACACAAAAATAATTTATATTTGTACCTACGCTTTAGGTTTTTAGATTAGCGAATGTTGTCGTTTATTATTTAAGGGATGACGCTATCCATATTAATTTTGTGTGAAAGTGAAAGCTCGGTTATAATTTCCGTAACATCATTGGCGACTAGGACAATAAAAGTCGGCCGGTCACCTTTTCTGGGTACTACTTACTACCTGCACTAGAGATGTGACACACACTCCCTAAGGTCGTGCAGGTGCAAATGAGATAGCACGATAAAAAGGTTTTATTGCCCTAGTCGCCAGGTGATATTACGGAAGTTATAGTACATTACTTAACAAGGGCTGTAAAAGAAAGAAAGCCCGAAATCGCAGGTATTTGAGACCCGAGCCGTAGGCGAGGGTTGTAAATATGCGATAGAGGGCTTTCTTTTTTACTGCCCGTGATGAGTACACAATTTTACGTCTTCACCTGGCCACAATGCGAGTTTTACCGTGCGCGCAGCGTGCGATAAAACTCACATTATGGCCAGGTACTACGTAAACATTATTACTATTAGTTTAAATAAAATATACTTATATTATTACTCTGGCCTCTGGTTCCATACTTCGCTATCCGTAACAAACGTAACGTAACACAACAAATAACGTAAACAAAACAAATAACGACCACACAACAAGCAACAAATTAACAAACAAAACAAACAACAAAAATCCGCAGTAGTATTCCGAAACTCGACTGAACGCAAGCAAACCCGAAAATGGAACGGCAGTTCTGGCAAAATGGTGGACCGAGGGTGCCGCTCCCCTGACTCAACGCGTCACAGTCGTGTCAAAAAAGATAAGGCCGTGGTATCGACGGCCGCGGGTAGCTGAGCGGCTAGCGGTGTCTGCCGGCGACATAAGTGTTCAGGTGATCGGTCTTAATTATTTGAAATGACTTCGTCTACATGTAGAAATAAACAAAGTTAAACGCATTTAAGATTTTATTTTTTTGGCTGTAAAAACTGCATTTTATTAGTAAATGAACTATTGTTATGCATATTTGTAACTAAAACAAGATACACAAAATAATTCATACTAAAACACATTAAATAAATACACTGTGAATGATATAAAGCATATTGGGCATCTTTAACTACTTAGCACTTTTTTTAATTACGACACTTGCACGCACCTAGTGAGCCCGTGGCTCCATCCTACCCTGTACTATGATACTCAAGCGATGACATTTTTGCGACAGTTTTGTATGGATAATTGATTTGTCGCTAGGAAATTACGATATCGGGATAAAAGTCAAGTCGATGTCCTCTATTGCAATGCTAACCGGCACTCAGTATAGTGATTCTCTCAAAAGCAAAGGTGAGCGAACGCAGGAGTGATGTCCAAGCGGCGAGTTTAAGTAGTCCCGTCAGAGCGAGCAAAACACATTTTAGCGCGTGCATTCTCAATTAGGCAGCCTTATACGTTCGAGAAGCCATGCTGCCAAATTGAATACACGCGCTGAAATGTGTTTTGTTCGCTTTGACGGGACTACTTAAACTCGCCGCTTGGACATTCACTCCTGCGTTCGCTCACCTTTGCTTTTGAAAGAATCACTACCCTGAAGGATTCTACCAGTTCCACCCACAAAAGTCTCTACAAAGCTGTATCTACACCACTTAGGAACGATTTCCGATTTCTTATTAACTGCAATGGCTTTATGCAATCCAACCCGCGAAAATATTTCGTGACATTCATCATCATCACCATCATCATCATCATCATCATCAGCCGCACGACGTCCACTGCTGGACAAAGACCTTCCTCAAGGTTTTCCACAACGATCGGTCCTCTGCTGCTTGTCATCCAGCGTCTTTCCCGCGACCTTATCAGATCGTGACGTTAACCTTATGTAATTTCTCTTGATAACCTTGCGCTATCTCAAGGTTGTCTTAATTTTATTTTTCGATGTTATCAAATGATACCCATTTTTTTAGACGAAACCCAAAACAAATTGAATACAAGTTCTACTAACCTTTAACACAACAAAGGCAAAACTTGACCCAAAGTATCTTTTGAAAATACCGTTGTGGCTTGCTCCTTAACCCTTTCAGTTCCCATGACGCATATGCTGCGTCATACATAAAAATTACGATCATATCACTGAATGCTACAGTACCTCGAGTAAGTAACGTTAATGATCGTCATCGAGAAAAATCAACTTCACCATAAATAGCGCCCCAGAGACCGTATTTAGTTCTAAAACTTCTTAGCTCGTTGACATGGACGTTGACTTTTGTATCGTCATCGTCATTAAGTAGTAAAGGTTAGGTAAACGTAAAAAAATAAGAAAACATGTTAGCTGCTATAGGTTCTTTCTATAGATAGATACCGTAAAAGTACATACGCAGTAAAGTAAATTGTAGAATATAAACGAGATTCGAAAACGACGTATGATTGATTATGTTCGTGCTCGAGCTACTGTGCTATTCCGTCGTTACTTTGACTACCAAACAGAAGAATGGAAACATTCGAATCGAAACAAACAACGTTGTTTACATAAACTGTATTTACTAAGTTAATAGTCGTTTGACCGGACTAGATTAGGCGAACTGGGTTGCTGATTTAACGGCTGGTCTGTCATGGCCGCTTTGGGGCTATTTAATTAGTGACATACTGCAGTGCGTTAAATTTATCTGAGTCCTTTGTCTCTTTATTTATTTTTTATTCGACGCCAATAACACTATGAGGCGTGAGTAGTGTGCTTGCAGTTGAAAAAAGCGATAGCTACTGGAGAAATTTTAGAAAATGTATAGGATAGACATAAGCTGTCGTGCGTTTGCTTATGTCATTTCATGTATTTTGGCAGATTTCTATAGTTGTTTTATAGTAGATTTCCATACATCTTAGCCTGTTTGTGCAAAATGTGGTACGTTAACAACAAGTTTGTAGAGTTGTTGGTAATCCTGTAGCTCTGCCTACCCCACTTTGGGAATGAAGGCGTGAGTGTATGTTATGTATCTATTGTTGTTAGCTTTTATGCAATGTAAGGGTTCCTTTTTTACCATTTTGGTGCGGAACCCTAAAAAGGAGCAAAACGAGCAAGGGAGTACCTAATGGTAATTGATCACTACGCATAAACAACCGCCCCGCGACACCAGAGGTAATCTTGTAGTGTTAATCCCAACACAACAACGATTCAACACCAAATTGACGCATACACTTGTCTCACATTCATTGTCGTTGCGATCATCATGTATATACATGTTTACACAGTTATGCAAGGCCAGAGAGAGTTACCTTTAACTATTATTTTCATCGTTGTTGGTCCTTGGGTTTTCTATACTTAAACCCTTCATTTCTCTGCTTTTATACTTCAATAGTGAAGATGCTGCTAAATGTCGAGGGAACCGTTTGAAATACCTTTGCGTCGTAATATGCCTTGAGCAATTTTCTCTAAGGTCCGTAATACATTAATCTGTTTGGGTTTAGATTATATTTAAACCTGTTATCATAAAGCCAAGCTCCGTGAATTTAATACTAAATAGCTCCCATTTAATAATATAAACTAGCAGATCAGTGTTTTGAGACACAACAACTCCTGGTCAACAATTCAATAGCGGCCTGCACATGTAAAGTTCGGACCGCGGGAAACGCCACGCGCCGTTCCAATCTTACGTGTAAATGCAACTGTAATAGTAAAATAGTAAAAAATATACGGTTCGGAACGTAGATTGGAACGGCGCGTGGCGTTTCCCGCGGTCCGAACTTTACGTGTAAAGGCCGCTAATACTAGCTATGAAGAATCTTTGATGAAATGACAGACCCAATTTGGGGTCTTTGGTCTAGACTCTCACCTGTTACAGTAACTCTCAACACCCTTATACATGTTTTAAACTGACTATTACAAGTCCGAAGCTAATCTTGGTAGTTAAGCAACTAAAAGTTTCGAGGGAAGAGTATTTTATTCAAGACAAACTGGAATATACTACTGAACGTATTTCCATTCCATTAGGATTGCAAGGTAGATCTTAGCATTTGTTTGTACATTTTTCAAAAACGTAATGCCGGTAGCTTTATTGGCATTAGCAAGAATACAACATTTTAACTATCCTTACTACGGTATAAGTGGTAAAAAGGAGATGGATATCACTCTTCAATTACCCATAAATTGAAATCAAATCTGCGATTCAAGGTTTTAATTTTAAAGTCATTAAATTAAAAGTCCAGAAAGATATGAAGTTTTTATTAAAGTTATAAGATTCTTTAAAGGTGTTTCAACCCTGGCAGGTTGCAGGGTTGACGTCGAATTTTGGTCGCCTTTTATTCCGTCCACCCTAATTCAAGCTACTTAATCCTGACTTAACACGATCACCGCCCATGACGCACATGGCGCGCCATAGATCTATACAAAATAACATCTCGGGCACTGTACGTAAGCTCATAACGGAAGTCTTGTCTTTCCGAATGTTCAAGTGCCACTCAAACGTGCACAAGTACCAATAGGGCGTCACAGACGTGCTTCAAAAACGCTGTCTCCAAAACTTGACTTAATTCCCGAATATATGAGCCAAAATTTGCATGAGTCCCGAGTATTTTAAATTTTGACGACGTCGAAAGACTGACCCAGTAAAAGTTCAGGTTAAAACGGATTACACAGCTACAATGCCTCTAAAAAGGGCGTTTGTGAAGCCATAACTATAGTAAATCCGATCCTACTTTGTAACTAATAAAGACGGGTATAAGTTGAAATTCTATAGCAGGTGCTTTCTTTTTGCATATGGGATATACACAGTTTCAGAGCCAGAATCCCAAGTTTTTATTCAAAATTGACCCCATAAGGTGTTCTTGGTATTAACGGAGAAAATGAGGGTTTCGCAAGGCTATACTTACGCAATAGTTGAACAAAAACTCTTAAGTATTCTGAACAAAGCGGACGTGTTAACAAAAACATGGCGCTAATAGGGAAGCTGACTTGTCGAGACGCTTATGGCCACTTGTCATTGTTTTTTTAAACGTGTACGTATTTTTAGATTACTTATTTATAGGAGCAGGACCTCTATTATACTGGGTAAAATGATATTACCATTGACATGTCTTTTACTCGGCCGCCATTACTGTCTAATAATTAAGAGCTATCGTAATGTTAGTGTATTTACGTAAATAAATATTTTTCTTCAGCAATTCCCCAATCTTTGTGGACACAGGTGAAGCTGTTGTTCCGCTTTGACATTAAACAATGACATACGTTCCAAATTCCAACTAATATTGTAATCGCGAAAGCATGTTCGACAAACACTGTAAATAATCTACATTGATGAAGTGGTACAGCTTCTTTGAATTTTAATCGGCTCGTGCCATTAAAAAATAAATGGTGAAGTGACGGCACTTCAAGTGTTGGTCAAGTGCTTCACTCATAAACGAATGCCGACTACACGGCTTCTTCGAGGAAAATTCAACGTGTATCATATTATTTGTTTATTCATGACGCACAGTGTGTCATAGGCAGTAAATAGTAATCTTAAATATACGTACGAATTTAAAGGGTTTTTGGAATAGAATGTCAGAAGCATGATACAGGTAAAAAAAACAATTTATTTGAAAACAAAGGGATATTTTAAACTCATATTTTATATTTCACCTTTTGATCCTTTCTAGTAACAGTTAAAACCATTCCATTTGACCGTGCCCTCGTTAGCAACGCCTTTGTTAAATTACCGTACGTACTGGTATTTTTCGCTTTACAGTACGAAAGAGTTTTTTTTAATAGGAAGTTCAAGCGTGTAACTAGATATTATGAGGTTCCGTTTAATTAGAAAAGTTTTTTTCTCGATGGAGACCGCTGGGATGCAATGTAAACAACGCGTGGAAAAATAAGCGCGGGAAATATTGAAATTGTGTACTGTGAGGTTGCTTTATATTTTTTAAATATATTTTTATTTTATTACGTATTCGCACTAGTTAATCGATAACGTGTGAATTATGAATTTATGTTACTTAACCTTTTGAACGCCGCAGACGGCTCTGGCCGTCAACTGAAGGTCAGTGGCGCTGACGCCACGACGGCTAAAGCCGACACAAGTTCAAGATTAAAAATACTTTGTTTCGTATCAATAGCAAAGTTTGCATAGCATGGCATGGCAAACATGTTTGGCGTGTAAGTGGCATATTTTGTATTCAACCTAAGGCGTTAAAAGGGTATTTTTTGGGAGCGCTTTGTTTCACACAATTAATTTTAGTCCAAATGTATTAACCATACACCAGATAGATATTTCAAAAATCTTGGAATAAAAACCGTTTTCATTAAAAAACACTTTATGACTTGCGATGGTTATGAATAACAATATTAACAATCCATAGGGATTACAATTTTTTATGTGAAATATGGGTTCGGTTTTTTTTCTATTCTATTATTTCTGAGTAGAACACCCATCGCACACTCTCGTTACTTTGTGGTATATAGGTATATAGGTGCCTAGGTGGTATAAGTATTAAGTATACTATTTAATTTATTACCACGTTTTTACTAGCTTTTTTGTCTGCCTCTAATAATTTTTTTGTGTGTTCGGTACCAATTTAGCAATCGGTATTAAATTTCTGATTAGATAGAGAAAACTTAAAACATGTCTTAGAACGAGATGACAATATAATTGGTATAATTGGTGGTTTTTAAATCCGAAACATATCTATTTTTAAATGAGAATAAATTACCGTATTTTTGCACTTTCGCAAAATTTGAAATTGTATTTTTCTCTTCAACAGGTAACTAATAACAGTAATAACAGTAGTTAAAATATTTTTTTGTGTTGAGGAAACTTGGGCTAATATGTTTTATGTTATATTTTTTATCAGTAAAAAAACGAAGTAGACAGTTGAAAGTGATAAATTAAAATGTATGGCGTAAGCTGCATGTATAGGGTTATTATATTATATTAAATCAACGACTTCCCTAGGTTTATAGGTCTATTTAAACTTTTGTTATATATATATCCACTCTGTTTATATTTTTGTAGTAAACTTGTATCCTTTTTCAGGGATGGTAGTTAATATTCAATTAAAATGCGATTAATTTTTTACACAAAGGGCTGAGCTGAGCGTCCAACTTTTTTATTAGTCGTGCAACTTGTATCGGATTTGGTAGGGATGGCTCAAACAGATGTTACCTGTCTAGTAGGGTTGCCTTAATCTTTTATCGTAAAATACTTTATTATTTAGCATAACATAGTAAAAAAGTTATACATTATAGTTGAGCGTGTAACTTAACTAAATTGTTAGTTAAGATGTCTTTGTATATTACGATGCGAGCGCCGCAGATCTCGTGCATCGACTTCACCTTTTTGTTCGTTTGAAACATGATCGTATAAAATGTGTCATTTACCTTATTTTAGACGCTGCGATGACAAGCGTAACGCGGAATTAGTTTGATCGTCTTTTAAACGCCCAGATGTCATGTCAACTTGTCAAGTACACGTGTTTTTTTCGTGTTATTAATAAGTCATCTGGTTGTTGTTAACTTATATTTAAATCAAACAATTTAGAATATTATGCGTGTCAGTGATCTGACAGCTTACTGGAAACGCATTAATACGAAATAAAAACGCATGCCTCGTCTAGACAAGTCTTTACTTTTGCACTTTTTTGATATAGTTAGCTACGCAGTCTTGTGCTATCACCGACGACATCCTATATTTAGCCCTAGACAGTTCCCACGGTTTTTTTTTAAATGTTTCATTTATTCATTCATTCTTTAGCGATACAATTTCTACGCGGACGCAGTCGCGGGTAAACGCTAGTTTCGTATAAATTACTAATTAAATTAATCAAACATTTGCTTATTAAATAATAGGCATGTATAAATTGAAGTGCGTCATGGGCGGCCGACGTGTTAATTAATTAATGGAAAGTAGGTATCTAGCTAAAATGTACTACTATTTAAAAAATATATAATTATCCTTTAAAATAAAACTTTAGGTGTTCTTATTAATTTTAATAACGTGTATTCAGTATTTTTCCGTATTTCTTATCAAAAGGTCGCGACTGGGCGAACCCGTGACGAGCTTGTGTTATCGCATAAACTTGGACCGTTAACTTGGCACTTTGTACACTGCCTTGCAAAAGAATAAGCTACCGTTATTGATCTGATATAAATAATTATATAACCAGTTGGACTAGTGGTCCGTTGGTATTATTCCCACACCATCAGGTATTTAGAGCCTTTTTGATCTAGTTGTTGGTCTTGTGAGTTTACGGACTTGAGTTCATCTTAGTTCGATAGAAAAAAAAGAGGCTGTTTAGGGTGATTTGTGTGCAAGAAAAAAGAAAATCGTTAAATTCTTTGTGACGCGATTTATTTTAGTGTATTCAATCCGCGAATTTTCACTGCTTATTTTTTATATTGACGCAACTTGTGCAACGTCAATTTGACTTTTTTAGTCCTTTTTTTATCCCCTCTAGTTCAATACTGTAACGTACAAAGATTGTAGAAATATAAGCCGTTCCAACTACCAACGATTAAATTCAAAAATCAATAAAGAGGTGTCGTTACGATAACACGATTGATAACATTTCTTATTCAAACATTGCAGTATTGATAACACTAAAGGGTGTGGCTATCTTTGTTATCAGAGATTATTAGCTTTCTAGACATAATGCCGCAATTGCATTTACGCAGCTAAACTATATTCATCTCTATATTATTGAATGTAAGGTTGTAGTTACTTTAGGGACTATGCAATAGATGCACCTTTTTTGCTTTAAGAGGGCAGCACTGGACTCTGTTGGTTTTAGATTAAAACCGCAATTTCGCAACCGTTTTATCGCGTTGACTCTTTTTTACTTTAATGTTCACATTTTATACTACTTGGGTAAGTAATTTTACATGTTCAGGGTTTGATACCCCGGAAAGGGCAAATATTTGGATAATAAAAGCGAGTATCTGTTCCCGAGTCTTAGATGTTTTAGTTGCTTACAAAAAAATCTTGTCACTTTGTCCGCCCATGACGCACACGGTGCGTCAAGAATTACACGATTGAGTGAGATAGACACAAATGACCAAGAACGACACTTTGAAATGATAAAAGTTTTCGTTAAAAATATACACAAATATTGGTTCATTAAGAATAATTTCTGCGTTACTTGATTTGAGCTCAGCGTCTCAACTCTCGGATTAAAGTGGCTAACTAACTCAAGTTTTAGCTTAACATTGTTATCGTGGAAACCTTGATCAATCAAATAGATTAACGGCTATTTGGGCCTTCTCTTATGTAAATAACCAGTATAATTATGGGCAAGTCCTTTTTACGCATTCACGTGAACTCATCTCTCTAATGGTCTCTATACAAAACTGGGTGGTATTCCCAAAATCAAAGGTCGTCCTATGCGCTAAGGCCTTTAACACTGCGTTTGAGATACACATACTTACATACCTTCACGCCTGTCTCCCAATGGGGTAGGCAGAGACTATGGAACGCCAGGTGCACCGGTCCAAACATACAACTTTCGCTTCCTCTACATTCATCAATCTCTTCATGCACGTACGTCGGTTTCGGGTGCTTTTGATTTGGCCCTTATTCAGTACATCGTGAATTTGATCACCGTACGTCCGTCTAGGACATCCCTACCGACATATTCGCTCATTCGCTCACTGATTTTATTCGGTAAAAAGACGAGTTTTTTTTTCTGTCAACCGAATGGCTCGTAAATCTGGTACGTAGTGCATTAATAACGGCTTCTACGAATACAGCTAACTAAATTTCAAATTCAGAAAGTGGTACAAAAAAACCTTAGCCTCTGTAGTTTTACATAATAGCCCCCTGGTTGCTAAATATTGTAATAATGAGGCTGTTATCACCCCTAACAACTTGATAATTAACCATCCATAACAAATTCAGGGTCAGACAGACTTTCATGCGGATGAGTTACGTTCAAAAGTTCTGAATTTAATTAAACCTTTCCAGAATCTCGAGTTATTTGTGTCAAATGGATATTGAGTCGGTATTTTATGATAACAAAGTTGTAAGTTTGCTTCAGGACAATGTGCTGGGTTAGTGATGTAGCTTATTGTTTAATATTCCAATTCTATTATGTAGTTTTGATATGCCAGGAATGTCCCTGACGCTGAAGGTGTTAACCCCTTTAACAGCCTATGACGCACATAGTGCATCAAAATCCAAAACAAAATGACGATTTTTGGGGGGACTTAAATACGTTTATATCCATCCAGGGCTGAAAAGTCTTAATAGGGTCTAATTTATACAAAAATCGGAAAGACTGGTACTTATTGTGTTGAAGGTAATAATAATATATTCTAAAGATATACCTATTTGATTTTAAATTCGAGGAAGCTAAGCTATTCATTGTAGGACTCAAATAGGTTTTACAATAGGTCTTTAGAAAGACGTTCCTTTGTCGGCGATTCAAAGAAATGTCACATGGGTACTCTTTGCTTGGTTGTTCAAAGAAGGAAATTTGCAGATAGGTTTCTATTTTAGTATATATGTAAACTATATATTATGTATGTAAACTCGTCACTGCACATAAACAATACAAAACATGCCTGCATCAATATAGATAATGTACAAATCGAACTTATTACATATGTGATCTCTTCCAGTTAGCTCTGGAGTTCTATAAGCAAGGACAATGCAGGAGGATAGACAAATTAACAAAATAACAGAAAATAATTAATAGCACATACATCACGGAAACAAAAAAACGCTGTATTAATTAAATAGGTACATACATAGATAATTAAATATAGAGACAGATAATATACTGCCACATGCGTCAACAACAGTTAAACCTACAACCGAGCTATTAATATTATAATTTTTGAAATTTACTCGCCTTTTATTGTTTATTTTTAAATAGTTAATATCATTATGCATTTTGAGTTTTGAATATAGTACCTAATGTGGCGCTTAAGAAAATGCATGCAATCCGTGACCTTATTACTCAAACAATGGTTTTAAGCTTTTTTTACGTCAAAAATTAAGTGACTTTTCCGCTCTCTTGAATTCGGTCTTCTACATGTCAAACACAGGCCCCGAAAGATGGAGGCGAACCGAAATCTCTTTCCCCACTTACAAACTCAATTGAACCTTGTCACTTTAAATTTAACGGCTCCATCCCTCCATTAACGTTTACAAGGTTCCCTAAGTTTATTAATTTAACTAATGCAGCCCCACTGTTTCGTCTCAAGATTTAACATAAAGCTCACATCAAACTAATGGTTTTCATAATCGTGCACCGCCGTGATATGAACGCATGTTCATCGCTCATGATCGTATTTTGTATGGATTTCGGACGCACATGTGCGTCGTGGGCAGTGGAAGCGTTAACACACTGAGTACCAAAGATAATAATTTTTAGGCAACTTGACACTTTTAGGTTTTCTTGGCAATAAACATGTTTTGTTATGCGGGCTTTGAGTTTGTTGAGAGATTTTATCTTTCGTTTACGCGTTTTCTGTCTTAGTTTGGAAATGTTGATTATCCATTCATAGTTTAGGGATGTGTTTAAATGATACCGATGTGTCCAATTGGAAGCTAAGTTGCCACACACACACAGATATGCTAGCTACAAACGCTTATTAAGCTGGGCATTCACGAACGCTCCAACAAGCCAAATAGAGCAGCGCCGCGCCAAAATCGATGCGTGAATGTCAAAACTGTAGCGTTGGATTTCTAAATGGACGGAAGACCACCGCACGCCAACGCACAGTCCGAATGGAATATCGTGAATGTCGAAATTCAACGTTGGAACACGCCACGCCTCCTCGGCAAGCCAAATGGCGTCGTCGTCTACCATTTTCTAATCATTTTGCTCCGTGACGTGATGTAGCACCGTTAAGGCGCGGCGCGGCGCCTCCGTGAATGTCCGCCTACGTCCATCCAGTTGCATACACTCCATCTGTCGCCGAGACAAACGGCGCGTCCGTGAATGCCCAGCTTTACCCTTTTTGTCGGGGGTTAAAAAAGCTACAGCTCTTGTAACAACAAATTTTAAATATACCTTTCCAAATCTTCAAAACTCCCCGGGGGGTCCGATTCTTAAAAATTCTCCCGCCCATTGCAGGGATATTACAGGCAATTACTTTAGGTACCAGGTACCTTAATTGGTTTTCTTGTTCTATTGCGGTTGTTTTATTTTGTAATTCGTTTTCATTGTCGCCAGGCTATGGGTGAGCACAATAATTGTGTTATTAAGAAATTCCTAATGGGTTTGTTACTTTATGGCCTTTTTACGGCGACTTTCTTAAATTACCTATAGTTTATTTATTGACTGTCGAAGTAGGAGGGTAATGTGTTTATCAGCCTATATATGTATGTTTGTTCCTTTGTGGCGCTCTAGAAACTAAACGCGTGGACCGATTTTGATGATTCTTAAGTCAATCGATTTGTCTTAATCTTGTGAGTGTCACTAAAGATATGAAAGTAATAAAAAATCAATATGGCGGCAACAAGACGCCATATTAAAAAAAAAAAGAAAAAAAAAGTCGATGAATGATGACAAGTGGCGTATCATTGAATAGGTATTTAAAAATCATCTTTATGTTTCTTTCATCATTTTTCATTTTGAATGATCATTTAGGATTTATAACGATTTAAATTTGCTTAGCAACAGTCGGGTTTTTGAAGCTTGCTTTTTGTTATTTGAGGTTATTTGAAATAGGGCACTAACCGCTTTGGTGTAGTCTAGTTTTTTGTCTAGATTTTGAGGCTAACTAATGCTATACAAGTTGATTAACGCTAAGTTAACTGATATTCTAAAACTGACAAAATGCCTTCATTTCGCTTTGATTTAAAGAAATAAAATAATTATTCTTAATCTACAGATATTAAAGTAAGGGATAATTTGGCTTCCCCTCAATGAAAAATAGTCCATAACATTACATAACATAACTCCATTAAAACCAAAATGACTTATACTAAACTCAACGCTTCCTTATAAATAGCCAACTTGACTTAAAGCACTCTCGGTTAGAGCAGAATTACTCCCTAAACCCAACAATACGTGTACTGCGGTTAGTTATTGGACCAATATCTCTCAAAAGACGCCACAATGACCAGCCAGTAATGCTCCCCGCACACAATAGATAATAAATTGCCCAAGCATATCCCATAAAATGTAAGAATCCCTCAAATCGAGCTTTATTTGCGATAAAATGGCAGGGAATTCTCGGTTTTTAAATTGTTTTCACCGTTATTACGTTATAGCAAAGTGTTTTGATGTTGCGAAGAGGTTTTTTTTTCGTTATCTTTTAAAAGGTTTGTGTATTTAAAAGGGCGTCGTAATTTTTTTTGGTATTTACGCTTACACGCTTTTATAGTATGTACTTTTACTATCCGTGCGACATAAAATCCATACAAACGGCCATTTTGACGTTTAATCTGTTTAAAGGTGCACTTACACTCTGATTTCGTGCTCGTGCCGAGGTGGGTTTATCTATACCTACCTATAAATTTTGATTCGAAGCGACTACTACCCATGTGTGCTTCGTGCGTAGCGTTTTCGCTACTTTTAGATGCACTTACACGACTATTTTTTGAGCAATGATTGCTCGTCATCAATAGCTGTCTTACTCTAATTTGGCGTATTAGAATGAGACATCCGTACTGTAGACGTGCAATTATCACCTAAAAAAAGCGGCCAAATGCGAGTCGGACTCGCCCATGAAGGGTTCCATGAAAGGTAAGCGGTTTACGATTTATGACGTATTAAAAAAAAACTACTTACTAGATCTCATTCAAACAAACTTTCGGTGGAAGATTGCGAAAAAAAAATTACACCCTGGCGGCGCCGGGCGCGGACAGCTATAGTAATAAAATATACGAGCCAATAGCTTCAACTTGTAAATCTTTCCATCCTTTTCCATCACTATACTTACCGTCTCCACATTCTTAACCCATTATTCGTCGAACATCATACTAAATCTCTATACCATGAACCATTAACTACGAAAGCCCGTAAGTTTTTATTACTTCCTATAAACGATCTATCTATATGAAAATCTTCTAGACATATCAAAGGATTTGTTTATGAAACAGATCTGTTATATCAATAAACTGAGGCCAGACGTTCTTGTCTCAATACTATATAAATATAGGTCAGATCTTGATTGTTGATGATATCAACATTGATGATGTCATAAATATAATGGTAGACTGTAGGAAAAATCTTGAAATAGTTATTTACTTAATTCAAATAAATGCCACAATTATATTAAATACATGACAAGGGTGTACAAGAAAAGAACTTTATTTTCCAAATCGGCTGGCAACGGACCGACAACTCTTCTAGTTGCTAGTGTTTATGGGCGATGGTGATTACTTCCCCTTAGATAACCCGCATGCTCGTTTGCCTCCCTCTTATAAAAAAATACAAATAACTCTGAACAAGTCTAACACCAAGCACCATAGTACATTGACAACATAAAGCGAAAAAGTACATTGACAAAGTCTATAAAAAAGCGTCAGGTTAATTTAGACATATTAAAAGGAAGAAAGAAAAGGTATATTGGTGCTCAATTTAATCTATAACAATAAAGAACAACCACAGTTCTAAACAATACAAGCAATTAGTAATATCTAAATGAAAGCAACAAAAGCATTACTCACCATTGTATCAGACTAATGATCCTTAACGCCGATTTTCTGGCTAGTAATCATTTTGATATTAAAGATACATCATCCAAGCTTGACAATTTCATAGACACTCATTGTATTAATTCTAATTCAAATCATTTTTTTAATAAAACGACCACATGAGTGCTCTTTTATACGTCAGTAATATGTAATGAATATAATAACGCTTCGGATAAGACTAACACTGTTGAGAAGAAGCGCCGCATGAAACATGAGCAAGTAATTTTTTCAAATCATAATATACAGTAATACTTAAAGGTAACATAACAAATAATAATAATAATTTTCTTTCATTAAAACTAATAATCCAAACAGCCTAATTCCCAGCACAAAACTACCAACAACTTGCACATACATTTACACAACTCCTGAAACAACAAACAAACTGAAAGGTACAAATGGGAAACCAAGCTCCTACTTATCTCTGCATACCTTGGCGACTAATGCTGGTCATTTGTCATGCTCATGATCCTTGTACCTAAGGGTTCGCAATTTGTTGATCTCATGATGTGTCTAAACACGAAGCTAGTTTGGGAATCTTGGACATTTAGATGAGTGATTGGGGGAAAAATGCTTATCATTAGTGGAACATTGGTAAGATGGTTTGAAGAGTCATGGTGTAAAGGAATCGCGTTTTGGATTGGGCTAGTTATTTTGAAATAAGTCGAAGAATTTTGAATGGCCGCTCATGTAAATATTAGTCTTGGGGAGTGTCGATACAAAATTCGTGCTCGATTTCAGTCATAAAAAAGAATCGGATGCGATGTGAATGCTCTTTTACTATGTCATATATGTATATACAAAAAAAAATATACTCACTCAGTGTTTCCACAAATTTCATGTAAAATGTCTATTCATGACTGGAGGTTACATTAAATTTATTTTAACAGGTAAATTTCTGTTGAACGTGTAAGTTTTTTTAACCTTTGAAAAACACAGCTACCTTTTCTAATAAATGATGAAAGTATTGTTACAAAATACAATACACCGTTTGATCAAGCGTTTTTATCGTCAAACTAACAATAACAGCAATGTTCAACGATTTAAATAAAACATTCCACGTGATAAATCGTTATTCCCGTAATACAACCGTCGACATGCGCTCTGCAAATAATGATATGTTAGGGCTACCCTACACTACAAAATCTTAAGGGGACGACTTGCCCCTCCTAGCCCCTTTTGCCCCTAGCTGCAACTTTCATTACCCCTGCAGTAAAATTTTGCTCAGTAATTGTGTATTGTGCAAAGAAATTTTCCCTTCCCCGGAGAACAAATTGCGTGATTACATTTTTTCTTATTTGCAAAGAGCGCAGAATAAATAACTAGTAACCAACAGATAAAAACTAGATACCGTACAAACAAACAAATTAGTTCCGTTATTCGAGCGGTGGAAAAATTCTTTTTCATGTTCGGCGATAACAATACATTTTTGCGCTGAATTGAAAAATAGCGCTGAGATATTGTCGTGTAATTTTACCTAGTGCTTAAATAGTGAAATTCGCTGCAGTAGAAATCAACGTATAAATGTGAAATTTTCAACGCTGCTGGACAAACAATTATCAACCGTGCATTTTTTCACTTTAATCGCAGATTTTATCGACAATACGGTTCGGCTCGGTACTGTTAATAAAAACTGGAACAACAACAATTACTAAACTATGTTACAGTAAAACGTGAGAACTTACCACATCAATCACATCATCCTGTATCCCTCAGTTTCCTAATACAAGGATCCTGCTAATATTCCTTACCTTCCAATGAATAATACATGCCTCAGCAACAGGCGCCAATGTGCGGTTTAGTTCTCAAACTATAAGCCAGAGGGTAAACTGTGGGGAATCACTTAACTAAACATGCCACGAGACTTAGTTTGACAACGCCTAACAGCTAGAATATTCAGAAAATTAGTATTATAATGATATTTCAACAGACATACAGGATGTTTAATATTAATCGTCAGTAATAAAATTTAGCGAGTGTTCAACTTTTTAATGGCCAAAGTGAGTGATTACTTTTGCACCTTGTCGCTTTAACGACAAGTTTGACCTGCCATACGAAAGTGATAAACAAACGAAAATGACGAGGTTCAGAAGAAGTCGGTCGGACGTTTAGGTACCTGTACTTATAGTAGATCCATTGATCTACATATTTCAGTGCGCTCGGTGTTCAAAATATGCATACATTTACATATTTGAATCATTATAAAGACTAGCACCAAATGTTCGCTTAAAGCCTTGAACCTACGTGTATATACAGGTTGTTTTCGTTACGAAAATGCTAAATAATACCAACAATAAACCACAGTTAAGACCCCTACTACTTGACGATCAATATTCAACAGGCCGAAACAACAATTATGAAATGTGCCTATTCATTATTCTAAAGGCCACATCTTTAAAAATCTACGCAAAAAGACAAGCATAATTTTGTAAAATAATGATGTCTAGTAAATTTTTCAAACCATCCAATTACTTTCGCCTTTTGCGTTACAAAGGTACGTCGTTAAGGGAAAATGTAAAATAGGTGATGTTTGCAGCTTTGTTCTGTCATGTGATATAATCTGACTATAGAATAATGGGATTCTTTTAGGGGTGTCTCTGAAGCAAGATAATGATGGTACTTGTAAAGTTAGAGAGGAATTAGGAGATCTATAGAAGAATTAAACTGATTTGGGCAGGGCACTATATGTAGAACCCTTGGTCGTTGGGACGAAATGATTTTGGAGCGGCAAAAACGTACCAGAAGGCAAAATATTGGCAGGCTTTCCACTTGGTAGGGCATCCTAAGGATGATGATGATAAAATTCGCCGGAAACCGCTGGATGCGATAAGAACAGAAGCGATCGTGATTCTTGATGGAGATCTTTGGGGAAAGCTACGTCAAGGTGATCTAGCTGATGGCTGATGATGATGAACTTTACGTTGATGTTGTTGAATATTTTAGAGCTGAAGTGGAAAAGAAATGAACAATATTCCTCACGCTAAGTTCGATTATTAAAACCCACAACAAAAATTGCAAAATACTTCCGAGGCATGGCATGGACAGATATGAGGATAGCGTAAATAAATATCGATAGTGTCTCGAATACAACTGAAAATCATATTATACTTCCTACAGCGTTGCGTTTAAAGCTGAGGGCTTATTGTCTAACGCACTCGCAATCGCAACCGGTTTCAAAGTGGAGCAATTGTTTTCATTTTGTATGCAGACAAGCCTTCAATTTCCAAATTAAAATCGATCGTGATTGCGAGTGCGTTAGACAATAAGCCCTCAGGATTATATTGCTATACCAATACCTTTACTAGAAACAGAAACCTAGTACGTAGGTAGGTGGGTAACCACGTGCTTCTTTTTTTTCTTTAAAAATTCGTCGTCATCAAGGCATTTCTGCACTTTTTACCCTTTAATACCATCATAATAATAAGAAAATGTATGAGCTAGTTTTTGCACACGACGCAAATCTGTCTCCATTTTAAGATAATCCTCGGAAGCCCTGACAAATTGTCAACCCTATATTTTTACCCGTTCGTTCTGTAGTATTCTGACAATCCTATTACCAGCTTTAACGACACTTTTGCAAACGCTTTAATTCTGTTTTGTTGCAGACTTAAATTTATTAACGTTCGAAGAATTCTGGTTATGATAACAATGAAAAAAAGATAAGATACTTCAAACTTCGGACAAAAGCGGTCGAGTTGAGCTGTAATGGGTCACTGATATCTAACAAGTAACTTTAAAACTCATTATTTTGTTCGGAATCATTAAATAACATCTGTCGATTGAAAAAAACACGAAACAATTTTTATCTTACGAAAGCACTTAAAAGGTTCTTTGGGTTTGTATGTATTTATCTCTGAAACGCTCTTGTGCGAATGTAACTGACTTTTCAAGACTGTACAAGACCTCTTGCACGGTTTTATGGCATGATAATTGCAAACGAGAGCAGGCCACCTGGTGATAAGTTAATAAATAGAAAAGTAGGTGGTTCCCGGCCCTTTAGGAGTTTCTGTTACCTATTGCCGCTCGGGCGCTAGGGTTGCAGATGCGCATCGCCCTATACTTAATGGCTGATTTACATTGGTCCTCCAAAAGCATGCCAATAGAAGTACATTGAAGAGTTGGTTTTCACGTTGGAGGCGAGAGCTATTGTAACGACGCAATGTACTTCTACTGGCATGCTTTTACTGGACCAATGTAAATCAGCCATAATACGCACGCAACCAAATAGGGCGACGGCGCCGCCGCCCCGACTAAAACCGGCTCGGTCATCGGAAGTCCAGGGTAGTGATTCTTTCAAAAGCAAAGGTGAGCGAACGCAGGAGTGATGTCCAAGCGGCGAGTTTAAGTAGTCCCGTCAAAGAGAAAAAAACACATTTCAGCGCGTGTATTCAACTTGGCAGCATGGCTTCTCGAACGTATAAGGCTGCCTAATTGAGAATGCACGCGCTAATATGTGTTTTGCTCGCTCTGACGGGACTACTTAAACTCGCCGCTTGGACTTCACTCCTGCATTCGCTTACCTTTGCTTTTGAAAGAATCACTACCCTGGCTTGTGGTGGTTCGCGACACGTACGTTCACCGACTTTAATGAACCACTATAGAACCTTGTCGCATAAAACAAACGATTAATTCCCATGTAATTTCTATCTCGTCACTTGACGCTGTCATTATGACAAGGTTCTATGTAGATCAACATTAGTCCTTGATGGTACGATCTAGGCACGTCGCGCCTCCATTGTTTAAAGACAACTACTGTTTGTACTGTGTCCAAGATCCGTGAACAACTGGACAAATGATTCAAGATTGCGTATACTGCCCTCCTTACGAGAAAAGGGCGCATGTCTCATGGAACCCGCGAATGTATAAGTGACCTTATTTCTTAAGATGGGGGGGTTAAATTTGCATTGACTATCCGATTGCGCATTATGTCCTTTTTATTTAAAAGGGCGGAATAGGGAGACAATGGACGCGGAATCCTGATCTTATTCATTGTTCCTGCATTGCAACTACAATGGGTCAGTGGAACCACGACCCACCGTAGAACTGTGTAACAGTGACGTTATAAATGAAATCGTAAGAACTGTCTAACAAAATGTCACTGTGACAGGGATCCATTTCCCGATTGCACATTTTTTATTTTATTTGCGCCTTTTAATGTTTAGTTCAAAACACAAAGTTAGTTCAGCAATTAGCATTTATTTACTGCATGTTTAGTTCGAGTTAAGTGACCCTGCCTACAAAGCTTTTTGGTATTCCCAGATGTTTGCGTGACGAGCGTGAGTATTGTTCCTAGGTCTTGGTATGTTAATATATCTTATTGTTTGTATTTCTCTTTAGAAGTATATCCGCCGATATATATATCATGATTATATATCCATTAATATATACGTTGTTATACATCAATGGATATTTATTTTAAAAAGCGGTTTTTTTCCATAGTTGCACAGGCAACACTAGAGTAAAATGTTGCACTTTAATTTCTATTATCGAACTCATGTTTCGGGGAAACGCGTAGTTTCGTTAATATTCTATTAGCTTTATATGGAATTTCAAACTTTATCATTACGGAATAAGATTCATAATAAATAGGTAGTACTTACAAATTTAAATAATTCATGTTTCATTTTAATTATGCATGATATTTATCGGATTTATATCAAAATGTCGGATATAATAAAAATATTATGCATTGATATTTTATCCGATATATATCGGATTATATCAAATAATCCGATATTTATAATAAATATCGGATTTTTTCGAACCCTGGTCGTTGTCTAGTACTCATAGTACACGCCTAGAGCTTAATAAGGGACTAGGTCAATTTGTGTGAGATTGTCCGCTGTTTTTTTTTAATTAGGTCGTTGGTTAATACTATTCTTAGTAACTTAACCAACATTTTTCTTAAATACAGGGTGTTTAAAATGGGCAATACGCCTGCCTCCAGCTTTATCGTGGATTATATTCATGAATACATATTACAATGTTTGCTTTAATGACCTTAATTACTGTACTAATTACACCGTAATCCCATATTTCATGACTGTTAACCCTTATCAGGTTTAACACGTTTCGGGTTTATGATATGTTTGAGACGATACCCTGATTTAATTTACCGTTTGAATAAAGGCTGTTCTCGAAATGCGTCTGTGTTGAATTTGTAGTAGGTGTATTTTCTCTGGGCCCGTATTATGGTCGCCTTTATCGCGGTGGATAAAGCTTCCGTCACTCTCGCACTTACATACTGGTCAGAAAGTGACAGATGTTTTATCTACGCTTATCTACGTCGATAAACACGACCATAATCGGCTCGCTGGTCAAGGATATTAGGCCCCCTGGTTGAAAACAACACGGAAACATGTTACCGAGTGGGGTCTATATCGGAATCCATAATCCATCGTTTGTCCTAATCGTCATTTGTCCTAATTCATCGTTTGTCCTAAAAGCCATTTCCGCCTGATGTATAAAACTTTTTAGTGTTGTTATAACACAACTCTAACCTAACCTAACCGCAGGTATTTTTGGAAAGTTTAAAAACTTGTCTGACTCAGCTGAAAACCAGTTTAGGACAAACGATAAATTAGGACAAATGATGATTAGGACAAACGATATTATTGATCGCGAATGACACCCCACCGGGTGGAATAGCCTTGGGTAAAATCATTCATTTATATATGTTGTTTCAGTACTCTGCTTTGTCCGGAAAATTTGACCCGAATTCTACTTAAAAGTTCACGTTGTTTTACGTTTTAATTTGTTCCCAGTTGTCATTGACAAACAGATTAAACATTTTAACTTCCTTGTTTATTTTAATGGTTTGGCTTCTTAATAATGCTTGAGTTTTGAGAATGGAATGACTTTAATTCAATAATTTTTATGTGTAAAGTTGCTTGGTAATAGTGCGAAACCTAACACATTTTTTATTTTGTATATCTAACACTTTTTTTATAAGGGTATCGGAAGTGACAATGTTTATTAAAAATATATACAAAAAACATTTTTTAAAATTGTTAAAAGAAAGAAAGAACGAAAATCATTTATTCGTGACAAACAAACAGGAACAGATAAAAACGTACAAAAAGAAAAAAATGCCAGCGCGCGTTAGAGCGTATTCAGAAATTTTCAAATATATTTAAAGCCTGCTATAATTATTGAGTGAACGAAAACGCAACGTCGCATTTGTCATTTTAAACATCACCCTGTAGTACGATTCAGCAAAGCGTAAGTAATTTATGTTTCCTATAGCTCCGTCCCTCTCTAACCAAACAACTGTGGTAACACCAGCTGTCAATAGGTTTTCATCTTCCCATACATAAACACGCATGATGGCCGATGAAAGAGAAAGTGACGCTACTAACACAATGCCACACTGCTTCATTTACATACAAAGTAGACTCCCTTTGTAGTTATTGGCGTGGAATGTAAAACACATGCTATCGATACTATCTTCATTTAAGTTGAAAGGACGCATCTGTAATTCAAGGGGTACATGAACTATCGAAGGCTGAAAATAAGGTGTATATTAAACAGCACTTGTGTGACAGTTGTGTCTTGTGTCTAATAGTTTTGTTGTCAGTTGAAGTATTAAAGCGTCAGGGGTTAAGTGAAATGTTTAATTATTAATGCTAAGCAAAATAAATTAACCTGGTTTTAACTGAGTATTGCACCAAAGCTAGCGATAAAGATTTAAATGTTTATTATAGCTAAGAAGTGAAAAATACAAAAAAAAATTTTTTTTTTCATTCAACCATTTTGTAATGTTAATATTTTCTGTAAAGGCCTGCGCAGACAGTGGGCGGGTCGCAGTGCGGCGTCTAAGAGCTGAGGCCCTACTTTGAACATCGATTTTAGAAGTTACGTTAGCTCCTTCCCTTTCTCTCGATTTAGTTAAGAATGACGAATGAAAAGGATGGAGCTAACGTAACGTCGAACTTCGAATTTCAAAGTAGGGCCTCTGATCTGATGATTGAGTTGGAAGGTGGCAACAGAGGCTCTACTTTGAAATCCGTAATTCGAACTTCGTCTATTGCTATCCCTTTTGGTCTCGACGCGTCACTAATTCGCAAGAAAGTGACGGGGCGATCCGAAGTTCGAATTACTGATTTCAAAGTAGAGCCCCAGCATCTGCGCTGGGGTGTGATTCTCTCAAGAAGCAAAGGTGAGCGAATGAACGAGTGAAGTCCAAGCGGCGAGATTAAGTAGTCCCGTCAAAGTGAACAAAACACATTTTAGGGCGTGCATTTTCAATTTGGCAGCATGTGTCGTCTCGAACGTATAAGGCTGCCTAATTGAGAATGCACTCGCTAATATGTGTTTTGTTCGCTCGGACGGGACTTCTTAAACTCGCCGCTTGGAATTCACTCCTGCGTTCGCTCACCTTTGCTTTTCAGAGAATAACACCCCTGTAATCATCGTAGACTTACCGCGTTTGGGCTCATTAGTATAGTACCACTATAGGTACTACTATTTATCTCTTTTTAACTTTTTTTAACTAGAAAATCTTGTAGAGAATGCATTTCTATTCCTACTTGTTCTTCTTCCTAATGTGTCGACGGCGTATTAGAAATAAGGTAGTCAATATCCTGCAACACGAACAGCATTTCTCTACCCATCTATATTAACCTGGGACTTTTTAATCGCTCGCTGTTTGAGCGGGGCGTAACATTTATTGAACGTGTTACGTTTCCGTTTCTTAATACACTGTGTTACATTATTCATGTTAATTTATTAAACAATCACTTGACGCGCCATTGTCCTTGCCTTATAAACCTGAATGAAAACCTGGTTATGATTATAATTTATGTATTGTACACATAATGTAGTACTCCAAATAGAGAGAGGCAATCTATGGATCTTCTCCGTTTACATGTAAATGGGATTTAAAATTCGATTCAAAAACGTTAATCCGTTTCATGAACGTTTTTATACATAAGTATAAGGTTTTAAATTACATTTTCTAAAATGCGGGAAAAGTCACTGCGATTCTTCTTCTGTTGGGTGTCCATGTAAAACGGTGATAACTTTTCCATCCATTGCCTCATTTGCCTCCTCTAGGACCTAAAAACACGAATGGTCTACACCTACTGATCCTAAGTTTGTTTTCTTTGTATTGGGCTTTTAAATCAAGAAAAGTTTTTCAAGATAAGATATTTATTCCTCTAAAAACAGACGTATTTTATTTTTGAATCAGCTTATGTTTCTCAGCACACCCTGTTGAATTCATTATGAAGGCGGGTTACATTGCGTTTACTTTGCAAACACCCTGTGTAACACAGGAACTCACGAGCTGTTTGAAATGTGAAACTGACTTACGCGTTATTGTTTCAGGTATGTTTTATTTCGTCGCTTTCCTGTTTTAACCTGCTTTTCATCAGGTGAGATGACATAAGGTACGTGTACATAACGAATGTTTTAAATATATTTATTATGCAATCAATAGATATGATATGACCCAGTAAACGCAGACGAAATTGAAGTCCAAGAAGGGTGCTTATGTTTTTCGGGTGTATTTTGTTCGATTGTGCATTTGTGTGTATGTGTTAGTACTTGCGCAAGCCTTTACAGAATATCAACATTACAAAATTACCGCTGCGGTCTCCCGATCACAGTGTTTAGCTAAACTGGTCAGGTACCCTTTTGACGTTGCACACATCATGTTCTTTTATTATTTATTTTGTTTGGCATTAAATAAAAAATGGACTTCAATTAAACTTTTTTTCTTCTCGATCGATACACGTAAGTTAAGTTAAGCTTGTCGAGCTTCTTCATGTCTTGTTTTTTTGCTTGTAGCAAAGCAAGATACACTAATTTATTTGTTCTTATCTCTCTGGACAAAAACGTAGACTATCACCGTCCCGGTCAATGTAACCCTGCAGGTAAAAGAGCAAGACCTGTGGAGTAAGAACAGAGAACTGTAAACCACGTCATTATGTACCTGCTCGACCGGAGCACCGACATTTGTTAACTCTACGCTAAGTTCACCTCCGGAACCCGGCAATTTGTAGAGAAAACTTTAAAAAGATCTTTTATTAACAAGTAAGGACTAAAAGTGTCGTGTAACCTAATTTCTGTACAACAAACGTGTTGTGTAAAAAATCACCCGTTTTCTAATTGAAGTACAGGATGATGTTTTTTTTTACACAAGATATGTTGTTCTCTTTAAAATGGCTCTCCGTCGAACGGTCGTTCGTTGAAGACAACCAACAAGTCAAGAAGGCCGATGTCACATTCACCAACAACATGTTGACATGTAAGAACTAAAATATACGGTCTAACAGTCAATTATAACAGTCTTTGAAATTGTTTTATGAAATAAAATCCAACTAATAAATAGAAACCAATTATAATTCGACTCAGCGATTCCAAAAAGATAGTACGCAACGTAAAATTCTTTCGTATGTGTATTTTAAGTACTTGGCGCATTTCGCACTAAGATAAATATCTACAGCGTGATTAATTTCAGGATTCCTCCTCGAAATCTCTTGGCACGGCAATCTCCAAGTTTCTTGGCGGAGTTTACCCGCAAATCTTTACACCAAACATCGGACCATTGTTTAATCTACAAAGGGGAAAAGTTAGTACACGTTAAGTTGGAAGGTTAAGCTTTGTTTATAGTAAAATCTGTCAATTAGTGGAATATACTGGGGATTTTGCGTTTGTATTGTATAGGTAAAATATTCTATGGCAAGTTTTGCAATACGCTTTTTTTCCGAAACTAAATATTTCAGGTTTATTATAAAACTAACCCAACCTAACCGAGGGGTTCTACAGGATGGTCCTAAAACAAATCATGAAACATTTACAGTTTCGAAAAAAAGCGTTTTGCAAAATGATATGTTATGAAATGAATCAGTTTGGGAAATGTTGTTTAGCAAGTAAAAAAGTAAAAAACATTTATTCGTGACAAACAGACAACAAAACTCAACAAAATACTGACATCTAGACAAAAATATATCTGTTGTCACGAAATGGTTCCAACTCAGCGTTATGCAGGCGTTAAAAACCAGCGCTGGTCTTCCGTTGGTACCCTGACGAGCACACAGGCCTCCAGGGCCTCTAATTGGGGTCCTAGTGAAAAAGGGTACAAGTCGACTTAACTCGTAATAAAAAAGGGTATATACATGAACGGAGTATACTAGACTTAAACCCATTTTCACTTGATCTTCAGAAAACTTATACCTTTTTTCACTAGGACTCCAATTCAACCAGGTAAAATCAATATCGTTTTTAAGCTGTTATCGTATTGTCAACGATTTGATAGCTCTTATTTACTTGGTATGAATGGCGGCCGAGTTAAAAACAATAATGTAACAGCGAGCCTATTATGGTCGTGTTTATCGATGTGGATAAAATATCTGTCACTTTCTAACTAGTAAGTAAGTGCGAGATTGACGGATGCTTGATCCAACGTGATAAAGGCATCCATAATACGGCCAAAGACGATATGGTTTTTACCGCCCTGATGGTAAGTGTCGTCTGAGACACAATTTTGCACTCTCAAAAGACTGCAATCGTGTAAGCCCTCAAATGCAATGCCAACCCTAAGCACTAAGGTGGAATGCTTCTTTATGCTAGTAATTTCACCGGTTGTGTTATCCCTACACAACACAACAATGCGAATTTGACGACGCGATAGGCTAGTTCTGGGGTCCTAGTGAAAATGGGTACAAGTCGACTTAACTCGTAATAAAAAGGGTATATACATGAACGGAGTATACTAGACTTAAACCCTTTTTCACTTGACCTTCAGAACACTTATACCCTTTTTCACTAGGTCCCGAGAGTTGGTAGTGACCGTTCCTACGAAGCTAGTGGTCCCTGTTTCGATTCCCGGTAAGGGCAAATAAGCATATTTTGTGTGATGAGCACGAGTATTGTTTCTGAGTCTTGGATGTTTTCTATCTATATTTAAGTATTAATTTCTCTATATAAGTATTTATATCGTTGTCTAGTACCCATAGCACAAGCCTAGAGCTTAGTGTGGGACTAGTTTAATTTGTGTGAGATAGTAAAAAAAAAATGCTGCCTGGCGGTTAGGTAAAGGATAAGATGATGGTTGCAAGACGGACCCTTCACAAGGTCCTACCCCCACTACAGTATTCCGCGTGAAAATATATTTATCCTGCCAGTTCGTTAATCTTAACTGCTGTGATAGTAGAAACGTGGTTATTTTTTGCTATAAGGAGCAACTACCTCGGACGTACCTGTCTCACCGGTTTACGTACACCAACTACCAAAAAGCTTAACCTCACCAACATACAAACAAAACTAATACTTATCCCTATAGCAACAAAGTTCAAAATCATCTGCGCTTATAACTTTAAGGTATAAGTTCGTTGTATTTTTAACCGTAAGTTGTTAACTATATGGTTGGATTTTCGTTGTTGGTTCTCCGCTACTAGCCAGAGGCGTATTTTGCTCTGTGTATTTCAAACCGGGTTAAAACTTCAACCGATTGTTCGTGATCTAAAGGTTTATTGAGTTAGAATAAAACAAGATCAGGTTGTGTTTCTTAGAAGAGAAAAGGCTATTTTTAGGGTTCTTTATGAAGTAAAAAGGTAAAAAATTGGGCTACGATTGATAGAGATATCGGTGAACAAAAATTAAATCCCTACAAAAAAAGTCCCCCGCCGTGTCTGTCTGTCTATATGATCGCTATGATCTCAAAAAAATTCATGCGGTTCTTACCATTATTAAATAATTTTAATAAAAAAAATATGTATGCTTTTGAGACAAACCTCTATGCTATTTTCAGAACAACTTAAAAAAAAAATGTTTTCAATTTGAATTAACACTGACTATTAGCGTGAACGGTCGCGTCAAACGCTTTACGTGAATTCCATCCA